>CM070075.1:43822220-45102387 GCA_036250285.1 Pyrocoelia pectoralis
GTTGCAAAAATCATTACGACAATTTAGCCAATGTTGATGTAATGAATATTTTACAAGAAACGGGGCATAATACAGAAAGATGGGCACTTGAAAGGCAATTTCGGATCACAGGGTCCCGTTGCTACAGTATATTCACATATTCACGACAGGACTGGCAAAATAAATCTTTAAAATATTTCTGGGCCAAATCCTTCAAGAGTAAGTACACAGAGTACGGGAAACAATATGAAAGTGTAGCAAGAAATTTATATGCAAGAAATAATGGGTATCAAGTGGTTGAAACTGGATTAATTGTTAGTGAAAAGCAACCATGGTTAGGGTACAGTCCAGATGGTATAATTTTCCAGAATTCCGAGCCCAAAAAATTGCTAGAAATAAAATGTCCATATTCAGGTGATTTGCATATATTTGAAAAATAGATATGTAATCTTTAAATTGTAGGAAAGGATGAACCAGCCGTTAACTTCATAAATAGTGTTAAGTACTTACAATTTATAGAAGAAAAATTAAGCATTAAAAGAAATCATATGTATTATGCACAGGTCCAGTTAGGAATGGCATTACTCAATTTGCCCGAGTGTGATTTTGTTCTATATTCATCACATAGTAATTCATTTTTAAATATTATTATAGGGTATAGCGAAATGTTTGCGATGAATTTACTGCAAAAACTACATTATAATTATTTTCAACATATGCTGCATAATGTATGCATACGGAATATAGCTAATTAAGTTAGGTAAAGAAATGTAAATAAAATAAATGAATTTCATATAATACTTTTAATTTTAAAATTTATCATCAGATAAAACTGGTACAGAAAGATTAACGATGGCACATGCGATCATAAATATCTCATCAATTTTTGGAACAAGAGTGAGGGGTAATGGTTTTTTGAAAATTTCAAATATTCGAATTCTTTGATTCACTCGCTCAACGTGAACACGTGCCTTGGCAATTTCAATTGTTTTTATTGTCTCTTGTTCCAAAAACTGACTCCTTTTGCGTAGAAATGGTGGTTGTATCAGTTTTATATAATGGCTGCTCGTTATGTCTTCTATGCGAAATCCTTTCTCCACCATTATTGCATCTCGGCCCATATCCAATCTTTCAATTATGCCACTTTGTTCAAAAATGGCTTTATCGGAAACTCGTCCACCATAAGCTTTACTAACAAAGTTTATTACACCTGCAGGAGTCACTCCAGTCATAAATTTAATAGTTTGACAACCTCTGTAATGAGAGTACGTCTTGATGGGACAACATAAACATTTTGGTTTTTGCATGACTAATTCAATGCAGTCTAACACTATTCTAACATTGGGGAATTTTGTGAAACACTTCGGTAAATTGTATTGACACTCTTCCAATGATGGAAAAGGAATAGTCGGTGCTAAAATAACTGCAAGTTTTGAAACAGTTTCGTGAAACACAACTTTGCAAGTTTTACTGGTAACCACATTAAATAAAGCAGCTAGCACAACATACTTAATCCTGTTTTCATTTTCATGAACGTTAAAATGATTCTTTCTTTTAACGTCAACCTATTCCGTTTAGTTTGGGGAAACTGTTCCTCATAGGTATTTACTATTGCTGACAGCATTGTAAATGATGATAATCCAGTTATAGAATTTAATCTTTTATCAGTATCGATTGCGCTAATAAAAGGTACCAATATATCCCCACTTTTCACTTGCGTTGATTTGTGTTGCAAAGTTTTACTCACTGAGGAATCAACAAGCTGAAGTAAACCCTGAATTGCTTGTCTTTCTGCATCCAGTAATTCAGAAAAGGAACGACTTTTCTTTATGTCCTCATTGTGAACTACTTCTAAGTTTTCCGTATTTGCACAATCTTCCGCTTGTAACTTCGACGTGTGTTGCAGATACTTGCTTTGCCTTGTACTTTTTGGAGGTGACACAAAACTTTTTCTTGGTAAGTTCTTTGAAGGAACAGAAGTTTTCTTCAACTTAGGCCTTTTTACAGAAAAACCTAATAAGAAAAAAAATTATCAACTTTTGGTATTGTTTGGCATAATTGTAAACATACCAGGTAAAATAAAGTCACTTTTATCAAAATGTAGGGAACATACACGCATATAACATGTAGTCCGTTTTCCCATTAATAAAATGTTTTCCCAAGCTTTTTTTCGGCATATTTTTTCCTTATTCCCAAATTTATTTGTTATGCAGACGTAACCTATCTTTTCTGTAGGAAAATGATGAAAACTTAAATGTTTATCACGACCCTTTTTGGAATGGCAACCATAAACACAACAGTTAATGTTATTTACAGTTTTCTTGTAGCTACTCATAACGAAATGGTCCTTTTTTTACACAAAACAAACAAAAAACTAAACAACCCTGAACTTTACCACACACTACATTCAAAATTATACGTCTATTAGTAACTCAAATAACTGTCGGGTGAGGGCGCTTCAGAGTTCGTAAATCCAGAGTACCGCAAGCCTTTGACGCGACAAATGCCGCCCTGGCGGCCATGTTTAGTCCATATACATAAAATATACTTACGAAGTGCGTAATTTTTAATAAAATGCCATGTTGTTGTGCCGTTAAGTGTATTTTTTTTAATATATTCCGAAAAATTTAGTCAAAACATCATCTACTTTACTGAGCGTGTAGTGAGTGAAGCGCGGAAAGGACTAAAAATGGCGGAGGTTGCGGTACTCTATTAATCTACTGACTCTGCGTAAATCGCGAATTATCTATTTGGAAAATGTCTGAAAAATTTCAATTTTCGGCTTCAGAAGACGCGAAGCTTATCGAGTGTGTATCCAAACATCCGGCTCTTTCGCTAACAATGATTATAAAGATCAATCAATACGCGAGTGGAAAGTTATTGCATTTGAAGTAAAACGAAACGGTAAGTTTTAATATTATTCTATTTAATGTTACAAATATAAAATGATACAACTATGCTATGAAATATGCGAATCAGTTCTTGAAACACGTTGTTCTTGCCACTTAACAGAACCTTGGCGACTGTTAAAATAAGCTTTAAATTGGTCTCGTACATTAAAAGCATCATAATTCGCGAAGCCCCCAGTTTTTGCTAAAGGGGTCATATTTTGTGTCGGCATCTGCATTTCGGGATCATTGTTGTAATAACACTGATTATTTTTTTCAAGATATGCATCACGTAACATGTTATATAAACAGCATGCTGTAATAACTATCAAATCAGTTGTTTCGGGAATTACAGCTATAGGCGTATAGAATATCCTAAATACTTGCGATAATAATGCCAGAGCCAGAGCTCAAGTTGCCAATAAAGAGTTACAAAATTATAATAAATTGTAGTATGATAAAAGACCCCGGAAGGAACGGTTGTTCTGTTTACTATATACCCCCCCCCCCCCCCCCCCCCCCCCCCCCCCGAAAAATAGATAGATACTAAAGGGAGTTTGAACATGTGCTATTAAAGGCAGCTATTTTTTATAAAACAAAAAATCATAAAGCAGCTATTTACGTATTAAAACGCAGATATGCAGTTGCGGAGGTATTGCGGTGGTATATAGTTTAAGATCCCTTCATATATTATTAGCTGCTATAAATACGTAGTAGTGTTACATAGTTTTGAAGTTGTAACGTAAATATTTATTACGTAGGAGAATGAATGACATATTGAGTGAGCTCCGTACGTTGAGAGCACAAGTTGAGACTAGTTAAAGAAATCGATCTGAAAAAAGGGAAAATACTTCTAAAGAACCTAAAAGCGGCCAGCAAATCCACCGTTTCTTCTAGAAAAAGAAATTGATTATGATGTGTGGTTGAAGGTAGTCACAAATGAATTCTGTAGGTTTAATTTAGAATATCTGATTAATGAAAAAAAAAAGAAAAACCAAAAAACTTGACAAAAGATGAGGAAGCTAGAAAAATTGGTTTTGGAAACTCGTACCTCTTAGGTGGGGTTTGTGAAGACTATAAAAAGTGTATTTGTGATTTGGCAGACCCTAAAGAAATGCTAAAAAAATTGCTTGATCTAAAATTGCCTAGAATGACATCAGCGAGCTTTGCTGATAAGAGACTGTGGAATTCAGTGTCTTACTCTAAAGGTAGGGAGACTGAATTGGATTTTATAGCACGTTTTGAAGCCTTCACCCATTCGCTGCGCCTGTCACGGATCCGTGACGCGCAGATGTTACTTACAGTGCGCCTGGCACGGATCTGTGCCGTATGTTATTCTACGTTTAACGGAGCAGTACATTGTTACCACTGAAGGTACGAATACGTGTGTTGGACAGCGTGTTACAAAGGCATCAGTTGGCATAAAACTTTTTACCGTTTGTAACGTAACAATGAGTGAAGAGGGGCCCTCAACATCAAAAAAAAGAAAGGTTTCAATAAGAAACTCTAAAAATCTGTCTGAGCCCGAGTTGTTAGCCTTATTAGAGGCTTCCGAGTTCGATGACTTATCCGATGGAGATAAAACTTTTGAACCGGAGGAATCGGACTCCGAAGAAAATACTGACGATGAAGAAGATGGTAGGAATTGTCTTAATTTTATTCTTTTTTATTGTCTATTGTCCGCTTTACAGATTTGCAGAGTAACATACAAGGAGTAGCACCTACTCAAATAGCGACACTAGCACCATCTATCGCGCACGGAGATAATGTTCCAAATTGGTCCGGTAACGTGCAAGACATGAGAAATTTTCCATTTACAAAAAGCAACGAACTATTAAGGCGGGTATCCTTTTGTATCAAATGCTCCGTGGCGTAACACAGAACATGTAACGTTACAGCAAGTGGAGACGGAATTTAGTTGCATGTTATGCGTAACCAATTTGACACGCGTAACTAAAACGGACCGAACCACCAGTTGTCGGTTTTTCGGCGTCGCATCAAAGGATTGCAACGGTACGCCCTGCGATAAGTTGGGACGGTTGATGTTGTGGCTGTAACGTTGCTTGTTGTATGTATTAATATGCATTTAGTGTGATTTTTGTTGTTAACGAGAAAGGTGTAGCAGCGTGTGTTATTGTGATTATGGAGTGGAATAAGAAAAATACTATGGATTTTATAGAACTCTACCGAAAAAAATCAATAATTTGTGATCCTCAAGAATCCGATCATTATAATAAAATTAAGAAGCAGGATGCGTGGGTGGAAATCGCAGAAGAAATAGGAAAACCAGTGGAGGAATGCAAAAAGAAGATGGAGAACCTTCTAGCATCACTTAGAAGGGAAAAAATGAAGATAAAAAAATCTATGGGAACTGAAACAGGTGAGTGTGTGTGCAATAATTCATATTATTAAAATTCTGAACAAAGAGCATGCCTAATACTGCTTTAAGTTTATTGAATTTGTTTTTTTTTCAATTTCAAATTTTAATTCGTAATATCCTTTGAGGATGTGTAACTACTCAAAGCTATTTAAATGTCTGTCGGTCTACATTTTAATGCTCTTATTTTTAGCGGCAAAAGATGTTTACAAAAGTAACTGGTTCGCATTTGTCAGTCTCCAGTTTATTTTGGATAAAAACAAGACTAACCCGTCATTAAATACTGTAAATATAAACACATAGTTACTTAATAGTATATTATTCAACGAGCGTATAATGATGGCTATTATTCACGAGGTAAGTTTATGGTCACGAGCCGCAGGCGAGTGGCATAAATTACCGAGAGAATAATAGCCATTATACGCGAGTAGAATACTATACTTTATCCACGACTATAAATGTTAATTCAATTTAAATATTTATTTGAAAATTCTCTAATTGACTGTATTGGACGGTTACCATGGAAATATATAAAATAACAGTGCGTAATATTCATTACTCACGTTGCTAATGACAATAACTTATTAATCACTGATAGTCGTGGATAAATTATTTATTCATTTATTTCAAAATATAACTGAACATACGTAGTTCCTAACTGCTTGCTTTTTGCTATGCATACTGGTTCAGCCATTCTAGCTTTCCTTCGTTAATAAAATAATCAGCGAGTTCCTCCCGCATGTTCAAAAAATTTTGCTTTGCTCTACGTGGTACATTTCGCAGACGTGTGAGTGAGTTACATTCATTTGATACCATTCCTCTCCAACTACCACCTCTCACAACGCCTGATTGTTCAGAATCGAATGTCCCTGGTGGGTTATAAAGTGCAACGGACTCAGGTCTTCGTCGCAAAAAGTTATGAAGCAAAGCAACAGTTAGCACAACAGTTGATTGATGCCTTCTCTGGCTCAATGAGCATAGGTTTACGTAGTATACGGAAAACAGCTGAACTTATCCCGAAGACATTTTCAACAACCCTACGAGCTCTGCACACTCTGTAGTTATAAATTCTTTCTTTTGATCCTTTTGCATGGTAACCTGCATAAACTTTCATTAAATTTTCTGACATCGCAAAAGCTTCATCTCCAAGAAAAAAGTATGGCAATTCTTGTACCCTCTGATTCAGAGGAGCAGAATGAGGAAGGTTTAATCTTTTGTTCTCTAAATCTTTGTATAAGTCGGTATTAGCAAATATTCCACCGCCTTGACATCCTATATCCACAAACATAAAGTTGTAATCAGCATCAACTACAGCAAAAAGAACTATGCTAAAAAACCCTTGTAGTTAATGTATTCGCTGCCACTGTTGATGGGAGATTGAATCACCACGCGTTTCCCATCAATTGCCCCTACACAATGTGGGAAATTCCACACAGTTTCAAAATGATTACTCACGTTTATCCATCCTTCTTGTGTCTTCGGAATCTGTAAGAAACAGTGTTAAATGAAATACCGGATAGGCACCAAAAACACTTTTTAATATACGTATAACTTTTCTTGCCTATCAACCGATTTTAAGGAACTACAAGGTGCCTGACATTAGAATTTTGATACTTTTGCGATTTTGAACAAGAAGAGTTAAAATGTAGCGTGCCATAATCGATAAATCAAAGATGTATTAATTTCAGATGCGGCTGCAACAAGTTGATTCTCAAAATGAAAATGAACCCTTAGTCGAAGCTGAACCAACGGCCTCCGATCCTCAAGATGAAAATGAAATCTTGGCTGAAGCTGGACCATCGGCCGAAGCTGACCTTATTACACCTCAAGAGGAAGCAAATAATAGCAACGCTAAGAGGATATCGCAAAAACGTAAACATAGACCATTAAAGGCTGGGAAAGCAAAAGAAACAGCGTCCAGAGATAATGAACGTTTGGATTAAGCCTTTGAAATTCTCCAATCTACAGCAAATCAGGTTAAAGCCAACCAGGATGAATGTTACTACTTTGGCAATTGTATCGCTTCCAAACTTCGTGTTTATAATGATTCTACACAATGTGCTATTCAAAATGCCATCCTTAATGTCTTTCAGCAGGCAAATGAGGGCCGTTTTAATACAAATAGATATTCACAAAGTCAACCTACATTACACACTAGGGCCAACACACATTTCCACGCTTAGGACTCACAAACTCCTTCTCCTGCAACTTCACTGCCTCTACCTTCTCCAGGGGACTCCATATATTCAGAAGATTTCAATATTCAAGAATTACTGTAGGATTATTGCATAAAGAGTGAATCAAATCAAATAAATAACATTTTTTGTAGTAATAAAATAATTTTTTTTGTACTAATAATAAACAGCTGACCATAGTGTTCGTTGAATTTTGTATTTACCCAGTTACATTTTTAATGTAGAATATCAAGCATAAATATTATAATAAATAATTTTGACTTACCTGAATGTAGTTTTTAAGTGTGTTTATAATCGCATTACATACTTCGGGGACAATTCGGCTTATTGACTGCTTAGAAATTTTAAACAGATATTGTAAGCTTGCATATGAATCTCCAGTTGCTAAATAACGCAATGTTACAGCTAATCTTTCCTGTACAGGAATTGCTTCACGGAATTGTGTGTCTTTCTTGGCAATCGATGGCCCAATTGCATTTATTAGAAATTCAAAATCAGAGGGGTGCATTCGAGTAAAGTTTTTGTACAGTCCACTTATACCGGGAGTTCTGTCTCAAAGTCGAACATAGGAATTTAACATGGTATTGAACGTTTTTGCCAATTGTTGCTCGCCTATTTAACTTAGAGAAAAGGTAATGACATCAACAGAAAGAGAAAATTATAGCGATTCAAATAATACTACTGGCAAGACTAACAGTGCGATTTATTCTTTTAGAATACTAACTTAAAGTATGACACTTTTGTATTGTAGTATTACAATTAACGACAAAGAAATGTCGAACTCTTCTGAAATTAGCATCACCATGAAAGGTTTTCACCATAAAAACCCTTTCTTCGTTGGTATAGGTATTCATTATTACATAAATAAACTTTAATACGTGGTTTAATGTCAAATTCGTATTGACAAACAAACAGCATACAAACAGTACAAAAAACAATTGCTGTAAAATTTTAAAATCAAGGGAATGCTATTTAAACAGTTTCATACTTTAAGTTAGTATTTTAAAAGAATAAATCGCACTTTTAGTTCTGCCAGTAGCATTATTTGAATCGCTATAATTTTCTCTTTCTGTTGATGTCATTACCTTGTCTCTAAATTAAATAGGCGAGCAACAATTGGCAAAAACGTTCAATACCATGTTAAATCCCTATGTTCGACTTTGAGAACGAACTCCCGGTATGTTGAAATCTTAAATCCGCCAACAAACTTGAACCACTATATATCTTCCTACTTTGATAAACTCTTGAGATCCACCATCGTGGAGACTTCCGTTTTTTCTTCTTCAATGTTGCACTGTGATGCATAAAAATATATGACGCTGTTGCTAATAACTGTAATTGCAGCTGAGATGGCTCCATACTTATTAGCAGTCCAACTCATACTGTTTCTGTTGTGAAGTGAACGCTCATCACGGCGGGTGTCGTGTCGTAACCCTGTTTTGTTACGTTACTAAAGGAATGATACATACGATCAAAACCAAAATCATTGTTATAGCGAACCGTGTCATGCAACATATCGTAACTGTTCGGTGTAACGTTACGGGGCACTTGATACGAATGGATACCCGCCTTTAGAAGTCATTCCAGGAGACAACGAGGTTATTTATGAAGTTAAAAAACAGTGATTCTGCTGCAAAAGCTGCGCCGCTCCTCAGATGGATATGGTTAGATCTGGTAGCAGCAAATGGGTTAAGTAAAAAGTTGGCTAGGCTTGGGGAGGAAGTAACTGATGCTATGATCATTTGTGCGATAAATCGAACCTTGTACCGGTGAATTTCACCATCTGCATCTGTCTTCAACTTGAACACCCATTTACCACCGATTGCCTTTCTGTCATTTGGCAAATTTACGAGTTCCCAAGTTCTGCTTTGCCATTCTGCTGCTGTAAGCTGAATCTGTATTCCATTTGACTTCAAATACTTGACTAACTGACGTGATGTATATTCACCACCTCGACAGATCGCATTATTTTTGGCTTTCGACCAAATTTATTTTCACATGCGACGAATTGCTTCATGGTTTCCTCAACGTCCGACTTTTCCGCTAACAAGATGACAAATGTAAATCCCGAATAATGATCAATGAAGGTAACCAAATAACGTTTTCCGCTTGGAGTAGCTGTACGCATAGGTTCACACATATCTGTATGTACCAAATCTAACACCGCTGATGATTCCCTCATTGATTTCTTTGTCATTTTTCCCTTCATGCATGTCTCACAAACTTCTTTGATGCCGCCTTCAACAATCTCAAAGCCTGTTATTGAACCATCCGATGTCATCTTCCGAATGGCTGCTGGATCACGATGTCCCAATTTCCGATGTAATTCATGTATGCATTTGTCATTATGTGTAAGCACGGCACAAACTGTATCTGGCTGACGCAACACATACAATTCACCAACCTTATCAGCCACTCCAATCTGATGACCCTTATGCTTGATTTGACAAATTCGATCGTTGAATTCCACACTGAAACCATTTTCCGTTAACCGTCGGACCGAAAGTACATTCCCAACTAAATAGATGGCTATTCACCGTTATCCGATTCGACAGTGTCTCTGTATGATTTATCAATTTCCGTAAAGAATCCTTTGCTGTTTGCAACGTGTCGAGTAGCGCCTGAATCGATGAGCCAACCAATCTTTCGTGCATTGCCACCAATCGAGAACAAGAAATTCGATTCATCGTTTACTGAATTCGCTTTATCTGTTGATTTTCCGTTGTTGCTCCTTTTGCCCTTTCCCTTGATTGATGCCCTTCTTCACCAGCCAATCCTTGTATTTTGGACAATCTTTTTTCTGATAATTTGACTTCTGTTCTGTTTCACCATATCGAACGTAACCTCACTTTCATTGCGACTATTGCGAGCACCAAGTCCCGATACCAATGTATCATAACTGTCCGGCAGATTACTCAGTAAGAATATCTTACTTAATAATGTCGATAACTGTACATACTTGTCACGGTTTATTCTATTTAAAGTAGGCAAAGGTCTTTTGTAAAATGCTAAACAGTGGGAAAAACAATCACAGGGAAATAATAACAATTAATTACCCCCGAACTTAATAATTTATGTAGATATCAAAAATCAAAATAATAAATAACATAACATGAGATAATTAATTTAACAAAATAAATTCTTCCAACCAAAATATGCTCAATTTTCTATGAATATGCTTATCAGGTATCAATAATATGGGTATGATGATAATGGTCGATATGAAATTAAATGGTGACAATGATAATATGTATGAAAAATACTGGCTTCCACAAGATTCAAAGAGGATTGATTACTAATAAAATAATTATTGCAAGGGACGTTTATGAAAGTAATTAAATGCCAAAAGCAGGGACTAACAGAAGCGCTTCATTAGACCTACCCTAAATGAGCTACTCTTCGGTAGTTTTTATAAATAATATTAGTTCAAATTATGTTGTTCTTGTTTGACCTTACAATGGACGCATGTATTTATTTAAGTCAGTGAACTCTATACATACTGGAAGGGATACTCAGTGTCGATCCGCTGAAGCCATTTGAAAAGTATGCAACCTGTCGATGTGAGGGATTGTTGTCTCTCTCTTACTCAATAGCTTATATGGCACAAAACGGGAATCTTACGATTTACTTTATATTATTGCCGATGTATTTACATATAATGCATAATAAACCAATAAATAAGTATAATAATTTAATAAATACATTTTAGTAGTACAGTAGTGAGGTTTATTAATTATTATATCATCTAATAAGATACTTACATCGCCTAATATCTAATCACATACCTACATATACAAAAAAATTATCTAACGTGCGCTGAGCATACTTTATTAAAATTCGTTAATGACTCCATTTCTTTAATTTAATCAGGCAGTTCATTATACATTTTTAAACCCTTATAGTTATTAATATAAATTATTCTGGAGAAAGTTTTCTTAACAAAGGTACCTAACCTAAAACTATTTATGTAGTATTAATACTGAACTGATGAATGTGGAATGTCCTTATTGAACAATAAAAAATTTTTGCATGTAGCTAGGTAACATATTATTAATTATTTTATAAATATGTAAACACCAAAGTTTTAAAATAAACTCCTGTAATGCATTTAGCATTGCCGATATTCGTGTTATTTTACTGCAACATAATATAATTCTGGTTGCTTTATTTTACCATTTTTGCAGTCTTGGAAAGTCGCTTTCGGGAGACAAAAATAATCGGGTCGCACAATAATCAAAATGAGGTGCAATAATAGCTGTATACACAAAAATTCCTCCGAATAAACGTTCTTACATCCAAATGCGACACAATTAACGACCATTTTAACGTGCACTACACAACAGACAAACTTCTACAGAAATTCACCGTAGTTTACATTTTCCTATAGGTCACAAACACAAGTAAATGATTATTAATTGATCAGCGGCTACGCGTTCACGTTGTCAACAACGCGTTAACTGCGATGCTAAGGCCTCAAGATTCTTCCCTCTCTTTCTTTTGCCCCTGACACAAATACTTAATGGAGATCGACCATCAGTATCCCTTCCAGTATGTATAGAGTTCACTGATTTAAGTACATAAATGAATAAAGAAGTTGATTAAAGTTTAGTGATTTGAATAACAAAATGACTGATATAATTTAAGTGCAAATGATAACTGTAAGTATCTTTTAATGAATAAAATAAAATAATCAAAAAAGGAAAATATATGAATCAGGGGTAACTTACAATATTTTCTATCACCAATAATTTAACTAAAAATGTTCAAAGAAACTAAATTCGGGCTTATTCAACACAGTAGACGACACAACAATCAACGTCTGACCTTTATAGGATGGTGTTCCAACCTACGGTAACACTTCAAAGATGCTGGATATAAGACGCGGCCACCAAACGCAAGACGCCTCAACACGGTACCATGCAGGTGTAAAATACTTTATATAATCAGAAGTATGATCTCCAACCCTTACTTAACCAGCTAAAATTACAGGAATATTGAATTTACATAAACGAACAAACATCACAAACCTCTTATAGATGGAAATGAGCTTTTTGATTGTGGCTACCAAACGCAGGCCATTAAATCCTCCACAGGGATCAAAACTTCTTCCACAACAAACGTGGTCCCTTTCCGTGGTAAATAGTTACGTAGAAAATAATAAAATATATTTGATGATCCCTTTTAATTTTTAGGGATTCGCCAAATTAAAAACTCTGTTCGCACTCACATGCGCTTAACAAGCAATGGCCGACGACAAGGAATTTCCAAAAACCCGCTTCAGATAAGCCACAATCAAAATTAGGAAGTGGAAATGCAGTTAGAAAAATAAATCGACAAGGACACTAAAATTTTGAAATGTTAGGCAACACACACCACGAAACATTTATGCCGTAACAATTTATACTTCGCCAATGTCGTTTAACTGTGTGAACAATTCTGCATTCGGTTTATGTGGCCTTCACCCCCTTCTTCCAATTTCAATGCACAAATTGACCGTACTAAGTACACTTTATTTGCAAGCGTATTTTTCTCATGGTAGTTTTTCAATGCCTCCCATGATTGCCTTGCCGTTTGTGCCGAACGAATATGAATGAGTTGATTATCTTCCACTGCTAAACCGATTGTTCTTCTTGCTTCATCGTCAAGTTCATCCCACTTGTCAATTGCCGGCTGATTCTGTATTTGACCATTCTCACTCATTTCAATCACTGGTCTATCCTTAATAATCACCATTTTCCACTAATTTTGCTTTCGAAGTAGCAGCTCGATTCTAAACTTCCAATTTGCATAATTGCTGCCGTTTAACTTTACGAATTTCTGCTTCGCTACGTCCGCATTTTCCTGATGCAATAATTTGTTTCGTATGTCCGTTGTGATTAACCTTTTTTTATTTTATTATTTCTACTCATTCACTGGGTCCCATAACCTACGGAATTTACCTTCCGAGATTGCATCGTTTTGCTTATAATGTTGTGGAAACTTTACAAAAGAAGAAATAAACTCTTCCAGACTAAGAATTTTATAACATTATGTAGAGTAAAATAAGGGAATGTCGAATAGGGTAGGTAATTGTTATGATGTGTTATAACCCGCTCGAATTCATTAGGTAGAAATACCTACTTAACTTTGTTAGTTCTATACTCAGTCGATAGATGGCATAAGAATGCACATTTTTACGTGTAATAATCCGCTTTCTACCCACACAAAATCTTTGGTCTTCGGCCTGTTCCGTTTCAGACATTTGCCATAAGAAATACATTGGCTTAACCACGTGACTACCCGTTCGCCTACGCAAAATTCACTTTAGGTGCGTTAGTTCCCTTTTTTGGTTAACATCAATTTGCTCCGGATTGAAAAGTTTACTTGCGTATTGTGATTCCTTCACCGTTTCTCGTACTGTGCTAGTCGTTCGATCTACGTTTCTTAATAAATCGATATTTTATCGGATATTAGTGACCAACGATAATTAAATGGTTAATTGGGACCAATTGCTCATCCCTAAAAATCATTAAACGTAACTTTTACGTATTTAAAAGCATTAAGTGAGAGGTGAACAGTTTTGCTCTACACGCTTGGAATATTTTTCAAGGTAAATCTACTTTTATTTTCTCAATCCTTTACTAATTTCGAATTTCTTCTCTATAGCGGCTTTCCTTTACTCATAATTCTACCGGATTCCTCCTAATTTCTCTCTTCAACGATCGCTGATACCTACATCGTAAATATTTGCTACACGTTCCTCACCGTAAATTACTCCGCCATCTTTGATTACCTACGCTTCCATACCAGATGTTAACTACTCGACATCAACATCGAAGCCAGTGATGATTTTATGCCGACTGATAAGTTCAATAACCTATTTAAATTCAGCTTTATATTTACAATTTACCGTCACGCTAAATTACCATTTTGCTTATTGATAAATTTTAGTTTACGTCATTACTCATTTTCTCACGTCATTACTTTTATTACGTCATACTTTGGTTAAACATATTAATTTACTAATTTACTTATCACTTTGATAAGATTTAAGAATTCGCTTACTCATTTATTTTCTATTCTTTATAAATTTGTAACTATAATAATTACTTTGTAACTATTTTACCTTGAACCTTTTATTTATTTAAAAGTTAACTTTCAGATTAAGTATTTTGTTAATAATACTTGAACCTAATTCAGAATTCGACCCCTTTGTCATCGGATTAGTAAATAGCCATATCTCATTTGGCTTGTGTCTGCACACAGCCCTTGTTTATTATTTTGTTTAGCTAGCTTCGTCAGTTCATCGCTTGCGCAAGGGATTGAAACTGCGACTACAGCTTAAAGGTACGTTAATTGTATTATTTACTTAACCTTTTGCATAAATCGTATTCTGATAATAATTTTTATGTAACGTCACTATATGAATTTTCTCACTGTTTCCTACAAGGTAAATTAGATTAACCATTGTTCTTTACAAGCCCTAGTGGTATTATTATTTTAATTTTCCTTATTTTGTATTAACTATTTATATTTGAAACCAGTTTTATTTTTGATTAGTCCTTATAACTACCTTAAATTTACAACGCCTTATTTTTTTTGTTATTGCTTACCTACCACCATTTCTTTCAGCTGCTACCTTCTTGAGGATATCTTCGTAGTTCTGATCCTCAATTTGGAAAACCAACATTCTCTAGAACTCCGTGGCGCCCTTTCTCCGAAATTTCGCTTTCTGCGACTATCTCAATTACTGATAAAACCTCTTCTTTTCTCATTGTAGCTAACCCACCCCAAATTTGCCTACTAGCACTGAGCGACCGAGGCCATTGCATTTTGAAATTTAGTTACGACCCATTCTTGCCGTAACATAATGTCGAATATCATAATTTCTGTGAAACTAGTAGGCTCATCTGTTGGGGGATTTGCTAATTTAGTTTTAATATATCTAAAACATAACCTAAAATATTGTTCCCGTTTATTTTTAACCTAAGTATGGTAATGCCGTAATGCGAATAGTAGAGGGGTAGCTATTGTCGACTATTCGACATTACCTACCTCTAAAATATACGGAAATCTGATCTATTTTCGTTGCTATCATAAAAGGCCGGTAAAGATTGGTTGAAGAGATTTTTAAATAGGCACAAAGCAGTTCTGTCCATAAGAAGCCCAACTGGAACATAGAAAACGTAGAATGTCTCTTTTGTGGACAAGAATTTTCAAAAGATACTCGTGGGGAGGTATGGATCAAATGTATGTTGTGCAATTCACGGTGTCATGACGAATGTAGTGGGGCGGAAAAAGGCATGGACTGTTATGTCTGCGATTTTTGCAAGTAATTTTGTTCCGCTGAACACATTATTATGTATCTATTAGAAATTAGTTGTAGTGTTTATAAGTTTTCTTTATTTTTTTTATGTAAGAATATGTATCTAATATTTGTTTTGATCTCCCAGACGTTTTTACATTACAATTTTTACCAGTTGATTTGCATTTTATTAAAAACTTTCCAACATAATTGGAATCTTACGTCCGTATCCGACATTACCGAACTGTATTCGACATTATCAAACCATTTATGAATCTTGAAAACTTGCACTTATTTCACTATTTTGTTTATAAAAATGGATTTTTTAAAAACAGTTAAATTTACTGACGACATGTTAATGACATATTGTCTAAAGTATCTATGTATAGGCTGAAACTGAAATTACTGAGGATATATTTACTGCACTTTTTTGATTATTAAAGAAATGGTATTCGACATTCCCTTACTCTACTCTAATACTTAGCGCAACACTTGTCAGTCAGAAATAAAACTGGCAACTGTAAAAAAAAAACAAAATTTAAATCATGAACGTTACAGTTATCCAACATTATCTATAACTTTCCTCCATCTTCCTGGCAGTTTATGAATTGCTTCCTTGTAAAATGTTTGGACTGGAAGAAGTTTTCCACAGCCTGCCTAACTTACTCTTCAGAAAAGGAACAAAACAGGTGGTTGTCTGTCGTGGCAAGATCAGGGGGAGTAATACCTTTTTAGGAATATCTTATCAGTGTTATTACAAACTAGCGACCTACGTAGGCTTTAGAACGGGGGTGGTCCTATTGAGGACAAGGTCCAATCGCGACAACTTTCCCCCATATTATTGATACAAAAATTGTGTAACCAGAGTTGGTGTAAAATTGTAAATAATATTTGTCTTTTTATATTCGTTACTGGTAACGACAAATTTTTTGGTAATCCAAACATATTACCATTTCGTCTGGTTTAGGGTTATCTCTTTTTTCCTTCATTAATGTGTAAAACATTTCAGCTTTTCTAATGTGAATTTCTTTTTGCAAATTTAGTTCATGCACTTGTTGATCATCATTTTGTGCTTTGTTAGTAGTGGCTGCAGTAAGTTTAGTACATTTTACACAGATGTCCTTACGTGGGTAACCAAATGAAATGTTACAACCTTCTTTAAACATTTTCAGGAATCGACCGTATCAAATTTTGGATTCTCGGTTACCTTCTGAGTATTTACGATGTAAATCGATAACTGCACATTCAGATGGTAAATATTTTCTATGTTTATTTTGCAACCATCAGCGTTAATCTTTTGTTCTAAGGCAAATACTTTCCCACAGTGCAAAAAAATGTTTCTGAAATGTTTTAGAAACGTATCTCTGAAACATGAAACATCTCCGAAACGGCGACAGAAACGTATCATACACATTACATAGATGTTTAATGTCCGCCTTCAGAAACCTAGATTTGAAACAACACAGAAACGTTACATCGAAACATTTTATATATGTTTCTTGAAACATATCAGAGAGTAATTTATTGATATGTTGGAGAAAGGTGTCCTTATAAATGTTTCATACGTGAATATTTGAAATGTCTCATATATGTTTCACTTGAAACATACCTGAGTATAAAAAAATTGAGATGTGGTAGAAACTACGGTAACGAGAGCCCCAACTGCTCTGAGGGGCTCTTTTCCCAGTGCGCAGACCCTGCAGGGCCCCATGTACTCCGGTGGCTCGTTCTCCAGGGCCCCCAAATTCTCTTCATGTAGACTCGAAGGAGATTGGTGATGCTGAAAAATCCTTTTGCTTCAAGTGGGATTCGAACATCGGTCGCTTGTTTAGGAACTCGGGAAACAGCCACGCAAACGACCTGAGCTACCGCCTCTTTGGTAAATAAGCCATTTAGATGTGCAATATCACACATCTACTTATGACGAATGATGAATAAATCTATTTTTCGAAACGGAAATTTTTCATTCCAATTAAACACTAAATTGTAATTTTGGATAAATATGTAAAACATTCACATTGAAACGTGTATTTTTAGTTTCTTACGATATGTTTCAAGTGATTAGGTTTTTGGTATGTACAACTCTACTAAATTTAAGTAACATTAACTATGAAAGGTGACTATTTTGTTTCAAATGAAACATTTCATTTTTAATGTTTCGTAAATGTTATACGTTATCACTAAAGCTAGAATAGTTAGACAAAATGAAAGTTTAAAAAAGTCAGGCAAAAAGGCATAAAAAATAATTTAAAAAAAGCATCTAAAAAGGCAAAAAAGGGACAAAAAGGGCACGGAAAAACGAAAACTGTCGAGACAAAAAAAGGATAAAATCAACACATACATATTCAATGTAGGTATAGACAAACAAACATTTATTTGAAAAAGTAATTACAGTTGATAGATGCTATCTGCTGGTATTCTTTTTCAATAAAGTTTTCTGGCTAATTAAAATATGCTTAACACGGCATAATGACTAAGGTATGCAGACTTCAGGTAGAAATAATACAATGGGAAATATTTCAAAGTAAGGAAAATGACTCATCCGAGTTATTATTGTAAGAGGCTTAAATATTAAAAGAGAAAGTTTGTCTTCAGTTTGTAGGTACACCAAATTCCTTTTCCTTTCAAACAAGATGCTTTCTTAGAAATTACCCCGAAAAATGTATATAAAATCTAAAAATTAAGAAATACTTACATTACAAAAAACTAAAAAAAATTTACAGAAAAGGTACTAAATACTTACGCAAAAATATCAAAAAATTAGGTAAAAAGGGGAAAAAACTAAAAGAAACCAAAAAAGGCAGAATAAAGTTTGCATTTTTGGAAAGTGCGTACTCTAAAACGGATTCTAAATAGGGTCTGCCTTATGTTTCTCCATTTATAAAAAAAGGCATCCTAGCTTTAGTTATCAGTGTTATCACATTCCAAAAAATATATCACAGAAATATATTTTTGGATACATATCTAAACCATTCACACTGAAACGTGTATGATGTGTTTCTTACGATATGTTTCAACTGATAAGGTTTCTGGTACAACACTACTAAACACAACTCCGTAACGTTAACTTTGAGATATGACTATTTTGTTTCAAACGTAACATCACATTTGTAACGTTTCTAAAATGTTATACGTTATCACATTCCAAAAAATACATCACAGAGATGTATTTTTGGATACATATCTAAAACGTTCGTGTTGTAATGTGTATGTTTTGTATTTTATGTAACATATCAATTGAAACATTTATTAGACATTACCATTTATTCGCTTTCGACAGGAATGTACCCGTAATGTGTCTTAGATGTTTCTTAGGAATGTTTCATTTGTAACCTTTACGCAACATTTAGAAACGTTTCATGGATGTACTGTGTTCAGTGGGTTGTATTATTTAAGAATATAATAATAGATATAAATTGGTTGGTAGGTTCCATACTCGTAAAGGGGGCGAACAGGATCAGTAATAATTAACTCAACTTCCCCTTCAATCGGATTTATTGATGATAAGACAAACTTTATGAAATGGCGATTATGTTATAGTGGAAAGTAAAACTGCTATCGATGCAAGATTAGCAGAAGTAAAATTCTGAACATTTCATATTATTAAAGTTTGAATGTCGAAGTTACAAAATTATAAATTAGGTATTAGGCAACATGTTTCGAAACGAACTCGTTTCATTTTCAAGCCTTAACGAATATATATGAGTGAGATTAGATATATGTATCACCTTTTGGTATTCTCGATCAGTTTGCCTCCTTCGGTCCTCCTACAGGCGACGCGAGTAACAAATATTAAAACACTAGTCCTGCCACGGCAGTTCATTAAATCGACGCTCGCGTGGGCTCAACGAGTTTCATTCTAGGGAACGAAAAGGGCCTGTGGTTCACTCGATGTAAATGTCGTCTCTTAGTTATTTCTGTCCGATACTTGTGCTTGTTTTTTGTATTTAATAGCATCCAACCCTTCATGTAGAACTGTGCTTTAATTATAAAATAATATCTAACTAATTCTTAAAAGTTTACTTACTTGAACCGGTGCACGGGGTTTTTAGGGTCATACGATACGTCGTACTGGTCTCACGAAATTTAGTTAGGTCATTTTTAATTAGAATAAAAATCTCAATTTTTTTAAGCAAATCTGTATCTAATAATAGTAAATCAGTTGCTTAAATTTTGGTTGTATTTGCAGTCTTCGTTCTAAAATGTTACAACTTGAACGACCATATCCTTGCCCCCGCCCCTAGTTTTGATCTTGGGTACGCGCCCTTGGCTCACATAGAGTCATTTCAGCCATCTATTTCTCATTACAGGTAACAAAACTAGAAAATGAAGACATGTATTTCTTTTTCTGTTTTAGGCGAGAGCACGCGCCAAAACGAAGTGACATTTCAGTTTCTGTAATGTTTGAAATGTTCAAATCTCAAAATCCAAACATGAAAGTTAGTTACGAAGCATACCGTTTGCGTGTTAGGGCAAAAAACATTTCTTTTGCTTCACTGGGACACGAGGAATGTGAACAGTGCGAAGAATCAATCTACATGGTCACAAAATAGACGATTTGAAACAAAATTGCGAAAAATGTACTTCTTGGAACAAACACATTATTCGGGCCAAAGAAACCAGAGAATAATACCAAGAACACGCCCAAACTAAGTTTAGCCATGGTACCGCTTGTTTTTCTGTTGACTTACAGAAGGTCATTATGTTGCCCAGTTTAAAAAGGTGCTATTTATTAAAAGACCGACAGCTTATAATGAAAGCTTTGTTCCAGTAGGATCTAAGTCACATTTTAAATCATTTGCCGTTTTGTGGAACGAAGCTGTTAGTGGCAGAGATAAGGAAGGCATTCAAGCTGTTTTTATACATTTTTTTCTCTAAGATATAGAGATGCACCTATAATTCCTAGATAATTGTTCTAGCCAAAATAAAAATTGGCGTCTCTTGACTTTTTTGGTCACAATAATTAATTCGCCCGAAATATTCGCAAATGAAATATTTCTTATGTTTTTTGAGCCAGCAGATAGCTTTCACCAGCAGGTGGAGCTATCTCTGAAAAAAAAGGAAAAGCGTACGATTTCGATGATTTTGCCGATGCCGTCCAAAAAGCGCAAAAATCAAAAACTGAAATAAAAATTATGTCCCACGTAAATTTTTATACATGGGAAGATCTCAAATCTGAGGCAAAGGTGACACAACAAAGTAAAAGAATTTATTTGTCCGACATTGTTCAAATAAAAGCAACTCGTGGAAATTTTTATTTACAATATAAATCGTCGTTTGAAAGTGACTTTGAAAAACTGGACTTTCTATGCAAAAAGGCCATGAAAAAGCACGGTGCTTTAAGTCAACCTGTACCGAACCGCACTCAACCTAGAGGTTTCCCTAAAAGAAAAAAAGAGTCAATTTTAAAAATCTTGGTGGCATTATGCCGGAGAGTCGGCAAATCTTTTGGATCAATTTGCCTGAAACTGAGGACTAAAAAATAGTACACATGTTAAAATATTCAATCAATAATATTTTGCAATAAAATAAGAGAAATAATATTTACTAGTTCTTCCGATTTGAGTTTACTAATAAATTGCACTAAGAACATTTTTGGTCATTTTTTAATGTTTTTATGTAGTTATTTTCAAGAGCAAAAACCTGATATTGGCATTTCCGCACAAAAGAAAATCCGTATTTCAAATACTCGTCTAAATATTTTCCCTTCTTAGTGACTGAAGAGGCAGTATTTTCATCTTTCCTTTTATTTGTTATTGGCTGTGTATATTCACTAACCTGTGTAAATGCCTTTTGATTGTCCTTTGACGTACTCGACAAACAAACTCCTTCACTTTGAGTGTCCTTTGACTTGTTCAGCAAAGGATCTCTTACTTTACCAGGTCCATATTCATTCATTTCCTTCACTTGCTATCACCTTTAATTTCCCCATAACTTTATTCATCCCCTTTCATCCCCCTATTTCCCTGGCCCTTAAGGCAATACCCGGGTTCCTCACTGGAGGACCCTTTAAATTTTATCAATTTTATGGCGATTTGAACTAGTTCAGTTAGATCAGTTCTTAACCTATCATTTAAACTCGATTTTGTTAATTTTCATGTGTCGCAATTAGATATGTAATTATTTTATACAACTATTTTTAACGGACATTTCCAACGATTTTGCTTGATAATGGGATCGGAGTATCTCGAAACATGTAGCAATTTAACAGCAATTTAATAAACTTACTGTTGTTATTAAATATAATTCTAAGGGGAGGTTGTGAGTTCACAATTGGCCTTACTTTACCAGTTTTAGGCCACTGATTCATATTACAGGGTTCGCAACTGATTTTAGCAAAAATCTATTTACACATTTAAAAATAGAGACCATTTAGAGACAATGGAGAACCAATTTCCATACAAAATTTAATGTTAAGCAGAAAATATTTATTTTTGAACAGATAATTAACTTCATAGTGTTGTAGACCAATGAGACATTAAGAATAGTGTCACATGCACCAATCACAAGTTTCTTTAACTGAAAAGAATGCATGCTACTTTTCTTGCCGCTACCTCATTGGTTTAGAATTATTTTAGCAACCTATTTAAAAAAATCAAATGTCATTTTGACAAAAGTAAAAAATTTGACGTATTTAACGCTTCATTCAGTTAATTCTCCAACCGAAGATCATTCGTTCTCAACTCTTGTCAGGCAAGATTTTTATTTTTTTTATTTGCATTGATTGCTAAAAGGTAATTAAACTCGATCAAATTCTTGGGAAAAGAACCCTCGCGCTTCGCGCTCGGGTCTTTTCGTCAATTTGATCTCGTTTAATTGCCAAGCAACCACTGCTTATACAAAATAAAAATCTTGCCGACAAGAGTTGAGCACTTATGATCTTACTGTTGATAAGATACATAAAGGGCAACATATCTAAAAAAAGTAACCGTTATAACACAACTCCATAAAACGTTGCATTTTTAATAACATTTAAAACAACGTAACAACATACCATGGATACATTCTTAAAATACTTATTACTATATCTATCATTAAAACGTAATAAAAGGCAAAAATAATTTAATCTGAATCAGAATCAGGAGCTTTAGTTGTTTGCCTTTTATTGGCAACAATTAGAAAATTGTCCAAAGTATTCTTCTTGCGTTTTAAGATCTTTCGTTGCAATTCTACAATTTTTTTCACTTTTTTGCTCTTTCTCGTGAGACTTAATAGCGGTCTCTAATAAAACCTTTGCAACTGAAACATTCGAAGTAGCTTCTTTTGCTTTTATTGCATCCTTAAGCAATATCTTCACTGCTTCTGTTTCCTCTTTCTTCGATGCGTGTAACGACTTCAAATTCTTCTCGGCATCTTCTAATTCTTTCTTCTTCGCTTCTAGTTCTTTTACTGTGTCTTCCAAGCGTTTGTTATATCTCTCTGCTTCTATTTTTCTTGCATCATTTACTGTCTTTTGCGTTTCAGCTTCTAAATAGTTACTGTATGCGTTGTGAGCTGTTCTCGCGATTGCCAAAAGTTCTTTAGTAATCATTACTAACTCAGGTTTGTTGTAATCGATATTTCTTATAACCTCTTGGACATTAATCAGCGCATTTAAAGTGTTTAAGCTCACATTCGCTCTTTTTTTACTCAAAATGTTGCTTGAGTGAGAAAAAGATCTTTCGATATTATCGCTTCCATGAGCAAATGTGAGCTGTGAGCATGTGTTTAACAACATTGATTAGTTTAGCATATTTCATCTGTCCTTCAGAATCTTGGATCCCACCAATATTATACCAAACTTCTTCAATTCAGTGTGTGTTGTCGTTCATTTGAAAAATTTTGACTTCCTCTTCGCATTTTAAATTTTTGAATTCGCACAATAGTTCATCAATATCATCCACATCATAGGGCAGCAGCGACAATGACTTTACAAAGTGTTTCTCAGATTCAGTATTCAAAATATTCACTGGATTTAAAAATGATAAATATCTAATTTTTGTCGGAAATTGGTATTTTTTGTATTGTATGCGATCCAGAAGCAATGTACGATAAGTATGTTTTGATAGTTCCTCGCATTATGTTGCTTAATTAATTTTATCAATTACCATGCTTCGTTTGTAATCATCAAATTTGTTGATTATGATGTGATTACAGAGAGAAACTTATAAATGGTCGTGGTGACGTCATGTAAATAAACAAATATTTTCATTTACATACATATTTTTCATCCTTCCATTTTAGACAAATGAATGTCTTTAAAGATATTTAAGATAAATTAAAAACACAACTTCCTGGGTATTTGATTAATATTTTGACACTTCACGATCATTAGCTGAGTTAAATGAGGCAGATATTGTTAATATTGAGACGTTGACCAAAGTTGGTTTGCAAATTTTGTTTGCTGATAAAAAAATAAGATTATTACACAGTTTATGCAAAAAATATTACACATTAAAATACTACCTGGGCATACAAAACTGTTATAGTCTACCTATATCGAAATTTTATAAAAAGGATCAAACTAAATTGAATCAACAAAATCTAATAATGCGACAATCAGCCAAGTAAAAAAAAAGAACATTAAGTGATGTTTTGGAAGGGGAATCAATAGGTAAGATAGAATTGACCGTTCAGAAATGCATATCAACCTATATAGAGATCAACGCATTGGACGAAACAACAATCCTGACGGCTACTTGTAAGGACTGTATAAAAAGCATTGCCATTAATCCACCACAAATTGACAACACTACATTGCTAGGAAACCTAAGATGCCTTAGAGGTTCGTACAATCTTGTCAACAGCAGAGGATACATTAAGTGCTTCATATGCAAAGTGTCTATGAAGGTAGCCATAATGGTAAACCTTATTGGATGTTGTCCAACTTTTATAAACGTTTGAAAAGCCATTTTAAGGGAAAACGAGAGAAAAACGAAATGAATATGAAGCAATACCCAACATCAGTATCGTCTGTTCCTTGCTGTTCCACGGCTACGGGAGGATTACAAAAAACTGCCATTTCAGCTGATCAGGATTGTCAGAACATGGAAGTACTGAGGCACGTACTTCCATTTCTACACCGATAGCCTCGTACAAATGGAAAAATCGTAAATATTCTAGGAACGAAAGACGAAGGCGTCAAAAAGAACTTCAACAAAATTCGAGTCATCTAAAATAACCGATTATTTTCCGTCCCTCCCTCAAATAAAGCAACACATAGAACAAAACTTGCATAAAGTTGATGTACAGGCAGTTTCTTATCTAGAACATTATATTTCAAAATATACCGATCGGGCAACAAACCGTTTAATTCTGAATAGTATATCTCTTAGCAGGATTTTCGATTTTTCAGAAAGCAAATATTTAAGCAAACAGTAACTTCCACTTTCTCAGAAATCAGTGATGCCTTGAAATTGTTGATAGGTATTAATTTAAGAAAAAAATTAACTTTTTTCTACAGACGTCAAAAAATGACCAGGTTTGCGCATTGATAACAATAGGCGAAGTGACCCTTTTTTTCACTTTCCTACGTTACCATGACACCGTGCGCGAAATACCTACTTCGCGCACTGCATGTAAACTACAATATGAGAGTTTTGTATTTTAACGTTATAATAATTGTCAACTTTCAACAATCTACAAACAAAAGCATCAGAGTTCTTAACATGAAACGTCACAACAGTACATGTGGCAGAATCTATTAAGATTGTTTGCCTCCAACTGGGGAACATGTTGTCTAGCCAAACTTCTACCCATCAGTGCCTTAAAATATTTCCCACACTGAATTACAACTATTTCTACATCAAACAATTCACCATTATGTTTAACTACCACAGCTACAGAAAGAACCTCCCCAGAAACAGATTTAATTTTCGTTCCACATCTGATATTATTGACACAGTAGCTCCTGTATCAATTTCCATGTCAATACACTTATCATTGACGACTATAGTTTTAGTAAGAGAGTTATTTCTTACCTCGTTGTATACTAACGGCTCCGGCAAAAAGAATGAATGGATTTCCGGCGACCATTGTTCCTATATGGGTGGGGGTAGAAAAATGTAGTGGGGCTTTGTGAGTGCGCTAACTCAAAGTTTCAGTATCCATTATGCCTTGGTCAGGTGAACAACGTGCGTTCGCTGTTGAAACATATTTGAAAAATGGCGGTTCCGTTATTAAAACGCAGAGGTCGTTCAGATTGCATTTTAATCTTCGCCCTTTGGATGCAGTGCCAAATCGCAATGCGATTATTCTTTGGATAGCTGCTTTTCGCGCAACTGGTTCAACATTGAAAAAGAAACCTCCTGGTAGGCCAAGAAGTGTTAGAACACCTGAGAATATTGAGAGATTAAGGCAAGCCGTTCAGCGACCGCCGCGTCGTTCTGCTTTGAAACAAGCGGCTACTTTGCAGTTGTCCGACCGAAGTGTGAGGCGGTTGCTGCACCTGGACCTTAAGTTCCATCCTTACAAGATGGCTCTTGTTCATGCGATGCACGAAGGTGACTTTCAAAGACGTGTGAATGCGTGCCAGGCCATTCTTCAAAACGTGCCGAGAAATGCAGTTTTATTGACTACTGGATGAAGCTCACTTCCATTATAGGGTTTTGTGAATAAGCAAAACTACCGTTATTGGGCAGCAGAAAACCCTCATGAACTTCATGAAAGTCCTCTGCATAGTCAACGAGTGACCGTTTGGGCGATGGTGTCTGCATTTGGAGTATGGGAACCATACTTATTTGTAGAGAATGGTGCGGCTGTTACAGTGACATCCGCTCGTTATGTTCACATGTTACAGACCTTCGTACAACTTAAATTGGAGCAGCTCAATGGTGAGAAATGGTTTCAACAAGACGGGGCCACTTCGCACACATCACGTCTCTCCATGCGATTATTAAATCAGATGTTTCCCGGCCGCATTATTTCACATCGCAGTGACATAACATGGACAGCGCGCTCGCCCGATCTAGCGTCATGTGATTTTTTGGGGCTACCTGAAAGAAAGAGTGTACACCAACCGTCCTCAAACCATCTGTGCCTTAAAAGCAGCAATCAGAGCAGAAATGGCAAGGATAGGGGAAAGTGGTGCACATTCGGCTATAGGGAACATTCGGCCACCAGTAATATATTGAAACTGGGTTTAAATTTAGCGCCCGTTTTATAACGAGAGTCAAGCCTCCAGTGTTAAGAACGATTGCAGGTGAATAGTTTGTCTTTTTTACGCGGAGATAATATTTTTGTGAACGAAGTGAGTTTTTAGTGATTTGTGGTAAGTTATTGAAGCCATATATTACAGTTTATAACTTTCACATTTTCTTTACTATAAATCTACTTTATATCACAAATAATAACCATTGGATTATGTTGCAATATCAAAAAGTAACATAACCTACAAACTTCAGCTTGTGTAAATTTTATGAAGAAAACTATTATTACGACACATAGGAAACATTCGGCTACTATGCAAGGTAAAGATTCGGCTGGTAGCCGAATGTTCCCCACATGGAACCGAGTGTATTAAAAACTATATTGACAAGATTTATTTCGAAATATTTCAAGTTTCCTAATTGCAGATGCCTAAGAAATATATTAAAAAGACAAGCCGCTGCGACATCAGTGAACGTCGTATGAAAGCGGCCATTAAGGATGTTTTATCAAACCGGTTAAGTCAGTACAAAGCTGCTCAAGAATACCAAATAAAACGGCAAACCATACAATCCCGAATAAAAACTCTTTTGAAAAAAAAGTCCAGGGAAGAACTGCTACGTGATTTAGATGATTCAGGTCATGATAGTGATGAAGATATTGCATATTCAAGCAAATATACATCTCGCCAAGTTTTCACGGATGTTGAAGAGACAGAGCTTGTAACCTACATAAAGAGATGCTCAGACTTAAATTACGGTTTAAATTATAAACAAATAAGAACCCTGGCCTACGACTACTGCAAAGTAATAAAGAACTGCATAGTACCAAAGACTTGGGAGCAGAATAAAATGGCAGGTTTGTATTTTGTTATATCTGTCAAATATTTTTAGCCGTAGGTAATAATTATTTTCTCCTTGAAATCTGACAAGAAATGCATTTTTTCAGGCCTGGACTGGCTACGTGGTTTCATGAACCGGCACATAAGAGAGATATCGTTACGCAAACCAGAGAATACAAGTATAAGTAGATCTATGGGATTCAATAAACCGGTTGTAGAAGATTTCTTCTCAAAATATGTGTCACTTCTTGAGAAATATAAATTTAATCCGGAACAGATATGGAATTTAGACGAAACTGGCTTGACAACGGTGATGCCACCTGTCAGGGTCGTTGCCACGAAAGGGAAAAAAAACAAGTAGCCCACATATCTTCTCAGGAAAGGGGAGAACTAGTAACATTCGTCGGAATTATTAGTGCAGCAGGTTCCACAGTTCCGCCAATTTTTGTGTATCCTAGGATAAGGCACCCTGAAGAATATTTAGGTAATGAGCACCCAACTTCAGCCATTGCTCTTGGCAATAAAAGTGGATGGATGACTTCGGAACTTTTTCCAAAAGTTATTGAACACTTCGCAAACATAGTTAAATGTTCTGTTGAAGAAAAAGTTCTTTTGTTGGTCGATAATCACGAATCGCATATTTCCGTTGATGTCATCAACTTGTGCCGACAGAAAGGTATCGTTTTGCTGTCATTTCCCCCACACACAACCCACAGAATGCAACCGCTGGATGTTGGTGTGTACGGTCCTTTTAAATCATACCTAGGTATTTCACAACACGACTGGTTGCTCACAAATCCTGGCAAAGTGATTACAATCCGGCATTTAGCTCTTTTTGCTAAACATGCATATGAATGCGCTTTCACTATAAAAAATATTGCAAGCTCATTTAAAAAAACTGGTCTTTGGCCACTGAACCGCCTTATCTTTACTGACGACGATTTTATAGCAAGTGAGGTAACAGATAAACCTCTAACTGAAGCTGAAGCACAAGCTGATACATCCACCGACGATTTCCAAAACCAAAGTGTTCAGTCTCGGGGAGAAACAACGCCACCTGTTCCTTCTACTTCGAAAGAGCAACCGATTCCTATGAATGAAGAAGAAATGCCTCCTTTGCCGTCTACTAGTACATCCGTAGCTCCTTGTTTAAGCAAAATTAGGCCCTACCCCAAGGCAACTTTAAAAGAGAAAAAAAGGATAAATTCTAGGAAAGCTCGATCAACGATCTACACTAACACGCCGGAATACGAAAATAGACAGCGCATTGAAGAAGAAAGAAAAATGAACAAACACGAAAAGAAAAAAGGGAGTCGGTTAAAAGAAATTTAGTAAAAACTGACAAAAAAAGAAATATTTGAATCCAGTGTTGAGATTGTGTTAGATGAGTCATCAGAAGAAGAAGGGTTTTGGGAAGAAATGAAACAAATCGGCGAGGAGGACACTATCAATGTGGACAGTTTTGTTCTAGTCAAGTTTCTAGTTGCCAAATCAGAAATTTATTACATGGGAAAAATTATTTCGTTTCAAGGTGAGGACTATGAAGTGAAATTGTTTTTTATTTCCTCATGTCGATGACGTTTCAATAATAGAAAAAAAAGACGTTGCTGCTATTCTGCCAGTTTCAATCACTCAAGGGACTTCAAGAACATCAAGCGTTTACCAGTTTAATGTAAATTTCTCTAACTTGAATGTGACATAAACTGTGCTTTCCAATGTTTGCCAGAATGTTAATCTAAGAGATTTTTTATTTTCAAATGTTCCTATTTTTGATATGGTTGAATTTGACTTTTTTGTCATGTTATTCTAGGAAATTTTTTTTATTTTCAAATGTTTTATTCAATAAAGATCAGTTTTCAGTTAAAAGTTTTCAAGTTTAGCGTTAAAAATAACAAAATTTAATGATTCCATTGGAAATCAGACATTGGCTGAAACATCCCCACTTGGTAGATGAATGTTCCCCACCGGTGGTTATGATTCAGCCATTTGACAGAGAAGCTATATGTCAAAAAATCTAAGTTATGCAATGGAAACAATTTTGCGAGATATGCGCAAAACGTACGTAATATCACCCTGTTTCTACATGTAGAATCAGTTTTTACCAACACCTAACAATAGTATAGATTTCAGTCATTTATGACAAATATGCCGAATGATCCCCACTTTCCCCTACCGCTTGAAATGACAACACGTGTTATGCAGAACTTCAGAGATCGACTAAACCCGCTGTATCGCAAACGAGGGACGTCATTTGGAAGACGTCATTTTTCACAAATAAACTTTAAGATATTGTAAACATTTATCAATACACAAACTTTTGGTTAATGTCGTCATTTATTATTTACAGTCCTTGGAAATTCATTCATTTTTTTTACCGGACCCTGTATATTTACAACTTCATCTACCTCGCCTTCTACCAGTACCGCTTCATGAGATTTTGGATATTTCTTCTGTATGTGTCCTATCTCTCCACAGAATCTGCATGTCCATTCACTTCCACTGTGCTTCCGCTGCTTGAGGGTTGCAACTTATTTATCTCCTTGTCAGTTGATTCCATAGCCAGGACTTCTTTGCATGCATTCGCAAATGTCAAATTGTCTCCCTTGGCTAATAATTTCTTCTGATATTCTTGTTTTGCTAAACCACATATTAACCTGTCTTGCAATGCATTATCCAGAAACTTATCAAATTTACAATTTCTTGCAGCAATTTCACAACCAAATCAACAACTAATTAATCTTCAGTCTGTCGTAAATTGTTAAACTTGAACTTCTGTGCTACCACTAAGGTCACAGGTGCATCATGACTTTGCAGGATATCTACACTTGCTTGAATGTAAACTCATTTGGTTCTTTTGGAGACACCAAATCCTCCAGTGTCTGATACGCCACCGGATCAATCAACGTAATAACGGAAATTTCTTTGTCTGCATACACAACAAAGGGGTGGGAAAATTTGAACAGAAATGTAAAATAAATTCAAAAACTGATGTCAATTGTAAAACCACCAAGGAGGGTGCCTATCTCATTACAAGCAAAGTTAAAGAAAAAATTATTAGAATTAGAAAGTTAAAAAATTATTGAAAAATTTGAAGGGTTAGTAGAGTGGTCCAGCAACTTAGTAATTATAGAAAAACCAGATGGGTCGATTAGGCTGTGTTTGGATCCTGTAGAGATAAACAAAAAATATAAAAAGGGAATTTTGTTTAATATCTACATTGGATGAAATTAGTGCTAAGTAAGTTGACAGGTAACGCTTGTTTTTCTGTATTGGATCTAAAGCTAGCATATTTACATATCCTCCTATACAACGGCATCAGGGTCCTGAAATCTGTATTTTTTTGTGGCGTACAATACAGCTAGAACCGCTCATTGATTTAGGCACCTACGCGATTTGTTTAACTTACTTTAACACTTCCAGGTGAAATAAGGCAGCCAGAGTAAAATAATATAAACACATGTTGAAATAATTAGTTATTTATTTATTTAAAAAATATATTACCTACTGCGATTGTATGAATACACTAGTAGGTATGTCTCTGTAAGTTGAAACCATATGGAAAACTTTTCAACTAACTTCAAAAAGTTGGTTACTAAATTCGTCCGGATGTCTGTGTATCTGTGCGTTGGTCGATTCTGTGTGTCTGTGCGTTGGTCGATGTTACAGGGTTTAGAAAGCTGGAAGTGGTGTCATCTTATAGGAAATTCTTTACTGATTCGAAATCTCTGGTAAATTTTTCCATCGGATCGCCCGTTCGCCGTCGGGACGCCATTAAAATCAAAATATACACCCTTGAATATCTCGAGAACGACACATCCAATTACAAAAAGGAAAAAAAGCGTTTCCTTTATTTTTTTCATGATACGTAAAGGGTGGAGCTGGGGTGAGTTTTGACTACTTAATGGGAGCACCTATTTTTGATTGCACTTTTGGATTCTCCATAAAAAACTATTCCCAAATTGGAAATTTCACCCCCAACTGCAACCCCTTTTTTGGGGGTGGGACTACTAAGCTTTGTTTCTTAACAATGAGTGTATTTTACCGATAAATACGTTCTCACACCGTCAAAATTTAACTACCTACGTTGATGTAGCCCTAGAGCAGATAGAGTAGAAATCCAAAAATGTACCAGTATTCCTATGCAGCTATGAATATTTTTTAAAGATTATATACAACTTTGTAAGGCGGAGGTGCCGTGGAGCCATTATTTACTACGGAGCAAGGAATCTAATTTTCAGCTTTAACTGTGGCATAATATGTAAAACATTAACTTAGTTTTACATTTTAACTCGTCTCATTTCTGTACTTATAAAATCGTGACTTTTATTAAAATATTCCATGACCATAAATAAGTCTACTTCCAGTAGATTTGAAGAGTCACATTTATTAAAATTTGCTTCACACATGTTTCTTAAAACAAACAAGTTATTATAAAATTGATGGTATCCATAATCCAAACGGGAACACACAATGGGGCCGAGAATAAAACGTAGAAAAATTTCACACAACCTTCCTCATGAGAATAGTTGAAAAATTTGTTATATCATCAAGTTGAAATAAAGGTTGTAATACGTTGACGTTAATCGATTGATATACCAATTATATGATTATAAGATTAGTTGCGACATGTTTCGACTTAACTAAGTCATCATCAGGTAATATAAATGTTGAAAAAATTACAGCTTAATTAAAGGTGAAAATGGAGCGCGAATGAGATGAGGCGAGGTAAAATTGTTAACGATAACCCATCGTCAGAGCCAAAAAATACTTCTGGTACGTAATTGGAAGGAGATAATGAGAATTAAATTATTTGTAACAAAATAAACAAACCAAAAAAGACTATGGGGAACTCTAAACTGAATAATGAACTTGAAAACCTCTCCCGTTCTGGAGATAGGGGAAAGTTATGGCGATTGGACCTTGTCCTCAATTGGACCAATCCCGTTCTAAAGCCTACGTAGGTCGCTAGTTTGTAATAACGCTCATAAGTGTCACTACCAACAACATAATGTGAAGTACCAACGCATCTCTTTTTGCAGTTGATCTTTAGACGGCAATCTGTGAATATAAACTTTACACACCTGTGTTATAGTTTTGTTTCACCTTGGCGAAGAAAATACTGAAGTTAAGGAGCTTTGCTCTTACTTTGCAGTTTTATTCTGCAAAGGCGTATAATTATTCATCCGATAACCAAAAAAAGTGTTTATTTTTTTATTCCTGCCACGTGATTAAGCTGGTAAGGAATACATTAGGTGATAAAGGTGTAATAGTGGACCATCAAAATAATAAAATTAACTGGGGGCTCATTAAAGAATTAAATACCGTACAGGTTAAGGAAGGTTTGCATTTAGCTACGAAAATTAATAAAAAACATATAGATTATCATAATAATCGAATGACTGTACGACTTGCTGTACAAAACTCTCAGTGAAAGTGTATGTAATGCATTATTATATTTAAAACATAGTAATTATCTTCCTATCGTGTTTAGTGAATGTGCACTGCTCAATTTTGTTACATATTTAATAATATTTTTGATTTGTTAAATACCAGAACTAAGTTTTCAAAACGAAACAAATTCAACATTCCAATTGATCGCGAATCATTTTACCATCTAACACAAGAAGCAATGACTTTTATTAATTATATACAAGAATTAAGAGATTTTTTTTGGCTTAATTATAAATTTAATTAACATTTTTAAATATTACTGTGAGATAGAGGGCAAAATTGACTCGTGGAGGATTTAATAATAATCCAAATGAAAGAATGAACAATTACGTTAACGATTACGTAATTGTAAATGCACAGAATTACGGTAAATGAAACAGTGAATGTAAGTATATGATAGTTTGTAGGTATTTTTGAGGTTATCTAAAATAAATTAAAACTAATTAGTCAAGTAAATTTATTTGAAGAAAAGTTATTGTAAATTGCCAAAACATCAACGTTGGCCTAGGTGCTTGAAATTCTAGAAGTAGGACTCTTTCATGATTCTAAACAGCGTTTGTTAATCAAATTTTGTTATATCTTCACTAACAAAGGTAGTTTACTAGAACCAAAAATCAGATTTTTGAAAAGATCCAAGGCATACATGATTTTAGAAAACTAAAATTATGCCAGAAATTAGTCTTTAACTAAGCAGGGCTGAACCCCAAACAATGAAATTTTATATCGAAAATTTTTTATCTTTCACAAGAGTCGTTTCACCTATCCGGGGACACACTGTATATAAATGACTAATGTACTGCTCAAAAATGAAGAAATTTCACCCCTCAGTTTTTTCGTTATGGCCACTTAGTCAGAGGCCTTGTATTTGTACTCCGATAGTAGTCAGTAAATGTAAGAGACACGTTCGCTGCGTGTGTGGAAATCTCAATCCTAAATTTTAATAATATCTGACTTAATCAAAATTATTTAAGCGAAGAGTTTGAATATCTAATTAATTTGAATTGAATTTATGTAAGGTAAACTAATGACTAAAAGTTCAAAGTCAAATGAAAGTTATTGTAAATAAAAAAATATGTAAAGCAAATACCATAACTCGTTACGACATCTAACCGGTTGAAATGATACAACTCCCAGATGGCCGACAGTTTACAAGATGGCTGACATCCGGTAACGATAACTCCAACAGGTGTTTCCAACGATACGACGTATTTTCCTTAATTAAACCAAATTCGAATCCCAGTAATTCTCCCAAAACAAAAGATGAAAATTCTTTTACAGATGAGACGAATGCGATGAACGATCTTCGATAACAAAATACCACTACCTACGTCAGATTAAATTATGTACGTAACAGCTAGGACAAATGACACTAACTACGATCTAAATTTCCCATGGATATCCACAAAATATGAATTTGAACACACTTACCCCTTCTAAAATAATAATCCTCAGAAAACACGTGTAGCAGCAAACTTTCTATAACCTTCTCGCGAAGAAAAAATATCACCATCAATACTTCCCAAATTGTATTTAAATACCTACGATGGAATATAATTATTTCTCAAACACTACGCAGATCCGACAAATAAATCGAGATTAAACTTCCCAAAAGCAACGTTGAAACCAAATTTACTTTACACACACGTTAACTGACGATTTTATTCAAAAAGAGAACGAACAACCTATCTCACCCATATTTATAGAATTATGCAACCTTCGGCATAAACGACTTAAAATTCCAATTGCCAACCAAAATATAAAAGTTAACCTAATAAGTTTACACGTTACAAAGTTTATGCAGGAAAAGAAGCTGATGGCGAAGTCTCTGTTCCAACGAAAATTGTTGCTTCACTTGCAGAAAATCGACTTGATTCTGGGCGTGTTATCGTTACCGACAACTACTATACTAGTCTTGAACTGGCGAACATTTTATTAGACAGAAAAACTCGATCTTCTTGGAACTTTGAGAAGTAACAGACGTGGTAATCCTAGGGATGTGACCCAAAAAAAAACTAAAAAAGGGAGAAATAGTATGCAAAGAAAATAACCGTGGAATATGCATCATGAAGTGACGTGACAAGCGTGATGTTTTGTTACTTTCTACTATGAATACTCACGAAACGAAAGAGGCCCAAAAAAGAAATGAAACCATACATATGCTATCTTAGACTATAATTCAGGCAAGAGTTCAATAGACATTTCGGATCAAATGGCAAGTTACGGTAAAGTTTTAAGAAAAACTATAAAATGGTATCGGAAGATAGCCATAGAGATACTTTTAGGGACTGCTATGGTCAATGCCCATTTTTTGTACAAGATAAGTACTGGTTCAGATATGTCTATAACTGCTTTTAGAAAAAAGATCTTAGAGGATTTAATTCGTCGCAATACTGATTTGGTACCGACTGGTGAAGAAAAACAAAAATGAATACTCATACTTTTTCCAAAAAGGAAGGACCAGCAACCAAGGTTCGCAGGTATTGCCGTTTGTGCTACGAAAATAAGGACGGAAATAATAAAACAAAAAACAAGGTGAAAAAAGTTACAACATATTGTCTCAATTGCGATAATCAGCCACATTATTGTCTGGAATGTTTTGCAGAAACTCACAAATAATAATATACTATATCCTATATGTACGACTTAATTTTTTTGTAGGTAATTGTTTTTGATAGTTTACTATTTTTACGATGTCATTCCTAATGAAAAATAAATTAAGAAAAAAACGAACTCCCTTTTATTTTCTTCCTATTTTACCAATTGGTCATTGGTGACCGCCGTGGCCCTATGAGAAACATCACGTGACCGCCATGGCGCTTAACGTGTTGTAAGGCATATCTTAAATAAAGAGCTGTTATAAGTTAAAAAATTTTTATTTTTCTAAGGTTATCGATTTCGGCAATTTAGTCTGCCATCATCAGGTCAAGCTGAAATTAGTACGATTAGGGAATGTGTTAGTAAATGATAAAATACCGTCTATAATAAAATGTAATGGTACACTTCTACCACAAAACTAAAAAGAAAATAACACTCAAACAGATTTATCCGCACCACAAAGCATACAATAACTACATAGCAATTCCATATTACCCATACATCTATAACCAAATGGAAAAGACTCTCATGACACATAATATCAACAACATAGCCCGAACCCACCCTACAATAGCTAACCTTTTAATTAATAACAATAACAAAATCCCACATCCCATACACACGAAATCAAGCATTTATGAAATAAAATGTAGTGATTGTAACCTATCCTAGGCTTAACTACCCGCAACTTACTCGATTCCAAGAACACTATAAGAATAAACCAAAATCCGCCATAGAAACACACACTCTAGATACAAAACACAGTATCTTACTTAATAATATAAAACTGCTACATGCCTCAGATAACTTCAACAAACTTACCATTTTAGAACATTATGAAATAAAAAAAGCAAAAATTGACAAAAAAGAAATCGCAAACGACATCACAGAATTAAATGAACATCACATTTACAAATTATTACCACCTTTAACCTTCTGTCGGGCGCGGCATAAACCTTAACAAGATCGGGCGCAGTGTATCAAATTGATACCGTGTTACTAATGGACTTTTTTTGTTTAGTAACTTACACAATGGTCAAATATTTTATTTAGTTTATTAACATATTATTATAACTTTATTTCTAAGTACTTAAATAAAAAAAAATGTGATAAAAATATAATTCAAAAAGACAAATACAAAGTAAAATAAAATCTAGAGATCGTTTTATTCGCTGCTCTCCTCATCTGTACCTCTAACGCAATCAGTGCAAAAACTTTCTATATGTATGAGGCAAATAGGTTTCTTGCAACTTCTACAATTATACTTCGTCAGTCTTGGCTTCGTTGTGCAAGTGTTACACCTTCTTCGTTTAGTTTCAGCAACAATGTTATCCTGAGTTTCTTCAGGGCTTTGTGGTCTGAAACGTTTCAAACTGTGTTGAAGACTTCTATGTATTCCTGAAGTAGACGCACTTCTTCGAGTAAGGTGGGGCAGAACTAATTCATGAGATATCTCTTCAGAAACACTTTTCTTCTAATAACATTTTAATCATTGCCGAAATATAGAACTTACGCGTTAATGCCACACATATTTACCATGGCAAAAAATATGACCATTGGCCAGCGGCGTATATTTCTTTGCTACATTATACACACAATTTATCTGTGGTGTCTACCCCACCTTTGGTGCTATTATAAAAAGTTATAATCGATGGCTTCTGCCGATCTCCAGTATCGGCATCTATGGATTTATCCTCGTGCATACTAGAGGCCAAGATCACACATTTCCCTTTTTTAGGAACATATGACGCCAACATAAGGTTTTTTTGAAATCCAAAAAGAGTGCTGCTGACAGCTCTCCCAGCACCTGTAGTAAATTCTAGAGGAATCTGCGGTTTATTTTTTTTTATTGTTCCAACGCAGCTTAGATTTTTGCTTTTCAGCTCTTCAACCAAGTCAACACTAGTAAACCAGTTGTCTGCCGTTATGTTGCGTCCTGATTTATAAATGGGTTTAGAAAGTCTCAGCACAACATCTTTTGGTTTGTTACTGACACGATATATTCCTTCTGGCTGCAATCCAGCGTATATCTCTAAATTATATAGGTAGAATACTTGAGAATCAACAAGGGCATAGATCTTAATGCCATATTTGTTTGGCTTGCTAGGGATGTATTGCCTAAAGCTACATCTTCCTCGAAATCCCTCAAGCTTTTCATCAATTGTAACGTTCTCTCCCAACGAATAACACTTTTGACAATTTTCTACAAATTTCTCAAATATTTGACGAATAGCTGTAATTTTATCTGTTAGTCTCCTTTGCTCACGAGTGGTGCGATCATCAAATCGTAAACAGCGCATAATAAACTTAAAACGTTTTATATTCATTACCAAACGAAATTTTTCAATTCCATCTCCATCAGACCCCCAGAGATCTTCTAAACTTTGTCGATTACTTCGAACAACCCCTGCTAAAATCAATTGGCCTTGAATCTCTTTCTCGTTTATACTTTGTTTTGATGCTTTCAATATACTGATTTGTATATTGCACAATAATGTCTAAAACCCGTTTGTAACGATCAATTATTTAGTACATGAATTAGTCAATGTTTGAGTAGTTGAAAAATATACATCTAAAATAATTGAAACAAAAAGTTTTTGTTTGTAACCATCAATGTTTCCGTCATTTTTTATGTTTGAAACATACCCTCCAAAAGTATTTGTCAGTAAACGTCAGTATTGTTTTGCAATGGAAATGTTGCAAATGCAAGCAGCTGCAAGTATTAGCATTGTTTTGGTTACTTCTCTGGTTAAATCTAGAAGAAAGGTGACAAAACGAAAACCAAGGCAATGGTTACAAAGGAGAATTTCACGGGGATTGGGAGTATTGCAAATGCTAAATGATGAGCTTGCAATAGAAGATGGTGTTTCATGTAGAAATTATTTACGAATGTCTAAACAACAATTTGATTATTTACTTAGTTTAGTAGTGAGGGATATAGAAAAAATGGACACACTAATGCAACACACCATTTCTGCAAGGAGCAGGTAGGATTCATAACTGCAATCCAAATAAAATTAATGTCTTGGATAAATTTTGAAAATGCTTTCTAGGTTGGAAGTAACACTAAGATTCATAGCTACAGGGGAATCATACAGATCGTTGATGTATAGCACTAGGATTCACGAAAGTAGTATATCGCGATTTGTACCTCAAGTGTGCCAAGCCATTTATATCCACTTGAAAAGCAATTATATCCATGTAAGTTGTAATATGATTTGGTAGTTAATAATTGGTACTACCCAAATAGATAATATTTTAGACACCAAATACGGCAGAAGAGTGGTTAAAAATTGCGGAAGAGTTTAATCATCTTTGGCAATTTCTTTTTCCTTACACAAATAGGGGATTAACACATAACGAAAGAATATTTAATTACAGGCTTTCAAGAGCACGAAGGATTATTGAAAATGCGTTTGGCATATTGGCAAACAGATTTCGTGTACTTCTTAATCCAATTAATCTTCGTGCTCCAAAAGTTGAATTAATTACACTGGCTTGTGTTGCTCTGCATAATTATTTACTTACCGAAAATGGGAATGTATACACAGATGAGCCTGGCATATCAGAAGATTTGCCTAAACTTGCAAAGCAAGGTGGTAACAACTCTATGCGTGATGCACGTACAATAAGGGACGAGTTTAGAGATTATTTTTGTTCCGACATTGGACGCGTAGCTTGGCAAGAGCAGAGTATACAAAACTGTAACATGTAAGAATTTATAAAGGAAACTGTAGTGAATTAATATACATATACATTTTTATTACAAATAAAAGTGATTGTATTTTATCTTTATCCCTTTTATATGATTGAAATAAAATTTTTGTTATTTCTTCTTGGGCATTATTTAAGATGTCTTTATCCTTTATCAAGTTTAACCGGCTAACTATAAATGCACCAAAGATATCCACGTCAGTATGTTTTTCAACATGTTGCACTTTTGCATTTGCATCAAGTGCATGTGCCAATTTTTTGCATTGCGTGATTAGCTGATGTTATTAATACATCTTCATTGATTTTGCGCCGTTTTCTGGGAGTCTCCTGTATAACTGCTTCAGATTTTGATGCAGCAGAAGTCAGTGTGCTACTGCTACTTTCTGAACCGTCCTCAACATATTCAATGCTTATATTATCATCATTATGAAAAATAGTATCAGTTTCTTCATCCTAAAATCATTGTAACAATACCTCTGTAGCATAAAGCTACGCGCAGATGGTCTACATGTGCTTGAATTGAAATAAAACGAGTTGGTTGTCGAACTAAAATTGTACTGGATTTTTAATTTAATTTAATTAGTTAATTTGATTGACACAACAAGTAAATTAATGAGCGGCAATGCTGTTCGGCGGGCAGATGTTAGCTGCAAATTATATCCAGGATTAACAATGAATATATAATGGTAAAGCGGACTTACGGTTGTGATGGCGCGCAAGCCGAACTGAAGTAGTGTTTTTCTTTTCTTTCGCTCTATTTTCGTTGTGGATTGGATAAGGTGATCACCTTTCGCTGGAATCCCCCATCTCACGACGATAAGGTAGGTACAGTCTAGTATACTGATCTTGGGTACAGTCGCTCTTCGTGGGAATGATGCTGTCGATGCTTGCCAGATAAAACTCTTTGATTGCGGAACCAGTGGCAGAAGTGCACCTTAACACTATTAACCTCAGAGCGTTAACAAAATGGGCAATAAACAATAAACGGCGAAACGCAACACATAAGTGCCAACTTTTCTAACAACGTCCGCTTGCGCGCGGATAAGGATAAAACCAAAAATGGGACCGCCGGGAATCGGTGCTATTGGGGGGGGGGGGGGGGGCAATAGAATACGGACCCAATTATGCACGTAACAACCTCATTTATAAGTACCTACTAAAATATCGTACGTAGTAGGTTGTAGTGTTATCCTCTACACTTTCAGACTGGCTTTCAGTCATTTCGATGGAATCTATAGTTCGTCTGGGTGTCGTGTGGTCCAGTATGAACAACATATGCAGGTAATACCATAATGTGGGTTGGTACACCTTTAACAAGGTCAATACTAGTCAGCAATTCCAGTCTCTGGTCTAATTATTTCAATTTGTTGCGCAATTTCTTCATAGGATTTGGTTCGCATGTGCTTATTTTTATAGGAAGCACTTTTCACGTGGTATAAACATGGTCTGGCCTTATAAAATTCGATTAATGTCAAGACTTGGTCGTGACTCCAAGACATTTTCGACAACTCGTATATATTAATATATTTACAAGAAATAGTTGACATTAGAAACACTGAAGAAGTTAAGTAAAATAACTACAAAATTACATTTAATTAAGTCAAATGTCAGTTTATGTAATTATATACTGGTAACCAACTTAAACAAATGCTCGTATCCTCGTATCCCTAGAAACATTGTTTCAAAATTGCTGTTAAATAGGACCTGTTCTAAATATTTCAAAATTGAGACAAAATAGGACAGTTTTCAGTTGCAATTTTATAAACTGAAATACTTGTATGCATCTTTTACTTTTTTAGTTACCTACTAAAAAAATGACTAATTCATGTACCTACTAAATAATTAATTGATCGTTACAAACGGGCTTAAAATATCATTACTGAACAAGCAACTCCAGCAATCCACAGGTGTTTTGGCCGTTTTCGCTGCACCGATAGCTCCAGGAAGTTTTCGGATTAAATTGTGAGCTCTTGAACGTATTCTTTGCGAAGGTGGATTGTTACTCCATTTCGTTGCTTTGTCTTTACCAACAAAATAATACTGTTTCGTCAATATCTGCGTCCTCGTCATCGTCTTCTTCGGTGTTTGAATTTTCTTGACGAGTTTCAATCTCATCTTCGCCTTCTGTATCAACTTCGTCTTCAAACTCTTCTTCTACACTTTCATCTTCGTCTTCAAACATTATTCGTTGAAGTTCCTCAACATCTCGAGGATTCGATAGATCATACTTTTTATTCCGAGCTTCCATGGTCAGCTTGCAACAAACCTGAAATATGAAAATCCTCAAATAATCTCTTATACGGGCGCACTGTATTCTGTCCAAAGAAAACAAACTTTGAATAAAATTTAATCATTAACAAATTTTATGTACACATACATGCAAAATAAACTTACCAGAATAGCTAAATAATAAAAATACAACTTTTTAAAAATGTAACGTGAACAGGCGCGGTGTATCAAATTGAACAAATTGCCTATATCTTCTATATCGGAGAACTATTAGAGCACTAAACAATGTTCGCAGTTGTGAGGAGACAATACACGAAGGTATTGAGGAGTAGGGGTTGCTAACTTCATTTAGTAAGATATGCATATTCGCAACAGAAATGGTCGGCGTGTATCAATCTGAACAGCCGCGCCCGACGGAAGGTTAAATCACAATCACAACATCCATATTATTCCCACGCCAATGACATATCTGCACGCTCTTGACCTAATACACCCGCGAAATAACCTAACCACACTATCATAAACCACCACACCCTAAGTTGACAACCACACATTACATCTTTTAATATAATTCAGGTAGATATTACATGTAATTAAAGATACTAATACACACATTTCAGATACATTACAATAGCTGAAGGTTATTGACTACTAGTTGGTTGCTAAATCGTTCTTTTTTAACAATTGATATACTTCCACGATCACAATTTGTACCATTACATTTTATTATAGACGGTATTTTATAATTTTATATAATACTAACGCATTCCCTAATCGTATCGTATAGATGTATGGGTAATATGGAATTGCTATGTAGTTATTGTATGCTTTGTGGTGCGGATATCTGTTTGATTGTTATTTTCTTTTTAGTTTTGTGGTAGAAGTGTACCATTACGTTTTATTATAGACGATATTTTATCATTTACTAACACATTCCCTAATCGTACTAATTTCAGCTTGGCCTGATGATGGCAGACTAAATTGCCGAAATCGATAGCCTTAGAAAAATAAAAAATGTTTAACTCATAACAGCTCTTTATTTAATTAACAAGCTAAAAAGTATGGAGAACTTCATCCAATTAAGGCATATCTTTTTTAAATATAAATCGATTTTTACCATTCCTGCGGCAAACGAAAGGAAATTTCGACCATTTTCTCATTTAATTTATCTACGCCGGCACGCACGACGATTTGAAATTTTCAAATGCGGAACGCAGCACGTCAGCGATAAATTTGTATACTTTTGTCGTCACGAGAGTTACGGGGCGTAATTATTTGCAAAGTTATTTTGGTGCTTCCGGGCTAAAGTAAGTTAACACAGGTGCATTTATTAATTTGGTTTGCAAAGTTTCGAAAGCTGATTGTTGATTTGGTTCAAAAATAAAATTTGTATCTTTTTTTGTAGTTTCGTATAAGGGTGTAGCTATTTGAGAAAAATTTTGAATAAATTTACGGCAATAGTTTGCTAAGCCTAAAAAACTGTGTTGTTTTGATATTATGGGGGGGTTTGAAAATTTGAAATTGCTGTAAGTTTACTTTTATCTTGTGAAATTCTCGTTTCAGAAGAAATATGTCCTGATGAAAATATTAAAATATCATCTAGATATACGATTAATTCTTTCCATTATAAATTTTCGAAAACGTCCATTAGTTTAATAAATGTGGCAGGAGCGTTGCATAGTCCGAATGGCATTTTCGTAACTTCATAAAGTCCGCCTGGGGATATGAAAGTCTTTTTTTGACTTTGGCGATCAATTGCACATGGCCAATATCCCGAAAATAAATCCAAATAGGTGAAATAAACCTTACCATTGTACTTCCGGTAAACCATTCCATTGCGCAACTCAAAAAATTTACTTTCGCTTTCAACAAGCTCATCGCTAATCTTAGCAATGTGATCATCTCTGTCCTGAATGATCGATAAATTTCGTTTAAACGTGTTCTCACTCAAAGATCAGTACATGACAACGACTCCAGTGCATCTGCATATTGCATCTGCTCCCCTTTACGATGTTCTAACTGGTAATCAAAATTTTGGAGGACCAAAGACCATCGCAAAATCTTCGGATTTTTTTCTTTTTTTCTAATGTAGATTGTATGCTATTGCAATCGGTAACTATCTTAAACCTAATGCCTTGTAGATATACCCTAAACCTCTTCTAACTCATAACTATGTAAGTTTTGACTCATTCTCAGTCGTCCGTTGGCTATAATAAAATACTGGGTGAAACTTGTTATCACTTTGTCTTTGTAACAAAATCGCCTGGACAGAGTGGAAACTTTTTGTGATCTTGGTATCAATTTTGATCATTCCCTGTCTTTTAAAAATCATTTTAATGTTACTGTTAAAACAGCGCATAAAATTCTTGGGTTTGTCCTACGTGAAGATAATGATGTTAACCATGTTTCTACCTTAAAAATGTTATTCGGTGCGTTGGTACGTTCGGTATTAGAATATTGCTCTGTTGTTTGGTCGCCTTATTATTTGTCGGATAGTAACAGAATAGAGAGTATACATAATAAATGACTAAGATACATCTATAAAAAATTAAATGGTAATACATTAGTCAATGGGTTGGAAGAAGAAGTAAACGGCTACACAGCCGTGTATGTGTAAATTTTAGGTATCACTCTCGATTCTCATCTCTCTTGGACACCACACATAGACAATGTTTGCTTAAAACTCTGTAGGTGTTGTTATACGCTTACCGTTCTAAAAAGTGTATGCAGCACTGAGGTATTACTGATGATATACCATTCCTATTTTCATTCACACGTTAGATACAACATTATCAGCAGGGGATTCTCTAACAGTACGCAAAGAATGCTGAGATTGCAAAAACGTGCCATACGCATAATTATGAATTTACCAAAAAAACAATTATCAATACGTATATCCTTGAATCATGCACATACGTCTATGCACACATGAACAGGTACAATATCCCCCATCATACATACAATACCAGATATAAAAAACTACTACCTATCATCCCTCATAAATCATCTTTATTTGAGAAAAACTTCTCACATGTGAGCAGAAAATTTTTTAACTCCCTACCTACGCAAATTAAAGAAATTGCATCAAAGAAAAACTTTAAAAAAAATTTAAAAGAATTGCTGGTAGCGAATTGCTTTTATTCATTACAAGAATATTTTTTGTTTGTGAAGTCATGTAAGTAAATAAATACCATTTTGTAACCTTTATGTAATCTGTGACAATTATTTTATCGCTTTCGATGCATTTTTGTGTGTATCGAGTGCTTTAAATTATGAAAATAAATTATTATTATTATTATTATGAATATCACCGTACGGCTAGAGAAATAATCCGCAAGAAGGTAATACATTAGGTTATTCGGCAACCCAAATGAGACATTTCTTAAATCTGCCTTCTTAGTCCTAGCGGTACAACCCTTAGTAACCATGAAGGACAGCCTAAGTTTTATATGTAATGAACCGGAACGTAGAAATCTTCCTCTCCATAATGTTGAAACAGAAACCATTTTTGCTCAAGTACGAAAGTTTGCAGATATCTTACAAGATTCGAAACTAGTTGCGATTATCAGTGGAGGCGATCTTGTAGCGCAAGAGGCGAAGTACCATAAACGGTGCTTGACCAGTCTGTATAATAGGAGTCAACAAGCTACCAATGTAACAGTTGAGGACCCGGAAACAGAACTCTGCGAAGGTTTAGCCTTTCCTGTTTCTCTTCAGTTGAGAAGAACAAATAACACATCAGATGAAAATGAAGATTTTGTATCATAATGTATCATAGAAAAATTAGAAAGTGTATTATATCAAACTATTTTTACTGTTTATTAGATATTAAAAAGCGTGCTACTTTAAGCGTAAGATAATAATTGAAGGCTAACAATGGGTGAGTAGTAGGGTGGAGTGAAATTTTTATTTTCAAAATTGAAAACGCCTGTAGTGTCAAACGACGTGTCTTGAGGTAACTAGTTAGTGATTAAAATTTGAAACATTTCCAATATGATCTTGAGGTTCCTCTTCGCCTTCTTTATCGAAGTATTATCTAGAACAGCAATTTTAGCCTAAAATTAGTGTAATAATATTTCAGATCACTGCTTCTGCGCAATTAGGGCGCAATGCGCATGTCCTAATAATACAACGTCTCGGCTCAAGTCACTCGCATATTTCAGTGTCTGTTTAGTTCACTTTTGCGGTTGTCAGAACGTTTTTCGTAATATAGAAATGCCGAAAACACGTAAAGAATCGTTTTGTGAAGTGTTCGGTTTATCCAAGGAATTTGATGGCAATGTACTTCCTACAAACTCAGATGTTATGAGATATTATTTGTGGTGTAGGTTATTGTTAAAAGAGAACGCGAATGGAAAAGATCCGAGTGTGAGTAACATTTGCAGAGCTGTACTGGCGGATTTGAAAAATATATGGCAAAAAGCATCAATTCCAATAATTTCTGATCAAAGAATTTTGAGCTTGATAGCGAACCTTAATGAAAAATATAAGGCTATAAAAAGAACAAAAAGAAATCTCAAGAAAAAGGGATAACATTCAGAAAGCTCAGTGAAAAAACGCTATTTGATATATCCGTCTGCAAATGTAAAAACTTCTGTGATTGTCAGTGCAAAAATAAAGTGCCTAAACGAGAAAGAGATTTTCTAGTGGACCAACGAACAACTCGTAAGATGGCAATTGGTAATATTGATAAGAAAACCAGCCAAATTCTTCAAAAGAGTTTTGCAAGGAAAGCTAAAGAAGTATCTCGTTTATTAGCATCTAAGGTTCCGGACATTACAACAAAGACACTTAAAGAAACATTTACCACTGTAATCACAGGTATTACAACTTCTGTAGAAGAGCCTGCTACTTCAGAAATTTCAGAACCGTCAACATCATCTCAAACACTATTTTCTTCGGGTTTTGGAAAACGAATTAAATTACGCAATGTAGCCCAAGCGTGGGGTCGAACAGGGATATCGGATCGATCAGCCTCAATACTTGTAAGCGCCGTTCTCCAGGATTTTCAAGTTATATCAAAGGAAAATTCGTCAAAAATAGTGGATAGAAGTAAAATAAGGAGAGAACGGAAGAAAAGACGGACAGAACTCCAAAAACAATCAGGAAAAAAATCATAAGCAGTTAAAGGACTTTATTTCGACGGTAGGAAAGACAAGACAATTCAGCAAGAAAAAAATAAGAGATTTGTGATTTCTAGGAATTTTTTCTATTATACACTATTATAGAAACATCTACCATGAATTCAAGTGGAGAGGAACCTCAAGATATTATTTTATCGAACTCAAATTTTACACATCTCAGTGATAAAGTAAAAGGCACATGTTCCACCCCCAGGACAAATAAAAAACGAAAAAAAATTTTTCCTCTTATAGAATCGCTCCACCCTAATGAGTAGGCACTTAATGCTTTTTCCATTTCAGAAATTTTATTCTGATGCATATGTTGACAAAAAAACGGCCGTAGAGCGCAATTTTTCCTCATAGGTTTTTTTTTTATTTTATAGATTTGGATCGCTCTATCTTTTTCGTTCTGTTATAAACTTTGCTTAAACGACTATTTTTGTGAAAACGTTCGGGTTAAACTGTTTGTAAACAGTTTTTTTAAATTGCCGCCATCTTGTGAGTCAACCGGAAGTCGTACACCACTCAACGAGTACTCATTTTGAAGATAAAAACCTGCTCTATCGTTTTTTTAATAACATATTTTTCATTAGAACGCATATTTTAGCGTCAATGTTTAGGATTTAGTATTAACTGCCCGCCATTTTGAAAATGGCCGCCATCTTGTGTCTGCACGGAGCAGTAGGAAATGGACAATCCATTATGGCCGTTGGACATGGTAATATTGTTGTTCAAATGTATGATGATGTTAAATCGAACACGAATCACCCTCAAAATGTCTGACACGTTCCTGAAATTAACAGAGGGCGTGAATTTCATGCAGATGGTACTAAATGTGAAGTTTTTAAAAACGGCACATGTTGTTTACTTGGAAAAAGAGTGGGAAAAGGATTGTACGTACTGAAAATGAAAGTTAAAATTGTCTCTGAGGCTGCCGAAGTACACGTATCTGAGAATTTTCAGTTATGACATGAAAAATTATGTCACCAAAACAAAAGACATGTTAAGACGGTGCTAAATAGAAATGGAATTAATTTACCATTGGACAATTACTTGTCAAGGAAGTGTACAAAAACATCATAGAGATACATTTCATTTAAGAACGAAACACTCTAAGTTTGATCACTGGGTTCATGGTGATGTGTGTTGGCCATTTTCAGAGAAGTCTATTGGCGGATCACGATATTTTCTGTCTTAAAGATTAGTATTCCAAGTTTAGGAGAGTTTTCTTTTTGAGTTATAAATCTGAAGTAACAGATTTTGTCGAGACGTTCATTAATGAAGCAAAGACACTGGGACGCTATCACGTGCAGTAGAAAACAGGGCATAACCGGCTTTAAGTGTTACCGAGGCTGAATACATGGCAGCTTGTGAAGCAACAAAAGAAATAGTTTGGATTAGTCGGTTATTAAACGAAATTACAATCTTGGATGGAACTCCAACTCTTTTCATCGACAATACAAGTACTATTAGACTAATTCTGACTAAAACGTTACAGGCGGGATGTTTTGGCGAAAATCGAACTTCGCTCGGAGTGCTAAGACTGAGAGAAGCTTAGCTTAAGGGGAAGTGTTGAAGTGTGTCTAAATGACGTCACAAACTGAACGTTATTTTACAACTTTGAATTTGTAGTAAGCTAACTTCAATAATTGTGAAAATAATATTTCAGATTGTTTAATACCGGTTTACTATTCTATTTAATTACAGTTTCCTTTTAATTAAACTGTCCTTTCTGTTTCATCAGTTGATAGTTACGGGTTTTGTGTTAGTTATGTGAAAAGTTTTTCACTCAGAACAATACTATGTATTTTACTATTTATGCAGTTAGTTAATAAAGTAATCAATTATTACAAAACATAACAAAGTGGCGACGAGGATCGTTAGAGTTAAAATGCAAGAAGATAAGTGCAAAATTGGTGAAGTTATGAAATTGAACTGCCATCAACAATATTTAACTAGAGTCCATGGAGTACGAAATTTCAGCAACTTTGTGATAGAAGATAAAGAACTCATTAACAAGAGGATAGACTATCGTGGAAGAACATGATGTTGTCTGCAACCATCATCATGTCTGTCACTTCTGCATATTCGGCCCAGCAAAACATTGCTCCAACCTATTCAAGATTCACAGAACAAACGTTAAAGGTTGGTTATTTTGAAGACAAATTAATTATAACCCTGTAATGTTTCTAAGAGGCTTTCGGAATGCTAACTTCACATTCCACCTTACCAAATTTCAAATGGAAGCGGGAATACCTAAACATGGCCAACAAAATTTAAACTTTCCCTCCAAAACACAGCAAACCCCAAAATGACATAAGCTCGTGATCGTCTAACAGGCCCTCTATCGTGTAATAGGTATACACTGGTCGTGAACTATTATCGGGAAGGAGAAACAAAACCAACATTAACTGTACCAAAATAATTCATTTATTGACAGTTACTCGACGATTCGGAGGAGAAAAAGTGCGAACACTAAAAAAACTCCTCCTTTGACCTAATTACATACATGACATCAATTCAAATACAAAATTATAGCAACAAGACTGTTAAATAATATCAAGACAAAACATTTAGAATTTCATGGTGGATACTTTTCGATCATCTTTAAATATTTTATGCAGCAGTTGTAAATAGCACAATAAATAATCAAATTACACACAGAAAATCAAATCAAATACATTGCATATTAAAATAAAGGGTTCAAGAGAGTTTAAAAAGATAGAATGTGCACAAGTTACAAAAGGGTTCAACATCAGGTAAAAATACACAAAGGACACAGTTAGTCACCGTAATCTGGAAGACAATACGTCTCTGACTTTGTACAACAAACAAAAGGAAAACAAAGGCGCATCAAGAAGACACCTGGCATTTCCACTAATTACCTCGCATACATTACTTATCAAACATAGGTTCTAAAACGTAAGAAAGATTAATGTAAATGGGGCCCCCCCCCCATGGATATCTGGCCCCTTGTGCGGGGAGTTACGCAGACTAAAGTTGGAGTTCAGCTCTCCAGACGGTGATTAACCAATCACAAATTTAGGGGATCGAAACTGCCTCCAACTATTCGTGGGGCAAAAGCATGATTACCACAGAACAAAATATTAAAATGCAATCCTAATAACAGTTGGCATGATTAGTTTTCACCGTATGCAAAGCCTTCGAGGTCGAAGCGGTTAGTTAGATACACAGCAGTTCAGAATCAGACTCGGTTAATTGTTGGTAATGCCGGGGTTCGATTTCATAATGAAATTAAAGTTAGCAGTACAATCGACAGACCCATGTCCACCAAGCTACAGGGCTATCAATTACAATCATATTTAAGCAGCGTTACCAGTACAACACAGTTAGGTACAAGTACACAAATATGAAGATATTAAAATAGTTAAATAATTGCAATAAAAATATAAGCATAACGAGTTATTACCTGGATTAAACACTCTTGATACACAAAGAAAAATGCAAAATAATTCAAATTTAAGTACACGAGGTTAAATTTAATTGTGAACGTTAAAGCAACAAAAAGTAAAAGATCCTTTCAAAAACTCCCTCCAGCTGTTTTATATGTACAGACTAATATGAAGTATGCTACGTTAGAGTATCATAGACATTGCCACAGAGTACGATCTTCTTGGGGTGTGACGTTGCCCTCATTGCGGTACTGTGCTGCAAGTTGCCGGCTTCAGTAACTGTATCCAAAAGTGGGACATCTCAACCCTTTCAATACCAATTTTTTTTCTTTAAAGTTATGTTATGTTTTTAAAATATTTCTGGCATACGTTGTTATTGGAAATGTTTTGTAGATGTTGAATTTTTTTAATTTTTTTTGCAAAACTAGACTGGGACAGTGACGTCCCACTGGTTATCTTGGGTCAGTTAGGACAGCTGTGCTGAAAACATTTATTGGGACATATGAAACCCAAGTAGTTTTGAGACCTAAATACTTATTAATGATAAGTTATTGCTAACTAGTGACGTTTATAGTAAAATAATAGTAAGGTTTCTTTTTGGACAATATTTTATTAATGTAACAACAAAATCTGTGTAACAACTTGCACATATTTTATTTGTGATATGGTGTAAAACAAGTTTTACAAAGTGGAACTTGACAAGATTCACAAATTGTTTTTGTGCGTGTCTCCTTTTTTATATTTGAGCACCTTGCACATCGTCGTTTTGTACTCCCTTCAGTTGGCATGTGGTCCCCTACATTCCTCATTTTTTTTGCGTGAATAGTCTTCCCAAATGTCGTTTCTTGGTAGGCACTTTTGAATTTTTTCGGCCTATTGTAATAAGGTCTTCAGCTACTGCGAACAGAAATTTTAAAAGTGGTTTCCGCTTTTGGTTTTCACTACAGATGTCCGTCTCTATAATTCATCCATTTACCACAGCAATGAGCAGAAGTCGATAAAACACTTTCTTCCCCATTTATCAGACCGCCTGTCAATTTGATACACTCCTGCCATTTGGTCCGCTAGTGTTTTAGCGTCGTTGGTTAAAAACACAGACTCTCCCTTATTCATTTTTTTTGCTTTTGCAAATTGTTCAGGGACATCTTTTCTGTTTGTCATGATAGTTCCAACAGCTAGAAATTCGATGTTGTCTAATAGAACGATGTACGTAAAAAATCTGTCAAATGATAAAGCAACACCAGATCTTTCTTTTATAGTTTCACACAGTTTATAAACTACCCTTTCACCAAGCGTATTTTCGTCTTTCACAGCACCCGCTTCTTTTCCATGATATATGTTTAGATCGTAAGTATATTCTGTTTGTGAGTCGCATCTTGTCCATAATTTAATACCTCTCTTCACAAGTTTCATTGGAAGATATTGTTTTAGGGACGATCGCCCCTTGAATTTGACCATGCTTTCGTCAATGCTTTGACGCGAACTGTCTGACCTCAATTTTTGAATACCTATGTCTTTTTTAAAAGTATTAATTTATACATTTCAATCAATATATTTTAACATAAAGTTGGTCTTGCTCTTGAATTATAAATGTAGTACATTTATTGTAACTGTTACCGGCCGAACCCGATTTCAGGCCAAACTAGTTTGTCCTAGGCCAAACCGGTTCATCCTAAGCGCGTCAGGACATACTAGTTTAGTCCAGGACAATCTAGTTTGGCCTAAATATTTTAGTATTAACTAGTTTGGCCTAGGCCGAATTAATTTGGAATTATTATTCAAGTAAATTATAGTGCCCGTATTAGAATGCTTAAAATTTAAAAAAATATCACACAACACAAGACATGAACATATAAAATGTTTAATCTTTATTTATTTTTACAAGGTGTGCTGTGGTGGCATTTTGAATTGCACAAAATCTTGCTTTTTTTACACTGGCACCTATTTGTACCACAGTTTTTGGTACAGGTGCATCTCACAAAACCTTGTCCAGTCCCAATGGAGTGTTTGGTAGCTGCAGTCCTTAGTGATATTTGAATATCTTGATTGACATCACTGTCTTGGAGAAATTTTTGGGCACACAGGTCGAATTCAGTTCTGCAATAAAGACATAGAAAAACTCATAAAACGTGGTGATTAACACGCTCATTGCCACGATTTTTACGTAATTTAAGAATAAATGAATTGAATTGCTGCGTAACTAACCTGCAATAGTGTGTCTGCAATATTCCATGCCTAGTTCCAATTTTGTACAGGCCGTCATTGTTTATTTCCAGGACAACGCCAATAACATTCCTTAGGTCTCCCCTTCCCCTGTCTACATCAGGAATCGGCACAGTCACATTATCTCCCACTTTAGCGGGCGGATGCGATTTATCAGAAGCAGATTTCATTTTTTTAGCTTGTTTCTTAAGGTTTTCAGCAGCTACTTGTCTTGACTTTTGGATATCATCACCAATTTTAGAAGTTTCCACTCCATTACTATCACTGGCATCTCCTGAATCGTTGTGATCATTTGTCTGTCCATGGGCTAAATCAACTTCGATAAGTTTTTGAAGGTCATCTTCATCTTGAATATCCTTCATTATTTCTGGTAGCAGAGATGTCGTTGACAAACCAACTCTCGGTTCAACTCCAAACATAGCTTTGTAAGGCGATTGTTTTATGCCCGAATGATAGGCCCTGTTTTTCATAAATTGTACATACCTCAAGCCTTCTGACCATTTAGTCGATTGATTGTCTTTTAGCCAACAGCTAATCATGTTCTCGATGTCTTGATTAGCTCTTTCAACCGAGCCCTGACTTTGGCTGTGCCGTGGCTTTCCATGCACTAGCTTAAGTTCTCGCCAAAGACTCGTCATTTCACATATAATACGATTGACAAATTCTCTTCCATTGTCTGACTGCAAAATACATGGGGCACCTATTGTCAAAAATATGTCATTCAAATGGTAGGCTACTTCTTCGGCTCGTTTCGATTCCAAAGCACGGAGCAAAACAAACTTGGTCAAGTGGTCTTGATAGACCATGATAAATTTAAACTTGCCATCAGGTTGAGTCTGAAAATCAATAAGGTCCACTTGGCACCTACTGTTCATTTCAGAATGTAAAATTGGCTTAGAAACTAAACCTCTCTTTTTCTTCGTTTTCTTTTCTTGACATGTTACACACATAGATAAATACAGGTTAATCATCTGTTTTGTGACATTAGCATATTTTAAAGATGTCTCAGCCAATAATCTGTCACGTCCGCCGTGTCCTACAGCTCTGTGAGCTGCATCAATAACATCATACAATTCCTCAGCAGGAATATAGTATTTTATGTTATCTTCACTACGGGCAACTAGTTTTTTAACAGAACCAATGTTTAAAATCGCGAACCTTTTTAATCGTCTCTGATGAAGTGGTGTCTTGATTTGAGCTTTTTCAGCCTCTTCAACTTGTAGGATAAGATCTGAGTATTTATCCTTTGTTAAAACATTAAAATGAGAAGATTTTATATTTTCATTTTGCACAATTTCTTTTAAAAAGCGCTCTCTCCATTCTAACTGATTAACTTGTACACTAGACGATGGCTCATCCATATTAACAATATAAAACAACACGAATCTTTTAAACTACGTTCAAAAATCAAATCAACACAGCTTCACAAATTGCATGTACACTAGTTACAACACGATTGCGCGTAATGAGTGAATAGTATGAAAACCATCATAGAACGGGGGAAGGGAACCGTCAACCGTGCGTTTACAGGTCAAATAAGTTCATTTTGTTACATACTTGCAACGATTCAATTAGTTCGGCCTAGGCCAAACTAGTTAATACTAAAGTATTTAGGCCAAACTAGATTGTCCTGGGCTAAACTAGTATGTCCTGACGCGCTTAGGATGAACCGGTTTGGCCTAGGACAAACTAGTTTGGCCTGAAATCGGGTTCAGCCGGTAACATAACTGCATTTGATTATTTTCAAAAATATGAGAATTAATTCAGGATCATGTCCATAATCTAGAATAAACTATTCTAATACATCTAATACAATTCTAATCAAAATTCCAATGCAAAAATGTTAAAAAATTTATGTTTTGAAAATTACTACATAATGGATTATTTCAAATTTTATAATTTTTTTTGTTTTGTATATTGTACTATTGTTAATTTTCAGAAAAATTTATTTTGCGATTAAATAAAACCAGATTACGTTTACTAATGTAGGTAGTGTTTGGCCATCAAATGACATATTTCAAAACTGGCTTCTGTCACATTGTTAGCGGTTTTCACAAATCTTGATAGTCAGAAAGAAGCAATAGTTGATGCAGGTTTATTTTATGTCATTCAAATTTAAAGCTGATGTACTCTTTGCCTTCAAAATATTGTTCGGCATTTCGCTGTCCAATTTTTTTTAACATTAGTGTACATTAAAAAGTTATACCGATTACACTTATAACTTTACATTTTACTTACCAACAGGTTTACAACCACGAAAATAATGAATACTGGATGTTTATTCGCGTGAAATAAATAAGAAAAAAAAACTCTTTTAACAAAATTAAATTTTGCATTGACTAGATACTCAAAAGTTAAACCAAAATTGTGCTGCTGCACCTTATCAATTTATTTTAACTTATAATGGTTACATTAATTACATCTTAGGCAGTAAACTGCTTATAAGAACGAATTGTTGAACACTGTTGCAGTTGCTAACTTGCTCTTTTTTGTATTTAAAACATTTCAAAATGAATCATTTTACCTGAAAAGGTATCTCAAGTTTAAGAAACACTTAGGGTGGAATTCATAATCGTTCACTTAACTTTACTTGAGATTACACTCACTCAAGTAAAGCACTGATCTCAAGTAAAATTTTGTATTCAGAGACAATCAACTCGAAAACTAAAGTAGTTCAAATAAACTACAAGTATTTTGTGAACCTGCCTTAAATAGTTCACTTCAAATGTTTCGACTTAGGAAACACAACCACACTTTACGTTCGTGTATACAGGGTGTCTCACGGTGACCGTCGGTTAGAAGTATATCAAGAACTGTAAAAGCTAGAAATTTGAAATTTTGCACACGCGACATGGAGTGTTTAATCTATTACCTAAAAATATTTTCCAAATGGCAGCACTTCCGGAAATACCGGAAGTGAGCATCAACTTCTTTATTTTAAATACAAACCAGGCAATTTTTTTTCACATTCTGATGTGTCATAAAATGTTTAGTATGTATGCTTAAAATCATCGACGTATCAATTTTGATTGTTGAGAAAAAAAAATTTTTCCACTGAAAAATGTCAAAATCTTGTTTAGGAAATATAATTGAAAGTCGAAAGTGGTAAAAGTTAGCGAAATGGAATTTTAGGTTCTCAATATCAAAAGATTGAGACACAATTGTCTGTAATGGATAATAAAAAATTGCCCGCGGTTAAGTATCTATTTGACGTTATTTCCAGACTTAAGAAAAACTTTAAAAAGTCTCGTTTTTTAAATGGAATGCCTATTTAATTATCGGCCCATTCGATGCAGAAATAAATTTCTTTTAAATTGATATACCATGTTCCTATACCTAAAATCAATGATTACAGAGTTATTTACATTTTTCTAATTAAATTTACAGTTACATACTTTACAAAACATGGTTGGCTTTGAAAATTTTCAAAAAATTTTTATTCAATTGTTTCTTATGATGACAGTGGTCAGTTAGCTATCAGTTTGAAAGTTTAGGCTACATTTATGTTTGTTATCAATGTCATCTGTTTGAATTTTGATTTTTGCGCTTAATATTTGTTTTTAATTGGGAAATATGGAATACACAAACGCTGATATTCTAAATTTGTTTTACATTCATGGCGAATCTGCTCGTATTACTTTTCGGACCTGCAGAACCTTTAACTATTGAATAAAGAATCACTCAACACTTTAACTAAAGATATCCGCATTTACCTACAATGACAGAACGAAAAATCAGGATGATTGAAAAGAATTTTCTAAATTTGGGCGAAGTAAATGCGCCACGAAGTTTGGCAAAGCCAATTATCCCCAATGACGCTGCAGAAACCAATGTATTGCGATATTTTAATATTTTCCCTGAAAGTTCTGTGCGTTCGGCGGAAAGAGACTTTGGAAGTTGCATAGATAGAATTTTAAATAATCATAAAAGCATAAGAAACATTTGAATAAAAATTTTTTGGAAATTTTCAAAGCCAACCATGTTTTGTCAAGTACTATGTAATTATAAATTTAATTAGAAAAATGTAAATAACTCTGTAATCATTGATTTTAGGTATAGGAACATGGTATATCAATTTAAAGGAAATTTATTTCTGCATCGAATGGGCCGATAATTAAATAGGCATTCCATTTAAAAAACGAGACTTTTTAAAGTTTTTATTAAGTCTGGAAATAACGTCAAATAGATACTTAACCGCGGGCAATTTTTTATTATCCATTACAGACAATTGTGTCTCAATCTTTTGACATTGAGAACCTAAAATCCCATTTCCCTAACTTTTACCACTTTCGACTTTCAATTTTATTTCCTAAACACGATTTTGACGTTTTTCATTGAAAAAAAATTTTTTTCTCAATAATCAAAATTGATACGCCGATTATTTTAAGCATACTTACTAAACATTTTATAACACATCAGAATGTGAAAAAAAATTGCCTGGTTTGTATTTAAAATAAAGAAGTTGATGGTCACTTCCGGTATTTCCGGAAGTGCTGCCATTTGGAAAATATTTTTATTTAATAGATTAAACACGGCATGTCGCATGTGCAAAATTTCAAATTTCTAGCTTTTACGGTTCTTGATATACTTCTAACCGACGGTCACCGTGAGACACCCTGTATGTAGGTAAGTAACAAAATGTGATTTATAAATTGTAATATTTTTGTGTACCAGTTAACTTTATGTATTCTGACACTTTGCAGTTTCAAACATGGCACAACAGCGTGTATATTATACGAGCGAAGAGAGGACGTATTTAAAAGAACTTGTCCTAAGTCATAAAAACATCATCGAATGTAAGCAGACCGATAAAGTCACTCCTGCTAAGAAGAAAAAAGTATGGGCGACGATTGCAGAACAGTTTAACAGTGTTGCTGAACACACTCCCGTAAGTATTATATTCTGTGTTTCACAATCAAACTAGTTTTATTTAACATTTTAGCGTACACCCGATCAGCTAAAAAAATGTTGGGAAAATATAAAAAATAGAAAAAAAAATGAACTGCGGGAAGAAAAACAGCAAAGAATTGCAACTGGTGGTGGTGTCTACAACCCACCAACCAAAGTGGATGATGATGTAGACATCACACCATTTGTCGACATTGAAATAAAAGGGGCTATTGATAGCGATACAGTTGTACCAGGAGCAGGTTCAACAACAGAATATATATTGGGTTCCGACAACGTATTAATTTTACAAGAGGCAGTTGACACAGAACAAGGAGTCGAAAATTCACAAGTTAACAGTATGTTCTAATGTTGTTTGATAAATTAAAAAATTGACATCCTTATATTATTTGTAGCAACCACAAATGAAACGCCAAGAAAAACTGAATCAACTGGCCCCTTGACCGAACGCCGAACCCATTATTCAAGGGGTACAGCAATAGACAAAGAACTTAACGTACGGTTAGAACGAGTGGCAGAATTACGTAAACAGGAAAGCGAACTGCATCAGTCGAGAATGCGACAAGAAGCCCTAAAAGAAAAAGAAGCTGAGTTGAAAAGGGACGAAGCTCAAGTGCGACTTGATATTGCCAAATTGGAATTGGAAGAATTAAAAAAAAAGTATTTGCCATATAGTACAGTCAATTTAAACACAAAAATATACAAACATTGCAAAAAATCCTATGTTAGGTTTGCTTTTTTCATGGTGTTAGGTTCGGTCCCAGTAGTAAATACTCGATTTTGCAACTTCGAAAAACTTGTGGAAACGGGGGGGGGCACCAAAAACCGCGATTTTTTCGGACTTTTTTCAGTTTTAGCCTCGTAGAACAAAAACTATGAGTTGTAGTGCAAAGAATATGATCATCTTTTTTAAACTGGACTAAATTTTCTACCATTTGAGCCTAACCGGAAGTCTGTAAGTATAATAGTTTCCGAGATACAGCTCTTCAAAAATAGACATTTTCCCTAAATTTGTTTTTAACGTATCATCCATGATTCGAGCCAGATATTGCCACAACGACGTGCCCTACGACCGTTGTCATGGAGGAAAAAATTGTAGGACCTTTTATCACCTTTTATTTAAGCATAGATGCATTCCTGTAGGCCTAACAGTTCTCGAGAAAAAGACGGAAAACCGGAAAACAGTGAAATCGCTACGACTCCACATATATGTAATAGCATTAATATGATTAGAAGACATTTTGTGATTATTCTTATTTAGCCTAGCGAACGAACGCTCAAAAAGGGCTTGTAGACAGACTTTTTGATCCTAAAGATTTTATTTCTGGGATGTGTTTGGTGATGATTATACGAAAAGTAGCGTAACAAAATGTGCGGATTTGTTTGGTTTTCCGTTTACATCTCTTGAACAGGCCATCGCAGTGGGAAATGGCTAATTTTAAAAAAAAGCTGATTAAATTTTCTACAAGTTTGCCTCTATGCGTTTTTTCTCTATCTCTATCCGTTGAAGAGATATTCGCTCTCAAGAATTGACATTTTTTTTTAAATCGCTTTTACACGACATTTTTCGGCAAATATTGTGTCCTAGCTCCTAAAGTATTGGGTTTATAGCAAAAACTGCTGAAATAAAAGTTGTAGACCATAAAATTTCCTATAAAATACATCTACCGTTTAATATTTTATCTCAAATAGATTAGATGTTATAGTTATTTAAAAAAAACGTTGAGTTCAAGATGGAATAGAGGGCACTAGAGAACAACTAATTTTGTGGGAGGTTTGGAGCTAAATCTGATATGTGAGTATTAAATACAGGTTACCTGCATCCTTAGCCACACAATTTCAGTCTTATGCGCCACCATGTTTAATGGTCTCTAGTCTTTTCTAAATACATTTATGATAGGGTTAATGTTTGACGAAAAGAACAAAAGTATTTTCTCAAGACAGCTTTTATTTTATAATTGGCCATTTCCCACTACGATCGCCTATTCAAGAGATACAAAGGGAAAACTTAACAAATCCGCAAATTTTGTTACGCTACGGAATTAGCTCATACGGTAGGGCCGGGGACTTTTCGTATAATTATCACTAAACACCTCCAAACACATCCCAGAAATAAAATCATTAGGATCAAAAAGTCTGTCTACAAGCCCTTTTTGAGCGTTCGTTCGCTAGGCTAAATAAGAATAATCAGAAAATGTCTTCTAATCATACTAATGCTATTACATATATGTGGAGGATTTCACTGTTTTCCGGTTTTCCGTCTTTTTCTCGAGAACTGTTAGGCCCACAGGAATGCATCTATGCTTAAATAAAAGGTGATAAAATGTCCTACAATTTTTTTCTCCATGATAAGAGTCGTAGCGCACGTCGTTATGGCAATATCTGGCTCGAAACATGGATGATACGTTGAAAAATGATTTTGGGAAAAATTGCCTATTTTTGAAGAGCTGTATCTCGGAAACTATTATACTTACAGACTTCCGGTTAGGCTCAAATTGTAGCAAATTTAGTCTAGTTTAAAAAAGATAATCATATTTTTTGCACTATAACTCGTAGTTTTTGAGCTACGAGGCTAAAACTGAAAAAAGTCCGAAAAAATCGCGGTTTTTGGCGCCCCCCCCAGTTTCCACAAGTTTTTCAAAGTTGCAAAATTGAGTATTTACTACTGGGACTGAACCTAACAACATAAAAAAGTCAAACCTAATATAGGATTTTTTGCAATGTTCATGTTTAAAATGACTGGACTAATAAGCAATTAAAAAAATAGGTAGTTATTTTATTAATCTTATGTACATTATAAAGGAATTTAGAATATAAAACTTAATTAAAATGTCTTTCAATAAAGGCAGCTCGTATGGCATTTCCACGAAGTTGGTGTGCAACTTGCCCTTGTTGTATTGCAACCTCAACAAAATTTGGATCTGGAACAAATCGCTCTTGCTGTGTAATGGCAATATTATGCAGGATTGCAGTAGCACAAATAATATGTTGTGCATTTCGAATCTTATGGTTCATCTTTTTATTTAAACACCTAAACCTTTGCTTCCATATCCCAAACCCACGTTCAACAACATTTCTGGTTAGTATATGTGCCCTATTGTACCTTTCCTCCGATGGCGTATGTGGTTCTGGTACAGGTGTAAACAAATAAAACGACTGTGCATAAGCGCTATCACCTAGAATTTTTCCACGTAGTTGTCCATTATCCAGCTTCATTTTTAAGGTACTGTTGTTAAATATTCTGCTGTCGTGAGCAGAACCTGGCCACCTAATAATAATATCATATATCTTATAATCTGGCGCAACAACAGCTTGTACATTTAAGGACATCCAACCCTTCCGGTTTCTATAGACCTCTCCATTTTGCCCACCAGGATTCTTCACAGGGATATGTGTGCCATCTATACACCCTATAACACCTGGAAATCTGCCAATCCTATAAAACTCATTTTGATTCTGTTCAGATCCTCTGGAAATCTAATATGATTATAAACATTGTGTGATATGAGTTCAGCAACTTTTACAACAATTCTACATACAGTTGCCTGACTGATTTGGAGTAAATCACCACAAATTCTCTAAAAGAGATGTTTGTATATAAATAGTAATCCTATTATCCTGTTAGTACCTACTTGATATGCTCCTGAAGCAAAAAATCGTAGTGCTATACAAAGTTGCATTATCGGTGGTACTGGCAGACCACGGTTATTTCTACGATCATTGTTTACAAATATCATTGGAAGCAAGATATTTTGAATTGTATATCTCGAAAACCTAAACCGCTGAAGTAATTGTGCATCAGAATACATTTCCAGTGGATTTTCTACATCACGGATATAAACTCTGAAAGATAAAAATTATGAATATAGATAACATCAACCCAATTTAAGTTGTTCCTCATACCTGGGAATTGGTAAATACTGCATTTCATCTTCTACATGTTCCATAAATTCATAAAAATCATCCATCATTTTGTGAAGTGACAATCAATAATCTAACCTAACCAAAAAATTCAAGTCAAAAATATTCTCAAGTGTGATACACACCACCCTCAAGTTTTAACTTGAGCATACTTCAAGTGAATGTTTCTGAATACAACGAAACTTCCTTAAGTATAAGTTTAACTTGAGATTTGTTTATGAATTCCACCCTTAAACTTGACGAGCAGTTTTGACATAAATGCATAAAGGGATAGGTATAATACAAAGACGGTCGGTCATAACATTCCGCCGCCTATTGAAATGTTGATTTCAATCAAGTACTAAACTAATTAACATATTCTTAATCTAGTCTATTACTATTTACTACACTACATAATGTAACATCACATCAGCGGTAAAACACAGATTTTCATCACTGCGCGCTTTAACTCTACACCACTGGCGGTTTGTACTGATACGACCCCGGTAACGCCGTCAGCTCCCGGATGTAGTTTTATCACTCGCCCAAGCAGCCACTTAAGCGGGGGAAGATTGTCGTCGCGGATCACTACGATAGCGTCTACCTTTAACGTGTCGTCATAATTTGTCTTCCATTTCGAGCGACTCATGGATATATTCCTTGCTCCATCGCTTCCAAAAATGTTGTCGGATCTTCTGAATGTGCTGATATTTGTTTATCTATTGTCAGCGACATCACATAAATCGTGTTCTGGCAACGCGGTAAGTTTTCTTCCAATTAAAAAATGGGCAGGAGTATTTAACCTGTCATTTAATTCAATTACTTCGTCCTGCTGAATAGGAACGGATTCGGTAATTTTTGTAAAGAAGGGTTTGAATCTGGTTAATGGCGATTTCAGCAAACCCCGTTGTAGTTTTAAAGCATCCATATTAATAGGAAATTGAAGCAGTATCAATAAGGAATGTAAGGTAAGGAATTACGTTGAAAATAACTATAACTTACTTGGTTGATGTGGTTCTGGTTGATTGCACGAAATTCTGATGTCCTGTTGCGATGCTTATGATGTCGCGTAAAGATTTGATTTATTGGCTGAGATACCTTTTGTAAGTAGGTAACTCAATGAAGTTTTGATGTAATGCTTGTTACACTCACGGACTTCTATTGAATGATGAATGTTATAACGTATGTAATTTGTAAAGTTTTTTTTGTTTAATTTAATTAATTAAATCCGGCTCGAGGACCATGTTTATTCGCGTGAAATGAATACGCGGATTGTGCTGCTGCACCTTATCAATTTATTTTAACTTATAATGGTTACATTAATTACATCTTAGGCAGTAAACTGCTTATAAGAACGAACTGTTGAAGACTGTTGCAGTTGCTAACTTGCTCTTTTTTGTATTTAAAGGATTTGAAAATGACTCATTTTAAATGAAAAGGTATCTATTTGTCTAGTTCAGTGGTCGGCAAACTTATTACCCAAAGAGCCAAATATGAAAATTACAACAATTTTTAAAAAAATTGGGAGCCAAATCTGCTTGTTTAGTAAACTTTTATTACACTAAATAAGTAGTACACTAAATAAAACTAAATTTCACACTTAATAAATATTTATTAATGCGAACAATGTTAATTACCCATATCTTTTAACTTAAACAAAAAATTATACATGTTCTCGAATTATATGTACATAGAAGAATTTTAATTTATCAAAATAAGATATAATTTTTTTCTTACCAAGTTTTTTTTAAATGAAAATATTGCGCCTTCCGTGGATATTTGTGCCAGAGCCGCACTTAAGGAACCAAAGAGCCACATGCGGCTCTGGAGCCGCACTTTGCCGACCACTGGTCTAGTTTAACAAACACCTAAACTTAACGAGCAGTTTGACATAAATGCATAACGGAATAGGTATAATACAAAGACGGTAGGTCATAACTAGAGGGCGTATTATATGCAAAATGCATATTGTTGAATATTGATGCTGTAAAAATACCCTTCCGTATCTAGGTGAATCACATTAATGCGAGTTATATGACACCAATTTAATTTTGCATATATTTGCAGCAATGTTCATATTTTTGTAAAATGTGTATACCAATTATTGCATAATTTGTGAATTTCTAAATAAATCTGACATTTTTACTTTTACTGTAGAAGGTAAGAGAAGCGTCACTGCTATAATTTCGCCGTAGCATTCGATCATATCGAGATTTAGGTGGAGCTGCCTTGCATTTCTTACAGAGGTTTCTCAGTCGCGTCCCTACATCCACTTGATCGAACGGGGATATATTTTATCTGATACGCGACAAGGATTTAATTTAAACAATTTGGAAAAACACCTTATTGTAAATTGTTATAGGCAGAAAAGCGATGATCAGAATAATATGTTTAATTCTCCAACTGATCGTAAGATTATTTGTAGTTAATATTACACATATACATTATTATTATTTTAATTACATACTTAATTTTTTTAATTTCAATAAGAACCTTTTTCACATAATAACAGTTTTTGTTTAATACAGGTTGTTTATTATTTCTTGGTACGCATATTTTGCATATAATGTTGCATATTTTAACAAACTGACTGCATATCTTTAACATATTTGGTGCATATATATGCGCATATATGTGACTTTTATGTGCATATTAATCCGCCGTCTAGTCATAACACTGGAAATAGTACGTTTTAAATATAAAATAACGTTAGAATTAGATTTAAAGAAAAACATAACGATACAAATAAGCAAATACCTTTACATTATTTCTCATCTTTTCCTGATGTCCCAGTGATGTGACATGGCGTGGCGTTTGAGTGTGTTCACATTCGCTTGCATCGTCTTAGAACAGACGATGCAATACGCTCTTGTGCTGTTTCCTTCAACTTCTCTTATCCAGTCTAGCATAGGATTTTACACATTCACTCTTATTGTATTTTTGTTTACCTACCTTTAAAAATGGGGCTAGTTGCCCAATAATAAAAGGAGATGGTGGGTTAAACCGTGGATTCAAAAGAGAGATAACCGTCGTGGAAATATTCATCTTTTGCATGATGAATTAGCTACAGAGAACAAAAACAGTTTTCAAAATTTTATAAGAATGGAGGAACATACGGTTCAGTTACTTTTGAGTCTTGTGAGAAGTGATATAGAAAAGGAACACACGAAATTTAAAAGTGCTATCTCTGCAAGACTCAGGTTAACTATATAACTCTTCGTTTTTTGGCTACTGGAGCCTTTCATATTCATTTAGAGTAAGGCATTCAACCATTTCGGAAATTATACCAGAAGTGTGCCGTGCAATATATAACAATTTAAGACAATATTTAGGACAATATTATTTGAAGGTAAATTTGTCTATCAAAAATTTATTTATTGTTGTATGTCAAATTTTAGGTTCCTCATACTACTTTAGAATGCCTGAAAATAGCCGAACAATTTGAAAAGAGATGGAATTTACCCCACATTTTAGGCGCATTAGATGGGAAACATATAACATTAAGGGTTCCTGGGAATGAAGGATCAGCTTATTTTAATTACAAAGGCACCCACAGTGTTGCTCTTCTTGGCTTAGTAGATGCTGACTATAAATTCATATACAGTGTGTCTGCTTAAGTTCGCACCATATGGAAAACTTTTTTATTATTAATTTTACGAAAAAAAGTTATTCTTTATAAAAAGTTCTGCATGTTCTAAAATTTAAAATACAATCATCAGATATTAAATTTTTTCAGTCGTGTACGCGGTTTATCAAAAAATATGAATTTTGCTCAAGAGTGAAGTACCTTTATTTATGACAATATCGAAAATTGTTATTAAAAACTACGTTCAAATATGCAATTACAGTCAATTACATGGAAAAAACCTTTTTTTCTTTTTTTATCTACAATAACAATGCAAACGTAACTGTAACTGTAATTACGTGAAATCTAAGATGCACTGATAAACAAATGATTTCTTGATAGCAAGAAATTGTATGACAGTGAACGTAAAATAAAATTGGTTACCATGCCGGTAACATTTAGTGTGGAAGAAAAAGTAGAAATTGTGTTAATAATAAATAATTAAAAATGGGAATTTCAAATTGAAATCAGTGAAACGCCCTCTGGCGGCAATGGTAGGAAATTGAAAATAATTTCCAGCATTTTCTCTTGGCCACATTTATCATAAGATTTTTTATTTCACTGTTCTATCTCAAATAGTTTCTGAGTTATGGCCGGCCTCCTTTCTTAGTTGTACACCCTGTACAATGGAAAAGACTTTACGAATACATGTATTACTCTGTTTAAAACAAATGATCATCAGCATCTTCTAAGTCAACCGATGAATCTTGATTATTAGTAGGGTCATCACAGTTGTCACACATATCTTCGTCTTCTCCACACACACATAGTTCAGTGCACTTTAGATTGTGGGAAAGACATTTGCATGGTGGAGCACACTTTCTTTTAACAGAAGAGCACCTAATAAGTTGAAGAACTGTCTCCGGAGCGCATGGTAACATACACACATAACAGGAGAATAATGGTCGTTTTTCCCTTTACATTCCCAACCAAACTGTAATGGTGAAGGCAGATCAGTAGGGTCATCACAGTTGTCACACATATCTTCGTCTTCTCCACACACACATAGTTCAGTGCACTTTAGATTGTGGGAAAGACATTTGCATGGTGGAGCACACTTTCTTTTAACAGAAGAGCACCTAATAAGTTGAAGAACTGTCTCCGGAGCGCATGGTAACATACACACATAACAGGAGAATAATGGTCGTTTTTCCCTTTACATTCCCAACCAAACTGTAATGGTGAAGGCAGATCAGGGTAGGGCACGTGATTCCATCGGCCGTGTGCTGATTGCCATTCTTTCTCAGTCTTCACTGCATTCACTTCTACCATCGATTCTTGTGATAAATTCTTCAACATATTTTCTGTAACTTCTGATGCTTTACAAATTGCCACCGCCTGTTCTCGCAATAATCTGTCCTTCACGCGCTTATCTTGAATGCCACACACTATTCTGTCTTTTATTAATTCGTTCTTGATGTTCCCAAAATTACAATTATTTGCAATTTTTCGTAAATCTGCTAAATATGCCTCCTCTGTTTCGTTTCTTTCTTGATTGCTCGTATTAAACCGATGTCTTTCCATACTTTGGTTGACTTCCGGAACAAAATATTCTTCAAACTTCTTTATAATTTTATCAGGATCGTTATCTTCATCACCGGAGATATCGAAAGATTCAAAAACTTCTCTAGGTTCCTCGCCGACGCAATGCAGGAGTATTGCCGCTCGAATACTTTTATCTCTATTACCACTTCCAGTTGCCGTAATAAAGAGTTTATAACTACTTAAGAACTTCTTTGATTTTTTGATAAATCACTTTCCATGCACATTGGTTTTTGCTGTTTTAACGTTTCCATTTTTCCTTAAATTAAATTCTAAAAAAGAATATATAAACGGCACTGATTGAACACTTCTTTAACTAAAAAGTTTTATAGTACCGACTGCGCCATGTTACAATAGTGACTTCAGAATAATTTATTGAAATCCCAATTCCCCCTACCTAATACATATCATTAACTACAGTCTGCGATGCAAAGTTTAAAGTTTTCGTATGGAACACCGCATGATTCGTACAATTTGTGACTGCAGTTTACACTTCGCGAATATGAAAAAAATTAATAAATAGAATTCATCAGGGTGCCGCCAAAAAGCTCTTGCGTGCCAAGTTCGGCACGCATTTGCCATACCTGATTTATAGTAATCATCTGAGATGTAACTAAATTATAAATCTTATCCACATTAACATTTATTTTGACATATTGTTCCTTCATAGTACGTTTTATATCGCAGAGGTCATTTTGAATTGATATGATATCTTGTTGTACCTTTACTAAAACAAAAATCAAGTTAAATTTATTTCATTGAAGTACACTAAACTTAAAAGTAGGAATACGAAGATGCATTGTACTTTATTTACACTCGTTTGCAGTTTCTACGAGATGGTACGCATCGAGAACAAATTTTAGGGCACTCGAGATACTGCTCGTATAAGCGTAGGATCACATAAAGTAACAAAGGACCCAATTGCTGTTGGTGTATATTTCTCTGATTGTATAGTAATGTTTTGGTTGTTTATATCATTCTCATCATTAAACATATCACTGCGATTAGTAAAGCATGTACTTATTAACCTGCTTGTAGAGCTTATTTTGTTTGCAGACTGATTCACAATTAAGCTAAAAACGGTCGACCCTGTTCACTGTAGACAAGGAAATACATACACATCTTCGGCTTCCGTGTCTGAACAATCAGTTAGTTGCTTCTCTATCTGCAATGCGTCTTTAAACTTCTCAATTTTTGAAAATTTTACAAATATATTGATATGCATCACAATCAGAGTGAGGAACACTATCGGGATCCTTTCGCAATAACTAGCGGAGTGAATAAGTCAGTTGCCCTGGCCACCGCAGAATGTTATCGTTTCCGCATTGGTGTGGTACAGCAGAAAAATACTTTGGTCGCCACTACCTTAAATGTACCCATTCCTTACTTTTATTTTTTGCAGTAAAAAATTTAAATTGTATCTATAGGGTAAGTCCGGAATAGATAGCCATGCTTCATATTTCATACATATCACCACGCAGGTCAGCGCTTGCACCATATGGGGTGGGTCCGTAATTGACGCGTACGCGTAAAGCGTACTACATGCGCATACGCGTGCTTAGGCATTCTGTCAAAGATACTGAGATACTGTCAATATATACTTGTGCATATTTAAAAATGAGCGCAATTACACAAGATGCCTGCATCGAATGAGAATAAGAAAATTATGTGCCTTATTCTTATATTTATATAATAAATATAAAAAACGGAAGAATTCCATTGGTAGAAAAGGTGTACGAGACCTGTTTTCGGAAATCAATAGAAAGAAGCATGGGTACTATGATAACTTGTTCTCAACACTACAATTAACAGATCCAGAGAAGTTTTTTTAATTACACACGGATGAGCCCAGACCTGTACGATAACTTATTAGAACTAATAAAAGGAAAAATTACTAGATTCATTATCGTCGCCATCCTCTTTCCCCATCTTTAAAATTATCCTTAACTCTCAGGTAAGTAATTGAGTAAATAAATTCTTTAGTATACCTACTATCGGAGTAAAAATGCAAGGCCTCTGACTTTAAGTGGTCATAACGAAAAAACTGAGGGGTGAAATTTTTTCATTTTTGGGCAGTACATTGGTCATTTATATATGTTTAACATGTGTAAAAATCAAAGTGGTAGAATCAGTTGTTTCACTTTTATTTTAATTAACAGCAATAAAAACGCTGTATTTAGTATTTTCCTGGCTGACGGTCAGTTTTAACTTATCATAAAATTGTTATTGTTTCATAAATTGTTACCAAATTTACAAATGTTGTAGCACATACTTCTGAAAAGTCGACAGCCAATAAATATTGATTATTCATGTAATTAACTGGTTTTATAAGCCCTAACCGAAAATGTGCTATTTTGTAATATACGGTAGGTAACTAAAGAAAAAATCCTTGTTTTAAATGCTAAATTCATATTACTCAAATCGAGCTGCATTATTGCTTTATTGAAAACAAAATTTGTTTTCTTGTAATTCAAAGTAAATGTTATAATTATCGCGAAAGAAAGACGCACATATTCCCGCGAGAGGTAATCTACCATATCGTAAATCGTGAGCGGCAACCCACAACAATGTGATTATTCTTTAGCATTGTACAAAACATGCGCTTCATAGCAATAGTGTACGACACCATCTTCCACCCCGTACTGCACTTCGCCCCGCGAACGCAAGCATCCATCCTTTTTTCCAAATTTCTTTTAAACAAAACATGTATACACGGCATTATTTTTGTTAATCGTGTTAGACCACAATATAATTGCTATAACCTTGTTATGTCACTGTCAATATTAAATTGGTTGGTAGGTTCCATACTCGTAAAGGGGGCGAACAGGATCAGTAATAATTCACTCAACCTCCCCTTCAATCGGATTTATTGATGATAAGACAAACTTTATGAAATGGCGATTATGTTATAGTGGAAAGTAAAACTGCTATCGATGCAAGATTAGCAGATGTAAAATTCTGAACATTTCATATTATTAAAGTTTGAATGTCGAAGTTACAAAATTATAAATTAGGTATTAGGCAACATGTTTGGAAACGAACTCGTTCCATTTTCAAGCCTTAACGAATATAAATGAGTGAGATTACATGTAGATGGAGACTAAAATAAAGTACGTTAATTAAATCTAACCTATGATTATCAAATTCCACTCACCTGAGGGGAAAAACTAATACATTGTATAAATTAAGACATTAAAGATGAACTTAAATATGTAAATAACGGTTTAATGTCAACTGTCAACATTATTAATATCGAACGTTCAGGTACTCAGTTACACAAGATTTTTTCATTATAGTTTTAAGACTAATAAACCAATTGGCCTCAAAAGCATCTCACACCGACAAAAAAGTATACACTTGTCAAATATATAAGTATCTACCGCTCACTTTCAATAATATAGCCGTAATTAATTTTTAAAGTCGAGCGCTTGTGCGATTTGAGTCATAATTAGCACTTTTTCGCACATAAATTAATACAGAAAATTAACGATGTGTTGCAAAAATCTAAAACTGTACACCGTTTTTTTTTAAATGCACTTTATTTCATTAAATTATGATTGCTAATTACTGAGATACCAAGCATCTAAAGTCAGAGGCCTTGCACTTTTACTCCGATAGTAGGTACATGTTTTTGTAATATGTACCTAATAAAATAGAAACAGCGCAGTAAAAATGTAGTAGAACCTAATATAATTTGTCTACTTGCAGATATCTTGCATGTGCAGATAGTATGGTTTCATTAAGTTATGCTTATCGTATTGGCAAAACAACAGTGTCAGAAATTATTTTTGAGGTAACTGGTGCAATCTGGACCATTTTAAGCAAAAAAGTGCTAATGCAACCCTCTGAATCATGCTGGAAAAAAGTAGCAGAAGGTTTCAAGGTGAACTGGAATTTTCCAAATTGCATAGGGGCTCTCGATGGAAAACATATTGTCGTACAGTTTTATAGGCTGTTCCACATTCAGGATCATCATATTATAATTATAAGGGGAGCCACAGCATTGTATTAATGGCAATGTGTGATGCAAATTATTTATTTACTTTAGTAGACATAGGTTCACAAGGTAGACAAAATGTTACGGCCCTATCCCAGACAACATATGAACAGAACTTCAAGAATTTTCAATTATAGGTTAAGTCGTGCCCGAAGAACAATCGAAAATGCGTTTGGTATTCTTGCTGCACGTTGGTGGATTTTTCGAAAACCAATTATTGCATCTTTGCAAACAACAGAAAGGATTGTTCAAGCATGTGTATGTTTGCACAATTACATTATGACTGAAGAACAATCCCAATCAGTGCCAAAATATTTTATATCTACTGACAATGGACAAGCAGATAGTGTAGTTGGTTCTTCGAGAGAAGAAATCAGTCAAGGTGCATTTCAAAGTATTAATAGATCCGGCAGCAATATGTACTCAAAAAATGCTGCCAGTATACGAAATGAATTTTCCCAATACTTCGTCGAGGAAGGAACTGTACCATGGCAATGGAACCATGCTGGTGTTGCAGACCAGCACAGTTGATGAAATATATTAATAATATAACAATACAGTCAATTTAATCTTTAATTTTAACAGTAAATAAGTTTGAAACAACGTTTATTAATGTAAATTAATATAATGGTACATAGTATTTTATAAAACATATGCTTTTATATTTCGCCAAATTCAGCTTCAAAAAGAAGTTTCATTATTTTAATTTCTAGTTCTGCTCGCTTACGAATTGAAAGCCTTCGCAAACTTGCACCAAGCCGGTTACAGAATCCATCCACTTTATCAGTGGTTTGTTGTGGCACCGTTATTGGCTTGCTAAGTTATTTTAGAAGAACTTCTTCAAGAGAGACTTTTTCCTCTCTAAAATTTAATTTTAAATAATTTTAGTTACAAGGTACACAAATTCTCACTTTCACGTGGAAGAAGTTTTAATTTCATTCGCTATACAAAATTATAGGCTGGCGATTTTTCTATGATTATAGGTTATAACTAACAGATAAATAATCACAAAACAAGTGTGTGTTTTGTGTATTAGAGTGGGCACGTTCAGCAGGTCGGCTGTCCCATGAAAAAACACAGTAACTGCATATGACGTCTTTTGCAGAAAATTACAATTTTATGAAGTTCATCAGCCTACCAAAACTAATACTACTACACACTTCAAATTTGCACTGAATCATTAAAATTAATTTGTAAAGCTTCCTTTCTTGTCTATAACCATTTATTTTAGGAAATGTGAGTAAGGCGCAATAAACTTTGTTTTATTATAGGATTTTTTACAGTATTCAAACAAACTGCCTGTAAACAACACAGTAACTTACCTTGCTTAAAAAATGGGTCAAAAAGGTCTCTACGTCAAAACACAGTAAGTGCTTTTACTGTGTTTTATCTTGGGAAAATATCATAAACTGCAATATTCTTTTCCCGCTATTACTGTATTTTGTCACTAGGGATAATGGTATATTAATGTGTAAGTGGGTAAAAAGGTCTTTAAAACACGCGCGATTTTTCATGAAATAGAGAACAATTATCCACGAATACGTTACGCTATTTTTTTTATTAGTTCGCTTTGAAATCATAAATAAGAAATGAGAACTAATAATGTGAAATGGTTGAATTCGTCATGTGAAAAACAGAAATTAATTTGCAATCTGTGATCAAAGATTGATTGTTGTCACCGAAGATGATTTGTGGAGTTTTTCATAGATGCGCCGGATCTTACGTATTTATTTTTGAAGGTGGTAGCCATTTAAATTTTAAATTTGGTGATGTTGCCATGGTAACTTTACACAACCCACGTGCTTTAAGCAGGTAAAATAGGGCACAAATAAAACAAAATGGAAAGTTGAAACGTGTATATTAATCAGTCTTATGAGAAACAACGCTAACATTAGGCAACATAAAAAAATCATTAATATGAAAGTTAATTCTGCTTATCGGTCATCGCTGTCACTTTCAATATTTTGTTCGGAAGTGACTAAGTCTAACGACGACTGAGACTCTGGAAGAGACTCCCAAAATATTCCCCTATTAAGAGGCATTATAGATAAAAGCGCTTTACAAATTTGTTCCTTTTTAAAACTGGAAATTCCTCTTGGCGGTAAAACTTCAGGACAGAGAGGTAAATTGGTTTTCTTTTGAATAAAATCAAGTTCTTTTAGGTCATCATCAAAATCTAGTTTATATTGTAGATTCCTACTTCCTTTAATAAAGTTTACTTCAACCAATTGACCTATTAGAAAACGTTTTAAAGGGTCATCTGTCTTCTTGGTGTTCCTCTTTTTGTTTTGCCATAAGTGAAATTCGCTGAGTTGAAGAACATCTACGTTTTTTCTGCAGGTTTGAATTACTTCTACTAGCTCCTGAAAGTCACAGATCGTACGTTTTCGTCCTATTTTTCGTTCTATATTCCCATGTATTCCGTCTGCGCTCATATGGGTGTGACCTTTGGTAAGATACCGGATTGTTATTTTATTTGGACCAGTAGGTAGATTAACTGCATTCACAAGGCAGGTAAACAATATCCAATTTTTATTCTGGCTTGTACAGTTGTCTGCCCAAAACAAAAATTCGGTTGCATCTCTTTCTGTGTTTATTATCTTCAAAATAGAATCGGCTATCGCTTCAGCCTTTCTGCCACCAATAGCTTCGTGCCACAAAACGCAGTAACTTTTTTTGGCACTTTCTTTATTTAACGTTGCAAAAGTTTCGTTAAATGTTACTAGCCTGCTAATGAAAAAAGAACTTTTACAAGCAGGCATCATGGGTAGAAGCATCACTTTTTGTAGGTCCATTGAAAACGTACGTTTTGACGAAGTGTTTTCAATGACAGCTGCCTCTTCTGCATCTCTCTTATACTGCAAATTAGCTTTTGCGGCTTTATGTTTATGAGTGTCCAATTTTTCCCTCGTTTGATCATCATCGATGTCTTGCATACTCACACATTCTTCACAGGCATCTGATTTAGGAGGGCACATGGATATATTCATATCCCTCAGAACTTTTCTGTAAGTTTCAACTTTACATACATTAGGATTTTTTTCATTAAAATCACTGTACAGTTTATGAATAGTTAATTCTCTAGGCAAGTATTTACGTAATGGAGCATTTTTTCGGCGATAGTGACTGACAAACGGGTGAAATGATTCAATATGGGTTTTAATTATTGCTGTGTCGACAGACTTCTTATGATTTATTCCTCTACATTCCTTTACCATTTCTCCACAAGGTTTCCTTTTAATAGCTCGCGCCAGTTCAGTTATAACGGAATCATTTGTGTATCCCAAGGTATTTAGGAATGTAAGCCGACAAACTCGAATGTCAGTGGAATCAGCAAGCGGCAAAGAAAATAATCTTGACTCAGATCTATTCTAGATGACATTATTCTTCGCTTAACAGCGATAAGAGAAACATGTTTGCTCAACCATTTCCTTCTAGTTGTATAGTCCAAATTCCAGTAGTGATCCCATATTTTATTTCTTTCGGCATCAGATAACTTAATACAATCTCTTTTACATTTTCCTAAACACCGACTTCTCATGGGGTGTTTCAATTTACCATGTTCTATTTTTTCCTGCTTTGTACGGCGATATTTTCCCTTTCGTTCTGTGTTGTTTCTGGGCATATTTTCATTTCCAATAATTAACTGAGGAGAACTTTCGATTGATGGAACCTAAAAAGTAAACAAACAAAATAATTTTACAAGCTTCTATTCATATTCACTATGCCATTTACCTTTGTTGGGTTGCTAGTTTCAACATTATCATTATCTTCTTTAATATTTTCTTCCTCATGATTATTACTATTTTCTACATTTTCAAGTTCAGGTCTTAACAGCCCAGATGACATGCACTAAAAATTGAATTATTATAATTATTGTTCAATAATTATAAAATTTATATTTACCCCTTTTTTGTTTTGCAATGAATTGTCTTTTCAGTAATTAATTCTACTGATATAATTACATCAGTCGGTGGACAACTCAATTGTTTAGTTCGTAAGCAAACCCTGTTACCATGATTTGTTCTGGGTAATGTTGGTTGCCTACGGGTACTATTGTATATTTTCCCAAGGTAAATCTCAGTTGGAGACGTAAAATTCTGGTCGGCGATTAAATAAATCGGTGTTTATAATGTTTATAAGGAAAATTATAACAAAATAACTAAAATACAATGGTAATTAAAATAAATAAATAATAACTCTTGAATGCGGCCCAAACTTATTCGACCTTGTCAAACGGTATCTACTTTGACATTGACTGTTTGCTTTCTGTAATAAAGATTTAATTTATGTACAATGATTATTTACAATTTATGCTGTTATTTAACGGAATCGGTTAATTCTGGTGTTTGTAATTATTACTCAGGACAGGTATGTAACAATTACAAGTTCAATTGAATTATTAGGCCGGTTTTCAGGTTAAGTGAACAAAATACGGGTAGCTGGTTTTCTGGTATCAGGCTTTATATCGGGAACTTATGAAAAAGTTATAACGGTAAGGTACCAATGAGCTCGGTTTACAACCAAACGTCAGTTTCAGTTAAACGGATATTCCAAGTCTCGGTTTTACTACCGTAACACAGAATATTTGGATCGGCTACACTACGCTCGGTGTTTAACTACCGTACGTGAATGCATCTGGTTATACGGAAGTTTATTAATATGCTCGGTGTTCAACTACCGTACATAAAAATACAGGGTTCCTCTGCTCGGTTATACTACCGCACAGAATCAAGCGAATCGGGATAAACAAGGTTTTCTGCTCGGTTATACTACCATACAGAAACGGTTGAATCGGGATAAACAAGGTTTTCTGCTCGGTGATACTACCGCACAGAAACAGGTCACAGGTATGTGTTTATACAAAATGTAAGCAAGGATTCTAACAAGGATTCTTAAGGATTCTCGGCAGGATTCTGTCAAGGATTCTCTTAATAATAACGGTGCTCTTCCTTATATTGATTTTCCTTTCTAGGTGGGAGTAATAGTGGGAGAGTTAGAGTGGGAATTCATGCGTGATAGTTCTTGTTAGCGACCCCTTCTGGCGGAAATTACCATTATTTGTGGAATTTCTCCAGAAGTTCTCAAACAAATAAGATTACATAATTTCACATCATTACATACCACCCTTTCCTCCTGCGGTTAGGCCGGCAAGTTCGTCATCCCTAACTCCATCGCATCCCCCCTTTTCAAATACAACCTTTTCCCTGGAGCAATTTGGATCCCTATTCGTCGTTTATTTCTTCTTATTTTCCGTTTCATTTTCCTGGTCATCCCTGGCATTTCTTCCTCTGTAACCTTATTAATATTTTCCCCTGGTGGCTTACCCTTTTCTTTAAAAAATTTTCCCGCTGGCTGCTCCTTTAGCGGCTTGATGTCCCCGATACCCATCTCTGGTATTGTTTCACCCCATTCCCCTGGATTACCACAAATTTTCACCAACTCTGGGTCTGGTGTGGGTATTCTCGGCCATTCCTTCATCGGGGATGGTGTTGTTTCCATCTTCTCTTCTGCCTTTCTATATGGACTGTATGGGCTCCCAAACAGTTTCTTCATTCTTCCCTCTAGTTCCTTTACCTCATCTTTATTTTGGGGTTGTCTTCGGTGGCGCCTTTCTCTTCTCTTCTTATCTTTCTTTGATTTTGTTACTGGAGCCATCGTTATTGCACTAATTCTCGAAGCGACTGATATTTCCTTATATACTTCATTCGGTCCCCTACTCTCTGTTATCATATCTGCTTGGCTATCTTCAGGTCGTAGGTCTTCAGGTATCTCTTGTTCTATCACCTTCAAGTCTTTGATATGAACTCTTAGGTATTTCCTTTTATTTTTCATATCCCTCAGTTCGACTATCACTGGAGATAGTATTTCTTTAATTTTGTAAGGCCCTTCATATTTTGGTGTTAACTTATTTGAAATTCCTTTCCCTTTATCTGAAAGTATATGTTGTTTATAATAAACTAACTCACCCACTTTGGGTTTGCACGGCCTTCTTCTTAAATTATACCCCTTTCTCTGGTCCTCAAACGCTTTACTCAGGGCTTCTCGGGCTAATTGCCTGATCTCCTGTAATTTTCCCATCCTTTCTATTTGTTCCTCGGGCTGCAAGGTTTCTCCTTCCTTCTGGGGTTGCACTTCCCTTATTAACGTGCCAGTTGGAAGAAGTTCTCTGCCAAAATTTAGAAATGCTGGACTAAATTTTGTAGACTGATGTTTTACGGTGTTTATAGCGAATGCTATTTCAGGTATTTTGCTGTCCCATTTCTGGTGTCCTCCTTTGGTTGTTTGCGCTATCATGGTTTCCACTACTTTGTTTGCCCTCTCTACCGGGTTTGCCTGGGGTGTATACGGTGGCGTTAAACGTTGCTGTATACCCCATTCGTTCAGGATATTTTTGAAGGCCTGACTTATAAATTGGGATCCGTTATCTGAAATAACTGTACGTGGGCTTCCAAATTTATAAACAATTACCTCCTGGAAGTGTCTAATTAATACCGCACTTGTAGCCTTTCTAATTGGTTTAATTTCTACCCATTTCGAAAATTTATCCTGAAAGACAATCGCGTAGCAGTTTCCTTTACTGGACCTGGGAAATGGACCAATTAAATCCATACTTACGGTTTCCCATGGTTCATCCACTCTGGTGAAATACATTTCTCCTTGGGTTTTCTGGTTGGAGTGTTTATATTTTATACATTCCTCACATTTCCTTACGTATCTAATAATATCCCTTGTACTTCCTGGCCAATAATAATGTTGGAAGATTTTTGAAATAGTTTTAGATACCCCCAAATGTCCTGCTGTCGGCTCATCATGACATTCCCTCATTATTCTTGTTCTTTGTGGCTTAGGGACGCATAACTTCCATGTGCTCTCTAGACCTTCGGCTACCTCAGGTGTACATCTCGGAAATGAACGGTATAAATACCCCTGCTGTATTTTATATGTGGGGAATTCATTCGGACGCTCTTCTACCTTCTGAAAGAGGTTATCATACCACTTACATTGGTTGTTGTCAGGTTGAGTGTCTTCTTCTACAGTTGCCATCGTCTCGACTTTCGGTGTTTCTTCATACTGGCGGGATAATGCATCGGCTACCTGGTTCCATTTTCCCTTTCTATATATGACTTCAAAGTCGTATGGTTGTAGTTTTAATATCCAGCGAGCTAATCTTGGTGTCGGTTTCTCCATTGTGGTGAGCCATTTTAAACTGCGGTGATCCGTAACCACCTTAAAATGGTATCCTTCTAGATATCCCTTCAGCTTCTCGATGGCCCATACTACCGCAAGGCATTCCTGCTCTATTGTAGAATAGTTGCGTTCTGCCGAGTTTAGAGCCCTACTAATATATGCAATTACTTTTTCCTCGCTGTCTTGTTGTTGTGTGAGTACCGCTCCCAGGCCTGTATTACTCGCATCCGTTTGTATTACGAACGTCTTTTCAAAATCAGGACATGTAAGTACAGGTGCCGTAGTTAGTGCTTCTTTCAACCTTTCAAAGGCCTGCTGCTGCTCTTCTTTCCAATGAAAGTTGACGTTCTTGCTTAGTAACTTGGTTAACGGTTGGGCTATTTGTGAGAAATACGGAATGAATTTTCGGTACCAGGAAGCTATTCCTAAAAATTGCCTAACTCCTTTAACATTTCCTGGTATTTTTATTCCCACAATCGCCTCTACTTTTTCTGGATCTGGCTGGATTCCCTCTTTGCTAACTACGTGTCCCAGGTATTTTAATTCGGTTCTGCAGAACATACATTTTTCAATTTGTAGCTGTAGACCACTCTTTCTTAACCTTCTTAACACTGTCTGTAAATTTTCTAAATGTTCATCAAAACTCTTACCAATAATAATGATATCATCTAGATATGCAAAAGCCTTTTCTTCCAATTCTGGCCCTAAAATATGATCAAGTAATCGTTGAAAGGTTGCCGGGGCTGAATGCAATCCGAATGGCAGTACCCTGAATTGAAAGAGTCCTCTTCCTGGGACGGTAAACGCAGTTACGGGTTTACTCTTTTCCGTCAGAGGCACCTGCCAATACCCTGCTTTTAAATCTAGAGTACTGATGTATCTGGCGTCTCTGAGTCTGTCGAGGATTCCTTGTATAAAGGGTAATGGATATGCATCCTTTTCTGTCCTTTGGTTAACCTGTCTATAATCGATACAAAATCTATATTTACCTGATGCTTTCTTGACCATCACTATTGGTGAACTCCACGGACTTTTCGATGGTTCTATTACCTTGTCGGCAATCATTTGGTTTACCTCTTCATTTATGATTGCTTGCATAGCTGGATTTCTCGGATAGTACCTCTGTTTACACGGTTCAGCATCCTTTTTGATCGTTATGTTGTGTGTAACATCTTGGGTAATTCCTGGTGAATTTTCAAATTGCTCCAACTCTTTTTCCAAGAAAATGTTGAGTCTTTGCAATTCATTCTCTTCCAACCCTTGTATTCCATCTAGCCTCGATGAAGACTCCGTTTTTAATGGTATTAGTTCGTCTGAAATTTTTACGGTTCGGTTTTTAATATCAATCTGGGCTCCATGTCTTAGTAAGAAGTCCATTCCGATTATTAATTCCGACGTTAGCCCTGGAAGATACCGACATTCCATTTCCCTCTGTTGTTTCCCTATTTGGCTGGGGAATCGGCAACTTCCCATTGTCTCTATTTCTGTACCATCCGCTAATTGTACCTTAGCGGTTTGGCTGGTTTCTGGTAAAATTTTATTATTTTTAAGTAACTTACACACTTTATTTCCCATATAGGATCGTGCAGCTCCAGTATCAATCAGGGCAGAAACATTTCTATTGAATATTTCCATCGACAGGAACAAACGACAATCCTCTATGGTGTGCACTGGTTCTGGTAACTGGTTGTTGTGACGATTACAATTTTCTGGTACGGTACTGGATTGTAACCCGTCATCTTCCGGAGATTTGGCCATATCATGTAAGGACTCCTGGATATCTCTTACTGGCTCTGCCCGTTTCCCGACTGTTTACAATTGCAGTCTCGAGAAAGGATATTATTGCGTCCGCATCTGGAACAGAATATTTTGGACTGACCCCTACAATTTCTTCTTCGGTGTCCTGGTTCACCGCACCTCCAACACACTTCGGCTCTCTGGTACGTATTTCTTCCTTCTTCTTCATTTCTGTTTTGTTTTATTCTAGGTGCTTCCGGTCTGTTTGTAGCTGTTGCTTCCGGTTGCCTATCTGGACTTCTTTCTTGTGTTATTGGTGGTGATCTGGTTTCAAATCGGACTCTCTGATTGTTCCAATTTTGATTACTTGGGTTTGTTTTCTTGGGCAATCGTTCGAACTCACTTGTTAGTTCCAACAATTCAGGTAAGCTGTTGTAATCTCTTGGACGAATGTAATATTTATATTCTGTTTTCAGATTTTCATATATACGGTCCAATTGACTACCTCTGGATAACCCTCCATGACGACGCATTAGTGTCAGGATTTCCGTTATGTATTCTGACGCAGGTTCTCCATTACGTTGTAACCTGTTACGAATTTCTTCCTCCAATTTGTAATGGTATCGGTACGGTAGGTAATATAATCCCATACTTTGTACTACGTCGGCCCAACTTCTCCACCAATCTCTATGATTTCGGTACCAAAGTAGTGCTTTGCCTTTTAACATCTCTGGCAAGGTTCTTAGCAAATCGTCTTCTTCAAAACCGTAGCATACTCTTAACTCCTCGATTCTTTCCAAAAACGACATCGCATCACCTGTACCATCGAATTTAACACCCCACTTTCGCACCTTGTCACTTAAATCAGCTGCTGATGCCTTATTCGGAGTATTTGGTCTGGGATCATGTATTGATTGTTGTCTCGAAACCTCTACAATAGGACGATCATACCTGACTTTTGGTATCGCTCCCCCTGTATGCAAAGATTCCATTTCTACTTCGATTTCTGGTACCCTTTCGGTTCCTTTGCTTGAGGATTCTCGAATATACACTGCCAATCTGGCTCTTAATTCTTCCATTGTACCATTGGAATCCAACCCTCTTTTATCTAATTCTGCCATTAACGCTTCTTTTTTCAGGGTGTATATCCACGTAGTTTTTGTTTCGGAACTTAACTTTGATACTGTCGGTTCAGCTGTAGCCATTTTATATCGGTAAGTATCTTCTTAACTTAAATTACTAAAATAAAATTTTCAGGTTCTGGAATAAAACTTTAAATAATAATTATCCTGGAAAAAATAAAATTAAGCTGGAAAATAAAATTAATAATGCAAAACAAAACAAAGAAATCCTGGAAGTTTAGTATTAATTAGATTTAATTGTTTTCTTACTTATTACTGCTGTTCCTCGGTTCTAAGACTGATCGGGCGCCATGCAATGAATTGTCTTTTCAGTAATTAATTCTACTGATATAATTACATCAGTCGGTGGACAACTCAATTGTTTAGTTCGTAAGCAAACCCTGTTACCATGATTTGTTCTGGGTAATGTTGGTTGCCTACGGGTACTATTGTATATTTTCCCAAGGTAAATCTCAGTTGGAGACGTAAAATTCTGGTCGGCGATTAAATAAATCGGTGTTTATAATGTTTATAAGGAAAATTATAACAAAATAACTAAAATACAATGGTAATTAAAATAAATAAATAATAACTCTTGAATGCGGCCCAAACTTATTCGACCTTGTCAAACGGTATCTACTTTGACATTGACTGTTTGCTTTCTGTAATAAAGATTTAATTTATGTACAATGATTATTTACAATTTATGCTGTTATTTAACGGAATCGGTTAATTCTGGTGTTTGTAATTATTACTCAGGACAGGTATGTAACAATTACAAGTTCAATTGAATTATTAGGCCGGTTTTCAGGTTAAGTGAACAAAATACGGGTAGCTGGTTTTCTGGTATCAGGCTTTATATCGGGAACTTATGAAAAAGTTATAACGGTAAGGTACCAATGAGCTCGGTTTACAACCAAACGTCAGTTTCAGTTAAACGGATATTCCAAGTCTCGGTTTTACTACCGTAACACAGAATATTTGGATCGGCTACACTACGCTCGGTGTTTAACTACCGTACGTGAATGCATCTGGTTATACGGAAGTTTATTAATATGCTCGGTGTTCAACTACCGTACATAAAAATACAGGGTTCCTCTGCTCGGTTATACTACCGCACAGAATCAAGCGAATCGGGATAAACAAGGTTTTCTGCTCGGTTATACTACCATACAGAAACGGTTGAATCGGGATAAACAAGGTTTTCTGCTCGGTGATACTACCGCACAGAAACAGGTCACAGGTATGTGTTTATACAAAATGTAAGCAAGGATTCTAACAAGGATTCTTAAGGATTCTCGGCAGGATTCTGTCAAGGATTCTCTTAATAATAACGGTGCTCTTCCTTATATTGATTTTCCTTTCTAGGTGGGAGTAATAGTGGGAGAGTTAGAGTGGGAATTCATGCGTGATAGTAGAGTCCCTATATAGATAGAGTACCGCAATTGACGCCATTTTGACTCCAGAAAAGGGCGGGAAATTTGAATTGAAGAAAAGGTATTGGTGTGATAGAAAAATTATTACAACTGACAGCTGACAACTGACAACAACTGATCCTTGACAAGACAACCTTAATATGCCGCCGCCATTTTAGCTCCAAAGTAACGCCCAAACCAATTGCGGTACTCTCTCTATATAGGAACTCTACGTGATAGTTCTTGTTAGCGACCCCTTCTGGCGGAAATTACCATTATTTGTGGAATTTCTCCAGAAGTTCTCAAACAAATAAGATTACATAATTTCACATCATTACAGTTTAAGTTTGAGCTTTTTGGAGATTTTCTTTTTTTGGGTATGTTTTCTTCCTCCTCCGATTCGCTGCTGCTACTGCTAGGCTGGTAATCCTTATCCGCGTCACTGTCGTCGCAAGGACTGTATACTCTTTCAATATGATCGTCTGTTTTTTCTTTCCTAGAAAGATCGCATACATTCTCTGCATCTTTGGATGAACATTGTTGTGTTTCTTCGGGTATTTTACAGAAATTCCTCAACCTTTGTAATGCAGCTTCTTTTTCACAGGCATTTTCAATCGTACTGTTAAAATACAAGCTTGTCTCATACTTAATGAACGGAAAAAGTGGCAATTCATCGACTGCCTAAAAAGTCAAGTTTTATTCGTTTTGTTAGAGTAATTCAATATGCTAGAGAAATTTTAGCAATGCACCTTTTAATAAGCAGAAACTCGGTACAGACACTTTTTGTCAAAAATTATCTTATCTTTTAAACTTACCACTGCTTTACGTTGTATTCTAAAATTACTTCGGGCTTCTTGCACTAAAAATTTTGTTCGAGAACTAATCCTCTCATTCGACGGTGCACTATTACACAGATTTCTGAAGAGCTGAATAATGAACATTGAACGCAAACAACATACTAAACCAATTTTACATTTATCATAACATTTTATTCAAAAATTAGGGGTGGTTTAAATCAACCTAGGTACCATAAACTTTATAGCTCTTGACCTGCACCGCTTCTTAAGTACGAAAATAAGCACGTACACACGTTGGTATTTATTATAGATAGAGGTTGACGATCTCATAGACAAAGTAGGAACCGACTAAGTACTATATCATAAATATCGATGTGAACGGAAATCCATTTGTTGTTCACTGTTTATATTAGACCATTGGGTTACAGGTACAGTGCAATAAAATACATCTGGCGATTCCTAAAATGTGTATCTGTTTACACCGGTAACAGTATCTTAATAGGTACAAAATGTTGTATGCCAAAAATGCATACTAAATCTACTTAGAATGTACTAAATTTAGTGCAATAAATTTGTATGATTGAATACTCGATTGTACTAACAGTCACAGCCTTGACTATACCATACCAAGTAACAAATTCAACGGTGTCGGCGTTATAAAGGTAAATTTTTGCTACCCGTATTAACAGTAAAACACAATAATTACGCTTAGTGTGATTTTCCATTAGGATTTTTTTTAAAGAGAAACCAAGTAACTGTGTTATTTCTAAACTATATTCGCTACTTACCCAAGTAAAAACACAGTAAAATCAATTACTTTGTTGCACTGTCAAAGCAATTTCTTTCAATTACCCATATCAAACACAGTAACTGCAACCAAATTTAGTTACTGTGTATTTCTGTGGGAAAAGGTAAAAATTATCTTTAAATGAAATGAAGCAATTACATTTACCACAAAGAAACACAGTAACTGTAAAGTAGTTACTGGGTTTTATAATGAGCATTTGCATTTACTGTGTTTTATAGTAGAACATTCAGTTCGGTGGAAACAGTTACTGTGTTTGAACACGACAAAATCTTGAAAGATATTGTCATTTTTGCCAGTTTTAAACGGGAATTATACGATACGTTACCCAGTAACTCCAAAAATTAGAAAACCTCATTTTTTCAGGAAATGTCAGTTACTGTGTTTTTTCATGGGACAGCCGAGGTGCCAACTGTTGAGTTGCTATCTTAGCGGTCGCGGCTAAACGATACGCTGAGTAGGCGCTGTTACACAGCAGTTGAGTAAATAGCTCAGCGTAAGACGTCATCGCTGTGTTTGTCAGCGGTTGTAAAATTGTAGGTTAGGGTTAAGGTTTGTTTCTTCCGTTTGATCGTGGAAACTGACGAAACTTGCAGAAACTCATTACTTAGTGATAAACGACACTGACAATTCAGCAGTAATGGAAGATAATCACGTGTTGTTACAATCTAAGATAGGTAAATACAAAATGTTAAATTCGATAAGACAGGCAGTAAAATTTTATATAAATTTAATTTTAGATGGTGTTAATATTTATGTACCACTAACTGAAGAAGGTGAAAAAGAATGTGGAATAATTCCTTTAGAAAGTCACGGAATAATTGAAAATGAAGGTTTGATTGATTGATTGATTGGCAGCACAAGAGTACTCTATTAATGATGGATGAATATAAGAAACGTTATTCAAAATTCCGACACCCAAACATTAAAAAGAAAACGTTAGACAGAAAAATTAGGAATATGAAAAATACCTACAGAACCATATTAGATAATAATAACAAGAAAAAACAACTGGCAGAGGGAGAATACAATGGGAGTGTTTTAGCATTTTTGAAGATATTCTGCCAGAGGACAAAACTGTTAATTCTACACCATTGATGTCATCCACATCTAAAAATACCACCATAGACGAATCAGCTGGACCTTCTAAAGTGACAACAGTAATGCCAATTCCATCAAATGTTAATGATCTACTCGATTCAGAAATACCGAATCCTTCATCATTTTTCCTTACTTCAGATTCAGACACATCCACAAGCAAAAAATAAGTGAAAGCAAAACAGCTTGACATATTCAGAAAGCGGCAGCTTGACATCGAAGAGGGAAAAATGGAAGAACTAAAAAAACTAAAAAAATGTGTAGAAGAAAATAATAAAATTCAGCAACAAAAGTTACGTTTATTGACAGATATGCATAATCATCAGAAAAATCAGAATGCGTTGTAAATATTCTAAAGTCTAATGAGCAATACCGTGAATGTATGTATGCTGTTGGTATGTTTCACAATAAGATAAACTATAGCCCCTAGAAACACATAGTACCGACAACGTTTGATCTTGCCGACTGGAGCAAAATTGGTTGGTAACAATGGTAACACTAAAAAATTCCCTAAGCGGATGAAGTGCGTGAATAGAAAGCGCAACAGCGCAAGCGCCACATGTGTTTTTTCGCTTTTGTTGTTTTCTCTATTTGTTTACATTGCAATCTTTCCATCTGAAAATTTCCGTAAATAACATGTAAATTGTAAATTATTATAAGTGCGAGGTTGCTTTACAAGAGGTTGCACCAGCAGTGGCAAAAACGGGCAAAGTTTATTTAGAATCCCTGCGAACCTTAGTAGTGGTTTGTGCCTTAGTAGGACAAAAACATGGTTAACCTCACTTTCCCCTTATTAACAAAAATATACTTACAGTAATTTAGGTAATTAAATTAAATGCATCCTTTAAAGTAATGTGAATTGCTCGCATTGAAATTGTATAATTTGCAATTTATAAGTTATTTGTGTAACGACAGGCCGTGAAGCTGAACTATTGAGGCTATAACAAAAGGTAATGAGAGGGCCCGATTAGTCTGAAAACGGCTGTTAAGACATTTTCATAAATTTTCTAGGTTTAATTATTGAATTAACATTCCATGAATGGTTCAATTAATCACATTAGTTATGAAAATTTAACCTCAAATAATAAATCATAACATTTGAAATTAGCGTCGATTGCCTTAGGGAGTTTTCGTATTTCAATGTTGATGTCAGGTTTGCTCCAGCTTGTCGGTACTATGTGTTTCTAGGGGCTATAAGATAAACTAACGGTTGTTATGATGTGCGTATACTCTATGGTTAGTACTATCTATGATCGATATTATCGACCATATTTTGGTTGTCCACTAGGTGGCGCAACACTTCACTTTCTAAAATAACTCTTAATTTTCTGATTGGTCGAAAGGATGCGTAGCCTCGAACCTTGTGTTAGCGTGCTACTCATCTCTCTCCTTTTAACGTCATTCACGCTCTACTATCTCTTTTTTAATTCTTAAGCCTGTTAGTTTTCTTACTGGGAGAAGCGTCTTCTTCTTCGAGTTCTTAAACAGTGTAGACCCTCCATTTTTGTGCTTAGAAATTTTCACAAATATCGTTACCTGTACGTTATTTAAACGGTTTTAAGTGGAATTTCTTAACTAATTGGTTTGTGGAGAAATCAGCTGCTTTATTTCTACCGCCGCCAACGTATTATTTACGGTTTTATACATTTAATGGTGTCGCACCTAAGAATTCGTTAGTGTTCCTAACGTCAGTGATTAAACTCATTGGGTATGTATTCTCGTTATTTTCCTCAAAATCGCATGCTTTCCTTCAACTTCTCGTCTCTAATTTCTCATAATTTTCCTAGCGTTCAAGAATAGCCTAATTCTACGCATTTGCTTCCGTTTACCACATGGTCGTGATCCTGTCAGTCACCATTTTTGAGCCGGCAACACCGATTTCTGCCTTGACAACTCGCTGCCATATTGTCAAGTTCGCCGAAGACAACTACATTTACCTTTTACTGCTTCCTTATAAATTACTTTACTTTTATTTTCCTTTAAACTCATTAACTTTAAATATTTGAATTTATGGATACTTTACCTTACCGTTAACTTAAATATTTTTGTGACGTCATACATTTTGTGAATACCTCATTCTAACTAAATTTGCTCTTCATTTACTACTTTTATTTACTTCAACTTAAATAGTATTTTGTTTGCGTTAATGTACTTGTACATAACATTGTATTAGCTACTCCCTTTTACCTTAACTTTAATTATTGATAACTTCAAACTCTTTTGCTAAAATATATACTCAGTATCCGATCCTTCAAGTGAATCGTGAGTAATTAAGTATTCTCGTAGTTTGGGACCGAACCATTATTTTTGTTCCGACTTGTACTAACTTTCTTTATTTAGATTGCTTCGCTTCGGCAGACCTTTGCAAAGGCTCTCCACCGAACATACACAGGTACTATTTTTTTTATTATTACTTACTTACTTTGTTTGCTACGATTGTATCGTATACTTGAAATATTGTTTCTTATGTTAACGTAATTCATTACGAGTAGTTTTGCTACGCTACTTGAAAAGGTAAAGCGGGTCTCTAATTAGTATTATCACCTTTGAGTGAATATTACTATTTTGTTTGTGGATTACTATCCAATTACTATCATTTATTTATTTTATTTTGAACAATTGCCTTACTTTATAATTATTTGTAGATATATTATTGAGTCCTTATTATACTCTCGTCAAATTACTTTTATTCTCATTATTACTCCATTACCATATTTTTCTTTCAGATTACTACGTTACTTATCTCCGAATTGAGACTATCTTCGCAGTTCATACTCTCAATTTTAGCTATTACCTATAGAACTTGCGTGGCGCCCATTTTCTCTATTGAGTATTCGTTACTCACTCTGCTTATACTACTCATAACTCACTTTTTCTCATCAGTTCTAATCCACGCCCATCGTCCATATAACTGAGCTTACTGGTGCAATACCTATTTATAAATTGTGTTACAATTCTCAATTCTTGCCGTAACACGGTATAAATACTAGATTACTATAATGATTTTTGATACTTTTACAATAAGATATTTTTCCATATAGATACCTATGTGAATAGTACAATTCAACTTATTTAAACGTAGTCGAAATATAAGCTAATGGAAAAGAGAAGCAGCTGTATTGTTTTGCCCATCTAAAGGTATATCTGCATTTTGTCCCTGATATTCTATATTTTGCTCTGCATCTTGTGCATCGAAGCCATCATTTATTATTATTATATTGTGCAGAACACAAGCAGCTGTGATTACACTTGGAATCATATCTATGCTAGCCATGTCTAGGTATTTTAGTCTGCGAAATTTGTGGACGGGATTTAGCAGTTCACAATACTGCAATAGTATGCCCTAAACTCGAAACCGCTGGTCGGCCAATCTCGGTCCCTGGTATAAGTATAATTGTGTATTGGGACAATGGGGCGATTATGGCGACAAAGTGGATGTTTTTTACCATTTACCATTTACAACAATGCAATTTTTGGAAATCTCCCACCACTAGACTCAAACTGGCATGCTCCATGCCGCCTGTGCGATTCCATGACAAATCTGCTAAATTCGTGCGTGAGGAAAGCCATTTACAATGTTGCAATAAACAAATTAGTTTAAAAAACAACCGCCCACTCTGTCACCACAATCCCCCAGTGCCCCCCACGACAATTAGTGTAATTACTCATTAACGCCAAGGACCGTGATCGGCCGACCGGGGTTTTATGAATGGAAAGTTCTTTCGAATAGACCAAGGCCGACCTGGTAACTCCTTGGGGGAGATTAGGCATTAAAAATTGCATTGTTGTAAATGGTCGGCAAAGACTATCGCGGGTTGGGGGTCGGCCGACCGGGCATTTTAGACTCTCGCCATTACAATAAACAAATTAGTTTAAAAACAACCGTCCGCTCTGTGACCACAATCCCCCAGTGCCCCCCACGACACGACATTATTTATTACCACCACAGACCGTGATCGGCCGACCAGCGGTTTCGAGTTTAGGGCATACTATTGCAGTATTATAAACTGCTAAATCCCGTCCACTCGTTCCCCACACAAATTTGTGTGAGGAGCAATTATAGCTATAGGAGTGCAATCAATGCAACCCACCACACCTGGAAATTGATGTTTTGTATAGAAACTGGAACATAAGATTCATTAAACATGAAGAAATGACTAACAAATTGATCAAATATTACATCCTCATTCACCACTTCATCAATAGCTCTAGATGTGGAAGATTGGCTTATTGCCAGAAAAAAATATTGTTTACTACTTATATCTAATTGGTATGATCCACTACCAAGGAAACGTAATGTAATTAAAACCTGTTAAGATAAATTAAATAAAACCTCTTACATTTTAAAATCTGATTAACTTACTTTTGTTGTAACATCCAAGGCAGACACGCGAGAGGAAAGAATTGATTCACTCACTAAATCGATTAAGATATTAACACAGTCCTTATTTAATCGAAAATTTCGAATTTTGCCGAATGTACCTATAGAACTTTCTTGCAGGTTTATTAGCAATTTGTTGAGCCTCTTCAACTACATTCACTCCAAATAACATTGCAATTGCATCCATTATCAGTAAATTCCTTTACTAAAGAAAATAATCGTTTTTTGCTTTCACCATTTTATTACTTTTTATACTATAAGTTTATATCAAATAAAAGTTAACACAATTTGAACTTATCAACTATGGGAAAGTTGTAACACTACAACATGAAAAATGAAAACATTCCTAAAATAGCGTAGGGTAACTGGGGGCAAAGATACGCGCTTTTCAGTTTTTTTTTTTTAATTTTTGGAAAATTATTTTTATTATTCTCCAAAACCATCATGGGCAGCGTTTAGGCCCTTATTCGCCATGTGTGTGACAACTGAAATCGAAATATTATCAGAAAGTGCAATAATTTTATTTTCCAAAAATAAGTACATTTCGGATCTTTGCCCCAGCAAATGGGGCAAAGATCATCAGTGCAGGTTTTTGCCCCATTTGTAAAAATATTTGATAATAAACTAAAAAATCATTTTAAAATACAGTAGACTCCCGGTTAACCGAGGCTCGATTATCCGATGTCTCGATTAACCGTGCTAGTTGAGGCTCGGTTAAAAAAAGCATATCTTCCGGTTATCCGAGTCGCCGACAATTTTGACGTTTTATATAAACAGTACAACATACTGTAATAGTTATTGGCCGGAAGTACATTCATATACATTGTATGTACCTATGTGTATATATGTACATATGAACATAATATAATGCACTACATATATTACGCAATTGTCGAATCGTCCGTCCGGGCGGGCGGGGGTAACTGCGTCTATTTTTAGAACCTTCCGTCGCTTCATAATTTATCACAGCTGCACTTGCAATTTTGTCGTGATCCGTGTAGGTATGTAAACGCATATTTCTCTCGCTCGCACATCAACCTTTCGTGTGTAGTTTGTTATAGTACGCCTAAAAATGTCAACTCAAAAACGAAAAAGAGTCGTTGTATCAATCGACCAAAAGTTAAAAGCTTTAGGTCGTATAGATAAAGGCGAATCACTGAATAAAATCGCTGCGGAGCTGGGAGTAGGCGCAGTAACTGTCGGCGATTGGAGGCGCAATCGTGTTGCGCTCGAAAAGTTCAAAAATTCTAAACTTAGTAAACTTACCGAACGGAAGACAATGAAAAAAAGCGAATTTGAAAAATTGGGACATGCACTTTATTTATGGTTTGTCCAACAACGTGAAAAGGGAGCTCCAATATCCGGTCCCATTTTGAAAGCAAAGGCATCATCACTCTGTGCTCAGTTCCCAGAGGAAACACAAGACTTCAAAATCAGTGATGGGTGGCTAAATCGATGGAAGGAAAGATATGGTATACGTCAACTTAACATTTGCGGTGAAAAACTATCAGCCGACATCTCAGTAATTGACAGAGCTACAAAGAAGTGGTTCAAAAGATGATTGAAGAATGTGAATACACGGCAGACCAAATATACAATTGCGATGAAACTGGCCTGAACTATAAAATGTTGCCAACAAAAACACTGGCGTCACGAGAGGAAGCTTCGGCTCCGGGCTATAAACGGAGCAAAGAAAGAGTCACTATCCTAGCATGCAGTAATGCCAGTGGCTCTCACAAACTGCCTCTTATGATGATAGGTAAATCAGCGAAGCCCAGAGCCTTCAAGAATTTCAATCCTAAAGCAATGCCAGTGTATTATAGAAATCAGAAAAATGCTTGGATGGATGCTACACTTTTCAAATGTTGGTTCAATGAGGAATTCGTTCCAAAAGTAGAAAAACATTTGAAGAACATGAAACTGCCTAGGAAAGCCATATTATTTCTTGATAATGCTCCATCTCATCCAAACGAAGAAGAACTGACAAGCGGTGATATAGTAGTCAATTTCTTTCCACCGAACGTGACATCACTTATTCAGCCGATGGATCAAGGGGTTCTAGAGAACCTGAAGCGGCATTACAGAAGTCATCTTCTTCGATCTTTGCTGGATGAAATAGACAATGGTACGGAGTTGACGACTTATTTGAAGACGATAAACCTAAAAAATGTAATGTTTTGGATAGCGCAAGCCTGGGGTGAAGTAAAATGTGACACAATTACAAAGTCGTGGCGCAAAATTGTGGACTTTTCACTTTCGGCAACCTCTGACGATGAGGATGACGACATTCCTTTGATTGAATTAATAAAAAAATTACCGGTTGTTGAAAATATCACAGAAGAAGACGTGGTGGAATGGATTCAAGGAGACGACGTTTCCCAAGAGCTAAATGACGAGGAATTAGCAGAACTGGTAGAAGAAAAGCAACGGCATCCTGAGTCGGAATCTGAGGGAGAAAATGAAACCGAGGTAGAAAAAGTGTCGCACTCAGCAGCTTTATGTGCTATCGAAACTACCCTTAAATACATAGAACAACATCCCGAAGCTATTCCTGCTGATATTCTTTTCATGAATAAATGGAAAAATATTGCGGCGCAAAGTAGATCAGCAGCGCGTATGAAGCAAACTTCAATAACCGAATATTTTACTGTTTAAATATATAAGTAAATATGTACCTTTATTTTAATTACATACATATAAACTATTAGTACCATATAACGATTTTTCTTACAAATTTCCGATTATCCGAGTTTTTCAATTATCCAAGGTAGGTCTGGTCCACATTAGCTCGGATAATCGAGAGTCTACTGTAGTTTTATTTTCAAAAAATTAAAAAATTGTAAACGCACTGAGATCATTTGCAAAGCTTATCATATTTTTAAATCTAGCCGAACTGCTAATAATTGGCTTCGACAATTTTAAAATAACATCCTCCTTATGAAAATAAAATTCTTCAGATGTTTCTGAAAATTTTTTGGTTTTAGGAGTTCGCTTGTAAACGATCCCATCGCATACGTACAACCGATAAGAGTTTTTTGTTTTTCCATAAACCTTCACTATACCAAAGTCGCCAGGCTGCAGCTCTAAAGCACTGGCACTGTCCAATTCTTCCTCTTCCGAGGACAAGAAGTTTGAGTCAGAACTGCTGCTGTGAATAGAGAATTGTGAATTAGACTCGGCTGATGAGTCTAAAGGGGATAACTTTCTTTTAACTACTTTAGGCCTAGTGTCTTGAAACAATGTCTTCTTCACTTTTTTTGAGTTTGCATTTTCTTTTTCGGCTTCTAAATCCTCCAGGCGTTGCTTGTTTGGAGTTGAAGTTAGCAGTGTGGATTTCAAACCTTTTCTGGAACGTTTCTTCTTTATCTTGATCTTCGGAAGAGGAATTATGTCATGCGGCGATGCTCTAACAGAATCCCTGTCATTTAGACGGGAAGGGCCAGGCCCTGCGTTATCTAAACTTTTGTTGGGAGTACGAACAGCATCTTCACTGCCTTCCATGCCCTCTCCTTCTACAGTCTGGACGGTAAACAAAGGACGAGGATTTGCCATGTTCTCAAGAATTTCATTAGGGGCAGGAACAGCTTCGTCACCTTCGAAAACAATGACTCTTTCATCATCGTCGTCCATGGCCTCTTCGTCTACATCCTGGTCGGTGACCTCGGCAGACAGAAAATCGTCGTCTGTGAATTTGTTTCGGTCGAGAGGAAAGATGCCTGTAGCGCGAAATCCATGGACTGCCTTTTCGACTGTTGCAGCCTTCTCAAACGCTTTTGTAAACAGTTCGGCTACGTGATATATACTTAAGACTTGGTCTGGATGTGAAGTTGTCCAATTATCAGCAGCATCGTCATAAAACGCTTTAAGAGGTCTAAAAAAATTGCGATCAAGGGGTTGTGTCTTGTGGCTACTGTGTGGTGGCAAGCTTAACATATGAATGTGTTTTCTTTTGGCGTAGGTTATGACCTCTAAGCTGGTGTGGGAGACATGGTTGTCCAGGATTAACAGAAGAGGACTCTCTTGAGAAGGATTTGTAAACTTCTTAAAGTGCTCCAGCCACTTCAAGAACGTCGGAGTGTTCATATAGCCCTTGTCGGTCACACCCATGTCACACCCAATTGGACCGTCTTTTATTAGCAGCAAATTTATCCTCTTTCTTGCATAAATGAAGTAAGGGGGTACATGGTGCCCTGCAGCGCTCATTGCACACACAGCAGTTACCGTTTGACCTTGCTCCGCAGCTACAGATTTGGTAACCTCTTTTTTTCCGGTTGGAGCTACGTGTTTGGGTAACTTGTTTGGGACAGTTTGTATTCCCGTTTCGTCCATGTTATAAATTCTATCGGGCGTAAACTTATACTGGCGTAGGACATGCTCTAGGTTATCAAAATATTGCTCCATTTGTCCTCGATTAAAGCCCATTGTTCTTGCAACACTCGTTTTTCGTGGTGTCCGTAATGACAGTCTGCTTCTTTCCATAAACGAACGTGTGAAATCCTTTCCGGCCATCTTTGTCGTTGCAGAGAAAGGATGTGGTATTTTGTTTTTGTCCGCAAATGAATATAAAAGAAACCGAAGAGACTTGAGGGTTAAGCCAAAAAATCGCTTATCTAAGGCTGTGCAATGCTTTACCAACTCTTGTTCATTTTCCCTGGTGAATACCGTTCGAAACCGGCCAAGCTTCATTGCTCCAACGCCAATCTTCAGTCTCTTCCGCAAAGTTGACTCATGGAAGCCAATCGCTTTGGCCGCTTGTCGAATTGAATAAATGCATAACCATTAGTTTTCCTTCTTCACTTCAATTTATTTTCACTTTCCACCCTTAACATTTATTATGGGGCAAAAACACGCACGCACGGGGCAAAGGAACGCATGCGGGTCTTTGCCTCATCACAACTGCAGGTTTTTGCCCCATTTTACAACAGTTCCAAATTAGTCATTGTTATCATTTTGAATAAACTAAGCTGGAAAATTTGCCAGTTTTTGTAATGTTAAGCTGTGCTACTATTGATAAATATGGTATCTAAAAGCTTTACTACAAACATTTCTTGTTAATTTACATTTATAAGTTTTATAATATTACATAAAAAGCGGTTAAAAGTAACTTACCTCATTTTTTCGAAAATTGTAGCACTGTTAACAATGAATTTTGGTTACTGAACTAATACCGGTATAGTAGACACCATCCAAGTAAGCTGCTCCCGCGTAAAACAACAGGCGGGAGATTTAAAGTGAGTGCGGATCTTTACCCCGTGCGGGTCTTTGCCCCCACCTACCCTATACGCTTTACTTTTCGTGTGCTTTAGACCATTCGTTCCAAAGCGCATAAAATTTTTCAAAATAACGAATGATTTTAGCGTATACGAAATTCGAAAATTTCATGCACTATTTATATGATAGCGTATTTATACGCTATCTATAAGCACCCGCCTTATAAAGCCCCGAGTAGCCAGTGGGCAAAGCTAATAAAGTTTTAGTCGATGTGTGTTATAAAAATATAATGAAAATAATATGTACAAGAAAATAAATGAAACGGTATTTGAAACTAAAAATAAAAATGATTCGATTCGGACAGGTGGCGGCCTCTCTTAGCACTCCGGCTCACGATTCACCCTGTAACAAGATTTCTATAAATATGTGTAGCGACTGCGCACCACGGAATACGGCTTACCTTTTGACTAATTAAATAAGATGGTGGACAAACAGGTGTTTGTGATCAACCGTTTTACTGCCTTTGATTCAGAAAATCGGAATAATTTAGGGTACGTATTATATTTATTACCAACAATTCCCCGTCTTTATTAACCCTCATTCACCTTTCAGGTTACGGTTATCAGAATCAGGAAAATTACAAGAACAAGGCAGTAATTCAAATCTAAGGTTAACTTTGACTGCCGTGAAGATTGCTACCAAAGATGACCTTGACCAACATACAGTAAAATCCCAGGCGGTGTTGCCACGTCTACATTTGAACATTGAACTGTACGCTATACGCAACTGGAAAGGAAACGCGCATAAGTTGCACTGAAGCCAAACGAATGGGTATCTCTATCTTTTTCTTTTACACGCAACGTCATACAAACGATGACACGGAGCATAAAATGCAGGTGACAGATAAAAAAAATATATTGCAGCGGTTATCTCTCTCGTCTGCTCTACTACCGCAACAAGCTAGAAGGCGACAGAAGTACCCATTCCGCATCTGCCTTTGTCAGCCTTCAACGCCTACAAACAATGCATTGAAATAGCCCGTTTCCTTTCCATTTGCTTATAGCAATGCATTATAATAACGGGAAGTTTTCGAACAATAACTACTTTGTAACTAAACGCAATCAGGCACATAATATTATTTTATGAAGTAATTCTTACAGCTACTTATCCGTCTGGACAGTTACGCGAAAATATGATCACTTTCAAATTTGTATCAAAGGAGCTCCTCGATAAAAGGAATGAATAAATATTGTTGACAGGTCATTCATATCAGTATGGTGGAATCTATTATTTAAGCCGTAGCTACTTATCGCTCTGTACAGTTGCGCCAAAATACGATTACTTTCATCATTGTATGAAAGGTGCTCCCCGATATGAGGAATTAATAAATGTTGGTGGCAGGGTGAGCCATCCTAATCAGTTTGGCGGAATTAATTATTTCAGTCCGAGTTTTAACTGTACCTAATTACGTTTCTGGACAGTTAACACGAAGTGATGTGAAATTTGTACAATCTTAAGTTTCTAAAGTGTGCAACACGTAATGTATGAATCTACTCATAATATTTTATTACACAAGAAAAATACATAGTTCCGAATGTTACGTTGAAATTAAATTCTGTGGACTGTAAATTTTGTTTATTATTAATTCTCATAATACCCTAGGTTTTTAATACAACTCTGCTAATACTTTTACATTTCTCCCAACTTGTCCCCCTCTCTCAGTCCCCCCCATTTGGAGGAGCCTGCGTAAATTCCGGTACAGGACCGGCCTGGCCTATTTGTCTCCAACATGCCGCCCACCATTGAAATATTTACATTATTTCAATAACATAAATTACAATTCAAAAATGATATGCAAAATATACATGCAAATAACAACAATTATCAATCCCATAGGAATCTTCTTACACATGTACAATTAACTTAAAATATTCAAATAGGTACATGCACAAAGAACGAGCATTTAAATTACTTAAAACGTGTCAGTTGGCAACACACATATCTTCTTTACGGGTCTTCTTAAAACTTGCTTGCCAATTTTTATGTCCAACACCCTCACTATATTGTCCTTGCCGGGATACCCTTTCACTACTCGTCCAATACTCCAGCACATTAGGAGGTGAATTTTCTTCATGCACCAAGACCAATGCTCCTTCCCCTATCGACTTATTCGGCGCCTGGTTTCATTCATTTCTGGTTTGCAATTCGGCTAAATACTCGAGTTTCCATCGCTTCCAAAAACCTTGAACTATTCTGGTAAGCAACTGAAAATGCTTACGCCGATTTTCTGGAATACATAAATAATCTGGTTCGGGAACAGCAGTTAGACTTCTTCCGATTAAGAAGTGAGCTGGTGTAAGGGGTTGATCGTCACTAGGATCAGAGGTTAACGGACTTAAGGGTCGAGAATTCAAGATTGCCTCTATTTGAATCAAAATATTAAATAAATCTTCGTAAGTTAACCCGTTAGCTCCTAGTGTTGCGTTTATGTTACGTTAATATTGTTTTCAAATTGGGCGCCTAAAAAATCGGGAGTTGGTTCTGAAAAGTTGGTAACGTGCCAAACAATTACTTAGATGTTGTATGAACACGTGCTAACGCATTTTTTCGTGTCTTAGTTGTGTGTGTCGTGTTCTGTGCAATTAAAATTTGAATTAGTTTGTAAATTGTGTAAATATGGATGGCATTGACAAAGAGTAAGTATAACTTCAGTAATATTCCTATTGATGCGATTTTTTATGTATAATTCATCTAATGATGTGCAATAAATGTTGTAAATACTTGTAAAGTTTCAATATGCAAAATCTACGTAAGATAATAGCTAATTAGTATTGGTGTTACATATATGTAACACTAGGAACTTACTAGAGCTTTTTTTTTCTTATTCGAATAAAATCTAGGCGGCTTTTGTATATTATAGTGTGATACTGACACAATTTATTTTACACAAATTATTGTTGAATCGTATGTTTTATCCTTGTTTTATCATTGTAGAGAACTTACTAAAATACTTGCACCCGGATTCACGGCTCAAGAAGCATTTGACATTGCGTTTGGTGATGTTACGTTGGACGATTCTGTTGAAGACATTTTTATTGCACCTCCGGAACCAACAATTCTAACGGATGAAGATTCGGGAGACGAGGATGAAGGCGGAACATGCGACAATTTGAATAGGCGTCAGTTATTAGCTGAAGCAGAAGTGAGAACGGCTAGGAGGTTTGTTGAAGATGTAGAACCTATTCCTGCAAAACGAAAGTCTTCTGACCGTGTGAAATGGATTGAAGGTGATATTCAACATAATAAAACATAATAAAACAAATCCTGTGGCAAATGTGAAGCGGTACTCGCAAAAAGAAAAGAAGCATATACTAGTAACCCGACCAGCTCTTCTTGAACAATATAATAAATTTATGGGTGGTACTGATCGCATGGATCAAAACATCAACCAATATAGGATAAACATACGCAACCGAAAATGGTATTGGCCACTTTTTACATGGATTATAGATGCGTCGATCAACAATGCTTGGTACTTGTACCGAAAATCCATAAATTCTACAACTTCTCAGATAGATTTCAGAAGAAGCATAGTTCAAACATATTTGAAGAAATATACTACAGCTCCCAAAGCATCTGGAAGAACACCTTCGACTTCATCAGTGTTACACAAAGTTGCTTCAGAAGTTCGGTATGATCAAAGAAACCATCTTATCGAAAAAATACCGAACGAGAAAAGAAGACGTTGCAACGGAAACTCATGCAAGAGTATTGCACGTACACAGTGTCGGAAATGTAACGTGGGTTTGTGTATTGACTGTTTTGCAAGTTATCATTTACAATAAAGAGACTTTATCATAGTATAATAAGTTACGCTGAATTCCATTAAAAAAGTATCATTTTCTAATTCGTATCTTCGTTTTGTGATTTGCTCCTATAAGTTACTAGCGTTGCATATATGCAACACCTGATAACACGTAATCTAAAAATAATACGCACAAATTTTCTAATAATAATTGCTTTGTATTAGTCTTTATAACACAAATATGTAAAAATATCATAAAATTTCAATAAAAATTTATTCTGGGCACTAAAGGGTATTAAGATTGAAATTTTGCATACGCAACATGCCGTGTTTAATCTATTAAGTAAAAATATTTTCCAAATGGCAGCACTTCCGGAAATACCGGAAGTGAGCATCAATATCTTTATTTTAAATACAAACCATGCAATTTTTTTTCACATTCTGATGTGTCATAAAATGTTTAGTAAGTATGCTTAAAATAATCGGCGTATCAATGTCGAAGGATGAGAAAAAAAATTTTTTTCACTGAAAAATTTTAAAATCTTGTTTAGGAAATAAAATTGAAAGTCGAAAGTGGTAAAAGTTAGGGAAATGGGATTTTAGGTTCTCAATGTCAAAAGATTGAGACACAATTGTCTGTAACGGATAATAAAAAATTGCCCGCGGTTACGTATCTATTTGACGTTATTTCCAGACTTAAGAAAAACTTTAAAAAGTCTCTTTTTTCAAATGGAATGCCTATTTAATTATCAGTCCATTCGATGCAGAAATAAATTTCCTTTAAATTGATATACCATGTTCCTATACCTAAAATCATTGATTACAGAGTTATTTACATTTTTCTATTAAATTTATAATTACATACTTTACAAAACATGGTTTGGCTTTGAAAATTTTCAAAAAAATTTTATTCAATTGTTTCTGCACATAACTTGTCATTCTCCGTTTGTTCAACTACCATTCGTCTGTTTCGTCTTTTAAATATCATTACTGTTTGATTTTAATTTGTTCCACGTCACGTGGCATTATTTAATTATTTTTAAAGTTTTTTGTAACACCTATAAAAACAGATTTTCAGTCATTTCAATACATAATAATATAATAATAACATTTATTTTTGAATATTACACAATTGATATAAAAGATGTGATCCAAATTGATTTGAAACTAACAGGTGACGGATTGATTGGTTTAAAATTCGTTTGCCATAAGGTCATGGCCAACTACTAAAAAATCCGAAAAAAATAGTATCATTGTAATGAAATGAGAATAAGTCAGAAACTATTAAAGATAGGGATAGGAACATGTAATACCAAAATATGCCCCTTTTGATTCTCTATCAAATGCAATAGTAAGAAAATGGTCATTTCATCTAAAAAAACTGAGTTTTCAGTCTTTGAATTTTCTTGAATTTGGAGCCTCATAGGTGACGTCGCACGCAACATAACTTTTTTTTTAAGTACACCAAAAGAAATCCATTTTTTTTAAATAAATGATAATAACTTAGAAACCATAACTTGTAGATATTGACATGTTGGTATCAAAAGTTATGAAATTTCATTCCAAATCCAAAAATGCAATAAAAAATAGGGGTTGCTATTTAAAATAAAGAAGTTGGTAGCTACTTCCGGCATTTCCGGAAGTGCTGCCATTTTGAAAATATTTTAGATCGATTCGGCTTTCAGAGTAACCCCCAAGTACACATTTTCAGAAACCTACCTATACAACTTTCCCAGAAACGTCTAACTAAAGTTCCCAAAAAACACCCTGTATAGTGTATATGCCGACATATAGACAGTAAATAAAGATGGTAAATTGTATTTACACCTAAAGTGCAAAATAATTGTGCTGACGGGAATAAAAATGTCTTATTAAAGGCAATTTTAAGTTACAATTTTTGTACTACGTATACTTGCTTTATGTATGTTTGTGCCGCTCCGCCCCAAAAGTTACCATAATTTATTACCGATTGACAAAGACCATAATAAATTTGCTTTATGGAATTATTATCCATGATATTTTTAATTGAGTTGAAAATGTAAATACATACATATGTAATTAGCTAACAAAAAGAACAATAGTTAAAGTGCATTTAAAGAAATTCTCTGTAATTAAATATGAAAGCAACAAATCGTTTGCAAAGTGTCACTAATATCCAACAATTCAAAGAATCAGTACCATGAAGGATCTCGGTCAACTAGGACACGATATTGAATGAATTTTTCTTAAAACTGAGCAAATTAATATGATAAGATGAAATAGCAACAACAACTTTTAACTTGGTCACGGAAACACGGAGAGACGGAATGGCAATAGTTTTGGTTTAGTAGGTATACATAGGTAGGAGTCGTAATAAATTTGATTTATTTTATAATATTTTTTATTTCAATAACTACATTATTTTATTTTATTCTACGTAGTACCGATAAATCCACCTGCCTGTATTGCTTCGTCGTCGGGGAAGGGGCAGATGGTGCTTTTCTTTTCCTGGGTGGCTCCATGTTCTGGAAAAGGAGAACAAATTACAATCCAATGTAAAATTCAATTGTTAGTTAACTTACGCCCATCCAATGAGGGGTCTGCGTGGACTTGTTTTTTGTCGATTTCCCCAACTCCACTATGATCAGGGTGTCTGTTTGACAACAGACACTCGTTGTTGGTGGTATACTCGAATTTTTTGCTCCCATTCTCTGGAATAGGAATGTTTCATAACAAATTGACCACTGAGGGTTCTTCTGATTCAAGTGGCTGATACGTTTCATCAGCCACCGAATCATCGGAATCAAAGTCGACAAACGTAGGCATGTTATTTTGTGATGGTTCTACAAAAAGGAAAGGTTATTGTTAATTCCAAATTATTTTATTGACTGTATAGAATAGACCTTTATTATTGTTATTGTTGGTCTCATTCACTTTGGCAAGTTCACCATGAGCTGTCTCTGAGAGTTCCATAGCGTCCGTGGTGTTATTAAGAGTCTGGTCAGTTTCCATGGAACTGAGAAAGCAGTTTTCCTGGGACATATGTTGCAGGCCACGATGGTTTACTTCGGTTTGGGTTAGTGACTGATATGTATTATTTTCAGCCACCGACTCATTAGACTCAAAGTCCGTACACATAGTAATATTTTCCTGAAGTGATGGTCCTACAAGAATAAAAGGGTATTTATAATTTGAAATTCCAACATAATTTAAACGTAGAGTATACCTGGAGTAGATTAATAAGAAGGTATCGCCGTTATTGGGTACATCCAATACTTAGTTCTCGCGAAAGAAGTGGACATTTTTACATCCTTTTCGAAGATTTGAAACTATACGAAGATAAGTTCTTCAAGTACTTTCGGATGAGTTTGGGAACATTCAATGAATTATTATTTTTGCTGCAAAATCACTTGTTACGTTGAGGTAACATTTAAAATCAATGAGACTTTTGTTATGGATTTCCTAAACTTTAGTTTATTATTAGAATATACAGCAAAACGGTAATACATACCGTGAATTCAAAAAGAAATTATATAAGTAGGTTGACCACAAAAAATATCGAGAATGTTTATTGGAAGCTCTTTTAAAATTTAAGCAACAACAGAAAGATTTGATTTTTCCATGGCGAAGCCTTGCGTATTTTCTTTTTGAACTCGGGATATATTTTAACAAAAGAAAAATTAGGAATAATTCAGATTTTTATTTAAACACATTATAAAAGTTCGTAAAACATCACAACAGGTGACGGAGTTGACCTTGGAATATTATGACAGGTAGAACGGTCGTAATTTTGAGAAGGGCCTGGTGTAGGGGACGCTGTCTCATGTACTAAAGGCCCCGGAGTACGAACAGTTGTTAGTCGTGGATACACTTCAGGTACCATAGACTGTTGACCATAATGTTCATAATACCCATACTGGGGTTGATAACGAACTTGTTGATTTAAATTTTTGTACTTTTTTAAAACGACTAACAGCTCCGTCTTCAGATCCAGTTTTAAATCTTCGTGGATTCTTTTAAATTCTGCTACCAGAGACATTAAGAAACTGCGGTCGGGGTCATTTTCATCTTGACTGGTCATTCTTTGGTTAAGGTTATTTAATAATTCTAGCTCTGCCTTTTCAATATTTGACACAGTTTTCATTTTCTTTCGAGGCCAATATTTGCAATTGGACATGGCGGATCTTGATCTCGTTCGACATCTTGAGAGTCGGGTCTCGATTCTGCCAAAAAATACAAAAAGGAAAGTTGCTGGAAATACATGTATTCTTTTCAAGAGGATGCTCCTGCACCACTCTTAAGTTTTCGTTGTCTGCTCCTTTCTCTGTTAGAGCTGTCTCTAAGACTCTCCCATTTACGTTGGATTTGGGTAGCTAAAACAAACAGTATTTTTGAAGTACTTAAAGTGTAACAGTGAAGTAATTGTTTTTTATGTATCTTTCAACTGGGTGTTCGTTTGGCGATCTTGAATTTGCTTACCGCTACGGCTCATCCACTGCAAGAATAATTGTGAAGGAAACATGGCAAATTATTTGGAATCGTTTGAAAGATGTTTGCATACCACAGCCTACAGAAGAATCGTGGACAAATATAGCTAATAGATTCAACGAGTATGCTAACTTTCCCAATTGTTTGGGGGCGATAGACGGCAAGCATATAAGAATAATTTCAGCATCTCTACATAGTGGATCCTTTTATTATAATTATAAGCATTTTTTTTCTATAGTAATGCTTGCTGTTTGTGACGTAAACTATATCTTTACTTCTGTGGATATTGGGCCATACGGTAAAGCTTCAGATTCAACTATATACAAAGAAAGTGTGCTCTTTAAAAAAATACAGGAGGAATCACTTAATATACCCCTACCGAAACCAGTATCGAGAACCTGTGGTCCTTTGAACTTTTCATTTGTTGGTGATGAAGCGTTTGGCCTTTCAGAACATATGTTACGTCCATATTCTGGAAAAGATTTGGATTTTGGGAAAAGGATATTTAACTATAGACTCTCTCCTCTCGTGCTAGGCGCTGTATTGTGTGTGCCTTCGGCATATTAACAAATAAATGGAAATGTTGCAGAAGACATAGTCAAGGCGTGTTGCATTTTGCATAATTTTGTTCGTAGCAGAGATGGTTACAATTTTCATGACACATTAGATGGAATGGGACTTGGAGACATAGAAAACGTTCACATGCCAACTCTGCGATCAATTACGACTAGAGATAAATTAAAGAATTTCTTTTTAAGCGAGGAAGGAGCTATTCCTTGGCCAGAAAACCGAATATGATTGTGTTTTATAAATACAGGGTGATTTTTATAACTTAACAATTTTCACTATGGTACACAAAACAATTTTATGCAAATGTTTGACAAACACTTTTAAGAACCATATGTAACACTAAAATACTATAAATATAGGATATGAATAATAATAAATATAAATTTATTACATACCTGCAGTATTTTTTTCCTATGGAGTCTTTTTTTCAAAGTCTGGAATGAACTGTAAACAAACTTCTTCCCACGCTTTGGTCTTTTCTAATCTGTTAGAATACAACTCAGACCACATATCCCAAATTGCCGGATGATTTTCTACTTCTGTATTAAATAAATCAATATCGATATTATTATTATTGGTCGCCATTTTAAAACGCAGTTACAACCAAGAATTTACAACCTACAAGAGAAACGTGTACTCGTTGAACGGTGGCTATGGAATGTGGTCGCGATGTGGTCAAGTGTGCGCCGTACAACGAATGGCCGAATTCTCCGGCAAGTAGCGAGATTCGGCTGCTGCCCTAATGTGTGGTTCGAATAAGCTACACGAAACGCTGTGTTTGCGGTTGATCCATTAAACTGTATATAAACTACGGTCCGTAGCGTGTGGCGGCCACCGGTGTCGACGACAAGTGTTTGTGTGTGCGAGGGGCCTTATTGTTTTGGCCTCGACTGCAGTAGGCCATTTAATGTATTCGTTACTCAACGAACTTAAAAAAGTTACAACTTTTTTATTGTACAGGGTGTCCCTGAAATGCGTGGACATCGCTTAACCACAGATTCCTGGTTCGAAAATAAGACGATATAACTAAACTTACCTATATACAATTATGTTTCGTTTAGCTAGTATTCAGCTTCAAAGTTCTTTAAAAAAAAAGTTATTTTATCCATAACAACAGAACGCTTGGATCGATTTGGATAATATTAATAATATGTAGGTCATCTTTTAAGGTGATATTAGTTATTATCAGTGAACCATTAGTGTACGAAACACGGGTAACACGGCATAAACCAGTCAAAAACTTTTTAATGTTAAGGCCAATAACTTTCAAAAAAATAGTTTCAGAAAGAGACATTCCATAGTAATTTTTTTGTTACTTGTTAATTGATGATATCTGTTAAGGTTTAGACACAAAAAAATAAAATCTGAGGGACCGCGTACTGCATTTCTTAAAACAAATGTAACCTAATAGTCTGGTATTCTATGAAATAAATGATGATATTTTTATTAATGGCAAGTAAGTGTATGCAGTGCGCCGTCCCTCAGATTTTATTTTTTTGTGTCTAAACCTTAACAGATATCATCAATTAACAAGTAACAAAAAAAATTACTATGGAATGTCTCTTTCTGAAACTATTTTTTTGAAAGTTATTGGCCTTAACATTAAAAAGTTTTTGACTGGGTTATGCCGTGTTACCCGTGTTTCGTACACTAATGGTTCACTGATAATAACTAATATCACCTTAAAAGATGACCTACATCTGTAAGGAGTACAATACCGAATATTATCCAAATCGATCCAAGCGTTCTGTTGTTATGGATAAAATAACTTTTTTTTTAAAGAACTTTGAAGCTGAATACTAGCTAAACGAAACGTAATTGTATATAGGTAAGTTTAGTTATATCGTCTTATTTTCGAACTAGGAATCTGTGGTTAAGCGATGTCCACGCATTTCAGGGACACCCTGTATAATAAGCGCAGCTTAGGGTTATGTCAAATCTATCAGCAACCTGTCTAAAAGGTTCGATATTAGCTAAATATCATAATGTAGCTAACATGACTTTTTCTGTGGTTACTGGTGTCCATTCACCTTTATGAGTTGTAGCATATGCTGTTGCATATTGTCCTGTAACCAATACATCACTTAAAAGATGTACTAAAATGTACAAAAATAGTTTGCCTACCTATGAGCTAAAGAGCTTGTATTTTAGCCCAGGATGTCTAAAGAGTTTACAGACGTTATTCAAAATTGTACAACTTGTTTAAAATTTCAAAATTCAAAGCAACAAGAACCTTTAATGACTAAGGAAATTCCTTCACGTCCATGGGAAATTGTTGCAACTGACCTATTTAATTGTAAAGGCAAAGATTATATCATTACGGTCGATACCTTTTCAAAATTTCCAGAAGTTTGTATATTAAACAACACAATCAGTGAAACATTTTGGGTCAGAAAATAGATTCACGAGCCAACAATTTACATGAGACTATCTTGGTGTGCACTGTGTTATTGTAAAAACTCACTTTGTAAAGAATCTGGTATGTATAATCATCCTTTTTTGATAAAACAGAACATCTTTATGTCTGAAGATTGTACCTTTTGACAGCCCAAAAGGGTTTGACGGAACTTGAAACGTCTGATTTGTGTTTAAGCCAACCATGTGTGGCATAATATTTCACTTTCTAAAGCTTCTATAGCTTCTTTCTTCAGAATAAACCCTCAAATATTTATCAAGATAATCGGTATTTACATTATCTTTTAAAGGTTCGCTGCTTAATGTATCAGCCACGTACATTAGCTTTCCTGGAACATAGGTCATCTCAAAGTCACACCTAACCAATCGAAATGCTAATCGCTGAATTCTTGCAGATAGTTCATCCAATGGTCTTTTAAGGACACCGAGAAGAGGTCGATGATCTGTTTCGATCTTGATTTTGTGCCCAAATGTATAATAATGAAAACGCTCGCAACCATATACAAACTGCAAGAAGCGCCTTTTCAATATGATTGTACCTTTGTTGGGTTGCTGTGAGAGCTGCAGAATCATATTCAATTACGCGACCATATTGACTGATCATAGCACCCAGGCCATATGGACTTGCATCAACAGAGAGTGTGATTGCTTTTGTACTGCCAAAATTCGCTAGTGCAGGTGACGATGTGACCAGTTGTTTTAAATTGTCAAAGCATTTTGATTCATTAGATGTCCATTGCCAATCGTTCTTCTTACTTCAATGTTTCCTAAGCACAGAAGTTTGTGTAGAGAGGTTTGGAATCAATTTGGTTAAATAGGTAATATTGCAAGAAATCTTTGTAGCTCTTTGCAGTTTTGAGGATATTTCATATTGAAAGCAGCTTGAATCTTTTTCCCATCTGGTTCTATACCCTTTGGCATTAAAACATTGAACACGATTCTTACAGAATTGAGAATTTTCCAAATTCAAGGTAAGGCCAGATTTTGAAATTATATCTACCACAGCATCTAAACTTTGATCGTGCTCCTCTAATGTTTTCTCAAATACCAAGACATCAAAATAAGCAATGACGCCTTCCAAACCATCTATGTTTTCTGGCGTTGATGAAACGCCATAAGGTAACCTCAGAAACCTAAATCTACCGAAACAAGTGACAATTGTGCTATCTTAGGGTCATTCCATGTCAAGTTACCAAGGGCCTCCAGCTTCATCATTCTTAATCTCGGTGAAACATTGAAAGGATGTTGTGTGATGTCTCAAAGGAGGTCCTGCAAAAGTTTAGCTTCATATGTCATACCGTTATGATGCTCACGGAAGGTTATGCAACATGGATGACTTAGCTGAAGATTTTGGCAAGTTTCATTTATTATTCTGCAATGAGCACAGTTTGCATATTGAGACTTGGTATTCTGGGTCAGTTTTATGCGGGGAATTCAAAAATTCCACTGCCCAAGGCCAGAATTCATTATATTTTTGGAATTTTATCCCAAAGTTGTCACTAAATTTCGTCACCACAAATTTAAGTCCTTTTTTGGAAACCATTTATTAAATGGCAAATGCTTTTTATGACTTGAAATTTGGGTAATGTGTGCAAAATCAGGCTGATAGAGCTGAGTAAAAGTAACAAGCGCACAGCCTTTTTGGTTTTTGTAATATTGTTTAAGGACGTTGCTCTGAAATCTTCGGACACTAAATATGAGTCACCTTTCGCACCAAATATCTCATGTGTGTCATTTTATTTTTAAAAACACCATTGGAAAGAGCAAACTTTGTTCTACAAGAAACTTGTTTATTTATTCTTTACTTTATCTTTACTTAATATATTACCTAGCTAAATAAAGTATGATGGATAATTTTTATTGTTTTTTTGCGTTTTGCTTTCTAACTCCTAATTTATCTCTAGATCTTTATAAATCCCAAAAAATCCTTGAAGATTTCCAAAAAACTTCAAACTTATTCAAGAATCTCCAAAAATCTACAAAGATTTTCAGAAATCTCAAAAATCATTTAAAATCCCCAAAAATCTGGAAAGATTTTAAATCTGTGTACACATTTTGGAACAGTTAACCACTCCTCGAGTATTATCTCTGCCGGAACGTACTTAATTTTTAATTTAGGATATCTCAACAATTTAAGTACCAGTCTTTCTAGTCTACGTGATATTTTACTTAAATCTTTCTTTATAATTGCTTCTAATGGTTTGTGATCACTGTGTATTACGACATTAGTGTGACCATAAATAAACGGGTGGAATTTTTCCACTGCAAAACAAATGGCCAGCATTTCTTTTTCGATCTGTGTCCACTTTTGTTTCGTTTTTGTTAAACACCTAGAAGATAAGCAACAAGGTTATTTCTTTGTAATAGACACGATCCAATTCCGTCCTTACTACTATCGATATCGGTTTGAATAATGATGTGTAAATAATAATTGTTTAATGTTTCCCAGTCGTCGCACAAACACTTCCGAACCTATGTTAATTAGCATTACATCAGGCAAGTTTATAAAATCACAACCGACGATGTAATCGTATTTCATCTTATGGTCGTCCAACACAAACACGCGTAATTCGGCAATGGGTTATCCAATCCTTACTTTTACTTCAACTGTACCGACACACTCGACGCACCCGCCAGACAAACTTCTTATCGTCGCGTTGTTCTTTTGCATCGACAAATTCAACTTCGTAGCTACTTTTCGAGTGTACACGAGCTACCGATGTCAACTAAACACTTGAACTTCCGGTCATTTAAAAGCACAGTCATAATGTCCGGGTTTTCTTTACACTTATCAATGTCTAAAGCTTCTGTTGTGTTAACATTTTGACTTTGCCATTCCTTTTTAGGGCACTTTCTCTGTACATGGCCCAACCGATGACAGTTGTAAGGTTTTGGACAATCTCTAGCAAGATGTGGTCCCTCACAGTTGTAACATTTCGTACTTGCCTTTGCGTCTAAGTTAGTTCCTGTACTTGGGTGTTTGTCAAACGATTGTGGTCTAAACGGATGTTGTGGGTAAGGTGGTTTATTTGTCTGGTCGCCTGGATGTGAAAATGTCCGCGGCATTTTACCCAGTGTACTCAGGTACGAATAAAGTTCATTAGCATTTTGGAATCTGGAAGCTCTAGCTGATTTGGTTATGTTCTCGTCAGTTATTCCCCCAATAACGGCGTCGATTAACGAAGTCTCGGGAATATTTAACTTTAGGGCTTGTAGTTTATCCAATTTGTTAAAACAGTACTCACTCAAGTCTTGACCAACGTGTGCCTCGTACAATGCGGCTTCTCGAAGTTGTTTGGCAAAAGGAAGTGCCTGCTAAACTGGTTTACTATGGGCTTTTTCTTTTTTTCCAGCTTGCAGTTCAATAATCCTGTGAGTCATACCATCTCCTGGCTAACCCGGTAAGTCTATTAGCTACTAGTTTGACAACGGTTAGATCGTCCCACTTGTAAGCGGCTGCTAGTTCGTCGACTCGATGAACCCAACAATCGATGGACTGATCTGTTTTCTGCGGTAATCACTAAAACTCAGCCAGTTTTCCACTCGATTAAGACGTTTTTCAATTTTGCGTAATTTCTTTCTCTTTCGTCTCTCCTCGTTGTGGGAGCTGGACGTGGAGCTTGAACTTGAATTGTCATTTGAACTAGAACTAGATGACGATGATGATGATTCTTGGCGTTTTCTTTTCTTTTCTTTTGCATGGCGTATGGCCAAGATTGTCTATCATCTTTTGATGACATGATAAAGAAGTATTCACTCTTATCGCACCAGATACTAAACCGAACTGGCAGGTAGCTATGGTAAATACCACTTCTGATTTTGTGAATACCAGAATACCTAATATTGTCCTTAGAATTTCAACGTCTTTAATTCACGCAAGGTTACAAAAGATTGCCTTCTTTTAATTTATCCATCAGAATGCAAGATTAGCTAATTCACACAGAAACCCTGGCTGCGGTTCTTAAAATAGAACTTAATAAACAAAGTATGCGATGAGCAATTCTTACGAGTTCCTTGCCATCAACTGATAAGTCACAGCGATTACTCAAAGTTTCGTACATATGCCATCAGCAAAATTAAAATACGATAAAAGAGGCGCGTTTGCAAGTAAGTCGGGCGACACACTAGAGAAATTGATTGCGTGAAACATGTTTACATGCAGCTATAGTTTCTCGTTTCGTGCACATTGTAGAAACTATTTTCATATGCAAATATGCATGAAGAAGATATAGTTTTATTATGGTGGGCGAACCGCAGACGCCGAAATAGAGTAATTAAGAAAAAAAGACGATTTTAGGTACATCCTAGTAATCAAAGCAACTTGCAACATAGTGCGACCGCCGTCGGAAAACAACTCGGACAACACCCAGATAAGTTTCAACAGTTTTTTTTATAGAATGAACCAAGAAAATTTTTATCGCCTATTAGCACTGATTACGCCGTTAATTGAGAAAAGGGAAACTCACTGGAGGAAGCCTATTCCACCATAATCACACTAAGGTAAGCAAATAATATTTATTGAAGGTACTATCAAGGGTACTTTTACGACAAACTTATAAAAAACTAATATAATTAATGTTAAACATAGTAGGTATGCCGTATAATAAATGTTACATGGTAGGTATGCTGTTTTATATTTTTACGAATTACTAATTGTTGGTCCATTCGAGAACCATGCTGATGAGTCATATTCTGGGTTCTCCTTACCATTTTGTGAATGCCCGGTGTCACTACGGAGCCAATCCTGAATATCAGCAGGTTCTCTAGATAATTGATTTGAAGTAGTGGGCAACCCCCGGCCTGCGGGCCACATGCGGCCCCCGAGTTAGATTTGTCAGGCCCGCCACTGAATTTGTCTGTTGCATATGAATACGGCCCGCAGCATCGTGCCAACATCGACACCGACCGTCTCTGCTGCATCAATATGGCCGCCGCGCACACCAATACTTACCGACTCGACTAGACTAGGCGGTGCCAGTAAATTCAGGAATATTCGAGATGCTCAGCCCACCCGCTATATAAGGAGAAGCATCTGTAATTCAGACCAGTTTGTGTTAAGTCAGTTGAGAAGTAGGTACAGAAGTTGAACAATATTCTAGTTATAAATAAAATATGTCGACACCTTGAGGTAGTAAATGCAGAAAGGTTGATAAAGAGTGTCGCACCTTCCAGGAGAAAATATGGAACAGGGCAACTAAGAAGCGATAGAATCGAAAAGTTAAAAGAGTTTAACCGCTCAACAAACTGTTTTACTAAAACGCAGTGATGAAGCTGTGGATGTCGTTCTGGCAAGTTATGTTGTTAGTAAGAAATTGGCGGAAGTCGTTCTCAGAAGGAGAGTTTGTGAAAGAGTGCTTAATAGAAGTGACAAAACATCATGTATCCAGAAAAAAGTAAAAAGTTCGCAGAAATTAGTTTATCCAGAATAACAGTCACAAGACGAATATGTGTAATAAATTAAGAAGTATGAAACTTCAAAAAACAGTTATTATTTTTGTTTAAACATAAATGTAGGGCACATTTACTACATTTGATGAATGAGAGTGCTTTACAGTTCGGCATTTTGCACCTTTGCCTTAGATCATCATGTAAGGGCCAGTGGGATTGTCCATCCAACCTTTTCAATTCAAAACTTTGCTTGTTTTAAAAGTGGAAGTAGATCCAGCTGATTGAAAGCAAAGGTAAGTAATGTTATTACGTATTAAATAATACTTTTACGCTAATTTAACAATCTTTTTTTTAATAATAATAATAATCTTTATTACTCTACAGGATGATCCCAATTACAGAGTAACATAATAACTTAAATATCATTATTATCTATAAATGAAAGTAGATAACTTTACTGTTTACAGTTCTAACTAATTCTAACATATTCAGTAGCCTTTGCTTTAAATTGTGAATAGCCTAAATTAAATATATCTATATTGTGTGGCAGTTTATTGTATAAAGTTACCATTTTAAAGACCGGTGAATTTAATAAACAGTTAGTATTTGGGACTGGAACTGAAAAACAACTTTTTATTTTGCTATTAATTCGCGGAGTTTTAATACCTATTTTAGCTAACAAGTATGGATTATCTACCCTACCTAACAATAATTGTTGTAAATAACATAAGATAATAATTTCCTTCTTTTGTTCAATCGTAACTACCTGATTATAATAATTGTCCAACAACTCATGCTCGTGGTTTAGGTATTCCCTATTTTCACGGTAGTACATGATCTTTAAAAATTTATATCTGATGTTTTCTAACATGAGTTTGTATTTAGTATAGATGGGATACCACACCAGAACAGCATATTCTAGTTTAGATCTTACATAACTATTAAATAAGACTGTCAGTGCTGTTGCTGTTGGAAATTCCTTTGTAGATCTAATAATAAAGCCTAGAGATTTGTTCGCATTTTTGACAGCGTTCACTACATGAAATGAAAAACTTAATTTAGAGTCAAACCATACACCAAAATCACAGGCAACATCTTTATGTACTAATGGAACATTGTTTATGTGGTACGAATTCAAAACTGGATTTTGTTTTCTACTGTATAATACAACAAAACATTTATTCACATTAAAAGTCATTTTATTTATCACACCAATTCACTATAGAATTTAAATCGTGTTGCAGTTTGTTTACACTGTCCCGATTATCAACAACTTCACAAAAACATAACCAAAATGTTACAACACTATTTTTGTGGTAAACATTGCCATGTCAATGTTATACTGTAGGAGGATGTCAATGTTGCAGGCTTCAAAAGTGTCAATGAATTAAGAGCAGTTGATACTATATTTCTTTTTAGTAAATATGCCGCGAAAGAGAGAACTTGGACGAAGACCTTATAAAACATACACCGCACAGAGTATGGAAAACGCCCTAGAACAGATAAGAAATGTCAATATGAGTGTGAAACGAGCAGCCCAACTTTATGGAATTAATCGTACTACTTTGTTAAATCACGTTAAAAATTACAAAAATAAGCCTGTAGGCAGGCCTACTGTTCTTACCCATGAGGAGGAGCAGTTAATAGTACATTCTCTTATCAAGATGGCTGATTGGGGATTTGGACTCGACCGACTGCAATTGCAGTTAATAGTACAAGATTATCTAAAACAATGGGACAGACCCAATCCGTTTAAAAACGGGATACCCGGAAGATTGGATTGCTGCATTTGAAACACGCTGGAAAAAAGAACTTAGTAGAAGAACTGCACAAAATTTGCCACGAAATCGGGCAGAGGCCCACGCATTTACAATGCTCATGTCAAGGAGGTGTTAAAACGGTCTCAGGTATTTATTTATTTTGTACCTTCCGATTAAACTGTCCATGAGGTCGACACCACCCATGTGTTTATTATAGAGTTGGACAACACTGGGACAATCTATTTCGCCTTTTTCCTTTATTTTTCTGTCATATGGCTCGATTTTACTGTTTGGTAACTCTCCAGCAATTGTCGACAACAAACATACTGTTTTAATGTCTCTCCAGGCAACCGATGATATTTTGACTCCTTCAAAGTCACATACATATTCAAATGAAGTGCCACGGCTTTTTTTCTTCAAGACATCCTCCGAGGGTAATTTACAGTTGGGTACGCGATTCCTTCTGACAGTTCACAGGGAATATCAAAGGTAAGGAGGTATAATAGTTGTCAAAATAAACAACAAAATTCTGACCATTAGGAATATTTCTGGAAAGTCTCACCACGACGTTTGCACTTGCTCCTAAATCTGGCTCTTCTTGAGGTCTACATTTTTTGTCGTTTTCAGTACCAGTAGATATATATTTCAAATTTATATGAATAATAATAATAATATTTATTTGTGTTAACGTGATGGGTACACTTACACATGTCAGTATAAAAAAACAAGTATAAAAAACAAGACAGAACACAACGTATAAAATATAAAAATATAAGTATACCAATATGCCTATACAATATGTATATATGTGTAATATAATAACAGAAACATAACGTACATAAACCTACAGCCACTCTCCAGTGTACTGTTTAAACTCATCTAAAGAGGAAAAGGAGTGTTGAGTCAAGAATTGTTTGATTCTGGATTTAAATTCAGCAAGGGATAGAGATCTTAACTTTAGTGGAATTCGGTTGAATAATGTCTGTGATTGGTATGTAATGCCCATTTGTGATTTTGATAGCCTACAGAGTGGTAGTCGGAAATTATCTCTTAGCCGTGTATTGTGCCTGTGAACCGCAGACTGCTGTTTGGTCGATGAGATATGTTTTTTACAGTAGCATAAGGCCTCCAATATGTACAGGCATGGAAAGGTTAAGATTTTCAGTTTCACAAACGAACTACGGCAGTCTTCTGTGTATCGCAGGTCAGCAATAATTCGAACCGCTTTACGTTGGAGACGGAAGATTGTCTTCGAAGATGCGCTGTTTCCCCAGGTCAGCACAGCGTAGGATAACCACTAACTCCACACAAAACAAATAATTTGAAACCCCACTTGTGGGTTTTGCTGGCATGTATTGTCTCATATAGTGTCTACCTTTTGAAGCACATATTTGTTCATCCACGGATAGATTTTTCTCCAGTGGTACAGATTGGAATTTAGAAGTGAGATGGTCGACTACAGGACGTATTTTATATAGCCGGTCACGATTTTCATCAGTTGTTACTTTGGAGTTGTCATTGAAGTGAATAGAGTGTCTTATATATTCAAACTGTTTCTCACTCATAATATTTTTTATCTGCAAATATCCTACAGAGTTGCTCCAACAGCAGCGAATATTAGGCATGTGCACAATTGACATGTAAATACAAATTCCAAGATATTTATTTATCTCCGCCACAGTAATGAAGACACCGGTGCAAAAAGGGGACACCGCCATTTTTATAAATTTTTCAGGAGAGACAAAAAACATTCTCAAATAATCACCCTCAGTTTTAGATCTTTTTTGTAAATATTACCTTCTAGTTGACTACAATATATACAGGGTGTTTCAGACCACCCGTACCGGCCAAATATCTCGCGAAATACAAAACGCATTGGAAAAAGAAAAAATACGTCTAAACAATTTTTTAAGACTCTATTGTTTGATAGTAATAGGATGTCCCCACTCCCACCCCCGGGGGTGGAGAGGGGGGTAACTTCGTAATCTTAAATAGCAACCCCCAGTTTATTATGCAGATTTGAATTCTGCGTTAACAAATAGGAACTTTTTGTTTGAAACATTTTTTGAAGTTCGTGACAGATGGCGCTATGATCGCCGAAAGAAGTTTTCCGATTACCTATGCAAAATTTGTTGTCAGTTTTGTTAAGTGACAATAAAAAATGTTAATGCTTTGTAAAAGGGAAGAGGGGGAGCTTTATTAACCCCCCCTCCCCCAATTCACCCCTAATTTTAGATTTAAACGTATCTCGAATGTCAATGTGTTCTTTACTCGTGAAATCAAAGTATTTCAAACTTTTTTTTCTATTTTCCATCAGACAAAAAAAATTTACAAAATTTAACTTCTTCAATCGTGGTATTGAACAGTTGTTTAAATCTAAAATGGTTGCGTTTTACCATCCTAGGTTATGGGCTGTAGGGGTGAAGTGGCGGTGTGGGGAAGGGGGAGGGGTTAATAAAGCTCCCCCTCTTCACTTTTGCAAAGCATTACCATTTTTTATTGTCACTTAACAAAACTGACATCAAATTAGCATAGGTAATCGGAAAAACTTCTTTCGGCGATCATAGCGCCATCTGTCACGAACTTCAAAAAATGTTTCAAACAAAAAGTTCCTATTTGTTAACGCAGAATTCAAATCTGCATAATAAACTGGGGGGTGCTATTTAAGATTACGAAGTTACCCCCCTCTCCACCCCCGGGGGTGGGAGTGGGGACATCCTATTACTATCAAACAATAGAGTCTTAAAAATTGTTTAGACGTATTTTTTCTTTTTCCAATGCGTTTTGTATTTCGCGAGATATTTGGCCGGTACGGGTGGTCTGAAACACCCTGTATATATATATACAGTGTGTCTAGTTAAGTTGGCAACATATGGGAAACTTTTTTATTATTAATTTTACGAAAAAAAGTTATTCTTTATAAAAAGCTCTGCATGTTCTAAAATCTAAAATACAATCATCAGATATTAAATTTTTTCAGTCGTGTACGCGGTTTGTCAAAAAATATGAACTTTGCTCAAGAGTAAAGTACCTTTATTTTTGACAATATCGAAAATTGTTATTAAAAAAAGTTAATCAGAACTAAAAACTACGTTCAAATATGCAATTACATCCTGCTAGTAAAAAATGTTTTTTTACAACTTTTTCTCCGGTAGGTAGTAATTTGACAAAAAGTTGTAAAAAAACATTTTTTACTAGCAGGATGTAATTGCATATTTGAACGTAGTTTTTAGTTCTGATTAACTTTTTTTAATAACAATTTTCGATATTGTCAAAAATAAAGGTACTTTACTCTTGAACAAAATTCATATTTTTTGACAAACCGCGTACACGACTGAAAACATTTATTATCTGATGATTGTATTTTGGATTTTAGAACATGCAGAGCTTTTTATAAAGAATAACTTTTTTTCGTAAAATTAATAATAAAAAAGTTTCCCATATGTTGCCAACTTAACTAGACACACTGTATATATTATAGGTTGATTTTACACATCTAATTCATCTGATTTAAAGGATATTTTTAATAAAGAAGATCGAGGTGCTGCCTCCTTTTTGCCCCGGGAAGTGCGTTTAAACATTTTTATCATTAAAATGAAAAATATGTAGATATTAAAAGCTATATGCAGATATTTTTATTTAAAAAGTGAAAAAATAATATAGATAAGATATAATTCGCTTATGACGACATACAGTTACTCATCAGTGAAGCTGTCTTCTGACAGGTTTGACTTCTCTTCTGTTCCCTGGCACATTAATATATCGTAAAACCACATGCAATCAGCAGGTACATATTTTGTTGCTAGTTCTTTAACATGGAGATATTTAGGACGTTTTATTGGCAAAAGTCCAGAATACAGACGTGAATTCCTTAGGACTAGGTAGAGACAAACTGCTTCCAGGTTTTGAAGAGTAAATTCCTCTTTTAACAATGCACTAGCTGAGGTGCTGCACTCAACATATTTTTGTTTATATTCCATTACACGGTACGACGAAATGGCGAATTTTTCTTTCCGTTTATTAAATATGGTTTTTTTAAACAGCCCTCGAAAATGATCACTGAAGTTTAACAGTATGTCTTGGGTAACTGGAACTACTACAAACTTTCGACAAGTATTTTTAACCCTTGTATAACAAGACTGTGTCATTTATGACACTTATCACTTTAGTTTGTACGCAGGCGCTTAACGGTGCAGATTACATCCTCTATACCTCCTGTACCTTTCAGTCCAGTATTCATCGGGATGTTGAGGTAGTTGTGCGCATCAGATTTGCTCAATTTTCGAAATAGTGAAACAGTATTTTGAGAAGTGTTGTAGTAGGTGTCACGCGTGACACTGCCTTGTTGTTTACGTTAGACTTTTTTGTTATTTTTTTCACTATGGCATCACAACGATTTTTAACACACGAGGAGCTATTGTATGAAATAGAGCATTTAAGTGAAAGTGAAGATGATACTACGTCAAATGACACCAATAGTGAACTAGAAGATGACCTTTTGATAGAAACTCATGAAGAAGACATTTTTAGTGACAATGAAGAAATAATGGATATTGATTACAATAAGGATACAGTGATTGAAAGTGATATAAATTTTATGTTGGGCAAAGATTTAGAAACCATATGGGCAGACAGACCGCTGATTCATAGAAACGCTAGAACTCCTAGGAGGAATTTGGTAACCCATTTACCTGGTCCCAAAGGGAAAGCGAAAGACCTTAGAAATGAAGTCGAAATATTTCATTTATTTTTTTCAGCTGATATAGTTGAAAATATAGCTATTTATACAAACCAAGAAATAGAAAGGTTAGCCCAAAAATTCAATTCAAAACAGTATTACATTTCAAAAACTGATGCTGAAGAAATGAATGCATTTTTTGGTTTACTGCTCATGTCTGGGGTTTTAAAAAAATCTGGTTTGACTACCAGTGATATGTTTTCTGCCATATTCGGGCCACCAATATTTAGGTGTGTTATGACGAAGAACAGATTTGAATTTCTGTTGAGAGCTTTACGTTTTGACTCGAAAACAGATCGATTGGAGAGAAGAAGTAACGATAAATTTGCAGCATTTAGAGAAATTTGGACACTGTTTGTGGCCAATTGTGGGAAATATTACACCCCATCTGAATTTGTTACTATTGACGAGACACTTTTAAGTTTTCGTGGTCGTTGTCCGTTCAGGATGTATATGCCCCAGAAACCAGATAAGTATGGACTAAAGATTATCTCGATGTGCGATGCTAAAACGTTCTACTTCTGTGGTGGAATACCTTACACTGGTAAGGTAGAGATGAGAGATAGAAATATTCTGCTTCCCACTGAGTACACTCTAAAACTTACCGAGTCTATAGTGGGTACCAATAGAAATGTAACCACTGACAATTGGTATACTTCTTATGAATTGGCTCAAGAATTACTTAAACGGAAGTTAACCCTAGTGGGAACGATGAAGAAAAATAAAAGAGAGCTACCGCCACAGCTGCTTAACACCAAACGTCCTATTAAGTCATCCCTTTTTGCTTATGATCCAGATGTTATGTTAGCTTCGCACATTCCAAAGAAAAACAAGAATGTTGTTTTATTATCAACAATGCATTCAACGGGGGAAATTGATAAGGAAAGTTTAAAACCTGAACTCATTTTATTCTACAATCAAACTAAAGGTGGAGTAGATGTATTCGATAAATTATGTCATGCTAAAACAACGACACGAAAGACCAGACGTTGGCCTCTTAGGTATTTCTTTGGAGTGTTGGATGCTTCAGCTCTAAATGCTTACGTAATTTACCAGTTGAATGGAGCTCATGAAGGTCAGAGTAACTTCTGTCGTTCAAAATTTTTGAAAAATCTTTCTTTCGCCCTGATAAAACCATATATAAATCAAAGGCTTTCAAACAAGTTTCTTTCCAGAAACCTTCGTGCAGAAATGACAAACCTGTTAGGACAAAGCCTAACTGAAATAAATCCAGAAAATACATCTAATCCACCACCAGGAAGACCCGGTAAATGTACTTTCTGTCACTACAAAAAAAATCGAAGAGGTACACGATACTGTGGCAAGTGTCAAAGAAGCATATGTGGTGAACACTCTATAAGGAACGACAAGTTCAGTTGCCCCGACTGCAAAGAAACTTAAAAAGAACTGCTTTCAATGATTTTGTTTTGTTTGTTTATTTTTATTTGTTTTCATTTCATAAATTTTTTTGAAAATTTTAGTTTCATAATTAATATTATATTTTGATTTTGTAAATCAAATTTTCTTACATTTGTAATAATTTATTGGTTATATAACGTCGGCGATCTGGCAATATCTCCTATCTACCTTCACATGTTTTTTTCAAGAACAACTAAAAACTGAGTAAACAGTTCCCTAGCAACTTAAATTATTGTTATTTATGTTTTGTGCAACCAAAATATAACCATGCAGTAATGGAAAGCCGAAAAAACCAAAAAATAAGGTTTCATCATTTTTTATGGCAGATAGGATTTTTTGCTTTGAAAATTTTGATAGATAGGAGGTAATGACTTGGAAGGACTATAATAAAGAAATATGAATATAAAATTAAAACTTTACTATTTTAATGTTTTTTCAATATTTATGAAAATTTAAATGGAGAAAAAAATTAAGAAACAAATGAAGGTACAGTTCATGTGAAATAAAAATAGAGTATTAACCAAAATAAAGTATTTTACGATAAATCTAAAATGTAACCTTAACCCATATCCGCCCAGCGGTTCGTTTACGAACCGCCCAAGTTTTATTTTTTTTTTTGAAATTTGCCGTTTAAAATTTAAACACAATAGTGATTGATAAATAATTTTTTTTTTAATTTATAATGTCACACATGGGAGAAACATTGCGTTAAATTTGTACAAAAATGAACACCTGCTTATCTCCCACTTATATAATTGAAATCAATTATCGTTATCTATGAATTCTGTAATATTTTGTTATGAATACATTGCAAAAAGATATAGTTTCATAATACATTACACATAATTTAGTCAAGTGATAGCAAACACCTGTGTGTCTGACTGATAACTGCATGGTGCGTTTGCGCACCGATGGGACAATGTAAGAAATATCTACACGTTTTTGCAAGTTTGAATACGATTGTATGAAACACTGTTATAAGTTCTACGTTTGAAAGAACGATTTAGTGCATTCGCAAACACCGTGTGAGTAACAAGAGTACATTACAAATTTGGTTTCAAAAAATGTGGAGAAGATTCTTGACACAAAAAGAGTTAGAAGCGGCCCTAGAAGAAACAGTGACAGAATTAGATCTAGATCACAGAGATGGTACGTTTTATACATTTTTTTATAAGTTTTTGCCTTTTATCAGTAATCAATGTAGGTATTATTGATGCCGTGTATATACCTCCAGAGGTTGATGAGCTTACTGATGAGGAAAATATTGAAGTTGAAAATACGGACCCCGAAAATGAACTTGAGCCTACAGATATTGTAGGTACCTTTGAATTACAAGTAGAAGTCGACAGCGTTGACAACGATAAGGAGTTTGATTCTTCTGATGATGAAAGTTTGGCCTCAAAAAAACGAAGAATGAACAATGGAGCACTCGTCGATTCTTTGCCACAGCCAAATTGGAAAAAAGGTACAATTGATTATACTCATTTTCCTATATCAAATGAAATCCAAGATCAGCGCGTCATTAGAGATCAGCTTGAGGGGAAAACTCCTCTGGATATATTCTTTTTATTTTTTGATGAAGAAGTGCAAGACCTAATAGTGCAATTTTCTCTAAAATACGCTCGCGATAATAATAGACAAGATTTTCAATTTACCACAACAGATCTTTTACATTTTTTGGGTATAATGATTCTTTCTGGGTATCACACATTACCTCAAATTCGCATGTATTGGTCAACTGATGAGGACAAAGGTGTAGATATTGTGAAAAAATGCATGTCCCGAAATAAATTCCTAAATATAAAAAGAAACCTCCATTTGTCAGATAACAGCATATTAGATAAAAATGATAAATACAGTAAATTGAGACCGTTTGTAGACATAATAAATAAAAAAAATTTGCAGTGGGGAATATTTGCATTCAATTTGTCTATAGACGAACAAATGATTCCCTATTTTGGTCGCCATTCCTGCAAAATGTTTATAAAAAACAAACCAGTGCGATTTGGCTTCAAATCTTGGTGTCTCTGTTCCTCAGACGGATATTTGTTTTATTTTATGCTTTATCAGGGAGCACAGAACAAAACCAAAAAGAGACAACTCTTGGTCTTGGAGCTCAAGTTGTCACAGATTTACTTTCAATTGTAACTAATCCTTTCAATCACAGAATATTTTTTGATAATTTTTTTTCTTCTTTCAAACTTTTTGTTCACTTGAAAAACAAAGGATTTTTTGCAACTGGAACAATACGGGATAACAGAATAAGTCATTGCCCTTTAGTTAGCGCGAAATTAATTTCTAAAAACAGTAGAGGATCGTATGAATCGGCATTTGATGACGTATCAAAAGTCTCTCTCGTTCGTTGGAATGACAACTCTGTTGTCACCATTTGCAGCAACAATTTCAACGTAAATCCTATAACGGTTGCTAAGCGTTACAACAGAAAAGAAAAAAAAGATACCCAAATCCCTCAACCATGCGCCATTTCTAAATATAATAAATACATGGGAGGGGTAGATTTGCACGACAACGGCGTAGCGAACTATAGGTGTAGAGTGTTAGGCAAGAAGTGGTGGTGGCCAATTTTTGCAAATTGTTTAGACAGCGTTATTGTAAACTGTTGGAAAGTATATAATATCGCAAATACTAAAAAGATAAGTCAACTTGAGTTCAAATCTTTCATTGCCTTGAGACTGATCAAAACCGCTCAATGTGCTATAGTCACACGACCAATGAGGTCTATAGAAGAACTTCGGTTTGATAGGAATGGGCACACGAAAGCAAAGCTCGCCGAAGGTGCAAGATGTGTCAAAATCATACCATACATATGTGTCGAAAATGCAATGTTCACCTTCATGTTGCTTGTTTCGAGAGTTATCATCAAAAATAAAACAAAATTTTTATCCTGTATTATCCCATTGGTTCGTTTATGCACCAACAAAAAAAATTTGATTTTGAAAAACTTTGAAATTTTTTTTTTTTGATTTATAACTATAGTTTGTAGTTTATTGTGTTTTAAAATATTTAAAAGTTTATAAAGATACATATATATGTAGTTTTATTATTAATGTCTAAAGTGTCAGTTCATGCCTTGTACCGGCGGTTCGTTTTCGCACCATGGCCTTTTTGTTACTGTTATATTTTTTTTGTGTCTTTTTTTTTTGAAAATGTCTTTTTTAGTGTTATTTGAAAATAAATAATAATAAATTCTTGTGTAATTTTCACTAAAACCTACCTTGGGCTTAAATGGGTTAATGCAATAAATTATTATAGAAAAGATGCGTGTCTTTGGGCAAATCCTCTAATAGCAGGCTCTTGCAGATGTTTATACTTTTCTTCTTTTATTTTACATCTAGATTTGAGCAATGGTGGATATTGCATAATTACGGGTATTCCCACTTTTGGTCTAGAAGGTAAATCACAGTAGTCTGAATCGAAATCTAACTTTACTTGAATTTTGTGATCGCTGTACTTTATACTCTTGATATCTGTAATTACAGGGTCATGTGGTTTTTTTCCTGGTCGAATAGAAGGATATCGCAAATTTTGGGAAAAATCTTTGAAAAATGTATGGTCTAAAATCTTTACTTCGTAAGGTTTTGGATTCGTTCGTGCCTCTCTTGTTATGGTGCTGTAATCGCTAGGCAAATGAATTTCTTTATTTCTCAGTTTTCTTTCAATGGTACTATGTACCGAGTCACACTCCATTTGAGTGTGACCAGGTTCCAGATATTTTTGAAATACTTCTATTTCAGTTACAATCGAAAAGTTCAGTAATGCATTTGCTAAAACAGCGTTCCTGTTCTGGTAATTGCATCCATCTGAATACAGAATGATTGGAATTTTGGATTCTGTGATGCAATACCGCTCTAGGTAATCTAAAATGCAAGAGGCGAAAGTTGATGAAACTAAAGAGTTATTTTCATCTTCTGAAAACCAATAACACATAACATCTCTAGTTTTTAAGTTGTATACCGTAAAGTTATGACAGCTCAACTTGGTTTTGAAATAAACCTTACTAGCTGGAATAACTGGTGCAAGTTTTACACCTTGCAGATCCATAGTAACAACTATGCAATGATTGTTTTCTGCAGCTGCCTTATCTTTTATTTTTTCTTTTCTAGCTTTTTCCTTTCGATCCAAATGTGATTTATATTTATCTTCAGACACATTGTCATATTTATAAGCAAAGCAAATATTGCACTGGTCTTTTTTTGGCTGATAAATGGAGAGGTTATGTGCATAAAATGTCTTATTAAATACTTTTCTCCCTAGAGGTTCTACGTTTTTATCATGGCAATAAGTTTTGTATAGCTTATAAACATCGGATAAGTTTTGAAATATGGGTTCCAAGTATAATTTCATTGTATCTTTTCGACAATAATGTGCTGGTAATTTAGGAAGTTCACCAAAAAACGTCTCCAAATTTGTGTAATGAGCCTTATGTCTCAAAACGATTTTCTCTTTTACATTAATTCTTTTTCCTGTTTCTTTGTACATTCCATAAGATCCGTTGTTGACCCATTCTTGTACAGTTTTATATCCGAGATCAAGGGTATTAAGAAACATCTTTCTACAAACTTTCAATGTTTTAGTATTATTATTGAGTGAATATGAATAAGATCCTTTTCTTCTTGAGTTTTCATTGGCCGTTTTCCTAAAAGTTGGAGCCTTGATGACGTTGGAACAAACAAAAACCTTCCTCTGATCCCAATTCATACACTCCCAGAACTCACGAAAAATTTGTTGTCTGGTTGTTTCTAAAAATGTTTCACAGTGTCGCATTTTAGACTTCCGACAGAATGTTGAATCGCACGTAGGTTTGATGCACCTGGCCAGCCGATTTTTATTTTGCAAAATTTTGTCACCAAGCCTACTGAATCCCAAATACGATTTCCCTTCCATTCTAAGTTTTTTGTTTTTTGTACGTTTCCACTCCTTTTCATTTGATTTCAGTCTTCTTGTTCGGCCTACATTAATTTCGACATTGTCTACATCTTCTAGAATCTCTCCATTATCTTGATTATTAACACTTTTATTTTCATCTTCATCTTTGGAATTCTCGCTTGTAGGTTCATGGCAGTGTTCAATTGTGTGTGCATTTGTATCAATTCTATCCACATTGCCATCATTATTACAGCTGTCGACAGTTACATTACGCGTCATATTATCATCAACTTCCATTTGATTTTCATAATGATTGGATTCAGAGTGATATTCATATTGCTTTGTTCCATTTATATCGCCATGTCGTGTTATGTTTTCTTCTATATTACTTTCAGATTGTGGTAAACAGAAATCGAAAATTTGGTAAGACGCAACATCGTCTTCAAATATTATCGGTATGTCTTCAATATTTTCCACTAGGTGATTGTTTGTCTCTTCTGTATACTGATTTAAATTTGTCTTCTCACTGCTTGAAACTTCGACATTTCGAAGCAATTGAAATATTTTTTTCGTTCGACTAGACATGATGCAATAACTCCTATCTACTTACTTTTCGAACTCAAGTATTGTAGCAATATCTCCTATCTGAAATGTAACCAAAAACTATTGATAATATTACTTGTTAGTTAATAGTTCAGAATACATACGCATACTATAAAACTGTTATACTATTTAAATGTCTTGCAATATCATTCACTGCAATTATCTAATTAAAAGCAGCGTTTAAAGTTGTTGCACAAAACAGAAATGCACACCCCACAAACATTCAATGTAAACTAAGGTAGATAGGAGATAATGAATCCAAATCTTTGCACTCTTGAGATAGGAGAAAATGATTCTAGTTTATTTCACCCGTTTAAACATATTTGATGTTAGGATATTTTTGTCAGCGAATGCGTACAAGCTTTATGAATCGTAATATAACAAAATCTCAAAATTGGTAAAAATTGTAGATAGGAGATATTGCCAGATCGCCGACGATAATATGCTATTTATTGAAATACAACAATAAAAAGTCGGTAATTATAATAGATTTGTCTAAACTATGAGTCGAAATGAGTCAGATATAAAGAAAATCGTAGGTGTCATAAATGACACAGTCTTGTTAAATTTGTCCTTTTACAGTGCCTTGTTAATCAAGGGTTAACTAAACCAGCCCATTCTTCTGGTAAAAAAAACCCTTTCTCTTTTTCTTTTTTCTTTCTCGATCAATCCGAAGCTTCTATCACACGGAAGGAAACTATGCCCTGGTTCTGGATATCGATGAATGATTTCCGAGAAGTGTTTTTTGTTGATAAGGGTATACAGGTACTGAGCCATAGTATAGTTCTTGTTCTGTGAGCTGCAGTTATCAGAATATAGATATAACTTTGTTACCGTTTTTGGCATAAAGTTTGCAATAAAATGATGTAAAAAACTAACTACATCATTTTGCCCTTTTTTTGCCACCGTTTCATCGTACATGTAAAAGTAAGATTTTCCGATACTGGCTTGAAAAATACAAAAATTATATTCCCAAAGTTGACGTTTAAGAAAACGTCTCCACTTGGTACATGGGGAAGAGCCATGTTTTGCTGATAATCGAAAGCTAACATTTCAATTTTATTTTTGTTTATTTTTACATCAGCAGTATTTTCTTTCATTTCTGTGTAGAAATAGTTAGCTTTACTTTCATGTAGTGTTTAATTTTTTCTTTATCTCTTCCACGTTTTCGGCAGATATACGGTTGTCTAATGCATCACACTTTTGACATGTGTCAGATGGCGGTTATGAATAGTTATAATTTGATATAAAGTGGCGACAAAAATAGTCATAAGTGACATGCGGTTTTACACTTTCTCCCCTGCCCATAGCAATGTAAATATCAGGTTCATATTTTTTAAGATATAATGTGTGCATTTGTTTCATGTTTAACTCTGGAGACAAATAATGTTTATTTTCATTGTTGCTGCGGCTGTAATGCGATGATCGTTTTGGAAAAGATTGAATATGAGAGTCAATTTGTTGTATTATATCTTCTCCTAGCATATTAGGCCGATTTTTATGTGTGCCACACTTGTCTTTGGGAGCAGGGATACATTCTTGCAGTTGTTTAATAATCAGCTCCACTCTTTTCTTACCCACGCCATACAATGAACAAAAAGCTTTTTTGCACACTCTAGTTTGAGTAGTGCCAATTTTTATATAGTACATGCAAGTACAGGAACGCGCCTGTCCTTTATTCGACTTAGGTCTGCGTCTTTCAACTTCTTTTACGTGTATTTGGCCACCAATAAAAATATCTTGTTTTTCTTTACTGCCAATATTGTTCAAAGTTGTTAAAATTTTCACTTTTCAAAACATTTGAATTTGCAGTTACAGTTATTGCCAGTTTTTCTTGCTTCTTTAACACACTTATTTTTATTTTTTATCCCAATATAAGACTTCCCTTCAGCTTTTCTGTTTTTAGCAATGTTGCGCTTCCATTTACTTTCGTCTCTAATTCGTTTTCTTCCTACTTTCTTTTTATTTGGTTCTTGCAAGTTATTGTCACTTTCACTGTCACTCTCAACCAAAGCTGACATTTCAGCACTTGAATTAAACACAGAAATACGTTTACCATTGGTTTCAGGGTCATCAGGATAAAAATCGGGATCTCTGTCACAATCATCAAATTCTTCACTTGAACTGCTATTTATTTCCATATTTAATAATCACACCACACTGTCTCACAAACTAATACTGACTACGCAAAATGCAATAAGTGGCTTTCGATTAGGAGTGTTTTACAGGTGCTGCATGGAAACGGCGCAAATATGAACTTCAGTCGCTGCAAAAAGGAGGTAGCTCCGGAGCTGCCTTCTTTTTGCACCGACTGAAAGTTGGGTATAAGAATGTAACCCATATCATTTCGTAATAAATTCACGGATCTGTCCCGTTTTTGCACCAGTCGATCGAGCGTCGTTTACTTTCCATATTCTGCTATAAAACGAAAAATCGTCAAATGTTGGAGTTGTCCCCTTTTTGCACCGGTGTCTTCAGTCGGTGGTTTATTAGGATTATTTTTGGTTCCAAATAAGTTTGATTCTAGACTTATTTTTTCATTTAGAGCAGCATCAAAAAAGTATTGAAAAAAAGCAAAAGGAGTTGACAAATCTAATATGCTTCTTGGAAGATTAGTTGACGATGTGTTGAATCACAGTGCAAAAAACACGTTCATTTTGCAACTTGTTATATAAATAGCTTAGCTATTATAGATCCCCTTGATGCAAATTTAGAGCGTGCTAAAAAATCAACCGACGTTTGATTTTCGAGCATACTACCCGTGGCGCGGGTAGAAGGGGGCGTGCTCCGAGCGCGTCTGAACAGGTTTGCTTATGAGAATTATCGATTCGATTTTGATCCGCGACAGTTACTGCGTCAATTTAAAATAAAAACGAAATAAACCCTCAATATGTTGCGTTCGGGAGAAGAAAAAACTTTGCTTTTTGTGTCATATCGAAGTTATGAATGTCTTTATATAAAAATAATATTGCACCAAAATAATGCTTATGAGGCTTTATTAAAGGACATGAATGGTTCAAGTTTAACAATGAAAATAATTAAAACTAAAATTAAAAATCTAAGATCTGTGTGTCATGCCGAAATGAGAAAAATGAACAGTTGGAAGCGGTCCGGAGCTGGTGCAGCAAACGTTTATGTCATGGTTTACAAAAATGGAATAATTTATGGCAGACACGGACGATTATCGTGAAACTGTTGAATCCGACTTGGTGGTAAGTATCTATTAAGTTATGTGTTGATCATATGAACTTCCCATGGCAATGCCTCCGTTGTTTCGAAAAGTTGTGCATAAGCGTATCTTATTGCAACCGCTCGTCGAGAGGCGTGATTACTTCGAGTTGCTGGTAAACTTTCCATGGCTATGGGCAATTGATCTCTCCATGATCCTCGTATAACAACATGTCTTCAAAATCAACACATCGTTGAGTAATGTACATATCGGACGTGTTTCGAAGCCAATTGTGTAAAGAACAAGCAGCCAAAGGACTGTATTGTAGATGGCGGAAACTGACGCATCACGTCGGCAATAATGGTCTCTTCAGAAACAACCGGCGTAAACGTCCTAAAAAGGGTAACCTGTCGCAAAAAGAATTGAGGCATCGACAAAACACCCTCCGAAGCATAACGCATGTTGGTCAATCTCGTTCTCTCAACATGTTGTAGAACTGCTGACCAGAAATATCCTAAAAAATCTCTACGGAAATCATCCAACTCATGCCAGCTACTTTCTCGTACACCAACCCAATCCAACGTGCTACCAATCATACAACTGCGGATCACCTCTAGCTTTTCACCTACATCAAACCTGCCTAAACGAAAATATCTTTCGAACCTCTCCAAAAACGTGACGGGGTGATGGCGATCGGGGCTGAAAAGAGGTTTCTCGGCTACAGATCCGACAAACGGACGTCTGGTCAAGGCCAGGGCAACTTCCTTCCACTCAGAAACATTCATGCTACTGGAACTAACTACGGGTGTTAGGGGAGTCGAGGAAGCTAGAGGGGTTAGGGATGGCTGATCAGCCGACGATTCACTTACCCTCTGTCGTCTTCTTACCGTTTCCGCAGCAGACACTCCTGGTTCGGGGGTAACATGCGTTCTGGACAACTGCTCCAATGAATCCAATAGACCTCGGTTAACGGATTGCTGATTCTTCACAAAGTATCCAAAGCAGCAGTCTGTTGTTGGACCAGTAGCCTTAGACTCTTCAGCTCACTAATGGGTTGGGGAACAGCTGTCGCAGCATCCTCTACCAGTGAAGCGTGGACAGTGATTGATGGGTCGGCCATTTCTTGCTTTTCACAAAAAGAACTCGATCGTACCTGAAACACACACACCAGCAGTATGCCTTTTGCAGAGAAAAAAGAAAAATTAGTAATCGAAATCGTCACACAAAACAAAATAAAATAAATATCATGGTTTCCCTCCTTCACATGGTCACAGGTGTAGGTAATCCTGGTCACGGCACCAAAAATCTGTGATGTAACAGACACCAGGGCCGCGATTCTCGACTTTATTCCTGCAGGAAAGATGGCCGCATTCCCACTACAGCCAACTTTTGCTATTCTCGAGTTAACCTATAGGAAAATAGTATTGGAAAAAAATTGCAGTGGTCTTCTCTCATGTGAAAACGAAATCCTATGGGCATTAAATCAAAACTTAACGGTTATTTATCTATGAACCTAACCTATACCGTTGAGTGAAAGATTTAAATCTGACACAGGATTTAATTATTGGCATTCAATCAGTAATTGTGTACTTATAAGTTAATTTTTTTTAGTGGAACACGAAAATGGTACTAAATCAAACCATGTGACGGAAGGGCAAAAACAAAAATTAATACATTTTATAACCAATGACGAAAAGCTTCGTAAATGTAAATTTACCAGTCAATTCACGTATAAAGATGCACAAAGTAAGTGGCAGAATATTGCAGCGGAAGTAAATTAAATGCCCGGCCCATAGAAAAATTGGACTGCTTGGCGAAGGGTACGTATTATTGAAATACTCAATACATATGACTATGAATATAAAATGTAGACATGGCAAGATTTAAAAAAAAATGCAAAAAAAAAGAATACGGAGGTAAACCAATATGCAAGAGGTACTGGTGGTGGTCCCCCTCTTAATCCAACATTTACTAAGGAGGAAGAAAGCATTTTAAATATTTTAGAGAAGGTCGAAGTCGAAGGGGATGAAAATATAAAAGAATCGTGTGTGATTTGGGATGTAGGTGTCATTTATTTTGAAAAATTATAAACATTTTCAATATATGCATTTACTTCAGAATGAACATGATTACTCCCTTACCACCGAGGACATAGTCGAAGTGGAACCTGTAGCCTCAATAAAACCGTCCACTTCCAAATTGGAAGAAAAGCAAACGGAGAGAGCTGCAACAAAGAGGTTCACCCAAACTGCGGAAGCCTCAAAACGCATAGGGGATATTTTACAAATGAAATGCAATGCCAAAGCAGTATACTATGAAGACAAATTAAGGCTGCTAGAGCGTGACGTGGTAGCAAAAGAAAACATTGCTAAGGCTCTTGAGCAATTAGCAGGCCATTTTTGTAAATAAAATTTAAATAGGTATATCATATAATTTTAATTGTATTTTTAGTGTTAAGTTGAGGCGAGTATTTGGTCCTTTCATGAATGATAAAAACGGGTTATTGGGTGTAGAACGTAATTAACTACGGATTTCATGGTATAATGGTATAAATTATACCATGAAATCCGTAGTTAATTACGTTCAATTGAAGTTCCTATGTTACTACTTAATTAACAATTAATTTATAGTAAGTAAACTCTAGTAAAATTGATTCACTGTAATTGTCATTGTTCTAATTTTTAGTTCCTGATGAAGCTAACATCTGGTTAGCGAAATATTGAATAATAAAAAACTTTGTTAATACACGTTTTGTGGTCTACACCCAATAACCCGTTTTTATCATTTTTTAGTGTTATATATATTATATATATTTAGGTTTTACTTTTCATACCATTCAATTATAAGAATTTGTATTTAGCACTTGTAATAAACTTTAATGTATTGTAAATCAATTATTATTTAATTAGAGCAGTTTATATGAACCTGTAATTTATTACAAACATCTTTTGACAGTTCTTTACACACAAAGGGGTCAATGGAAATTGGATTAATTGAAACGCCCACTAATATTGTGTGTTGTAATTAATCCAATTTCTGTAATTACACAAAAATTAGTGCCTGGTTTGACATTAAAATAGCACAATTCAAATTTATATTTATTTATACATAACAAGTGTGACAATTATTGAAAATTCCTGACAAGTTGCTGTTGCAGTTGTCTGCCATTCTCCAATTCAGCATTTCTTTCTCTTCTCTCATTATGTAAAATATTTTCCTCCATAATGACACCAAAATCCAGCAACTCGTCATCTTCTTCATTTGCAGGATCTGGAATATTATTTGCGATGCACATATTGTGTAGGATGGTGCATGCGTTTATAATTTTTGAAGCAACATTTGGGGTGTAATGAAGTACACGATGTTTTAATAAGCACCGAAACCTCATTTTTAGCAACCCATTACATTTTTCAATAGTCGTACGACAAGATTTAAATGCTGTATTAAATGCATCTTCCTGTGTACCTGGTTCCGGATTCCCAATGGGAGTTTGTAGCCATTGCCTTAGTGGATATCCTGAATCACCTAGGGAATTATCATAAAAGAACCAAAACGTTTGAAATGATTACAAGTGCCTACGTACCAATTAAAAAGTAAGTTTCGCCATGTCTGTTTATTTGTTGCATAAACAAATTTATATTGGAATTGTTCCAGATGAAGGCATCATGAGAACTTCCAGGAAATCGGGCATTGACATTAGTAATTTTCATGTACACATCGCAAACCTATAAGGATATGAATTTTTAAAAAGAAGTTATAAAATTGCTTTATAAAGAAAAAGAACTACAAGCCTACACTACTTTAGCAACTTAAACCTTACAGAGTTCGAGTACATACTCAAAACAACTAGGTATAACATTATGAAATTATGATGGTGATGGGCGAGTATCTAATTCCTACAATATATCTTTTAATTATTTACCAACTGAGTGTTGATCGAGTGGTAATTTTTCCTGTTGACATATATGTGCTCAGCATGATTACCATTACGTGTTGGGGGATAGATGGCAACATGGGTACAATCGATTACTCCTACAATGCCTGGTATACCGTACTTTTCATAAAATCTGCAAGAAAAGGCCATTTAAAAACATTCATTAGCATAGGCATTAGCATGTATTACTCTCGTCGAACTGAATTAAGTTCTTCTTGGGTTGCAGGGAAATGTACCCATCTATTAAAAATTTGATTTTCGTTTAGGGCATTTATGACTTCAACCACACACCTGCTTACAGAAGACTGACTTACTGCCATAAACTTAAATGATCCAATATCAGTTTGGTAGCTCCCCGATGCAAAAAATTTCAGTGCTACTAAAACCTAAAAACAAATATTAAAGTATTTTACCCCCTTAACCCTTCGTTAGGCGCGCGGTCTACGATCGTAGACCACCCCTGTTTGGATTATTCCCTATCAGTTGGTGTGCATTATTGCTAAGTACCGTTTTGGGTACCTGCATTTTTAACATTAACAAATAGAATAAGTGCGTTTCTAGCGTTTATAAGCTTTGTTTCGCTATTATATTTACCGATTTTATTAGAGAGACATATGCAATATATGCCTTTCAGACCCGCCACTGTGAATGAGAATTCATGTATAACCAAAATGTATGAATTATATAATGTATCAAGCGCGGTAAAATTTTTCACTTTTATAGAATACAATTATTTTTTTATTTCTATATGATTAGTAGAACACCTTTGGATATGTTCATAAATGACGTATATTTTTATTTATTTTATTTACCACCTTTAAATCAAAAGGTAAATATACAAAAACTTAATATTTTGTTTATAACAGTTAGATATACAATATATAATAAGCCTTAGTAAAATCAATTATCTAATTGTTCATATTATTTAAGAATACGAATGGTGTACAATTGTAGACCACGCGCCCAACCATGTAAGTTTTTGCCGCGCGCCTAACGAAGGGTTAAATAACATAACATTTTATAAGTAAAGTAGGCCATTCTACTTAAAACCAATAACATTTTATTAAATGTATTATCAATGAATAAATTGCAAATATTAACGTTACATTAATGCAATTGTTATACTTGCCTTCATTTCTACTGTCAACGCTGATCGACGAGTTGGTGGTGTTAAATATTCAGATAATTCTTGAATTAAGTTGTGAACTAACTCTTTAGTTAGTCGAAAATATTTCACAAATTTTCTATCACTTATTGCAAAAGGGTTGATATTTGTCCAATGGCTCCAAAAATCTCTTTCCGGGTTATTTGCCTGCTCTTCGGCCTCCTCCATATTTTGTATGATTTGCACAACCGCAGCTTCTTCCATTTTAAGTCTTTATTTAATTATTCTCAAAATTGTCCAATATAGTGACTGGCAATAAATTAATGTAGGACAGGTAATGTAGGACAGGTGTAGTCTTGAAAAAGACTGTTTGCTTTAAAGCTAGATAAGGTAATACAAGACAAACAAAATTATAAAGAAGGATGCAAGTGAATCGGATAATGAAATTAAAGTAGGACTGTGAAGTTAAAAAATGGGAAATCTGAATAATTAAAATAAGGTAGATAAAAGATGCGAATTTAATGGGACAATACACTTGGAATAAAAGTTTAAATGAATAGATGGATGCTGAGAATAAAACGAGACGAAAATGAGGTTATAAGTAGTTAAGCGCGCGAAAAATTTTTTAATTATCGATGTAGGTTACCAACACAAGAACTTTTAAACTACTACTTAATGAACAGTTCTCATTGGTGAAATTTCATGACGCTGCATTTTAATACGACGTACGTTACTTTCCTATTCCAACGCTGCTCCTATGAGAAATGATATTCCGTTGCCGGTCGAGAATACAATTCATTTTTCCCATGGGAAAAGTATCATGGGAAACAACTCCTACTGGAATCTTTTCCTATACAGTCGAGAATCGCGGGCCAGGTTTCGCGCGCTTACCTAAAAGATACACCAGCCACATACGAATATCGTACTCACCGCCATCTTACCCTACGTTGTGTAACTACTACTGATGTCGCTTATAGAGACCTGTGAAATGGTAGGAAGTAGGGAAACAAACCAACAAAGAAAGTGAACGTTTATATTTAGTGCTCCAAATAAATAAAAGAAAAAAACAAGCAAAATAAAACCAAAAACACATTCTAACAATTTGCAAGAGCTCGTTTAAAAATCAAAAGGGAGAGTGTGCCTAGTTCACCTAGGACTACCGAGGGAAGAACGGCAAGAAACCCTCGGTTACGTCCTCATGCAATTAAAACATAAAATGCACAAAATAGTCAGATGACGCGAGAGAGACACAGTAACGTAAGCAAGAGCAAACACTGAAACCAAATAGCACCAGCAATTGAATTCAGTTATCTAAGTTAAGGCATAAAAAGCAATACATACGGACAATCGGTAATCATGGCCACGGTTCACTAGGCACAGTCTCTAACACTTCCTCCCTTGCTCTCGACTACTACTACTACATTCGGAAGACAGGCATTAAGTACATATAAATGGTTAGTTATTCTTTCCCCTCCGAAAGCTGCAGACTGACCTAGTTGCGACCTTAATCTGATAAAGTTGAATTTCGGGAAGAATGTTGCTAGCTTTTGTTAATACAGCCCAACATCCAACTTTACACGGGAGAAAAACATCATTAGTTACATACACAAAAGGCCCTTGCACCCGTGAGGAAGCAAAGTAAGATTCTGATAGTTATGCTAAAAGCAAGTGGTACTTCCGAATGTCCCATGATAAAATAACAAATTGATAAATTACAATTAAATATAACTGAATTCAAAATATTCACATAGATATAAAGCAATTCCCTCGCCTCTAAATAACAGGTGGTTGAAAATATGCATGATACAAACACGTGCACACAAAACATAAAATGGATACCATAACGGTACAATTTACAGTTACATATACCAACAATGAACAAATCTAATTACATGAAATAAAATAAAAGGGTTGTTTGAAACATAGTACATAATCATCAAATAATACAATTTAAATTCAAGTTATTACCTTTTGCAAAAAGTGAACACACCACACAAAATAATTACAAAATTGACAAAGACTAAATACACCTGTTACTAGTTTGAAATACGGGATCAGATAACTTGACAAAACACCCCAAAACTACCCTCACAAGCGTCTTGCTCTCTATCTCTGTTTTTCTACATTTTTCTATCTCTCTCAATGTAGGTACCGTTAAGGTGTCACAAATGAAGAGAGTACACCCACACTATTGTTTAATAGGGACAATGTTGTCCATGAAATGTTTGTACATTATCAAAATGAACAACTACCTACACAACGTCCACAAATTATGTTTGTTGATGAAACAGGAGCAGATTGTGGTGCACTTACTAAAGAAGTGTACACGATATTCTTTAGCAAAATAGAATAATAATAATAATAATAATAATAATAATAATAATAATAATATCTTTTATTGAGTGCAACTATTAAATTAGGTACATAATTGTTGAAAATACATTAAACTACACACTTGCTCTCAAAGGGGGTGAGTTCAGGTGTCCACAGAAAAGTGGAGACCTGTTCTTCCACTCACCCCTGTTAGACATTAATTATCGTATTTTATTTTGGCATCTTTATATAGCAGCAGTGATACAACATTACTTTAAATAGAATAATAATTAAAGGGAAAGGAATTTATGCAGTAAGTTGGCCTGTTAGAAGCAACTTATACAGCTCGTTTTTAAATTTTCTTAACGAGAACTGTTTTAATTTAGCGGGTACTGTATTATAAATCTTTGTGACATTATATGAAAATGATCTTTCGAAAAGAGAGGATTTATGAAACGGTGCAATAATTAGGTTTTTGTAACGTAGATTGATATTACCTATATCATAACGGAATCTAACTTTTCCGTAAAGATACTTAGGCGATTTATACGTTATGATTTTATGAAATAGGCATGCTGAGTGAAGCAGCCTTCTATTTGCCATGTGTAGCCATCCAATTTCATTTAATCTACCGGTAATAGAGTCAAATTTTCTTATTCCAAAGATTAATCTGAGGCAGGAGTTTTGTATGCGTTGAATTCTTCTAGCGTCAATAGAAGTTAAACAAGGACCATACACGCTGTCGCAATAATTGAAATGAGTTAAAACGAGGGATTCACACAGAATTATTTTAACTTTCCTAGATAAGCAGGAACGATTGTGGAAAATTTGTTTCAGATTAATAAATGCTTTTTGGACTGCTTTTGATATATGGTTTCTAAACCTAAGATCATCATCAATCACAAGTCCCAAGTTTTTAACACTATGCTTTACGGTCAATAGGATATTTTTTATTTTAATATGGACATCCTGCTCACATTGCTGTTTCATTTTGGTTTTTCCTAAGACCATTAGATAGCATTTGGATGGATTAATTTGTAACCCGTGCATTTCAGAGTACTCCACCAGGCGGTCAAGGTCTGCGTTAATATCAGTAAGTGTAGCCGCCAAATCTGTACGTTTACAATTATACTGCAACTGCGTGTCATCCGCATATAAATGATAGCGACCGTGTTTTATTACCGATTTTAAATTAAAAGTATATATAATATATAGTAAGGGTCCAAGAATGGACCCCTGCGGAACACCATGTCTTATCGGCAAGGGATTAGATAAGTTGTCCTTTACTTGCACAATCTGGCTTCTACCAGTAAGGTAACTATAAACAAGGGAAGAAGCAGATTTGTCAAATCCAATGGACTCCAATATAGCATCGATAATGTCATGTCTAATGGTATCAAATGCTTTTGAATAGTCAAGCATAATTAACACTGATAGCTCATCACTATCGGCAGCTTTTAGTATATCGTCAGTTATGTTTAACAGAGATGTTTCACAGCTAAAACCCGACCTGAATCCTGACTGCGTTTCTGGAATAACCTCAATTGCCTGTACATAATTTTGCATTTGAAACATCATAACTTTTTCAAGAACTTTTGATAAACATGGAAGAATACTGATTGGTCTCAAATCTTTATAGTCATTGGGAGGGTTGGATTTCGGTATAGGGATTACTTTGGCTGTTTTCCAAATATCGGGAAAAGTGGAATCTAAAATACAGGAGTTAATTATATTTGTAATATAAGGAATTATATGTGGACAGCAAAGACGAATCATTTTAGCACTCAAGCCGTCAGTACCAATCGCATTCGTTTTAATATTTAGCAGTATTTTTGAAATATCTTGCTCTGATGCTAATGTAAATTTAAATTGTGAGTTAGTCTGTGAGAGTCCCACTTTGCTGGGGAAAATGTGCTAATACCATTTTTACCTTTGCACAGACAGCGTAGGGAATTGCAGCAGTACGTAACAATAGGAACAATTCTCGACCACTGTGTATGTTTGACCAGAAGTTTGCCAATCAGGTTCTCAAAATCCTTTTTCAACTGGGAAATGTCCACGCAAATATACCTGACGAAGTTCTGTTAGATGATTTTTTAAAATACGTCACAATCCATGAAAGCAATTTTTTGAAACAATTTTCATGAGTTGAATAACCTCGAAAGGAATGATTTGATATCATTTTTTACTTGTTTCAAATTATATGAAAACCCTTCTTCCACCGAATTTGGGGAACAGATTTTATCAATTGCTAAAGATAATTTGATCACCAAACCGACTAATTTAATTGATGAAATAAGGAAAGGTATTGACCCTATACGATACGAGCTGTTTTGGAGTAAGTTAAACTTGAGGAAAGTCAAAAAATTGCTGTCTAGCCAAAAATTAACATCTGAGAAGGTGATTGAAATTATCAAACCATGTAAAGCAGAATTAACTAATGACGAACAAAATGTTTTATATTATCTTCATATGTACATAAGATCATTGTCGTGTGATGCTTTACAGCAATTAATTTTTTTCGTAACAGGATCAGGTCTAGTTGGGTAACTGGGCGTATGGGGTAACTGGGATGTATGTTTATTTCCATTGAATTTATAAAGTTGAGTCTCCCGCCATTTAATTGTCAGTTGCCCTTACCTAGTAGTACAAAAACCAAACGGTGTCGAGTAGCACGTGTCTGTTGTTATCACAGAAAATATTATTTTATGAAAGTTCTTCAGATGGTCATAGTACAACATATTACACACGCTAAGTATTTTACTCTTGGTAAGTATTACATTTGAAACATTTAAATGAATATGTGCTGTATTTGGAGATTGTTCAACATAATGTCTGTGTTATTTTAAGTGTTGGAATATAAACAGCGTCACCAAAGTGTACCTTCCAGTTGCCCCTAATAAATTGCTCCCAGGGGTAACTGGGCGTAATATGCATGGGCAACTGGAAGGTAACCCCCCAGTTACCCTATATTTTGACATCCATTTTTTGTATTTTAGCAATCCAGTATGGTAAGAAACTACCAAAGAAAGACAACAAAGGGTGCAGATGGAGGGGTTTATACAAAAGATGCACTACATCAAGCTGTAGTTGATGTTAAAAATAGCAACCTAACAATTACGCAGCTGCACGAAGATATGCTGTTCCAGAATCAACAATTCGTCATTATGTAAAAGGAACAAGGGGAGCAAAGGGTGTTGTAGCTAAGGAAGGAAAAGGTGGCGGAGGAGTATTCTGCATGAGTTCTGAAATTGAAACTGAACTTGCGAGAACACTGAATCAAATGCAGAAGTGGGGATACGGACTATCTCGAGAAGAAGTATTAGACATTGTGGAAATTTACGTTAAAAGGAATAAATTAAACACAAAGTTTAAGGATGGTAGACTAGGTGAGCAATGGTTTTTGAATTTTTGTACCAGGAATAAATTATCTTTGAAAAAACCGCAAGGAGTTGAGGCGGCTAGAAAAAAACAAGAAAATCCCACCTAATATACAGTGCTCGCCAAAAAGTCGGCACCAAATGGAATTTTTTTTTATTTTTGATTGTTTAAAAAACTTTACGGCAATAATTTGTGCTAGTCTGAAAACCTATTTAGCCCCTATCAGATATACCGAGTGATTTTTACTTAGCTAGGAAATGGCGTTTTTCGAAATTGTCTGAATTCTAAAAGTGCTATTTTTCGTAAATTAAGAAAGATTTCAATGAGATTTTTTCATCGTCTGTCAGTTTTAGCTTACCGACCAATCTCATGACCAGAAAAAAATTTTTTTTCTTTAACTTCCGCTAAAACTAAAGTTTTAATTTTTTGCAACATTTTCAAATTTTCACATACCAAGACGTGATTTCAAAATTCAATTTGATTTCGTTAAAAGCGTTAAAGATTTATAATTGGAAAAAACAATAGAAATTGTTAATTATTCCTTTAGGTTTGTTATTATTTACAGAAAAGTAATATTGTTGCACAATCTTTTCGTTTTTGGTGCAAGATACTTTATAATAATAATAAAATAATTAACAATTTCTATTGTGTTTTCCAATTATAAATCTTTAACGTTTTTAATGAAATCAAATTGAATTTTGAAATCACGTCTTGGTATGTGAAAATTTGAAAACGTTGCAAAAAATTAAAACTTCAGGTTTAACGGAAGTTAAAGAAAAAAAAATTTTTTTCTGGTCATGAGATTGTTCGGTAAGCTAAAACTGACAGACGATGAAAAAATCTCATTGAAATCTTGCTTAATTTACGAAAAATAGCACTTTTAGAATTGTGACAATTGCGAAAAACGCCATTTCCTAGCTAAGTCAAAATCACTCGGTATATCTGACAGGGGCTAAATAGGTTCTCAGACTAGCACAAATTATTGAGGTAAAAAGTTTTTTAAAAAAATCAAAAATAAAAAAAAATTCCATTTGGCGCCGACTTTTTGGCGAGCACTGTATGTATAATTGCGACGAAACTTTTTTTTGCAATGACCCGTCAAAGACAAAAGTTTTGGTAGTATAGGTTCTAACTGTTCCAGAACCATTTCGTCTTGTGGTCGGGAAAACACAACTGTTTTAGTTTGTTGTTCGGCTTCAGGGCAAAAACTGCCTTTACTTTCGATATTTAAAGGAAAGAATGTCATAGAGTCAATGATGCCTGAGAAATCCGATCCCTTAGATAAAACTGCTTTTGCAGCATCAAATAGAGGCTGGATGACTGCAGCCATTTTTGCAAAATGGTTTAATAAATGTTTTATTCCTAACATTCCTTCTGAGCGCCCCGTGCTCCTTATTGTCGACGGTCACGTTTCCCATATCACTTATGATGTCATCAAAGACGCAATGGATAACAATATTACCTTAACCCATTAGCGCCTAGTGGTGCCGTATGGAACCACCCGGTAGCGCTCTCTATTTAACGTGGTAGGTATATGTGGTGGTGGTTTTCGCGGTATCTTTTGCAGGTTATGTTTAATACAGACTTTGGTGAACGTCACGCTGTATTATTTGGGTGTTTTAGTTAATTTGTTGTGTTGTGATATTTGTTTTAAGTTTCTCTGGGCGGTCGTCTCTGTAAATAATGGACTTTCGTTTTTGAAGCATTTACCTTTAGAGAAACTTAATTTTCCTAATTGTATCTGTTGGTTACACCCTAAGGCAAGTTATTTTCAATACTGGTATTACAGTACAAGCGGTATTTTTTTATTACGGCCCTATAAAACACGCTGTTCCCATATGGAACCGCTAGGCGGTTTGCATGTTAGAATGATTTTCTATATAAAAAATTATATTTTAGAGAAATTACTCTGAAAGCAGCCTTAGATATAGCGTTCGAGTCTGATAGCGATGAAGAAATCGGAGATATATATATATAGAACCACCCGATTCTCATGTCCTTACTGATGAGGACTCTGGTGACGATGAGGAGGGTGGTTTAGTGGACAAGCTTACTAGCCGTCAGCTTTCTGCCGAAGCAGAAATTCGTTTCACAAATAACAGAAGAGTTGGAGAAGTAGGAGAGGAGCTTGTGAAAGATTTCTCAGACGCCCAAGCTGTTGATACCTCGGTTCATACACCTACAACTTCAAAAACTGCTGCTAAAAAATCACTTACTCTAGACAGTAAGCCGTCAATGTATTCGTTTTGTGAAATGGGTGACTTAGAATCACCTAAATATCCGTTTCCACAGGGGGACTACACCAACTATAGCCAGCTAACGAACGTTGAGTTATTTGAGTTATTCTTTACGCATGAATTATTAGAAGAAATAGTCCAACAAACTGGAAATTATGCTCTTTTTAAAAACTGTGCTGATCCCAAAGAAGAAGTAAAAGTGTTTTTAGCAATTTTGATACTTAGTGGCTATAATCGGTTGCCCTCGAAAAGAAGTTACTGGGAAACGGAAAAGGACATGCGAAATGAGATGGTTTTTGAGGCTATGTGAAGAGACCGGTTTCTACAAATATGTCGTTTTATTCATTTTGCTGACAACATTAAAATTGACAAAGAAGATAAGATGTACAAGTTAAGATTTTTGACAGATTCATTGAAAGCTAAGTTTTTGGCTCATTTTGTTCCAGAGCAAAATTTATCTTATGACGAATCGATGATCCGATACTATGGGCGCCACGGATGCAAGCAGTTCATCCGTGGAAAGCCCATACGATTTGGATACAAAGTGTGGTCTCTCAACACACCTAGTGGCTATATGGTTAACTTTGAAATATATCAAGGAAAAAATCCACGGGCCAACAATACATATGAACAACTGGTTGGAAAAGCCGCTGCGCCTCTTCTGCAAATGATGGAGGATTTGGACGCTAATAAGAGAGTTCACCGTTACAACCTGTTCTTTGATAATCTTTTTACGGGTGTCAATCTCCTGTGCACGCTGAAAGCTAACGGATATGGAGCAACAGGAACAGTTAGAGAGAACAGAGTTCCGCGTGACTGTCCAATAATGGCCAAAAAGATCATTATGAAAAAGTTACGCGGTACATATTCTAGAGTGCTAGAAAAGAATACTGGCATTCAGTTTATACGATGGATGGACAATAGCGTAGCTACTATAGCTAGTACATCCTTTGGAGTTTCACCACTTAAAAACGTTGATAGATATTCCCGAAAAGATAAAAAAACTATTCCCATTTCGAGACCTGATGCATTTTTACAGTACAACAAAAATATGGGCGGAACGGACCAGATGGATGGAAATGTATTTAAGTAAGCCGTCTATATACGTTTGCGTATTGCTTGTAAAAAGTATTTATTTTAGTTACCGTGTTGGAATACGATCAAAAAAGTGGTACTGGCCGATTTTTACTTATTTGGTTGATGTTTCCATACATAACGCATGGCAACTCCGTAAAAAAAGTGGTCAACCTATAAGTCAACTTGAATTTAAAAGGAGTATCACACAGGTAATCCAACTTTGTTTGCATAATATAATATTAATAATATTTGTCTGTGTCAACCCTGATGGTTACTATTTTGTCTTTTTATGTTACAGAATTACTTGAGAAGATATAAAAGTCCTCCAAAAGGCAACGGCAGGACTGCTAAACATCCTGGAGACAATACGCGAGTGGCTGATGACATTCGGCTTGATAACATGGCTCATTATGTTATTCCAGTACCAGATGGGAAAAGAAAACGATGTGCTGGAAACAACTGTAGCAGCAGGAGACGAACAATGTGCGACAAATGTAGTAGGACTTTGTGTCGAATGCTTTAAGAGATTTCACACTAAATAGAATATTTAAATAATGTTTTTAATAGTAAATGTAGACATATGTTGGTTTCTCTTTTCATTTTTTTTAATAAATCGTTTTCTCCTGTAATGCGCCTAGCGCGCCCAAATGGGCTCACCTTATTACTAAGTGAACTTTGACCTAATCTTAAAAAAAAAGTATTTTCTCACTATATTACATCTAAACAACTAAGTTATGAAAGAAAATACAAAAAACTCAAAAAAAATTACTCAGGCGTTAATGGGTTAAGTATTTTGATATAAGAATGTACAAGAATTTTTGTCGAGAATTCATTTCTCTTTCGTTTACAATAAAAATATACGGGGTGTTCCATTAACAAAAATACTAAATTTGTAGTTTTCTCGAAAATGCGTTATTCAATTGTTTTTTCATTAATTGCATATTAATCTGCGCTAAAACACTATTACTTTGCTAATTTAAACTACTTTGCAAAATCAGTAATAACAAAGATAGCAATAGTGCCAAGTTAATTTGAAACAGTCTGTATAGCAGCATATTTAAAAAAATTACGGGTCCTTTCAGTTTCTGCAAAATACAATGTATCAGCATTTAATGCAGGACTGTATGCAGCACAGATATTCTTCAACTCATTGATACAAGATTGAATACTTCTGTAGGTATTATCAGTCATTGCTGTTCTAATTCGTTCCAAATTACGTTGACATTCATACAATGTAGCTAAACAGCTGTAATTGCCTGATTCGATTAAACGCCCAACTTCCCGCAAATTCAACCTTATCCTTCTTCTTACCAAATTAACTGCCATTGTATTACTAGAATAGAAAATAACCAACAGTTTAAAATATTCTCAGCTATGAATCAACAATTAACCAGATGGCAATTCAGAAATGACAAACCTCTGTGGATCCAGGAGTGAGTTCCCTTGTAATTTCAATGCTGTGCTAAACAATACAGTGCTTTCGAACTCAACCTACCATCTCTTTACCACAGAAACAAATTATTAATGTTATCAGCAGTCTATAGAATGAACCATTTCATATTTCACCAATTTTGCAAAAATTCAACAAACTGAAATTTGAGTAGTCATATGACAAACTCTTCAACGCTGCAATTGGTACAAGAATGAATGAAATGAAACGAAAATTAAAACATTATAAGTATACAGGGTTATTAGAAAGTATGGAGACGGCGATTTATTGTCGTTAATATTCATTTTAGGAAAAATTGTTCAATACAAAAGTTGTTTATGTAATTTTTATCTATACTTGGGAATACTTCAACTTTTGTGATCTGCAATTGTTTCTGAGTTACCCCGTTCCGCATAATTTTTTTAATGAGAACATATTACTTTTAAATCACCATTCGATAGAGCATTTTTTGCTCTTTAAAACAGCACTAAAGAAAATTTTTTAAAATTTATTAATAACATTTTTTTCAAAAATACACCGATTCAAGTATTTACATGAAGTAGGTATATGGAAGACAAAAAAAGTTATGAATCAAAATCTTATCACTAAAAACAAATTAATAACTAAGTAATTTAAAGTAAGTGTTCAAATTGTCCCCCATTTGTCATTTGACAATGGCTCAGTGGATTTATAAAACCACGTACCTACTTGCTAAAGCACTCCGAATGGCACATAAAACTATTACGTCCTCGTCGTTGTTCCTGGGTTCCGTTAAACCAGAGATGTTAGAGGGGTAGATGATGAATAACAATTCGTAAGTGAAGCGAAGAAAGTGAAAGCAAGATATATTTTGTTCTCCCTCTCGGAGCAATCGTGTTTAAAGAATGTACAATGCTGCATTTGCGCAGTAGATCGGCAACCACAGAGTGAGAACGAATTATTTATCTTTGTATTTAAATTATTTATCTTTTTATTCACTTTGTCTGCTTCAATTGGCGGACGTGTAAAATATTTAGCATTCATCATCTAAAATAGAGGTTCCCATTTAAGATTTCAAATTTGCCGACCGCCCTCCGTACAGGTGGAGGGGGTGGGGGTGTAGTTTAGTACTAACAAATTTCCCCTGAGATATTCAAGTTTTGATTAGGCAAATTTTTCTATAGAATGCGTATTTTTCGAGATATTTCAAATTCCAGGTTAAATGACTCACCCGATAGGTATACAAAACTAAACCACAAACTAAAAAATCCTTTTGGTAATTTTTGCACTAAACCATCCAATATTTCACTCAACGACTAAAGGTAAAACAACACAACAATTAACATTACGGGAACGTATTTACTTATTTAGTAAAGCATTCTAAAGAACCCCCTCCTTTATCTATGTAAAGAACTAAAGAAGAATGTCACTTAACTTTTCACTACAAACACCGGTGACCGGAAACACTCACAAAAATTAACGTTAACCAACTAAACGAAGTTAACTGTACACTGTACTGCGCCGTTACTCGACTTCTCCCGCGACTGTATTACTTAAACTTAACCACAGAACACGTAAAATAGAAACAAAAGCCTTATTGTGAAGGTCAAGCCAATATTAAATCCCCAAACAACCACTTTGGCGCTGCTGTTCGTATTTGTGTCTATATTCGTGATCGAGTAGGAATTTGGCGGGTAAACGGTAAACGTGCGTAGTTTTTTATGTGTTTGTTGTGTTTGTGAGTTGATCATCTTCGTTTACCGTCTTTCTATGTTTTTATACTGTTTATTGATGTAAAAGTGTGAATTGTTAAGCGACGACTTTATTAGTACCTAGTTGAATTGAGTGTTTTATACTTTGTGAGTTGATCATCTTCGTTTACCGTTTTTCTATGTTTTTATACTGTTTATTGATGTAAGAGTGTGAATTGTTAAGCGACGACTTTATTAGTACCTAGTTGAATTGTGTGTTTTATACTTTATAAGTGTAAACAAGGATTTTGAAACTTTTACATATTTATTAGCTATAACCTATAATTTATATTTACACATAAGTAATTTAGTTAGGAACTATGGATAAGGTAGTATATTACAAAAGCAAATGCTGTGTACCTGTATGTGAAGATAAAACTATAGCCCTCGACATCGGTTTCCAAAAGATTATCCTGATGTTTTTAACATGTGGCTGCAAACCATAAACAACGTTCAGTTAAAGAGTCGTACACAAGAACAAATTTATACAAGTAATTTAGTTTGTAATAGACATTTTTCACAAGACAATTTTGTGGTAGCGTGGTCTGAAATGGACAGCAATTCCTACATTATTTTTATCTGGTAAACTATTTGTTGAATTAGTATTATGTTTCTTCACATTCTAACTTTAGAGGAAGACTTAATTGGTACTCCTATAGCTGAAGTATCAGAATTGCATTTTCCAGCTTCAAGTGAAAGTACATCACATGGACCTTCTACTAGTACAGCTTCTACTGTAATTTCTGGTATGTAACAATATTCTATAAATACAATTAGTTAAGTAGGTAAGTAGTAGACACGGATAATTATGCACTTGCATATTGCCTTAAAATGTATTTAACAGTAATATATCATCACAAAAAATCTTTACTGTTCTAAAGTATTCTAATAATGATATCTCGTTTCAGATTTAGCAACAAGTGGCCACATTTTGAGAGAAGTAAATGTTACGAAGCAAAATGAATTATCACCAAAAGCGAAGAAGTTTTATCAGAAAATTGTTACTTTGTCAAGAACAAACAAGCGCTTGAACCAACGCATTCGTTCTTATAAACAAAGGATCTCTGCTGTGGAAAAGTTTGCTACATCTGAACAATTTGAAAAGTTACTAGGTTCTGTAAATCATGTAACATATACATTTGTTATGTCGCAAATAAGGAACCAGCACTTAACACCCAGGACGCGAAGATTTACACTGGACGAAAAACTTTTAGCATTATCTCTGTCTAAAATAAGTGGGAAAAGTTAGTGGTGGGAATTCTAGTTCTTTAAAGAGATTTCGTTCACTCGGTCTCGTTCACGGATGAGACTAGTTCTTAAGATTCGTTCTTTAGTTCACGAAACATTCAGGTAGTTCCCGGTTCCCGATTCTACTATTCTTTAACATCATAAAATAAACACGCGTTAAAGCGCTGTTATTGTTAAACGTATCGCACTGGCACATAACCCCAGATGTAGGTAGGTATGTTTATAAATTATTTATTTGTTTTGAATGCAACATAGATACAGATACATATAGTAGGTACAAAAGTAACTTAAGTAAGTAGATACTTAATGCAATAAAAAAAAATTTGCTGAAATAGGTAGGTACCTACCTTCTTAAGGTGGCTGTAGTGCAACAGAGATTTGGGGATTTTGTTATAGGATAAGTTAAAGAGTGGGGGGAGGTCTGTAACCGATTGAAATAAATCGTTTACTGCGTGGGTGATTTGGGTATAGCAGCTACTGTCATACATCATCTAGATATCCTAACCTAACCTTTGTTTTTGTTCTAATACCTAACCTTTATAAACATATTTAAAACACAATTTTACAATATTTATTCCTATACAGTAACAACGTCATGTCTCGTTTAGCATTATTATTATTACTGAAAAAAAGGCAACAGCTGAAATGTATAATGAAGAAGAAGCATCGACGAATGCATGCAAGTGTTTTTATTAATTGTTCTAATCTGATATATTATTATGTTGTGTTTAGGTTCATCCAATTTTGCAAAAAAGGAAACAACTGGGAACTCAACTGTTAATTGAAGAACTGAGGCTTGATTCAGGTAGATTTTGGAACTATTTTAGAATGTCCACTGATTTGTTTGATGAGCTATTGGCCAAGGTTGGCCCACATATAGCTAAAATAGATACTTGGAGAGAAGATGTCATAAATCCAACGCAACGATTAGCTCTAACAATTAGGTAGGTACATACCTAAATGTAGGCAATATAATACATTTTTGGAATTGTGGACACGTTTTTTTTATTTTGTAATTCATTATGACAAAAATATATAATTAATTAAATGTTTTTCTGTATTTTAGATTTTTAGCGTCCGGTGACAGTATGTCCAGTTTATACTATGCGTATAGAATTTCCTTATCGTCGGTGTCCAATATTATAAGAGAAACGACCAAAATTATATGGGATATTCTTGCTCCAGAAGTGTTTATGAAAACCACTTGCAAGGAATGGAAAAAAATTTCAAAAGATTTTGAAAATAAATGGAATTTTCCTCACTGCATTGGTGCCATTGATGGGAAGCATGTTGTAATACAGGTAAATAAATGGATATTTTACTAATAATATGTAATACCAAAAATCTTTCAGGCACCAAAAAATAGTGGTTCCTTGTATTACAATTATAAGCATTCGCACAGTTTAGTACTGCTAGCTGTCGCAGATGCCAACTATTGCTTTACCATTGTGGACATTGGAGGTAGAGGAAGAGAAAGTGACGGCGGAATTTTTAAAACGTCTAATATGGGCCAAAAACTTATAACAAATGAATTAAATGTTCCTTCGTCAGAAATAATTAGTGGTGACAAGTTGCTCCCATGTTATCGTTGCTGATGAGGCATTCCAATTAACACATTTTATGTTACGCCCTTATCCTGGTCGTGGTTATGCAGTATTAAATACATCTAAGCAAGTTTTCAATTACAGGCTTTCTCGAGCTCGGAGGGTAATTGAAAATACATTTGGGATACTCGCTGCAAAATGGCGAATTTATAGGAAACCTATGATCTGTGATGTAGCAACAGCTGAGAATATCATCAAGGCTACGACATGCTTACATAATTTCATTAAAAAAAATGACCAAGAATGTCAGTATGTGACAGCAGGATATGTTGATTATGAAGATGCAAGTGGTGATATAATGGACGGAGCTTGGCGAAAAGAAGTCGAAAATGAAAATGCTCTCAGAGATATATTGAGAACTGGGGCAAACACTTTCGGAAGAAATGCAGGCCACATACGCGATATGTTTGCCGAATATTTTTGCAATGAAGGTGCCATACCATGGCAGTGGGATTGTAGCCATAAGTAGACTGACACAGGCGATTTGTTTCTCCAAACGATCAATAATTTAGATATGTACATACTGTAAATTTGCAAATAAAATAAACATGTAGGTAAATTTCTAGTTTGTTTTACTTTGTACATTACATTTTTTAAAATTATTATTTGTGAAATAATTCTCTGTTTAATAATTGTAAGAAGTTCATTTGTAAAAGCGCTCTTTTTCTTTCATCCAGTTTCTTCATTTCTAGTGCCAGCGCTCTACAAAAATGGTCAGTACTGTCCATTTCATTTTTTTTAATTTCATCAACAATTAATTTATCGAGGTTATCCGTTGCATCGACTTTTCGTTTTCCTAAAAAATACAAAATTCTGTGAGCGACTATAGTACCTACATTTCTTAGAACTTACTATTGCCAGAAGTGGTGCTTGCATTGCTAGTACTTGGCTTGCTAGCACCATTTAGTGTATTATTTGGTGATGATGGTGGTGAAAACATGTAATTTGAGCTATAAGATGTTTGAAGTGGTTCAGAGATGTTGGTTACTCGTTTTCTGAAATATCGAGGTAATTTTATGTGACAACATGTTCTATAAATTATACTAACCTTTCATCAATGTGGTCATCGATAAAACGCATAGATAAAAAATGCTTCCACAGCGTCTTGCCTGTTACCTTAGCAGCTTCCTCGTAGCTACACCCACTCTGAACATATTTGTTCAATAATGTTTTTTGTTTTTTATATTCCTTCTTTAGGTAGCACCATTTTTTGGGAATGTCTTCCAGAGACATTTGTCCTGAAATAAATAAATATAACTTTATGTAAACCAACAATTAAATCAAAATAAATCAAAAATTTACTTACCACCTAAAGCATTGTACACCTCTAATTCTAGCGATTTTTTAATGCTTCGAGACCTCTCGATGATAGGGAGCCTTTCATTATGTAGAGGTGGCCTATTTGAATATTCGACAATTAATAATTCTGTAATTGTCTCCTCGGTCTGCTTTATAGTTTCTCCCATTTCCTTTTGCATTATGGCATCTTCCTCTTCCTCCACTGCTTCATAATCATCTTCAACGACTGTTTCTTCATGCCTCTCTTTTTCTGCAATTTTAAAAATATCCCTTATGCTTTTGGTGAGTGGGGCTCTTACTACACAGTTTGCTGTAAATTAAAAACCAAAATAGATTATAAGTACCTATATCATTACTAAATTATTACTTACCTTGTCTGTTATATAATAATACGGTATCACCATCAAGAACAGGCAAATTTGTTATATTTATGCTAAATTGGATGGGTCCATAATGCCTTGTAGGGAAGCTCCAAATGGGGGTGTAACCAAATTAATTAAATAATTCACCAAACCTTCCCCATGATTAATTTATTGCAAAATTGGATAACAATGGAGTGATGACTAATTGATAAGCGACATGTTTCGATATACTAAGATATCATCTTCAAGCTTAAGTCTAAAATTAGATTAATCTAAGATAATTAAGTGTTACAGAGTAAAAACAATCAAGAATACTTACATGAAAGGGATTGCAATTAAAAATGTTAAAAATGTTAAAGATGGAGTGAGACGTCTCGGTGAACAAATGAACGAACTCACATTAAAGTGAAAATTAAAGTTGAAATACACAATTTAATCATCATGCTGAAAGGAAGGTTAAATTAGCACGTGTTAAAAGGAATTGGATACTTACAGGGAAATTATTTTAAGTTGCACTAAAAATCAAAAAGTCAGCACAAGTTGCAAGAATAAAGCAACAACGTTGCACTGAATAAGTAATTACACGATTTAAGGAACGAGGCAAAAAGCCGCCATTCTGTCCATCTGAGACCAACACAAGAATGAATAGAACAACTGAAAAAGACAACAAGGACTGCGCGAAGGCAAAGAGAGGGAGTAAGCGGGAAATTCAAAAATTAAGAAGAGTGTTGTGATCTAAATTTAACAATTCATTAAGGGAAGAAGCAGGGTTATTGGTATGATGAGAAATGATCTCGTAATTCTCTATAGCCTCCTTTCTTAGTAAATGCCTGAAAGTCTGTTACAGTCAAAACTTTTTCTCTTTCAACAAGAGTATTTACCGTCAACCCTCAGGTCTCCCTATGGGCAGCAATTTGTCCCCCCTAATGTCAGAACTTTTCCTAACAGCCCTTGAAACTTCTCATATTTTTTCCAACCAACTTATTAACCAGAATTTTATTTTCTATAAAAGGTATGTTGACGATATCTTTGTGGTTTTCAGTGGTACCGACCATGAGGTCGAGCAATGTTTTCAGTTTCTCAACAGTATTCATCCTAACATCTCCTTCACTTTGGAGAGAGAAGTTAACAATTCCTTAAATTTTTTAGACTTAACTGTTACTAGGCTCCCTCATTCTCTTGAGATTTCTGTTTACCGGAAGCCCACCACCACGGACCATGTCATACCTTATAACTCTTTTCACGCTATGTCCCATAAATTAGCGGCGTTCAGGTATTATTTTCACAGGCTTCACCATCTACCCCTTAGTCCTCAGAATTACTTTAACGAATTAGACACCATTTATTATATCGCTTCTCAGAATGGTTACCCTGTCAATATTATTCAAAAGCTTCACCACCACATTATCCAATCTAAGCTCCAAAAAGACTTCTCCACTCTCTTACCGATGGATCCCCCATCGCTTAAGTATTTTTCCCTTCCTTACATCGGCCCGGCCTCCTTTTTCTTTGTTAATTTGTTTAGAAAACTTGATATCAACATTTCTTTCAATTCTAATTTCAACCTTAAGAGTCTCCTTGTACATACGAAAGATAAAATCGACCCCCTTGACAGATCTGGGGTTTATAGGCTTTCTTGTGGCACTTGTGATGCCCACTACATAGGCCAAACAGGCCGCAAATTTAGGAAACGGTTGGCTGAACATTACTCATCTATCAAAAATAACAACCTTTTTTCAAAATCCTCCTTTGCCAACCACATTTTAAACTCGGGTCATTCCTTCGATCCAAAAACCAATTATAAGCTTTTGCATTTTTGCGACAAGGGTATCCGCCTCAACCTTTTAGAGAATTACGAGATCATTTCTCATCATACCAATAACCCTGCTTCTTCCCTTAATGAATTGTTAAATTTAGATCAAACACTCTTCTTAATTTTTGAATTTCCCGCTTACTCCCTCTCTTTGCCTTCGCGCAGTCCTTGTTGTCTTTTTCAGTTGTTCTATTCATTCTTGTGTTGGTCTCAGATGGACAGAATGGCGGCTTTTTGCCTCGTTCCTTAAATCGTGTAATTACTTATTCAGTGCAACGTTGTTGCTTTATTCTTGCAACTTGTGCTGACTTTTTGATTTTTAGTGCAACTTAAAATAATTTCCCTGTAAGTATCCAATTCCTTTTAACACGTGCTAATTTAACCTTCCTTTCAGCATGATGATTAAATTGTGTATTTCAACTTTAATTTTCACTTTAATGTGAGTTCGTTCATTTGTTCACCGAGACGTCTCACTCCATCTTTAACATTTTTAACATTTTTAATTGCAATCCCTTTCATGTAAGTATTCTTGATTGTTTTTACTCTGTAACACTTAATTATCTTAGATTAATCTAATTTTAGACTTAAGCTTGAAGATGATATCTTAGTATATCGAAACATGTCGCTTATCAATTAGTCATCACTCCATTGTTATCCAATTTTGCAATAAATTAATCATGGGGAAGGTTTGGTGAATTATTTAATTAATTTCTTTATGCTACTCAATTTCAATTCCCCACAACAAAGAATAACCTCCCTTCTTCAGATATTCCCGCGATTTCCTTTTGTTAATACTGCGCAAACGCGAAACGGTTGAATTCTGCCAAAACATAAACATAAACTATCTTTTGGGTATTTAGGTAACGGCTATTTCCCCTCACGGCTTTTTGATCACGTGACCGCTCTCGACGAATAACAGAAATCTCCAATTCGCCAAATCCCCAAATCTTTCTTGCACTAAAGCCACCTTTATTGGATATAAAATATACCTAAAATAAATTTCAACGCAATACAAGAAAAAATGCAATAAATTTAAAAATTACAATTTAGAAATAATATTTGTGAAACTTTTTTTGACTTTAATTGTGACCGTTTTTCTGTAATAACCTGTCCGGCTTTAGAAAATATTCGTTCAGAAGGAACTGAAGTTGCAGGTGTACACAAACGTTTTTGTGCGAACTTATATACAATTGGGTAAACATGACGTCGCTCATACCACCATTCCAGTGGGTTTTCATTTCGGTTAATTAAAGGTTCTCCCAAATATCGATCCAATTCTATTACAGCAGCTGCGGTCGAATTTTTTTCTTGAAGTAGATTCTTTACTGACGTGTCAAATATTGACCACATCGATGATTGCTGTTGATCTGCCGGTAGGGGTTGTTCTTCTGCATCGCTAGAAGTTGGAGTCTCAGAAGTATAAATAGAACTGAGTTTTCTACGCAACATTGAGACAGTGTTGTTGTACTTCCTTTGGTCTTTGAAACCATACTTTTTAAATCGCGGGTCCAGCACTGTTGATTCCGCTAAAACATCAATGTCTTCAACATCGCCAAATCGTCTGAAGAAATTTTCACGGAAAATATTCAAGACAGTGCAAAGAGATTGGCAGTGAGCATGAACAGCTTATTCATACGGAAGTAAGATGGCTCTCTCGAGGTAGGATGTTAACAAGAGGGATAAGGTTCGTGTTTTCCTTATTGACACCAAGTATGCACATTTCCTCACTGACTTTTCTTGGCTTTGCTCAATTGCCTATTTAGCTGATGTGTTTGAACACTTCAATGTGTTAAACTTAACCTTCATCCGGGCGCGTACCTCAGCGTAGCACCGCAGGGCGCATGACGGTAGTCTACCGCGCTCGTGTTTTCTCTACATTATTGTTATAATATGGAGTCTAAGTGATTCGAATTTAGGTATTATTGATAAGAAACATCTAGTACACATATTTCAGCAGTTAAAATTTATTTATTTCATAAACCCATATAATATAAAGTTGACTTATAAATACCAAATTAAATTTTTACACTACCTATTTAAAATGTAAATTGTACTAAGGAGAATGATAAGTAGGAATAGAATAAACGAGTACATGAAGTCAACAAAAGTATAGGATATAATAAAAATAACGTAATATAAATTGAAGTTTTCAAGTTACAGCACCTACATATAGAAATTAAAAACAGTTTAAACTAACGAAAAACGAAAAAAACTCTCTTACAAAAATAATTACATCAAACCAATAATCTCAGTCTTCGTCGTCGTCTGATGTTTCGCTTGACATTGCACAATTTTCACATCTATGCTGTGAATGTTTTTGACAAACGCTCTTTCCACAAACATGGCAAGATAGTTTGGTTATATTGTTTCTTCTTGACCCACAGATGAAGCAAAACGGACGTTTATTGGGAACGGGGTCTGTATTGCTTCTATTTTGCTCTTCTTCTCTGTATTTTTTCAGGAAAATAGACAAATATTTTGGCAAATTCGGGATTTTTGCTCGTTTTCGCAGATTCTCATCCATCAGTTGCATGGCCAGGTCTTTGAGATATTCACGTCTTGGGAAGGTTTCCTCGGGATTATTCATTTGATAAATCCTCATCGAGTTGATTCCGGCAATATCAAGGTTTCTGAAGAAAACGGTCATTGGCCATCTGTTAGTTCTTCTGGAAGTGGATATTCGCGAACACATAAGATCAACAGTGTCCACACCTCCTTTCGTGGCATTGTAATCCAGTATTTGAATTGGTTTCCCAGTTTCAGTGTCGATCTGATTGCCATCATGCAGTGTTGAAAGAACCAGAACAACCTTCTTCTTTTTTGTAGCGAAAGAGATCAAAGTTGCTTCGTCATTACAACCAAATAAATGATTGCCAGGAACAAGATTTCTATTTTCCGACACAAATTCAGGCGGAATTTCAGCCTTATTCTTTCTCAGTGTCCCTAGAAACGTCAAGCCAACTGATAATAAATATTGAGCCAACGGATAACTACTGAAAAAGTTGTCAGTGGTAACATTTCGTTTCGTCCGCTTCAAAGGTTCACACAAGTTCTTCACTATATCATAAGGTTTATTGGAGGTGACGTAAGGCCCAGGTGGTTGAGACCCACAATACACCTGCATATTATACGTATAAAACGTTTGTGAGTCACAAAGGGCGTAAATTTTCAATCCATACTTGGCCGGCTTTTGAGCCATGTATTGAATAAACTTGCACCGTCCGCGAAAAGCCACCAACATTTCATCAACAGTTACACTCCCCCCTGCATTGTAAGCTTCTTGACAATTTCTAATGAATTTTGAAAGAAACTCCCGAATTGGAGCTAATCTATCAGTTTTTGCTCGCTCTACCCGGGTCGTAACATCATCAAAACGAAGAGATCTGAGTAACAAGCGAAATCGTCTTTCACTAAAATTAGCTCTCAAAATTGTCAATCCTGTCCCGTCTTTTGTAAAATATTCCGAAAAATCAGCACGGTTGCCTCGTTTCACTCCAATTAGGAATAAAGCTCCAAAAACTGCCTTTATTTCTTTGACCTTGAGGTCAGTTTGTAGTCTCTCTCGCGTATCTGAGTCTCAGCTAGCCTTTTAGCAATAAAAATATTTGTATAGCTGACTATGTCATCAATCATTTCCAATGAAATAATTTGAAGGAAACATTCAAGTTTTGACTTGCACTTTCTAGCCTCTCCCTTGGGACCAGGAATTGTTTTTATAATGTTTTTTGATCTTGTTTTTGTGGTATTTGACATAGGTTTACTAGCCCACAATGTGTCATTATCTTTTCCAATGAAAAATGAAATGTTTTCGGTTTCTCGTTGGTTAGTGAGGTCGGCCATTCCCTCAAAAAACAGAGCGTCGTCTAATTCAACCTCGGACTCGCTGCTGTGTTCATCCAGGTGTATCTCTTGTGGATCAAAATCAATGTCATCAGGATCATCGATTTGCTGTTCATTGACTTCTGTTTGAGGGTTTTCATCTGAACCCTGGTCTAAAAGAGCCAGGATCCTTTTACCTCTACAATCAGGTAAGTGTGAATACCTGAAAAAATGAAACCATAGTTACTATAGACACATAGGTAACCTCATACTCCATCAAGGTGAAGAAATAATGCGAACAGGACAACAATATATATGTATACCCAATAATGTTCCGTATTCAATTGCTCCAGATATAGAAAAACTTAGGTAATAACAATTGCTTATTAGTTTATGAAAGGTAATAGAAAATGAAACCAAAATTTGAATGGCGACTGATAATAGAATTTAAACAGGTAATTACAAGGAAAAACGAATAAAATGGATACTTACATACTGTTTTAGTCCGTTGAAATAAAAACACGTATTTAGGCGCGTGACGGTAAACTACCGCAATTCGAATCTCATGAACTTCAAACCACTACTGAAGTCAACTGTCGCCGAACTAAGGTGAAATTTGGATGACATCTGGAGTCAAGATATTGAACTAGAGAATACATCTCCCTCTCGCCTTCCATCGGCCCCTCAGGGCCGGACTATATGCATTTCATTGCTAATGACGGTAATCTACCGTGCATGCGCCCGGATGAAGGTTAAGTTTGCAAGGGAACAATGTAGACATGTTCAAAGTTGAAGATAGGATTAATGCTATGGTCAAAAAGTGCTATGTCTGAGCGGCACGGATTGAAAAAGAGTCATTTTCTAACTTCCCTACTTTGAAACAATTCTTGAAGTCTTCAGAGGATAGTTTGCCTGACCAGATAAAGGGCAACGTAGCCGAGCATCTACGCAGCCTAGACACCGCTTTTAGGGAATATTTTCCTGAACCTGACCCTGACGATAGTTGGATTCGAAATCCTTTCAGCTGTCAAGAAATAGAAAAAATCCACGGCCTCACAGAAGAAGAACAAGATCAACTTGCGGATTTGTCTAGCTGTGGTGCAATAAAACACAATTTTAATGGTGAACGAATTGCGGACTTCTGGGCAACAGCACGCAAGGACTACAAAGAACTTGGAGATAAGGCAATGAAAAAGATCCTTCCATTTGCAACTACCCTCGACATACGGTCGGATTTCAGAGTGAAAGTGTCAAGTTTGGAACCAAACATTTCAGAAATAATGGACTCAAAGGTCAGATTCAACTCATGTCATTAAGAATTTTTTCTTAAGTATACAATTATGTTGAAACTTTAATTTGGTTATAGTTTGAAGCTGTTACTCGATAGGTACAGCAACGTGCCAAAAAAATTAAAAAAAGTGTTCTGCCAAGATATTAGCACAATATTTAACAACGCAGAATTTTTTTTTCTTTTTTAACTATATAAAAGCTAGATTTTAAGAGTAATTTGAAGCTGTTACTCGATGGGTACAGTGAGTATCCAAAAAATATTCAGGAGAGAGGAGATGGCGAATTTGTGTACAAGTCTACCCAGGCAGCAAAATATTTGATGGATGGTCTGTATAAGTACTAGCTTTTAAAGATCATTTCATGCTGTTACTCAATAGGCCAGCTTTTTTGCAGTCAGCTCTCGCTCTATAAGTCCAAACCACATATGTTCAATCGTACGAGATATGTTAGAATTAATATATTCTGAACTTCAAAAAGAATTTTTAAAGTTTCCTGATAAAGCTCAATGGCTTCAAATTTCCAAGGATTTTGAAAAAAAAATCCTCCAATTGTATCGGTGCAATTGATGGGAAACACATTAGGATAAAGAAACCTAGTAATTGTGGCTCATTGTATTACAATTATAAATTATACCATTCCTTGGTGATATTATCTTTATTGGATTCAAGTTATAAATTTACTATGATCGATGTTGGTGCATATGGTAAGAATAGTGATGATGGGGTTTTTAAAAAATCTGAATTCGGAAAGCGGTTGTTTAAAGGCTTGTTAGATTTACCTGATAATCGTGCGATAACAAAAGAAAGCGAGGAAATACTTTATGTGATTGTTGCAGATGAAGCATTTCAATTAACAAAAAATATAATGAAGCCTTATCCAAGAAAGCAACTAAATAAACAAAAAAGAATTTTTAACTACAGGCTATCTTACACACGTAGTATTGTTGAATGCACATTTGGCATCTTGGTGTCCAAATTTAGAATATTTGAATCATCGATAGCTGTCCCACCAGAGACTTGTGTTCTTCACAATATGATAAGAACCGTTGATTGCGAATAACTGAAACCGCTACAATTTATAAAGAAATTTGCAGTTTTAATAATTTTGATTAATTATTTGTTAATAGAAGAACAAATCAATCTACGAGGTATGCTAAGACACACATACGTGAAGCACAGTAGAAGCTCGATAACGTGAACTCAAAAATCCCAAGCATGTTCAAATTAGCGGGGGTGTTCACACTAGAAGGAGTTACAAAAATTGACATTATAATATCTAAAAACACGTGTATTTTTTACTACAAGACACTATGAATACACTACATAAATATTTTAACCTATAAATTTTAATTTTATTTAATTTTTTAAAGAAAAATAATTATTACAGAAATTTGATAGAACACGGAGGTACCTACATATTATGAAAAAAATTAATTATTTTAGTTTGCTTTTGTTTCTGAATGGAACTCTTCACCACAGCACTTTCGTAAACTTTTCACATTCGGAGGCATAAATACAGTAAAAATCATCCCATCCTCTGTTTTCAACCCTTCTTCAGGAGGATGAGAGGGTCTAGTCTACAATAAGAATTGCTCTCTGAAGGAAGGTTCTGTTGTCGCAAAAATTGTTTAATCTCACGAACGAAATTTTGAAAAAACCAATTTTTAAAAATTTCTCCAGTCATCCATGCATTTTTCGTATTTTTGTACATCAAGGGATTTTTAAAATTTCGAAAACAACGTGGATTTTTTGATTTACTAATTACAAGTGGATTTAATTTATGCAAACCGCGTATCCCAAAAATTTTAAACTCTGTTTGGAAATTTTTAAACCAGTAGGTAGCCGTTTTTTCGTTAAGAGATACGTATGTCTTATCGGGTAATAATTTCCAGTATAAACTTGTTTCATTGGCATTGTACAGTTGACTTTCAGAAAGCTCAAACTGCTTAATTAAGCCTAACAATTTTCTTTTAAAAGGATCAACCAATTCTGGTTGGGCGGACAATTATTCACCCGTAATTTTTATGAATCTTACACCATAACGAGTTTTAAATCGTTGTAACCACCCTTCACTGGCAATACATTTTGCATGGCTATTTGAATTTATGTTCTCATACAAATTCAATGCTTTTTACTTTAAAATTTCGCCGGTGATCGGAATGTATCTCTCTCGTTGTTTTAAAAACCATTTATACAATTGTTTTTCCATTTTCGGAAAAGCAGAAGCTTTTAAAGTATCCTTAGAAGGTTTTAAAGTATGACTTAAGTGTACTAATAATTTTACCTTGTTTCTTTTTGATAGCACGAACTGTGGACTTTGCAATTCCCTATTTTTGTGCAAGGACTGTAAAGTTAAACTTAAATTATGGGCAATCGATAATCGTTAGTGTTTCCTGCAATGTCAAATTGTTCAACAAGACGTTTTATTCTAGCAGCACAATCTCTGTACTTTCTACGGGTTCTCGGTGGCTCTTGTCCACTGATATATTGCTCTATTTGTAGTTTATGAACGGTTCTATGAACTTTCAAATGTTCGGATGTGTTGAAGAGATTTGTTGGTTGAAACCTCGATGCCATCCTTCGACAGACTTGTTGGTTTTGGAGAAATCTACATTCACCCCATCAAAACAATTCCACATATCATGAGGAAAGCGAGGAGGCCGACGCTGACGTTGTTAGGGACGTCCAATCCATGTGACCTCGAAATAATCTAATGCGCCTTGTGCTTCTGGCGGAATTAGATTTTCTTCACAATTGCTCAGGCGTTGAGCACATTTACCGTAGGAACAATAATGCAAGAGCAGTAATCATTCGCATTGTTAGTACAAATTGAGGTTCCATTTCATATCGACGCTGAAGTCCCTCTGTTTGGATGTGACGGAAGAACACTTTGGGAAAAATGGAAAAAGCACTCTCTAATTTTTGTCTCTGGAAAAGCGTCTCGTACAGCGCTCATCATTGCAAGCTTAAAATCCATAAGTATGCTTATCCGGTCAATTTAGCGGAGTCCAGATGTACCAAACAGTTTTCTCTCTGTGGGTCACTATTTTCTCTCTGCGGGTCACTATTTACAGGTGAGGGTATCACAGCACCATCAGGTTGTAAATAATATGTGCAAGTTAACATGTCATTAACTACAGGATTTCCTAAATGTGCCTTGTTATAGTTATCGTTTCCCTTTCAGCTAAATGTGGCTCCAAAAATGATAATTGTTTGTAATACGCCCACTGTTTCCTTTGGTTGGCGCCTGAGCCTGATGTGGTGTTTCGTGTATAATTTATGAATGCCTTTAACTTTTCAATTACTTCACTCTTAAGTAAAAGTAAAAGCATATAGCATTGACTTCTCTTCAATTGGTTCGTACAAATCCATGTGAAAAAGATAACAAATGCTTCGAGCTGTGGACTTACTTTCTGGTTGTGGATGATGTTTCCTTTGAATGCACCACTTACAGAATTCTCTTTCACTCTGCACTTTAATATTCGCACGTTTTAACAGATTTTTCACATGTGTAAAATTCTGATGTGCTAGAGTTTTATGCCACCAAGTAAGATCTGCCTTCTGATTTCAAATTTAACAATTTTCAGTGTCACCTGACACAAGATGAAGTTCGAAATAACATTCTGAATAACTTTCCCGATCGCACAGCTGTTGCAACCACTACATTATTTCTGTCACTTATTTTTACCATATTTGCATCAGATGCTAACAACAGCCCCCCAGACAACACAAGAAAATGAGGCCATATTCAATTTTACGAAGTGCTGGTGGGTGAATATTGTTAGCAGCCTAACAGTTCGGGAGAAAGTTTTACATGGACATATAAAAGAACTATTTCAAGTTATGTCACACGGAAAATATAGTTTTAGGAAGCGCTTGAGTGCTGCCAAGAAGTTTGTTACTGAGAAGAGTATAGAAGAGACTTTGTCTAAACTGAATGTGTGGGTTGCACAGTTCATTCGTTGCCAAGTAAGGGAAGGTAACAAATCTGGGAAGCAGCGTCGATTTACCACGGATGATAAAATATTAGTTCTCTCCTTATATAATCGAAGCCCAAAAGCGTATCGATTTTTGTCTAAGGTGTTTGTATTACCAAGTAAATCCACGTTGAATGTTTTCTTACATCGAAAAGTTGGACTTTCACTATTAATAATATCATTAACATTTGGAACAGCGTTCAATCAGATGATTTTAATTATTTATTATGACGCCACCTAAATTGAAGACTTTTTTGGCCAAATTGGGAGTCATGGGATTCAAAATTGTAATCCTACTGCATCTACTTTTATTGGTGCGTTCAAAGTATTAACAATTAATTCATCATTAAATCTATACAATCCTGCATTCAATTGTGAAAAAGACGATGCTACGTATTTATGTTTTTGAATCGTGCTCCACTGTCTATTACTATCCCGCAATCACTTCCTCAGCCATCGCCTTTGTCTCCTGAATGTATCTCGCCATCTCCTGTACATTTAGAATTAGTCATGAGCGTAGCTCAACTTACTAATAATTATGTAGCGGGGTTTCTATTGAAAAAATTAAACGGAAAAGTTTTATCAGTGATACTTGCAAAAAAGCATTGTTTTGTCAGGGTGAGGATAATCCAGACAATTTATTAATCACATCTAGAGAAATATGGTGGTGAATGGGCAAAACGCTTGTGTTACCCTACTGTCCAATTTGGTAAGTGTTTTAAAGACATCCATTGCGCCATAATAAATACATTAAAAAAATAATGCACATAGACACACTTTGTCACAAATAATACGGGAAAAAATTGGGGATACTGTATGGTTTGATTTCATTGAATGTACTATTCATAAAGTTGAAATTGTTAACTTCATTATAACATTGTGTATAAGAACACTAGTTCATGCTTACTGTAAGGATATTAATAAGTGTTGTATTATTATTTGAGAGATATCATTAGTATGATTGTCATTATAAAAAAGAATTATTATATGTGTTCTATATGTTATATGTGTGATTGGATCAAGCTCAGTCCAACGAATTTTTAAAAGTGTTTCAAAATTCACAACAAATACTTATTCAACAAATCAAGGACCTTCAAAATATTGCTGTAAGTACCAGTTCCTGCAATGTTCCTTCTTTTGAAAATTTCGATCAAAAAAAAGAAAAGTTCAAAAATTACATAGAACGATTTGAAACTTATTTAAACGTAAGAAATGTAATTGATGATGCAAGCAGAGCACAACTATTGGCTGTTTCTGTGGGATCACAACATTATAATAACCTATCTGCTTTACTTAGTTCTGAAACATCTATCAATAACTTGAATTATAGTGATCTAAAAAAACATTTCACACAAATGTTGGCTCCTTCACGAAATGTTGTCGTCTCTCAACACTATTTTTTTAACAATTATCAACAAGAAAATCAGTCAATTGCAGAATATGTAGCAATACTTCAAAGTGATATCTCTGACTGTCAATTTTCAATTAAATGCAAATGCAGTGAAGAAGTTTCAGTTACTGATTTATTCTTACGAGCCCAGTTTATTCGTGGTCTGAAAGATTCTAGAGCACAAACCAGCAGTGATCCTGTAAAAAAACGTGCAATTGAAATATGCTAACGTCGCGTCGTCGTAAAAAGGTGAAAATGTAGTATTTACATTATCACTAAAGTGCGGATTTCTAGCAATAATGCTATATGTAACAAGTAATATAAAAAAATTTTTAACCCTTGCTTGACTCATACATGCCGACAAACGTCTTTTACGCAATGATTCAAAAATGACTAATGCAAATTTTTATACATTTTGTATAGCGCGACACACAAACATCGTTATATTGCCTACTATTTTATTATGTATTGAATTTTTTAGTAATAAACAGCATTTTATGCTTAGAATAAGGTGTTGGTATTGTTTTAAAGTTTATTTATTTAATTTTAAAACCTTATGTAAGAGCTTTTTTATATATTTATGCTTAAAAATTCGCACTTTAATTATAACATAATTATAAAATACTCTGTATTATATTAATGTATTTTGTATTCTAATAATTAACTACACAACATAAATGTATTTTTTGTGTTTTATTTACCACTAGCCGGAATAAAGTACAATTTAGTTTCATTCAAATAAAAATTTCGTGTTTGCTGAATGCTGAGTGGAGCTGTAGTTCCATATAGCTCTCATCTATTGTTTTTTTGTATGTCTTCCCATTTATATCTATTATGTGTATAATACCCCTTTGGATTTTGCCGATTCGTAATCTGTAACTTTCAAACTTATGACTTATTTTATCCCTCTATTGCACATAATTTTTGTTTTGCCTCATTTTTTTTATATCATGTCTTTTTGTATGCTTAACACGTAAAAAACACTGAAAAATTTTTTGCCTAAAATTTTCCAAAAAAAGTTGATTTTTTTTTATTCTTATGTGGGAGCATTGTGCACACAAGACATGGACATTAAAAAAAGTTGTACTTCAAAAAAGTATATTTGTTGTACTTATACATTGTGATATGTTAGTATTTTAAAAGAATAAATCGCACTTTAGTCTTGCCAGCAGTATTATTTGAATCGCATGCCGGCGTTCGTTAAATTAAATGCCATTGTCAAGTAGGTATTTGTTTTCACGAATGGGTAGGTCAATGCTGTTCCCTTGGTAACTATATCAGGATGAGGATAGTGAGCAGCAGCAGGATAATGTAAATGAAGACACTGATGGTCGAAGAAAAAGAGATGAATTGGCTATGCAACTGTATAGAATGGATTAATTAATTTGGCAGTTTAATATAACTGTACTATTAATCAAATATATACCTTTTTGTAATTTTATTTGATTCATAAGAAATAGCCATTTTTTTAAATCGTCCTAAAACTGGTACAAAGTGTTTTTGTACACGCATTTTTTCCTGATGGCGCCTTTCAGAATCTTCTCTAAATTTTTGAACCAGATAGGCTCTTCGTCTACTTTTTGGTTTAACAATTTGTGTGATGGTTTGGGGTGATGCTTCGTGATTCGTCTGGGACAAGGGTAGCAGTGCCACTAGAAAGTGGTCATTGTGATTCACTCAAGTTTTCAATAGAAATTGGCTATAATAATGATTTATTATTAATCAATTTTAATAAATTAATTTTCTGTTAGTCACCATCTCCATACTACTACACTCAGCAACTGGATGTATTTCAGGATTTTTACTAAAAAGGAATACATAAGATCAAAATATTTAAATGACATTCTGCCCCTGTCTGTTTTTGAATTATTGTCAATCACTTTCTATATGCTTTTTTTATTTTTAAACTTATTAGCACACTGCTCCATGTCAAGTTATAACCATCTTTATTCATTTGTAGAGCAATTTTAAGCCACAAACTTTTATTGGTAAACTTTTTCCCTTCGAAATATTTTTTATAATCACTGTACCTGTAATGAAAGTAGTCATTTTACTTCAGAGTCGCTCCAATCATATGCAGCAGCCTCTGTAGGATCAGTGTCATCAATTACATTTGTTGTATTGGTTGCAGTGTTATTTAACTCTGTTTGTATTTCTTCTTCAGAATATTCAACAACAAACAAATCTACAAAAATGTGTTTTGCTTTAAGAGGTATTAATCCAGAACAAAACTCGAATGGCAAGTTTCTGGGCCTAAACCTTGACCCGAAACTCAATTGGCACCACCACATCACTACTGTTGCACCTAATGTTGCGAAGCATATATATATGCTTCGCAACATTTCAAAAATTATTGACCAAAAGGTTGTGCTAATGGTGTTCCATGCACTAGTAATGTCCCGTATTACCTATGGTGTGCTGGCGTGGGGACACTCTGCTGCGGCTAGGCGTTTATTTTCACTACAAAGGAAAGCGCTTAGAATTGTAGCAGGGTTACATTACAGAGACGACTGTCAAGAATTTTTTATTAAACTGAGAGTATTAACTCTACCAAGTATTTATATATATGAATCTATATTGCTTACCCATAAAAACATTAATAACTATAGTACAGCGGATGCTACACATCCTTACTGTACCAGAAAGTGTAATAATTTGGTAGTGCCATTTAACCGAATAAACAAAACACGTATTGCTGAGAATTACTATGGTCCTAAATTTTTAAACATGTTACCTAAAGAAGTAAAACTACTACCTCATAAAAAATTGAGAGAGGTATTAAAGAGTTTTCTTATTAATTCAGCAATTTATGACATAAACGACTATTTTAAGTTAGATTTTAAATTATCAAATTTTATTTATTAAATGCAGCATCATTGACTTGTGTAACAAAATGTAACATTTGACTACATCAATAAAAATATCTATCTATCTATCTATCGTTAGTACTAAGACGTCATGTACTTCGTGCACATTTTTTATATGATTATTTACAACACTTTCGTAAGAAATCATGTCACAATGCGCGCACCTGGCCAACATGTTTCCATTCATATCGGCCGATATTATCTGTTAATCGTTATTATAATTATGTATGTTATCACGCGCCTAACAGGCCAAACGTCGTTTGAGGGAAAGGCGGTGACACAATAGGTATGTATTTTTGCCGCCGGTAGCTCAGTGGAGATTTGGGGAGGTTCTGTTTAACGTCGTGCGTCACCCTGGCCGTCGGACTTACCTGCGTAAATCTTATAAATTGTCTAGAATCGGGTTGTTTTTAGGGCACCATCACAGGGTGGTTCCGGGTTTATAAGCGAGACGAAAGGTCCTGTGATACCAAATGACGTACACAAAAAATTGTCAAATCGGGATTAGGTCTCTAACGGTTGTTCGAAGCCTGACTCGATCTTCGTAATTACTTGTTACACAAATGGTACACCAAAAGAAAATTTATATCAAGTAGTACATCTATTAGAATATTAAAAAAAAACATATAAGCTGAAGGCTTTATACAAGAGGTTACGAATTTACATAACTAGCGCAGATATGGAAATATTAAAAAAAAACATAGGCTGAAGGTCAATTTTACAACTATAATAAGGGTTAGTACTTAAAATTAGTACATGCACCAATAAGAGGTTTCCTAAATCTAAAGCTAATACATGGGACCCAAATGTTCACACACGATTAAATATTTCCGTCGCACACGTGATCTACATCAAGATTAAGTCAAAAATTTCCAAGTATGCGAAGTCCGTTTCTTATACAATTGATTAATTGTCTTAACTCACGGTGATTTAATAGCCAATATTCTTCAAGATTAAGCATATAACGTTAACTTTAATATTTATTTCAAGTGGAAGCCTCTCTTCTCCGAACTTGAACGTTTTGATTTTGTTTAACTTATTATTGGAAGGGGTTATAAGTTACCCTTCCTCGAATCCCTAAGGGAGGTTGCAAACTAGTTGTTCTAATTTTGCCTCTTTAATTTTTGTTAGGAATTTATTAAATTTATTGCCAAACCTTTCTTTCAACCGAAGTGATTCCTTTCCTTCCTCGACGGCCAGGGCTTAGGGGATGCAGTACCACGGAGAGCCGATTTCCAATTCCAAATGAAGTAAGATACCTGCCCCTACACGAGCAGCTTTAACGACTAGGGGGGGAAGATCCACCAACGTGTGCACTTCCATAAACCAAACTACGCCCTCGACACGACAGCGCTCGCTAACCACTTATAAAAAACCGTCGAAAATCCCGAATTTTCCTAAACGGAAGCGTAACTCAGTAACAGGTGATACGAAAGGTTCACATTGAGTCCTTAAAAAAAACAAAAGCCTCCTCATCGGATACCTTTCCGCTAGCAATCTACCGACGCCCACGCAACCTTTTATTCTGTCCCCCGACAGTTCCAACAAAGATATAGGAAAAGTTGCCTTTGCGGAGTACCCCTTTCGGTCACTGCGTTCACTACAGTGCATATGGAGTTTCAGAATTTTTAAAAATAGTTTCCTTTTGAACTGAAGAGTACAGCTAATAGAACACTCTAATGTAGGTAATTGTTAATACCTCAAACCATATATCGTCATCTAAGAGGTCATTAGTAATAATTTAGGAACTAAGGTTACAGATCTCTGCACCAGAAAAATGAGAAGAACTTGTAGTGCCGCGGAAAACCGCATTGTTTGTTTATTTTCTGCCGGTGATTCACTGTGAATTTTTTTATGTGTTTTTATAAGGGATTGTTTTATAGTGTGGAATTGTGCCCAAAGGATTTTTGTTTTATTTTTAAACTTAATCATTACGTTTAAAGTGCACTACAGTAGCCACTGTGACTTATAGGGTAAAATATCACTAGGTAAATTTTACAAATTTTGTTGACAACATGCCTCGTGAACAACCGTTAACTGATCGCGAACTTCTTAGCGAAGATGATGATTACGGTTGGGATAATGATGAAGTTCCATCCCAAGAAGGTACATGTAATTTCAATTTTTACGTTTTCTTTTTGAAAATAAGTTACACTTTAGATCCTACACTTGAGTTGTTAACCGAATCTGATGAAGAGCCAGTAGATCAAGATACTGAAGATGACGAAGTTTCAGAAAATATAGAAGAAATCTCTGATGCTGCGACTACTACATCTAATACGCCTGTCTCAAAAAAACGGAGAATTGAAACTCAGAAACGAGAATATTTCAAAGCTAATGGCTTAACTTTGAAAGAGGATGTTCGGTGGAGAAAAATCTGATCTATCAAACTTCTGAAATAAACTGGCAAAAAGCGCCAACTGCACCTTTGTTGGAAGTTCAAAGCCCATTATCATTTTTTACTAAATATTTTCCTGATATATATATATTACAATGGCAGAAATGACCAATCTGTATGCTGTGCAGACACATGCAAGATTTGTTCCTAGAAATTTAGAGGAGTTAAAAACTTTTCCTAGAAATTTAGAGGAGTTAAAAACTTTCGTGGGAATTCACATAGTTATGGGAAATCTTTATTATCCACGAACTAGGTTTTATTGGGATAGTAAACTTAACATTCCGCTCATATCAGATAACATGGCATTTAATCGATTTTCAAAATTGAGACAAAATGTGCATTTTGTAAATAATGAAAGTCAAGACCCGACTAACAATGACCGCTTTTGGAAAGTTAGACCGTTTTATGACTCCATACGTCACAAATGCCTTCAGCTTGCATTGGAAGAAAAACTGCATTGACGAGCAGATAATTCTCTTCAAGGGTAATATAAATGTCAAACAATTCGTTAAAGGCAAACCCTGTCCCTGGGGAATCATACTGTTTGCGTTATGCGGCAGTAGTGGCTTGTTGTATTATTTCATCGTGTATCAAGGTTCGAGTACAGAATTGAACCCAGAACAAGAAATGTTTGGACTTGGGGCCGCTGTAGTTATGAAACTGTCTGAACGGATTAGTGGTCCCAAATTTCAAAGCCTGTTATCATGGCCTCCAACTTCATATCCGTGGGCGAAGTGGACACCTGTAAAAGATGGAATAAAAAAGATAAAGTGTATGTCGACATTCAAAGACCGGAAGTCGTGAGGCAATATAATAAACATATGGGAGGAGTCGACAAACCCGATTTCTTAATAACGGCTTATAGGACCTTTATTAGATCCCGAAAATGGACCTTGAGAATGTTTACCCATGGAATTGACATTATGTGTGTAAATTCATGGCTTGAATATAAAACTCAAGCCGAAAGCTTGGGAGTTCCAAAGAAAGAAATAATGGATTTGATCCATTTCAGATTCTATATAGCTGAAGCTTTGATTTTGGGCCGTAAGGCTACGGTTAAAAAGATTGGACGTCCATCAAGGTCCATTTGTGCATAGGAAAAAAACAAAATTGTTTTCTAAAATACCATTCTAAATAAACTTAAGCTTTTCAAAGAGTTTGTGTTTCATTGTAGATATTTCATTCATATTTTGCAAAAAAAAATCTTAAATTGCAACCATTAAGTCACAGCGTACACTATAGTGCACGTTAATTTTTGGAAAAAGTAAAGGCAATAGGGCATCGTGACATACTTCAAAAATCTTAGAAAAAATCAAAATACTCGGTTTTTAAGTTTCAGAATTTTGGCACTAAAAACAAAAACTCGTGACCGAAAGGGGTACGATGTTCTCAACAAGATAATGAATTCACTGTATTTACAAAGTAGCGGAATATGAATAAAGCGATGCATTTAAACACGACGGCAGGATCTGATTTCGTAGGGTACTAACGACCTTTATTTGGCGGATATGGTTTATCAACGGAATTTTGTACACAGCAGGGCATATTTTAAGGAAATTTGACTGTGTGGGCAACTCTAACTTCCTCGGAGGGAGGGGGGATTGTAAATGTGCAGTTTATGTTAGTTGAATAATCGTCGAAAAAGAGTTGGGGTGTGAAAATTGGAATTACGGAAATTATTGCTAATGGTCGTTTTGTTCAATAGAAAAAGAGTGTAAGGAACGTAAACTCTGCGACTCTTTGAACTATTTTAATTTCATTTTCATACAACCAAATTCAAATAACATTGTCTTTTTCAAAAAAAGATTTCATATAAAACCTCTCTTTGTAGAGTTCAGCTTCTGGTTTTCTTTCTCTTCGGTTTTTAATTTGCAGAAATTTTATGACGGATGGCCGCGGGTTGAAATAGGCCGTCCAGCTGCCATTTAGAGCGATATTCAATCTTTTGTTTATTGTTGCAAGTTTCGTTCCGGCACGATGGTCCGATTTGACTATATTATAACTGGAAACCACCCGCTCCACCTGCATCGAATGGGGAGTTGCCACGATAAGTGTTCCAAGCAACTTTTTGAGTGGCCCTTTGGATACGACGAACATTTTCTTTAGTCTTGTGGAAGTGCAGGAACCAATGTCCGAATTCGCTGGGAGAGTGGGAATTTGATCAATGAGCGGCCAGCTTTCACATACCGAATCCGCAAATTCAGAAACTTCATTCGGAAACAGGTTGGAAAGTAAATTTTCTCTGCTGCTGTGATTTTCTTTTACAACTCATACTTGCATACTCGATCGAATGCAACACAGAATATAAGAGAGCGTAAAAACGAATGCTTCAAATGGCCACGTACTACTGACTACAAGGTTTGTACAGTTACAGGACACACGCCGCAGGTTTCACCGAAAAAAATGGCTTAACTATGGAAGTGGAAGATTACGATTACGTGACGTCAATCAGATAAGCAATGAATCAGATCATATACCGCGGCCACACTATGCTGCTCGCACTGCTTCTCGCGTTGCCCGTCACGTTGCCGCGAATATTGCCCTAGCAGCCACCAGCCACACACTCGCCTACTCGCAACATTCATCGCCGTTCTCCTCATTCCAATATTCGCCATGCAATGGACGACGCTTTACAGCAAAGCAAATTATTTAAATTTTTTTACAGAAAAATAAATTTTTTTTATAGAAACACATAACCGCTGGAAAAAATTAGGAAAATGTAGGTGGGCAATTTTATTTGACTGTGTGGGCAATTGCCCAAAAAAACCTCCTTAAAATATGCCCTGGCTACACAGAAATGTTTAACTAAATTAAAATATCAACGCGGAAACGCATGGAAGACAAGGGTCGAAGCATCATAACAATGTTAATGATTATTTATTTTCAGTCTTTTAATGTACATATTGTTGTATACATTTAATAATAATAACGAAAAACATATTTATACAAAATAAAGTTACATCGTTTCTATACACTGTGTCCCAATTTCGATGCTCACCATTGGTATCTCGGTTATTAGAAGACATAGGGCAACGGTTAAATGGGGAAAGTTTTGCAGAATTTAATACTCACGACAAATATCATTTCAAATTTGACCTAACTTTTTTAATTTTTAAAATATTTAGAAAAAACCAAAATTTGCCGATTTTCATTTTCCTCAATAACTCTTTAACGATTAATCTGACCTCTTTTAAAGTTTTACATTATTCAGACACTTTTTTAAGACAAATTATTTGATATAATCAGAAGTCCCCGATTGTCATTTGTTTTTAAGTTATTAGTGCTATCTTTTGTTTTTCATATGGCGGCCATATTGGATTTTTGGTTGGTTAGATAGTCTTTAAAAAGAGCTTTTCAACGATGTATAACATGCCTGAAAAATATTTAGTTACAGTTTGTCCCACGAGAACTCGGGTGTGACTCATTAGTTATTTCGGTGTGAATTAACGCAAATTATCTGCGATTGATTTTTTAACGATTTATGGGTAAGCGACATTATAAAGTAAATATAATTTACGTTAATTCACACAGCAATAACTAATAAGTTACACTCGAGCTCTCGTGGGACAAACTATAACTAAATATTTTTCAGGCATGTTATACATCGTTGAAAAGCTCTTTTCAAAGACTATCTAACCAACCAAAAATCCAATATGGCCGCCATATGAAAACAAAAGATAGCACTAATAACTTAAAAACAAATGACAATCGGGGGCTTCTGATTATATCAAATGATTTGTCTTAAAAAAGTGTCTGAATAATGTAAAACTTTAAAAGAGGTCAGATTAAGCGTTAAAGAGTTATTGAGGAAAATGAAAATCGGCAAATTTGGGTTTTTTCTAAATATTTTAAAAATTAAAAAAGTTAGGTCAAATTTGAAATGATATTTGTCGTGAGTATTAAATTCTGCAAAACTTTCCCCATTTAACCGTTGCCCTATGTCTTCTAATAACCGAGATACCAATGGTGAGCATCGAAATTGGGACAGTGTATAATAAATGTGTATCGCAACGAGTGTGTCTTTTACGCGCACCTAACTCCCGCTCTACTCTTAAGTCCTTAACTCTTATTATATTACCACTATTTGAATAATTCCTTTCAAAATAAGTTTGAAATGTATGATAAATTACCAAACCATCAAACCAGCTGACGTTACAACATAACCTAAACATTTCAAGTTTGATCGTTTGCAGCGTTCGTAAAATACAATACAGTAATTACCCGGTTCACCCGATGGTAAACAAAACCATTTTGACAAAAAACGATATCCTGGACCAGAATGTTTGTATAGTGCTAAAGACATTAATTTCTCTTCACGAGTAAACCTTTGTCCACCAAGTTTTCTTTTTCTTTTGTTTAATTGACCTACGCAGAAATTAATCGCTTCTGGTCTTATACCAGATTGAGCTGTGTCAAATTGTTTTTTTGCTGATTTTAGATTTCCTCTTAAAGTTTTGATTCTGCGTTAGTAAATATTTGTGAGATGTTTGTAATGCTTGGCTCTATGATATAATGTTTTAGTATTGGGGGACAGTTCAAGAACACGCTTCACATTAACTGATTCTAACAAAGCCGTGGGAGACTCTGAAACACACCATGCAAAATTATCTATCTCACATTTATTCCGATTATTTACTTGTTGAAATCGAAGCTGTTGATTGTATGTTGCGCAGGAGCGAAGCGGATGTACATGATTTGGAAATGTTTGGTTCAACTTCTATAGATCCAGACTGTGGTTTATCGGTATCTACTAAAATAAGTCTATTAATCTATAGTACTAACATGCAGTTCAAATGTATTAACATAAAAGCAAGAGTTAAATTGAGAAAAACAAATTTTCATTTAAAGTTAAGCTAATGTATCGTCAAAAGTGCTAGACCAAAATTTACACTTATTTTGATATATAGGGGTTACACGAATGCTGGTGATACTGATAAATTCTGTGAACTGTTATGCTTACCTGTAATGCTTTCACAATGTGTTTGTATTGTTAAAGGCAAATGTAATGACGGCTTTGATGTACGTTTTATGTACATATTTGATGCTCTGTCATCAACAGTAAAATGTTGATGACAAACACGATGTGTGATATACACCAGAGCGGGATCTAGAGTATGTAGCACGGGATTTGAGCACAGTCTAATCCATTCATTGAAACGATTGCTATCTTTTACAGGATTAGGAAATCGATGCCTAGTGGAATTTTTATCACTACAATTGGATGCCGCACATTTTCGAAATCTATTCATAACTAGATGGTACTTGGTGAACTTCGTTTTACTTAAAATTTTCAGCTTTTAATTTTGACAGTAAAAGGTTAAGTTGGATAAGTTTGAAAAAGATAAAGTAGGGAGATGGTACTTGGTGAACTTCGTTTTACTTAAAATTTGCAGCTTTTAATTTTGACAGTAAAAGGTTAAGTTGGATAAGTTTGAAAAAGATAAAGTAGGGAACGATGTAACCTACGAAACACTCTAATTACACGCAATGCCATCTTCCGAGATGTTCTCCACATAAACATGAAAACAAAATATTCTATTCGAGTGCTCATACCCTGGTCAGGCTTGAGGGTTGTTGATTGTTTTAAATAGTGAAGTGCACAGAGAAAAGTGGCTGGCGAAGAGAATGACTTCCTCCTGCAAAATTTCTACAAAGTAAGTAGTACGTTATTTCTAATTTTTTAGGCATATATTGGGTTGCTGTTCTTATTTTTATTGTCTTTTGGAAGGAATTTTGATATACAACAAAGTTGACTTTTTAAATTCTGGCTTATCTGTGTCGTCAGAATTTAAAAAGTCACCTTTGCTGTATATCAAAATTTCTTCCAAAACATAATTTATCTCTAATAATTGTTTTCTACATTTTATATATTTACCTACCTAAAAATAAAGATTTTCGATTTCGGCTTAAGGCTTTATTACGCTGCGACGCGACGTCTGGAATATATAACCGTTTCATTCTTACGTTTGCGTTTTTTATCTATTTCTAATTGTCGGCTTTTGTGATAAGTAATTAAAACGTACCTGCAGTGTAATTCTTCATATAGCAAACGTTTGCTTTCCCTCAAAGATGCGTACGTTTCTATTAAAACCCAAAGGCAAGAAAGAAACGACTATACTGGATGTCGCAGCTTAATAAAGCCCTAAGCCGAAATGGAAAATATTTATGTTTACAGACTTTAGTACAAAATATTAACATTTTACGTCCTTGAAATTACAGTCGCCTTCGTTTTTTACAAGATAGATAGGTACCATGGGATGACAAAATAAAAAATCAAATGTTCTTCTAACTTCAAAATACATTTTCAAAATTTACGTTTATAATAATAATAATAATAATGTTTATTGTATGGCTTATGGCCTACAAAGGGATAAGGGTTCGCCACATGGCGATCTTCCACCCCTCCCAGTAATATTGAATTAGATTAACTATAGTGTATTGCAGTCAGAAAAGGAAAAAGAAAATTAATAACAAGAAATAAAGATAAACTAAAATAAGGTAGTAATCATAAAATATGGGGAATAGAAAAGTTGAAATAGATGCTATCAATAATATCAATATACACAGAAATAAATTATAGTTAGTTGTTAATGATGTGCAGAGGTACAGTTGAGGCAACAAAAAATGGGACACTATAGTTTTACAAGTTCAATGGGCATATCTACTTTAAGTAGTACCTGACTACTTAATTTTATTATTGTTTAATCCCAACACCATAATAAATAAAAAATAAAAATAATGTGCGAAGGTCAGGTAGTACTTAAAGTAGATATGCCCATTGAACTTGTAAAACTATAGTGTCCAATTTTTTGTTGCCCCAACCGTACATTGAATTCAAATTTATTCAAGATAACTTTTACATAAAGTTAGCAAAACATTCCAAAAACGACAAAATTAATTTTTCCAAATTAGCGACAAAATAGCGGTAAATTCCTAACTTTACATTTGCTAAATTGTTTTGCTAGCTATATGCACGTACACCCTGTAAATTGTTACATTTGTAGAGTGATCTTATATACTACAGAGTAAGAGCATTTTGGATTGCTTAGATCATTGCATCCTCTTACTACAGGTTCCGTCAGTTTCTTTAAATTTATTTGTTTTATTTTATTTTCCTATTTTTTGTTTTATATTTCATATAATATCCTCGCCAGGAGTGTTTACCCTTTACCGCTACGTCATTAATGTATGAATCTAGCTATCAAATTTATTTATACTGTCTTTTCAACAGTAAGATCATAAGTGCTCAACTCTTGTCGGCAAGATTTTTATTTTGTATGAGTTGGTTGCTTGGCAATTAAACGAGATCAAATTGACGAAAAGACCCGAGCGCGAAGCGCGAGGGTTCTTTTCCCAAGAATTTGATCGAGTTTAATTACCTTTTAGCAATCAATGCTCATACAAAATAAAAATCTTGCCTGATAAGAGTTGAGAACGAATGATCTTCGGTTGGAGAATTAACTGAATGAAGCGTTAAATACGTCAAATTTTTTACTTTTGTCAAAATGACATTTGATTTTTTTAAATAGGTTGCTAAAATAATTCTAAACCAATGAGGTAGCGGCAAGAAAAGTAGCATGCATTCTTTTCAGTTAAAGAAACTTGTGATTGGTGCATGTGACACTATTCTTAATGTCTCATTGGTCTAAAACACTATGAAGTTAATTATCATATATAATAGTGAATTAAATAAAGATGGTGAACATTCGTAGTGCATTTGACCAAATCGACATACGGTATTGAATAAAGAAATGTAATAGAAAGAGTAAACCTATAAACGCGAAATCGAGTTGCTTTATATGCATATGAATTTCATTCTAATTTGACTAATAAGTACAATTTTGACTCATGTTTTTCATATTACACCATATGATTGTATGTGATGACGTAACGGTAAACACTCCTGGCGAGGACAGTAGTATATTCACTGCGTGTAGCCATTTTTTAAATCTATGTTCTTCTACTATAGCATTTAAATTGTTTCCTATATCATAGAAGTTCCTATAAGGTTGAAGGGTTCGACATTCAGTAATAACACGTTTATTGTAAGATTATGTTGATGACACTGAGCACAATTTGGTCTATTCTTGTTAGGTAAAAGGTAACTATGTGTAATTCGTGTGTGACCAATTCCTAATCTCATAGTATTTGTTTCACTCTTGTTAAATGGTTTATATATGGTATCTTTTTTATATCGCGTATGACCTCCCTTAACTGAGTGCCACTATCCATCCAGGCATTCTGCCACTTCTGTAATAAAAGTTGACGAATGTGACATAATAAGTCCTAACAAGTACGTGTCGATATAAGCGATTGATTTCTCGTGTGTCGCTTACAGTCTCTGTCTATTATTATTATTATTACAGCAACACCTATACATTACAATAAGTGCTGAACTGTCTTAACCTGAAACCCGACCCATTTTACATTAGTTTTTCTGACTTGCTCGTAGGAAATCCTGGGATGTGGTTGTTTTCAAAAAAGACAATTCCGTGTGTTATATACCATCCTCGTGGTGTGCCAATGAGGAAAAAACGATTTACTTGTGGCCAAAGATTTCTTTATATCGCGTATGACCTCCCTTAACTGAGTGCCACTATCCGTCCAGGCATTCTGCCACTTCTGTAATAAAAGTTGACGAATGTGACATAATAAGTCCTAACAAGTACGTGTCGATATAAGCGATTGATTTCTCGTGTGTCGCTTACAGTCTCTGTCTATTATTATTATTATTATTACAGCAACACCTATACATTACAATAAGTGCTGAACTGTCTTAACCTGAAACCCGACCCATTTTACATTAGTTTTTCTGACTTGCTCGTAGGAAATCCTGGGATGTGGTTGTTTTCAAAAAAGACAATTCCGTGTGTTATATACCATCCTCGTGGTGTGCCAATGAGGAAAAAACGATTTACTTGTGGCCCAAAGATTTCTAGTTCACGAACGAAACGTGCCATTGAGGACTGTGAGGAACCAATGACCTCAATTACGTATAACGAGTTCGAGGTTGAGTGCAAGGGAACTAGAACCAATTTAATGTCAGCAAAAACACTGTTAGAAGCATGTCTTTCCGCTATAACTTCTGAGGAAAGTGACAATTACAGCCTAAATATTGAATCGGGTCTGGACACTCTGGACTCAGATGAAAACATACAGAAAGACGGTCTGATTATGAAGGGGATGACACCTTAACTTGCGATTTGAATAGTGGAATAACTTCGGCTTCAGTCCCTGCTTCAATTTATGCAGGTTTGGAAATTGCCTCACTTGTGACATTAAAGCTCTTATCTACAATTGTTGTAATATACAGTGCGTTCGAGAATGATTGAAGTGTGTTTATATTTCGCGCGCGCGCAGACGTTTTGGTAATTTTAGAATTAGAATGTTTAACGAAGTGAGTTGACAGTTGGGTCAGTAGATGTTTACTTACTTAAAATCCGTCTAATTAGTCTACCACTTATCTTAATTTCAATTTATTAATTATCCCAATAATTCTTTACAGTTTAGGTAATGTAAATAATATGTATTTAAATTGACAGTTACTGGAATTTTATTCACTAGCACCAGTTGTAAAAAGAATTTTTAATAGTTTCTATCAAATAGGATCCAAGACAGGGCAAGATGAGTAGTTGTGTGGTTTAATAACATGTGTTGATATAAAACGCAAACGTGCCAAATCTGGTAATGGACGTCCTCGTACAGTGTCTAACAAGTATAAGGTTGGTTTCGTCCTTTTAACAAAAAGGTAAGGTTTCTTCATGTTTTTTGTTATTATTTGCAGGTTCGACTTGGTGCTACCAATATTGACGTATGCAAAATAGCTTTTTGTGCTATTCATGCAGTATCTAGAAAAAGAGTTGAAATATTAGCATCTCATATAGGCAAAAAAAGCAAATCGTCTGCACCAGTGGATATGAGAGGAAGAGACACTAATCGTCCTAATGCTGTTCCTGATGAAATAATAAAGCAAATAGATTGCCACATTCAAAGATTTCCACGAAGGTCCTCTCATTACAGTAGGACGAAGAATCTTAAACGCTACTATCTGTGTCCTGAATTAAACGTTAAAAAGATCTATGAGCTTTATCTGGAGGCTTATCGGCCAGAAGTATACAAATGTTTGCTGGATAAAAAGGAAAACGGCCTCAAGTCTGTTGTAACATATGATTTTTTCTTCAGGTATTTTAAAGTGAACTACAGCAACTATTCATTCGGTCATCCGCGTAGTGACACCTGTCAAACATGCGACAAGTTGGAAAATAAATTAAAAATCAAAGCACCGCCTGACGAATTAAATACCATCAACCTACAGAAAACTCTACATCTAAAGAAAGCTTCTGTTTTTATGATGTTTATGATCCAGAAGTTGACGTCTTGTGTTTCGACTACCAACAAAACGTCCCATTAAGGTATGGTTTCGCTGGAGCGTCTGGCGGCGGCGATTGGTCGCCGGCTCTTTGTTTAAACCGAGACGTGACCGCCCGTCGCGGCGTCAAGTGGTTTCGTTGGCTCGTTTTGCTTCGCATCTGTGACCTACTAGGCCAAGCTAGCACGTCTCAATCGTTGCTTGAAAGTGAATAAGGTAAAATGGATAATGAAAATTTGTTAAAAATAATTTTGTTACAAGAAGCCTAGACTGGTATATCGGGCAGTCGAGACGCAGATGCTGCAACTTGTTCGAAAACGTTCGCGCCTAAAACGCTCCAACGAAACCATTAGTACATAATCGCATTAAAGCAGTCGTTCCTACTCGGACGCAGTCGCGAGTCGCCGCCGCCAGACGCTCCAGCGAAACCATACCTTTACCTAAGGTTCCCTCAGGAGATGCCTTTTATTTGCGGCAGCTCTGGGTTTTTAATTTTTGCATACATTCAGCCAAATTTGGAAAAGCCCATTTTTATATGTACGATGAAATAATCGGGAAAAAAACACCAAATGAACCGATTAGTTTTTTGCACCATTATATTGAAAATATTCTCGATAAAAATGTAACGACTCTGTACTACATTTTCTCAGACAACTGTGCAGCCCAAAATAAGAACATCTCTCTTGTTCGCTTTCTGTATTCGTTGATTCACAGTGGTGGAAATAATATTGAAAATGTTGTTCATCGCTATCCTGAGCCGGCCTGGCTCAGGATAGCGATGAAAGCAGGAAACTATGGCCTATAGTTTCCTGCTATGCGAGAGGTGTTTTGCAGTGGTTGAAAAGTCTATAAGAAAAATAGAAAGTTTTTTTACCAAATGAATACTTCAACAATTTCAAGAAAGCTTCCAGAATATTTAATGTAATACCAGTAACGCAGGACATGATTCTAAATTATGTGGAACATTTTACAGCATCTTTAAAAAGAATATAGGTATTAATAGAAATAAAGAGAGATTCGCCATATCAAAGTACAGACTTATTTTTGAGGTTATGTAAAACTACAGGAATCAAGTTAAAATTGTTTGTAATTTAATTTATTTTCTATGGCTATCAATTTCGGCATGTATACATACCATCATCAGGCCGAAACACAACCCCCTAAACCGTTTCACCAAATACGCTAACGAATCACTTAACCACTGCAAAACCACCCTTAAAAAACTTAACACAGGCACATATAATCTAAAAATCAGGAACCCCAGAACACCCATCATGTACAGCTTAATAAAACTTCACAAACCTAACAACCCCCTTACCTCATCAATAAACTCCCCCATACAAAAAATTGCAAAATTCCTTAACCAACTACTAATTACAAATTTAAATACACCTCGAAACACTCAATCACGAACTCCCTCCACCACCTCATAAAAACCTTATTCTTCTTGAAAACAAAAATACTACCTTTACCTTAACTTCATTCGACATCACCAACCTTTACACTAACATCCCTACAAAAGACACCATGACGTTACTCTCTGATCTACTTTACAACAACGAATCCTTTATACTATCTCACAAACTCAACCCTCTAGACATTGAGAACATTATATACCTCTTTAAGAACACAGTTGCACAAAACTTCTTTGAATTTAATAACAAACACTACATAAGACAGACGGACTACCAATGGGTTCACTCGGCCTACTCGCTAATATCTATATAGATCATTTAGAAGAACGCATTTCCCACCTCCCCGAGTACACTCACGTCGCGTTATGGGTTAGATACGTGGACGACGTACTATGCCTATGGACCGGCACCCCAGACGAACTAACTACTTTTCATGACAACATAAATAACCTCTCAAATATTAAATTCACCATAGAAACTGGGACCAACAACACCACCTGGACCTCACCTTAACCAGGAACAATAACAAACTACTCTTTAACATTTACAGAAAACCCACCACCACAGACACCATTATCCCTTACCATTCCTACCACGCCCCTTAGATAAAATCACTTGCCTTTTACTTTTTATTCGGCAGATTATTAACAGTTCCACTTTCCACCGAAAATTACAACAAAGAACTCGACACCATCATAAAAATACTCAAATACATCCGAAATATACCATAAGATCATACACAACACAACACTTACACATATCTACCCCTACCACAAAACGAACAATAGATACATTTCCCTACCTTTCCACCCCCACATACATAACGAAATTTCACGAACTCTCAAATCTTTCAATCTTACTACTACCTCTAAACCCCACTCCACACCAGCCAACCACCTCACCAACTACAAACCACCTACACCGACATATATGAAATACAATGCAACGAATGCAACCCTTATATTGGATTAACCACACGCAACGTCAAAACACGATTCAAGGAACACCTAAAAAATAGACCAAAATCCACGATAGGCACACACACGATAGAAACCAACCGCACTATATCACTCGAAAACACTACACTACTACACCAATCCAATCTATAAAATGGAATGTGAAAATATGAGTTGCACTCCGCCCGAAGTAAAAGAATTAGCGAATAAAGCTTTAAATAATTTGATGCCAACAAAATCCACTCCGAAATATGAAAAAGAGTACTTGGTGCGATCAAAGTTGTGTAAATACAATTTCGGAAAATGTAGTAAGTATTAGCATATTTTGAAAATATGAGGGATTCGAAAAAGTCATCTACTATGTGGTCTAATTATTCCATGCTAAAAACCTGTCTTAACATTAAAAAAAATATTGACATTTCAAAATTTCTGAAAGTAATTGTTTTTTTGAAAAGAAATTCTGAAAATTATGTTCCTAAAAAATCTAAAATACTAGAACTCCAACATATTGAGAAATTTCTTATTGATGCCAACGATAATCATTACCTTGCAATGAAGATGAGTAAATAAATACACTTTATTAGTGACAAATTAAGTACTTTTATAACTTGGTTCGATCAAAATGGTGTATACATTTTTTCAGAAACTTAAAAAATATTGACATTTCTAAATTTGTAAAACATATTGAGAAGTTTCTCATTGATGCCAATGATAATAATTACCTTGCAATAAAAATACGTAGATACATGCATTAAACTGGACTATAAAGTAAAATAGGTCAGTAAGCTTTCCGAACATCAAACCTTCAACTTCAACCGATTGTGAAGCAGTATTGGCAGTACAAGGGCAATACCCAAAAGAAACAATTAACGTTGTAGAATCTGAAATGCAAAAGTCACAAATTAAATTATACTAACACTTCTTGGCGTATCTACTTACAGGTCACACTGCATCACTACAATTAATATTTATAATAAGTTAATAACGTACAATTAATTATGCATAATGGATAGGATTTTAAGAAAAGTTCTTTAACTTTGTTTCAATTTACAAACTAACGTTTAAATATCCAAATTAACTGTAATGTAAAGGAAAATAGTCTTGTTTAATGTTTTGGTTGACAGTTTTAGTGTCACAGAACTGAGAACACTCACATCAGTATTGGAAACATAAAAAATAATAAATCCCTGTAACAGTACTGAAACAGAGCTTCTTTCCGTATCGTTTTCAGTACGGCAAAGAGCTATAACCGTCGCGAAATAGAAAAAAAAGTTATGTGGCCTCGTATGGTGGAAATAATCTAGATGTAAGTGGGGGTATTGTTCTAAGGTATTTTATAGGAAAACAGAAGCTATAAAATACGATTTATCGTAGTTAAGTTTAAGGGTAAACCTTTGTTGGGGTTAAACAGCTGTATCAAATTACATTTAATAAGGCGAATGGAAATTGAGAATGTTCATACTGAGCTTAAAAATGACAGATCAGCTTTTGTTAACAGAAATTGGTATTTGTTTAGTGGCGTAGATAGAGTTCCATAATATGTATATAAAATACAATTGAAAGAAAATTATATACCTATTGTCAACGGAATGTATTGAAAGAAGTTTTAGATCTTTAAGAATTTGCTTGATCCTTTGCATTTGAATAAAAGTATATATTTAGATATATAACGAAGGGTTTATCTTCTGTCATGTTTTTTATTATTATTATAAAAACAATTGAGTTTAAAGTTGTTTTTATAATAATAATAAAAAACATGACAGAAGATAAACCCTTCGTTATATATCAAAAAACAGCTGTCGTAATCCAACCACAAAATATATATTTAGATAGACATCCGATGCCAACTTCAGAGGAAATTAGTTGTAAATTACAGGGTAAATGTATTTTTACAGTAATAGATATGAAAGAAGGATTATTTCATCAGATTGAATTGAATAGGAAAAGTAGTGAACTTTTCACTTTTATCACACCTTTTGGCAAGTATATGTTAAAACGATTACCTTTTGGATTAGCTTGGAGTCCAGAAGTTTTTCAGAGAGTTAATGAGAAAACACTTGGTGATTTAGATGTGCAGATATATTTTGACGATTTAATCGTTGCAGGGTCAAATGAGGTAGAACATGATAAAAATTTTGAACAAATAGTAGAAAAGGCTGGAAAATTCAATATTAAATTTAATTAACCTAAACTACAGTATAAAGTAACTCAAGTATTTAGGCCAAGTTTATTCTAAATAGGGTGTAAAACTTGATTATGCTTACGTTGAGGTTGTATTAGCAATTGAAAGACCGAAAAAAAATTTTAGGTATGGCAAACTAACTTAAAAAGTTTAATGGCTAGGTAGCGAGGAGGACAACTTAGACATTTTAATTAGTATTATCCTTATTTACAGCAGTACAACTTTTAAAATAAGCATAGAACACCTCTGTTATATGTATATCTAAAAGATTACAGTAGAAAAAACAGAAGGTTTTTAACATTTGTAGGATAAAAAACATTTATCATATTTACAACTTGGTCCTGCTTGCCCAACCGGTTGGGGCAAGAAGGCCCAGATGTAAAGTGAAGTGAAAAACGTAAATGAAAATTAATTTAGTCGCACAGTTCACATATGAAGACAGCATGGTCTTCCTCTACTCCCGCACACTCTTTGTGAGCCCACTGTTGAGAATTTTGACAGTTAACCCATCCTTCGCCTTTTCTTGAATCATTGTATGAGCTGTGACAAAAAATAAAAAAATAAAGGCAATCGTCGTCGTTCTCACTCCCGCTTGTGCTACTTTCATCCATAAAACTAAGATTTGCCTTCTTAGTTTTATTTCACCCCTGTGATCTGTGATCTCTTGCATTTTTGATTGGTCCTATCTACCCCAAATGCATCGGTCTCCTCTGCTCCAAATGCAGCTACAATACAAAGTAATCTATTAACCTACTTTAAAGCACACATAATTCTAAACATTTAGGTTAGTTTTATAGCCATTTTAATGTACATCACCACTATTGTCTTCAATTTACTGAATACCAACGAAATTATAGCAAGGTATATGAGAGGAGCTAGATTACATGAAGTTACATTCAATCAACGCGCATTTTTTGACAGTACAGCCAGACGTTTATTACCAACCTCAACAATGAGCAATTGCGCGCCAAACATAAAATGTTTGTAAATTATAATTGTGGTCCTTATCACGATACACATAAACACGGTATGCTGATGCGCACCGGCTGGCGTCATCTTCGATGGAAACTCACGTATACTATTTAAAAAGCATGCAAATTGTGGACGTAAAGTGGGACATCCATATACCTACCGAATTATATAACAATAATGTCACTGCAAAAGCAGTTTTTTCCATATATCTCGATAAGGGTTGATATTTGTGAAAATTTTATTCTTATATAAAATGTTCCTTATAAGAATTCCTAAAACTTTTATTTTTTTCAAAAAGTTGTAAACAAAGGAGTTATCGTTATTTAGATGTACCGCTACGACTACACCGAACGCCGTTACTTCTCGGGTGACGTCATGCGCTAAGCGAACGCCTTTGATACATATAATCAGCATACCGTGTTTATGTGTATCGTGGTCCTTGTTATTCCTCTGGGCCTCGCTGCCCCGGTCTCCCCTGATATAACTATATTGAAATTGTTTGATAGTAAGTTACCAATAATTGTAATACATTGTGATGCGAGTAAAGGTGGCATAATGGTTCCTTGTTACAAAATGGACATCCTGTGGCATTTTGTTCCTGGAGTTTTTTAACTGATAAAATAAGCCACTATTTAACTACTAGTATTTTTAGTAACTAGTCTTCCTTTTAAACAACTGAATAATAACAGTATTACCTACATATACAGCATATTCCGTTAAAAAAATTTGTAACACATATGCAAGAGGCTTTAGGACTAACACTATTTTTTCAAACATAACTAATTTTGCATACAAAAAATATTTAAAATTAACACACTATCGCCTACTATGAGTAATTGTAATCAACACCAGTATGTACCTTAAATTATATTATTTGAATCAGAAAGAAGACCTTGCATAATATTTATAAGTTTTTTCATTGTTACATTTAGCCTCCTTTCACACGGGGATACTGTATGCCGGCGACTGTATCTCGCATACTTTTTTAACATTGTCGCTTAAGCCTTGTTCTGACTAGGCTAGTAATTTAGTCAAGTGGCGAGTAATTTAGTTACTAAATGCGTGCGAACTATCTAAATTTAGTCGAGTATTTAGTAAAGTGATTTAGGCAAGTCAATCCAAATATTTCTATTTTTCACGGGCGAGTAGCACTCCCACCACGCTTCACTGTTTACTTAACGTATCTACTCAACAAGTCTGAACCTGTTGATTTAGTCAAGTGCATTAGTGGTGAAATACTGTACAGTTCGTTTGCAGTACAGTTTCTGTGCGGATCTATTTTAATATTGTACGAACTGTTTTACGATTATACCAAAATGTCATTTCGTTGGAGCGAAGATACGACTACAAAATTTGTAGAACATTATTTAAAACATGAGTGTTTATGGAACATCAAATCAGTTGCTTATAAAAATAAACAAATAAAGAACTCTGCATATGAAGATTTGGAAAAAACAATGAACATATCTGGATTTACAGCGAAAGAGATTAAAGCAAAAATTAAAAATCTCAGGTAAGTAAAGACTTTTAATACCTACATTATTTTATTATAGAATTTTTTTGTAGTACGAATACAAGAATTATAAATATGTTACGGTTAAAATGTTATTGTATGTAAACACGTTTTCAGATCAACCTACTCCCAAGAGTTAAAAAAGATCAAGGATTCCAAGAAGTCTGGAACTGGGACTGACACAATTTACGTCCCGACAATAAAATGGTTCCAAATAATGGATGAATCACTACGAAATCTTAATTCAACATTAACGGAAAGTGAAAGCAATCTGGTAAGTAAAATTAAGTTTTTAATAAACCATTCTTGTCTGCCATTCAACTGAGCCCTCTCCCACAAAGTAATCTGCATATCTATCTCGAAGATCTGTAGCACTTCTTGATGAACGATTTGATGAAGAGTGTAGTATTGGTTGGAAACCTTGAGAATTCAACTCCTGCCTCCACGCACCAGGGATCACAGTCCCTGCATTAACGTTTTCTTGATCTGTTGTATATTCCAACTGTCTGTTCTGCAATTTAGTTTGCCTGAGCCAATTATGTAAAGCGCAACATGCTTTAACAATGGCAATAACTTTATCAGGGCTATAGGGCATTGGTTTTTCAAACAGTCTGAATCTGGCAGCTAGTATGCCAAAAGCGTTTTCCACTATCCTCCGAGCCCTTGACAATCGATAATTGAATATCTTTTTCTTTAATGTTAATTGATTTCCTGGGAAAGGTTTAAGTAGATAGTTTTTGGAGGGAAATGCATTATCTCCAACTAATATGTGGCCATCTGGAAGCATGCCTGCTTCTAATGCTCGATACAAACTGCTGTTGCGGAATACCCCTCCATCAGAAACCCTCCCATTACATCCTATGTCAATATAACTGAAGCAATATTTATGATCTACAACAGCTAATAAGATGATACTATTTGAATTTTTGTAATTGTAGTATAAACTTCCTGAATCAGGAGGAGCTTTTATGACAACATGTTTACCGTCGATTGCTCCGCAGCATCCCGGAAAGTTCCATTCATTGCAAAAACCATTCTCAATTGTTTTCCACTCTGCCATGGCAGGAATCTAAAACAAAAATTACTGTATATCTTTGATAGTTAGTAACAAACATTTATTTCATTTTCAGCCTAACGAAAACAGTGCAGACATTGACACAGACACCAATATAGATGCTGAGGAAACCATATCTGAAGGGAACAACAGTAGTAATACTTTTCGTGAACCCGAACCAAAATCTAAACCTATGGCTAAAAAGAAAAGACTTAACCAGCTTACAAGTATGGTTAGTCAATTAAAAGAAATTACCGAGACTGTAAATACTAAGTCTACAGAAGAAGAAAATGAATTTGAGGTTTTTGGAAAGCATGTCGGACTTCAGCTGAAGGCAATGCCTTTAACAGTAGCACTAGAAGCGCAGGAACATATACAACTGTATATAAATCAAATTCGACGTCAGCAGCTACAAAATGCATCTAAACAAAACAGGTACAATCGCTCATCCACACCATCTTCATTTCAATCGCAACCTTCGCCATCAAACAGTATGACTTCAAACCCTACTTCAACATATTATACTGAAGATTATTATTCTGAGGAACAGGACTCGCAAGAAATACCATTCACACCGCAATATTCTACAACAGACGGTCTTCTCATGAGTAACATACTTGCAGAAGCAATGACAGATGCAGATGTTTAAACCTTTAAGTTCTTTAATTAATAAAAATGTTTTTTCCTCTAAAAATTTGTAATTGATTTACTCTTACCTGGATGTATGCTTCCAGTGATTTATAAATGGCTTCACAAACATCTACTAGGAACTCTGAAATACTTGATTTCCCAAGTCGAAAGAGATGTGTCAGGGTCCTTAAACTACATCCAGTAGCAAGAAGGTAGAGAACTGCTTGTAGTTTTGTTCTTGCAGGAATTGTAGATCTTAACTGGGTATCTTTGCGTTGAATTGAAGACTGCATTTTCATCAATAGAAAATTAAAACAACTTTCCGTCATCCTCAACGTAGCGAAGTATTCTTTGGGGTCTTCCAATGCTATTTCCATTATAAGACCGTTTGAAGCTCCTAGTTCGTGTCTTCTATTAATCCATTTCCGTACCCACATTTTCTTTTTCTTTATCTCATTAATTTCTTCCTCCACCTCTTCAGAAATAGTTTTTGTAATAAGATTTATTATTGTATTTATTCTTTCACGTTGCTCTCTCTTCATTTTATTCATTTTAGGTGCACCAAGTATTACTGCACAATTACTAATGAACTTTACTCGACCAGTAATCTGAACACTTTTCGACTAACCCGACTAGTTTTAGTAACTAAATTACTCGCCACTTGACTAAATTACTAGCCTAGTCAGAACAAGGCTTTATGGAATCTTTCACACGAATAATTTGTGAGATACAGTCGCCGGGAACTAAATTTTAGTCGCCCGCAAATCCCAGTCGCCCGGCGACTTTACGACGACCAGATGCTGACCGGCTGTTGTTTCTTATGGGACCTTTCACACGAGGATACTTTGTAGACGGCAACTTGTCAGTGGTGTTCGTGTTAAAGTTAAAATTGCGCTCACAAACGGAAAATATTGAACGGCAGCATTTTATTACTACTGAAAAATTGTAATTATACAGTTAAAACGTTGTGTCAAATATTTTTATACACACAACAGCTTTTGAATAAACCACGTAATATAATTAATAACTTAAATAATTTCGAAATTTATAACCGCTGCCACTCAACTAAATGCATTCGCGATTTAATTCTTCCAATCACGCCTGCGCAAAAAAGTATGGCAACAGTATCTCGTAAGTCGCCAGAAAGTCTTTCCGCAAGCGACTGTATCTCGGATACAGTATCCGGCATACAGTATCCCCGTGTGAAAACACAAATTTCATAGTTTCCTCTTTTTTTTGCATATTTGCTTTAGTATTCACTTTTTTTTTATTTGACCCGAACTTTTTCATTGCTTACAATATCTATACGTCTATACCTGTGTCTAAAATTAGAACCTGTCACTTAGTTGTGATTAAGCCTAATAATAATTCACACTTTTGTCTGATTTTATTGTCAGTAATGTCATTTTCACTTGAACTTTGGGGTACACACTTATCAAAATATGAAAAAGAAGCATCAGTAACAATGTGATGTGTGGTATCTGCAAGTTCAGCTATCTTCTCTACAACATATTGAATACTTGATGTAATTGCCCATTTATTTTCTTCTAAAGATTTAATACGTACATCATTTATTTCCAAGCTTTTTTTATGAGTGTTCCTAATCAGCACTAGTTTGAATTTTAATTTATTTTTTGAAATTCTAATCAACATCTTTTGGTGGTTGGGAGTGTCTGGGTTAGTTATCGACCTCAAGAGCTTTCGGGTGCGTGTTCTTGTTCCACGAAAAGATCACAGACTAATTAATAACATTTATTTACAACTATGTATAGAGATGTTTTAAATATGTCCGTTATTCACGCTTCTTCGGATTCGAGAGCGGATCAGGAACCGACGAGGATAGTTCCCTGATGCGGTGGTGAGTAGATTGTCATAGGGGATGATCTGCACGACGATCGGGCGCGGCCTCCACGGAGGTGGTGCGGGCGCTCCTGGATCTGTCGTCTTCTTCTCGGGTGTCGCTGGTAAGGGTGACACAGGTCGTACTGGGGGTGTCCCGGCCCTGAAGCACGTTACGTCGGTGCTTCTTGCTCTTTTTCAGGGTGGACGGCATCAAAGTACTTTTTCAAAAAAGGAATTAGGTAATTACAATTACAACGTACATGTCGTAAAAATAGAAATTATATTGATTTAATTACAATTACATGAAAAAAAGGAATTATTAATTACTTTTTGTATGGCGTAGAAGGTAGATACAGTCTAAACATCATTTAGCACTTAGGACTTGTTACCCGAAACTGAGCAGCCCTAAGTGTATTTGTTTTCTATACAATTAAGATCTCCTTAACTTAAGGGAAAAGACAAAATCCTTAACAAGTAGTATAAAAATGAAACAGGGAAGTTAATAATAACATGTATAATTTAAAAAATATTGATTCGAACGAAACAAAAATACAAAAGTTCGTGTACCTGGGTCTAGGTACATACATATAATTTATATTATAATCATATCATACAAATCGGGCATCTTATAATATAATCATATCATACAAATCGGGCATCATTAGTCTGGAGCCGTTTAATCAAAAAGATAAAATCGTTAACTGTTTTGCACCACACATTTTATTTACATTCGGTGGTCAACTCTCGTCAAAAAAAGTATCTGATACCTTTTTGTCGTAGTTTAAGCTACGGATAGTTCACAAAAGTTTAAGACCAATTTTTCAATCATATCCTTAAAATACTTTTGTTAAAAAGGGTGGACCACTAATGTAAAAAAAATATTTGGTGTATAATATTATTAATTTTTTTTACTTTTCATCAATCAGACAGAAAGTAATGACGCCTGATTTGCAAGATCTAGTTACAATTTACAAAATGCTTATATTGTTATTTTTCATAACGACAAGTTTTTCAAAATTGCTGTCAGACAGCGCATGCCTTCTGGGAGCGTTGACAATTTGTTGCGAAGGAGAATAATCTCTCAACGGGCCCAGAAGAGGGAAGTGTCGTATTATATTTAAAAAACACTTTTCTCATGAAGGGGTAGCTATCTAGTTTCAGTTTTTGTGCAATAAACTAATAAACGGTTATTTATATCTATTAAAACTGAAAATTGATTAATAGGAACATATAATGTAGAACACTTCCATTGATAACAAGTTCAAGGAGCCTATCTGGGTTTTCTTATATGAAAAATAGTTTACCGTTGATTTCTCCACAAAAACGATTTACTCTGTCCTCGGATATTTTCTTCTAATGCCGTTCCGTCATCACATATTGTAAAAATTCAGTTTGTCATTTTTTATATTCGTCCTCGATAATATCTGGCGTGTTTGATAGTAATTCGAAACCGTAATTATCATCCGGTCCGGTAGAAGCTTTGTTTTTTCGTTTGGGTTTCGCTTTCAATACGCTCTTCGATTTTCTATTTTCAATTCTTCGCAATACCTGGGTACAATATTTTTCAGTATAATGTCCCGGCGTTTTTCCTGTACACAAGTTGATTAATTTTTTAAGATACTGCCTATCCGTATTACATTATGTCACTGCCAGTGCACACCTAGTTTGATACGATCCTCACCTGCAAAAATTTATTCTTTTGCCTCCCTTTGCGACATAAGAATTAAATAATTCTACTGCATTGTTGTTTAAATTCTTGTAACGTGTGCGATTCTTTCCCGTTTTTGTAACGAGCACTTTTTTGTTTCTAGTCCCACAATTGAAGCAACTCCAAACAACGCACTAATTTCTTCTATACGATCGTTTACTCCATGCCCCATCGGCTGTGACTGTTATTGTGTCGTTATCCATGTCTCATTTTTCCCCTGGAAATTCTTACTTCTTCTTGTACGGCTAATTTCATTTCTTCTTTCGCAAGTTTTATTATATTTTGTGACATTGCATTTTCGTGTTTCACAAATGTTCTACTAGGGATGTCTAATGCACTACAAAATTGTTGTAGTTGTCGATAACCGGCACCAATTGTGATGGTTGCGATTACCACTGCTGAGTTTATATTCATATAAGAACTACCACCTCTTATGTTCTCAGTCGCAAAGCATTTGATTAAATTAAGAACGTTGCACTTCATTTTGATTGGGCTGTGAAACCCAATCGTCCTTTCGCCTATAACATTCATGTCAAAAAAGGAGCACCAAATCCTTTATGACGTATTGATTTTAAGGTATCAAGTAGGTGTGCTAAATCTACAATTCTCCTTCCAGTTATAGTTCGGCCGCTGGATCTTTACCGATGTATGTTCACATACAACGACGTGCGTATCTGTCATTCGACTACTTCATTACTAAAAACAAACAAGGACAAACTGACTGAGATTTGCAGTTTGTCTTTGTATATTTTTAGTAATAAAGTAGAATGACAGATACGCACGTCGTTGTATGTGAACATATAGATCGGTAAAGATCCAGCGGCCGAACTATATGTTATTTACTGCTACAAAATCGTCATTTGTGTTCGTCTCAGGGCAGATTTCTAATGGATAATAATCATCAATGCGATCTTCCAATTCATTTATGACTACAGTATCTCTGGGAGTGGAACATGCTAATGAATGTGCCCCATCTTCCAATCTGTTGTAAAAACATAATATTGGCACGATTTATACAGGGTGGCCCAACGAAAAGTTAACAGACGGGTTTTTGGCTAGAAAAATTTATTTTTTGAGAATGCAAAAACACGTGATTTTTTATATCAAAGGGGACAACTTTTATCATGATTTTTAACCTGAAATGATTTCATCCCTTAGCGCTGTAAGAACAACCCCTAAAATTTAAATAGGGATGATGGGGCAAGCGATAAGTCATTTGAAATTTCTGAATTCAGTGCACTCGTTTTTTTTTGAGTTTTTTTATTTTTAACAAGAAAATTGAAGTTGCAAAAATGGAAAATGAGGAAAGAGTTTGAGGCATTTAAAAACTAAAAAAAGCGCGGTTAGGTTAACTGTTTTTTTTTTCAGAGGCTAGTGCCGGTTTTCACCATACAAATTAAGGCATGCTTAAAGTTAAGTTCAGCTTAAATACCATAGCAACCATTGTCTCAATAATCGTTGCCATGGCATTTAAGTTCTGCCTAACTTTAAGCATGCCTTAATTTGTATGGTGAAAACGGGCATAGGTACTTTTACTGCCATTTCACAACATTGTTTCACCCCTTAGGTATAGGGTAAATAGGGTTTCTGATTTCTCGACTTTTTCGATTTCTCGAGGCTCAAGAATTCCCGTGTGTCAGTAGTATAGTAATGGAACATCTAATCCAAAAAGTCACTAGAAAAGTTACTAAATCGCTCACGTGGGCTATGTAGTAAAAGTAGGTCAACCCCAAGGTCATCTAAGGACACCCAAGGTTACGTGAAGGTTATCGAGCCCCCACCCCATACGTGAGCTATGTAGTAAAAGTAGGTCAACCCCAAGGTCATCTAAGGACATCCAAGGTTATCGACCTCCAACTCTTCGAAACTGCTTACGGGGCATCGAAGGTTACGTAAACTAGTAAATGTTCGAAGAGTTCAATGACCTCAACGACCTCAAAAGTAGGTCATGGGTTGAACAATTGGATTTCGGTGACACCTGTTTGATTATTACTTCATCACACAATTTACTGTTCAAGCCAATATGGGAAATTTTAACAATTTGAATAAAATAAAAAAAATATGAAACATTTATTTTAACTAACACTAAGCTAACAATTAAAACTTAAAAAAGCGAACTAACCTAAAACTAATTTTTACAAAACCAAAACACACACCACACACTAATAATTATTGTCACGTCTATAAATCCATATTTTGTATGGCGTCTAACACGGATCGCTCGTTTCTTAATGCTTTTTCTGATGTTACTAATTGTTCAGTGGCCTCAGCTAACTCTGCAGTTAGCTGAACCACACGATTTCGTTGCTCGGGTACATTTTTTATAGTGTTCATTATCAGCGTCTGTAAAAAAGGAGCATTCTGCTCCCGGAATAGATGTAGGAAACACAATTTAAGTTACCAATTTTATATTAAAAGGATGTATTGAAGATATGAAATATATCTTAGTTAGTTATCAGCCAACAAACGTACATGTTGTTTTAATAGGTTATGGGCCCAGTTCTTAAAAAAAAAAAAGTGATTAAGCTAGCGTAGTGTAGGCAGTGTGCTCAATAATCGGTTTGAAAAAAACAGTGTTAAATTAATAGTAATGGCTTCTAACTCATTTTTAACGAACGTGCCAAAATTAAAAGGACGCGAGAATTATCATGAGTGGGCGTTTGCAGCGGAAAATCTCCTAGTTTTGGAGGGCACAGCTAATTACATAAAGCAGGAGTATGCTCCAGGTGCAGCCGCAGAAGTTGCAAAAGCGAAAGCCAAGTTAATTTTAACGATCGCCCCGTCATTATATGTTCACATCAAAGATGCATCAAGCACAAGGCATTTATGGCAGAAACTGGAGACTATGTTCGATGATTCTGGTTTCTCTAGAAGAATAACTTTGTTGCGGAATTTAATATCGATTCGTCTAGATAACTGCGATTCTATGACAGATTACGTCACGCAAATAATCGAAACAGGTCAGAAATTATCAGGAACAGGCTTCTCAGTAAATGATGAATGGTTAGGGTGTCTGATGTTGGCGGGCTTACTAGAGAAATACCTGCCAATGATAATGGCTATAGAGCATTCCGGAATAGCCATTACGGCTTAGGTAGTCAAAAGCAAATTGATTGACCTTTGCTGGTAATGACCATTCGCAGACAGGAAGTGGTTTTTTGAGTAATCGTCAACGGAATTATAAGGTTGGTACCAAGGTTGGTAGCGGTGTCAAGAATGACAGTTCAAATAATCATGGCGGATTTTCCGGATCAACAAAGAAATCAAATATAAAATGCTATCGTTGTAAACAATTTGGCCATTATAAATTGCAATGTAAGCAAAGTGATGATCAGCAAGTGAAGAAAACGAATGTTTTTTCTGCTGTTTTCTTGAATGGAAGCTATAGTAACAGGACTTTTATTTGGATAGTGGAGCAAGTGTTCATATGACGGCAGACGTAAACATGATACAAAAACCATCATATTCACCGAGTATCAAGGAGATTATGGCAGCAAATCAAAGTGCAATGCCAGTATTGTGTTCGGGTAGTGTGAATATAATAACAGTTACTCCAAAGTGCAAATATGAGGTTACTTTGAAAGATGTCTTGTGTGTTCCTAACCTCACAACGAATTTGATTTCCATTATTCAACTTATAAAGAATGGAAACAATGTGAAGTTTATGGAGAAGTGCTGCTATGTTTACAATAGAGAAAACATTTTACTGGCTGTAGCGAACCAAGAAGATGGTGTTTATAAGTTGTTCATGGAACATAAACAATGTTTCTTCACATCTCCTTCATCAGTTACTAGTGGAGTGTGGCATAGGACATTGGGACACTTGAATATAAATGACCAGAATAAAATGAAGGATGGTGCAGTCACGGTAATATCATACACAGGTGAGTCACTAATCAACAAAAATACATGTACGGTTTGTTGCGAGGGGAAGCAGTCGCGGTTGCCATTTGGTCACGTTGGTACGCTGAGTAGCAAGTCACTGGATGTAATCCACGCTGATGTTTGCGGGCCAATGGAGTCTACTTCGATTGGTGGATCCATGTACTTCCTCATTTTTGTTGATGACTTTACCCGAATGGCCTTTGTTTATTTTTTAAAAGCCAAAAGTGAAGTTTTTAAGTACTTCAAGGAGTTCAAAAGCTTGGTGGAAAACCAACAAGAAAGAAAAATAACAATATTCAGGACAGACAATAGCTTAGAGTTTTGTAGCAATGATTTTGAAAATTATTTGAAACAGGTCGGCATTGTTCACCAGAAAACTAACCCTTATACACCAGAACAAAATGGTATGAGTGAACGAATAAATCGAACAATAGTTGAAAGAACTCGCTGTTTATTATTAGATGCACAATTGGACAAGAACTTTTGGGCCGAAGCGACAAATACTGCTGTCTATCTTAGGAATAGATCGGTTGCATCAGGACTAGATAATAAAACGCCGTATGAATTCTGGACAAATGAAAAACCAGATTTAAGTCATGTCCGCATATTTGGCAGTCAGGTGATGGTACATGTTCCAAAAGAGAAACGGCTTAAGTGGGACACTAAGTCGAAGAAACATATTTTAGTTGGTTTTTCTGAAAATGTAAAAGGTTACCGTGTTTATGATCCAATCAAGAGATGTGTTGTAACTAGTAGAGATGTGATTTTCCATGAAATTACAGAGGAAAACTGCACAAATGAAGTAGTTGTACCAGTTTCAGTTGGGGGTAATGAACCAGAAATGTTTGAAGGTCACGATGCGGGAGAAATGAAAAATGAACCCATTTCAAGTCCCTTAGGAGCAAACATATCTTCAGAATCAGAGTATCTTACTCAAGAAGAAGATGAGGAACAGAAATCACTATCACAAGTTACGAAACGGATAAGAAAGCAGCCGCAACGATTTGGATTTTCCAATTTATGTACGTCAAGTACAGAAGTTCCAGATCCAGTAAGCATCAAAGAAGCTTAGACCGTCCTGATAAGGAAAAATGGATACACGCATTGCAGGACGAGCTACAGGCGTTTAATGAAAATGATGCTTGGGTGAAAGTGAGTGAATTACCTTCTGATAAAACTTTAGTACAATCAATGCAAGTGGGTGTATAAAAAGAGTGATTTCTATGGAAAAAGAAGATTTTAAAAATATTAAAAGTCTATGAAGGGCCAAATACTCCTTTATCACAAATTTCACATCTTAATGAAATACGTCAATAATTTTTTCAATGTTTGCATCACATTAGCAACCAGATTTTTGAGAACAAATCGTGCCATTTATATTTTTAAAGCTTTACGGTGGATTTAAACGATTTTACAAAAATCTTGTTTGCATTTCGGGCGTGATTGGGTCGAAATCGCCTCCTAAAATACCTAGTTATTTATTGTTAACTACAAAAATTAAAATCTGGAGTGCGGTAATATTATCTATGTTGTTAAATAAAGGAAATAGTACTGGGAGAGTTTCCAATAATGACCAGAAACTGGAAAATTTATTGTTAATACGTTTAAAATGAAATGAAAAGGCGGGGGTTGTTTGATAATTTTGTTTATTAACGTTTACTTTGTCAGTATTTTTCCATGATACTGAACCGTTATTACGGTCATCAACAATTTTGTCTAATCTTTTTGTAATAGGATTGGACTGATTTTCATCGAAAATTGAATCATCTGCTGATAATCCTATGATTAGCTCAAATTTTTTTCTAATAATTTCATTCAGATAATTTATTACTATTGCCGAGTTCATAATTTATTAATTCATACACATTAAAATGTTATTAACATTTGTCACTTGTAGGAGTTGAACCAAATGGTGTTATTACATTTACAAGTAATCTATACCGTGGATCAACTTCCAACAAAAAAATTGTTCAACATTCTGGTGTTTTGAATGTTCTTGAGGCTGGAGATTTAATCCTCGCAGGGTTTTTTAATAAGTGATATTGTGCCACCTGGTGTTAATGTAAATTTATCCCCATTCCTTGTTACGGCACAATTTTCACGGGAACAAGTCCATCAGACTGAAAACATTGCTCGTCCCAGAATTCATGTTGAATGGGCAATTAGGCGAATAAAATGTTATAAAATTCTGACTCTTTTACCTAATTCTCTGTTGAGGCATGCAGACGAAATTTTTCAAACTATTGTTGTTCAGTGCTGACAAATTTTCAAAATCCATTAATAAAAGAAATAGAGTAACAATACTATTTAGATGCTAGTGAATAAGAAAGCATTAATTTTTGTAGCACAATTTTAATAATATCAATCATTTTTAATTTAAAGTCTTTAAATTAGTTTGAATGCATATTAAAATGTTTTAATTTCTGGCATTCAACGTGTTAATATGCAGTCTATTAAACAAACCCTCACCTTTATTGAAATATTGACTCAAGTATGTTTACAAAATTGAAATAAAAACTTATTTACATAAAATTCTTTTAGTATGGAAACATTTTGAAACCATGCTTCTTCTTTTAGAATTTTAACAATTGCTGATCGTTGTGGAGTCCAAGCTAGAAAAAAGCATTGTTCTCGTCCTGTTATCCACAACTGCCCTGTATTTGATGGAAATAGTTGTGTTGCTTATTTATTGACATTTCCCGAGTGTCTGTGATTTTAGAAATAACATATACATCAGTTGTTTGTAATAATTCATCTAAATTTCTATTTCTCAATTTATAGGGACTATTGCGACGCTGATAACACAGTATTTAACACGCCGCTTTATCGTGCCACCTTCGGTGGTAAACACAGTTGACTCACTCGTTAAATAAAAGAAAATAATCTTATTTCCTTGTACGTCTTTATTGTTCCGTGGTTCGTTGTCAACTCACCTACAGCCTCCTTTACAACGGTTAAGGGTAGGGGTTAAGCGTAACTTAACAGCGACATTTTATTTCTATCCGAGCATTGTCTCCTACCAGTCCATCAGGACTTGCTCCCAAAAATCCACAGGTGTGCAGCCACAGGCCAGATTCCACAACCTCTAAGCCTGTTGCAGCCTTGAACAACTCAGTAGATTCTGCCTCATGTTCCCTACCCCACTGGACTGCCTTGAATGAATTAATACGAAGGCAAACTTAAAAATAAGGTCTCCAGCAGTGTTTAACATAGTAAATCACGTTTATTTTTGTTTGGCATACAGCAATAAAAAGCTTAGAGCTTCACCTATTTTTCTGTGTAGTCACTACGGCGCTCGATGACTTTTCGCATTCGCTGCACGAACTTCCGCATGCCCGTGTCATACCAACTAACGTCCGCGATGCGAAGGTAGGTAATGACCGCTGCTTGTACCTGCTCGTCGCTCTCGAATTTCATCCCCGCCAGGTGTTTCCTCAGATTAAGGAACACGTGGAAATCGCTGGGTGCGATGTCGGGGCTTGTAAGGAGGGTGCTGGAGCTGTGCGAAGACTGAGCGAACGCCAGCGCTCTAGCAGTGTTTACGTGGTGGACCAACAAGCACGACAGTGCTGCTAGACCACCCCCAGCGGTCGAGACGCTTCGTTGTTGGAGACCTTTAAGTTTGCCCTCGTATCATATCCTTCCATCAAGTTTCTGGAAAGGCTTGGAGAGTATCTATTGCGTTTGCAAGCTGACAAGACCATGCCAAATTTACTCGCTGTTAATTTGTATTTTCTTAACACCAGCCAATTTTCATTTTTGATTGCCCAATGGTGGCAACCTGAATATCTGCAGCTGCCTTCTCACAAACATTAGATTTTTCAATGAAATATGCACTTTTGTCCGGGCAGCTTATAAATTCATGTGAAAATATAATTTCCTCAATAAGCGGTATTAGCTTAAGGATGCTTTTTCTACTTCTGCATTCAAGAGTCAAATTTTGTGTTTCAGCTCTAAAGTCTATTTCCTCGCTAGAAAGAGGTCTTCCTACTACGACATAATCCCTTTTGGAGGATATAGATTCCTTTAAGCATAGCACATTCTCTTCGGCTCCTCTGCTTGTTCCTGGAACACTCCATACACATGTCTGGCCATTGCTACTTATATTGTGGTATGAATACATAGTTCAGCCATATGATGGCATATAACCTGCCCTCTTGGGCACTTGTAGTTGGCATCCACTATTCCGTCTTCCATATCAACAGAGATCTATAACATCAAATCATTTATCCACTAAACTATTAAATTAATATTGTACTTCACCTCAACTTCACAAGTTTTATTTCTCATACTAGCCTTAACCTTTCCCTTTAAAAGCGCAGGATGAATTCTGCTGTCAAAGATCATCATTAAAATAATGCAAACCAAGAAACCGATGATATAAAAATTAAATAAAATAACTGTAAATTAAATGCACATTGTTACTAAAATGAAACGTATTTATTAAAAATATTAGAATACGATGATTTTATTAAACAAAATTACCATGACAATAACAAAAAAATGGTTCGCCCGTTCTCAATAAATACGTATGCCATCAAAAACATTGTCATGTAAAATGTTGCCAAGACGAGAGAGACTATGTGACTGTCAAAAAGTTATCAGATCTCATGTAGAGCCACGCTTCAACTACAGGATGTCTCACGGTGACCGTCGGTTAGAAGTATATCAAGAACTGTAAAAGCTAGAAATTTGAAATTTTGCATATGCGACATGCCGTGTTTAATCTATTATCTATAAAAATATTTTCCAAAAGGCAGCACTTCCGGAAATACCGGAAGTGGGCATCGTCATCTTTATTTTAAATGCAAACCAGGCAATTTTTTTCACATTCTGATGTGTCATAAAATGTTCCAACTTCTTTACAGACAACAAATTTCTTTTTAAATTAGGAGCATATAAAACATATTTACAATTTATCCTCTTATTACCCACACAACTTATCACTTCAATATGTATTGCCTATACCTGTCGCTAGCATATAACTGTCATTCTTAGCTACTGCAATTTTAATAGGATCGTTTAACAACATCATATGTGAGAAAATATCTTTGTTATTTACTAAATGATCTGTACACCCAGAGTCAATAAAAAAGTCAGATCATCCCCACTGTCTTTGTAGTTAACATCACCAGTTTTAAAACAAACTTTAGATACTTGTTAATCGATTTCACTCATCTGATCATCTACTTGTGCGTGTTGTGAATAATAATAAAAATAATAAATCTTGCCTGGTAACCTCTACTTTGAACTCCAAATTCTCTTCTTTGAAGTCCCCTTTGCATATACCTATTTCCATTTACTCTCCCTGCGAAATTTCTCTCGTGGTCCACTGTCCTAGAATTCCCTGCCATTCCATTTCCTAATTTCCATTTCCAATGCTGTTCAAATCAACCCTGCAGTCTCTCTTAAACTGTCCCGGTTTATCACACCTACAACATAATAAATTTGCATTGAACGCAGTTGGATCTGTAACTACTCCACGTTCTTTCTTGTTAAAATTTCTTTTCTCTTCGTCAGCTAACAACTTCCTTTTTACATTTACATAATTCAACAGCTCGGGTGATAGATTTTCAATTAGGTACTGTGACAACCGTGTTATAAGATGTTGGGAGTGCCAATAATAAGTTGCATATTAAATCCTTTTCGTCTATATTCGCTTCAGTTCCTTTTATTGCCTTAATTTCAACTTCATAGATAGGAGTTTTCGTTATTGTCGTGCATAATAATTTTCGTCTTCTCTTCCGAAGTATATCTCCTTCTTCATTGATGCATTCTATTTAACGACTTGTGTTGAGTAATGTAATATTGTACACTAATGAAAACGAGAATTAATTGTGGTGAAAGCGAACTAAATAAATTCACCTACATATATTCAACATTTGATTATCAAAAATCCTTTTCGCAAAGTAAAAATATTTCTCCACTCAAAATAACCAAATATTTCAATATTAATCTTGTTAGGGAAAATTATCCGGTGATTGAATTAATCAAAATTATGGATAATTACCCCGCGAGAATCTACCATGTTCACCTTCTGAACGATAGATCCCACTTCCTAGCAAATGGCCAAAGATATGAAAGAGATTTATTAACAAAAATTATTTGTATTGTGCATAATGTTAGGCAACCAATATTGCATTTAATAAAATCCTTACGTTACATCTATTACCCCTTTTTCAGCTAATGCCATTTCCATTCTGAATTTCCAATTTTGATAATTGTTACTTGTTAACTGTTCGATATTATACACCCTTATCCCTTCTTGGGACATGTCTTCTTGTTTCTATACAACGTGGTGGACCTAAAATATATCTTGGCGATTCGGAACCTGTCTGTGTCCATAACCTCTTAATCATCGACTATTGAGCAACTAGATTTACAAATCTTGTTTACTAATAAATATGTATACCCATTTACAAAAATAAAATACATCACGATTCTAACATAACATTTTTCTATACAGGGTGGCCCAACGAAAAGGTAACAGACGGGTTTCTGGCCAGAGGGAATTTTTTTTTGGGAAACGCAAAAACACGTCAATTTTTATATCAAGGGGGACAACGTTCGCCATGATTTTCAACCTGAAGTGATTTCATCCCTTAGCGCTGTGAGAACAACCCCTAAAATTTAAATAGGGATGGTGGGGCAAGTGATACGTCATTTGAAAGGTCTTTCTTTTCTGATTTCAGTGCACTAGTTTTTTTATATTTTTTTTATTTTTAACCAAAAAAATGGAGCATGGAGCTGAAGGCAGGCACTTCGAACATTTATTAAAATAAGGGTTGAATTTGCATAAACTGGTTTTATTAATTAGCACAAGAAAAAATTAACCCTTGTTTTTATTTAAAAATTTAAGGGTTGTTTACCCTGTACCCAAGGGGTGAAACAATGTTGTCAAATATCAGTAAAAGTACCTAGCTTCTCTAAGAAAAAAACAATTGATCTGTCCGAGCTTTTTTGAGTTTTTAAATGCCTCAACTCTTTCCTCATTTTCCATTTTGGAACTTCAATTTTTTTGGTTAAAAATAAAAAAAAAATAAAAAAAACTAGTGCACTGAAATCAGAAAAGAAAGACCTTTCAAATGACGTATCACTTGCCCCATCATCCCTATTTAAATTTTAGGGGTTGTTCTCACAGCGCTAAGGGATGAAATCACTTCAGGTTGAAAATCATGGCGAACGTTGTCCCCCTTGATATAAAAATTGACGTGTTTTTGCGTTTCCCAAAAAAAAATTCCCTCTGGCCAGAAACCCGTCTGTTACCTTTTCGTTGGGCCACCCTGTATATTACTAACTTAACTTGTGTCTATATAAAAGTAGGTGCATTCAGTAAAATAAATTTTGTGTTGTAAATGTTAACATGTTTCAATATACGAAACCGACCCTTCAGTTAACCAAAACACTGTTCTATAACCACTTTTGTTGAAGACAATTTGTACTTAAACTGTTTCTGGGTTAAATGGCCATTGTCTCGGTAGGGTGTTATAATATGAAATTGTGCACTTATATGCAGAGTCTCTCAAGATGTGGCAGTCATTGCTAAGAAACATTTCATGTGGCATGTTTTGTATTTTTTTCCTAAGGGCGAACTATTAAAAACTCTTGCATCATGCACACTTCCTGGATATCCTAAAACGAATTCAGATGGTGTAAATAAATAATTATGTTACATTGTGTGCCTGCAAAGACATTCAAAAATTTATAATTTGCATCACACCCACCTTGTAAAATAATCGAATGATATTGGTGCCTGTTGCAGTAGGAAGCTTGATCCTTTCGAGGCGCTGTTATTTACCAAAATCTCTGCAGACCGTTTGTACTCAGGGCAGTGCACATCAGCCTAGGCGACATAACGGTGAAGTGCACAGTAGTGAGAGGATGGTCCCAAGGTGGGGTGCTGTCACCACTTCTGCGGAACTATAAACAACCTGCTCTGTCGTCTCCACGACAGCGGCTACTATACGCTGGGCTATGCGGATGATCTATCCATCCTAATAACCGGCAAGTTTGAGGCTACTCTGTGCAGTCATATGCAATCAGCTCTCAGAGTAACCGAAGAATGGTGTAAGGAACACTCCCTGTCCATAAACCCGACAAAAACGGAGGTATTCTCTTCACAAGGAAAAGGAAGATTGAGGCACTGGAATTTATTCCAAAGAACTGAACTTCCATATCAGGCAACAATTAGGCAAAATTTCGACTGTCTTTCAGGCAGAACTAGCAGAAATAACGCTTAGTGCAAAAATAATTCTTATGCGCAGCATAGAGAATAAAAGTATCAGAATTTCCAGTGACAGCAGAGCCGCTCTGCAGGCACTAGGTCAATACAAAATCACCTCTAGGCTGGTTTCCTAGTGTCACTAAATACTAGAGCAAGAGATAAACAGTAATACCCTGGAGCTCGTATGGGTTAACGGGCATGCTGAAACAACAGGTAATGAAAAGCCGATTAAGTTAGTCCGACTCGCCTCAAAGCAACTGTTTTATGGTCCAGAGCCGGCTCTTACACTTACAGTATCAACTGTAAACAACTTAATAACTCAAGACACCCAAGCCCAGCACAAGGCTAGGTGAAACTTGATGTCAGACTGGCGCGTTTTTGCACAGCTATCCAGAAAGAAGCTGCGGCTACTTGTGGGCATACTTTCTAGGCACTGTAAACTCAACAAGCACATGCACCGCATAGGCTTGGTCGAATCACCATCCTGTAGAGGATGCTACAGCTACACACACGACGAAACGGCGCAACACATACTTTCTGAATGTCCCGTAGTTGTCGAATTAAGACGATCGATGTTGGGGGATTCCTGGCCGGACATGGGTAAAATGACAGCCACTTCCCGGACGCGTATTGGCATTCTGTACTATTATTCAGAGCAACTGTGCTCTGATTCGCAGGATACTATGGCTTCACGTTACGCATAAGTTTATACTACAATACATACTGCTATTCAGAGCACCGCTATAGTTTAGCAGGCTGAAACGCAGTATGTAATGGATTTAATTGAACGACGTTTGCATTACAACGATACATACTACTCCTGTCCCTGTACTGGAGTCCTGCAAAAATTTTAGTACTGATTTGTCTAACCAACAGAATTGAGTAAAGGACATATAGGAGAGTCAAAAAAAGTTGGGTAGACATCACCATATTCTGGACCAGGTTTTCTAGACGCCATTTTCTAAAATGGCCGATACGCATTTGATTATGCATATATTTCCGCTCCTGTGACAGTCACATTAATCATTTTGGTGTCTAAATATATGTTTTTAAGGACAAGGAATCGATTAAGATGGTTTGTGAAGTTAACCGGACGCCATTTTCCAAAATGGCCGACACCGATTTTCTTGTGCTTACATTTCTCCTCCTTTGACAGTCATATTCATCATTTTGGTGCGTAAATATATGCTTTTAAGGACAAGGAATCCATTAAGATGGTTTGTGAAATTGCCTGATAGCTATTTCTTAAGGGAAAATCAGTACTAAAAGTTTTACAGGACTTCAAGCAACTAATTTACTTTAGTGTATTTATTTGGCATTTTTTTTGTTGTCGGAACGAAATTTCATTGAGAAAAGTACATTTCATTTGACTGAGTTTGTCTTTTTTAATTTTTTCTTTATGTATTTAAACTAACACTGATGAAGATGGATGATAACAAAGGATGGGAATGAGACTGGTAACTGTTCGCCAAGAAAAACGAAATGTTTTGTTTAACATGGAGAAGTGCGTTTTTTGTCAAGCGGTAGACAGTAACAAGACTGTTACCACAGTTAATGGAAGAAAAAGAGTACAAGAATCAACCGCTATAAGTGATGACATAGTTGCAAACAGACTGAAAGTGTGACTTCTGATGTTGTGTTTGTGTATCATGTGACAAAACAGTGCTATAAAATGTATACTTTAAAGAATCTCTCGAAAAAATAGCAGTAGCAAAAGCTAATAGTGAATGGTTGAAAAGTGAAGATAAACATGCCAGTGAAAAAATCACCAGGAAAACAAGATCATCACGTGTACCACGAGAGCCTCCTTCATCAACGGTGCACCCAACACATATTCGATGTATTTTCTGTCTGCATTCAAAGTAATAATGGTGTCAGGGACAAATTTCGTGTGAGTGAAACTGGACGAGCAAAAATTGTTTAATCTGCAGCAATCTATTTTCAAGATGATATGTATACTCGTGTGGCAGATCTGAATCAAATACTCAAGTGTTTGGTGCTGATTTAACGTACCACAAAGTTTGTTTGGAAGCATATTTAAGAAAATATGAATATGCTGTGACAAGGTGTTAAAAAACAGAAAACTATTTCACCAAAATTGTGGCATTTGAAAGTAATGGGAATTATAGGTCCCAAGGTTAAAGGAGGATATGGCTTACACGAAATTTGTCCTTGACACCATTATGACTTTGATGCCCACAGACAATACATCGAATAAATGTTGAGTGCATGATTGATGAAGGAGGCTCTCGTGGTACAACAAATGATCTTGTTTTCCTGGAGATTTCTTCACTGGATGATGTTTATCTTCACTTACCAACCCTTCACTATTAGCATTTGCTGCTGCTATTTTTTCGAGAAATTTTTTTAAAGTATACTATTTATAGCACTGGTTTGCCACATGATACACAAACACAACATCTCTTATATAGCGGCCGCTTCTTGTCCTCTGTTTCTTCAATTAACTGTGGTAACAGTTTTGTTACTGTCTACAGCTTGACAAATAACGCACTTCTTCATGTCAAACAAGACATTTGGTCGAGCATTTGGTTTTTCTTGGTTGTCAGTCTCATTCACATCCTTTGTTGAACATCCGTTTTCATCAGTGTTAGTTTACCTATTAAAAAAAAATTAATAAAGACAAACTCAGTCAAATAAAAATTACTTTTCTCAATGAAATTTCCGGAAATTTCGTTCGCACAATAAAAAATAAGCCAAATAAATAAACTAATGAAATTTAATTAGTTGCTTGAAGTAAGTTGTTTTCTGAATGCAGTAAGAGAGGAGTCCTGTAAAACTATTAGTACTGATTTTCCTTAAGAAATAGGTATCAGGCAACTTCACAAACTATCTTAATTAATTCCTTGTCCTTTAAAATATACATTTAGACACCAAAATGATGAGTATGACTGCCAGGGGAGCAAAAATGTAAGCACCAGAAAATTGGTGTCGGCCATTTTCAGAAATGGCGTCCGGTTAACTTCGCAAACCATCTTAATCGATTCCTTGTCCTTAAAAACATATATTTAGACACCAAAATGATGAATGTGACTGTCACAGGAGCGGAAATATATGCACAATCAAACGCGTATCGGCCATTTTAGAAAATGACGTCTAGAAAACCTGGTCCAGAATATGGTGATGTCTACCCAACTTTTTTTGACTCTCCTATATGTCCTTTACTCACTTCTGTTGGTTAGATAAATCAGTACTAAAATTTTTACAGGACTCCAGTACAGGGACTGTATTAATACTACTACTCAGTAGATTATGATCATACATTATTTTTTCATGGTGACAAAATTGTTGAACAGGTGTTTTCACTTGGCTTTATTTATTGTTTCAGTTTTGTAATCCTTAATAAATGAAGCTGTATGATTTCAGAGTGAATATAAAAAGAACATAAGCTTTTTTGTAATACGTTTTTTATAGTATTTCTGTTCACTATTTTCACCAAAAAATCAACCGTAGCATTACACTCCTTATCTCTAATTCGAGTATCTTCCCTTTTTCTCGTTTTAACTTTATTAAAACTACTATGTTGGCATTTAAACATTTTTCTGTATTCGTATCTCTTTGCGGATGTTTGTTTTATTACTAAAATCCGCTAGCCACTTATTGCACCAAGCACTGTTATTCTCTTCACCGGTCTTTTTAAGTCGAAGTTTTGCTTTAAAACCATGTTCTACTTCTTCGAAATATTCAATTATTGAAAAGGTTTACTCGTTGCACATTTTAACCAATACCTCCTTATAGTTCATTTTGCGGAATTTCAGAACCTTAGATTACACAAAGTAACAAAAAACACACTTTTGTTGCATAACAATAAAAAACACACTTCTTGCATATAGGTAGGTATACGAGTATGTACGACAATCAAAAGAGTTATGAGATAACCAAACTTTTCTCTCCCACTATTTCACATATAGCGTTCGTTTTGAATCGCAGTATAAATTGGCCGAGACACACGCGCATTATTGAAACCCATTATATACTGCGTTTTAGACCGCTAAACTATAGTGGTGCTCTGAATAGCAGTATATATTGTAGTATAAACTTATGCGTAACGTGAAGCCATAGTATCCTGCGAATCAGAGCACAGCTGCTCTGAATAATAGTACAGAATGCCAATACGCTTCCCGGACCTTCTGACCACCCTCCCATCGTAATCCAGAATCCAGAGACCTTTTGTTTATATACCCAAGCTGTTGACGTGCTAGTGTCAAATTTCTCTGCTACAGTACTATAAAGTACTTTGATGCAATCGATGAGATGATGCAAACGAATCCAGCAATTGAACCACCTGTGTCGATACGCAATGGTTGTGTATCAGTTAAGGTTGATACACAAACCTTCTAATATGGAGTCTTCCAATAGCAGTCGTTCCAGTACACCTGAAACACTAAACAAAGAAAAACTTCTACAGATGTTGCTTCGCAATTATCGTAAAGTGGTGTGACTTGCAACGATTTTGCGCTAATGTAATTTGGGCTCTCCTATTACCCAAATCGTGCCTGAATTATGGACAGTGTTCATTTTTAGTATGATCGTGTCGCTTCAGTTGTGTGCACGCAACTCGCTTGTAAAGATAACATTGTTGGAGTTTCGCGGCATTGGTCATTATTGAAGGTAAGTACTCCAAAATTATTGTCAAATAACTTCTTTTGCCGAGAGCTTATTTATGCTGCGATTTGCATGAAAGTGGACCGGATGTGCTTGGATGCTTATTCTAAATCTAAAATATTAAATATTAAGTTTTATGGTAACCGGGGGAGTTTTTTTATATATATTTTTTTACTTGCATGTCCAAAAGGGGGTTATTAGCAACATGCGTCGAAAATACAAAAAAACAATTAGGGAGTAGAAGTTACAAGAACTATTCCGATGGAATTACCAAGTCGACTATCAAGAAAAATGAGAAATTTGTTCTCACTGACTCCTAGGAGACAGCCGGTCTTTTCAAAGGAAGACGAGCAAATATTTGTTAGTACATAATATTCTTTTGGCTGCATAGTGGGGATTTCCTTTAACTTGAAAGTGAAAGAATACTTAAATCGCAAAGACCAATTTAAAACTTTCCTAAATTATTCGACTGATTTTTTTTGTTCTGTTTTTTGTTCAGCTGTATAGAAATTGTAGGTTTAAATATATGATTTCATTGATCTCATGTTGAAACATTTCTATAGGATTTATGTTGCGTTATGTTTTCTTTGGTGTATTTTGTAATAATAAAAACTGAAAACACTTTTTTCTCTTATTTAAAACACCCCTGTATGGTTCATTATAGCTATTTTACTGTTTTTTTCATATTCTGTGTGTTGCAAGTTAGTTTGTATGTGCTTCTAAATGCAACTACCATCTAAGTTCTACATGTGTTGTAAGTATCACCACTTTAGGATCTAACTTGCAACACCCAACACAAAAAAACAAAAAAAGATATGAACGAAAGAAAATCAAAATTGTTGCAAGTAACCCCACTTTATGGTACTCGAGCAGGCTTTACGACAAAGGCAATTACAACATGAAGAAGAAATGCCAGAAAAAAAACGTTTTAATTATTTATTACAAAAACTTGTTAACAATATTGTAAATAAAAACGAGTACACAATAACCTATACCACAAATTGTTCATAATATTAGTTCGTTTGTTTATAGCGTTGCTATTATTCCTGTCCATTCTTACCTTATTATCTTGATTACTCTATGTGGTTGTATCCGGGAGCTCTTCCTTACTTATCGTACAAAAAGTATGTAGAACACATAGCTGCCATTATTACATGGGGTAAATAATAAGCATTATGTAGTTCTAAATAATGTAGTCTTCGCCATCGTGCTTTGAGCATTCCAAAGGCACGTTCTATTACACACCTAGTAGCTGCATGTGCATGACAGATGTTGTATTTTGTCTGTTGTGTGTACTACTCAAATGTCCATTATTACGAAATGGAGTTAGCAACTGCACATTTAATGGGTGTTCTTTGCGACTCTAAAATTTTCAAGGCAATCTGCATCTGTACATTTGTCTCCTGCCGTCCATACCAAATTTTCTACCAGTCACGACTTCGGCATTTATTTACTGTTCGTGATTTTCTATTTTCGCAATTACTCTAGCGATTCCACTCTCCGCATGTAGCTGCAATCTAAAAATTGTTTTTATTACAAAAAATTCACTAAAACGGTTTTTTGTTGATCTACACGTCTACTTCTCATTGTAGGAGTCCATACTTCCAAAGGGGTAGTTTAATAAGGTAAAAACAGACTCACAACCTTCCCCTTAAGCTTTTTAATAATATAAAAGCAATTCAATCAATTAATCGCTTTTATATTATTAAAAAGCTTAAGGGGAAGGTTGTGAGTCTGTTTTTACCTCGTCTACTTCTACTGTTTCACTTCTTACCGTAGTAGGGCATTAATCCTTGTCCTACGCCTCTGACTCCATATCATCAAAAGTATAATTATAGTAATATAATACATTAAGAACTATAGCATAGCAGCTAATTTTCATTTTGATATGATAAATATTAATTTAATGAATAAGAACGAATGTAGGCAATCGGCAATCCAATAGCGTTTATGGCGTCAAAATGCAACCTTTACATCCACTTCACTCAGTTCAAGCCGGCAAAACTAGAAGATCGAATTGTCTCAGCGCATCCGATCGAGAATTCAAGCGCACAGGTTTATTTCGTACAATTCAAGTTGATGCATACCATCGGATGGAAGCCCCGAGATAAACGTAGTCATAGAGTTGTATGAAAAAGCCTTCTATATTTACTCTTAACTACGTTAACCTTAGATTAGGAAAGAGAGTGCATAGCGCACACGCAAGTTCCAACTGTGATCAATTGCCTCCAAAGCAAAGTCACCATAGGCGGTGCACTTTCGGTCGAACTATATAAAAAAGGGGACATTATCTTAAAAATAATTTAATGCAATTTTGATTTTTTTTTGCATTTGTAGTTAATAAATGAACCACAAAATGCGAAAAAGAGTGTTAGGCCGGTCGTCCTTTAGATGCGTTTTCGTCCGACATGCTTTCGTCAGAATTTGGACGAATAATTTCGTCAGATTTCGCATTAGTAGTATCGTCAACTGGACAAGCTTTTACACAATCCGAATCAGTGCGTTTTGGGAAACAGTGCTAAATAATGGATGAATATTTTTTGGAAAATGTTTATCTTTTGAGACGACGCTTAAACGCAAAAAGAAAAAAGTGTTGGGTCCACAATATACTAGCAAAACGAAGAGAATTTGGAGAATATCATCATTTATATAATGATTTAAAAAATGATGGGAAAAAGTTTTTTGATTACTACCGCATGAATCAGGATACATTTACATATATTTTAGATGCCATAAGGGAATCAATAGAAAAAACATCAAATTTCCGTGAAACCATTTCACCAGAGGAACGTTTAAGTGTGACTTTGAGGTAAGTGATAAATACAGTAGTTTTAACATCATACAGTTTTAGTAAGAATACTTGAACAGATATATATTGTTTCATTCTGTGAATTCAGAAAGTAAGGTTTGTATAGACAACGACTGTTGAGGGGAGATGTCTTGAGAGGAGATGTCTCTGCGTTCGATTGAATAGTGCGGAATTTCGGAAGATTGTTCAACTGTCAAAGGAATTGGGGAATCCAGTGGTATTAATTGGTTAGAATAGCATGATGTTCTGGAGGAATCGCTGTTCCTGTACATTGGAGATAGTGTCGATGTTTCTTCATAGGAACGGTATGATGCGCCGGGTGCGTGAATTGTCAATAATTGTTCTTCTTCAATAAATATTTGCTGCATCTTAGTTCTGACCATCATTTGACGATGTTTCGGTACAGCCGTTAAAAAAGGCAAAAGACTCATTAAAAATTGGTATTCGCTATCTGCGTTTTGTCGTCGGGAATATATATCTAGTTTGGCCCTTTCAATTTGCAGGAATTTCTCGTCCATTGCTTGTTTTTCGGATTTCTTATATTTTAGGTGACTGTTTGTTTTTTTGTTTGGTTGCAAAGGTATTGTACTCGTGGGTTCACTTAAGGAACTTGTAGCTTTAGTACCGGATGTGGATGGCTGCTGTATAGCTGAATTTGAAATTTGCTGTGAAGTTTCCGAAATGATTGACTGCGAGTCTGTATTGTCTACAGCCTCCAACATAGTTTCTGCTTCAGAATCACTGTTATTAGCCCCTATCATTTGTGGGGATGTATTCCCATGTAATTTCCTTCGATCAACAGTATTAGATAAAAACAACAGCATTTTAAAATATGGCCATTTTGGAGTAACTACCGACGCCGCCCCATCTCCAGATTTATATTTTTTTGCCTTATTGAATTCTCTTCGGAATGTGTCTCTCAGTCCCCTCCATTTATTTTTTACTACGTCAACTGGAACAAAGAAAAACATTGAAATATCTGATTTTAGGTATTTGGCGACGGGCTCATCGTTCAAAACATTGGGTTATTCGTTTCGAATATCAGACGTAACAGTTGGAAGAATTGTGCATGAAACGTCTGATGCTATTTGGAACAAGTTGCATGATGTACATATGCAATTTCCGAAAAACGAAAACATGGAATAAGTGGAAATTTCCAAACTGCGTTGGCTGCATAGATGGAAAACACATACGCATACAGAATCCGAAGCATTCAGGAAGCATGTATCGGAATTATAAACAGTATTTCTCAATTGTGTTGCAAGCTGTTGCCGGGCCAAATTATAAATTTATAGCAATAGATGTGGGAGCATATGGTAAAGAAAGTGATGGTGGTATTTTCTCGCATTCAAACCTCTGCAAAAAGCTTGAAAATGGAGCAATGGGCGTTAAAACATATCGTTCACTACCGGGAACAGATATAAAAGTACCTCATGTTCTACTGGGAGATGAAGCTTATCCACTCAAAACCTATTTAATGAGACCTTTCCCGGTATCAAAACTAGGACCCACAGAAATAATTTTTAACGAGCGTTTGTCTCGAGCCAGGCAAGTTGTTGAATGTGCGTTCGGAATTATGAGTAGCAAATGGAGATTATTACAAAAATCGATTGAAGTAAATCCTGACTCTGCCGATAAACTAATTAAATGCATATGCCTGTTGCAAAATATTATAATTGATAGAGAAGGGGAACAACAAGTAGCTTGTGCCTTCGAGCAAAGCAATTCACAAACCGCAAAGTTTGGAACCCTAGGTGAAAACAGAGCCGCCAGCTCAGCTTATGATATCAGAAATAAAATTAAAGCTTATTTTTCATCTCAAGAATTGCATAATCCATAATTCAAAACAGTCAATTCACTTCAATAACATTTGCGGACTATGTAATTTGTAAAACTATATTACTAAAATAAAGAGTGTTTTATTTGAGTTTTAATTGTACTTACCATTGGCATTTATTTCCACTGCTACTTCTTGCCACAATTTTCTTTGTGAATCTCTCATGTGATATGATTTATCGGTCATATCCCACAAAGGTTTTCTATTATTAACCAGGCTTATTAATTTTTCCACGTCCATTTTTGAGCCGGAACGTCAGAACAACTGCGAAATATCCCATTCTTTGCGGATACATCGCACATCGCATGATTTCGTCCGAAAACGCACGAATAATTCCGATGCAAAGTACGACTCTCAATTCGTTTTAAAGGAATTGGATTATTCGCATTTCTTCGTACGATTTCTGACGAAAGCATGTCGGACGAAAACGCATCTAAAGGACGACCGGCCTTATGGAAATCTCTCCAAATTTCCACCTTTTGCATCAATTTGCAGCGTTTATTACTTTAGAGAATTTGAGAATTTTACCTGCGCTACTCGAAAAATGGCGTTCGAAACTGCACAGCGTCAGCTTCCGCATCATAAATATGTATAAAAATAAAAATATCGATTTCCTTATTGTTAACACATTTATTCGAATTCTAATGATACCTAACTACATAGGTTGGATAAAAAGTAATGGCAAATGTTATTTTCTTCTGAAATGACTTTATTGACAGAGGTGCAAACATTTACACACCTTCAATATAATCACCCGCATAACTTATCACCTTTTGCCAAATGTTTGGAAGGCGTCCTACACCATCTACGCGTCCATTTCTGTTGTTGTTCTGTATTGACCGCCCTACGGTATGGATAATTGCATCTCTAGTGTTGTACCGGTTCCCTCGCAGTGGTTCTTTCACTTTGCTGAAGAGATCGTAATCGCAGGGACTCATGCTGGATGCGTACGGTGGATGTTCCAGAATCTCCCATTGCCAGCGGCGCAAGAGGTCCTGGACAGCAGCATTCACAACATCTCTGCCTACTCGGAACGCTGTAACCCATCGTGCGACTGTGCGATATGGCAACGCTACATCACCACATACTTCACGCAGTCCCTGAAAACATTCTTGCGTGCTCCGACCTCGTGCCACTTCAATTTTGGTCCAGGAGCGTTGTTCTAGCTGTGTAAACATGATCTTAGGGCGTTCGCACTGTTGCTCTGATGATGAACGTTCTACACACTGCAGTAGATTGAAAGAGTAATATCACCGTTCGCTGCACAAACTTGTATAACAGCCCTTTGTTTTGTCAACAAAGATGACAGCTCTCCAACATACCGTTGCTACGTTGTGGCAGTGTTGCCATTACTTTTTATCCAACCTTTGTATATTGTCTGATCATTCTGAAAATTTACACAACGCCATAACTTTTGATTCTGAACAACTTTTCTTAGTGACACTTTGGCGTAATATGAAGGGAAAAGGTACTTTACCTGAAACGAAATTGACAGATAAAGGATTTTTGCTCAACTGTAAAGGCCTACTTGATTTTAACAAATCGAAAGTAAGCTAAAAATAAGTTTCAGACCAAGCAGGGCGGAATCCCAAAATATGAAATTCCAATTCGAACATTTTTGGTCCATCTCACCTATTGTGAACTCAATCCGGGGACACACTCCATATACAAACTGCATATCAGTGGAAAGCTTATAAAAAACTTAATCGACTCCTGAACAGAAATACAGGCTGTTCCATTTATAAAAAAAGAGTTATTCGACTTTTTGCGTTTCACCACATCCTGTATGTGCAAATGCATATCAAAAGTCGACTGTTTATTAAAATTCCAAGTGATTCTAAAGTTTTCTGTGGCAAGTTTGTCGAAAAACATCCATGGCCTACTGGGCAGTGATCCATCAAATATGAGCCTTTTTTCGAACAAAACATAGTAACCTATACAAAGTCCCATTATTTTTTCATGTAAAAACTAATAATGTAGAAATATACAGGGTGTCCTATTAAAAAAAAACATAACTTTGGTTTTCCACGCTATATAGGAACATTCTTTATATAAACAAAATATATTTATAATGTGCAGTGTGCTTACTTGGCGGTGAAAACCGCATGTCGGTACCTTGAATAGCAAAAAAGTTATGGACCAATCACATAGCCTTGGGTCACCCTGTACTTTCTTATTTTACACTGTTCTACATGTACTTAACTTACCTTGTCTTAATCTGACGCGCTCGAGTTTTTCTGAGGATCGATTTTTTTTTACTAATATGATCGGCTAACCTCAACGCACGCCCCTATATTAAGAGTTCATATATGGTAGGGATACATTACAGGGTGCAAGGTGTCTCCCCATATGATTTTCTGACACGCACATTATACTTACTTGTGAAAAAAAAATTTCAAGGCAGTCTGGATTTAGTCGGTGGGTTAATATATAGCTTATAATAGAATATCTCCTGGTAATATCTGTGAATAGTCCTTCCAAGGACGAACTTGAAAGGATTACGCCTTTTTGAAATATTTGTAATGTACTTTTTCCTGTACATCTCATTTTTGAAAAAGTATCTTTAAAATTATTTCGAAGTTCGTTTTGTTCCACTAAATTTTTACCATAAGGGTTTCGTGTTGGAATAGAAGCAATAGGTGAATAGGAATTCATCAAATCAAACCACTGGCTTACCATTTCGATGAAATTTCCCAAATTTCTATCCATATCTTTATTTGCTCCTGGTAAGTACCTTTTCAAAGCTGTGGCAGCGCTATGTGGTAAAAGTTGAGGCTGCTAAAGTTACATTTTGTCGTGCGGCTCTTTCACATGTTATATGGGTCTGTAATAATTTATGGCAAGAATTGATTTCTGTTGCAATATTCTTTAGTAATGCTACAAGTGGACTTTTGTTAATAACCCGACCTAAAGCAGTGGTGCCCAACCTTTAACCTGGCTTGAGCCAATTATGTATTTAAAATTTTTTGGCGAGCCACATACATTAAAATTCAGTTTAGAGTTCATCTTGTGTAATTTAACTAATAAAATTCTACCTTTGCGGAAGTTATATTGCACTTCCCTTATCAAGATGTCATTTTTGAGTTTATATACCTCACCAGATTTAGAAATTTGTCATTCGTTTATGAGCGATATTGGTGAACTCACAGTGTCACTAGATGCAGTATTTGTTGGTATGGGTTTTTTACTTCCCGAGTACGAAGTAAAAGGGAAGTATTGTATTAGTTTTCCAAAAAAAAAATTTGACCTATGGAAATTTTTACATATCTTTGCGTTTCCGAATACGTAGATTCAAAATATGCAAAAAAAAATTTTCCGTCTGTCGTCTGTAGTCTGTAGTCTGTACGTACACATTCCTTGCAACGCTCTAAACTCAGAAACTATTAAAGTTATCGAAATGCGGTTTTCGCCAATCGATTACATTCGGGCCAAGGACGAAAATACTGTTATTACCTTTGATGACGTCACTTCCGGTATAAGCTAAAATGGCGCCACTCATTTTTTTATAAGATAAAGTTGCAGTTTTTTTTATGTAGTTTAAAAGAGAATTTTTTTTTGAATTCAGCAACATATATTGTGCTATACTTATTTTTTGAAAAAAGTGTTAAAAAAATAATTATTAAAAAATGACTGCAACGCTCGATACTCAGAAACTATTAAAGTTATCGAAATGCGGTTTTCGCTAATGAATGACATTTGGGCCAAGGACGAAAATGCTGATATTACCTTTGATGACGTCACTTCCGGTGTAAGCTAAAATGGCGGCACTCATTTTTTTTATAAGATTAATACACTCCAGAAAAATAAACCACTGAAATTAATGAATTTCGTTTAAAACGACCAATCACATATGAATTACCAATAATCGATAAAAAGCTAGGTACATTTTTAATAAGTGATAAAAATTTTCACCTTGTTTCATCATCTCTCTCTTAGGTACATTTTAGAACATACTTTCATTCCTTTTAATTTAACTATAAACTCGAAATTTAGCGGGCTTTGGCGCAATTCGTCAAACGTCAAAATTTTTTTTGAAATACTACAAGTAGTGCATTAATCTCCCTAAAATACATTCGATGTTAATTTTTTTCTTTCGATAAAATTGCTTTTTAAGGAACTCAAATTTGATTACCATTTGGTAAAAACTCTCGAATCCAACACCTTAGATAAATTCACTGGCGCGACGCGCTCGTGAATTTATCTAAGGTGTTGATTCTCGAGTTTGTAACCATGGTAATAAAATTTTCGTGTAAAAAGCAATTTTATCGATAAAAAATCAACATCTTATGTATTTACCCCCGATAAAGTTGCAGTTTTTTTATGTAGTTTAAAAGAGTATTTTTTTCTGAATTCAGCAATATATATTATGCTATACTTATTTTTTGAAAAATGTGTTAAAAAATCATTTTTAAAAAATGACTGCAACGCTCTATACTCAGAAACTATTAAAGTTATCGAAATGCGGTTTTCGCCAATCGATTCCATTCGGGCCAAGAACGAAAATGCTGATATTACCTTTGATTACGTCACTTCCGGTGTAAGCTAAAATGGCGGCACTCATTTTTTATAAGATAAAATTGCAGTTTTTTATGTAGTTTAAGAGTATTTTTTTCTGAATTCAGTAGTATTTATTTTTTGAAAAAGTGTTAATACGAGGGAAGTCTCGTGGCAACTTGCCAGAATTTTATTTTTATTTTCCATATAGGTGGACTTCTTACTGCATTATTTCTCTTATTTAATGAATCTGGTTGTTTCTCGATCTCAATGGCCTCTCGTATTACTCTCTCTTGTAAAGTATATGCTGGAGCTAATGAGTGAATTTTTCCGATGTCTATATCAGATCAGTGTCAATCCGATGCGTTGCCAATGAGGATGTGTTATGATGTTTTATCGCTAAATGATGTTCTTATATTATATATACATATTATATATATATTATAACACCTCCTGTGATTTTGTAGTTTACAGCTCTTTCAGTAAGAGTTATATTTGTATTCAAGTAGAATTCGACAATGAATTTTTTATAGAATTGCTAAACTCTTTACATTACGTTTACTTTAATCGTTATACAGGGTCCTGCACCTCACCTCCCGTCTTCTGTAGCACAGTTATTAATTAAGTTAGGTTTTTGATATTTTGCAGACGTTCCCTGTACCTCAGAGTATATTTGAGGAAAATATTTTTGATTATACAGGGTGTCCCAACAAAGTGTGACGCCATGATATATTTTTTTAAATTACATGCTTTACTTTTTTTACTTATTTGGTCGTCTTTTATGCTTGCCTACATATTCCTAAAATTCTATTGAAATCGGTTCGATGAAACCAGTGAAAAAAAATAAAAACGAAAAAAAATCGCTTTTGCACCACTGGTTTTAAGAATTAATAAAAAACGCAAATAGTATCTCGTTAATGAAATTTTACGACACTCATTAAATAAAGTCTAGTACTCTCGTTTACCAAGTTTCATTGATGCAAATCATACAGTGTGATCAAAATCTAATGTCAAACTTCTCAAACTTTAAAGCACTTTCTTATTTTGTATTGCAACCCCTACATATTTTGATGTCATTCGATGCGGAATTGAAAAACAAAAATTTTTTTCTAATACAACTCTATGGCAATTCCTGATATTGTAAAAGTTATTCAAGAAAAAGTCATTTTATCAATTATTGCAATAGCCATTTTTAATTGATAAAAATCGAAGACGCCTTTGAAAGACAATAATATACGACACATCACATTTTAGAAATTTAGTGTACGTATCCACTTGACATGACTTTTTTTCACAATATCTATTTTCTGGTACGTTATATTGTGTTGGTTGAATTCGGACAGCTGCAGCAGTGTTTTAGCAGCATTTGGTTCAACAGTAACAGGTTCCACGGTAATCGATTGTGTAAGAGGTCTGTTTTGAAGGCTAATGGCACGTACGAACCCTGTTGCTTGCTTCATTTCTACCAATTGAGGCTTATCTGTGCTCGTTGTTGGTAACTTCTCACTAGGAATGGCAATTGTCTTTAGCCGATGTCTTTTATTCACACGATCTAAAAAAATGAGCTCATGTGTAAAAAATAAAACTTCCTAAATAAATAGCTTTAGTAGATTGGTTGTAGTTATAAAATAACAATCGGGGGTAATACCACAAGAGCAGATAATTTTTTGAGAATTGTTTGTCGTTTCTATTGAAACTTTTTACAATTCCAGGAGAGAAAATAATACCTGAAAATCCCACTCGACTTCGTCTCGGGGTGTTTTCTCTAGTGAAATTGGACCAAGTTTCCATAGAAAAGGCAAACAATTCTCTTAAAAAATTACAAGTTGAATGGTATTTAGGGAGACTATTTTACGAATAAATTAGAAGCAAGATGGTGTTATACCCAACATTACCATAGTGATAAAGTGATAATTAACTACAAGTGTGTTTTCACTGGAATCAGTTTCTTATTGGTTAAAAATATTGAAATTTGCCATTTGATTGGCTATTACGATATATGTATAGTAAAATAGTCTCATACATACCAGCTAATATAAAATCGCTTTTTGAAAAATGCTTACTGCATAATTTCATAGTAGGCGTAATTGGTTTATCAATTTTTAGGCGAATTTTCCACGATTTTAATAAGTTATTATTTTACTTCCCGAGTACGAAGTAAAAGGGAAGTATTGTATTAGTGTTCCAAAAAAAATGGCAAATTTTTACATATCTTTGCGTTTCTGAATACGGAGATTCAAAAAATGAAAAAAAAATTCCGCCTGTAGTCTGTCCGTACACATTGGAACGCTCTAAACTCAGACTATTAAAGTTATCGAAATGCGGTTTTCGCCAATCGATTACATTCGGGCCAAGGACGAAAATGCTGATATTACCTTTGATGACGTTACTTCCGGTATAAGCTAAAATGGCGACACTCGTTTTTTATTAGATAAAGTTGCCGTTTTTAATGTAATTTAAAAGAGTATTTTTTTCTGAATTCAGCAATATATATTGCGCTATACTTATTTTTTGAAAAGTGTTAGAAAAAATAATTTTTAAAAAATGACTGCAACGCTCTATAGTCTATACTCAGAAACTATTAAAGTTATCGAAATGCGGTTTTCGCCAATGTATTGCATTCGGGCGAAGAACGAAAATGCTGATATTATCTTTGATGACGTCACTTCCGGTATAAGCTAAAATGGCGGCACTCATTTTTTTTATAAGATAAAGTTGCAGTTTTTTATGTAGTTTAAGAGTATTTTTTCTAAATTCAGCTATATTTATTTTTTGAAAAAAGTGTTAATACGAGGGAAGTCTCGTGGCAACTTGCCAGAATTTTTTTATAAGAAAACTATCCATTGAAACTACGTCGTCGTGATAACTGGAACCGGGGAACGCAGCAATAATTATTAGTTTTTGTTTTCCTTTCCATTTCACGTGTATTAGGTCACAACCTCAACTTTTTATCCCAACTATAGCACTTCTGAATTTCACCGCCATGCGGCAGCACTGTAGAATACGCGTCCGTGTATTAATTATTAAAAGTAAAAGAGTGTTATGTTAGAAATAATCGTGCAGATAGGAATGCATTCAGTTGATAAGGGACGTACTACACAACCTTGTTGCGGTAGGCATACATGTTGCATATTAAATCTCAGTACATCAAAAATGATCCTAATTTGTAAGTTATAGGGACATTTTGTATTCTTCATCTTTGTATAATATTGTTTCTACGATATTATGCCAACTTCTTTAAAAGGTTATGTATCTACGTATATTTTTAGGTGTAAATTCATTTAACTAAAGGCATAGTATCTACAAGTTGCACATGCCCAAGAGGTCAAGCAATTTGTCACCATATGGCTGCGTTATTATATTATGCTCATTACAACATCAGCTCCACCGATAAAGCCAGGAAATCGGGACCAACACAGTTTAAAAAAGATGATGCTGAAAATACATTAAGCATTGACCAATTATATTCTCGGGTAGTTTCGGTAGTTTTGACAGTTTTGCTTTCAGTTCTTGAGCTTTCTTACGTTTTTGAGCTCCACTTAGTGGTTTGTTCATGTTTGAGAGTCTTTCAACTTGTAATTGTATCACAGAATAAGTACCTGTCACCAAATGTTGCAAGTACAAAATACACAAGCGAAGAACGCCAACAACGTGTAACTTTTGCTTATACAACTAATATGAAGATAGGGATAGGAATGACCAACTACCGACTAGGCTTAGTGCTGAGTCATAAATAAATTATACAGTGCTCGCCAAAAAGTCGGCACCAAATCAGGGACTAGATTCAAGATGTCGCTCCAAATCAGGGCCGTACAAAGTAAAATACGTCGATCACAAATTTTTCTTAAACTTTTCCGGTTTAAAATACTTTAACTCGATACGTCCTGGAAAAAGAACAGGCGACCCTTGTGTTACAGATATCAGAGCACTTAGGTACACAAAGTCTGATGATATTCAGTACAAGTTAGATTTTCAGGATAACTGGAATCCACTTCCATCACGAAAGTTGCTGTTGAGTGATATTAAAACTGACAAAAAATTATATAGTAGTGCCTTGCCAATCTCTCGTGACAAATACAATCATTTACAAACTCTAAAATCTGTGATTCATAGAGATTATCATCATTTTTATGACTTATTATGTCACGAATGATTTTTTTTATTTATTGTTGTTTGTTAGCATAGTAATCGTTTAATTTGTTTTTTTAGGATTAGTTGCAAGCTTTTGAGAATGTTCCTCATTTACTTACAAAAAGTACATTAAATTAACCGAGTAAAATGATACACTACGATCAGCATATGTTTAAAACAGAACTATTAGCTTTGGCTAAATTACATACCAAAAGCAAGCGGTATCAAGTTGATGAGTTGGTACAAAGCCGTGGCCATGAGATTTTGCTATTGCCACCTTATCATTGCGAATTTAATGCAATAGAGTTGGTTTGGACCCATGCTAAAAAATATTACGATAAACATATCGGTCGAGATGGTTATGGCGATGACAAAGTTGCAGGGATGTGGAAAGAAGCACTGAACCAGTGTTCAGTAGATTTTTGGCAGGAATGTATCGGTCACACCGACAAAATTATAAATGAGTGGTATGAACGAGAAAAAGTGCTTGATATAAATGTGGAGTCCTTGATCATACAATTAGGGGATGACGACTCGTCTTCTTCGTCCGAAGAAACTGAAGCAGAAACAAGAAGAAAGGCATCGCTGAGAAGTAAAAGTGCCTACCTGAAGACAACGAAGTGTGGATCGAAAGACTAATCAATTAATCAAAATAAAAAGTCAGCACTAGCTTCACATAAAGTGCTTGTGTACTTATTGAAAAATGTGATTGGAAGCTATTCTATTAATTATAAATTTCACAATAAAATCATACATATTGTATCAATTATAAACTCATTTAAGTGTAATATTATGTGTAACTATCAGAACTCGTTAAATTATGCTACTATTTTAAGTTCTGGGATGGGGACATTTGGTTAGCGATAAAGATTCTAATTGGCATTTGAAAGCAATAAGTTAATTAACACAACAGCGTCTGTTTACCTGTAATAATCAACATCAATGCTGGTAATTGAAAAAAATTTGTATTTCAACTGGTTTTAATTACCATAACATAACCTTACTTTTAATATCTAAGTTATTATTATAAATTATTATAAAGATAACGTTTTATACATAATGGATTAACTAAAATATTACTACGACAATTTTAAAGTAGTACAAGAAACTACCTGTGGGTAATTAAATTATTATTTGCAACAATGCCTTGTTACGATTTGGCAGATTTCATTCCTGACGTCATTATAATACATACTGACGTGCACGCCAACTCTCGCGGATGCAACTATACTAAAGTCTATGTAAACTCTTTTCAATACCACGTGATCTATGACGTTTAATTATACCAACGTACTAGTTATACATCCCCATTACAAATCGCACTGAGTTCTAGTGAATTTCGCTCGAGCGAGTTGGCTGAATTGTTTTAAAATAATTCACGTAATCACGTTGCCATTTGTCTTGTTTAATTTCTAACGTCAGATTTTGACTTATTTCGTTTCGTGTCTCGAGAGTTTTACGTGTTTATATACCGGCTTCATTATAAAAAATCTGTTCTTTCCAGAACAAAAATTTCGTTATATTCGATTTCGCGTTTATAATTATGTCTCGCAAACGGTTTAGTAGTAAAGGAAAAGAGATGAATGCCTGCGCGACTGGAACCTGTATAATTAGTCTGTCAGAAATAAACAGTTGTTTGATACGTGTTTTTTTGTGATACATCCGATATACAAAGGTAGAGAAAGGAAGAATGTAAAAAAGGGAAAGAGCTGAGAACTAATGTGGGGAAAACCAAGATCATGATATTGCAAAGAAGTAGGTTGAGGAAAAAGAAGAAGGTGGAGAAATGGAAATTTGTCCACCAAAAATGGCAATATAGTTCAGCCCAATTTCGATACTAGTGATGAGGAAAATTTGTGAAACTGTTTATACACCACCTTAATAAGAAATCAAATGTATAGTTTAACTTGTGTAATAATAAACTTTTTGGTTTTAAGTCTTATATTTCCTATAACTATAATTATATTAGTTTATTTTGAAGATTAGATACTTGGTTTTTTTAATCAGAATTGGCCTTTCATTTTACTGTGAACCTCTGCGTCGAAATAACATTTTTCCGAAAACGGCAAACTTCCCGAGCTGCACTTCAAATTACATTCATTTTTCACGTAGAATTTCATTATGACGATTATTTAAAACAAAATAATATTTAGGTCATCTGTGGGGGTTTAACTACAAAAATTTACGTTTTTCGGCAGCTTTTTCACTTTCAATAGACTGGTACTTAACTGATTCAGTCAATAAAATAGTAAAACAATCCACAGCCGTCTCATATTCTGCCTACTTAATTGACTGAAACATGTAAACTGAATAAAGAAAAATCTCCTCGTTTAGGCAACTGTAAAAGAACATTTACAGGATTTTTGTGAAAGTAATTAATCGGCAAGGGTAAATTAGAGTTTTTAGAAGCCACTTAAATAGATATTCATTATCATTGAAAAACATTTCTCCCATAAAGTATGTTGCACCAAAAACGTAAAGATTATGCAACAATATTACTTTTCTGTTAAATAATAACAAACCTAAAGGAATAATTAACAATTTCTATTGTTTTTCCCAATTATAAATCTTTCACGTTTTTAACGAAATCAAATTGAATTTTGATGAAAAATGAAAAAGACGAAAAAGCTGAAAGTATTTCCCTTTCATCACAAATCCGCAAAGATCAACGAAAAACAGCTGAGGTGAGTTACCATTTTTCACCTATTTCATATTTGGGGTCTCTTTCGTGTATATTGTTAAAGCACACATTCATTAAATAAAAAAAAATACACTTCCGTTGCTAAGTGGGTCATAACGCATGTGAAAGTGTGAAAATCCAAAAAGTTGCTATAAAGTGTGCTTGCCATTAGTAATGCATGATACATAGGTAATAAATGCCATTAAGGAAAAACAATTCAGTCTAACTTTTAAGTAATTTTCTATTCATACCAACGGAAATTTCCAATCGTTTAAGTTGTTTTATATTTCTATCTTATACGACCTAAAGTGCACCCAAAATTTTACTGTTTGTATCACTCATTTGAAAATAAAAGTCGTCATCATGTCGGCACCATTTGTTCTTCCTATTTATATACCTCGTTCTTTCCTTAGGGGACACATTACTTCCATCGATCTCTCAATTTATGGTACCTAATTCGTCCCACGCGTATTGCTCAAACTTCTCTAACCTACACGTTAATTGCGTGACTACCCTATTATAGATATCTGTTAATCGATCGAATCAACATAATTTTTTTAATCGAGTTAATCTAGCCTTGATTTGACCACGCTTTTGTTTTAGGTCTTCCGGAATGATTCAAATTGAGTGATAAGGACTGGAAATAGATATGTATATGAATTAACTTACAGCTTTCTAATGAATTTCTTAACCGCGCTGTTTCTTTACTTGCTTTTGCACTGAACCATTGAATTGGACTTCTGTTGGCCGGCTTCGCTGTTTATTGTCTTACGTGTTTTATATGGGCACTGAACCACTGGATTGTTTAACCGTTGGTTGGCATTCCCTAATGATTAATTACTGTTCTGGATTGCACTGGGACACTAACTCTGCTGGCCGGCTCCGTTGTTACGTTGTGATTGTCTGTGAACTCATCTGAATATTGCAAGGGTTGTCACAATACTGGTCTTGTGACGACCACTTAACTTAACAGACGTACTTGTCGGCAAATGGGTTTTTACAACATTGCTCTATTTCCAAAAATTATAGGACACATGTCAGGATACAATCACCAAGTATGCATCAATATATTATTATTGTAATGTTTTTCCTACCAATGTTGTTTTATAGGAGGCAATAATGCGGAATATTTCCGTAACAGAAAAGGATGTTTCTCATTGAATATACAAGTAATTGGAGACTCTTCCCTACGTATTTTAGACATCGTTGCAAGGTGGCCAGGATCAGACAATTTTTAACAATTCCCGCATGCATGCTCGTTTGGAAGCTGGATAATTTACAGAAATATTATTTTGGGAGACTGTGGTTATGCATTAACCAAGTACTTGATTACTCCACTGCTTCACCCAGCTACACGAGGTGAACGTCTCCTCAATGAAGCACAAATTCGCAGTAGAAACCCTATTGAACGGCTCTTTGGAGTTTGGAAACGACGATTTCCTGTGTTATCGATTGGAATTCGTCTTTCCATAGAAACTATACAAGCAGTAATAATTGCTTGTGCTGTGCTCCACAACATAGCAATTCATGAAAATGAAAACCAACCACCAGATGATCCAACATTATTGTACCAGTAATTGAGGAAAATGAAGACATCGAGTTAGAGGAAATACAGGGCCAAAGATACTTTCGTCAGCCTTTTATAATATATTTTTCCGAACTGAATTGAATCAGCATTTTCGTGGAAACTTTAAAGCATGTTTTTATAATTTATAATACTTAGTTTTTTTTGTTAAAATCTATTAATTTATGTACATTACATACTACTCTAAAATTCACAAATTATTTTGTAATTTGATTAATTGTATTTTTAACATTTCCACCTTCAATTTCTTTTCTTCGTTCAACAAACGTTAGCCTTTCAACCTTTCTTTGTGAATTTCTGCGTTTCTCTCATCTTCTTTTACCAGTAACTCGCATTTTTAGCGATTTAAGGTCGTTTTTTGTTGTGCCACTTTCTTTTAACACTGTCATGGAAGTTGCAACTTCATCGTACCAAGCGGGAGTTTTTTTGGCTGATACGTCGCTTTTTTTTGAGGAGCTATAACAATTCACCCTCAGCATCTTCCTTACGAATTTTGAAAATTGTCCGTTTCGATACCCCAGTCATATTTGCGACTGTCCCCACAATTGTTGATACAGAACCACAATTGTTTAAATTAAAGTGGTAGTTTACCACATCCAACACTTCACCTTTTTTGAATTTAATAACATCTGATGATTTTGTTTCCAGTAAAGATTGTACTAAAACACTAACCCTAAAGCGGCAAAACTAGCGGTAAATGAATAGTTTCATTTGTGCATCTACATAAATACAATGTCGAATCTGAAAAGGTTTATTTGCGTAAATAATGAACAAAAAGGTATTTCAATGTCCAACAACAATAAGGTTATTTATGACTGTAATGTCCAGTACCTACCTGCGTTTAACTAATTAATACACATACATACAATTTATGCATACTAAATTGCAGAAGCTCTTTTACCAGATCCCAATTCCATTTTTTAAACTTATCTTTCAGAATACATGCTAAACTTATACATAGGTAGACGGATATGATAACCTATGGTCCGAATCAATGTTGGCTATTAGTGGTTTACAAAATAGTCAGAAATTATATCATATTGTTAAATTTTAAACAGACATTCTCAACGATTATAATAAAGCGGCGGTTTTATATGCGCAAAAAATGCAACATAATTGTTTCTGTGCTCTGTAATATCTACAAAATATTCGCTAAGATACCTACATATTGTGAGAAGATGGAAGGAGTAGGTAACCACCTTCATATATTTGGTTAACACAAATACTGCTGTGTTTGTGCCCGTGCTGAGAACAAGTACATTGCACTTGTAGACCATAAATGTTTTAAAAATTTCGGTGGGTCCTCAACTGCCATGGAAGCAGATATGGTTGTTGAAGGCTTTGGACAGTAGTATTTCGAAAAAAATATATGAAGCTCGTCCATATGGTGCAAGTATGGTTTAAAAAATTGAGTGTACTAATCATTTCCTACGGCATTTTTCAAAACATCTTCGTGAACTTAGAACAAGAAAACGGGGTAACTGAGAAGCTCTGCCAGTTATTCCTCAATTAAGAAAGCGTGATCTAGCCCAGTGCTACAGACTTGTAGTTGCAGTTAAAAAATCTGTACAATATGGAAGCCCGGAAAATATTTCTTTATCAGAACAACGTATACTCCATCACATGTATTTGGAGAGCATAAAAAATGTGAAGCGATCAATTATTTCCATTGTCGAAGAGATGCAAATGAAGAAAATTATGTTGATGCAATGTATGCTTGTGGTCTGTATAAGGACATTCAAGACTGCTTTAAATGATTAATTGATAAAGCTGATAGTTTCATTTTAAATATGACTAATAACTTGGCCGAGCAATACAATTCTTGTTGGTGTAAAAAGAATAAACTTCTCTTTGAAACGCTCGTACCAAACGAGGTGTGAAGCTGCTGCAGTATCTTTTAATAGCAGTGGCGATTTTTATAGAATTATGCACAAGGAATTAACTGCGAAAAGTCCACATGGTCAAAAAAAATTATATTGAAAAAATAGGACGACAAAAACTCATTTATGCTAAATCTAAATTATGTAGAAAGCAAAAACTGTGGCAGGGCCTGATGAACATTATGGTACGGAAGCCACACTGTTTAAACCAGACCTAACGGAAGAAGAATATTTGATTAAAGCAACCGCATTTTTGGAGAAAAGACCATGGAGGAAATTGTAAAGCTTGACGAGCAGACAAAAGGGCGAGCTGCAAATTATGTGTTCGATGAAAAAAAACACATGTGTAAAGACAATAACCAACCTTTTAATATGGTACATTTAAAGGAAATTCGAAAACCAGATATGGTAGACAGAATGAAATAAGAGCAATTAAAGAATTTGAAATAGATTCTGAAAATTGCATGATTGGCGCAAGCGCAGATGGATTGATTGACAATGACAGCATCATTGAAGTAAAATGCCCTACCAAGTTAACTCTAATTGATGCTATAAAGCAGAAAATAATGAAATATGTTAATGTGACGGATGATGATGACATTACATTTAAAACGTAACCATGCGTATTTTTATCAAGTGCAAGGCCAGTTGCATATTACAAAACGAATTATATGTTATTTCGTAATTTGGATACCTTTGGGGATATTGGTTGAACAGGTATGGACAATATTTAACTGTTGTAAGAGTTTATATTGTAATATGTATATTTCTAGATACAACAAAAAGATGATGAATTTTGGAAAAACAAAATGTTAGGCCAGCTCTGCAACTTTTATCATAAGTGCCTTCTTTCAGAGATAATTGACCCAAGAAAATATAGAGGGAACTCTTTCCTACCGTACCATAGAATAGTATTACTCTTTTGATGGAATTAAAATTGTATATTTCTAAATTACTTTTTATAATAAGAGGGATAATAGTCGTTTTTTGTACATCTCTTATAATTTATCATGTTTTGTAACGGAAGTTACAAATATGTTGATAAAATTCTTCAGGTTCGTGGTTAAAAGGTTCGATAATAATTTTTCTATCTTGGTACGCTTGGACCTACCTTTCGTACTTTTCCTTCCCAGGCTAGCTCAATAGGGATGAAAAGGATTAAATATAAATTTGGTAAAACTTTTTCAATTTACTCAGGTTCGATATTAATAAAGAATGCTTTCATCAATTAATTTGGAAAACAATGATTTCATCTAAATGCAACCGCTTATTTATTATAACTCAAGTACGTTTGACGAGGTCCTTAACCTGTCATTTAGCGTCGTCTTTTACGCAAATTACGCTTTTACTTTCCTCACAGTTAGGTCGTAATTATTGAAAAATTTCATAAAATCAATACCAAAATCAATTTATTACAAAGTTAATAAAAGTAAAACAAAATGTACAATTCCTAAAAAAATAATTTCTACCTAAATAAACAAGCTGAATGGCCAATTTTATCGCTTGCTAGCAAAACGTGACATTAAGATTAAAAAATGCTGCTTTACATCCGCTTATATTTTAATTTTGCTTATATTTTAATTTAATTCGAACGCAATAATAAAAATACACATAAAATTCAGTTTTTCTTTCCACTCTCAGTTTAAATCAATAAGTAAATAAAAACTTTGGGACAGTACCTTAATGTTTTTCTACCTTAGCGCGATAGCGTCGACGATCTTCGTAGTACCTTCCAACGGCAGCTCAATTCGTGGTCCGCTTGACGGCGAGTTGCCTTAAATTTCTTCCTTTAACTGGTGTCAAATTCACTTAGAAAAGTTCCAATTTACAACAAAGCTAGTCTTTCATTAAAATCTACACCGCGATTACTCTTAAAACCACAAGGCAGGTAACTCAAACAACAAAGCGATTTTCCGTTACCCCCTCGATAATCTTCCCTGGTAACTAGCTTAGGAAGCTCACCCTTATTTACTGATGTAGCTCCTTTTCTCGTTTTCGATATTTAATTTCGCTTCTTTGAGTTCATTCGCACTTTACGCACATTAAATGCACATCTGGTTTATATACGCTGATATCAAATATTGTTTATTAACCGCAATTTACGCTTTTTATTCACCGTAGTGACACTCTTAAACGCACTCAAATGGTACCTTTTTGGTACCTTCCACCGCTTGGTTTAGCAAATTCACTTAATAAATTCAAAATTCTGGTCGAGTCTTTACTTTAGCACCTTACGCTAATAAAGCCTTACTTCGACTGTCTTTTTCCACTCACACACACTCCCCGCTTACCCTCATATACAATTTTATAAAATATTATCTTATTCTGCACATTCCAGATAAGACACTTGCGCTCTTATACTATTCATTCTGCTTAACCTTCTTAACTCAAAATGAAACTTCCTACGTACTTTACTAAAAACATTTTCCATATATACAAACTTGAAAAGTAAAAAGTACTTAACTTAATTTAACCAAAAATAACGCCCGTTACAGTTTCAATATTGCATTTATTGCATTGTATATTATATTGTATTATTTTGTCTTTATAGCCGTTAATTTGTAAATAAACGTACATTTTTATCTTAACTGTTTTTTTCAAATCACAGTTCAACTGTTTTAGTCACAAATAAGTAATTTGTTTATGGTTTTAGTGTAAATGCAATCCTTTAACGTAATTAAAATAGTACTTGAAGGAATTTACATTATTATAATTGTTCAAGGCACAAAATCGATAATGGAAGTAACACGAAAGTGAAAGTGTTGTGTTTTAAATTGTGATGATAGAGAAATAATAAATTAAACTATCTATATTTTAAATAAAACAAAATATAATTACTTGCAGAATCTTCATGACGCTTTATATGAGTGACGACCGCGTTTATATGTTTTAGACAAAATCGACAATAAGCTTTTTGATTATTACTGGTGAGCCACCGATATTTATTCTCCCATTCTTTATTATATTTTTGTTTGTATAACTTCTTTCGTATTTTTTAGGCGGAGTACTAGCATCATTTATATCACTATCACTGCCTTCTTGTACTTCAATTTCAATTACCCCTTTTCTTGTGGAGAGGTCTCTTGGGTGGCAACGGATACCCACAGAACACTCACTTTTAAATAAACTCCCTGTAAATATATCGTAACACGATTTCAGGCGATATCTGGTGTCTAGGTGGCAAAGTTAATAGCGTAGCACGTGGCATTTTCTAATGTTTACTGTTTACTTTATTATTTTGTAAATGTTAACAGGCATAGCATACACTTTTTTACAGCGGTTTTTATTTATTCTACAAAAACAAATAATACATTTGTGTCATACAGAAAAATTTAAAAACAGAATAAAGTTTATGTTTATATGTGACAATAAATTATTATAAAGACAAACTCAACTGAAACTACAAATAAACAAAATGAACTGATAATATAAGATTTAAATAAAATATATATCCAGAAACTCAACTCAAACTATTAATGAATAGAATAAACATCAAAACTGAAAAAAAAAACATATACCTATACAGAAATTCAACTTAGACTATTAAGGAACAAAATTAACATACCAACTGAAATAGAATTTAAATAAAATATTATGAACAGAAACTCAACTGAAACTATAACATTATGAACTAAAGTAATAATACAACAATTAAACATTATGCCATTGCGTTGAATTTCTCATCTTCTTGTGATGTCCTGACGTAGCATTTCACTGTTGTCTATTCTTTTCACGAACATATTTATACATTAAAAAAGAAATGTATTTATTTATAATTAACTCAGAACAATTATAAGATTCACATGAATTGAGATTTAATGATAAATTATACGAGCGCTTGAAACTATCTTCAATGTTAGATTTGAAGGCGTTGCTCTCAAGAAACCCATATAAATTAACATATACATACATCTCGAACAATTTGAATTACAGATTCATGACAAATTTGACGGTCTGGTATTTTAACTTCTTCCTTTCACTCATGTTTTTTTATTTTTCGCGATAAAAATTTGAAATTAAGTAGGTTAAATATCAATTATTTTTTTTTTAATTTTGGTGCATTTTTTTTAAAATCGGATGTTTACTTTTTGAGATATGGAATGTCCTAAAATTAGGACACCGTGAACAAACGGTATATAATATATGCATATTCGTACTTCTGTGAAATTTGAGTTTTACATGATAATTTAATATCATACACAATATTGGTTTATAATTGTTTAAATATAATATATTTTACTACTGTACATGGTGTACTGTCTAAAACAATTTTTTTTCTTAGACAAACATAAATTTACCTTACATTTTTCACACAAAATATATTGTAATGGAGTAAGTAGGTTAAGAACAATGAATGGGGATTAGATATAAGGCGGAGCAGAGTATTATTAGGAATTATTATCATTACTGTTAATTGTTAAGTATAGTTCAATTAAGAGCTAATCACAAATAGTTTTAGTGTAGGTAATTGTTGTATGAGATGTATGAGAATAAATTAAGTAGATATTAGTGTAATACGAGGTGTTTCAATCCATTGTCTATGAAGAGACATCATAATATGTTTTCCCTTTACACTCAGGAAATTTACACCTATTTGAATAGTGCTTATCATCAACAATAGGCAGATGGCCAACTCCATCTAATATTATTTCTGCAAGAGGTCTTGTCTCTGCAGATCTCTTTTTAAATGTCGAGTTCAACCGATGCAGGTCTTCCACGTTTTCTACCCTGCATTTTATTAGAAAACAGTAATTTTGTACCTTCTCGCCTCTCCACATGCGGAACCGTTCATCACATTCTTCGCATGTGGGGATTGTCTGTTTTATTCGGTTTTGGCTTGGGTTGCTCTTTCTTCCCCTTCTTTCGTTTTCATGAGAGTCCCTAGGTAACTCATACCCAGTTCCCAGTTCTTCTTATTGGATACCATCCACTCTATTAGGTCCTCCGTCGACTCAAGGCTCGCGCTGCACTTCCCTTTGAGTGCCTCTCTCTCCACTGCCCATCTTGTGCAGCTCATGACCGTGTGGTTTACGTCATCCCTACTCCCGCAGTATCTGCATTTTTCGTCCTCGGCTTTGCCAATCCTTTTGAGGTAGCAGCCGAAAGAGCCGTGCCCCGACAGCACTTGTGTGAGGAAGTAATCCGTTCTTTTAAATGGGCATTTATGCCAAGTTGCAACATTTGGGATCAGCCTTTTTGTCCATTGCGCCTTTTCTGTCTGGCTCTCCCAGCTGCTTTGCCAGTGTGTCAAGGTGCTTTCCCTTGCCTCCTCCTTATTCTTAGTGGCGTCCCCGTCGCCCAGTTTGCTTTCTTTCTCTGCCCTTTCCAGGATCAGCAGGTCCATCGGTGGGCAGCCTGTGATAACCTGTAGGGCCTCTGCCGACACCGTCCTGTATGCGGACGCAACCCTGAGCAGCATCTTCCTCTGCGCCTTCCGAACGAGCTTCGAGTACGCTGGGGCCAGCATCGCGGCCTTCCACGTTGACGCTCCGTAGAGCATTACAGATTGAAATACCTGGTTGAGTACCAGCCTCTTCTGGGAGCCTGGGCCACCCACATTAGGCAGGATCCTGGACAATGTTTCCACCTTTTGCTCGGCTTTCGCCACTGCGGCCTTTGCGTGCTGGCCCGGGTTGTTGTTGTCATCCAGGGTTATACCCAGGTATCTAAGCGTCCTCTGTTGCCTTACCTCCTCGTTCCCAATCTTCAACACCACCCCGGTCTTTTTCCTGGGTCCCTTCATAACTACCAGCTTGGTTTTTTCCGGTGCGATTTCCAATTTGTTATTGTACATCCATCTGCGGATTTGCTCTAGTGCAGTGCACCCGGTATTGTTTAGTTCTTCCACGGAGTTCGCCTCCACCGTGACTAGCAGGTCATCGGCGTAGGCGGTCGTGCGTACCCCTTTCGGTAGCCTTAACTGAAGGACTCCGTCGTACAGCAGGTTCCATAGAGTCGGTCCAATTACCGACCCTTGTGGGACACCTGCCCGAACTGGTAGACATGTCTTTCCCACCATAATCTTTCTACCTCTTAGGTAGTTTTGCACCAGTCTGCCCAGCTCCTCCGAAATATGTCTCTTCCTCATCGCCCTCAGAATCCTGTCCCAGGGGGCGGCATTAAATGCGTTGCGGATGTCTATCGCGACTGCTGTAACCCACCTACATTTGCTATCCCTGACGACGCTTTGAACTCTGCTCACTTGGCTCGGCTCACAAGTAACAAGTAGTGTCTTTCTGGAATCCAAAAACTGAAGAAGTTGGAATCTTCTTTTTATCTGCTAAAAATTCTTTTGGCAATTCACGTTTATTTTTCCTTATAGTGCCCACGTATGTTAGCTTCTTGTTATTTAGAAGTGTTATGGCCAGAGAAAAACTGGTCAACCAGTTATCGCTCGGAATATTTCTGTTGCTTCCTGGAACGGGCTCCACCATACGTAAAACGATTTCTTTAACGGAGTTACTCACTTGGACTGGACCATCCGGTTGCTTTCCAACATAAGGCTCTAAGGATTTTCAAAGGAAAATGAGTAAGTTCATAGAAAATTTGCTTGCGCACTTGTTGCAGCTGGTAGTCTAGAAGGTCCTGGTATTGATTCAGCATCCAGTGGAGTTAAAGTACGTGGTGGATTAGACATTTGTGTTTTTATTTCATTTATTTGTTTCCGATTTGAAAGATTTTCTTTTTCCTCTATATTGTGGCTTTCATCCATATCCATAATTGGCATTGCAATGGTTTCGTGAACTATCCCAGCAAAGTCATCATCAGTAAATTTGTCCGGATTTAACGGAAATATCCTTGTATTCTTAAAGCCAGAAACACCTTTTTCAATTGTTGCTACTTTTTGATAGGCTTTATTAAAAAGACCAGCTAGATCATAGGGAGTAATTTTAGCATAATTTTTTGTTTTAATAAACAGATCACATTCTTTGTTGAATGCCGATTTTAAAGAACTATTGAACGATACGTCCAACGGTTGCAAGCGGTGGGAAGTGTACGGTGGAATTGTGACAATCGTTATAAAATTTTCTCTACAAAAGTCATAGATTCTTAGAGACTTATGGCTACAGTGATAATCCATAATCAACAAAACTGCATCATCTTTACTGGGTTTTGTATGGTTTTTACAATGTTCTAGCCAACTATAAAATATACTTTCATTTATCTACCCATTGTCTGAACATTTCTAGATGGAACCTTCTGGTCCATCTTTAGTCAATAATGGACTTAACCTCTTCCGCGGAAATAACGGTGGAATGTAATTTCCAGAAGCACTAGAAGCACAATTTACAGTTACGTTTTTACTCTTTCCCAACTAACTACGCAACCAACTTGCTTTTGTCCTTTTGGGCCAAGTATTTTTCCAGGCATTTGTACAGTAGAAATACCAGTCTCGTCGGAATTATAAATTCTTAAGGCTAAAAAGTTGTGTTTTTCAAATACATTTTCAAGATTTTGAAAAAATTGCTTAACTTCTTCCTTGTGTATTCGATTCTGCTAAGGCTAGTTGCTTCAGGCTTCCTTGGGCTAATCTCTGGATGTCTTATTAGAAAGCCCTCAAGCTAGTCGGTACCAGCTAACTCAATAGCCTTATTGAAAGGATGCTGAATGTTATTTTTTTGTGCAAATTGAAAAGCTAAGGTCAATAGCTGTGATGCCGTAAAACTTTTTTGCCATTTCTTGTTCCATTTCTACGCTAAAAACAGGTTTTCGTCCCAATACATCTTTTCCAAAAGTACGTTTCTTTAAGTGATCTCTTAAAGTTGTCCTCGGAATGTGCATTCTCTCTGAAATTCTCTTTACAGGCTCCCCCGCACGAACAGTATTAATCGCTGCCTTTAATTCATCAGAGGACCATTTGGCCCTTTCGGATGTTCTTTTTCTGTGTCTTGGCATCGATCGCAGCGAAAAACTGAAAATAAAATCATAGTATTTTATTGTTGAGATATATAAACGGGGGAATGTCGTTATGGAGAAATTGCCCTAGACATTTCTGGCCATATTACCCCAACGTGTATTCGTTACTAAAAATAAAAATATCTCATAAAATGGTGGCCTTTCTTTTAATATTATTCAAGCACAAATACTTTCACAACTGTATAAAATCCCAAATAGATTCAACTCATCCTCGCGCTAATTTTATTTTTGTACATACCCCTTAATTTCGAAGAACAACAAATAAGAACATGCGACACATGAACTGCTTTGTCAACTACCACTTGCCAACTAACACAAATGGCGGCTTTGCGCTTAGGCATAAACTTACCCCACTCCATTGTCATGTTCAGGGCCGCATGCTAGAAGTTTGGATACGCGTCGCTGTGTTTACATTGAAGGTGGCGAAATTACCCCGTATAGCGATTTTCCCTCTCTCTCTCCTACGCTTTCCGCATGAATCTGTGCTTATTCGCAAGGCAGAGTTCTGAATAAGCGAAAAAAGAAGCATAAAATGTCATGTAGCAAATGTGTAGTGTTTGGCTGCAACAATGTCGAAAAAAGGGGAGAGAAGCAGTTTTACAGATTTCCCGGACGTAACTTCGAACTTGAGAGGAAAAATAAGTGGATCGAGTTCGTCAGAAAGGGGTAAGTTTAGGTTAACAATAACAATCAATTCGACAGCTGACGGTTGACACTACGACACAAACTCAACGTAGGTTTACGTAATATTTACAATGCTAAGGTTAGAAGATACATTTTTTATTTTCGCTCTTTTTTCCATTAGGTACTTTTTGTAAGTATGACAAAGACAATCGAATACGACCTAATAATTTGCGTTAATTCACACAGGAATAACTAATGATTTACTAAAATCCCAATTTCTTTCCAGCCATCTACATCTTGTATTATTATTGGGTGTAAAACAAGTCTTAATTACATGAAGAAATAGATGTAGATTACATGTAGACATATCACCATGTAAAACCAGTTTAATAACAGTATCGTGTTTTACGTAAGGTCTGTCGGGGTTTCTCGATCCATGGGTAACTGGGCCATGGAATATTACCCGCCACATCATTTAAATTATTTTATTTTATACAGTTGACTGTGGTTAAGTAGAGTACTAACAACATAAAACAACACACATAATCTAAAAACCAGTTAAATTTTGGAATTTCATGGTGACATCAAGTGAACTAGTGTTATTTTTAACCACATCTACCTACAGATAAGCAATAAAAAATATATTTTATTTTTACACTTTATTTTAAGAAATTACGTTCCGAAATACTTAATAATTTACGGATAAAACGTGGAAGGGGATGTTCCAGTTACCCCATCCAAAATTTGCAAACAGAGTATCTGGGCCGTAAGCTTGGTGTATTTGGACCACTAGGGTCCAGACAACCCTCTTGTATGTTCTAAATTGGACGTGTTTAATGTCTTGCAAACAATGGTGAGTAACTAAGTAAGAAAGGCGCAGAAGAGTACCGGTACTACATATACCAGAGGAGATTTAGAAACAGCGTTATCTGATGTTAAGAATGGCAACAAAACCACTCTGCTAAATATACACAGATTATTCTGAAAATATTCTGTGCATGTAACACGAACATTCTTGGAACATTCACAGTACCATATACAGAATCTTCGTTTGGATTATTCTTAGGATGTTTAGAGCATATTCCGGGTACCCATTAGGATTATGTCGCTTTTATAATATTCAAAATTATTACCTATATGTACATTTAACAATATCACAAAATATAACAACTAAATTAATTTTTTTTCTTTAACCGTTCAGCTGCTTTGCTCAACCATAGAGCAATCTCATTTTCTATATTTTTTTTAAATAAACCATCTTCTGCTGATGTTTTGCAATTACATAATTGTACAGAATCTGCAAATACAAGGTGACCACGGGATGTATTTACATTTAAAAATAAGCAAAACTGTGTTAGTTTTTCAAAAAACAAATTTATTTACTTTTCTAACATGTTGGTTGGGATATGCCATTTAACTTAAGTAGCAAAAATCAGGTCAGGAAGGTGACGGCCATCTTCCCTGATACAATTTTCAATTCTGTTTAGGAAGCTCTGCCATACTCGCTGTAGTGTCTCCTCGGTGATTAGTGCCACCTCTTCACGAATTGCTTCCTTCAGATCATCCAAATTAAGAGGTTTGCGTTGAAAAACTTTCTCTTTCAAATGTCCCCACAAAAAAAAATCGCACACGTTGATGTCGGGAGAACGAGGGGGCCAGGGTACATCTCCAAATCTTGAAATGACATGACCGGGAAACAAGTTTTGCAGTAAGGTCATCGTAATTCTTGCTGTGTGAGCAGTAGCTCCGTCTTGCTGGAACCATATGTCCTGTTGCAAGTTGAGCCTTTGCAGTTGTGGGAGGAAAAATGTATTCATCATATGCACGTACCGATTCGCGGTTACTGTCACCGTAACTCCATCTTCTTCAAAAAAGAAGGGACCAATAACATGTTGTCTTGAAATCCCACACCATACAGTCACACGAGGCGAATGGAGCGGTTTCTCATGAAACTGTCTTGGGTTTTCCCCTGCCCAATATCTGCAATTCTGTTGGTTGACTGTCCCATTTAAGTAAAAATGAGCTTCATCGCTCATGAAAATTACAGCATCAGGCTCATCGTGGAGAAGAACTTGCATTTGAGTAGCAAAATCCAACCTTTGGGGGTAATCAGTTTCTTTTAACTCCTGTACACACACAATCTTGTAAGGGTGAAACTTCAGATCCAGTTTCAAAATTTTTCGGACTGACTCACGTCTCATACCCAATGTCAGTGCGTGGCGTCGAGCTGAACGACCGGGACTCCTAGTCATTGCTGTTCTGACTCTCTCAATGTTCTCCGGAGTCCGCACCGTTCGTGTAGCACCTGCTGGTTTTTTATTCATAATGTTGCCCGTGGTTCGAAAACTTCTAGCCCATTTCATAATCGTTGGTCGGGTCGGTACGGCTCCATGCCGGTCAACGTTGAAACGAATGCGAAAATCACGCTGAGCGGCTACCACTGAATCATTGTTTCTTACATACGAGTCGTAGGTAAACACGCGATGTTCAACCGTCCACGGCTCCATTGCGACTGAGATACGTAAATGGCCATGCCATGAAAGGTGAATGACCGCCCTACCATCACCTGATCACTCGCCTGGGCTGAGTACAGTCCCAACAAAAATGTTAATACTTCCCGTGGTCACCTTGTACTAGTAATGAAACACGCCCCCGCACATTTTTAATACTTACTTATAATCACAACTGATATAGTTTTTTCATAAAACTTGTGCTTCCCTGATGCCCCTTATAGCTGAACAGAACTCCCAAACGATCCGACATCACTGACGACATTATGCGTCTTACAGACTCTTTCTAATTGGACGAACCATCAAAAGATAAACACTTCACCTATAAAATCCAAGGAAATACCTTGTATTGAATAAATATTGTTAACTTACTATTTGATTTTGTATGTCCTCTTTCTTTTTATTTTCATCAACCTAGTCATTTTGAGTCGATTTTATGATATTTTCCAATTGATTTAAATCTTCATTCTCCGTCTTAAGTAGAAACAATTGTGTGATCTGTTTAATATCTTCTCAAAGTTGGCACTCAATCCTGTTTAAGATGCCCCTATCTTTAATTAGTGCGCCCACTTTTTTTTCCAGCTGCTCTATGTACCGGGTGGGCTAAATTGGACACTTTCTTATGGAAATATCGTAGGTGCCTTGAGCTCGATTTTAATGACAAAATGACTGGCGTAAACGGTATTCAGCTATTCGTTTGGCCACTAGGGGACGTTCCTCGAAATTAATCGATTTCTTTCATTCTCCATAACTTTCTTGTTATTAAGTAAAGATAAGTGATTTTGGCAAAATCTTTCTTACAGCACTTTTTTACGTAGAAATCCATTGCGATGGACAATTGTTATACAGGGTGTTTGGTTTTTGTGTACCACTCTAAGCTACATTTTTCATACGGACCACTCTATATATTTTGGGGTTTTTGAAAATAGAGTAAAATTTCCTAAATTTTTGATGTATCACTTGTTATACTTAGGTAAACATTATTTACAATATTGCATTTAATACATTGTTAATCGATAGTGTAAATCGCAAAGTGCGTAACTCCATTTATTCTAAAATATTGTTTATTGCGCCATCTAGTAAAATAAATGCATATCTATAGTTTGAAAAATTCCTAAGTCCGTAGCATTAACCGTTTTGCCACACATGCTGAAATAGTATATTATGCAACGAGCATGTAATGATGGCTATTAATACACGAGCACGAGGTAAGTTACGACACGAGCCGAAGGCGAGTGTCGTAAATCTTGTGCGAGTGTATTAATAGCCATTACATGAGAGTTGCATACACTATTTTTTCTACGACCTGTGTTAATTAAAAAAAAATTATTATAAAATTTAATTGAACATTGTACATTTATTTATTTGAACAAAATGTAACTTATAGGTACTACTGTTTCTTATCAATATTTATATTATGTATGGTACAATTATGGAAATGAAGTTGCGGAATTGCCTCCGTGGGAAAATTATTACTAGTACTTGCAGAATTTATATTAATTGTATTCAACGTTTGATTAGTTTGTATAGAATTTAATATTTTTTCTGACACGTTTATTTTATTTTGAATGGAGTCATCTATGTAGCTCTCAGCGACGGTTGTCGACTTCCAACCCCCATGCCGTTTGAGTGTAGTAATATCGCCTCCAGCATCTACCAATATTGTTGCAGAGCTCCTTCTAAAGCAGTGACCTGTGTAGAGATGCGGATATGGGAGGTTCAGATAGGTAGCTATTGTTTTGCCCATACTGCCAAATTTATTGATGCCCACGTTTTGAACTGTGCACTTTCCATGGAAATAATTATTGAAAAAATTTTGAGTGGTACAGATTTTTGGCCGGAGATCCATGTACTTTTTACATACATCATAATATTTGCCTGTTATGGTAAACTTCCTTGTTGTTTTTGTTTTTGTGTCCCGTATCGTAACCAAAATGAGTGTTTTTAAATCACTTACATCATTAAATTTCAACGAATGCATTTCATGTCTTCGACACGCTCCCATAATACCAAAAATTAATACTACCTACAGTAAATCAAAAAAATTATGATCAGTAACAAATTTCAATTCACTTACTTACTTTTGTCAGAAGGTAATCACTGTCCGGTGCCTCATTAATAAAGGTTTTTATTTCATTTGGTGAAAACGTTTTAGATTTCTTTCCGTTATACCCTTCTGATTTACGTTTTAATAACGCGTGCAATTTTGGATATTGTGCTATATTAATTTGGTTTTTAATATTCAGAGTAGACTTAAGTATTGAGTAGCGTGTCCATAAGCTTGGCGATTGTATTTTATTTTATTTGATAGTTCTTCAAAGTAAACAATTAACACATTCTCAGAATACGAAGCAATATTGTTTTTAGTTCTCCATTCCATAAATTGATTGTAAAATGTTTCATAAATTTTTCTCGATTTTTCCGGTAACAAATTATTTGTCGCCACCATAGCTTTTTCCGTAATGTCGGGTGGTGTTGACGTTATTTCATCATCACTATTACTTTTATCACTCATTATTACAAGTTATTATTAATATATGCAATGCAAATAAAATTTTTCAACTTCTTGCAATGAACGAACAAAATTTTTGACAAATATCAACAACTCCTGTAACTATGGCGATCAAGTAAAATGCTTGACAGCTATTGGCTAATTTGACTCGTTTTATAATGAAAATCTGTATCGAAATGAATATCATTTAGATACAAGCTAAGCACACTTAATAAGTCGATTAAAGTATGGGAGTAGAAAAAAGAAAAATGCCTATCTCCACGCTTCAAATTGCTGACACGCAAAATACGTATGTCCCGCAAATCACATTGTTTGACAGTTAGGTTACCTGTGTGTTCGTGAATTTCTCTCCACAATCCTTTAATTTCTGCTTAAACTTTGGTTGTTTATTGAAAAAAGTAAAAGGTAAGTCTTTTATTTATCATTTCGTATTATACTTGTGTTAAAAATTTTAAGAATAGGTGATTAAATTGTTATGTGTTTACATTAGGAGATACGCATTTTGCGTCAAATAGGAAATATAAAACTGGAAGGAGATACGAATATTTTTACAATATAAATAATATAATAAATTGCTTTTGACTGTAAATATATTATATAATTTTTGATTTTTTGACTTCAGTGTTTGAGAAATGTGTGGTTTTTTGCAAGCCAGTGAAATTAATATTTTATCTTTTTCTATCTGGCATAATTTGGTAGGTAGTTGTTGGTAGAAATTGGCTTCGGTATTTTTATTTCAAAAGTTGTAACTCATTTAACACGTAAGTCACGTTGTATAATATCTTTTATAGAAATGGCTAGAAGGGCACACAAGATTATGAACCTTTTAAAAGAAGCGCAAACGTTAAGTACTGAAAAAAATCGTAATCAAGATGAGCATGAAGAGATGGATCAGTTGACACCATCTGATGGAGTCGATGTTATTCCTGATCCTTCTTCACCTACGATAGAACATAACGTCGACAATATTATAGTGCAGAATGAAGGCAATGAACAGGCAAACAATTGTTCTGATGATGACCTGGTGAATTATGCTAGAGAAACTGAAAAAATGCTTCTTAACAAAATTTCTCATGGAGAACCGTACAACGTGAGCTTTGATTATGAACAGGTCGCTGTAACAAAGAAACCACTACTTGCAGTGCACTACCAAAATTGGGTTCCAACGAACAAACTCCATTCGTGCTAAACACACTTTTCCTAGAAAAAGAAATAGACGAAGACCTTGATTACATAATTACCGAAGAAGATATTATTATGGAAGAAATGACAAGTAATGCAGATGCAGACTCGGACAGTAATGAGATACGCGAAGAAAACATACCTGAAGACAATGCAATTACTACCCCAGAAGAATTAAAAAAGCGTTCTAGATCGAAAAGAAGTGAAACTGACATAAATAAATGGAAGAAACAGTTAAACTACAAGAGTAGAGAAAAGGGACTTAAGTATAAAGGAAAGAAGAAAGAAAATGGTACATGGAATTACAATATAGAAAAGTCTCCCAAAAAATTGAAACCTCGTTGTAGCTGCAAGTTAAGTAGAAACAACACTAAATTGAAATGTTTGTCTATTACCGAAAATGATAGGCAAGTAATATTCGAAAATTTTTGGAGAATGACCTGGGGTGAGAAAATCACTTATGTGAACACACTTTTAGTTGTGGCTCCTACGAAACGACGAAGGGGAGAACAGGAAATTTCTAGAAGACAAACATCTACTGAGTTTTATTTAAAAGTGGGATACAATCGAACACGAGTATGCAAAAGTATGTTTTTGAACACACTATGCGTTGGAGAAATGGGCTCATGAAAAAGTAATAAACAATGATCAAGTTCAAATGCAGCCTACAAAGGGACCCGGAATTACAAAAATTGTTGAATTTTTCGATAGCTTGCCCAAACTCGAGTCTCACTATTGTAGAGCAAACACTTCAAAGTTCTACTTGGAAACAATGTGGCACTCAAAATCACAACTGTATAAAGTTTATTGCAAAGATTTTTGCAAAGGAAATAATATACAACCTATGTCTCGAGGCACCTTTTCAACAATTTTCGATCAAAAGAATTTATCTCTATACCTGCCTAAAAAAGACAGATGTGATATTTGTGTAGCTTTTGAGACACAAAATATTTCCCAGGACGAGTACGATTTGCACCTTATTTTAAAAAATGAAGCACGCCAAGAAAAGACAAACGACAAAAAATCCGATAATGAAGTTTTTGCTATGGATTTGCAATCTGTGTTACTAAGCCCGAAGTCGAACGTCAGCTCCTTGTATTATAAAACTAAACTAATCGTACACAATTTCACGATTTATGATCTAAAGCGCATGCAAGGCCACTGCTTTTTGTGGAATGAAACAGAGGGGAGACTAACGGCTAATGAATTTGCATCAGTAATATAGTCCAGGAAATAAAGCATTTCACTGTCGAAATTTTGGCAGTAAGAGGGAATTGGACGTGCTTGGGCGCGTTGGATTCGTCATGAAATGTAGAAAAAATGCGACATTCAATAATTTTGTAGAGGGGCTAAATTGCATTTTTATAGGCGAAAAATGCATTTTTTCGGATGCATTTTTTTAGATTCAAAGAAAAAAAATCTTAATTCGGTTATATGTAAGTAAAAGCCGCCAAATTGCGTTACTCGGGGGTTTTCGGGGTCGCTGATCATGAATCTGATGTTAAAAAAGATCTACCGCGTACATGGGGCTCAGAAACCGAGTAAAGCTCATCTCCGAGAAATTTCCTATAATTTTCTATCTATCTTGATCAAAATCGTTACTCGGGGGTTTTTGAGGTCGCGGAACAATATTATGACATTAGTTTTATCTAATATCTAATAATAATAATAATAATAATATTAATTCTTTTATAAAACATATTTTAACATACAGGGTGGGCCATTGAAAAGGTAACACGCCTGTTTTGGGACACTTAGACCAGTTTCTTAAAAAACGCTCGGACACGTCGATTTTATATTTTTGGGGGACAACTTTTGATGTCAAATTTGACTTTGTCAGGTCAACCCCCTAGCCCCAGCAACCCCTAACTCAAGAATTTAAATAGGGAAAAGGAGTCGAGCGACCCCTCATTTGATGCGTCTTTTAATTCTCCATTCGACAGTACAAATAAAAATTCGTTTTATTCAATTTTTTTTTCGCCCGATGGAAAGCACCCTCCAGATTAACTATGGTGGGGGTGTTGTTTAGGAAAAATCCTGAAACACGTCATTTTTGACCTTTTGAACGGCACATTTTGATGTCAAATTTGACCTTACCAGGTCAACCCCTAACTCAAGAATTTAAATAGGGAAAGGATGTCGAGCGACCCCTCATTTGAAGCGTCTTTTAATTCTCTATTCAACAGTATCAATGAAAATTAGTTTTATTCAATTTTTTTTTCGCCCCCATGAAAAGCACCCTCTATATTAAGTAAGGTGAGGGTGTTGTTTAAGAAAAATCCTGAAATGTGCCGTTCAAAAGGTTAAAGGTAGTGTGTTTCAGGATTTTTCCTAAACAACACCCCCACTTTAGTTAATCTGGAGGGTGCTTTTCATGGGAGCGGAAAAAAAATTGAATAAAACTAATTTTCATTCATACTGTCGAATAGAGAATTAAAAGACGCTTCAAATGAGGGGTCGCTCGACTCCCTTTCCCTATTTATCAACGAACTTCGTTCGTTACTGGAATCAATATTCCGTCCGTGCGTCCGTGCGTTGCAAGAGATGTGTATTGTCTACATTCGAGTTAAGATATGGATCTTATGTGAAATTTTATGCTGATTCAAGATCCGGTCCCAATTTTTCGATATCTCAAATACTTTTCGAAATATTCGACTTTAAAGTCGAAATTTCGAAATTATCAAATTTTGTCTTTTTGATAAGGCCAGATTTTTTTTATACTTTCGTTACTGTGGTATTCGAAGTTCGTTTTGTAATCCAGGGATTTCAACTAGTTAAATTCTTGAGTTAGGGGTTGCTGGGGCTAGGGGGTTGACCTGACAAAGTCAAATTTGACATCAAAAGTTGTCCCCCAAAAATAAAAAATCGACGTGTCCGTGTGTTTTTTTAAGAAATTGGTCTAAGTGTCCCAAAACAGGCGTGCTACTTTTCGTTGGCCCACCCTGTATAATTATCACACAAAATAGAATGCAGAGTATCTCACGAACACCTGGTTTACTAAAAAATAACCGTTAAAAATGATGCCGATAAGAATAACAGCAGCAACTACATTAGAGAAAATTTCCCGGAGATGAGCTTTGTACCCTCGGTTTCTGAGCCCCGGGTACGCGGTAGATCTTTTTTGACATGAGATTCATGATCAGCGACCCCGAAAACCCCCGAGTAACGCAATTTGGCGGCTTGTACTTACATATAACCGAATTAAGATTTTTTTCTTTGGATCTAAAAAAATGCATCCGAAAAAATGCATTTTTCGCTTATAAAAATGCAATTTAGCCCCTCTACAAAATTATTGAATGTCGCATTTTTTCTACATTTCATGACGAATCCAACGCGCCCAAGCACGTCCAATTCCCTCTTACTGCCAAAATTTTCGACAGTTTGCCCTTTTTTTGTGCTAATTTTCCTGGACTAATAGTACATTTTCTTACAAAGAAAATTGAAGGTAGACCAAATAATGATAAAAAAATCGACTATATTTTGTATAGCGATGGCTGCGCGGCCCAAAATAGAAATTCTGTGCTATCAAACGCCCTTTTTAACTTAGCAATTGACAAAGGCGTAACTATTATGCAAAAATACCTCCAAAAGGGCCATACCCAGATGGAGGCTGACAGTATGCATGCTGCAATAGAGAGAAGGATTAGAAAGTCCAACATTAATCTACCTGCCGATTACGTTCTGATGTGCAAAAAAGCATGTTTGAAAAATCCCTATCAGGTATACTATTTATCACATGATTTCTTTAAGAACGTCGAGGGTAATGTAAATATTATTTCATCAATAAGACCTGGCAAACGAGTCGGAGATCCTCAGGTAGTTGACTTAAAGGCAATTAAATACACCAACAAAAATATGTTTTTTAAATTAAGGCATTCGGAATTGGAATGGAAATCTTTTCCGGCAAGATTGCCTGTAAACCTTAAATGTATAAACTTTGACACCTTGCCTCAATTGTACAGAGCCAGAATTCCCATAAAAAAGGAAAAATATGACCATTTGCAGAAGCTGAAAAAAAGTTTAGAACCTGACTACCATGCATTTTACGATGAATTACCTTATAATTAGCCTTTTGTACAATATTATAATATTATAATAAGTTGTAAATTTAAAAAAAATGAATAAAGTTGTTTTAAATTTATGTAAAAGACATCAAGAGTTGTTTTCAGAAAAAATCGTAACTCCAATTTATTATCAATATATTACTGCGCAAAAACGTATCTCCTTTAAAAAATAGTAATAAAGCTTCAAGACAAAATATCCTTTCCTATTTGACCTGCGTTGGCACTTTCTAGTCAAAAAACAAATTTCCTTCCCATCAATTTTAGTTGTTGTCAATTAAATTAGTTTTTTAGCTCTCCTGTAAAATTTTGCTAAATGGAGTTACGCACTTTGCGATTTACACTATCGTAATTCAAATTTAAAATATTTGGAGCTAATTAAAATTTCTAGATAACTAAGACATTGTCATTTTAAATCATGCTACCGTTTTTTGTTAACCATGGAAACCTAGATGTTTTCAAGCAAAATATTGAATGCTTAAAATAATATTTAACATAAATATAGCAAATGACACGTAAAAATTTAGGAAATTTTAGTCTCTTTTCAAAACCCCCAAAATATATAGGGTGGTCCGTATGAAAAAATGTAGTTTAGGGTGATACACAAAAACCAAACACCCTGTATAAAAATTGTCCATCGCAATGGATTCTACGTAAAAAAATACTCTAAGAAAGATTTTGCCAAAATCACTTATCCTTAATAATAATAGAGTTATGGAGCATTAAAGAAATCGATTAAATTTGTGAAACGCCCCCTGGTGGCCAAACGAATAGAGATAGCTGAATTCTGTTTACGCCAGCGATTTTCTCATTAAAATGGAGCTCAAGACACCTAGGTCCATTTTTTCTATCTCTTAAGATAAAGGATGTTTCCATAAGAAAGTGTCCAATTTGTCCCACCCGGTACACCATTTGGTGTTTAACTAACCTATCATTCTTAATAACTAGCTTAATTAAATCATCAATTTTCTTTTCAACTGAGGTTGAAGTGGCTAATTCAATTTTATCTGCAGTGATAGTTTCATCCACACGAGATTCTAAAAACGAATTACATTAACAACGCAGCAGGCAGCACCTAATAGTATATTATCATGCAAGTGTATGAGTAGGGGAGACCGAGGGGAGTTGAAGCAATTTTCACATTTTGCTTCCTACACAAAATTCTATAAAGACATATCGTATGAAGTTAGTGTCAACCGATAGTACGTGTCTTACACTTTCAAATGACACCTACTCAAAGAAAGTATAAATCTGAATTCGGTGGCGAAAAATCGACTTCAATGTGAAAAGTCATTTTGTTTCAATTCAACTCATACCGAGGTCAGTTGAAACAGAGGTCGAGGTCAGTTGAAACAGTTGAGTTTTGGTAGAATTAAGGGTTGTAAAGTAAAAATGGCGACAGTATTTAAAGGTATTTTTAAATTGTAATCAAGTTTTCTTTCTTCAGACTAAGTTTGTAACAATAATCTCTCAAATGTCTTATTATAAGAAAAAAAATTAAAAATACTTAAGAATGTGAAAATAAAAAATATTCGGATAAGCAATTGTGACAAACGTAAGAAAGAAAATGAGCCCAAAGCTCCAAACAACAAATGCAAAAGCATTCTTCTTCATCATCACTGTCTTGTTTTTCTTTTTTTTCTTTATATTCGCGGTGGTTATCTAATAGCAATAAGACTTTCTTTTGACGACCTAACGTGAAAAAGTTAAGGAAGGTATAAAAGTCGTTTTCTTGCATCCAATCTGATCCATTAGCAGTACCAATTGACCCATCTCATATAAAATGATCGTTAAATCTTTTCCTCGGAAAGATAAACATTGGGGGTATATGATTACCAAAGACGTTCCCCGCTCCGCTGAGGTCATGGCACTCACTTGGTTCTGTCCTCGTCTAGCAATGATGCGGTTAGGTTTCTGAACAGTGGTGACTAGTCAACGTTCCATATATCCTTCCCTTGCAGCTTGTATTTGTCAAGTACAGTGGTATAATTATGAAAGAAAAGTTCCACATTTACACGATTAAAACTTGTGGCTCGAGCGATGCTTGTCGGTTGAGGCAATCTTAGCCCTTTACCTACCAGATGTAAATTTTACTGTAAGCCATTATTCACCCAAGGGTACTTTTAAGTCCATCATTTTCATTTCTCATATACTTCACCGTTTATTTCATTTCTCATATACTTCACCGTTTTTTATAAGTATTTGCCCTTGAACGTTCAAAGGTACCTTCCAGTACCGCATCTGTGGCACAGAATTATTGAGATACTACGGCTGCGCCGCCTAGTTTAGTTTCAAACTCGGTTTTTGTGACAATTCAACTCATGTATAAAAAATCCCATTAGCCGCAGTGCAATTGTCACTTTTACAGCGACAATTGCACTAGTGGTTTTTTCACTTTCAAATTCTAATCAACTATCGCAGTATCCGTGCCCGCCGTATAAATACATATAGTTTGACATTTGTCAATAATTTATTGTATATGATGATTGTGTTATTTTAAGAATGAGTCCATTTGGTAAAGTTACGAACGGATTTCTAAATTTCTTGTTCGTTAAATTGTCCTGCCGAATTACACTCGAGATTTGTATTTATACCAAGTAAATTTGTGTTGTTTAATAAGAATCTGTTGCCTAGCAATTTGACTCGAAAAACTGTCAACCTAAAAATGCTCCACCTTCGGTGTCGCATTTTTATTGGTTGACAATTTTTCTCGTCTAATTGCTAGGCAACAGATTCTTATTAAACAACCCAAATTTACTCGGTAAAATACAAACCTCTTGTGCAATTATAAGTGACAGCTTGTCGGTTACAATTTCGTCTGTAGGGTTTGTTCGAAAATTAAGTATTTCTGTGCAGTTTATTATTCAGCCGCTTTACACAGCTTGTAGGTAAGTACTTTATTACATTATTTTGTAAAATATTGTTAGATTTAGTAGATCTCAGATGAAATAAAGATCTTTATTTGTGTGGTACTCAGAAGTACCTTTGGTAGTAAAAGCTTAAAAGTATTTTTTTTCAGTATGTTACCCTATTCGGAACGTACACGACCCTTGACTGATAATGAATTATTAGAATTGATAGATAATGATGATCTAGATCAATATTTACCACCCCTAGATAATAATGAAGAAACAGACGTTGAATCTGATTATGATGAAGAAAATCAGGAAGAAATTGCTTTTGAAATAAGTGAAAACAACGTTATACCGGACCCGATAAACGAAGACAATTTAGGCAATGAACCAGAAGACATCGAACAGCCCGAAGAACAGATTGAAGATGATCCAGCTACACAGGAATCCAGACGTACGTGGAAAAAGATAGATAAAACTTGTACCCCATTAGCTGCACTTTCAACTGCCGGTTCTTGGGAAGAATTTTATTTTAGCGATTGTACAACCGCTACAGATATCTTTATAAAGCTTTTGGGAGACACACTGCAGCATGTCACCTTTCAAACCAACCTTTATGGGACACAAAAAAATAAAACCCTTCACATTTCGGAACAAGAAATGTTGTCATTTATAGGAATAAATTTTCTTATGGGTTACCATATTTTACCCAGCGTAGAAAGTTATTGGTCGTCTGCAGACGATCTCAAAGTAGCAATGGTACCTGAAACCATGTCACGAAATAGGTTTCAAACCATACTCGCCAATTTACATCTCAACGATAACAGTGTTATTCCGAATAATAATACCGATAAGCTATATAAAGTGAGACCATTCATTAATTCACTGAATTCGATATTTCAAAATTATGTAGGAGAATAGAAAATGTGCGTAGATGAGTCAATTGTTAAGTTTAAAGATCGCTCTTCTATCAAACAATATAACCCCATGAAACCCATCAAAAGGGGTTTCAAATTTTGGGTTTTGGCCGACATGACAGGCTTCGTTAAAAGATTCGAAATATATCAGGGGAAAAATGAAAAAATCACTGAAGAATTTAATAATTTTAATTTAGGTGAAAGAGTTGTTTTGGAGCTAACACAGCAAGTATAAAATTGCTTGAGAAACTAAAACTTGAAAATACCCTGGCATGTGGTACTATCAGAGCTAATCGAAAAGGGCTACCTACAGGAATGAAAAGCGACAAAATTTTGAAGCGGGGTGATTTTGACCATAAAACCTCAAACACCGGAATTACTTTCTACAAATGGAAAGATAATAAAGTGGTCACGTTAGCATCCAATTTTCACGGTACAAATTCTGTACAAATTAAGAGAAAATTGCGAGATGGTACCATTACGTATATCCCAGGTCCTGAAATTGTAGAAGACTACAATAAATTTATGGGAGGGGTTGATTACCATGATCAATTACGCCAGTGTTATGGAATTGATAGGCGCTCGAAAAAATGGTGGCATAGAATTTTTTGGGGTTGCCTCGAAATTGCATTTGTAAATGCTTTGTAATATATAAAAAAGTAACAAATGAACCCAAGACAACAGTTCTAAGCTTTAGAAGAGAACTTGCTATTGGATTATGTAGCGAGTCTTCAAAATGTTCACAAATTAAAAGCAGAGCTTCAACTTCTGGTCCCACTCCAAAAAAGAGACGATATAATCATAGTGTTTCGGCAGAAATTCGTTTGGGAAATCTAGGACGCCACTGGCCAAAGTTTGTTACTAGAAGAGGACGTTGCGAAATGTGTAGTGCTCAAGGAATCCAGTCCAAACCACATTCAACGTGTTCAACCTGTGGTGTTTTTCTCTGTGTGAACGAAAAAAAAATTGTTTTGTTCAGTTCCATCAAGTGCAACCATAATAATTGTAATTTTAACAATAATTAATTTACTTTTGTACAAAAATTAATAGAAATAAATGCAATACTAATGTTTGTTCATGAATTAGTTAATTAGGTATTTTTGTGTCAATTCTAGCTAGCGGTACGTTGTGAAAATTTATATGAAAATAATTATTTTCAATATTTTTGTTATCACGTTTCACTAATCTAAGCCACAACTAACAAAAGTGCTAAAAAAGAAAACAAAAATTCTAAGTAAATCTGACTGTGGTATTTGAAGGTATGGTCATTTTGAGGTACATTAAAGTACCACTGGTAGACAAAGGGTTAGAGAAAGAATAGGATGCCGTTTCATAAAAGGCCAAAGCCAAACTTCACCTGCCATTTCCTGGTCAAGAAGGAGGACATTTTTTCTAAACCTGTTTTCTAAAGAAATGCCTTCACGATGACCGCGGAAAGCAAGGTTTTGATTGGCTAAAAATAGTGTTATGTGAAAAAGGCGATGTTAAACGTTTCTCCATTTTTTGTTTCATCGTTAATAACCTTCACATTATCTTTATCAATGGTTCTATTAAGTTTCAGGCCCATAGTCAATATTTTCCATTTTTCTAAATTTGATAGATGTTCAGGCGATGATTCATGCTGCTTGGATTCAATTTCCATCATTGACAGAAGCGAGATATAAATTTATTATTGTTATCTTCATCCTCATATGCAAATAACATATAGCAATAACAATACAGTTTCTTGGTTGATGGTGAGCATAATATCCATTTTTTTAAATATTTCACCTCGTTTAAATGCGAGTAAAACCACGCCGAAGTTAAAGAACGATATGTTCTCCCTTAGTGTGTTCACCTGATCTTTTTATACATTCAAAAGGTTCCTTCTTGTTTTGATAAACTTCCACTACCCTTTTCGATAATCGAAATTCTAATATGCTCTGAAACAGGTATTGGCCAATGTGTAGAGTCATTGTTTGAAAAGAACTGCATGTTATGGCCGTTTTCCCCGCACTAATTTAAGTTACCCTTCACTTTAAGGAAAGAATAAAACGCAAAATTGTTTGCACCGCTTCTCAAGCATCTCCTAAGGACTTCTTATCTTAAGTGTTCATTTTTATCCACTTAACTTTCGAGGCGAGGCTTCTAACTTCACATTTTTGTGGATATTTGGTAGTATTTTGAAAAAATAACAGGGCGATGGAGTTTTTAAATAATGACGTAGATATATTGGACAGGACATTGTGGGGGCGTGTCGTGTTAACGTTTTTATTGACTGCACAAAGGGTGTATGTGGGAACGACGCTGCAAACACGAGCGCACGCGAAGACGCATCGGACCTCCGAGTACGGTAGGCGCGCCCACTCGTGACGTCATACTCCCACGCAAAGCACGAGCGCGCACGAAGTAGCGTCGAGCACCGAGCGCGGTAACCACGCCCGCTCATTAGGGTTTATAAGCGTGCGCGCGCAGTAAGAAATTCACTTCTTCCGGAGTTTCCGTATAGTCTGGAGAGAGTCCAATACTCCGCACCGGAGTTTTCGTACAGCCTGGTCAGCGGGGAAAACGTCCTACACCGGAGTTTTCGTATAACCCGGATAAGGACACATACTAATCGCTGCGTCAGCGTTTCTTACAGCCCTCAGTCGTACATGGTACACCCCGAGGCCACTCGTCGACGACATCAAGAAAGTAACGTTCTGCGGGGCTTCCTCCATTGGTCGCCGGTGCCGTCAATGATTACATCGCTTCCACCAACGCCAACGAAGCGACCACTTTCAGCAACGCCGCACCTCTCGCCCGTACCGTCGGTTATCACACCACTGCCGCCAACACCAACAAAGAGGCCACGATGGAAGCTGGTCCCCATTACCCTCGACAACAGGCCCAGTCATTCTGATCCTCCGAGCCGGCCGCTTCATCTTCTCGATCCGCGACGACAGTGCGTTATGTATATTCGCGCCATTTGTAAATAAGTTCTTTATGTTTATTGTTAAAATTAATGTAGTGTGCAGACAATAAAACCGTTAACACGGCACGCCCCTACAACATAATTGAAAATGGAATACCAAGGAGAATTTACAATACAGCGAATCGCTTTGTTGAAATGGATAACCTTTTTCCAGAGAGTTCACTTGACAAGAGAAACTGTTGTGGAAGTAATACTTCCTCAAATAGAGGAGCATTTGGAGTTTGAAGAAGGTAGACTTAATTATTTTATTATCAAATCATTGAATACTATTACCGAAGACTAACCTTCCCCCTTAGACAGCTCTTCAAAAGCGGATACTTTGATTTCAAATTTTTCGTTTTTGAGGTGCACACTAGGGGGATCTGCAGTTGACTACAATCGTCCAAAATAATTTAGTAAGTGTCAATACATTGTGTTATTCATTTGAGCAACAAATTCGGCCGTTTGTCAGTTCGCGCTTTTTCTTGTTTTTCTGTATGTGTTATGGAGACACACTCAACAGTTATTTACTGCGTTACCAAGGAAGCAGCACCTACTTACCTACCTACATACTTGTTTACTATTTGCTGTGGGTTACGAATAGACATACTGTGGAATTCTTAGTAAGGGCAGTGAAAGTTAGGACGTCTTTTTGAGTTTGAAACATACCTTCAACAAAACGAGCGATGCCACTGAAACCTATCGGATACATCAAAAAGTACCTACAGTTTTACTGGTACCGTAAAGCGGGGATACTTTACATGCCATGGGTCACTTTACACACCCCTCCCACTTTTCACATTTGTATCATTTATTGAAAAGTTGGCAACAGTGTATCGCTCACATGTTGTCCCATTCAACGAGAAGGGTGAATCAACAGGTTAAACGTAAAAGAGCCGCGATAGAGTGCACACGTGCGTTGAAACCGAACAAAATAAAAATTGCGTAAAAAGTTGATTGCTTAAATTGGTGATTACTAAGGGTTGTCAGTGATAACTGTGCTTATTATCGGTAAGTACTGTTTACTAGTTTAATATTTAGTACCTTCTTTTAACGTGTCTAATAACATGTGCAAATCCAAACGATAATTTTTAAGATACAGGGTGTTAAAAAAAAAATTGAATTTTCTCGGGTGACTTTACACAAGTGAAAAAACATTTTTTTTATTACGGATGAAATATGGGTCGCAAATATAAAAAACCAATAGGCGCCAGACGTTATCAGGCATATAGCAATACTCAACTTCAAAAGGCAATAAGAGCGTTAAAGACAAGAAACATAACTTATCAGGAAGCCCAAGACCTTTATAATATTCCTAAGAAAACACTGTGGAACAAAATAAATAATCAGCATATGAAAAGAGTTGGGGGTCAGTCAGTGCTTTCTGAAGTAGAAGAAAGACAGATTGTTGATGTTGTATTAGCCGCCGCGGAATATGGCAGTCCTCTAACATCTGTGGACCTCAGAATGGTGGTAAAAAAATATCTCGACAGGACCGGAAGAACTGTTGCAAAATTTTCTGAAAATTTGCCGGGTTCGGAATGGTGCCTTAATTTCATCGAAAGGCATAGTAATATGCTATCAAAACGAAGCTGCCAAAACATAAAAGGTGTACGCGCACAGAAATGCGAAGAGGAAATCCAAGCCTATTTTGATAATTTGTCAACAAGTTTGGAGGGCGTTCCTAAAGAAAACATTCTCAACTTTGACGAGACAAATCTGTCGGATGACCCTGGGAGCAGCAAGTGTTTATTTAGAAAAGGAATAAAATATCCAGAACGCGTCATGAACACTACGAAAACGTGTATTTCAATTATGTTCGCAATTGCAGGTGATGGCTCCGTGTTACCACCGTATGTAGTGTACAAGGCCGAAAGGTTGTATGATCAGTGGACATTAGGGGGTCCAAAACAATGTAGATATAACAGAACAAAATCAGGGTGGTTTGACGCCGACACCTTTGAAGATTGGTTTTTAACATTGGCGATCCCATGGGCTAAGACAAAAAAAGGCACTAAAGTTATTATAGGGGATAATTGGTCCTCTCATTTAAATGTAAATATATTAATACAATGTCAGCGGCAGGGCATAAGATTTGTGTTTCTACCCGCACAATCAACACATCTCACCCAACCTCTAGATGTGGGTTATTATGGACCCTTGAAAAGAGTTTGGAAAAAACTTTTACAGAGTTATAAGTTACAGAATCCGCGAGAGAAAAGTATTAACAAAGTGTCGTTTCCTCCACTTCTTAAACAATTGGTCGACAAGTTGCAACTAAGTGACACAAAGAATATAGAAAGTGCATTTCGTGCCACAGGTATCATACCTTTGGATGCCCACCAAGTCCTTAAAAGGCTCCTATCTTACCGTGGCGCGAAAAATTCTACTGTTAGTGATACACTGTTGGACTATTTAAAAGATATAAGGACACCCTCCTCGACTCAACCAAACAGACAAGCAAGGAAAAAGATGATTAAAGTAGTCCCCGGTCAATCTGTATCCTATGAAGAGATTCAGAGCACTTCGAAAGAAGATAAAGAAACATCTGAGAATGAAAGCAGCGAAAGTGAAAGTAATAATGAACCTGCTGAAGACATTGATTTTGAAGATTCCGAAGTGCCTAAGAATATCGAAATATTGAAGGAGCCAGAGGAGGGACATTTTGTTATGGTAAAATTCTGCACAAAGAAAACCGTACGCCACTATGTTGGCCAAATTGTTGAGGTCTGTCGTCCAGATATAATAATAAAATTCTTAAGAAAAAAAATGAACAATACATTTGTGTTTCCACAATCAGATGATGTGTCCTCGCAACATGAAGATGATATCGTCTAGTAGGTATACATTATGTAGCTGTCTATAGGGGAAGGATAGCCTTTGCTATTACCAGACTGAAAAATGAGAAAATATCTGGTTATTTGATTTTTTTTGTAGTAATAATTCAGTCTCACCACTAAATTAGTTGTTGACCACACTGCAATTTTATGCCACGGATGGGCATCTACAAACAGAATAATCAAAAAAACATCAGAAGTTTACGTCCTCAATATATAAGAATGCCACAAAATGAGGAAATTCTACAGGTCCAAAATCACTTTTTCCAGATTGCATCATTTCCACGAGTAATAGGATGTATTGACGGAACTGACATACGCATTCAATCTCCAGGTAATATTTTAAACTAATTAAATAATTAAAGAAATATGCATTTCATACATTTCATGCTTAGTAACATCGCATAGTCACGGCTAGGGAATCCAATCCCGCAAACCTGCGGCGTTAAGTCCACCGATCCCGCGGCATTTGCGGGATCGCAAACAATGGAGTGGTTGAATATAATACGTGGAATTTTCGTTAAACAGGGCACTTTTCTTACGTATATGCGACAGTAAAGAGCGTTATTCAACTAGTATCTGATGATGGTGGCAATTATATCAAGTGGTTAAATATAATACGAAATACGATACGTGGAATTTAAACAGTAATCACAAAAATGAGCCCCAGTGTAGTTTCCAAAGAGAATAAAGCTTCAAGTTTAGTTTGGAATTATTTTTTAAAGTCTGAAGATGGTATGCCCTAACATTATCAAAATCTCTGCTCGTTCTATCAAAGGTCTTCATACCCACTTACAAACAAAGCATCATATTAATTTGAAAGTCCAGAGCAGCAGCGGTAGTTGATATTGTTGATAAAATAACACAGGAAATATAAGCTAGTGTCAGTAGCTCGAGTAGTTCGTTTAGTTCTATTGCCAAGCGCTCAGATGTTAGTGGTGCTTCTATGCTACCTAAGTCTGCGGCCATAACGACACAACGCACCTCGCACCGCACTTAGAATTGTACCATAGCATCAGTGTGCCGAGCAAATGTTATTATAATGCCAAATGCGCGTGGCCACAACGGCGCACCGCCCTTCGTCTCACACCACGCCCCGTACCAGAGTATCGTAATCTGAAATCGAGCTTAGTATTATTCGACCTTTAAACAGTGCATGATGGACAAAGACAAATTAATAGCCAGTGTGTTTATAAGAGAGGCAATATGGGATAAAAAAAGCAAAAATCTTCATAATAGGCTAATTTTGAGAAAATTATGGAACGAAGTTGCACGTGAATGTGACACAACAGGTAAAATTTAAATTATTTATTATAAATTAACGTTAACAAATTTTTAAATAGGGTTATTACAACCAAAATTTTTAAAAGCTTCTCGGATGTATTTTACTTCATTGTTTGGTACCCCTACGGCTGCTTGTATATTTTCGTTACGAAAAGTATATTGGATGTCCCGTAGATTATGTTTCATTTCTTCCTTGTCAATAATTATGTTATGTAAAAGACCAACTGTCTTAATTATTGTATCTGCGTGTGCAGCACTTGTCAATATAGGTTTATCTAGGAGTTGCCATTTTGCTCTGAGGATCCAAAAGCACATTCTACTGTTCATCTGGCACGGGATAACCGTTTATTAAAATATTCCTTCTCTTCATTCAATTCTTGTTTACCGTATGGTTTTAGTAAATGTTTCATTAGTGGATAAGCTTCATCGGCTATTATTACGTGTGGCATAATCACAACCGAATTAGGTAGATGACTATCTTCAGGCAAAGTTAGTGTTCCATTGATCAATGTTTCATATAACGCAGATGCCTTAAAAGTGCCACCATCGCTTTGTTGACCATAGCCTCCAACTTCAATATTGAAAAATTTGTAGTTTGCATCAACGAAAGCTTGAAGTACAATGGAAAAATACCCTTTATAATTAAAGTACATTGATCCGGAGTTGTTTGGATAACGTATTCGAATGTGTTTCCCATTTAACGCCCCGACGCAGTTAGGAAAATTCCAAATTTCATAAAAATCTTTCGCTATTTGCCGAAAATGATTTGTAGATGGAATGGGCATATAAATTTTGTATAATAAGTTCCAAACATAATCTGAAATCTCCGAAACAATATTGGCTACTGTAGTTTTCCCCATGCGAAATGAATATGCCAAACCTCTAAATGATATGCCAGTTGAAAAATATCTGCAACAAACAAAACATTGTTTTATTGATGTATTAAGTCATAAATCTCTATTGTTTCAGTAATCTTAGCTAAAACACAATGGAAACGACTCAGGGAAACTTAAAAAAAAATTGACAGAAATGCCTGTGAAGCATTCAGGGGATGGAGTTGAAGATGAAGACAGCGAACAACCAACTTGGCAATAGTTTGACTCGCTCCTATATTTAACTGATCAGTGTGTGCCCCGACGGCAGGGGCGATACTATGATACAATGGTAAGTGCGGTGCGAGGTGCGGTGTGCCGTATGGACAAAGCCTAAGAAAATGAAAATGACAGATTTTTTTCATCTGAGTTTCGATGGAAGCAAGAGTGTAAGAGTGTCTAAAATGGTAGCTAAAAAGATGGTGTACCGTTTGGAAAGTTTATCACATCGATCGATATGGGCCAACTATTCGAATCAGAGGGCCACAAATTGCCTTCTTCTGCCAGTACAATTCAAGGTATGGTAATGGCCTACGGGGAATCAATTAAAAAGAAAACAATCAAAGAACTTGGAGCCTTGAAAAACTCCAAACAGCGATTCACAGTAACATTTGATGAGTACCATCCTACGCATCTGCGCATTTAAATCCGAATCTTCAAGTTTTTAACGCTGGAGCCGTTAGTCTTTACAACTTAGGACTAGCGAGAATCTTCGGTAGCTTTCCTGCCGAATCATGTGTGATCGCTCTTGAAAAAAAACTGAAGGAGTTCGACATCCGCCTTGAACAAGATATTGTCGCAGCAACGATGCTGCAGTCATGAAGAAAGTGGACAGACTGTTATCAGCACATCATCAACTGTACTATGCGCATGGGCTGCAGCTAGCCGTTTGCGACGTACTTTACAAAAAATCACGACAAGATGCAGACAAACAAAAATATCATAAATTACAGAAATGTTACTTACAACTTACTAAACACAGTAAGACAGAGACAGAAGGGAAAACCTCTTCCAAAATATTTTGATTTAATGCATAAACTGTTTAGCAGTCAACATAATGTAACTTCAGCATTACTTACCTTCTTAAAATTATTATTCTTTAATTAAATGAAGCTATAATTTTATGATGACACACTTATTAACACTAATACTGGTGAATGTAAATTAAATAAAGATAAGGGGGTTGTAAGCAGAGACAAAAAAGAACAGTTCGTAAGCCTCATCGAGGAACATGCCGCTACCCTCAAAAAATGATATATTATGTTTGCCCCCTTACTGCACTGTGCTACCTGACCGTCCACATCAACGTGGCGAAGCCTCCTGCCGAATTCAAGAGCGGGCCTAAAATAGACAAATTAATAGAGATTATGGCTAAAATATTTGGGGGTCCATATTACAGATTTTCGCAGCGTTCGGAAATTTCATCAAGGGCGTAAAGAAGCTTTTATGGCCCGAAGCCTTATTTCAAGACCGAGCGGTAGCGAGGGCTAGAAAAAGGTTGTTACGCCAGAAATGCAAAATGAAAGTGGAAAATTGCTACACCGAAGAAACTATTTTGTCGTACTTTTGTTATCTTTCCAAAATACGAAAACCTTCTTCACTCTGGAGCTACATTGAAAATGAATCATAACGTGGATATTGCTAGCTATTTCGGATTGCTTGGTTTCTTGAAAAGGAAGTCCGACGGTTACAAAACGAAAAAATCCAAGGTTTTCACTAAAGATAATGTCGAAACGTTTTTGTACGAAGCTCCGGATGAGATTTACTTGATGATTAAGGTAAACGTCAAAATGACAGATGAGAAATATTTAACTAAATTTGTCGTTTCTATTCTGCAGGTTGCCTTAATTTTTGGATTAGCGGGAGCATGTCGGCGCCAAGAGCTTGCAAACCTCTAAAAGGATGATATTCAAGAGTTTCAAACGTCTTTGTTAATTAGGTTACGAGATACTAAAACAAAGACAAATAGAATGTTCAGTATCGTCGATGACTGCAAAACTCCATCCCTTTTAAGTTTCTACAAAAAATATGCTGATTATCTTCGGCCACCAAATACCTTACCTGAAACTACCACACCCTGAACTCATTCATTTCGTCGAACTTCAGCCACATTATTAGCAAATGCAGGGGAAGGTATTCTGGGAGTAAAACAAATTGGAGGCTGGAAGTCGACATCTGTTGCCGAACAGTACGTTGAAGATTCGGTTTCGAATAAACAAAGACTTTGCGGAAAGATTTTTGATGAAGTAGGACCTCGTCGGCAGTTTGTAACGCGAATTTACCTTCTGAGATGATGCCTGAATGTACATCTAATTTAAAGATCTCTAATAGTGCTCAATTAACTACTAAAGTCTATTCATTTTCAAGCTGCAGTAGATGTAAACAGTGGTAAATGCGTGATCAGCACGTGATCACAATTTATCTACCGTGTAATTGGCTATATTTGAGTGCATAGCCACACCTATAGTGTCTACAAATAGTCAGTACTGGAAATTTTCGTATGTGTTATTTTTTTATTTCACACGTGTGTTTTTAAATATTCGTTCAATACTTGCGTATTGTTAACAGTTTTTTTTTAAATAAAGAGTATTACTATTGTTATTATTATTAAACGTTTAGTGTAAAATTTTAAAATGTCAACTGCTAACGACGATGCTCAAGGTACAGGTAGCACAAATGTCATTAGTCCTCCAAAAAAAAGGGTTAAAAAAAATCATTTGAGCCTAAAGGAGAAAACCGTAATTTTAAATGTATATAAGACTGAATTGTTCGTAAATCCTACGTTATGTATTGACGATATTGTACAACATGTTGCGAATAAAACGGGCGTGTGTGTGAGATCAGTTTATAACATTATTGGTGAATATAAAAATACTCATGAATTGTCCGCTCCTAAAACAAATCACAACCGCAAGTTACATGTGTTAAATTCTGTTGAAGAATGGCATAAAACAGCCATTCGTAGGAAAGTACACCAGTTTTACTTCCAAAATGAGCTGCCAACCATAGACAAAGTTTTAAAGGTCGTAAATGAAGACAATGATTTGCCAAACTTTAAAAGAACCACATTTTATAAACTGCTGAAATGTTTAAATTTTCAATATAAGAAACGCGGTCGCAATAGTATATTACTAGATAAAGATGAAATTGTTTTGTGGAGAAGAAGATATTTGCAAAAAATAAAGGCGTACCGAAATGAAGGTAGGAAAATATATTACCTCGACGAAACGTGGATAAACGCTGGACATACAGTGGTAAAAGTGTGGGTTGATAATTCGGTCCAGTCTTCGAAACAAGCATTTTTGTCTGGTCTTTCCACTGGATTGAAGAATCCTTCAGGTATATAAACTTGCAAGTGATACTGTATTTTGTTATGCTTTATATTTTATCGTAGGCAAAGGAAAGAGGCTGATTGTATGTCATATAGGAAGTGAAGATGGATTTGTTCCTGATTCACTATGGGCATTTGAGTCTAAAAAATCCGGGGACTATCACGAAGAGATGGATGGGAAATCCTTTGAAAATTGGTTTTTACAAACCTTGCCGAAGTTAGAAAATAATGCCGTTATAGTTCTTGACAATGCCCCTTATCATTCCAGAAAACTTGAAAAAATCCCCAATTCTTCAAGTAATAAGATAGCAATAAAAAAATGGCTATCATCAAAAAACATAAGTTTTGATGAAGAGATGCTAAAACTTCAACTTTTGGAAATTGTCAAAACGCACAAAAGGGATCATGATAAATATATAGTTGACGAAATGACACAATCTCAGGGTAAAACAATTCTAAGGCTTCCTCCATATCATTGCGAGCTTAACCCTATAGAACTTATTTGGGCTAAAGTAAAAAATGCAGTTGCAGTAAAAAACACTACTTTCAAGTTTGCAGATATGAAGGTATTATTTAACGAAGCCTTGGAAATGGTAACTTCCCAAAATTGGAAAAAATGTATTGAACACGTTTTACAAGTTGAACATAATATGTGGAAACTGGACAATATTGTAGAAGTTGCTACCGAACCACTTGTCATTAATTTAAGTGATGAAAGCTCTTCTGATTCCTCTTTGATTTAAACTTATAAAGAAATTAAATTAGAAATATTAATGACCATTGTTTTTGGTAATAAAGTTTGTTGTTTTGTGAGAATATTATTTATTCTTATAAAAAATTAGTTTTTTTATTCCGAATAATTATTTTAAATCAACGCGCCCTAATCCAATCCTGTCCTATGTATCAGTACGGACATACTCCGCCTCTATCACGTGCTGCGTGCATGTATTTGTTTACTTCTACTGCAGCTTGAAAATGAATAGACTTTAGTAAACCTGTTCCAAATGTAAACATGAATTAATTGTGTTAATTGTGTAGTAAATTTAAACTTTTAGCATCTTTTCATTGTTAAGTTTACAATTTATAGTAATTGCACAGATTAAGTATTTATCTCAAATAATTTAAATATCGCTTAATCAGTAGATTTTTCACGCCGCTTGATGTACGTTGCTATAGATATTAAAATACGTTGGCATAGTAAAAGCAGTAAGCAAGGGTATCATATTTTAATTTTGTTCAAAAACTGTATTTTTCCATTGTCATTTTAATTGACGTTTCTTTATGGCCCGCGGGCTATAAAGAAGGCTGCGGGCCATAAAGAGTTGTTTATGTTCAGGTAAACAAGGTTATAATAACCTCATTATGATGTATCTGTGCATAAAGATCTAAACAAAAGAAATTTGTTAAATGAAGATCATGGAGTAGTTGTATTGGAAAGTTCTGGTCGTAACAAGTATTTTATTACAACAGTACTTAGAAAATCAATAGGTGCAACAGTAAGTGCAAAATATTGCTCTGAAATACGTTCGTTAGCTATATTTTTACATTTCTTTTCACCAAAAGCATACAGTTTTGTAAGGGAGCACTTTCAAAATTCCCTTCCCCATCCAAAAACACTTTCAAAATGGTATCGCTCTATCAATGCCCTACCCGTATTTTCTACAGAATACCTCAATACGTTGTCACTGAAATGTCCATATAATCATTCAAAAGCAATTTACCATTCACTAGAATGGACGAAATGGCAATACGTCAAAAAATTGAATACGAAGGAACCAAATATCATGGATAGGATCATAACTTCTAGGAACCAATGCGGGACATTGTATCTTCCGATGCCCAAAACTCATAACACATTCAAGGGCGACACGCGGCTTTTCAACTGCCCTATACATAGAACGCATGTGTAAATAGTGAGAGACCTATTTGTTTTCTAATAGTACCCTCTGATCCCAACCGTAGGCATTTTTACGTTTCCTAGACCGTGAACGCTACTGGTTGCGCTGATCAGTTAATGTAATGCGCGCCAAAGCACTCCGTTCCCTAGACAGTGAGCGCAACGTGACATGCCCTTGATATTTTGCGCGTTTTCTTGTATGGGTCGCCTGTGTCATTCACGTGGGATTTAGGACACTTAATCACGCGACACATCATCATGGGACATTTAAACACGGACACGCCGACACGTAAACACGCGTACCTTTTAATACATTTAAACGTTTTTATAAGGTTTTTTACATTTAAACACTGAGACATATAATCACATGGGCATATAAACACATTTTTAAAGAAGAATACCAATTTGAAATAAATGTAGGTGTAGGAGTACTATGCCACTTAATTAAATTAACACAGTTTGAAGTGAATTCTCTCCTAGCTTAAAAAGTAATCTGTACCCAATAAACTATTATCCAATAAACGGGACACCCCAATTGCATTATTAAAAAAAGGATTTTTTTATGGTAATGACCAATTGATCACTAACCATTGGATACACACCTAATGCATTAAAAATAGATTATTGTTTTATTTCATTACTTTATTAACCGTCAATTAAGTGCACTAACAAGACCTAAAAAATCCATCTTTGTATATCGATGGGTATTTAAGCCTTCATGAAGGTAAGTAATAAAACCGGATGCCTAACAGTAGCAGGTAACTACTTACTGCTTTCCTGAAATAGACATTTTTACTTAAAAATAACTAAAATATGTAAGAATTCATCCAACCAATAACGTAGAATCTCACCCCTATTCACTGATTTACAGTTCCGGGAGAAGTGCAGGTAGGTACACGGTACAAAAAATTTGCTATTGATGCCAGTATTTTGCTTGTTCGTCACAGACACAATATTTAAACGGAATTCAAATTTGGAAAAAGTACAAAAGGAAAATCAACAGTAATCTATCATAATAGTATGTACGGCTACGTGAAACAAGTTCCGGCAATGTTCACTGGCGATGCAAATTATTTCAAAGTGCGAAATGCAATAGTATCATTCATACACATGAAAACACAATTGTTAAATATCCAAGTGACCATAACCACGACACCCAGCCCTTTCGAGTAAGTATTAAACTTGCTTTGCATTTTCACGACACATTATGTTGTTATTCGCTTAACACATTGATCCTAATACCTACTGTTTTCTTAGATTGAAGCTAGTAATGCTGTTGCAAGAGTGAAGGAGTTGATGTTACATGTTGATGCAACTCCAAAAGCTGTTGCCGCCAATGTCGTGGAAAACTGACCAGAAAACGTAAAATGCGTACTTCCCAAGAGACCTACGTTGCAGAAGGGCGCTTCAGCGAGGTAAACGAAAATACAACGTTCAAGCACCTAATCCAAGGACAACAAATTTTGAAATAACTCCGGAATACGGCAATTATTTGTTACATGATTCTGGTCGCGAGGACGAACACCGAATTTTAATATTTGGTCACGGAGATCTTCTCCGTTTATTAGAATCAAGTTCTTCGTGGCAAGCGGATGGGACATTTAAAGTAGTACCAGAGCTATTTTTCCAATTATACAGCATTCATGTTCCTTTAGCTGGTATAGCTTTTCCGTGCATTCTCGCCTGATAAGACGGAAGTCACATACATCCGATTATTAAACATAATCAAAAATTTAATACCTGGCGCCGATCCTTCCGCAGTTCTCACTTCGAAATTGGCGCAATGAATGCTTTCCGAACAGTCTTTCCGAATGTCAACTTATCGGTCTGCCTTTTTCATCTGAAGCAAGCTGGTCTTAAAAAAATTGCAGCAATTGGGTTAAAAAATGCTTATGAGCAAAACATTAATGATTTGGCATTAGCCGTTAGAATGCTGTTTTCCTTAGCGCTGCTACCACTTCATAATGTGGAAAATGGTTTCTTAGAAGTTGCAGAAGAATTTCCAGAACTTGGTATGTAGACGTACGTTTAATAACAGCAAAATATAACTATTTTACTAATGTTATAGATGGGACGGAAATTTTTTTGAATTATTTCGAATTCACCTACGTTCGCGGAAGGCAAATGCGGAACGGTCGACGTCGGAACCCGCTTTTCAGTCCAGAAATTTGGAATCACCACACATCTGTGACTGACGGATTAGCAAGGACGACCAATTCTATAGAAGGTTTGCATTTTGGATTGCAGTCGTTATTTCAATGTAGTCATCCTACCGTTTGGCGATTTCTCAGTGGACTACAAAAAGAAATTTCACTGCAACACGCATATTATTTACAACATATAAGTGGTCAACGCATTCCGTAGAAGCAAAAGTATAGGGATCTGAACACCAGAGTCGAACGAATAGTTGCCAGCTACGATCCGACTAACAAACTTCAATATCTGAGAACCCTTGCCCTAGTATTTTAATATATGTATATAATGTATAATATGTAGGGGAGACCGAGGAGGGTTGTGACAGAGGAGAGTTGTGACACACGCGATTTCGTTGAACCAGTGACCGTTAGCGAGCTGGCAACGTCGCTTATTTATTGTTTTCTAGACCGCCACATGGCTTTGAAAAATATAGAGTTTTGCAGGGAAAACGGCATAATTTTGCTCACGTTCCCTGCACATTGCACACACAAGCTGCAGCCAATGGATCGTGCAATTAAGGTATTAACACAGCTTGTGATAATTGGATGCGGTCAAATGCTGGCAAAGTTATGTCTATCTATGATATCCCGTCCATTACACAAACTGCTTTTGATGTGGCGATCACTGCAAAAAATATCAGAGCTTGTTTTGCTGCAACAGGAACATGGTCTGTTAATACAGATATTTTTGGAGAAGCAGATTTTTTGCCCAGCCAAGTTACAGATCGCATTTTGACCAATACAGTGCCAGAACAAGCTTCCATTGTTGCAGAAGAAGAATTGTCGGGAGATCCGGAAGAAAGATCCCCTACCCAAAATTTGTCAGTTGATATAGTTGAGAACGACGCTGTTGTTGGGGAAGGTCTAGAAAAAAGAGATCACACCGAGCACGTTGGATTTGATGAACGTAATGTGACTCCTCCTATTATGACAGGCGACAACTCTAAAGAACCTGCAAATATTGAACCTGTTGCCTCTACATCTACTGTTCGTAGTCCACTTGCCACTCAATCTAATATATTCTCGCCAGATACAATAAGGTCGTTGCCTAAAGCTCCGCCAAGAAAAGGCACGCAACAGAATAGACGTAAGATCAAGTCTGCCGTGCTAACAGATACACCAGTCAAAGATGAAATTGCTGCCATAGAGGAAAATAGGAAAGCGAAGAACGTGAAGAAGCGCGTTTTTACTGATAGAAATGCTAAGAAACCAAAGGGGAAAAACCAAATAAGAAATCAAAGACAAAGAATATCCTTGACGAAGAGGAGGACAGTAATGACGGCACAGAAAATGAATGTTTTTGCTTATGTTGCCTCGAGCCCTTTGCCAATAGCAGGCCTAACGAAAAATGGGTGCAGTGCATCAATTGCAAAGGATGGTCACATGAAGATTGTACTGGGGGAGAGCTGCAATACGAGTGTCATAATTGTTTGTCAGATTAAACTAATATTAAATACTATTATTTTTATTATCTCTGTGCCATTTAGAAAGATGATTTATTTTGTTAATTTTTGACAATTATATTACTTAATTAGCCAAAGATTATTATTAAAACTGTTTTGTGATTACTTGTTCATTTTTACTCTACGAAAAGTACTGATAAATTCCAAATATTGAAGTGTCACAACTCACCTCGAGCGCTGTCACAACTTACCTTGGTACTAGGAGAATTGTGACACGGGAAGTCGCTTTGGTTTTTGTGCATTTTCTCGGGAAACTTATTAGTTTTGTTTATTTTTGTTTTTGCTTCTAATAGAGAATAGAACAAGCTTTGTACAGATGTAAAGTTCACAGATGTAGGTCAATTTTTAACCGAAATATGTGAGTGAAAGCAAAAAGTGTCACAACCCTCCTCGGTCTGTCTCCCCTAGGTATCATATTATGTATACTACTCAGTGAAGCTCCATAATTTGTTTACATTTTAATTTTACTGCAGTCTTGAGTAACATATTATGTTTCTATACGTTACTTATCACGCTATTACTATTCCGAATGTACTTCAAAGGCAAGGTGTTTATTTGTCCATGTGATTATATGTCTCGGTGTTTAAATGTCTATGTGTTAAAATGTCCGCGTGATTAAGTGTCGGCGTGTTTAACCGTCCGTGTTTAAATTTCCTATGATTGTGTGTCGCGTGATTAAGTGTCCGGACCCAATTCACGTGCACGTTGGACGTGTTACTCCGCGCATTTGTTCATGTTGTGATAGTAGTCTTGTCAATATGAATCAAGGCAGAGAAGAAAGTGTAATAGAAATTATAAAAACGTTTGATTGTAATATCACAATAATTAACTCCTAGATAAGTAATGGCACTTCTGGCTCACTTGGCCTCGGTCGATCCCAAGGTCAAACTTATACTATGGCACTACTAATCCAGGTTGACCTCGATTCAAGGTCAAAGCCGCATCCTCGTGGGTTCCCTTCAAGGTCATAAATCTTTCAAGGCCACATCGTGGGTGGTCTCCTCAAGGTCAAGGCCACGTGGGGGTCTCTTCGGGGGCACGTGGGTGGTCCCTTCAAGAGCATAAATCCTTCAACGCCAAATGTGTGAGGGTGAAACTTGGCTAACTCTCGTCATGATTCTTATCTTAGCTAGGACAATAAGGAATGTGAGTGGGGTGATGGCGATATAAAGCGGGCGTTTAATGTACGAGTTCAATCATCGTAAACATGTGGTTGGCATATGCACAAGAAAGTTGGGTTAAAGCCATCCATCGATCTTAGCATTTGACGCCGAGCACGAGGCTGTGTACGGTAAAGGCGAGGAGGAGTGCTGCGCCCTAGCCAGTAAATATACGTTGGGCGAGGATATATACGAAAAATTCTTAAATTATAAATATTGTGTGGAGTGCCTCATTAGCAGGTTAAAAGATGCCCGATTGGAAGAATATGTAAGAGATTTAGATGAATGGTATAGCGAGTCTTCGAGATCATCATCATCATCATTGTTGTTGTCCACTGATGAGAATCCAGGATGAAGAAGGTCACATTTGACAAATCTCAGAACATCGCACCGGCGCCGTACTGAAGATTGATTTAGAAATGAGCCGCAAATTTAAAATAATAAAATTGTGATTATTTGACTGTACCGCTCAGATTATCATCGTTACTACTACTATAGAATCAGTGAGATTCCTATTGGAAGAAGTGAAAAGAATGGTGCGGTGCGTTCAGATTGAGAAATTTTAGATAAGTAATTTTTAATAGTTATGTAAAAAAACAAAATGTAGTCATAATTATCTAGTTTGTTAACCCTTTCACTTCGCCTGTCGTCTATAGACGTCGTAGAAAAATAGCACGAACTGTGCGTCTGTCGCCGTTATGCGTTTGAGATTCTACGACTGGCTGCGTTCGTCGGAAATCTGCGTACACATTTGATAGCGCAGCCACAGACATGTGTGGGCAATTCTAGCTATGCGTCGACGTTATCCGGCGATGATTCACAAATCAACACCTGTCTGTGTTAGTTAGGCACATTTGTATTGTTACGAGTGTATCGAAAGCGTGAAGATGGCAAATAATCCACCACCACGACGAGGTTTTTATTACACAATAAAAGAACTAGAAGAAATCCTAACAAGAAGCGATTCTGAAGACGAATTTCAAGATGACTCCGCGGATGAATTAGGCGAATTGCAACAAGTGTTTGATCAAGAAATGAACGTGCATTCGGACGATGAGGTGGCAGAAGCATCGCCTGACGTGCAACAGGTTAGTGAAGAACATTTATTTTACGATAAGCATGGTAAATTATCTTGGGAAGCAAAAGCGATCGAACCACATATTTTTATATTCGATTCGGGAAAATCGGGTTGTAATGTGCCAGATCTATTTGAGAATAGCACTGAACTGGAGTGTCTTCAAGTCTTTTTGAATGAAGAAATCATGGATTTCATTGTTCAAGAGACAAATAAGTTTTACGATTACGTTCTTCAACAACAAAAAGATTTGCGGCCACGTTCTCGGCTGATGTCTTGGTCAAAAACAAATATTGATGAAATGTATCGTTTCTTTGCACTGAATTTTCTGATGGCGTGTACAAAAAAACTTCAAATTCAAGAATATTGGAGTACAAATCCTCTACTTTCAACATCGGCGTTTGGAAACACTATGCCCCGAGATCGTTTTTTGCTTCTGTTGAGAGGATGCTCCATTTTTCTGACAACAATATTCCCAAGAACGACGATACTTAGAGAAAACTTCGCCGTATCATCGATCATTTGCGGAACAAGTTTTCACAATCCTTCAATCCTTACGAAAACTTGTGCATTGACGAAAGTCTCATGTTGTATAAGGGCAGGCTGTTTTTCAAACAGTTTATACCTTCGAAACGACATCGTTTTGGAGTGAAGTTTTTCGTATTGTGCGATTCGCTTACTGGATACATACTGGACTTTGTGGTTTACACTGGCGCAACAACAAATGTGATCACCACCGACCTTGGGAAATCAGCTGATGTAGTTATCACGTTGTTAGAGGGCTATTCTTCCACCTTCTCGACTTGGTTCTGCTCAATGCTCATGTACTATTTCATGAAATTTCAAAGAAGAAAATACCTTTAGCAAAATTCCAAATGGAACTGATAAAGCAAATGATTGAAGACTATACTTCAGGAAAGGTAATAAATACTTCTCGTCGAGCATTACAAGCAGCACCGGACCGCCTTATGGGCAGGCATTTTCCGAAGAAAGCAATTTCAGATAGAAACGCCAAAAAGGTTCGCCGTCGTTGTTACGTGTGTGCCCAAAAAGGAATCCGAAGAGAGAGTGCTTTTATTTGTAAAGAGTGCAATGTGGGGCTGTGCGTAATCCCGTGTTTTGAAACATATCATAAGCATCGCAATTTGAAGGTTTGAGACTCGTTGGAACTTTATTTAAACGATTTTGTGAGAAAAATGTATTTTTATTTGTATTTAGTCAGGTCAATTTAGACATTCACCCTTGCATAAATTCCCAACAAGCTGAAAATTTGCATGAATGTTAGAGACACCATTATAATGAAATTGTGAAAAGTCCCCATCGATCCCATGTGTGCAAAAAATTTTATTCAAGGTCAAAGTTCGCAAAAATGGATTTTTTAGATTTTTCAGCGAAACGGTTAGTTTTATGATAAAAATATTTCAGACAAAAATTGTAGAACATGCAATTATCCATAAAAAATGCCCTTACACTTTTTTTCATAACATTAACCATTTCAGAGAAAAAGCGATTCTAAAATTTACTGTAGTTTTTTTTAACGTGGTTTCTCCGGTAGCCCTACTCCACGGTCCATGTCAGTAAAATTTAATGGAATGTAAGGTCATCTTTATTCATCATCGTCGTCATCATCTGCTTCTTCTTCTCTTCCTACATCTCCTTCTTCTATTTCTTCTTCTTCCTCATCTTCCTGAGTTGACGTAAATTGTTCTAACAGCGATACATCAGTTATTTCATCGTTGATGTAAGGATCTTCTTCTATTGGAGGTTTAATACTTCAACACGACTCGCCTTGACAAGTGGTGCGTGCTGGTGAACAAGATAAGCCTACTTTCAGCAGCCGCATTTCGAATTACACCCTTTTTTGCAGTTGCAAAAAATAGTATTAAGGAGGTTTCTGGTGCAGGTGGAAGTGAGTGTGGATTGATTCCAATACATTATTAATTAGTTTCCAACCCCATTCTTCTGGGTCCAGTTGATTAATAAGCCACACTTGAACCTGTTGGTGAGTAGAAGCTGCGGTTGGAGGAACACAAGCTAATTGCACACGTTTTTTATTACGTGCATGTTTTGTAAAAGATGGTAACGTAACTTGTCCACCCAAGGAATTCTTTTTGAAGCTCCATATACAGAAAGAAGAAAGCGAATTCCGTTGATGATTACTGATTAGAGTTTCTGGAGTAGATTTCATATCTTTCGAAAGCACATGTAATAAAATTTAGTTTTTCAAACAATTTAAACACTGTGGTTTTACCCCTCCGGAGCATTGCTGATGATGTGTGTCTGTGCGTTGGTCGATGTTACAGGGTTTAGAAAGCTGGAAGTGGTGTTAACTTATAAGAAATTCTTTACTGATTCCAAATCTCTGGTTAATTTTTTCGTCGTCGGGACGCCATTAAAGTCAAAATATACACACTTTAATATCTCGAGAACGTCACATCCAAGTTCAAAAAGGAAAAAAAACACGTTTCCTTTATTTTTTGAAACCTATTGAGTCATGATGTGTAAACATCACCATCACCCCCTGTGCGGTGGAGCGGGGGGAAGTTTTGAAAACTTAAATGGGAACACCTATTTTTATTGCACTTTTGGATTCTCCATAAAAAACTGTTCGCAAATTGCAAATTTCACCCCCAACTGCAGCCCCTTTTTTGGGGGTGGAAAGGGGGAAAAATTGCACATGTCCGCACAAAAACGATCTTTTTTTACTTTTTTTGGTCCTCCAACATTTTTTCGTCATTTACAAATTGTCCGTCACCCTCTCCGCTTCCATCTTCCTTAAGGGTGAAAAGCAAAACAATGACTCATTTGTGCAGAATCCGGGGTGCTCATGTCTGAGGTGGGGGGGGGGGGGGGTGTTATATACATATATATTGTATATAGTATATGCCATAATTAGTTACAGATTTGAAGTTGGTTGAAATTAGAATTCTATAGGAATTCGCGCCTTTTCATACTTGATTTTGTTTTTACATAAAATGAGGGACTCGGTTTCTTTTCAGTTCATATTCTCAAAATGATCATTTATTATTAATGTATTAGTCATGCAGACTAATAGTTTTACTTATATTATGTGTCCAATGATGTACATAGCGTAGTCATGCTTATTATGGAGAATACAACTAAAGTAAATTTTAGAACCCCTTTTTCTCTGAAATGGTTAATGTTATGAAAAAAAGTGCAAGGTCAATTTGTGTAGATAATTGCATGGTCAACAATTTTTGTCGGAGATATTTTTATCATAAAACTAACCGTCTCGCTGAAAAATCCGAAAAACCCATTTTTGCGAACTCATTGAATAAAATTTTTTGCACACATGGGATTGATGGGGACTTTTCACAATTTCATTATAATGGTGTCCCTAACGTTCATGCAAATTTTCAGCTTGTTGGGAATTTATGTAAGGGTACCCCCATTTTTTCGGCTAAACTGACTGGACTAATTTTGAACATAATAATAAGAGAGAATAGTTCTTTATTTTGTACCATTTGTTAGAAGTTCAATAAAACATTCCAGGAATCGACCTGTATCGTTTTAGAGTGTTTATAATAGTGTGGGAGGGGAAAAGATCATATTTTGCAATTAATTTCACATTTTTTCCGAGTCTCTGCGTCTGTCGCCTTTTAGCGCCGCACTGGCCGAGCCACGCGCTCTTACATAGCGCCTCAGCGAAAGGGTTAACTAAAAAAATAAAATGTTATTGAAAGATGTGGTATGTTTACCTTCACGTAAGAGAATTAAATCTAAAACGATACATGTTTCCGTTTTGATAGGTTGACGCTTACTAAACGCAAAACTACGAAATGTAAAAAGGTTGAACCATGGTACAAGAAGACAAGGTATGCCTATGCGCATCTTTTCATGACGTCATTGGGATAATCGGGCTCTATCATCTCAATAAACTAGTGGTGTTTGTGTAGTCCTACCACTTAATAAAAGTGTATCTTAGGGAAAACGTAAATATTTTAGTGGATGTTTGTGCTGTTTTTTTGCACGTTGTTCTTACAACCTTTCACAACACAATAGGAAATTTTAAAAACTAATGTGATTCTCAAGTATGATCTCGTTAAACGAATGTTGATACTGTAGGTATACCTGTAAGATGGGCGACAAACAATACAGCTGTGACGTCATTGGGATAAAAACGTCATCTGCGCCAACTTTACGAATTTGCGATTTCTTATAGGCATACCTTGTCTTCTTGTACCATGGGTTGAACGTTCTCGTCTCTCTCTTATTTTAACTAAAAAAGATATCTACCATATGTTTCCTTCAAAATAAAAAGTACCTCTGAGGTATTGAGTAGAAGCATGAGATTTGGTATATATATAGTTTTTAACTACCCGAAAAATATACTAAAAGTCCTCGAAAAAGAAACTTGTGCTATGGTTGCCATCTTGAAAAATGGCGCCCAAAATACAGTTTCTCAGCATTTTCTCAAAAACGGTATATCTTTTCAAAAAATTTTTCAAACAAACAACGTTCAGTATGAAAAATTGGATAATTTTCTATCTTACCATTTTTTTCGTATAACCAACTGTTAACGGTAAATTTTGGGTCAAACATTTGAAGACAGGCGAACATAGTTTCAGTCTTTTTTAAGTTGCAATTTCTAGTAAAACTTATCACATAAAATAAGTAGTACTAAAAAAAACAATTTAATTGTTGTTAAAAACGAATTTATTAGATATTTAAGCTTAGGTACGTAATTAACATAATAACCATTTACATAATAATAATAATAATAATAATAATAATAATAAACTTTATTGTTCAAAATACCATATCAGTTGGTGTAGAACAAGTCCCCGTAAAACTAACAATACTAAATACTAATAGAATAATGTATATACAAAATACAAAGCATTTGAGAAGGAAACGGGGAGACAAAATTACCTCAAATAGAAATATTCGAATTTAAAAATTCATGTAAACTGTAAAAGCTACATTCAATAAGGTACTTGTGAATAGTTTTACTAAAATGTGATCGGCTTAGATCTTTTAATTTTTCTGGCAATTTGTTATACAATTTTGTCCCTACATATGTGGGATTCCCTTCGTAAACACTAGTATAATGTACGGGTATTGAATAATTAATTTTGTTTCTGGTATCATAATCGTGAAAATCGCTATTTCTCATGAACAAACTTTTATTGCTATGAACAAAGAGTAATATTTCTTTTATGTATATTGAAGGTACTGTTAACATTTTATATGTTTTAAACAGAGTCTTACAAGAAGTTCCGGGAATTACACCAGCCATATATCTAAGAGCTTTTTTTTGAATTTTGAAGACTCTGACAGCATGACTAGATGATCCCCAAAATATTATGCTGTACACAACCATAGGTATGTGTAAGTAGGTTACTTCCTAACGGGGTAGATTATTTAAATCTATTCCTTTTTTTATCATCAGTCATCACCATTAAAAATAATATCAATGTTATTCATCATCCGACTGAGGTTCAGCAGTTTGTGCAGAATTTTTGCATGACAGTCCCTGACAGTGTAAACACATGACAGAACACTGCATCATGGCCTTCCCACATTGACACCCATTGGTGCAGTTGGACTTACACTTGCACGAAATAAGTTTTAACAGCTCAGGTGGAGCGGGACCTTTCGTCATGCACACAGGAGATAAGGTACTTCCGGTTTTTATCCAACCCCATTCAGTAGGTTCTAATACATTCCCTTTCCATTCTTGGATTTGCAGGTACACACGATAGGAGTGCTGAGCTGCTGCGTCACTTGTAGGAGGCAAAAACGCGAGATCGAAATACCTAAGTGGCTGCCTGGAAACGATGTGATTATATCTGAACTACTTTAAGTGGTTCAAAGTTGTACTCATCGAACCACCATGCCTCCACAACCACTGATTGAATAAATTCCACTTATAACCGTTTTATAAACGTTAAATTAAGCAAATGTGATTTTCTCACTACAAAAATGGAACGTGCATACACTTTGAGAACCAGAAAGCAAGTCCCCTTGTGGTTCAGAAGCGGAAACGGAAAAGGCTTAAGAAAATAAAAAGAGATAGTAGAAAGTGAATGATTGTATAAGGGAGAGAGATGAGTAGAGACGCCGGAAACGAGGTTCGAGGCTATTTACGAGACTAAAAATATTTCAACCAATTAGGAAATTAAGAATTTAAGTGTAAAAAAGGACACATTGCGTCACCTAGTGCACAATCAGGTAGGGTCGATGATATCGATCACAACTAAGTACAAAACCATAGAATATACACATATCATAACAAAGGGCACACCACTCCGTCTTAATCAGCACGTTTCACTACCAAGCGACAAAGTGGAGAAGTCACTTCCATGACACGATTGTATGAAACCGACATACCTCTGTTATGCATTTCATCAATGTTATTTTTATTTCGATTGTGACCATAACTGGAAAGAACCATGTAAATTTGCAAAGGAGTCTCTCGAGTCTTTTTCAGTTGCACAGTCTTTCCTTTTGGCAGAGTTGTTTTCATGTTAAGAATAATTAACTGGCAAATTGACAAAGCTGGCTTAGTTGTGCGACAGTCAGTATTAACAGTTGAACCATAGAGAATCAGATTAACTGTATCCAACAAAGTGGGCGAAATACATTCTTCCTCACACTTTTCTACAAAAGTTCCTTCAAAGACAACATTGTTTGATGCAACCTGGTTTCCGATGATGGAAATAAACTTGCTAAAAGCGATAGCATTATCATCTTGATCTTCATGCTCAATGTTCTTTATAATAATAGCACTATCTAACAAAAGTTTCTCTCTCTGCATTTCTCCGCTTTTAGTTGAGGAAACTGAGCAAGTATTTTTTGTCTGAGACAAGTATTGTGGTGCTCTTGTAAGTCAACCCTTGCTTCTACTTCTAATAATCCAGCTAATCTTGTGGCATATAACTTTTTTAAATCACCCATTCTAAATACACATTATTTTTCTAAAATTTCTAACTTTCCTCGCATGTAAAGCTAAGTGTTCACACATTACTTCAGTTTTATTAAAAGTGTTTCTGCCCGCCAACACCTATTGTAAAGACGAGCTAAGCAGCGATCGTGATACTTAGCTTCCTGAGCTACAAGATCAGAAAGAATGGCAAATCGGCTAGTTGTTCAGCGCATTGCTTAACGTGTTCAAATATACGGCCAGTTTCACAATGATGCAGTGGATTATTCCTAGCCGAAGGCGACTTGCAGATATAATTGTTTGGAATGTGCGTTCGACTGTTTCATCCACACCTACACTTGTAAACACTGGTGATGCTTCTAACGATTCAGTTGAGAGTTTGAAGTCTTTTAGGGTCTGTAAATTGAGAGACACTTTGTGCCACAAAGCTTTTCTTTCATCAAAGTAGCTGCAATGCCAGGTCATCGAGGTCATCTATTGCAAACCGGACGGTAACTTATAAGTAAAGTGACAAATTTGATGTAAATTAGGTCATAACCTTTTTCTCTTGATTGTTCAACAGGAGGACATTTAAATGATGTTTTATTCAAAAAATAAATGGCATAATATCCTTTGAATAAATAAAAACATTATTGTTCTAACTTAAAAAGTTCGTTTTTTATTCACAATTAAATTTGTATCACTCCCATTGGTACACCCGTTAGTTTGTTGGATAATTTTGGTGTTGTAATAGATAAGGTCATACATTTTAGATATTAGTAAAGTAGTTGCGTAAATATAGACAAAAAATGATTACTTTTAAAGTTAAATATGGCTTGGGTTTTTTTAAACTTTGTGTACATTAAGGGAACTGAAAATTCAAGGGTTGTGTAGGTGAAGGTGAAGAAGTTTTTAATGTAGGACATATTATATTTTGCGGAACTACTCATAGAAGTGAAGACACTATTAACGTGTATGCTTTGTGTTTGGAAACGAGTGCTCTCCGATCTCCATGACGAAAAATGGTATATAAAGAGTTTCATTTATTTTGTTCCTGTAAAGCTGGTAACAGCGGGAGATGTAAACACATATCAGCCGTGTTGCAATCATGCACCAGGTAATAATGAAATTATAAAATTATATTTATTTTACTAGCTGATGTTTTGTTCATAAAACAACCTTTGACAAATTAGAGCCCCTTTCACAAACAGATATCTCTTGTGCATGGTCAACGCAGAAGAGCATGACACAACAAAAGTATTGTCCAATTCCAATTACAGAAATGGAATGCATTAAAAAAATTGTGCTATATGCTGTAAATACCGAGTTTTACCTTGAAAGAAATCACTTTTGTAAAAATGTAAGGAACAAACTTTCACATATTCGTTAATTTTCTTTCCAATTTGTTATTTACTCTTCCAATTTTCTCTCCTATTTACAGTTTCCCAATGTCCCAATTTTGTTTGTAGGTTCAGTTTCATTTGGATTTGGAAACTTATGAAAACTTATTTCTGGATTTCTAGATTTTAGGTAGTTGCACCTTGGCACACAACAGAATGTAGTTGGTCGTTTATTTGCCATGATAATAAAATTTATATGCAATCTATAAACGTCTCTTAAATGTTCTTACAAATAGCATACCTTACCAGTCAAATAACAATGCACAAATTACACTCTAACCTAACCTATTTAACTGCCTATTATAATTATTATAAATAAAGTCGATATTATTTACTACCTACAAAATATACTACAGACATAATACCGAACACCTAACAAATAACTAACGCAATTGATAAATAATAGTGATGATGATTTGGAAGCACCTCACTATCATAACTTCCCTATAGAGGCAAATATTCAATGTCTTTAAAAGTAAATAACAAAACTGTGAGTTTTGAAGTTGAGAACGGAGCAGCAGCCACCTTAATGTGTAAGAACCCTTTTCATACGCTATTTTCAGATTTTACCATTATAAATACCAACATAAACTAGTAACTTTTTGTAATGCAAATTTAAAAGTGGCTGATTATGCTACAATAGGTTTGAATACGGGGATGCAATTTACAATCTTGATATTTACATAACTGAAATAGATAAATCACCTGCAATGAGACGAGAATGGATGCGTAAATGAGATGTAATTAAATTTAATAAATAATTTTAATTAAAAGGCACACAAATTCTCACTTTCACGTGGACACTCTTGTGATGATTGTGGCGTTTCCTCTACAATCTCAGGACTATTGCAGGTGGTTATCTGTTTAAATTTCTGTAAATAAAATTAAGATCAACAAAACTCGGTGTTATAGTTCATTAAATTTATAGTAAGCATTAGAATTTAGTACTATTACTGTAGATACCCTTTTACGTCCAAAGTATCGCTAAGGAAAGACATCAATTGATAATATTTGAAAGTAATCACTTTCTGTGTTGCTGCAGAACCACTTCCAACGTAACCTCTGGCACGAACATATCGGTCACGCAGATATTACCACTTTTTTGAGCAATCTGCTGCAGAAACTTCACCTTCAATTTAAACATTAAAGATTATTCTTTTTTGATTAATTTAGTTCAACTTTACCATTAAAAACTTTAGATATTTCCATCCATGCTCTGTCGCGTTTTTCCTTTGACCTATGTGCAATAGGCATTCCATGATCCCACAATTCCGACCAGTTTTGGACTTCTGAAATTAGCATTTCATTTAAGTCTATTTCTTCGGTCTCACAAACTGCAGTTTCGTGCACATCGTTGAAAAAAGCTATAAAATCGTACTGATGAAAAACCAACAGTCAATGATCATAATTGTTAAACACATTTTTCGGGGTAGCGGAAGGAGTTACATGTGTTAACATGTGTTCCGAAGTAACACCCAAATTGGGGGAAGTAAATCTACATTTCGTACAGGAATACGTTTTCCCACTCATTTCCACTTTTGAAATTATAATTTAATTTACAAAAAGACGTTTTAATTTCATTCGCTATACAAAATTATAGACTGGCGGTTTTTCTATGATTGTAGGTTATAACTAACATAGATAAATAAACATAACTAACAAGTACCTATCTTCACATTATTGACAAAAAGTGAGATAGCCATAACTAAAAAAAGATGTAGATAAACGAGTAAAATTGTGGTACGCTGAAAGTTAAAGTTAAACCAACTTCTGGCGTACTGACCTTGAAACGCGTGCATTCGAAAATAAACGAATACTATTGGCTGTCGGTAAAACGCTGTACGCGTCAGTTACGGACGCACCTTAAGAATACCGAAGATGCTGAACCTTCTACAAGTTCAAGTGCAGTTGCGTGTGATTCATCTAAATTATCTGAGTAAGTGAATTCCATTTTTTAAGTCAATGCGAGTGCAACGAATTTTCCCAACTTTTTTCAGTGCACAGATCAACCCACCTATTAATGAATGTACAGCGTGTACAACTAAGAAAGGGGGCCGGCAATAACTCAGAAACTGTTTGATAGCCCTCTGTTGGTAGACGGAGATAAGAAATTCTTTTGGTTTTGGATTTTTTGGTAATGCTGACAAATTCAAGCAACCCGTTTCCAAGTTACACGATTTTTTCCAGTAACACGTAATTTAGTTCCTCCTTCCTTTATTTTGACAGCAATCGTAAAAATTCAGTAAACAAAGTTTTACATATTGATCACTAGTTTACAATGAATTTTTGTTTAAAAATATATTACTAAGAAAAATTGCCCAAAAGATGGGAATTTCAAATTGAAATCAGTGAAACGCCCTCTGGCAGCAATGGTAGGAAATTGAAAATTACTTCCAGCATTTTCTCTTAGCCACATTTATTATACGATATGGCCGGCCTCCTTTCTTAGTTGTACACCCTGTACTTGTGAACCAAAATCTGTGGAATAGGACATGAAATATAATTCAAGCGGATTCAATAGCGGACAACTCACACCCTGCATTGTATGTCAAAAATCCAGGAAGGAAGAATAATAATAAAATAAACAGATGCAAAGAGAGTTCATACCAACGTCACCATCAGAAATTAAACAAATGATTACAAAATTTCCAATAAAAAAATCACCGGGATCGGACTTGATTACAAATTCAATATTGAAACACGTTCCCGGCAACAGTATTTCATCCTTATCTTCGACATGGGCATTTTCCAAAGGAATGGAAACAAGTCTTCATTCTACCATTTCATAAAAGTGGCAAAGATAAACATAAACCAGATAGTTATCGCCCAATCAGCCTTCCGTCAACGCTTTTGGAGAAAATTATTCATATACTAGAAGAAGAGAATACCATACCAAAACATCTATTTGGCTTTAAAAAAATCACCGAAACAATAGAACAGGGGCTTGAGAACAATATACTTACAGTGGTTTGTTTCATTGACCTTGAAAACGCATTCGATAAGGTGTGGCATGAAGGACTTCGATATAAAATGATGCGAGATGAGATGAGGGAGCGGTTTGGATGTTAATGTGTTAGTAATTATTAATTTAAATTTTATGTAACCGCTTCATACACTCTTAGGTGAGTTTAAGTTTTACTTGTTAATTTTTAGATTTAGTAATGTTATCGCCTATTGTAGTTCACCCCCATCAATTTTCAAACATGTGTTAAGAATAATCAATTCGATGTACGCTTGATAATGGGATAAGTCTATCCCGAAACATGTCGCAAGGTAACCTATAAACACCAATCTAATCATTCATCGTCATATTAATCATTAAAGATTTTTGAAGGGGAGGTTGAGAGTTGTTTGGATTTGTTCACACCGACCCCTTTGTGTGCGTTAGCGAACTCCTCCATGATGTTTGATCTAATACTCACTGCAATGAACTTATAATTCGCATCTACCAAACCCAATAAGACGACAGAAAAAGTCTTTTGTAGTTGTAATAATTTTACCCGCTGTTATTGGTTGCTACGATTTCAACGTGTTTGCCGTCTAAAGCGAAAATCCCATAGAGTTCCGAATTTTATTACAACTTCTCTCCATTCTGTTGTTGTTGGGAGTTGTAAATTTCGAAAGCATATTTTTTATTATTGCTGAACAGACTTCCTTAACCATTTGTTGAACTGTAGAATGCCCGAGACGAACCCCCGCCACGTCATTACGTTTCGATTTTTGGAAATTTTCCTTGGACAATCGAAAGTATTGAAAATTTTTTTTTTGTAATCCACCAATCCTTTGAATATTCCTGACTTGAAAGTGAACTTATTGTCCGTGTCTGCAGATGGCCGTGTCCTCATTAAGAAAAACAAAAAGGTGTACGCCAAAGGAGAAAGGATTGGTAACCTATACAAATTACCGTTCAAGATACCCAATGGTAAGGTTGCTAATATGGATTATGAAATATGGCATAAAAGGTATGGACATTTAAATTATAATTCTTTAACTTTAAAACATTGTAATATTGTTAGTGGCTTAGACTTTCAAATTGATAAATAAAGGTGAAAAGTTGTGTGAAGTATGTGTGGAGGCAAAACAAAAATGTCTTGCTTATTATTAAACATTTGTTAAGTCTAATAGTTATTTCACATAATGATAATAGATATTTTCTTAGATATGTAGATGATTATTCTAGCTTTGTAATGGTTTATATGTATTGTAAAATAGAAAGATGAAGTTTTTGAAACCTTTAAGAATTATGAAACTAGCCTAACCAATGTTTTGTGGAAGAAAAATTTCAAAAATAAAATGTGACAAGTAGTGAATATTAACTCACCGGCAAAATAATCGATCCATTTAAAAAATTGATGAAGTTTGCTCATTAATAACTTTTTAATTTTAAATTCGATTTGATTAATTTTTTTCATATTGTAGGTAAATTTATATGGAATCGAGCACGTTTTGAATTTTCAGAAAATTTGGCGTACGTTATTTTATACAGGGTGACACAAAGTGTGTTTTTAACTAACTAACTAACGTTTTTCTTAAACCCTTGTATCTTTTTACAAAAATTAAGCCATTGCAATAAATAAAAAAAGAAATTATAAAGAAACGATGTGTCTTGATAACAAAATAAGAAATAACAAGGTGGAACAACTCTGACACTCCCACACGTGGTTTTAAAGTTAGAGTAGAAAAACACATTTTGTGTCACCCTGTATAAAATGACGTATGCCCAATTTTCTTAAAATTCAAAATTGTGCTGGATTCCATATAAATTTACCTACAATATAAAAAAAAATAATCAAATTGAATTTAAAACAAAAAAAGTTATTAATGATCAAACTTCATCAATTTTTTAAGTGAATGGGGAACAATACGAAATCTCAGAAATCAATGTAGTACACATCATCATACGAAGATTTCAAAAAAAGTTTTGCCGTGAAAAATTTTACGGCGATCCGAATAGTAGTTTGTCCGTAATTAAATTATTAAGTTGCCCTAAAATTGGCGAGAGCCGATCACATGCTGAACGTTTCCGAGTTTCCCGATGGCACAGTGACGTCACAACCCATACAGGACCTGTTGATTCTGGCTTGCGGAGTTGTTTGGCTTTACTTGATGAGTTGAGCGAATCACCTAAATCCTACTCTGAAGCAAAAACTGGCTCAAATTCGACCTCGTGGGAAAAGGCGATCGAGGAAGAATTAAATGCATTAAAAGAAAATGATACACGGAAGTTACTTGAGAAACCGGAGAATGAGGCAGTAATAAGTAAAGCAGGATAATAAAGGTGAGATATTATACAAAGCAAGGGGGTTTAAACAAAATACTTTTCGTGAATTTGGGTAAATACATGCTCCTGTTGCAAGACTATCTACTTTAAGAATTTTACTCTCAATTTGCAACAAATGTAATTTATTTCTGGAACAGTTAGATGTAAAAAACGCTTTTTTACACAGTAGTTTAAAGTAAAGGGTTTTAATGAAGATATCAGAAGAGTTCAAAGTTGCAGATCAGGATAAAGTAAGGTTTGTCTACTTAATCATTCGATTTATGGACTAAAGCAGGCTCCTAAAGTGTGGAACGAAAAGGTCATAATACATTCTTATAATAAAATGAAACAATGACACACAAGAAAGCAATGTAACGCATATTTAAACCGTGAAACTTAATTCCAAATTTATAAATATTAGATTGTCGTCTCCTAGCAGATGGCAGCGGTTCAGGTAAAATTATTCTAATGTCACGTCTGTTAATAAATGCAATGTTTTTCACGACTGGAAATAAGAAGGTATTTTCTATTTTATTACTTTTCGCAAGAAGTCAACCTCCATATCGCAGGCCTCGTCAACGTTGCTATAATCGTGCCTAAATAGTGTAAGTTACTTGGAAACATGGCCAGTATGAACCTACCCTTTTGCAATTCCATACTGTCATTATAATGTCAATGTCTTGGTCCTCTACCTCCCAGTCCGAGGAATCATCTTCATATTCACAACTTTCGTCACCTTCATGGCTTGCTCCGTCACCATTAGCTACATTTATTTTTTGGATTTTGATTATTCTTTCTGATACGCCTTTGCACCCAAGATTGTGCTAGATGGAAAGATTCAAACGCCGTTTAGGGACGGAAAACCAGGGCAGAAATGGTACGGCTTTTTCCTTCGCAGACATCGGAAACTATCTGCACGTATTGCTGAATCTATAGATAAATCACATGCCAAAATCACTGAAGAATTCATTAAATCCTGGTTTAGAGAGCTTGAATTATTCCTAGAGAATGTTGGCGCACGTGATCTTTTGAATGATCCTTCAAGAATTTTTAACGCATATGAAAGTGGATTCAGCTTGTGCCCAAAAACTGGGAAAGTGTTAGGTCCACGTGGCTATAGAAATCTATACGAAATTGAAAAGGGAAATGACAAGTGAAATATAGCAGTTCTTGTCAACTTCTCAGCAAATGGAAGATTGTGCCCACCATATATTGTATATCCGTATACAAAACCACCCAGAGCGATTGCCGAAAGCATTCCTTCAGACTGTTTTGTTTTGTTATAAGAAATACAATACAAGAAAAATTACGCTCTTTCAACATTCCCTGATTCACCACCAATAGAGAATGTAATACTAAATGTGTCACCATAATATCAGACACTTCTTTTATTGCCCCACTAACCACTGTTTGTCTCAAGCCAAGAATAAAATCTTGCCCTATTGCTTTTTGGTAGCTTCCAGTTACAAAAAAACTTACAGCAGTTAGAATCTAAAATAAACCATTTTTAATCAGGATGTAACCCGGCGTCGCATCGGTCAGGTGGTCAAAAGTTACTTAAGCGGTTAGGTGGGGTCTAGTGGACCCCAATGTTTGTAAGTCATAATTTGCGACAAACTAAACTGTTAGGCAATATTTGACTAAAATTATTTGTTTTGATCTCATTTGAATTGAACAAATACGCAACTAAACTTAGATGGTTTTTATTTGAAAAAATATCATATTTTATTAAAACACTAGAAATTTAATGTCCTAAATGTTTTAATATTTAAAAAAAATCACAGTATTTTTCAAGTGTGCTAAAAACGTGTTTTAAACAACTTTTTGACTTGAAAAAACTTGGAACAAAACAAAAAATATAAGAAACATATTGGTCAATCATAAGTTTAAAAATAAGCGCACAGGATCTGGTCAGTCAAAACACTATATGGTTTATTACATAATAAAATTGACTGTAGCTATCTGCTAAGCAAACATCCCCAGGATTTCGTCTCGTAAAAGTTACCACTTTTTATTGTCGCTCTTGTAGAACCAATCTCCTTAGGAGAGCACCTGTCCATTCAATGTGTACTAACTATAATTCAATTTCCCATATAACCGATATCTACTCTGACAGTCTGAATACACTCTTGGATGTGATGAAATAATAATAGCATATCTGGTTAATTTTCTTTTTTCTTATTTCACTCATTTCTTTTTGATTATATTATATAAGTCTTAATTTTTTCTTTTTGTTATTATATATATTTCAAAATTGTCCATTTTTTGGTTGTAAAACTGTAAGAACAATAAACATTATTATTATTATTATTATTATTATAAATATAGACGTGCTTTTTTGAAATATAAATCTTATGGAACGCCAATTTAAAATAAACTACAAAACAGGAACTAAAAAATGACACTCTCTAAAACATTGGCAAGAAAATAGGAATAACATAACATGAAACATAAGAAAATTCACCGAATAGGTACACGCTCGTACCTACTACATTATACAGCATCGGATGTATGAGCACAGGGCCCGCATTGCATAACAGCATGATCTAAACCTGAAAATTGAAAAATACAGCAAATTAACCAGAAAATGTGAAATTACAAAAAATCTACCCGAGATAGATACCGACAAACTCATATCGTTGGAAAGGTAATAAAATTGTACATTTGAAGCCATAAAGAAAAAATGGACGTGCCATTTAAAATAATCAAGTTACCTTTGATAGAAATTTTGCAAATTGACGTGGTAATTTCTCCGAACACAAGAAGAATTGGGATTTGACCGTCCGGTCTACGCTAGTACATTTCATGCTTAGTAACATCGCATAGTCACGGCCTTCTAAGTTTTGAGATCCCTGCGATATTCAATTTTTTTTAGACACCTACTTTCTGTAAAAATGACGAATTGCGGCTAAACTATTCGTTTTAGGTACTATGTGTGATACATAAAGTCGGACTAGAATTGACCAAGGAATCCAAATATGCAATCATATATAGGGGGTTCCATTTAAAAAAATGCAACTTAGTTGTATAAGTTGCAGTTCATTGTTAATTTTACGGCGATTTATTGAATAAAAAATGAATGCAAATGATTTGTTGATGTGCCAACTAGGCATTGCATTATTGTTATTTGCATTATGTAGAAAAAGGCAATTAAAGAATCATAATAAACGAAGAATAAACACCAGAAAGGTTAGTAAATATCTACACCTAAAGGGAGTTAATTTTGTATACATATAACTAAGGTATGGTCAAGAGAGTGGCTTATAAGGAGGAATGAGGGACGTGGCTTAAGTAACATGGTATTTAATGAATTAAAGTATGAAGACCCAGCTAGCTTTAAAAATTTTACAAGAATGAGTGTAAACACTTTTGGAATATTATTAAACAAACTGCAGCATTTTATTACAAAACAAGACACAATTCTTCGTGAAAGTATATCAGCTAGGACCAACAACTTTACAAATATTAATTATAAAAATATCTTTAATATTCCAGATTGTTAATAAACCTTACGGTTTTTGGCAACAGGAGAAACGTTTAAAAGCTTGCATTATAGTTTCAGAATATCAATGTCAAGCATTTCTGCAATAGTACCAGAAACTGTAGAAGCAATTCATAATGTATTAAAAGAAGAATATTTATCGGTGAGTCACAATCAGTTTTACTAGAACTTTAATATTTCATTAAAAATATTTCTAGACCCCTAATACAGAACAGGAATGGAAGCGAATCGCTACTGGATTTTTCCAACTATGGAATTTTCCTAACTGCCTTGGAGCCTTAGGTAGATATTATATTTTTTTAAACTAGTCAAACAAATTTCATAGTCAATACATACCTAACTTAGTGAGCGTTCCTCATTATTGTAGTAATACCAAATACTCTTTGCTAATACATAGTTTAATATTTCAGGAAAATGTAGTACTTCAAATTTTCATATTTTTATTATTTTAGATGGAAAACATATTGCCTTTAGAGCTAAAAAAGAAGATGGTTCGTTTTATTATAATTACAAAGGCTTGCATAGTATTGTTTTAATGGCATTAGTCGATTCACAATACAATTTCATTTTTGTTGACGTAGGGTGTAATGGAAGAGTAAGTGACGGAGGTTTATATGCCAATTCGATATTAAATAAAGCAGTGGAAGAGAATTTATGGAATTTTCCAAAAGATGCAGCACTGCCCAAAAGTCATCGTAAAGCACCTTTTGTGATTGTGGCTGATGAAGCCTTTAGACTAAGTAATAGAATAATGAAACCTTGGGGACAAAGAGCTGCAAAGTCACAAAAGGTTTTCAATTATAGATTGAGTAGAGCACGTCGAGTCGTTGAGAATGCTTTTGGCATCCTTGCCAATCGATTTCAAATTTTGCAGAAGGATATAAACTTAAATGTCGACAAGGTACAAGAAATAACTTTAACTTGTTGTGTATTACATAATTTTATAAATAAAAAAGAAGGAAAGAGGTACCTTGTTGGTATAGATCACGAAAATACTGAAGAAACTACCATGACACAAGGAAGTTGGAGGGAAGACACATTTCTTACAAGTTTAGAACATGTCAAAATTAATAGAACTGCAAAGGCAGCAATAGAAATCAGAGAAACATTTACTCAATATTTTAATGGGGAAGGATTTGTTGAATGGCAATGGGAAGCCATAAAGAAATTTAACTTCTAAACACAAAATATTTTTATTGCAATTCAAATTCCATAACATTGTTAACATTTCTAATATAAGCTTTTTTGTACTTAGACAGATTGTTATTAATTTCATTTTTACAATCCATTAACAATTCTACGTCATCGATCTCGTTCAGTTCAGATACAACATACTTGCCAAAGTGTTCATTACGACCATCAGTATTTCTGTTACTTATTTCATTTTGCAAGCTCGTCAGAGTTTTTACTTTCTTAGCTTTAGGTAAAGCTTTGGCTTCTTTAACTTCGATCACAGATGACTCTGACGAGCTCAAATTATCCGCAACGTCAATTGTATCTTCATTTCTAGGTTCACTTTGTTGACTCTGTAATTTACAGTAGTAGCTAAATATATTGCAATTTACTTACTTACTTCTTAACTTACCAAAGATTGAGAATCGACATATGAATTTTTCCCATTTCTTGGTTTGATGTAGGGTTTGAGGAAACTTAATGCTTCAAACCACCACACATTTGGTTCGTAAACATCATCAGTCGAAACTCCACTCCTACAACTATCTTTAATTTTCGTTAATTCGTGGTTGTACTGGCTTCTTATATTCGCAATTTTTTTCTTTACTTCGTCTATACCACTTAAATTCATGCCGCAGAAATTTAAATGGTTTAAAATTTCTTGTAAACTATTTACTCTTGCATGCTTGTTTTTATACAATTTGTGTTTGGAGTCATATAAACAAGGGTGTCCCTCAAAAGTAGTAATTAGTTCCTGCGTGTATGCTTTTGTCCATTCACACTATAAGCATTGTGTTAACATCGTTTACATTTATAAATAAAAACATTACCTTTTCCATTATTGATATACGGGGTGAGTTTTTTTTCATTATTTGTATGGGGATCTCGGAAACCATAAGAGTTACACATTTGCTTAAATGGGGAAAGATTTGCTTCTTTGGAAGACTAATCCAGATACGCTTTTGTTGATTTAAGAAAATGCATGGCTTACGTACTAGATATTTGTAAAAAAGTAAAATTCTCCAAAATCGTTTCAGCCCTTTAATTCGTTTATTTCTCAAGATAGACAAAAATTGTTCAAATACAATTTGTAGATAATTTTGTGCCGAATAACGTCACCGTACTAGTTTTTAAATTTTGCTTAGCATTTTGAGGTTATGAAGCAAAGTTGAATTTTTTTAAATGGAAACAATAGTTGGCTATGGCGTATTTTAATAGTGCATTTTTTTCTGATTGCAATGATATAAGGGTTGTATCACTTATTTTGATAAATAAAGGTACAATACACGTTTTCCTATTATTAGGTCTACCAAAAATCAGATCCTGCCATGGAAAACAAAAGAAATTTACAGTAAGTGTTCGAAATGTACACAATTCTTATCGACACACCTTTAGACTTTTTTGTATTTGGAGGAATAAAAAGATGCAGGAGCTGCAGGAAGTTGTTATTAATGCGTTTAGCGGATTAGATCTAAATGGGCGTAAAATTGGGAAAGCTGTTAACTCCATGTTGAAAAGGTGTCACAATGTGTATCGATAATAATTTCTATTGTTTTCCATGGCAGGATATGATTTTTTGTAAACCTAATAATAGGAAAACGTGTATTGTGCCTTTATTTATCAAAATAAGTGATACAACCCTTATATCATTACAATCAGAAAAAAATGCACTATTAAAATACGCCATAGCCAACTATTGTTTCCATTTAAAAAAATTCAACTTTGCTTCATAACCTCAAAATGCTAAGCAAAATTAAAAAACTAGTACGGTGACGTTATTCGGCACAAAATTATCTACAAATTGTATTTGAACAATTTTTGTCTATCTTGAGAAATAAACGAATTAAAGGGCTGAAACGATTTTGGAGAATTTTACTTTTTTACAAATATCTAGTAAGCCATGCATTTTCTTAAATCAACAAAAGCGTATCTGGATTAGTCTTCCAAAGAAGCAAATCTTTCCCCATTTAAGCAAATGTGTAACTTTTATGGTTTCCGAGATCCCCATTCAAATAATGAAAAAAAACTCACCCTGTATATGTATATTTAAGATAAAATTATGTACACAAAAAACCGATTAATAGTCAAACAACCGCTAATAATAATAAGTAATCACAATGCAATAAACACAACATAACCACATAACCATGTTCTTAAGTTCTGACCATTATGCTTATGCAGGCTTGCAAACAGCCGTGGAAATTTAGTAAAATGCCGCACAACACAAAAATCTCTAATAAATGGCGGGTTTATTCAAAAATATCATACACGAAGTCATGGCAAAATAGAAACCGTTCTATTGTCACTTATTATTTTGGCATGACTTGGCTTATTATTTTACTGTGATTTGTATAATAAGTAAAATCATATGGTGTGAACTAGAAAATGTGATGAACTTGTGTAAAGTCATATGAGAAGTCACAAGATAAATCATATAGTGTGAACCCACTTTTAGGGTTTAGAAAGTAATAACTACACGAACCGATAAGTTTGAGAAAATGGATGTTCACGTTGTCATAACGAATTTATTATAATTCCCTAACTGGATTGCAAACCTTAATGGATTGGAATTTAAAGCGTTTATTTATAATATTTTTAAAGATACTGTTGCCGCCAAATATTAATTACAAAATGTGACATTGGTTCAACTTGTTTTGTAAGCGCCGTGGGGGGGGGGGGTCCTGTATTTGTGGCGGGTGCCTACGTAGGGTAAAGGGACCTAAGATGACGAATTGCGCATTCGTATTAAACTAAGCGTCCTATTATAATCGAGATGTTGCTACAGTGTATTACTACTATCCTGCGCAGTGTAGTGGTGTCGGTATTTCGGCGATAGAACGATTCAGTGTGAAGTTTTTTTTTTAATGGCATCAGGAGGAGGCCTTGCACCAGGTGTACCCGTGCGGCCAGCAGCAATATGTAGATATAATAGTCACCTCTGTGCACTATATTCTAAGTCCCGTGTGGTTTATAAATGTTGTTATTAGTTGGAAAATTACCAGATTGTTAAGGCTTACGATATAGCTTATGTTGATCGGGGCAAAAACTCCTTGGATTTTTATTTAATTATTGTAGAGGGAGTCACCCTGGTGCCTAAAATTGCTACAGTTAAAAAATATGTGTTCAAGATCTCCTATTTCTTCGCATGGTTACAGTTTACTATATTCAACCGATTGAGGTGGGCTGGAAAAGAACCGTGCCCAAACTTCATTCTATTACACTTCTCCTCGATGCTTTTATGTTGCAGTGCCAGTTTCGAGTTGGAACATTAGGTTGGATATTTGTGTACAGTGTGAAGTTAGACGTGCATAAGTGATATTAGTGTGTGCTGTTATAACTTCTGAGGTCACGGAAATAAGGAATACCTGTTGACTGGTGAGTACTAGACAGTTGTTCGGGGTCTTAGGTTTTTGGAAAAGAGTCCTTTAAATGTGTTATGGTAAAATATTTGTCAAAAAAATTTACAAATGCCGGTTGAAGGTAAGTTGACGAACAAGAAAGTAGCTAAGATGACGAAGGTATGGTTTCGCTTGTGCGACAATCGCTTGCGTCGGCTGCATGCAGCGGACGCTGCGGCTGGCGCAGCAGCAGAGGTGGTTCCACTTGTGCAGTGAAACGTCACTGCGACGAACACCGCATACATCAAAATCAGTCAATGCCGTGTTTTCTTAAGACGCGATGGAGTACTTAGTTGCATATTGCTTATTAGAGGAAGAAACTATCCTTCGTTTAACTTCCCTCTCAAGAAGAGCATCACCTCACCAAATGTATTTACGAAGAAACCAGGAAGGTACCTTCGCTAACTTAATTACCCGACATCTTGTGGACGACGAAATAAAATTTCATGCCTTTTTTCGTTTGACAAGACACCAATTCAGTTTTGTTTTATCGGCTATACAATGTGATATTGTTAGGTCACCTACTCGCATGGTACAACGGCCTATATCTTCGCAGGAAAAATTAGGCATATCACTAAGGTAAGTTTATATTTTCAATATTAAATTATAATAAGAAAGTATAATAATTATGCTTTCCATCGTTTGTAATAAAATTATTTTATTACAAACGATGGAAAGTAAGGTATTCATTTTCTGATTGATTAGAAGCGGACGATTGGGATTCACGAACAATACGTCTGTTTTTCTCTTGACTCGCTCCAAATTCTAAATTGCTGAATATTTGTAAGTGTTCCAGCTTTGCTCTGGTTATGAGGTGCGGTGGGAGACGCTTTACAGGCATGGCGATGCTTTTATAGAATAAATCGACGTGATCATCTTTTGGTGTTGCTAATACTTTTTCCATTATCTGTTCCCTTGCTTTTTTGTCTTGTAATAATTTTGTCACGCCATCCGTAATCAGCCTTTTATTACTTTTTTTTGGAATGGAAGAAGTGGCACTAGCGGCACTTGAGGGTGAAGCGACGTTTGAGTAGCTTTCTTCATTTTCTATTTCTATTTCTTAGGTCGAGTCTTCAACACTGTCTTCCTCAATTCTTTCACTATCCTCTGGAAGATTTGATATCGTTCTAAAAATTAAAGTTAATCGAGTGATGATTAATGACACATATTAATAATTTGGACCTTCTCTCGTTTGGTACAGCATCTAAAAACGAGAGATAATTGATCAAAGACCACTTATTGCGCTTTGTTTCTGCAGCCGACCCAGTACCTAATTTGCCTTCCCGTTTTAAGCGTTTGTAGGTGTCTCGAATTGACCGCCATCTCTTTTTGCAATCATCATCTGCAAAAACATATGTTTTAAAATTGCCAAATCAATTTATTTCAATTGAACTGATTCGCTTAAATTCCAATAAATATAATTAGTATTTAATTTAAACCTCTGTTTAACTTTTCTATTATTTTAGGTATCTCGCAACTGGAGAATCCTTTAGATCGCTTTCGTTGGGGTTTCGTATTTCGCACTGCTATATTTCAAGGATTATTAAAGAAGTAATGTCGTCCATATGTTCAAAGTTATCTCCACATATGTTGCCTCCACCCAACGAAAATATGTGTAAACGAATTGCGAATGAATTTTGAACGAAATGGAATTTTCCGAATTGTGTGGGGGCTATTGACGGAAAGCATGTTCGAATACGTTGTCCAGCAAATAGTGGCACCCTCTTCTTCAATTACAAGGACTATTTTTCAATGGTTCTTTTAGCGATTGTCGATGCAGAATACAAGTTTGTAGCTGTAGATATTGGATCATACGGCAAGGAAGGTGACAGTGGGGATATTTGCAAAATCAGTAATGGATAAACAAATTTATGGTGGGAAATATAGTTTTCCACCAGACAGTGAGTTACCAGGCTCGCAGAAAAGTTTACCGTACGTTATAGTGGGCGACGAGGCATTTCGATTGCATAGACATATAATGAAACCTTATAACAGACTTCAGGCAAAAGAAAGTTTTGGAAAAGCAGTATTCAACTAAGACTTAGTAGGGCAAGGAGAGTATTCGAAAACGCATTTGGCTTGTTGTGTCAAACCTTCCGAATTTTTTTACTCCTATTGCAGTTGCACCAGATGTTGTTGATACAATAATAATAGCAGCAGTATGCTTGCACAACCTAATCAGAGACCATTCTCAACAAAACACAGTTGCAGAAATTAACTCTCAGGAATTGAGCAATGTAGAAGAGATAAGGAATATGATACCTTTATCAAGAACGGGTGGATATGCTAATGCAGAAGGATTTACCATAAGGGAAAGTTTTAAACAATTTTTTGTTGAAGAAGGAAAAATTCCATGGTAAGATAATGCTGTTTCTAAAATCTAGTACGGCAGTATCTTAAACCTACATATTATGCTTCGGTATAAACATAAAAAAGTGCTTATACTTCAATAGCTATATTGTGTTGACTTTGTCACATTATTTTATGATAAATAAACCGCACGTACGTTGTAAAATACATATTTACTTACCTGTTCTACCTTCCATATGAGAAGCAATGACTTTCCAGACATTATCTTTTACGATCATGTCTTTATAATCTTTATGGGATGCATCATATAAGCATTTGTGTGCTGCCACCAGCTCCATTAAACGCATTTCGTCGTCACGTGTGAATTTTTCAACCATTTTCTTTGTTTAAAACATACACGACTGTCGCTGCTGGACTGGTATAGGTAGGAGTCGTTGCAGTGGACGCTTGCATCGAATTGCGCCCGACGCACAAGTGGAACCGCTCTTATGCAATTTACCTAGCAATAGTCAATACAGCAGTCGCAGCGTCCGCTGCATGCAGCCGACGCAAGCGATTGTCGCACAAGCGAAACCATACCTTTACCCCCAACACGTGAAATTAGAATTTTAATTAAAATATTTTTTCTGGTCTAGGTTTTAAATTGCATGATGGGTTGATCTTATGTTCGCAAAACTGAAAGGCAAACATGGAACAAAGAAAATATGAAAAATGCTATAAACGAAGTAATTCAAAACAATGTCTCCGTTAATGCTACTGAAAAAATATGAACTGCCAGAGCCAATGCTTCGTAGATATTTAAAAAATATCCTGATAAGGTTAGTTTTGGTTTACTGATGCGTTCATAATATATTCTAATGTGGCAGTGCCAACTGGTAACCCTGACTTTGGTCTTAGTTTTTACTTTTGTGATGGATTAAAAAAATAGTATGCTATAGAGCAGGGGTTCTCAAACTGGTACGCGTACCACCAATTCGCATTGTAATTGTACGATTGTATTCGCTATATTGCCGTTACCGATACCGAAGATTTTTCTTGGATAAGAAACCCCTTCACCAGTGATGCTGCTGAAACTTTAACCAACCACGAAAAGGAATCTTTCATAGAACTATCTTGCGATGGAAGCTTAAAAACAGATTTCACTAAGTCGGAGCTAGGTGAATTTTGGTTAAGAATAAGCAGTGAGTGTCCAACTTTGTCGAAAAAAGCGTTGTTATTTTTACTCCCGTTTTCAACAACCTATTTGTCCGAAACTGGGTTTTCGACTATGCTGGTAATAAAAAACAAATTTCGCAGTAAAATAAATCTGGATCCGAATGTGCGCTTAAAACTATGTTCGGCTGAACCCGACATCTCCTCGCTTGTTTCCAAGTTGCAGCACCATCCATCTCACTAACAACTGTTATCTTTTCTTTTGTATACGTTTTTCTGGAAATAAATATAGAATTCTGTTATTTTCCTCCAATTTTTATTTTTTTTTGCCGAAACATATACTAAATTAACTAAAATATTTATTAAGGTAGCGAGTGATACGTGACTGAAGCTTAATATATAGAAGTGGTACGCGAAAAAAAAAGTTTGAGAACCTCTGCTATAGAGAGTTTAGTTTTTTGTTAATAATAAATATTGATATGTCAAATGAATTACTACAAAATTTTAATTATATAAATATGATAAAAAGTGTTGTATAAGTCTTAATAAACAAATCCTTCTGATAAAGAACCACACTAACAAAATTTATATCACTAGGTTTTCCCATCAAACGCTGGGCGATTTAAGGGCACTTTTTCTACTAAACAGTTGCAACATTTGTATAATTATGTGACGGCGATTGATAAGCGGGTTTTTGGGTTGACAAAAGAGCAGTTTGGTATGATTTTGCCGAAAAACGTAAAATAAATCATAGATTTAATAAAGAAAAGAAAAAAGCTGGCCGGCATTTTATAGAATGGTGTATGAAAAAATTTAAAGTGTCCCTTAGGATTCCCCAGTCAACGTCAATTGCCATACTTATGGGTTTTAATAAAGAAAGCGTCTCTCGGTTCAGAATCTTCGGCAGAGGTAGAATATGTTGACACTGACGATGATATGGATTTGGAAGAAGACGATAAGTTGTGCATAATATGCAGTGACGTAGGTAAGGATAAGGAACTTTGGTTCCGATGCTCATTATGTGGTCTCTGGGCCCATGGAAAATGCACCACTTTGGATAATAAAGAAGCTAAAGCTAAACTTTGCATTTGTGACTGTTGTGTTTAAGTGTTCAGCTATTTAGAGTAGATAACGTTTTGGTTTGATCATTCTAATTACTATTAGATTTTTGTGTGTAAATGTTCAGGTTTCGGTTTTACCACTATCGGGATATTTCAGTAATACGCATTTTGGCATGTCTCCTCGACCACCTCGTAAGGGCTCTCGTAGAGTAAAAAAAACTTTTTAATTTCTTTGTCTATTACAGACGATTGGTGATGAGTTTTCAGCAGAAGCAGATCACCACATTAATATCTAACGGGATTGTTAACTTTATTATCATGATGACACTTCCTCCGTTCAGCCCTCTTCTGTAATCTTTCGCTTGCAAATATTATCCTAACATTCACTTCTTCTGAATCTCTTGGTGGGAATTCTATTAGACTCTCTATGAAATATTTCGCTGGCTCACCCTTTAGCAATTCTATGGGTGTATACCCAATGCTATCATGATGTGATGTGTTTAACCGGACTTCTATCTGTTTCACCCATTTAGCCCAACTCGAATGTCGTTCGTGGCAATAAGTGCGAATAATCGCCCTCACTCCCTCATCACTCGCTCTACTGGGTTCGACGCAGGATGATACACAGACGTCATTCGAACCCTTCTTTTCCAGTTCTTCACTACACTTCTTCGCTGTAAAGTTACTTCCGTGGTTAGATAATAGAGTTATGGGCATCCCAGTGGTGGATATGTAATACTCGAATACCTTGTTCAATAACGTTTTAGTGTTCGCCCTCTTAATAGGATATAAGCGGATGTATTTGCTAAATAGATCAAGCAGCACGAAAATGTAGTCGACTCCTCCAGTACTTCGCGGCAATGGTCCAAACAAATCTATTGACACTATTTGCTGGACAACGTATGCGAATATGCTTTCCGTCAATAGCCCCCAGACAATTCGGAAAATTGCATTTCGTCCAAAATTCATTCGCAATTCGTTTACACATATTTTCGTTGGGTGGAGGCAGAGATAACTTTGAACATATGGACGACATTACTTCTATAATCCTTGAAATATAGCAGTACGAAATACGAAACCCGAACGAAAGCGATCTAAAGGATTCTCCAGTTGCGAGATACCTAAAATAATAGAAAAGTTAAACAGGGGTTTAAATTAATTACTAATTATATTTATTGGAATTTAAGCGAATCAGTTCAATTGAAATTAATTGATTTGGCAATTTTAAAACATATCTAGGTTTTTTGCAGATGTGATTTTTTATATTTTTGGTTTCAAAATTACACAACTAGCCTTTCTAATTATTTCAATTGTTTTTTAAGTCTCTAGTTCTTATACTTTCCACGGAAAAGCGAATTTTGCAACGCATCTAAAGCGACCGTTTTAGAACTCCCTTAACCCCTTCACAACCAGAACGCCAACGGTGGCGTCAGAACTACACTGCTGCTATAGTCCAGAGACGCCACATATGGCGTTTATTATATTTTAAGTTTATCATCGTGGAATAGTTTTCTATACTCGTTTAAAGCCTGGATTATAACATATGTCTATAGTGCTGAAATTTTTTTTGTACTGTTTTTCATTTCATATCAATAAAAAATATACCCCAAAAAAAAAGGATTTTGAAATTTTTTCCTATTCTAGACGCCGTCACTGGATCTACACATATATTTTTTTCTTCGAAAATGAACGTCCAATACATTTTAGAATAAAAATATATAGAAAAAAAATGATTTAAAAAATTTTTATTTTTGGCAAAATCTGGTATTATTTAGCGAACTGCGAAATTAAGCTTGGTCGTGAAGGGGTTAAAAAACAAACTTGATATAAACAAAACATACCTTCAAGTTGAAAATCGATAGAAAACAGTCTATAAACGTAAAAAAGAGGCAATAGACAACAACTGTACTTCTGGAGCCAAGAAAATGGAAGTTCCATATGAAACAGAAATGAAAAATATTGCTGCAATCGACGAAAGCAGAGAACCAGCAGTATTACGTAGTGTTAATAATGTGAGAATGTTAAAAGTACCCGATACTACAGACCATTCGGATTCTGTACTAAAATCGGCATCCAAAAGGAAAAGAGTAAATTCAGATGAGAAGAAAAGTGTTCAACAATAATTACTCATCGTCCTTTAAATGTGCCAAATGCATTTTCTATTAATACTCGTGTAAAAATTTGTGGTTGACATCACCCAGGATATGGTACGTTTTACCACACACCTGACTTAATTTTAAACTAATGTCCGATAACTGTAAACTCTTGCATCATGAATTTTTCCCGGTGCACCTGTAAAAACAGGAATGAATCTTCTTTTGTGGTCACACATTGCTTGAAGAACTATTGCCGGTTGATATGTCTGTTTACATAAGTAGGGGAAAGGGGCAGAATCAGGTAGCTAAGGGAAATTACCTGTAAAATATTTGATTATTTTAATTTTTTATTTTGTATGCTATTCATGCAAACAAACACTAAACTTTTAATAAACGGTAAGTAACGTATTTCTCGAAAATTAAAATAGCAAATAAATACAATATTTCTCATTAAAGTAAATGTTCAAAATGTCTTCCACTTTGATCAATGCACTTTTGAAGCCTAACCCTAAATGATCTTCTCACATTGTTTAAAGTCATAAAAGTAATCGATTGAAACGCCTCTCGAATTCTAATTTTCATGTCATCTCGTGTTGTTGGAGCTGTATGATATACTTGAGATTTAACAGTTCCCCAAAGATAATAATCCATGAAGGCGGCCATGGAACAGAGCCTCCTCTACCGATCAATTTATTAGGGTACAGTAAATCCAAATCTCGTGCGTACATTGCAAACATTTTAATATTGATCCGGGGGTTAATTATGCTGTTGTTGAATCGATGAAGTTACATTTTGAAAACTCCACTGATGACAAAAAGAAAATAGCAGCCATTATTTTTGATGAAATATCATTAAATCAAGAGCTTCACTATAATGCTAAAAAAGATAAAATAGTCGGCGTGGTAGACACTGGAACAGTTCGTACGAATGATACAGCCAAATCTGCTTTGGTTTGTATGATCCGTGGTATAACTTATAATTGGAAACATATACTAGGGTATTGGTTTATTAGTGGCACTGCAACATGCCAGATTATGAAATTAATTTGTCAAAATTGCATTGATGCTGCCACTGAGGGTGAATTGTTAATTAAAGCTGTAATTTGTGATCAGAGTCCAATTAACCAACGCCTTGCAAAAGAATTTAAGATCACGCCAGAAAAAACTTTTTTTGTTCACAATGGGAATAAGATATATTTCATTTACGACGCTCCACATTTACTGAAAAGTCTCAGGAACAACTTAGCGCGGTATGATTTGATGTACAATCAAAAACTTGTTAGTTGGAAATACATCGTTGCAGCAGCAACATCAGAACACCCATTAAAATTAAGATTGCTTCCTAAAATTATCCCGAATCACATTGATATTACAAATATAAATGCTATGAGGGTCAAATGTGCTTCTCAAGTCTTTAGCGAATCCATGAGTGTGGTTTTATTAATCATTAGTTAAAACCGTTTTTGAATCGTAAGAGAAAACGGCCGAAGAATTCCATAATAATTCTTCATAACGAACATGGTCCTTCGAACCGAGATGAATAATTTAATTAATTAATCGTACTTACTAACGTGAAATTACATCAAACAACGCCAATCGAACGAATCATCGTCAACATCAATAGAATCGAAGCCTGTTTAAACTCCCGACCGTTAACCCCAATATCCTCTGATCCAAACGACCTTAACCCCCTAACACCCGGCCACTTCCTTATCGGTGACTCACTCACATCATTTGTGGAACCCGACGTCACGAAGCTGAAGCTGAACACGTTGTCGAGATGGCAATACGTCGAACGATTGCGACAAATGTTTTGGAGGAGATGGACGAAGGAATACTTAAACCAAATCCAAGTACGATCGAAATGGAAAACCAAGGCGAAGAACTCAATTAAAATCAACGATCTAGATGTTAGATCTAGATCTAGATATTATTTTTTATTGGTACGTTTGGCAACACTTAAGCATGTGGGACACCAAGGATCAAGATGACTTAGACATATAAACTTACAAATCCATTGAAGGTCAGATACCACAAAGGGTTAAATTGTAAATTTAGAGCTGTTTTATTTAATATAAACTTATAACATTTTTGACAATAATATTTTGTTTTTGAATCTTTCTTGCAAAGAGAACAACGTTTTCTAGTTTCCTGGTGGAATTTCGAGATTATCTCTATTTAGTGTTCCTGCAACTTCCTGTCTTCTCTCTGACTAATGGTGGAACATTCATTTGAAAAGAACGTCGCGTCAATTGGTCTTTGGTTAGAGAGAGTTCAAGCTCTCTAAGAAACGATCTTCTCATGAGGTCATATTTTTTGTTATTGTAAGAGTAAATAACCTGAGCGTTGACACCTGCCATATTCATCATAGCATAGAATACCACCATGGACCATCTCTTTGTATCTCTAGCTACATCATAAGAGGGACATAATTTATCTAAGAGGTCCACTCCACCTTTTGTACGATTATAATAAGTAATAATCTGTGGTTTGTATTTTTCATTGATTGATTCATCAATTTCATCATCATTGTGTAAACTATATACGAGAATAACATTCCGATTCTCCTTAGGCACATACGAAACAATGATTGTATTCTCTTGGTAACCGAATAATGAAAAATGTGTTGGTAAATTCTATTGGCAGCTCTCTTTTATTTTTCTTTATTGTTCCAATGTACGTAATTTTGTGCTCTTCAAACAATTTGTTCACTAAACCTACACTTGCGAACCAGTTGTCGCATGTTAGATTTCTATTTGTTCGCGAAATTGGTTCTACCAGTCGTATAACTACACTAGATGGATCGTTGGGTAGATCATAAGGACCTGGCGGTTGTTTGCCAACAGAAACTTCCAGATTAGCTGCATATTAGGAGATAGCAGAGTCGACCAGTGCAAATATTTTTAGTCCGTACTTATTCGGTTTACTGGGAATATATTGCCTAAAAGAACATCTTCCCCTAAATGTCTCCAGTTTTCGTCAATTGTGGTATTCTCTCTCAGTGTATATGCTTTTTACAATTTTCAACAAAACTGTGAAATAAAATTCGAACTGGTGCTAACCTATCAAACTGTAGTCTTTCTTCTCTAGTTTCCAAATCGTCAAATCGCAAACATCTCAGTAAAAAAAGGAATCGATCTTGAGACATCACCAACCAAAATCGCTCAATTCCGAGTCCGGTTCCATCCCATCTATTCCATAATTTTTCTTTAAATAGGCCAAATTGTTTATATCTTTTTTGATTTAGGACCGTTTGACAATCTTTAATTGCCTTGCTGGCTGATTCGGGAACTTTTTTAAAATTTTCGAAATTATCTGCATAACATATTGCAGCATCTAATCAAAGTGCCCCACCTTGTCAAAACGGGTTCAGGTGGTAATGGGGTGTTAGGTACTCCTTCCACAAGCATCCGTCGTTTCGTCCACTGTAAACCAAATACAGTGACTTCCAATTAGTTCTTTTATTTTTTGAATGGTTTCGTCATACACAGAGCTGACATAGTTTTTTCTAAGTGTGCTTTCGTCTGGGACGTGCTTCTTAGAATATTCTTCCCAAAACGACTTAAAACAATTATTTTGTAATTTATTTAAAGGTATATTAGATTGTACCATGGCTTTACATAAATCGAGATTAAACTTTGTTTGTCCGCTGTATCCAAAAGTTGATGGCAAGGATTCTGTAATGGTGGATTGTTGCGATTTAGTTGTCCATTTTTTCAGACGCTCTTGGTGCAACGATGTCTTTACGTGTTGAATTACCTATGCTGTATTTTTTATCATATCAAATTGCAAAAGGTATAACCATTATACGAAAGTTTGCTTTTCTAACTGAGCGAATGAAGTGGTAATGAACCATAAGAATGAGGTTGAATTAGGTGAAATTGTGACTCATGATAAAAATTGTAATGATTTGTATCAAACTTGGAATGAAAGTTATTCCTATCTAATAAAATTGATTTTAAATGTAAAAACGTGAAGATAAGATAGTTCTTGGTGTAGAAACAAACCGATTTTTTTTGTTAAAAAAAAAACCTCATCGACTGCAGCACTGTGATTGCTTTTTGGCCAAATTCGGTTCGTTGAGTAAATCCTCCCTTTAATGATTTGCTGGACGGAGCTACGTTGCTGTTAGAATTCACACTGTCAAGCAGTGAATCCAAAAAGGCAAAAACAAAATTAATTTGGCAGTATGACTAGCATCTGGTGGAAGCGAGTTCAGCGGCAATATCTACAATATTAAAACTTGGAACATAAAAGTAAAATCTACATATCCCATTTTGATATTCTTTCCATTAAGCTGCCTACTGTATAATTAAAACCTGGGTACAGCAAGAAACTTTCATCTTATTCATTTTTATGTCTACATGATACTCAGTTAATTTTGGGCAGATTCTGTTTTGTTCCAGATGTATCTAGATTATAAAATTGTTGGATGTGATACCATGTGGCTATTAATACTTCTCCAGTGAAAAATTTTTGTCAATAAATTACTTCTTACGCCCTTTAATAAATGTGGTCATCGATATCACTACTGCTTCGTCCACAAAAAAACCAAAGAATTTAGTTTCAATGTTTTGTATGTGACATTCATCTTCCTGTTTCTTTTACAAGTAGATGTATGGCAGGTCTATTGCAGCTCCCTGATCATATATGGTAGCAATTACATTTAATCCGCCCTTTCGAATAGCTCTAATTATTTCCTTAATGAGGTTTTTCAAGTCTTGTGCTTTAATAGGACCTGACGAGACAGTAAATGCGACTGGGTGTTTCCACTGCTTATTATTATTATTCCTTCAACCATGAATACATTTGCATGGCTTGCCAGTGATGGTTTCCGTATGTAGTCTAAATCTTCAACTCCATCAATGCAATCTCTTCTCATATTTTAATGTACATTCATTGATAAAACAATTTCATCAAAAATTAAAATACAGCATTTGTCCATATTTCAGTAACAATTTTCTGTAAGCTGTTTAAAACTGCTTCGAATTGAATTTTGTTTAATAAAGTTGAAAGAGTTTGTCTAAATGACAGGGAAAATAGTTTTCTTAATAAGCGATAACTTTTACCACTTATTTTAGAAAGAGATCATACCAAAAGTTTTTCGTCCAGTGTAAATTTTCGTGCCCTGGGTCTTAAGTGCTGGTTCCTTATTTGTGACATAACAAATGTGTTTTATACACGATTTACAGAACCTAGTAACTAGTAAACTCAAGCGCTTGTTTGTTCGTGACAAAGTAGCTATTTTCTTATAGAACTTCTTCGCTTTTGGTGAATTCATCTTACCTCGTAACATTTACTTCTCTCAAGATGTGGCCTCTTGTTGTTAAATCTGAAACGAGATATATATTTGAATACTTTTACATTTGTTTACTATACAAACAATAAAGATTTTCTGTGATGATATATTACTGTTAAATAAATTTTAACTGTATTTATAGAAAATCGTTACATACCAGAAATTAAAGTAGAAGCTGAAGCTGAAGCTGAAAAATGCCATTCTGATAGTTTAGCTTCAGAAGTACCAATTTTTATGGTTAATTTCAAAAAATATTTTTTTAAATAATTTATTTCATAAATTTAAAGAAGCAAAAACAAACGCAATACAATAAAAAATAAACAAAATATTCAAAATCAAAAAATCATAAAATGAAAAGCACTACCAAACAAAAGGTTTAATATAAAAAAATTAAACTTGTAACACGACCAATAGGCAACACAACACACACAGGCTTTACGCTTAAAACTACCCCAAAAAAAACACGCTCCGTGAGAGGGCGCGTACGGTTACATCTCACCACAGCTTCTCTCAGGGGAGCCCAATAGGAAACCACCGCAACTACAACTCGGCAGTTCACTCTGAATTCGCTCACTCGATTCTTCGATACAGTACTCCGGACTAGAACTATCTATCTAGAAGCATCTCCTGGGGATCACTAGTGACTAGATTATATATAGTAGTATTAGGTTGTACAGTTATCTTAGGATTAGTTAGTGTAAAAACTTCACGGCTCTGTACATATATTAGACTTGTATCAAATACTTTACTATAGTAGTAAAGTATTTGCTTGTATATAGTTAGTGGTATAAATAAACGTATTAGTGATACTAGTGACTACTATTATTGCTGTGTGTGCAACGTGTTCTATTCGTGTTCGCCTTGCAAAAATACACCCGCAACAAACTTAGAATCACTTCTAGAATATCTACTAAAAAAAATCTCCACACAGAACATCTTCCTCCCCTATCTTTGCTACCGATTTATCATGGCTCAAAAACATGTATTAAAGATGTATTTTTAACTATTTCCTTGATTACAGGCTAATTGAACGTGGAAAAAATGCGATGGAAACCGGCCCAGTTGCAAAGATGGAATTTGACGATTCTATCAAAATTATTAGGGGAGCTGTTCACGCTAGCATGAAATACAAGTGCTATAAAGTTGAGGTATGTATATTATGAAATATGAAAAAATATATTCAGTTAGGTATTATTAAAAGTGAGGTTATGTTATAGGTGTTTATTTATTAATAAAAGTACTTCTAAAATAAATTTATCAAACTTGTCACTATGTCGGAGAAAATGGGGAAGAAGAGCGCTTATAGCGACATTTACAACGAACGCAGAAATATATTGTACAACCTATTTAACCATAACGAGGCAGGAAATGCAATCATACGCGTTAACTGCGAGACGACAATAACGCATATAATTACAAAATTGAATATAAAATCCTACATGGAAGTTAGTATGTTCAACAGTTGTCCATTTCAGGTTAAAGTGCCTTATACGACAATACCTACTAACTCGAGAGAATTGGCTAAAGGCATTGAATATTTAGCTGGCGCAATAATAAACAATAAAGTAACGTCCACGGTAGGTTGTCCGGAAGATAATTGTGGTGGTTCAATGGAACGTCAAACAACATACTTGGACGTCATTTACATTGAGTATTTCATGCAAGAGACTCCATTTACACGACATCCCGAAAATTTTACAACTAGTAAATAAAACTTTTCATTTAAGGGGGGGTCATAGAATATCAACCCCCTGCTTTGGAGGGTGCCATTGGACACTTTATCACATATGCCAGGAGGAATGACTTCTCTTGGCAGATGTTGAATGATTTAAACGAAAAAGTTGTTAACGTATCTCCGAAAAGCCATATTAATATTGTTATAATTATTTATTCTATTTAATTTTTTTAATATAAATCTTCGTTACACAGTAAAAAATGTAGTGTCATTTAACACTAAATTATAGTTGCAGCAGATCTACTCCTATTTCTGGTAAATAGTTAGAAATGTCACGAAATAGATGCGATTGACGCATTTACTAAAATCACAGGATTGGCGCACGTCAAACGGGTGTTCATCTCCACCATTGTGGTTATTTAGATGCCACGCCAGACGGACTGGTGAGCGATGATTGCATTATAGAGGTGACGTGTCCCTATAAATATCGAGACATAGATATTGTTACGGCCCTTCAAACCGACAAATCATATGTGTACCATTATGATAATAATTTAAAGGCGTTTCAAATAAAACGAAGTCATGATTATTATCATTAAATTCAGGGGCAACTTGAAATTCTTGGACAAAAATTATGCGACCTGGTAGTTTGGACTCCAAGGACAGTAGTAATTTTAAATAATGAAAAGGATTTAAATTGGAGCAATACCATAAGTAAACCCAGACTCCTTTATCATATAGAAAAATATCGTATTTTAGCTATTTGTTTTTTTGTATAAATTGCATATTAAATATTGATATGTTTGACTTCTCCTATGTAAATTTGAACTGTGTATAAAATATTAATACATATTACTATTTGTAGAGCATTTTTAATATTATAAGTGAATTCAAATAAAAATAAAGTGGATGCCACTTTAAGTTAACGCAGGTAAAAGTAAATAGGTAAAGATAAATTTAACATAATACAGGGTGATTTCTAAGCTCCTGACCAAACTGAAATGGCAATTGGGACAGATCAAGATTAAGTTATTTTTTAAATAAAATTTGGATCGAATTGTAATAATAAGAAAGTTACAAGTGGCTAAAGTTCTTAGATATGTACGTCTTGCGTTTCCTTCAGCAACTCGTTTGTAAAGTCAGAGTCGGATTTACCATAAGGCTAGAAAGGCTATAGCCTAGGGCGGCAAATTTTAGGGGGCGGCAAATGTGGGAGTTAAAATGATTAAATAATAAAAATATCTGGAAAAATTCAAATCATATGAAAAAATACAATATTTTAACCAAAATTACTGTAGATGAGGGGCGACAAAATATTTCCAGCCTATGGGCGATTAATTCGTAAATCCGCCTCTGTGTAAAGTAACCAGGAACTTACTAACGTTAAATCTAAAAGATGGTAGAAAATCCTTAAGTACCATTTACGGCTCTTCATATACTTATATTCTGTACCTTCCCATGAAGCTATCCAATAGATCCACACCTCCCATATGTCTGTTGTAATATAAGGACAATCAACTTCAATGATTTTCTTTTCCTTCCGATCATATCTTTTCACTTTCGAAATTGGATTTTTCCGGCAAATGAGGATACTAAAGTGACATTTATTGTCCTTCCAGATAACAGATGAAACATCCACACTATCAATTGTTGCAACAAATTCATGACTTGTTCCACTATTACCATCACTCAAAGACGATTCTATGGGCAATTTGCAATTAGGTATCCTATTTCTTCGTATAGTACCCAAGGAATAAATTCCCTCCTTTGCCAAATGTACCATTAGAGGCAATGCTGTATAGTAGTTACCATGATAGAGTCTGAAATTTTGCTGTCGTGGAGTAATTCTATGAGACGCGGAGATAGTGCGGTGTATAAAACATCTATTTTTAGTAGTTAGTCCTAGTGTTAACGCATTTTACATATAGTCTGCATGTCAGTCAGTAGTTGAAATCAATTATTTCAAGGGGACCAACATGTTAAGGCCAACAATTTATTACTTTTTTGTCTACTCCATGTACCTATATAAAATCATCTGGGCAATCTTAAGTAGGACACGCCAGCAGTTGGTGTGCGCAGCTGTAAAGAAAGCGGAAGCAGCAGCATATATTAAAATTGTAACAAAAACGTGCATGTAGTGCAAGTGACAAATCAATAAATAAAGAGTACACAATTTTAAGTAGATGTAATCAATTAATTCATAATAATACAGTCCACACAAGGTGTAGTGAGTGCCGCAGAAGAATCAACACGACTGCCCACCACACACTTTGCAATAATAAATGAAATCTAAACAAAACTATTTAAACGAAGGACTTGAATCTGTACTTAATATGATGTGTGATATTTTTTTATGACTTCTGATATTTTTTTATGACTTCACTGATATTTTTTTATGACTTCATGTGAGGCCGAAAGCTTGGCAAGCAAGTAAAGAGTAAACTTTATTTAATTATCCAGAGCAAATCAATGTGATGATCAATATTAGTGAAAGATTTCTTAATTATAACCTCACATATTGTGTAAGTAGAGAATAAATATAATATTCCAATGTAAAACCATGCAAATTGTAGTAGCCCTGAAGAAGGCATCAGATAATATATGCCGAAAGCTTGGCAAGCAAGTAAAGAGTAAACTTTATTTAATTATCCAGAGTCGTAATTCCCCTGAAACATTGTGAAATCTTAATTATCAACAAGCAACGACCGTTACTTCCTGGTATCATTATCATATATGTATATATAAAGTACTGAAAATAGGATAAAACCAATTTTTAACAAAAATTTAGCGGCCATTTTTTAGCGAAAATCGGGATTCTTAATAAAATGTCAATTTTTGAGTAGGTATACCTTCAAACAGCTGTAACTAGCGAACTATTTGTCGTACGAACTTCTGCCGACGCTTATTTTACAGGTACATTAATTATCTTTAACAAACTGTAAGACACTTTACTGTTTACAAGTAGTGAAAGCGTAGTTACTTCCAAAGAAACGCTTGAAAATGAGCATTTTTCATTATTTCTTCCTCCATCGCCTTATAAAGATTACCAAAATGATATTTGGTGTAGGTATACATATAAATTCAAAATTTAATTCTCTACAAGTTTCATTATATGCACTAAGGACGTAAAATCAATAGTTTTCGACTTACTTATTATTGATTTTATTACGCAAAACGAGCAGCGATTGTGTCTTAAAAAAAGATTTAAATGATTATATCTCTGTCAATATTAATCGTATGGAAATGTTTAAAAAGAAAATTATTCGCAGTTAAATTCTCTACAACTTTTATTTGAAGCATTTTGCGATACGGATGGCCATTCTCGAGATATAAGCGAAATACGCGCGATGCGCGCACGTGTTCCCGTTTCGCCGCAAAACAGTCGACATTTAAAAAAAATCTATCTCTGCTCTTATTGGTCGTAGAGACAAAAATAAAATATCAAAATGTGCGGAATTTTGTCAGCTGCAACTTTCTTAACGTTTTTGTTTTTGATAAAATTGATACTTTTTCGGTTATTTACGAAAACCTATTTTTTGACACTTTTTCGCCCCCCATTTCTCTCGGAGGGGGGCATACGAATGGGGACTTTTGAACACTTCAAAGGGAGCACAAAACAAACCTGTTCCCAAATTTTCAAAGCTGTAACCATTATTTCATCCAAATCGTTAAATTTCGTCTCATTTTACTGGGCTATAAAGTTATACCTCGTTTTATATTAGAACAAATATGTTTAGTTTTATACTAGGTTTTATAATACATAAAAATTATAAGGGGAATTAGTGAGGAATTAGTGAGAAATTACAGGAATTAGTGGGGAATTAGAGGAGAATTAGTGGGGAATTAGAGGAATTAGTAACAATCCTGGGAATTAGTGTAGGTACACATTTTTTTTTGCAGTTTACCCCTCGTATAGTAGTATTATGTGTACATATTCTTAGGACTTAGTTATTTAGACTTGTAAACATTAAGGAGGTGAATAAACGAGTGCGAACGTTTTAGAGTGCATTTAGTTATTGTGCGTGTACAGTGCTCCGTTTGGAACACCGTGCCGCCATTCACCCCCGCAACACTCGTCAATTTAGTTTCTATGTGAAAAGAAGTAATAAGAAGGCGTTTAGTACCTTAAAAACAAAGGATCTTGTCATTGGTAAATTTTCTAACAAAATTCTTTTAACATTTCAGCTGCAATCAAACAGTGCTTGAAGGAGGGGAAGTTTAAGGACATTGAAAATTCTATGAAGGCGTTTCTTAAAAACGCACCTAATCGATATCGCAGTGAGATTGCCAAGCAAACCGCAGATTTGTAAAATGAATGACTGCAAACTTATTTCTCAAATACAAATGTATAAGGCATCTTCAGCTGCACAAAATGAGGTAAAATCTTTAACATTTATAGATAACAGTTTATTTTTTGCTAATGTAAATGAGAGTGTAAATTTAACTTTATTTGAAGATGATGCTAATTGCTTATCGTTGAGTGGTGATTCTAATGATCAATATGAGGATCTGACGACTTTTTGGCTTAACATCGTATCATTTCACATCCACAATTATCGCTTTTAACGAAAGCTTTGTACCCGTTGGAAAAAAACAGAGTAGTGGTCCAATAGCTGTAATATGGCACGAACTCATTTCTGGTCGCAGTAACTATGACATTGTTAGTGCGTTTCATGCATTTTTTCTTGCCAATGGGGATGTCACAAATGTAAACTGCAGAAAACTGCACCTCGCAAAACAAGAATTGGTGTTTATTTACATTTTTTGTGTATATTGTGAATAGCGAAGACGTTGCTATAACGTCACTTGGAGTAAAATATTTTGAGGCGGGCCACACTTACATGTCAGCCGATTCCTTCCACCATCAGGTTGAACGCTCTCTAAAAAACATGGGCAAAGTATATTATTTTCAGGGAGGATGGTACATCACAGCACAAACTGAGTAAAATACAGCCAAGGCCTTATTTGCATGATATGGCGCAAGTAGATTTTAACCGGGGAGTAAAGACTTTGTTATACAAAAAATCATTCAAATCTCCTAATGGGGAAATATACATTTTCTAATAGCGAAAACACGAAAGAAGGAATTCGAAAATCAAAGGCTAAATCTCGCCCTAGAGGCATGCCCGAAGAAACAAAAAATCTTATCATTTGCAAACTGTGAAATGTCATGCCGCAAACGGCCAAAGGCATTTGAAATTTTAGAAGGAGCTGCCTGCCAACCACACAAAACCCAGAGCCAATAGATGGATAAGTTTACCTTGTTCATTTTTATTTATTGTGTTTTGAATGTTTTGATACGGAATGTTTCTATGTTTTCATATATGGAGTATATTGACCAAAATCTGAAAGAAATTGTAGATAATCCCATCATGAGCGGTCATGGAATTTAAAATGTGGGAGAAATTGATGCGTTACTTTAAGTTAAATAAAATTTATTATAATACAGTATCATTATACTGGGTGTCTCAAAACGGTCCAACAATTTCATGAATGAGCGAGAGGTAAACAGAGCGCGAGGGAGGGGCAAAGCACGCGTTTTTTGCAAGAGAGCTCCTTACATTTTTAGTTGTCATTATGCCGTACAGCGGAGAGGAGCGCGCTTTTTGTGTTCGCACCTATTTTGAGAATGATCGATCGCTCATTCGCGTTCGGCGGCTATTCCGATTACATTATCGATTAGGTATATTGCGGAAACTCCAAGCAATGCAACAATTCTTGCGTGGATCCAAACATTCAGCACTACTGGAAACACTATTGGCGATATCCATCATGGCCGTCCAAGAGCAGCAAGAACGTCTCAAAACATTCAGTTAGTTGCAGATTCTGTAAGCCGACAGCGTTGACTTAGCGTCAGAAAGCGTGAGTCGCAATTGGGATTATCTAGACTAGCAATTATTCACCGCATATTGCGATCTGATTTGCATCTTAAAGCCTATAAAATTCAAATTGTGCAAGCTCTTATCAAAACGATTATGTTACAAGACTGAATTATGTGAATGTAATGTTAGGGACAATTTCAACAACATTTTCTTTAGCGACGAGGCACATTTTCATTTGGACGGATACGTCAATCGTCAAAATTGCCGATTTTGGGGAGAAACTAACCCACAGACGTTACATTGCACAGTCCCAAAAGTGACTGTTTGGGTTGCTATATCGGCAAACTTCATTATTGGGCCCTAGGAGGAGGCAAGCCATGAAAAGTAACTTCTCCAAATAATATTATACAAGGGAGTTTTCTTCCGTGAGATTCCAAAACTCGGTATTTATTTCACTTCTTCGTTCTTTACTAAAGCGCAAAGAACATTTAAATACGCATTGTTCTCGGCATGACTCCTGAACTCCATGTTTCATTCTTTTGATTTTGAATTTTTCCAATTTCTATAGCCCCTAGAAACACATAGTACCGACAACGTTTGATCTTGCCGACTGGAGCAAAATGGGTTGGTAACAATTGTAACACTAAAAAATTCCCTAAGCGGATGAAGTGCGTGAATAGAAAGCGCAACAGCGCAAGCGCCACTTGTGTTTTTTCGCTTTTGCTGTTTTCTCTATTTGTTTACATTGCAATCTTTCCATCTGAAAATTTCCGTAAATAACATGTAAAGTGTAAATTATTGTAAGTGCCAGGTTGCTTTACAAGAGTTGCACCAGCAGTGGCAAAAAAGGACAAAGTTTATTTAGAATCCCTGCGAACCTTAGTAGGACAAAAACATGGTTAACCTCACTTTCCCCTCATTAGCAAGAATATACTTACCGTAATTTAGGTAATTAAATTAAATGCATCCTTTAAAGTAATGTGAATTGCTCGCATTCAAATTGTATAATTTGCAATTTATGACGCTGAACTATTGAGGCTTTAACGAAAGTTAATGAGAGGGCCCGATTAGTCTGAAAACGGCCGTTCAACATTTTTCATTAATTTTCTAGGTTTAATTCACAGTTTAATTATTGAATAATATTCAATGAATGGTTCAATTAATCACATTAGTTATGAAAAATTAACCTCAACTAATAAATCATAACATTTGAAATTAGCGTCAATGGCCTTAGGGATTTTTCGTATGTCAATGTTGATGTCAGGTTTGCTCCAGCGTGTCGGTACTATGTGTTTCTAGGGGCTATACCAATTTCTATGTGCTAAAGGTAATTCGTGTTTCTTCCTCTTTCTTTCTGCTCCCTTCTTTAATTTTTTTTCTGTTCACTAGAATTCACTACATTATCAACTATACTGTTCAAGATATTCACAATATATTTGGAAATGTCTGCATCCCGATCACAATATGCAGGAGTCCGATATAATAAAAAACTTTTTTATATTTGATATCTCTTGGAGGACCTTTCTATTCTCTGCACTGGTTACCGCTAAAGCAACACAATCATTCAACGGCTGTTGAGTAATACAATCATAATTTTCATGTAATATTTTCGGTTTTTTAACATAGCTCGTCAATTATTGCTGTTGTGTAGAAGGTAAATAATTGTAATCTTCACTGTTTATTTTTCTTTTCTGCTTACGTCCAAAAACATCTTTGTTTTCCAATTGTTTGTTTAATGCTATGCTAATGAGTTTCTTTGATCTTGCAGACATAATCTACAACTAAACAAACAAGAATATATGATAAATATTAGAGCATTGTTAATATAAAGTACATATTTACCATTTATTGTATTAAGAAACTGAGAAACTATAAACTGGCAGCAAAACAACAACAAACTAACGAATTTACTTGATACATAACCTCTGTCAGGACATCGCTGTCTTTAAAAACTTGGACTCTTCCAGTTTTACATCACAAATTACTAGATCAAAATACCGTATCTGCTTTTGTACATGTAGATAGGACAAACAGGTTTAGTATACATATAGTAAATACTGTCTTTGTAAAGCTCTAAAATTTGCAGTTAGGTCTGAACAATAAACATGAATTTCAATGCTTTCTAATGTGGATAGGTTATTCAGACTTTGTAGCATACTGCGTAAAGCTATAAGCATTCTACAAGTGCACAAATCTCTGTTGTCATTGGCTCCAGAAATTCATTTTGGAGCACCCAACCCCATAAATAAATAAATAAATCAATACCTATATTAAAAATATGTAAAATGTTATTAAATACAATGTATTAACTGATAAATAATACAAATTATTCAAAATTCAAGGTACCTAGTATTCACAGATATTCACGGTTAACCTTGCATTACAGTACGTATGGCTGGGCGCTCACAGCTCTCTATCTCAAAAACAGTTGAGCGCATGAAAAAATGTTTCAAATGAAATTTGTCGCAAATTTTATGCTCTACAATTTTTATAATAAATGTTAACATCATTGGAGCAATAGACACCGAGAGAATCGCGAAACACTGTTTTTTTTACCTTTGACCTTGAATAATTTACGACGCAGACACGAAATTTTATGAGACTTTTGAGACAACTTTTAGAACACCAAAATGAAGGTATATACGAAAATTCAGCTTATTATCTCTCATTCCGAGGTTGATTGCTAATTTGACTGGACTAGAAGTTAGGCGGGATCAAGTAAGTCATTTTCCTAAATTTGGAAAGAAAAATAGATGCCGTAACTGTAAAGATGGGATTTGCAACAAATGTTGTATAAACTTATGTTTCACAACCAAAAGAAATTGTTTCTTCGATTTTCATCAATAAAAAATGTATTATTTTAATAAAATATTTTAAATGAAACTGTATTTTTTTATCCATTATTTGGCAACGTTAACCGTAATTTACATGTAATCTTCAGTCATTTTTTTAGGAAAATTTGACAATGTAAGCTACAGTTAACGTAATGTCGGCGGTCTATAATTTCGGATAACTTGACAATGTAAATTACAATTAACAAGTACAAACTTTTTTTATTAAAATGTATATCATACCAAAACCTATGAGACTTGTTTTCTAGACCCCCTTGGAATATAAAATAAGCCAAAAAAAATTTGTTTCCTACAAATAAAGGGTTAAAAACAACTGTGAATATAATATTTACCGTAAGGCAGTAATTGAGGGTTAGTTTCTATTTTTTCTATTATAAATGGTAACGCTGTAAAATTGAAAAAAATTAGTTATGTGCTACCCTTAAAAGACCATTTTACCATTCATTGTAATCAACTGGGAATGATATAAAAATTTGTTAGTTAGTTCGAAAAGACGACCATCCACTTCAACAAATTGTAAACCGGATTCAAGAAAGAAAAAATGTAACTGAAACTGTATTTACAAAAACTTCAGGACCACATGAGTTAAAGTCGAGGTCCATTTTTACCAAATTTAAAAACAGTATGAAAGTTTATACTAAAATCCTTTACAATAACTATTAGTAACGCCAATAATTTGTTGTTTGCTAAGAGACGGAAGTGTTGTTAATATTACAAACATAGTTTTTATTTCAGATAACATAAAAATTCTTGGAACAAGATTTAAGATTGTTTTATGACTTAATATGCAAATCATCTCAATTGTATAGGTATATTTTTAGCAGCCAAAGAAAGTTATCAAGTTATCAAGCTAATAAGGTCACATAGAAGGCTGAAACACTAAAAATAGCAAAGCGAGTTTACAATCGGAAACAGTCACCTTAGGATTATGAACTGTTGGCGTGAAGAGTAACTTAACCCTTTTAACGCTCTCTGGTAACACAGTAATACCAGTGCGCAGTAGACTGAAAATCATTCGCCTAGCACCAAATAATAATTTTAGTACGTAACAATCTCCATATAATTTTCATTGGGAGTTACCAAGCGTGTAAAAGTTTGGCCCCCCCTCCAGGATTGTTATCAATGACCCATTGAACAATAATAGAGGGGGGGGGGGAAGTTGAACGGCCGCCATCTTGTCCGCCATCTTGAAAATGCCCGCGAACCTATTTTTGGCTATATCTTAGCAACCGTATGTCCAAATCGAACGTACGTAGACTCTAATTGCACAGTTTTGTATTCCTAAGATAAATTGTTTTATAACCGAAATTGATAATCCTAGCGGATTTAATGTTTTTGGGCTTAAAAGCTTAAATTATGGAATATGTAAAAAAAACGCTAAAAAACATATCACTTTTTATTTTATTATTATTAATCTTTTAGATCTCGCTTTTATGATTAAATGCAAAAACAATCAACGAAATCCGAGCACTGGTTACGAAAATATACAGGATTTAGGAATAGGTAGCGCACCTTTGCTGAGCACAATAATTGGTAGTTACAGGTCAAATTGAAAATTTCATAAGTTTGTTCTCTACAAAATATGCGAATTACTACTAAATACATACATTAATTAAGTGTAATCAATTTTTGAAGGCTTATGCCCCCAATTCGCGATTCCCTCACCCTCATAAGAGTAATAATCGCCATGACATGAATCACATCGGAAAGACCGTACCGGTGAATAAATCGAAAATACCCGAATTAATACAAATTTTATAAATTAATCATTTTTTATATCTTTTTAAAAAGTTTTTTTTAAAATCGGCCAGAAAGTAGTACTTTATTATTTTTAGGGCAGAAAATGTCATTTTGTCGGACCGAGCCGGAAAGTTATTGTGATAGTCCGGTAAAAGTTTTACCGGACTCATTTTTACTTTCCGGCCTAGAACGGTCAATTGTTCTGCCCGTTTCTGGCCGATTTAAAAAAAATATTGTACGTAATACGTCCCAAAAGTGCTTTTACTGGACTCGCAGGCTTGCAGGACTCGCCTGCGGCTCGTCCTGTAATTTGCCTACTTGTCCAGTAAAAGATCACTTTCGGGACTTGTTACGTAAACTACTATTATGCGTTTCGCACCTTCTCGTTTTTTTAATTAATTAATTTAATTTAGGCTTTTAGGAAGAAGAGGTGACCATCAAATGACTGTTATTATTATACGGACCACTTTACGCAGACATTTGCAAAGAGCAGTGCAATTTAGTGATTTTTTCCTGCATCGGTTTCCACAATTCTGCTTGCAACCACATTTAAGAATCTCAATGCAAGCGGGGCTGACTTCCGGAATTGTTATCCACACGGGAAGGAATCTGTGATCGAGTTCCTTCCACCCATGTTGAATTGGATGTGGGGCTTGAAGCTCAGCCTTATGTGCCCTGCTCCAAATGGTAGCTAGGTAAGCTGCTCACTTGCAGTGTAATAGGAGAGCGTCTTGTGTCGGGTGCATCATTTCTAAACTTTTGTTTCGGTGACAGAATATAAACTTTCGTCGTTGATTAATGGATTCTGCACCGCCTGCATAAACTTGAATAAAGAAAGACTTGAAAGCTTTGAACTTTGTAGACTCCAAATTTCATCACTGCGAATGGATTTTCCATCGGATACGAATTGTTAACCCTCTGTCTTCCCACAGTTTTAATGTTAAAAATATAACTTTATTTGGCTGACATGTTTCGGCTTACAATAAAAAAGCCATTTTCAAAGCCTACAAGAAACTATAAACTTAAGTCTTACTTATGCATACTCACGTTCTTATCCTACGTGGACTAATTACACCTTAATTAATAAAATAAAAATAAAATTGTCACATTTTAAAATAAACTACCACAGTTTAACATCTATAACAATACTATTGAATATGTGTAATCTTAGTTGTACAACAATTTTTATCTAGTGTGACCTTTTTGAACTGACTATCTTAACAATAAATGGCGGGCATTCCTTAATAACTTCGTTGACACAATTCTTAGTTGGGTCAACTACTGTTTTATGGATTTCTAATGTTTCCAAATTAATAAGATTTCTATATTTATCTTCCACGTGTAGGACTGTTGTGTTTTTTTCCGAGCTGAACCCATGATTTGTTTGTAGTATGTGTGCTGCAAAGTTAGAGGGGCAGTTCACTAGATTATTTGTTTTTATGGCTCGAACGTGTTCTTTGGTCCTTTCCTTTATGCTGCGGGTTGTCATTCCTATGTATACAGCATTACAATCGCCACATTCTAACTTGTACACTCCCGACTTCATTAGGAGGGGAGTTTTGTCTTTGTTGTGTCCCAAATCATTGGCTAGTTTGTCTGATACCCTAAGTGCAACATTAGCTCCTATCTTTCTGAATTCTTTTTGGATGAACTCTGATATGCTGCCTAAGTACGGTATTGCCCCTATGTAGGTCTTCTGTTGTTCGTTATGGGGTGTAAGGCCGATTTTCCATCATTTGGACGATGACCTGAATTATTGGGTTCCTTTTCCAGGCACTGAATTCCGTCCTTTTAGACTTTTAGAGCGTCCTCTCAGTGAGGAAGTGGAGTCACAACCCGTAAGTGTGACAAACAATGGACGTGCAAACTATACTGTTCTTTGCAAATGTCCTTGTGTAAATTAATCCGTATAATAACTTTCATTTGATGTTCACCTCTTTTTCCTAAAAGCCTAAATTAAATTAATTAATTAAATAAACGAGAAGGTGCGGCACAAAAAATTATTAATTTATAAAATTTGTATTAATTCGGGTATTTTCGATTTCTTCACCGGTACGGTTTTTCCGATGTGACTCATGTCATGGCGATCATTACTGAGGGAATCGCGAATGGGGCATAAGCCTTCAAAAATTGATTGCACTTATTTAATGTGTGTATTTAGTAGTAATTCGCATATTTTGTAGAGAACAAACTTATGAAATTTTCAATTTGACCTGTAACTACCAATTATTGTGCCAGCAAAGGTGCGCTACCTATTCCTAAATCCTGTATATTTTCGTAACCAGTGCTCGGATTTCGTTGATTGTTTTTGCATTTTATTCATAAAAGCGAGATCTAAAAGATTAATCATAATAAAATAAAAAGTGATATGTTGTTTAGCGTTTTTTTTACATATTCCATAATTTAAGCTTTTAAGCCCAAAAACATTAAATCCGCTAGGATTATCAATTTCGGTTATAAAACAATTTATCTTAGGAATACAAAACTGTGCAATTAGAGTCTACGTACGTTCGATTTGGACATACGGTTGCTAAGATATAGCCAAAAATAGGTTCGCGGGCATTTTCAAGATGGCGGACAAGATGGCGGCCGTTCAACTTCCCCCCCCCCCTCTATTATTGTTCAATGGGTCATTGATAACAATCCTGGAGGGGGGAGCCAAACTTTTACACGCTTGGTAACTCCCAACATTACATTGTTACGTACTATTTTCAAAGGTCGCAAATATATTAAAACAGCTTCTCAGATGCCATCTCTTTTATTTCGTCTCAAGCAAATGAAATTTTACGAAGTTATTCGAAAGCACGCCGAAAGATAATTACAAATGGTACTACATGTCTACCAGAGAACAATCCCGCCTTCGACTTTTGTTTGTTTGCGCGCCAAGAAAAAGTTTTTACTTCATAGTTTAGTTTTTTGTGAAGATTTTAAGTTGAAACAGGTAAGCCTTATTAGCCTAATGTATAATACATTGTGTGCTTGTAGATTTTTGTTAATTTATCGAATATATTTCCTATATAATAAATAAAATTCCACGTCACTCCGATGTAATTTTTAGCATAAAAATTTTCCGTTATTTAGTATGTAAATGTCTTATTTTGGATAATAATCTTAATAGACTTATTCTAGATACACTTTCATTAATAAATTTTTTAATTTTACTGCGAAATTATGTTGTGCCTGGAAAATTACTTCAAAATTGTTTGGTGCGCCGAATATCAATGCTTTTTTCTACTGTAGTTGTATTCAGTACCTGCGTTTATGGCAGGGATACCGCTACCGCTACAATTCAAAAACTAGTCGATTTTCATAATTAGACCTAATATGTATTTTCTATATAACGTCAGGACCGTATTATGTTTTTATCAGGGCCCCTTTTTTTAAATTCAATTACCTACTGTTCAAAAATTTATGGTATATTTACAATTTGGATTGTGCATTTGTCAGGTCATTATTATGGCATATTATTGGAAGCGAGCCCTTAGCGAAGCTGAATTAGAAGAGGTGATACAGGAAATCACGGCTGAGTAAGCGAACATTGACGTAGGCGGTGCAGTGATGGTAACCTTTTATACGAGCCATCCCTACCACCACAAAAAAAAGTCCCTACATTTTCCCTATTCATAAAATTAAATTCCCCTATTTTTTCCCCTACACTAAAATTTGAAAAATGAAAATGTGTTTTTCTTAAAATTTATTTTGACGAAAAATTATAAATCAAAATGCAAATTAAAATAATCAACTGTATTAAAAAAAAGCAAAAGCAGTATCGCTATCGACGCTATCGCTTTCCTCAGAACTGGAAGTTGACTCTATATTCTGCTTCTGCATTTTTATTCTAAAATAACTATTAAGGTGATATAGGTTTTTAGCTAAAATTACTTGCTACTTACTGTTATTTCACTTTTTACTTTATGTTTATATTTATATTATAGGTTATATATATACAGACATTTATTAAATAATAATAAATGGCACCTTCTCAACATATTGACTAAACAGTCTAAAATTTAGAAACCTACATTAGTTACTCCTTATTTACTCAGCTAGAAACCAGTGAACTGTACAGTTCACTGCTAGAAACCAAACCAACACAAAAAACCATACTACCAACTATTAAGTATTTATTACCAACCTCAAATTACTATATGAACGAATTTCCCCTACAATTTTAGCAAATTGTAAATTTCTGTCCCTTTTCCCTAGATACCTGAAAAAAATAGATTTTGTCCCTACAAAAAGGGAAATTCCCTACAGGTTACCATCACTGAGGCGGTGATTCCGATGCGGATGACGATTTTCGAGAGGAATTGAGTACAAGCACCACGAGATCGTCGGCAGCCTCCTCGCCATTGGTATCACCTACCTCGTCAGGTGTAGCTACACCAGAGCTAAGTGCCAAGAGAAAAAGAACAAATATAAATTTGAATATTCCGTCGACATCAAAACAAAGTTTTGAAGACTATTCCTCCGACGACTCTCTTGCGGACAAAACAAACCAACCGGACGACCCGCAGCCTCTACAAGCTCCATTGCTACAAAGCGATAATGATGACGAACAATCTGAGGAATTTCAAAATATTATTAACGATTTTTCGACTTGGGAAAAAACACCCATCGTTCTCGCGAGATATGTCAGTTACGACTTTGTCGATGACATGGGGCCACGCGTGCAGGTTGGTTTATGGATAAAATTGTCTTCGCATTTGTATTTATTCATTCTTATGCAGGTCAATTCAGAAGAACCTATTGATTTCTTCGACGTTTTTTTTGAGGAGAATTTTTTGGAATCTGTCGTCCAGCAGTCAAATTTATATGCTACACAGGCTCACAACAGTTTGAATCTTTCAATAGAGGAGCTAAAAGCTTTCATTGGAATCCTTATAATAATGGAATTCAACTGTCTACCACAATTACGGAAATACTGGTCGCGCGACCCTAATTTCTATAACTCAAGGGTAGTCGAGGTGTTTCCAGTGAAGAGATTTTTAAAAATCCTCAGATTTCTTCACTTGAACGATAATATTCAAATGCCCAAACGGGAATCACCGGAGTACGATAAACTTTACAAAGTTCGGCCTTTGCTAAACCATTTCGATCGAGTGTTTGGGGCTTCATTTACTCCCAGCCGAAATGTTGCTGTCTATGAAAGCATGATAGCATTCAAAGGCCGTAGTGGTATAAAGCAGTACATGCCCATGAAACCTATCAAACGAGGCTTCAAGGTGTGGGCACTGGCCTGCTCTATTACCGGGCATTTATACTCGTTTGAAGTATACACGGGAAAAGCAACTGCTATTCAGGATACCTTAGGAGAACGTGTTGTGCTGAAGCTATCCACAGCTCTAAGCAATAGAGGTTTTTGCTTGTACTTTGATAACTTTTTCACAACAATACCCTTAATGGAAAAGCTGGCGAATAGAGGTTTGTTTGGATGTGGAACGATTCGCCAGACACGAAAACATTTTCCAAAAGAAAAGTTGTTGGATGATAAAATTGGCCTTGAGTCAATTTGACTATGCTACTTGCAATGAAATCTCTGTCACTAAGTGGAAGGATCGGGGTACAAAAGCTGTAACGGTGTGCAGTAATACCCACAATGCTGCTCAAAACGGCCAAGTGCTCCGAACAAGTAAGACCGGAGAACGTGAAGCAGTCACTTGTCCACAAGCAATTGTTGATTACAACAAGCATATGGGAGGCGTTGATCGTTTTGATCAACGTTTGGCAACATATAATATTAGCTGGAAGAGCAGGCGTTGGTGGATGAAATTGTTCTATTATTTTGTTGATGCTGGTCTAGTAAATTCGTTTATTCTCTACCAGCAAACCCTTAACACGTTCACTGCTATGATAAATAGTCGGGTTTTCATTTTCATGCTACACATGCCCCTGGAGATACGTGACTATTCTGAATGTTTGTGCGTGCGTCACATGCCTCCCGAGGCATGTGTTCCAATATTGATATGAAGTGTTATCTATCAATGAAAGGTGGCACTATTGGATGTAAGAAATGTAGGAAACCATAATTGAGGTTGTAATGTACCTATAATTTCAACAACACATACCTCCGGCGACTCGTGCAGCACAGGAATGAAGACAATAATTGTGCCTGCATTTTCAGATACATTGGTAATAAGACATCATTTTAATTTATTAAATTTTTATTATACTTCTCTATAAAAATAACTTTTACTGAAAATATTACTTATGGGCTGTATTAAAACATGTTAAACAGTAACCAGGCTCTCCTGGACAATCTAAACAATACGAAATTACTCTACGAACTTTTTTGTCGACCTCACGGTAAGGTAAACCAGTTGCCTTTAAATTTTTACGACAGCCCTTACATGGTTTACGTCTTTTTCTGCCCGGTCCTTCTGGCTTAAAAAAAGTATGTATTCTTTTCTTCGGAAGCTTTGGCTTTTCGGGAGGTTGTACAAGCGAATAGGCTAACTGCCGTCTAAATTCCGTAATACTCAACTTTGTTTCTGAGCACATATTATAAACTACTAAGGCGTTTACAACTGATGTGCCTAGTATAACTTCCAATATAACCTTCCTAAAAGAAAAATTGGCAGTATGTGTTACAAAACTATTTCAGTCTTATTACCTATACCACTTCATACTTTTACGTAGTACCGTGTGGTATGATGACATTTGATCAGAGTAATCCACTCCCTTTTTAGCGGCATTATAGTCCATTATGCATTTTGGTTTAAGCACATCTTCTCCTTTCCTATTCCTTTTTCCTGTCGGAATCAGACTTATATCATGAGATGGAACACTTGTGATCATCAACACCTGTCGCTTATCCATCCATTTGATAATTTTGATCCCATTTTTTTTCTTCCCAAATATTTCACCCCTTTTCATCTTAGTATGGTTATTGAAAACCATAGATAACCCTTTTCTATTCCCTCTTAGTGTTCCACAGTACATCATATTTTCTTTTAGTAAATTTGTGACAAGGGGTATACCTGAATAAAAGTTATCCGCAAATAGTATTTTACCACTTTTATTTTCCACGCTTTGTAGTAATTTTAGAACAACTGACTGGGAATGCCCCAAATCAGTATTTGTCTGGCCTTTTCCGGTATAAATGATAATATTAAACGTATAACCCTCTGGCGAACATAGCTTATATAGTTTTACACCGTACTTATGCGTTTTATTTGGAATATATTGACGAAAATGGAGCCTCTCTCTAAATGCTACCATGGATTCGTCAATAACAAGAATGTTACCGGGTTCCAAGACTTTCTGAAAATTTCGAAGCACTTTTGAAACTACATTTTCTATTTTACATAGTCGATTTGACGCATCACAGGTTTCATTGTTTTCAAAATGTAGAATTTTAACAATATTAGGTACCGATCTCGACTTATAACATTCGCTATAAACTTATTATAAAATATGTCATCTTTAGACCAGTATAAATTTATATGTGGAACTTGTGTGAGACCCATAGCGATAGTTAATCCGAAGAACGCTCTTATTTCATCTCTATTAGTTGCAGTCCACAAATTTAATCTCGATTTTCTCGAGGGGTGAGTGCCTAATTGTTGAGTAGCATAAATGTTGGTTTCAGTTACAATTACGTCCAATACTTCATCGGTGATGAAATAATTGCAAACATCGATAGGTTTTTTAATTTCAGCTGTATCAATATTCAGCGGTTTACATTTTTGAGGTATAAATTCCATACTTCCCTCGCCCTCAGCATTATCTATGTCATACCATTCACCGTCACTGGTTTCAGCAGCTTGCTCATCAGTGGACGGACTATCTTCATCTGGTGTAACTGACACTTCTAAATTATCATCATAATCATAATCAGACGAAGCCGAAGAGTCCGGAATATAATCTTTATCGGCCATAGAATCATCGCTGCCATAAGGATCTTCTACACTCTCAACATCAGATCCATATAATGACTGAGATTTATTTACATCAATTACTACTCCATTTCCATCAATAATTTTCTCTTGCACTTCAATTTCACTAAGGATTTCCACTTGCCCTCCATGTTTTCCGATAGTATTTCCGCTTGATCAGCTTTTTCACTTATAATTTCTAATTGCACTACATTATTATCAATGTCATTGACCCTTTCGCCACGCTCTTGTTGTACTGTAATCACATGCTGTACACTTTCTTGATCAACTGACACATTTCCTACACTTTTGCATTTTTTATTCTTTTCCACCTGCCTTCCAATTTCAACCATATATCTCGATCTCTTAGACATACTTACGTGCACTACCTAAAACTATCCTGGTACTACCTGAACTAAATTTTGCTTACTGTAAGTGCACATGCCCCGGGAGGCATGTGGCAAACGTAATGTTAATAAACATTAGTTCTGTGCGGAACGTATCCCCGGGGGAATCTTCCACACTACTGCCATCGTTTGACAGTACTTACAAATCCACGCGCTTTCCTATTTATTTCACTAAAATCAGTACAGAAATAGCATTTTTACAGTTTCCGCGCGTAGCTAAATCTATTCGTTTTTGGTGTAGCACCTAAGTTAAGACAGGCACATGCCGCCGGAGATACGTGACGCAGTGAACGTGTTAAGAAAAATAATCCACGCAAGAAAACATCTCACCCATTTACAGTTTAGAAGCCAACTTGCCAACCAGCTTATTGGTCATTTTACAACAATGAAGAAGCCTGGCGTAGCGTTACCTGTAGGAAATGCTCCTGCAAATCATCAACCACAAAGAACAACAGCTCGACGTTGCAAGCACTGCAGTAATACTGGAAAACAAAAAAGAAGCAATATGCATTGCATAGATTGCAAAGTCGCTCTTTGTCTTGACTGTTTTGCTCCCTATCATAAGCGATTATAGTTTCCTATTTTTTTGTAGGTTTTAGATGGAAGCCAAAATTGTACCTAGTTATTTAGTTTAATAATTTATATTTACCGTTTTAAAATTTTAAGGGTTAAGGTACGTTTTCGTAAGGACACGTCTCTGCGACTTGTTGGGCCGACATGTCTGCCGACCGACATGACGAAAAATTGACTGGTGTTTATGTTGCCATTTGTTTGCAACAGACATGTTGAATTATTTACAATATGAATCAAGCACACATTTTAGTTGGCTTATCTAAGATGGTTTTTTTCATTTTGCCTAGTTCACGGAAGTATTGACTTCTAATATTTGTAATTTTCTTTTCGACGTTTGCAACATTCCATCGTATTTGACGAGATCTAAACATGATTCACATAATATGAATTCACATTTGTGTAACAGCTTATTAAAATAGGTACATACCTTCTGTCTTAAATTATTTGGGAACTAGATTTATATATGTATATTACTTGCTAGACACTACTTTGTTCAGACTGGGCAATTTCGGGAAATGCAAAAAATCCACGAGTCGGCTGTTTACGTAGCAACAAATGATATCCAACTCGGCGTGTTGGGATAACTTTTCCAGCCGACTTCGACATGTCGTTCAACTACCCCGACATCAAATGTATTTCGTTTACGTTAATACAGACAAATCGGCCCACATGTCGGCCGACATGTTGTGTCCTTACGAAAACGTAGCTTAAGTACCATGTAGTATTATATACATACGCAGTAATTAGTTTTAGAACAATAGGATTTGTATTATTGGACAGTATTCATTAAAACTTTGTATTATTGGTGTTATTCTTGTTGCTTAGGATTAGTCCAGACATAATAAGTAACGTTGTAGGATATTTTTCCCCCTTTGAAATGGAGGCCTTCTCGTGGAGTTGGTGGGTGGTAGGTGTTATTGAAACGACATGTACTTCAATTTGACTGCCGACGTTTCGACCATACGAGGATGGTCTTTATCAGGGATCTTTATTAGGTAAAAACATATTAAAAATTAGTATGAGACAGCGAGAAATACAACTCATTAACAATATTGTTTCGTAAAATTAAGTGCTAAAACAAAGTTTGAGGTTACGACATCGTGCAAAATTAACAAATCACCTGAAGGGGAAAAAAACAATAAAATATATAAAATAACGCACTTCAATTAATTAAGTACGTAATGTCTACCAGACCATTTACAGCCTTGCCATTAAACGATTTTATTTTTGTTACGCCTGGCCGCCCACCGTCAAAGTATGTCAACTTCCTTTATAAACTTAGGAAATTGTATTTTTTAATTTGTTACCGAATTTTGTGCGCGTGACTTCCAATAAAAGGGTCTTTTAATCAGATCATTTACCGCCTTGCCAGTAGGGACATTATGCGATTTTATTTTTGTTACCCTTGGCCGCCGACTATCAAAGTATGTAAACTTCTTTTATAAACTTAGGAAATTATATTTTTTAATTTGTTACCGAATTTTGTGCGCGTGACTTTCCAATAAAAGGGTCTTTTGAATCAGACCATTTACCGCCCTGCCAGTATGGACATTATACGATTTTATTTTTGTTACACTTGGCCGCCGACTGTCCTACAAACTTTCGAAGTTGTATTTTTTAAATTGTTACCGAATTTCGTGCGCGTGACTTCCGATAAAAGCGTCTTTTGAATCAGACCATTTACCGCCCTGCCAGTATGGAAATTATACGATTTTATTTTTTGTTACACTTGCCCGCCGACTGTCAAAGTATGTAAACTTCTTCTACAAACTTTGGAAATTGTATTTTTTAAATTGTTACCGAATTTCGTGGGCGTGACTTCCGATAAAAGGGTCTTTTGAATAAGACCATTTACCGCGCTGCCAGTACGTGCACTAACGATTTTGTTTTTGTTACCCTTGGCCGCCGATTGCAAAAGTATGTATACTGCTCCCACACACCTAGAAAATTGTGTTTTTGAATTTGTTATAAGGTATATTACCTGTTAGTGGGGAAAAAAATTTCGTATGGCGGTGCAGATGGCATAAAGTTTTTGTACGCATTTAAAGAAAAAAATGCATATATTTTTTTAAACTACAGGTTAAGTAACAAATTATAATTGATGTTTCATTCGCATAACTACTGTCATTGAGGCGCTATCACGTGGACTGCCAGTTTAAACTTAAGTCAGCAGTGTGCCGTTTTTTTGAAAATCTTTGATGGTACAAAAATTTTTTTACCGGTACAAATTAGCAAACAAATAAGTAACAAATTATTTAATATTTTTTATTGCAGTCTGCTATAAGAGCACTGCTACCTTATGAGACATCAAAAAATCTTCCATAATCCTCATTTAAAAATTCACATACACTTATTTGTAAACAAAGAAGAAAGGTTATATTCCATATTTCTACAATCGTGCATAAAGCATAAGTAGGTATATTGCGCATGCCTTTTTCTTATTCGTCGGATAACGTATAGTTGCACGCAGAAAAAGGGCCGTATAAAGTTGTTGGGCACTTATAAATAGTTATACGAAGGTGGAAATACCAAAAATGTTGTTATTGCGGACTTTAAGTGGGACTTTATACGGAGATGGAAATACCGGCCCTACATATAATATTAATGCAATTCTACAATCATTTATGAAAAAGAAATTAAGATTTTGTTTGTTATTTTTTCTAAGTTGAATTCTTACTCTTCGACCATGAAAGTATAAAATTTTCATCACTGAAAAAACTTTGAACAGATTAATTATATTAATTTTCACATAAGAGCTATATTTAGTAACTGAACGATATTTTAGACAAACTGTAAATTTTATTTTGTGTTTAGAAGGCTATGGGTTTGCTCGAAAGAAGGCTGGAAGAGCAGAAACTACTAGTGATCTAAATGATTCGAATGAGGAAAATAGGATGTAGGAAACCAAATCCACTATATTTATCTTCTGAATCGAACGAAGAACGACCCAGGCAAAAAAAGCTAAACTAATGAGTTTTATCCCATTACCTCCACTTGGTCAGGAATATAAGTTTAAACCGAATACAACTGTGCGCAAGATTCTCTAAACACCAAGAAGAACAATTGGCAGAATATTTAAAAATATCGGCAAAAATTGATGAGAGATTAAAGAAGATGTTTGAGAAAGCAAAAGAAAATAATATCAAATTCAATCTAAAAAGTGCAAATTTGGTCTAGATGTGCTGACATATCTAGGACATAAATTCTCTAAAGATGGAATTTCGCTAGACGAAAAAATTAGAGCAATTAGAGTTATGCCAGAACCAAAACCCAAAAAAGATGTTGAGAGATTTCTAGGGCTTGTTACCTACGTGGGAAGATTCATAAAAAATCTTTCAGAACTCACAAAGGCTTTAAGAGATCTAATTAAAGAAGAAAACGTATTCAAATGGGAGAATGAACATAAAAATGCAATGAAAATATTAAAACAACTAATAACAAGTGAACAATCATTACAATACTTTGAACCAACGAAAGAAAGTACGATATCAGTAGATGCATCAAAATATGGCTTTAGGTAAGTGTTACTACAAGTAGGAAAACCATGTGCATATATGCATCGAAGGCAATGACAGAGGCATAACTGTGTACTGGCTATACGCTGTTAATAACAATTTTCATTATCAAATTAACAAGAACACAACATAACACAAAAATAGTGTCCATTGGGTCACAGATATCGCTATGGATAACCTGCAATAAACTATCAGCACGGCTACCTTTGTTTGGAAAAGGTATGCGAGCTTCTTAACCTCGACAATTAGTTATGTCAGCCCGACCCTTAAAAACAAGTCCTTCTACTAATGCACTTGTTTTATTCAGATAGTTGTTGTTTATATGGCGTCGTCGATGCCATATTTCACTACTTGCAAAAAAAAACTTCACAACCATCTGGGACATCTAGCTTGTACACATTTATTATTCGCCCTTTCCATTGCTTTCTTAAGATCTAAATTTGGTTCTTGATGTGAATTTCACTAATACCTAAAATTACCAAGGACGCAAAATATCCCCTCATTCGTATAACGTTGCCAAAGTAACCCGTGACATTGCGTTTTCACAAACCTTACTGTTACAGTAACGTAATTATAAGCTCTTATGTCAGGGCTGTTGTTTTATAACGTTGAAACGCTGTTGTTTCATAACGTTAAGTTTCCGTTGTTCTAGCTAGCGAACACAATTCTGTAAACGTACTACTTCAATTTGTTAGGAATGTAAAATTCGCTGTAGGTGTTTTTCTCCAGAACCGGCATTATGCGTATTATTATTAAGTAGGCAGTAGATGGTAGAGTTTGTTGTTTTCGTTATATAACTGTGTGGCATTTTTCTATCTTATACTTAGTCCTCGTTTTATTAAATAGTTAACGACCGTTCTTTATTCATTGCTTGGTGTGTATCATCGTAACTTTATACACTGCATATCTCTAACAATATCATTAAGGTATCTCAGTGGTTTAAGATAATTAAATAAACGAATCAAAAGTATATTCCAATTTTTTTACTAAACTTAAATAAAATTTAATTATTGTAGGCCAACGTGATCATTATATTTTCAAATTTCATACATTTTCTAAAATCATCTCTAATGTTCAACATTATTATATCACAGTCGATGCCTTCAAGGTTCCCCTTTGTGAAACAAAATGGAATTGCAAGGTTTTATATAGTAAGAAGTTATATTTCAAATTTTTTGACATTATATTAAATATTGTTATTTCGTTCAAATACGAGCCCCGTCCCGTTTCAATTGGCACACCTACTAAAATGATGATTTTATATTCCAGCAAGACGGGGCTTCGTGTCATACGTCAAGAAAATCATTAAGATGGTTGAAGGACAATAGTATTCCATTGTTAGAATGGGCCTCAAGCAGCTCTGACCTATCGCCCATACAGACTCCATGGCATAAAATGAAAAAGGCCTTGCGCGCAGCTCCTGCAAGATCAGTGGGAGAATTGAAAACCAGGCTTCGAGAAATATGGCATGGATTCACGGCACAAGATTGCCAAGAACTTGTAAATACAATGCCCAGGAGAATCCATGCCGTTATCAAAGCTAAAGGCGATGTAACGCAATGGTAAAGTTTCGTTAATGTTTGTCAAAGGTTGGTCGTCTGAAGTTTATTTATATATAATTATTATTATTATTGATTTTTTTTGCGAAATAAGTTGTAAACTAGTTTGTAATTGGTGGCAAAAATGCTTGATGAAAAATAAAAAACTTTTAACATATTTATGAACAGGATTTCTTCTTCTAAAATGTTATTTACTAAACATTTTATAGGTGTGCCAATTGAAACGGGACGGGGCTCGTATATGTTTAATTTGATTTCATCAATGCCAATTTTCAAACATATGCTCCTATAATAGAAATGCACAGTGTGGACGAATCGATGGTACCTATTTTGGAAGGCATGGATGCAAACAGTTCATAAAAGGTAAACCCATCCGTTATGGGTTTAAATTATGGATGGGAAAGAATTGATCAACAAGGATTGGATTGAGCCTTACCAAGGCGCAAAAACTAAATTGTCCGGAAAATACAAAAGCTTTGGACTCGGACCTTCAGTTGTTTTGGAATATTGTGATGTGTTGCAGAAATTACAAAATTTGCCCTACCATGTATTTTTCGACAACTTCTTTACAACCATACCTCCCATTGCAACCCTTCAGATGAGAAATATTATTAGGGCAACAGGGACAATTCAAGAAGACAGACTTCTAAAATGTCCTTTGATGTTGTGCTGATCCATAAAGTTGGACGTTAGTTCTCCAAATAGGGGTAAAGTGATGAGACAATATGGTCAGAAACACAAAACCTCCCCCATAAGTTTGTTTATTGATTAAAATTTAAAGTTGATTGAAAAATGAATGCAAAAATCAAGCCTCATTGAAGATGTAGAACTTGATTGATTACAAAGTCAAGCTAATGTGTGTTATTAGACTTGAGATAAAAGTTAATTAAAATTTAGATTATGTAATAATTACAAATCAAGCTAATAAGTGTTATTAGACTTGAGATGAAAGATACTTAAATTTAGATTATGTGAAATTACGACATGTTTCGCCAATTACAAATTGGCATCCTCAGGTAAGTGTTTTAATTAAGAATGGTGGTTGAAATTTGATGGATGATGGAGGCGGAGATGACGTGCGATGATGTTATAATAAATTACTCAAATTAAGCCATTGGGCGGTTTCATAGTCAAAATTATAAGGGGGGCTCCAAAAAGTTAAAATCGGAAAACCATGTTAAATAAAGAAATTGTAAAAACGACCTTCATTTTGTTATTTAATTTCTTGTGTAGGTCTTCAACTATTTTAACATATCGTGCGTCGTCATTATATTTCCTCTCAGCTTTTAGCTGTGAATTTAACTTTTAATGTTTTTACAATTTCTTAGTAAGTAGTATAGTAATGTCACTACTAATTCACTTTGACCTCGTTTGACCGCAAGGTCACGAGCTAATTCACTTTGACCTCGTTTGACCGCAAGGTCAAGAGGTGTCCAAGGTCATGTCGACTAGACGTTTCCGGTTCGCATTTCTATTCTTGTCAAGGCCACTCTATGTGCGCTACTAACTCAATTTCTATTGTTTTCTTGTCAAGGCCACTTCTATGTGCGCTACTAACTCAATTTCTATTGTTTTCTTGTCAAGGCCACTTCATTTCTATGTGCGCTACTAATCCAATTTCTATTGTTTTCTTGTTAAGGTCAGTTCATTTCTAAGTAATACAATGGGCGCTACTAATTCAATTTCTATTGTTTTCTTGGCAAGGCTACTTCATTTCTAAGTAATACAATGGGCGCTACTAATTTAATTTCTATTGTTTTCTTGTCAAGGCTACTTCATTTCTAATGGGCGCTACTAATTCAATTTCTATTGTTTTCTTGTCAAGGCTACTTCATTTCTAAGTAATACAATGGGCGCTACTAATTCAATTTCTATTGTTTTCTTGTCAAGGCTACTTCATTTCTAAGTAATACAATGGGCGCTACTAATTCAATTTCTATTGTTTTCTTGTCAAGGCTACTTCATTTCTAATAATAATAATAATAATAATAATATATTTATTGCCCAACAGAAAAGGATTCCAATTATAGGACAAAAGTAATTATTGAAACTACCTAAGCAGTGTACAGAATTTATCGACAAATTAACTATATATAAAATGCAAATGAAAAGAGAAAAGAATAACTTAAAATAAAATATAATAATGTTAATGTTAATTACTATCACTTAATATTTCACGTAGGCTGCAATTAAATAAGTCTACTTGTGCATACTGCGTGTTATAAATTCTACAACAGTTTATGACGGGAGATTTAAACAAAACATTTGTGCGTGGTTTAGCATAGTGAAAGCAGGCGTGGTTGCGTATATGATATTTAGGGACAGAGATATTTATTGAGGACAGTAGGTTAGGTGCGTCAAGTTTGTTGTTCAGCAAGTTATACAGAAACACTATACATGCGATATGTCTCCTATGTTCTAGGGAACAAAAATTAAATCTATTTAATAACAAGTTATAACTATATCCTCTTACAGGGTAAACACCATCCTCTTTAAAGCATACATACTTCAAATATCTTCTTTGAACAGCCTCAATCCTATTTATATGTTGTTTATAAATGGGAAACCAAATTATAGAACCATATTCTAACTTACTACGCACGAGACAAAAGAACAAAGTTTTAAGAATATCGCTGTTAAAACATGATTTACAGGTTCTTATTATAAACCCAAGGGTAGACAGTGATGAACGTGTAAGGGTACTAATATGCTGTGAAAACGTAAATTTGCTGTCGAAATTAATACCCAAGTCCTTTATCACTTCCATTCTTGTGAGTAAGGTTGCACCAAGAACATATTCATAATGGATTGGTTGATATTTCCTAGTGTACGAGACAACTTTACATTTGGCTTTGTTTAGCGGCAAGCAATTTAAAGAACACCATTCCAACACTTTGTCTAATTGTTCCTGCAAAAATTGGCAGTCAGATTCAGCAGATATTGATGAAAATATTTTCAGATCGTCAGCAAACAATAACTTGTCACTGACTATTACGCTCGGCAGGTCGTTGATAAACAAAATAAATAGTAACGGTCCTAGGTTCGATCCCTGAGGCACTCCTGATGAAGCTAAAATAGTGTCAGACATATGGTTGTTGTATACAACCCGTTGTACACGAGTGTCTAAATACGATTGGAAGAAATCAAGAAGTGAAGAACTAAATCCAAAACTCTCCATTTTTGCGATAAGTATATCATGAGGAACACTGTCGAACGCTTTGCTGAAGTCTGTATATAAAACATCAACTTGCCTTCTATTGTCTAGCTCATTCGCTATCTTGTGAGATAGGTACGTTAGGTTCGTAACCGTAGACCTCTTCTCCATGAACCCGTGTTGGTGGATTGATATCGTTCTCTTTATTTTAGGATAAATGCGAGCGTATATAATGATCTCAAAAATTTTCGCGAAGTTATTTAATATACTAATCGGGCGATAGTTGGTGACTTCACTAGGCTCTCCACTTTTTAAAATAGGGCAAATATTAGCGGCTTTCCAGATCGTAGGAAAAACTTTGGAACGTAGAGATGCATTAAAGATGTGACACAAAGGAATAGAGAACACAGCCGCGCAATCTTTTACCATGAAGGCTGGAATTTGATCTGGCCCAGCAGTGTAACTATTTTTTAGCTTACGAACGGCTAACATTACTTCATCGGCTGTAATGTTACTTATTGTAATAGTAGGCGAATTATTAATGTCAGAGAAGGTTGAGACATCGCGATCGGTGGCAGGTACGTAAACACTGCTAAAAAATTCTTGAAACGCTTGTAATACAGATGCGGGGTTGTCATAAGTTTTATTGTTGTATGTGACTGAGGTAGGAATTCTCGATGAACCTCTTTTGGAGTTAACAAACTTCCAAAAAAGCTTGGGATTGGTTGAAATGTCTTCTTGTAAATTATAAGTGTACTTCCTATAGTCAACGTTAATTTTTGCTTTTATTAATTTGCGTAGTCGTTTAATCTCTGGCAAGCAAGAATCGTTGCCGTACCTTTTATATTTCCATAGTAAACGACTCTTCAGCCCTATTAATTTCCTCGTTTCCGGCGTAAACCAAACAGGATACTTAGAAGGTTTGTTCGTACATAATGGAACAAAAGAGTCAAAGAGATTGTATAGGGTATCGTAAAATACATTGCAAACGACATCAACGTTAGCTTTAGCATTAGGGAGGCATTGTGGAAATGACCAATCAGTATTTAGTATGGCTTGATATAGATTGATATAGTCAGCCTTTCGAAAGTTGTACTTCTTATTAGTAATACAATGGGCGCTACTAATCCAATTTCTATTGTTTTCTTGTCAAGGCCACTTCATTTCTACGTAATACAATAAGCGCTACTAACTCAATTTCTATTGTTTTCTTGTCAAGGTCATTTCTAAGTAATGGGGGCTACTAATCCAATTTCTATTGTTTTCTTGTCACGGCTACTTCATTTCCGCGAAAGAATTAATAATTTAATTGTAAAGATTAGAAAACTAAAATTTGATCTGGAAGTGTTGGAAGTTCAGCGAAAATTAAATAAAATCGTATTGTAGAAAGAGAACTTTTAGAAATGCACTCGTAAAAATGCGATGATTATTTCAGTAAACTAACTTTAAAGTTGAATTAATTTTGGGTATCATAAAGCTGTCAACACTTCAAATGTGACCTAATTTCAAGTGGATCGCAAAGAACATTTACAATATGAATGTTTACGTTTTTAGTAAAATGAAAGCTTACTGTGTAAATTTGATAATCCTTTTTTGCACTAACAAATGTATACCGGCAACGCGCGTCTTTAGTTAGTAACGAATTCTTTAGCCTTGTCTACATCGAAAACTAAACTAAACATTTGAACCTCGTGTAATTTCGGTTTGATTAACGGAAGTACGTAGTTTAGTAACGTCATATCCGATAAAAAAAGAGTTTGTTTATTTGTATGACATCATCTCCGCTTTGAGACATAAACAAATTACATAGTAGCGTAAATAACTTTAACCGGAAACTACATAAAAAAGGGGAAAATTCAAGGTTGTTTTATTAATATGACGTCATCTCCGCTTAGAGCATCTGTATGTAAAAATATTTTTTCAAGTAATTTGGTCGTCTGTTTATTTGTCCGGCTGCATTTTTTATGTGTTTAACTAGTTCTAAAAATAGAACATGTAGTTCAGTATTTATAATAGTAGCGATTTGTTTATTTTGCCCTTGATTTAACGGCCTTCATGTACGTTGTATAAAAGAGGGGGTATCGTTACATTTATTCCTTAGTTAGCTGAAAACAGCTGAATCGGCACTTTGATCGAGTTTAATATACCTGCTAATTAAAGTCATCTCGTTGTTCTACGAGTGTTATTGGTGGATAACAATATATACATAGGAATTTATTCTATAGTACGTGAGTGTGTGTTAAATCTGCTGCTGTGTGTCAACAATAGGTACGTTCTACAGGGTGTAGTTTCATTGGTAACGATATAAATTATTACAGGATTAACAATGAATCCCACAACGTTCTCTTCGCTGAGTGATAGAGTGGTCAAGGTAACTGCTAAAGCCTTATTGTTGCTAAAAACTAAAGACGAGATAGTGAGACATATTTGTATAGTGAGAAAGAACATTCATCTGATAAGGAAATTTCTTAGAAGTGAATTAAATAAGAATGAAAATAGTTTAAAATTAGAAAGTAACTTAGCTCTTTTAAAGTCTTTTTTAGTTAAATTAAAGCAATTGAAGCGCGGTTCAGAGAAACGAGGCGGGGGCATTTCTAATCGAAAAAAGTTAGTTTGGCAAACCATAGATTCGTGCTTTAAAGATAGACTACTAACCGGCATTGTGGTTAATTTTGAATACAAAGACCCAGTACTTTTTTTGGAAAAAGCCTTTGACAGTTTTGTGCGTAAAATAAGAACAACTTTAGAGCGTTCTCTATTGAAAGTGAATACTACGCTTGTTTGTAACTTTATTCAGGCTCAAAATCAAGTCATCGATTTGAAAACCTTTGTGACGAAGAGCCAAGTCATAGACGTTGGCACAGACCTTAAGCAATGGTACGATACGCATGTAATTAGTAAGATTCGAACCAAAATAGAAGAATTTGCAGAAAAAGATTCGGGGTGGAGTCTATACGAAATTTTGCATTTAAAGATCAACATTAATAGCTATAGTCCTCTGAAAGGGGGAATTTCAACATACGTTAAAGTGCCGCATTTCATAGCAATCAAACGCGCAGTAATTAACGTCCGAAACAATGACAATTGTTGTTTCCTGTGGGCCGTTGTATCAGCCCTTTACCCTGCGCAACAAAATGGGCATAGAACTTCAAGCTATCCCCATTATAGTGAGGTTTTAAAGTACGATTCAATTCAGTTTCCAATTAAAATTAGCGATATTAAAAAGTTTGAAAAGTTGAATAATCTTAGAATTAACTTGTACTGTCTAAAGGGTAAAAATGTAGTGCCATTTTTATTGAGTGAGAACCGGGACAGAGAACCGATAAATTTGTTGGCATTGGCTTGTAATGAGAGCGCAAGAGACGACACATATTTACATTTCACGTGGATAAAGAACATGTCCGCATTGTTTTCAAAGCAGTTATCGAAAAATCGTCATAAGAAATGTATTTGTAACCGATGTCTAAATCACTTTTCCTCGAACGCTTACCTGCAAAAGCATCTCAAGCATTGTAACGATATCAACAAATGCGCTACTAGATTGCCGGACGAAACGAATAAATATTTGCAGTTTAAACACTTATCATACCAAGAAAAAGTTCCGTTTGTAGTGTATGCCGATCTAGAAAGCATTCTAGAGAAATGTCCGGATAATCAAAACACTAATACGCGCTTATGCGACAAACACATACCTTTTAGTGTCGCTTACTACTTGAAATGTTCCTATAATGATGAATTATCCAAGTTTCGTTTATACAGAGGTCGCGATTGTATTCAGTGGTTCGTTAAAGAACTACACGATATAGCGACTTGGGCAAATGAGATCGTCGGCACCGTCGTCCCCATGGAAACGCTAAGTAAAGAGCAAATGGAGAGTTTTCAAAATGCCACAGTTTGTCATATTTGCAACAAGCCGTTTCAGCCGGGCGATATTAAAGTTAGGGACCACTCACACTTTACTTCTAAATTTCGAAATGCAGCCCACCAAAATTGCAATTTAAATTATAAGGATACGCACGTTATCCCCGTTGTTTTTCACAATTTGAGCGGATACGATTCGCATTTTATCATACGCGAGTTGGCCTTGAAGATACCCGGCCAAATTTCCCTTTTACCGTTGAACAAGGAGAAGTACATTTCATTTAGCAAATCTGTAGAAAATACAAAGATAAAATTTAGGTTTATCGACTCGTTTAGATTTATGGCTAGCAGTATAGATAAATTATCTAGTTATTTGGATAATGAGAAAAAGATTATTACTGAGCTAAATTGTAGCAATGGGGATGAGTTCAATTTGCTGGTGCGTAAGGGAATCTTTCCTTATGAATATGTCGATTCTTGGGATAAACTGGACGAACCTAGTTTACCGCCCAAAGAAGCGTTTTATAGTCATCTTCATGAGGAAGGCATTAGCGACGAAAGCTATACGCATGCGCATAAAGTTTGGACTACATTCAATATTCAGACGTTAGGTCAATACTCTGATCTCTATTTAAAAACTGATGTCCTTCTTTTGGCTGACATCTTTGAAAATTTCCGTTTAACCTGTTTAAATGCGTATCAATTGGATCCCCTTCATTATTACACGGCCCCCGGACTAGCGTTTGATGCGATGCTGAAAATCACCGAAGTGAAATTAGAACTGCTCACCGACATTGATATGGCAATGTTTATCGAAAGGGGTATTAGGGGAGGAGTTGCGCAATGCTCCAATCGCTACGCAAAGGCTAATAACAAATATATGGACTACGATCCTAGCGCCCCCACGTCATTTTTAATGTACTATGATGTAAACAACCTCTATGGGAAAAGTATGGGGGAATTTTTACCATATGGGGAATTTTCCTTTGTCGACGAGCCCAATATTGATTCTATATTAAATAATCCGGACGATTCAGACATCGGTTACATAATAGATTGCGATTTAGACTATCCCGCAGAGTTGCACGAGTCTCACAGCGATCTCCCTTTAGCACCTGAACACATGACACCTCCGAGCTCAAATTCTAAATTAAAGAAATTATTGCTCACGTTGTATTCAAAGCGTAACTACGTTCTTCATTATAGGAATTTGAAATTGTATTTAGAGCAGGGATTGAGATTAGTTAAAGTCAATCAAGTTTTGCGCTTCAAGCAGTCACCGTGGCTGAAAAAATACATAGATTTGAATACAACGTTGAGACAGGCGTCAAAGAACGATTTTGATAAGAACTTTTATAAATTGATGATCAACAGTGTTTTTGGCAAACTAATGGAAAATGTCCGTAAATATAAGGACGTGCGTTTAGTTACTAAATGGGAAGGCCGTTTCGGTGCTCGATCGCTCATAGCCCAGCCCAATTTCCATAGCTGCACAATCTTCGATAAAGATATGGTCATTATTGAGATGAACAAATTGGAAGTTTTCATGAACAAACCAATATATGCGGGATTCTCTGTACTAGATCTTTCCAAAACCTTTCTATACGATTTCCATTATAATTATATTTTAAAGAAATTCCAAAATAATGCGCAACTCTTATATACGGATACCGACAGTCTCATTTATTCTTTCGCCGTTCCCGACATATACGAGTGCATAAAAGAGGATATCGATAGGTTCGATACCTCAGATTATGAGCGTGATAACGTGTATGGGATCCCCTTAGTCAATAAGAAAGTGCCCGGTCTGATGAAGGACGAGAACAATGGCAAAATCATGCTCGAATTCGTCGGACTGCGCGCTAAAATGTACGCTTACTCGGTTGAGGGGAAAGTAACAAAAAAGTCTAAGGGGTCAACGGCGGCCAGTGTCAAACAAATCACCATAGAGGACTATAAAAAGGCGTTGTTTAATTATACAATTGCAAAGCGGTGCCAACGTCTAATAAGATCGAAGAAGCATTTAGTGTTCACCATCAAACAGGATAAAGTTGTTCTTAGCCCATACGACGATAAACGCGTACGAACTTTCGGGTCAACTAATACTCGCCCCTGGGGTTTTTCTGAAGCGCGCATTTAAAACATATTAGTTGTAGTTAGGTATAGTCCTCGATAGCGCGTTTCAGTCATGAATGGCGGCAGTCTACCAAGTAAAAAGACCCAATTGGAGGAAGAACTGTTTCACGCTACTCGCACCGTGTACATAAAACATTTACGGAGTGCCCATCCATTGACAGTTATATTGTGATTAGTAGCATACTACAAAACATTATTGTACCAGATGAGTGCTTTAACTGGTGTGCGAAATCGCCAAATGCGTGTCAGGCTAATATGGACTTGTTGTTTGATAAAAAAGTGGAAACGGACAATTTAATTAAGCAGTTTTGTAAATATAGTAGTATCGATAGTTTAGCTTTACCCTTCAAAATGTACATACTTGATTTAGTAGATACTGTTTGTAGTAATTATAAGAAATTTTTGCATGTAATGGATGAAACTGTATGTACTGCCATAGAATATGCTAATTTTAAGGTGCTGGAAATTTTGTATAATATTTATATTGAGAGGGATGTAAAGTATAATTTTCAACCGGAGGAAAACACTCGCCATAAACAAGTGTACGAGTGGATTGTGGAGAATATCCGTAAAGGCAACGAAGATCCAACTGCTGCCCTTGGCTGGACTTGTGGTCCCGACAGCCAATTTTTATAAAATAAAAACAATATGTAGCATTTATGTTGAGTTTTATTTATCGCTGTTTACAATACTTTACTTATACAGCGTGATTCAAAAAGAATACCACAATTTTAAACATCTATAACTCTGCAGAGAAGAAAAGGAGAGCTAAGCACTATCTGTCGTCGAATTAAGGAAACTCTAAAGTTTCATTTAGTTGCTCATTTGTTCGCTGTCAGTTGATGTTAAGATGGATCGGCCAACAGGCAGCCCGTGACAATTCACTTCATCACTGGCCTCCAAGAAGCCCTGACCTCACCCCCTGCGATTTTTTCTTATGGGTGTATGTTAAGGATAAGGTGTTTCAACCACCTCTACCCACTAGTATTGATGATCTGAAACGACAAATAACAGCAGCTTTTTTAAATACTCGTTATAATCATGTAAAACACAAGGCTCTATTATGTTTCTTTGATTAAATACAGACGTTTAAAATTGTGGTATTCTTTTTGAATCACGCTGTACAATACGGTTAAATAACTATATTATTCTCGTCGATCCAAGATTTTTCATTTAATCGCCACCACTTGACGAACACCTTGCCATTCTTTCGTTGCAGCACCATTTCCACGAAATATACATCGGGATACTTGGCCTTTTGTAGCTCCTGTTCATAAAATCAGCTCAAATACGAGGGGAGGGAAACAGCTAACAGATAACAGCAAACAGCTAACAGGTAACAGCAAACAGCTCTATAACAGGTATAGAACAGGTAAAACAGCTCTATAACAGGTTTTGAACTGGTAACTGTTTTTTACCTGTTTAATACCTGTTATTATCTATTTAATAACTGTTTTTTACCTGTTTAATACCTGTTATTATCTATTTAATACCTGTTTTTACCAGTTCAAAACCTGTTATAGAGCTGTTTTACCTGTTCTATACCTGTTATAGAGCTGTTTGCTGTTTCCCTCCCCTCGTATTTGAGCTGATTTTATGAACAGGAGCTACAAAAGGCCAAGTATCCCGATGTATATTTCGTGGAAATGGTGCTGCAACGAAAGAATGGCAAGGTGTTCGTCAAGTGGTGGCGATTAAATGAAAAATCTTGGATCGACGAGAATAATATAGTTATTTAACCGTATTGTACAGCGTGATTCAAAAAGAATACCACAATTTTAAACGTCTGTATTTAATCAAAGAAACATAATAGAGCCTTGTGTTTTACATGATTATAACGAGTATTTAAAAAAGCTGCTGTTATTTGTCGTTTCAGATCATCAATACTAGTGGGTAGAGGTGGTTGAAACACCTTATCCTTAACATACACCCATAAGAAAAAATCGCAGGGGGTGAGGTCAGGGCTTCTTGGAGGCCAGTGATGAAGTGAATTGTCACGGGCTGCCTGTTGGCCGATCCATCTTAACATCAACTGACAGCGAACAAATGAGCAACTAAATGAAACTTTAGAGTTTCCTTAATTCGACGACAGATAGTGCTTAGCTCTCCTTTTCTTCTCTGCAGAGTTATAGATGTTTAAAATTGTGGTATTCTTTTTGAATCACGCTGTATAAGTAAAGTATTGTAAACAGCGATAAATAAAACTCAACATAAATGCTACATATTGTTTTTATTTTATAAAAATTGGCTGTCGGGACCACAAGTCCAGCCAAGGGCAGCAGTTGGATCTTCGTTGCCTTTACGGATATTCTCCACAATCCACTCGTACACTTGTTTATGGCGAGTGTTTTCCTCCGGTTGAAAATTATACTTTACATCCCTCTCAATATAAATATTATACAAAATTTCCAGCACCTTAAAATTAGCATATTCTATGGCAGTACATACAGTTTCATCCATTACATGCAAAAATTTCTTATAATTACTACAAACAGTATCTACTAAATCAAGTATGTACATTTTGAAGGGTAAAGCTAAACTATCGATACTACTATATTTACAAAACTGCTTAATTAAATTGTCCGTTTCCACTTTTTATCAAACAACAAGTCCATATTAGCCTGACACGCATTTGGCGATTTCGCACACCAGTTAAAGCACTCATCTGGTACAATAATGTTTTGTAGTATGCTACTAATCACAATATAACTGTCAATGGATGGGCACTCCGTAAATGTTTTATGTACACGGTGCGAGTAGCGTGAAACAGTTCTTCCTCCAATTGGGTCTTTTTACTTGGTAGACTGCCGCCATTCATGACTGAAACGCGCTATCGAGGACTATACCTAACTACAACTAATATGTTTTAAATGCGCGCTTCAGAAAAACCCCAGGGGCGAGTATTAGTTGACCCGAAAGTTCGTACGCGTTTATCGTCGTATGGGCTAAGAACAACTTTATCCTGTTTGATGGTGAACACTAAATGCTTCTTCGATCTTATTAGACGTTGGCACCGCTTTGCAATTGTATAATTAAACAACGCCTTTTTATAGTCCTCTATGGTGATTTGTTTGACACTGGCCGCCGTTGACCCCTTAGACTTTTTGTTACTTTCCCCTCAACCGAGTAAGCGTACATTTTAGCGCGCAGTCCGACGAATTCGAGCATGATTTTGCCATTGTTCTCGTCCTTCATCAGACCGGGCACTTTCTTATTGACTAAGGGGATCCCATACACGTTATCACGCTCATAATCTGAGGTATCGAACCTATCGATATCCTCTTTTATGCACTCGTATATGTCGGGAACGGCGAAAGAATAAATGAGACTGTCGGTATCCGTATATAAGAGTTGCGCATTATTTTGGAATTTCTTTAAAATATAATTATAATGGAAATCGTATAGAAAGGTTTTGGAAAGATCTAGTACAGAGAATCCCGCATATATTGGTTTGTTCATGAAAACTTCCAATTTGTTCATCTCAATAATGACCATATCTTTATCGAAGATTGTGCAGCTATGGAAATTGGGCTGGGCTATGAGCGATCGAGCACCGAAACGGCCTTCCCATTTAGTAACTAAACGCACGTCCTTATATTTACGGACATTTTCCATTAGTTTGCCAAAAACACTGTTGATCATCAATTTATAAAAGTTCTTATCAAAATCGTTCTTTGACGCCTGTCTCAACGTTGTATTCAAATCTATGTATTTTTTCAGCCACGGTGACTGCTTGAAGCGCAAAACTTGATTGACTTTAACTAATCTCAATCCCTGCTCTAAATACAATTTCAAATTCCTATAATGAAGAACGTAGTTACGCTTTGAATACAACGTGAGCAATAATTTCTTTAATTTAGAATTTGAGCTCGGAGGTGTCATGTGTTCAGGTGCTAAAGGGAGATCGCTGTGAGACTCGTGCAACTCTGCGGGATAGTCTAAATCGCAATCTATTATGTAACCGATGTCTGAATCGTCCGGATTATTTAATATAGAATCAATATTGGGCTCGTCGACAAAGGAAAATTCCCCATATGGTAAAAATTCCCCCATACTTTTCCCATAGAGGTTGTTTACATCATAGTACATTAAAAATGACGTGGGGGCGCTAGGATCGTAGTCCATATATTTGTTATTAGCCTTTGCGTAGCGATTGGAGCATTGCGCAACTCCTCCCCTAATACCCCTTTCGATAAACATTGCCATATCAATGTCGGTGAGCAGTTCTAATTTCACTTCGGTGATTTTCAGCATCGCATCAAACGCTAGTCCGGGGGCCGTGTAATAATGAAGGGGATCCAATTGATACGCATTTAAACAGGTTAAACGGAAATTTTCAAAGATGTCAGCCAAAAGAAGGACATCAGTTTTTAAATAGAGATCAGAGTATTGACCTAACGTCTGAATATTGAATGTAGTCCAAACTTTATGCGCATGCGTATAGCTTTCGTCGCTAATGCCTTCCTCATGAAGATGACTATAAAACGCTTCTTTGGGCGGTAAACTAGGTTCGTCCAGTTTATCCCAAGAATCGACATATTCATAAGGAAAGATTCCCTTACGCACCAGCAAATTGAACTCATCCCCATTGCTACAATTTAGCTCAGTAATAATCTTTTTCTCATTATCCAAATAACTAGATAATTTATCTATACTGCTAGCCATAAATCTAAACGAGTCGATAAACCTAAATTTTATCTTTGTATTTTCTACAGATTTGCTAAATGAAATGTACTTCTCCTTGTTCAACGGTAAAAGGGAAATTTGGCCGGGTATCTTCAAGGCCAACTCGCGTATGATAAAATGCGAATCGTATCCGCTCAAATTGTGAAAAACAACGGGGATAACGTGCGTATCCTTATAATTTAAATTGCAATTTTGGTGGGCTGCATTTCGAAATTTAGAAGTAAAGTGTGAGTGGTCCCTAACTTTAATATCGCCCGGCTGAAACGGCTTGTTGCAAATATGACAAACTGTGGCATTTTGAAAACTCTCCATTTGCTCTTTACTTAGCGTTTCCATGGGGACGACGGTGCCGACGATCTCATTTGCCCAAGTCGCTATATCGTGTAGTTCTTTAACGAACCACTGAATACAATCGCGACCTCTGTATAAACGAAACTTGGATAATTCATCATTATAGGAACATTTCAAGTAGTAAGCGACACTAAAAGGTATGTGTTTGTCGCATAAGCGCGTATTAGTGTTTTGATTATCCGGACATTTCTCTAGAATGCTTTCTAGATCGGCATACACTACAAACGGAACTTTTTCTTGGTATGATAAGTGTTTAAACTGCAAATATTTATTCGTTTCGTCCGGCAATCTAGTAGCGCATTTGTTGATATCGTTACAATGCTTGAGATGCTTTTGCAGGTAAGCGTTCGAGGAAAAGTGATTTAGACATCGGTTACAAATACATTTCTTATGACGATTTTTCGATAACTGCTTTGAAAACAATGCGGACATGTTCTTTATCCACGTGAAATGTAAATATGTGTCGTCTCTTGCGCTCTCATTACAAGCCAATGCCAACAAATTTATCGGTTCTCTGTCCCGGTTCTCACTCAATAAAAATGGCACTACATTTTTACCCTTTAGACAGTACAAGTTAATTCTAAGATTATTCAACTTTTCAAACTTTTTAATATCGCTAATTTTAATTGGAAACTGAATTGAATCGTACTTTAAAACCTCACTATAATGGGGATAGCTTGAAGTTCTATGCCCATTTTGTTGCGCAGGGTAAAGGGCTGATACAACGGCCCACAGGAAACAACAATTGTCATTGTTTCGGACGTTAATTACTGCGCGTTTGATTGCTATGAAATGCGGCACTTTAACGTATGTTGAAATTCCCCCTTTCAGAGGACTATAGCTATTAATGTTGATCTTTAAATGCAAAATTTCGTATAGACTCCACCCCGAATCTTTTTCTGCAAATTCTTCTATTTTGGTTCGAATCTTACTAATTACATGCGTATCGTACCATTGCTTAAGGTCTGTGCCAACGTCTATGACTTGGCTCTTCGTCACAAAGGTTTTCAAATCGATGACTTGATTTTGAGCCTGAATAAAGTTACAAACAAGCGTAGTATTCACTTTCAATAGAGAACGCTCTAAAGTTGTTCTTATTTTACGCACAAAACTGTCAAAGGCTTTTTCCAAAAAAAGTACTGGGTCTTTGTATTCAAAATTAACCACAATGCCGGTTAGTAGTCTATCTTTAAAGCACGAATCTATGGTTTGCCAAACTAACTTTTTTCGATTAGAAATGCCCCCGCCTCGTTTCTCTGAACCGCGCTTCAATTGCTTTAATTTAACTAAAAAAGACTTTAAAAGAGCTAAGTTACTTTCTAATTTTAAACTATTTTCATTCTTATTTAATTCACTTCTAAGAAATTTCCTTATCAGATGAATGTTCTTTCTCACTATACAAATATGTCTCACTATCTCGTCTTTAGTTTTTAGCAACAATAAGGCTTTAGCAGTTACCTTGACCACTCTATCACTCAGCGAAGAGAACGTTGTGGGATTCATTGTTAATCCTGTAATAATTTATATCGTTACCAATGAAACTACACCCTGTAGAACGTACCTATTGTTGACACACAGCAGCAGATTTAACACACACTCACGTACTATAGAATAAATTCCTATGTATATATTGTTATCCACCAATAACACTCGTAGAACAACGAGATGACTTTAATTAGCAGGTATATTAAACTCGATCAAAGTGCCGATTCAGCTGTTTTCAGCTAACTAAGGAATAAATGTAACGATACCCCCTCTTTTATACAACGTACATGAAGGCCGTTAAATCAAGGGCAAAATAAACAAATCGCTACTATTATAAATACTGAACTACATGTTCTATTTTTAGAACTAGTTAAACACATAAAAAATGCAGCCGGACAAATAAACAGACGACCAAATTACTTGAAAAAATATTTTTACATACAGATGCTCTAAGCGGAGATGACGTCATATTAATAAAACAACCTTGAATTTTCCCCTTTTTTATGTAGTTTCCGGTTAAAGTTATTTACGCTACTATGTAATTTGTTTATGTCTCAAAGCGGAGATGATGTCATACAAATAAACAAACTCTTTTTTTATCGGATATGACGTTACTAAACTACGTACTTCCGTTAATCAAACCGAAATTACACGAGGTTCAAATGTTTAGTTTAGTTTTCGATGTAGACAAGGCTAAAGAATTCGTTACTAACTAAAGACGCGCGTTGCCGGTATACATTTGTTAGTGCAAAAAAGGATTATCAAATTTACACAGTAAGCTTTCATTTTACTAAAAACGTAAACATTCATATTGTAAATGTTCTTTGCGATCCACTTGAAATTAGGTCACATTTGAAGTGTTGACAGCTTTATGATACCCAAAATTAATTCAACTTTAAAGTTAGTTTACTGAAATAATCATCGCATTTTTACGAGTGCATTTCTAAAAGTTCTCTTTCTACAATACGATTTTATTTAATTTTCGCTGAACTTCCAACACTTCCAGATCAAATTTTAGTTTTCTAATCTTTACAATTAAATTATTAATTCTTTCGCGGAAATGAAGTAGCCGTGACAAGAAAACAATAGAAATTGGATTAGTAGCCCCCATTACTTAGAAATGACCTTGACAAGAAAACAATAGAAATTGAGTTAGTAGCGCTTATTGTATTACGTAGAAATGAAGTGGCCTTGACAAGAAAACAATAGAAATTGGATTAGTAGCGCCCATTGTATTACTTAGAAATGAAGTAGCCTTGACAAGAAAACAATAGAAATTGAATTAGTAGCGCCCATTGTATTACTTAGAAATGAAGTAGCCTTGACAAGAAAACAATAGAAATTGAATTAGTAGCGCCCATTGTATTACTTAGAAATGAAGTAGCCTTGACAAGAAAACAATAGAAATTGAATTAGTAGCGCCCATTAGAAATGAAGTAGCCTTGACAAGAAAACAATAGAAATTAAATTAGTAGCGCCCATTGTATTACTTAGAAATGAAGTAGCCTTGCCAAGAAAACAATAGAAATTGAATTAGTAGCGCCCATTGTATTACTTAGAAATGAACTGACCTTAACAAGAAAACAATAGAAATTGGATTAGTAGCGCACATAGAAATGAAGTGGCCTTGACAAGAAAACAATAGAAATTGAGTTAGTAGCGCACATAGAAGTGGCCTTGACAAGAAAACAATAGAAATTGAGTTAGTAGCGCACATAGAGTGGCCTTGACAAGAATAGAAATGCGAACCGGAAACGTCTAGTCGACATGACCTTGGACACCTCTTGACCTTGCGGTCAAACGAGGTCAAAGTGAATTAGCTCGTGACCTTGCGGTCAAACGAGGTCAAAGTGAATTAGTAGTGACATTACTATACTACTTTAGTATATCTGCTTCGAACAAATTTTACTTAATCTTGCTAACTCATTGATGGTTCTATTGTCTTTTAACGATTGAGGTTTGCAATTGTATTTAAAATAAGTTTTATCTGTTATACAACCATCTAGATACATGTTGTCCGCATACTTTTGTGCATGTGATGATAACTAAAAATTCCTTTCAATGTCCATTGTTCGTTCAGCTAGTGGCAGGTCATGTTAATTTTTAGCCAATTTATTGAACTATTAATGAAGTACAGGCGTTAGATATAGGATTTTGATGCTTTTAAAAATCACCCTTACCGTAAATGATGTACCTACAAGCAATTTTTCGCGGGAATTAAAACTCTAACTGGAGCGTCGTAAAGAGATGTCGAAAATTAATTTGAAAAACGGTATTATTTGTACATATTGTATAAGTTGATCGGTATGCTTTTAGGAGCGAAAATCCAAGTCGAAAAAGTGGAGTTTTACATAAATACAATTTCATTTTTATAGGTTATTAATAAAACAAAGTGCAATAAAAAGCGGCGTACGTTTATTCGAACTATAAATAAAGTAAAAATAAGAAAATGGACACGACTAAACAAATGTACATACGATTTCGATGATCACGACATCTTCATGCGCCCCCAAAAAGGCGTTGAACGGGTGATCGTCGATTGTTCCACTTAATATTTTTGTAAAAAGGGGGGCCTGTAGATTAAACATGCCCCCCCCCCCCCCCCCCCGTAACTTTAATGAAATTATTCTGAAATAATACAAAGTAAATATAGCGAAGAAATTTTTAAAAGCACTTACCAATTGCGTCACCATTAACACGGTCTGTATAATTCTGATTTCTAGAACGGAAAATTATGCAGTTTTAAACAAAAAATTCAATATATTTTTCCATATCCCATTAGATCCCCTAAAGAATCAACGGCGACGTAATTGTATGGTATAGCTGTAAATTGAAATTATAGCATGTTAAAATTCATTTAAAAATAAGCACCTTACCGTTCATTTTCACTTTTATAAATGGTAAATGCAGAGGGATGAACGCTAATATTTATAGAAAAAGTTTTACGATATGTATATTATGCTTAAATAAAAGGTATAATTAAGGAACGCTACTTAAAGTCATCGATTTCGATTTATTATATACAAATAAAGAGTGCGAGAGATCATTTCCACAGAGGGATGGTGTTTAATATTTAAAAATATTTATTTGTTCAATTAAAAGTTAAGTAAGATAACAGCGATGTCGCCGGATTTACGTTCTCATCTTCTTTATATCTAGTAATGAATGCGAGCGAATACGTAAATAAAATAGGCAAATTTTGTAATCACGAATATTTTGCGACTTCTGTTTCAATGGACGGCGGGGAAATCATAATTAATTGAGCTAATTAGTTAGACAAATAGATCTATTTAAAAGGTAGCAGGACGACTACTACTCACTTGTTTTGCATTAAATTCATTTATATTCGTTCAAATATCTCTTTTCCTTAAAGTTGTCTTTATATAGGAATTAAGGGTCTGGAGGAGAAGGCAATGGCCTCACACGTGTTCATATTTCTCTCAAATTTTTCTATCGGAAGCATTATAGTCGCTTTCAGATTATGTTGAATAGGTTAAAAGTTAACCTCTATTGTCATTTCATTTAACACTCTCAAGACCTCTCTACCTAGATGTTGTGCTTCGTTCTTAAAAAATTGAAAAGCTCTGTTTCTATTGAAACTAATAAGTACCTTCTTGTCAAATTAAATTACACACACGCTGAGGCATTCTAAATAGCGATAGGTTGTTATAAAAAGTATTCTTCCAATTTCCTGATTGTTTTCAGTCACTTCGGCTATTTTTAATACTCGAAGTATCATACATCAGCTCAAATACGAGGGGAGGGGAACAGCAAACAGCTCTATACCAGGTATCGAACAAGTAAAAACAGGCCCTGTTATCGGATCTGTTTTATCTGTTCATCGGATCTGTTTTATCTGTTCATCGGACCTGTTATTGTTCATCGGATCTGTTTTATCTGTTCATCGGATGTTTAACTAGCAGGATGTAATTGCATATTTGAACGTAGTTTTTAGTTCTGATCAACTTCTTTTTATAGCAATTTTCGATTTTGTCAAAAATAAAGGTACTTTACTCTTGAACAATATATTCATATTTTTTGACAAACCGCGTACACGACTGAAAAAATGTAATATCTGATGATTGTATTTTAAATTTTAGAACATGCAGAACTTTTTATAAAGAATAACTTTTTTTCGTAAAATTAATAATAAAAAAGTTTTCCATATGGTGCGAACTTAAGCAGACACACTGTATATTTAGAGCCAGATTTTTCTAAAAGGGGGCATTTTATCTCAATTACCCAATCATGAGTTATTCCATCTGGAGAAGCACCCATAACTTCAAAGTTTTTTAAAATTGTAAATCCAGAAGGTCGGATTGGACAATTAATTTGTTTTTCCAGTTCGTGAATGACAGCTTTTTCTACTGTAATTCCCCTCTTCATTGCTGCCGTTTGAAAAAGTTTTGTAACGCCCATTATTTGGTTTACAAGGGCACCACTGGAGGATGTACAAACTGCTGCATCGTACAGTTTCGATGCTGTTACACGAGCAAATCTAAGCTCATGCCATAATGATTCTTCGCTCTGGGAGTGATTTAATGAACAGGCATTTGCAATATTTTCTTCTGTCAAAATATCGCAACAAAAATCTATAAAATTATCGGCCGTGTGTTGTAAGTCACTAGAAAGAAAATCCGTAAATAGGATATGTAATGATAACGTTTTCGCCCCGGTTATCAACGAGGTGTGAACAGAAAGGGGACAAACATATTTTTGGTTTTTTACCATTTCAAAAACTTCTTGAACAAACTTATCGCATTTCGTAATATTTAGTACAGGTGTTTTAACTTTTCTTCCGATGTCAACAGCTTTTACAAATGTTATATTTGATTCTACCTTGGACAAAACTGGTTTGCTCCAATAGCATAAAACTGAAGTAAGAGCTGGTTCTTCCGATCGACGATGCAGCCACATAAGGAAAGCAATACTGTGCTTGCATCCTCCTGCAGAAGCGACACAGTCCAAACAACGTTTTTCTTCAATTTTGTTTTCCTTTTCATCAATGACACAAATAACAGAATACGGATTTACACGAACTTTGTGTTCCGGGCAAACTCGTCCGCGAACAATGCACGCATCGTCGTGCCTCTTAACTTGGACGTATCCTACAGCCGAATCTCCATAACTCTCTCGCCCAGACCTTCACAAAAAATTTACTAAACGATATGAACCATAACAAGAGGATATTTGTGTTCAATACAAATAATCATATTTTGTTAGATTTAGATTTATGAGACACTGAACAGATGACGGCACTTAATAAAGAATGTTTAAGTATGCTAACTGAATTTTTCGAACTGAACCTTTACAGTAATAAAATCTCAATAATCTTAGTTATAATATATTATAAAACAATGATGTTTAATCAAAGCAATAAGGATTAGATCAGCATGCTTACTGATCATCAAATACCTAAGCTTAATTAATTGGCTATATGAAAATAATTAGAGTTAGATACTCACCGTACAGCTTTTATCCCTGAGAAATTAGTTGTGGCCATAAAGTCACATAACATTTGAACATCTACATTCGGTAGATCGCCTTTTTGAAATCCTGGTTCCATTATGAATAACTAACAGTAACAGCCCGAACAGTAATCATGCTATTTATACGACAAGCGGAGAGGGCGGAGCGTCATTGCAAGTAGCTGACGTCAAGCGAATCAGAAATCGTTTTATGTGGCACCACAATATATTCCAACTTAATTACTTTATTTAGAGATTAATTATTGTCTATTTACAATTATTTTTTCACCACTAGATTTCTTAAACGTTTAGTTGTGATTTTAATGTATGAAACGGGTATGTTACATTTTTTGAGACCTCTCTTTTTCAGAAATATATTCGGCAAAACCTAAGAATCAGAATATCAATATGTGTACAACTATTACAGCATATTACTACATATTTCGTGCCTTTTATTAACAGCATCTATGGTTACATCACTTTATATTTATATGATCACTAAAGTTCGGATGTTTAGGCACTAAAAAATGTTAAAATAAGCAGGCATCTAGGCGCTTTAAAGTGTATATTTAGGCATTTATCTAGGCAGGATAGGCAGTCAAATATGCATTTTAGGCAGTCATATGGGCATTATACAGGGTTAAATTCAATAACTTGGTGTCTATTAATTGGGTGATTTCTAATTAACCATAATATATTTTATAAAACTAAATGTAGTATTACGTTCCACGCTTAAACAGTATTAAAATGAAAAATAAAACAATAAAAAATTAGTGTTTATTTATATTAAATTAATATCTAACAATAACTAATTTACGTTTTTTGCTTTGCAGTAATCAATTAATAGTTGTTCCAGTGAATTTTCAGACAAGCTCTGTCGTTTATCGGATAACATTAATTTATACGATGAGAATGATCTCTCCACTTAGGATCCCTTGCAAGCAGTACCTAAGCACTAATGCAGAATGAAACGAATAATTCCGGAATTAAAACCCGACCGAGTGTCACCCTTCATGTTTAAATATTCCAAGGACTCATTCCTGGGACTGCTGTGTCATATGAGCAGAAAAAATTTTTTGTTATTCACAAAAATTTTAAGCTGTTTGGGAACTGCCGTAAACTTAAATATTCAAATTTATGGAAAATACGAAAAAAATAAGCATTTTAGGCAGTTTACATAAGCCAAATAGGCGTATAAAATAAGGAAAGGTAAAATATAGGCACTTATTTTATAAAATGATGAAAATAAGCACATTAGGCATTAAAAAAAATTTGTTTTTTGATGTAAAAACATCTCAAACGTGAAGAAACACTTTTATCTAGTACCGGCCTATAAAATTAAAAAATAGGCACTTGCCTAAGTATCCGAGCTCTAATGATCACCATTATCATTCACAACTGGTTCATATTCGTTCCAAAAATCTAAATTGATAAAGCAAAAATTATGTAATATTCAGCATGCAACTATTATTTTAACAACCTTTTCTACACTATTTACATGATAAGCTTTAATATTCGCCATCTGAATTTCAGCAACCCGAATGTACAGGGTGAGTCAGAATATGTGGGGAGTACGATAACTATAAATAATAGGCATAAAATAAAGACAAATGTTTAAATAAACTTATATCCTAGCATGCACAGGTAAAAAGATATTAGGTCTTCAAAGTTGGGAAAAAATTACTTTTTTTATTAATAACTTCTAAACCAATTAAATATAATCAACTATTTTTTGTACTTGTTAATAAATACTTAAAAACAAAAAACTGTGGAAATTTAATAAAATCAAATAAGCAGAAGATGAATTTTTCGAGTATGTACCTCCTTAAATCCTTTGGAACTTTTGAGTCTTGAAGTTCTTTTTTTCATTTAAAAATTGTGTTTGATAGGAAATTTTATTCGTAAACTTTTTTGTCTCTTATAAAGTTGTAATTAAACGCATCGTTTTGCTTTAAATAAATAAAAAGTTGAACTTGTTTTTGTGCAGATGTGCACTTAACTTAAAATAAATTTAAAGTTTTATTTACTTTTACAATTTTTCAGTTAAATATTAAGAAAGATAAATTATTTATAAAATTTTTGCAGCACTGAGACAATTACAAAAATTGTCCAAAATGTTCCCCATTTTGACGTAAACACTCCCGGATCCTTTTTCTCATTGAAAACTGAACTCTTCTTAAACATTTTACATGAACTTCATTTCCGTAATGAACAATTCTTCTTTTGAGTTCCTGAATTGATGGAATTGATCTTGCATACACTTTTTCTTTAAAATAGCCCCAACACAAAAAATGCATCGCGTTCAGGTCGGGAGAACGAGACATCTCTTGCGTAATGTGATGGCGCTCCATCTTGAAGAAACCACATTCTTTGCCTGATGTCTAAAGGCACATTTTCCATCAACTCTTCCAAATCATTTCTTAAAAACTGTAAATAGTTTTCACCATTCATCACTTCTGGAAGAAAAAAGGGGCCAATAAGGTATTCGTCGACAATTCCGCCCTGACTTTAAAACTGTATTGGCGATTTTTTCAATTACAGCGTGAGGACGTTCTTCTGCGTAACAGTGCATGTTATGATGGTGAAACACACCATCTCTGGTAAAAGTAGCTTCGTCTGCAAATAAGACGTATCGCAAAAAAATCAGTCACCAAATAGTTTGTTTTGAAACCACGTACAAAATCTAATTCTGCTGTCAAAGTGTGGCTCACCTAACAAGTTTGAATTTCTTGAAAATGGTATGGTTTTAGCATTGGTTGTTTTGGAAGACAAACCACTCGTGATTGAGAAACATTGAACCTTAGAGAAGTTTAACTTTTTATTTTTTTAAGTAAAACGTTGCGTTTAATCAAAAATTTACAAAAGACAAAAAAGTTTGCGAATAAAATTTGCCATCAAACACAATTTTTAAATGAAAAAAAATGTCAAGATTAAACAGTTCGAGAGGAATTAACAGTTGATGTACTCTAAAAGTCCATCTTCTGTTTATTTAATTTTCATTAAATTTTCACAGCTTTTTGTTTTTAAGTATTCATTAACAAGTACAAAAAATAGTCGATTACAATTAATTAGTTTGGAAGTTATTAATAATAAAGTTATTTTTTTCCCAACTTTGAAGACCTAATAACTTTTTACCTGTGCATGGTAGGATATAAGTTTATTTAAACAATCGTCTTTATTTTATGCCTATTATTTATAGTTATCGTACTTCCCACATATTCTGACTCGCCCTGTATATTCCTCAACAATTCTGGCAAATTATTGTATCGGCGTTGCCTGTCCGTTAGATTTCCGTAACCCCTAAAATTAAAAAAAAAATAAAACTTATGCTAGTATTAATAATAATCTTTTTAACATTACTTATAAGGTGTCATTATTCAATTTCGCCGGGGATAAGCTTATCACCTACTAAATGATACTGGTTTTTAGGAAAAAAATCTCTAAAATTTTCATTTTCTTCAGCATCCCTGTACAGGGTTGCTCATTAATGCGTCAGTCCAATATAGGCTTTATTAAATAAAACTGAAAGAATTTATTTTATAAAAAATGGTACAGTACCAAAAGACGCACATTTTATAAATAACTTGAAATATACAGGCTGATGCCCTAAAGCGGGGCACATTCAAGATCATATTTTAATGAAACGCCCTGTATATCCTTTTTGATTTTTCTAATCTGCTTTAAATTATCTTTTCAACGATCCCTGGGTTTTTGGTTTCGGATGACGCATTACTGAGTTAACGGAAATTTTAAATAAATGGTCGGAACAAGGTTTACTATATTAATTCCACGCCACAGTATTACGATTGGCCAAAAGAAAATTACTTGGTAACCATATAGCCAAGCGATATGTTGAACCTACAAAATAATCAAAACAATAATTTTATTATACAGGGCGTTTGTTACGATCCAGTCAATTTGGCGATTTTCAAAGAGCGTTTTACTGAATTTGTTCAAATGGAACACCCCATATATTATTACATTTTTGAAATGACGGGCTTCATTTTTTGTTTTTATCACCATAACGTTCACTTCAAACATACATTATTCAAAATTTTCAAATGACAGCCATTAATCTGCGTATGCGTTTAACTTTCGTTGCTATGCGACGTATTTACTTCTACTGGTTTGTTTATTTTATTTTGTTTATTAAGTTTACTTTGAGATCTTTATTCATCTGTGCTCATCTATGTTCATTTATTTTGAATATTACTTAAACTTACTTTAGTGCGTGAAAATGCCTCTACCACGAAGAACTAATTGATATGGTGTTTATTCTGGTAGCGGGCTACAGAAATTGTCTGTTGGATGGAATCTGCAGTAGCACCCCTTATGCTGAAAGGTGAAACTAAAGCTTGGGTCATTCTTTTTACATGTGCCGTTTTTAGAGCAGTGCACATTGAATTAGTTACTAGTTTGTCCACAGAATGTTTTATTCTTGCCCTTAAGTTTCTTAGTCCATGGGATAGAGCTTCGGTTATGTATTCAGATATTGGGACTCATTTTACCTCAAATGAATATTTCTGCTAAGGGGATCGAACTCAAAATCCTGATTCTTACGGAGTTTGAAAGTTACTATAGTATGTGTTCTGCATTAAGATTGTTAGATTGTTAGTAGAACTTGGCACTGCCTCTATAATCGGTTCCACATGATGCGATTTAATAAACTGAAACAATTTGTTTTAATAATATTCTATGTTTGTTATTAACTTACCGGTGTAATATCTGATAATAGGTTGCTTGCATCTTCAGCACCTGTGGTGAACCAAACTTTCTACAGCAGTCGTAGGATTTGTAGTAACTGGTGGATTGAACATAATTTTAGAATAGTTAATACTGAATTGTAATAATTTGTAAGCAAATATATATTTACATACATCACATTTTTCTCATTCATCGCTATCCCCAACTGAAGGTAGTCCCTGAATTGACAATGTTAATATCTCCAACAGCTTCTTTTCATAACCCAAATAGTCTGGAATGTCGACATTAGCACCACCACCTGTTAAAAACATGGATTTCTTCATAATAGCTGGGTTTTTTCTCAAGTCCTTCTTTAAACACTCATACTTAAGCTGAATTCGACAGGTTGCATTAAACTCTTCTTTTCTTGCCAAGTAACTGCATCACTTTTTTTATTTTCTATTACATGTTTATATTGTAACACTAAATCAACCAATGCACGTATTTCTGTTAATTGAAAATTAATAGAGCGCTTGCGGGATGTATTTTTATCTCTATCCATGTTGTTACTATCACTGAAACATCAACCCGTATACTACAGTATAATTCGATTTCTAACTTGAATTCTGAACGCCTTAAATTATTCATCTCTTTCTAACTCTCCTGAAACACTGATGTTTCACCCTTTTTCAACTACATATTATAAAAACTGGCAAGTTCACTGCGATCTTAGTTGAACAATTTGCTTGTGTGCTGTGTTACGGGAACAAATGATTGGTATCGCAATCAGGAAAAATGCAATGACTCGGTAAGCTCAGTTATAAGGGGCAATCTAATAGGCGTGGGAGTTATGAGTATAGAGAATTTAAATGTAGCAGGTTAGGTTAGCAAATATAGTTAAGTAACTTTTAGGGCGCCACGATAGTTCTTTAGGAAGTTAAAGCTGGAAATCAGAACTACGAAGATCTTAGCAGCTTGTAGTAACAGAGATATGATTTCTAAAAGAGAATGTGGGTATTCGGTAAAGAAATACACTGAAGTAATGGTAGTGGTGGTTATAATGAACCAAATATAACGTTTAACACAACAAAATAATTACAAACAAACAAATTTTCACAGGAGTGAAACAATAAAGGGGGTTTAACTTTTACCTTGTAAGGATTGAAGTTTACATAATACAATAATGTTCAATAAATGACACAAAAATACAAGTAAGTACATATATCAGCAACCGACTTGGTAGCTGTACAAAAGTCAGTAGTAGATGTAATTAAACAACGCTCACCTCAATATCCGAATACCGCCGTTGCGCAACGTCAATACTGCTGGATTATCTAAATAAGGGGTTGATTAACATGAAAATTAATAGGACTGCGACAAGCAGACCGACTGAAATGTAGCAATTACCAACTTTAGTCAGTACTTAGTTTCGAGAGTTGATATTTATGAGAATAGCAATCAGCTTGTGAATTTTAACTTTAAGCAAAATTAGATCTTCAAGGTAAAAGATAATACACAAATAACAAAAGTAACTTTTAAGGTAACGAACAAAGTTAATGCAAAAATTAAATGGAAAATAACAAAATGAATTAAATAAGTGATTTAGTTTGAAGCAAAATTATGAGATATGATCAAGTAATTTAGTATGAGCAAATTTTATAGTAAACAGTAACAAAATTTAAATAAGATTAAACAAAAAAAGTAAGGTTAGTATTATAAATAACTTATCAATCTTGTTTCCAAAGTTGACACAAGATGGCAGCATTTAACTCTTGGAATCAAGTAATTTCTTCCCACAGGAATGCGGAAGTGAGTGAAGATGATCTGAAGAACAGCAAATATGTAGTTTAACAGGAAAATAACCATCGATGTTCGACAGCAACGGAACAGCAATAATTTCAACTAGTTTTCAGCAATTCTTAACCAAAATGGCGGCAACCAATACGTAAGATGTAATCCAAAAGTAAACCAGATGATAAACGTAAAACGTAAAACCAGGGAATAAACCAGGTAATAAACGCTAGGACAAATAATATAAATTACTGTCAGGAATTTAAAGAATAACGCGATAATTGATACAAAAGAATTAGGTACATACCTCGAGGGGTTAATGATCCTTGAGCGTAGAAACTTTCACGTGGACCAAAATGCAAAGAGACGTATAATACGTTTTAATGGTATTTAGAATAAGCAGATGATTCTAAATAGGCACTAATATTTGTAGAAAACTTTCACTTAGAGACGATAAATATCGATATTAGAAATTTTCGGAGCACTTAGTAACGTTTTGTTAGAAAGCAAAGTATGAAAGATACGCGGTTGAAAATCGAGCTGCTATTTATATCAGCGCGAAGATATTTTTCAGTGAAGTACTCGTTCCGTAGAAAAGATAAAATATTTTATTTAGGTAGCTATGGATCAACCAATCAGAGACTAATTGACTACACTGACAGCCAATACAATAATATCGACCAATTGTTTTTTCCTTGCCGAAGAGAAAATCTGTAACGGAACCGCCGAAACGATATGATTAGAAGTGACGCTTTGCGTAGAATAGAGCAAATAGCGGAGGAAATGTAGTACCATAACAAAAGTATAGAAAGCGAACTCTATTAACAAAATATTGAATTAAGAAATTCGTAATCTGTCATTCTTACTAAAATAAATAGAATTGACTTTTGCGAATTAGGGAAATAATCGAGGAACGTAACAGCTGTGGTTTAAATGCATCAGTATTAAATTGATTAAACACTAGGGCTCATCTCTAGGCTGGTTTCCAAGTGTCACCAAGTACTAGAGCAAGTGCATAACAGCAATACCCTCGAGCTCGTATGGGTTGAAGGGCATGCTGGAACAATAGGCAATGAAAAAACCGATAAGTTACCCGACTGGCCTCAAAACAACCATTTTATGATCCAGAGCGGGCTCTTCCACTTACAGTATCAACTGTAAACAACACAACACCTCAAGGCACCCAAGCTCAGCACAAGGCTAGGTGGGACTTGATATTGGACTGATGTCATGCGAGAGGGGCCCTCAGGGGACCATCTCGCAGCCTGACACGTTTCTGCACAGGTCTATCAAGGAAGAATCTGCGACTACTTATAAGTATACTTTCTGGGCACTGTAAATTAAACAAGCACATGCACCCGTACTGTGCAGGATGCTACACAGGCGATGAGACGACGCACCACATACTTTGTGAGTGTCCCGTACTTGTCAAATTAAGACGATCCATGTTGGGGGAATCCTGGGCGGACATGGCTACTATTAGAGCCGCTTCCCCTTCCAGCATCCACAGGTTTATCTCACCTGTGGGGTGGCTTGAGTGACTTTGCGGGGTCCGACGACTCTAAATCAGGAAGGTGGACTTCTGTTTACTCTCCCATCGTAATCCAGAATCTCATGTTGTGGGGTACATACTTGGGACATATTATGTTATTTTATTGCCCACTTTAACTGGGACGTACAACTATAGGCTACTGTATACGGCGATAGAAATACCAGCCCTAATTCCGAAAAACTTTTGCCTAAAGAAATAGTTGTTTCAATAGTATTTGATGCAATCGCTTTGCAGGAGAATTTGAATTATGATGCACGTCCATACATGTTGGACTGGTGATCAATGACCAAATTCAATGAAACTGTCTAATCATGCTATGGTTATTATGATGAAAGGTTTATACATAAAATGTAAGCAAGTTCGTGGATATGTTTTAAGTAAGGAAGCTTTAACTGCCGATAATTTTAAAGAGTTGTTTTTTGATATTATCAAAAAAGTACACGGCACTGGCTTTATTATTAAAGCAGTGGTGTGTGATTTAGGATCCAATAACGTTAAATTAAGGAAATTACTTTTTGTTACTATTAATAATAACCTATTACTTTTAATTGGGGAAAAAAAAAATTTTTGATAGATATACCACATTTTTTGAAATGTATAAAAAACAATTTTAAAAAATATTATTTTCAACATGAACACAAGAAATATTCTTGGTAAATTTTACACAGTAGATTCACAACAGATACCTGGCACCAAAATTAACTAAAAAAAGTATTATTTTACCCCCATTTAGTCCCATGAGACTGTGTTTGGCAACAAATGTATTTAGTCATTCAGTACACGTAGGAATCCTGTGTGATGTGATTATTCATAACGTATGATCCGATGCAATACATGCAGCTGATTTCATCGAACAGATAGATACTCTGTTTCATATATTTAATTTAGCTAAATATGTAGATAAAATGTATAGAAAACCACTTTCGGTAAACGATAATACAGGTTAATATTGATCAAATAAAGTACTTCGGTTTAATACGTGACGATCTTGCAATCGTCGTAACTTAGGAAAGTTTACAAATATCTCTCACAATGAAATTATATAAAAATAAGAAGCCTTTTACAGTTTCTTCAAAGCAAAATAAATGGAATACGCTTACCCTTTTTCCGATCCTTCTAAGAGCTCAAAGATGTCTCATTCTATTCCATTAACTGAAAATATAATTAAACACACTGGAAGTAACTGTTCTATCTTCAATTCAAATTAAATTAAAAATTCAAACAATTATTTAAGCGAAAGTTCGAACTACAATTAACAAAACTTTAAGGCTATGGCTAACCAGTTGCTAGAAAAACAAGAAATATGTTCTAAAACTGTTAATGTGTTAGTGCAGTCTTCTGCAAGACACTATGAAATTTGTTATATGAGTAATACTACTAATTTATCCAAAAAATTCTGACTGTTATGTATTAGGTTGGATGTGCAGCAGACTGCCACATGAACAATGTCGAAATGATCTGTGTAGCATACATAACAATTTTGATATTATTAATACATAATGATATTCAAATTATGTAGTTGTCAACTCATACCACCAGATGACAGTTTCAGTGACTGCCAACATAATGTACGCAAACTGTCAAGAGTGGCGCGTCCGTCTGAATTCAGAATGAGACAACTTAACACTGGAGCCGACACTAGAGATTCCCTAATGGTATCAAAAGCATTTTGTGTTTATCATACCAATAAATTATAATTTGCATTTTTCTTTGTCAAGTGCGTAAGAGGAGCTGCTGTAGTTGCGAAATTTGGAACAAACCGTCTGTACCAGCTTGTCATGCCTAGGAATCGTATTAGCTCGGTTACGTTTTTCAGAATCGGAATGTCTAAAATTGCCTTTACTTTATCCTTGTCAACATGAAGACCATTTGCATTAATGACATAACCGAGGTATTTCAATTCATCTCTGCAGAAACTACATTTTTCACAAATTATAGTTAAACCAGCTGAATTCAGGCGATTAACCACTTCCTCCAGCAATGTCAAATGTTTCTCGAATGTTTCCGATAAGATTATTATATCGTCCATATACACGAATACATATGGCTCAAGATGGTGTGTAATTATTTTGTCAATGAAACGCTGCCATGTAGCTGGGGAATTTGATAATTCGAATGGGAGACGGTTGAAGTGAAACAACCTCCGATTTGGAACTGTAAAGGCTGTCATTTCTTTGGAGTTCTCCTCCAGTGGGATTTGATAAAGGGCAGATTTGATGCCCAAACTAGAGAGGTATTTTGCGTTACGTAATTTATCAGCCGTGATACGAGGTAATGGATAAGCATCCTTTATAGTGACTTTATTTAATTTCCTATAATGTACACAGAATCTGTAGCACTCATCCTTCTCTTTGATTAAGATAATGGGCGATGCCCAAGGAGAATAAGAAGGTTCTACTACGTTGTCCGCAAGTAACTTATCTAATTCGGCGTCTATTTGTTTTTGTACGATGAGACTGACTGAATAATACAACCCCAATTATATATCTTCTTGATTAAACAACACCCGTATATTAACGGATTACCATAAAGTATCCCATACCTTTCTTACACTCAATTAATCCAAACTTTAAGGAATTTTACACTTAACCAAGAACGGCTCAAAGATGTAGGAACGTACCACAATAAAAATTCTCACGTAGCCCTATTCGTTATGCGTAGAACTCGAACACCCTGATCTTACGTCAACTCGAAGCAGTTCTCAAGAAGACGAAAATCGTAAACCAGCAAAAAATTAGCTGGTTGAATTTCACTAAAAGCAGGCCATTACTCATACCAAAGAGAGTTTTGATGAAGAGTTTAGGGTACTTGACTGCAAGAAGAAAACGAGGGTTCGTAATCAGAAACTACCGTTATCATACACAATGGAACCTTATCATTAATTCCCATTACAAAAGAAAAATACGACAATTTGAATTCTTTATTTACGTCAGCCACTCCAGCTTTAGCGCTAGAATACAAACCATTTTATGAAAATTTGCCACACCAAGGAGACACAAAAAAGAGTGGAGTCCGACGACAGGAATTTTCAGAAAGCGATGATACAGGCCCTGAAGATGAATGAATGAAGATTCTCATTACTTTGATTATTTTCAGAATTATGCTTTAAGTTACTCCCAGTGTGTTTTCTTCCAAAAATCAAGTTCCTATTAAACCAATTTTCAAGTTAGTGCAACAAATAGGTGTCTCGTTTTTTTTTTAATTTGTAAAATGTCAAAAAATATCGTATAAACATTTCATGCATATCATTTGTTATATTTATGTTAAATATTATTTTTATGCATTAAAATATTTTGTTTGCAGACATCTTCCACTTCCGGCAGACGTACAACCATAAAGTGCTGCACAAAAAAAAGGCGATGGATGCTACATAAAAAAGTACTCTAAGAAAGATTTTGCCAAAATCACTTATCTTTAAAAATACCTAAGAAAGTTATGAAGGATTAAAGAATCGACTAAATTCGAGAAACGCCTCCTAGTGGCCAAACGATTAGAAAAAGCTGAATTCTATTTACGTCAGTGATTTTCTCATTAAAATTGAGCCCTAGGACTATTTTTTTTTCTATCCCTTAAGATAAAGGATGTTTCCATAAGAAAGTGTCCAATTTGGCCCACCTAGTACATAAATTCAAAACACTGCCGATTGTTTAAGTAGAGGCGTAGATTCTCAAATGTTAAGTTCACACAATCTTTGGTGGTGTGGACCAGAATCTCTGCAAAATGTACTTTTTAGTCATGATGTGTATAACTGCCCTACAATCAATTTCCCCTTGCCTGAACAAAAAACGCAAATATTAAGCATAATAAACAAACAAAAATGATTTTTCGAACATTTTTCTAGTATGACTAAATTACAAAGAGTCGTTGTATATATTATTTGATTTTGTAATAATACAAAAAATAAGTTAACAAAAAAGGTAATAATTTGACTCCGAACAGCTTAAAAGTAATAATAATCAAGGCAGAGTCAAAATTTTGCAAGTGATATAAAAACGCTAAATTCCAATTTAGAAGTGAAAACTAACGTAAAAAATGTATGTGAAGGTTGGCAGAGACTTCCCTTTGTTTCGCTCGGATGTTCGTCTGTATCTATAAGTTTAAGCGGTTTAACATACCTATCCACCGACATCTTTCTTAATGTAAAAGTGTCCCCTTTTCTGTTCTTTTCCTTTATGTAAGTGCTCTGAGTAACATTTACGCATGCGTGTTTTTTCATTTTACGCTTATCTCTCAATTCAATTCTCGTTTCACTGATCGCCATAAAAAAGTCCATATCCATTATATAAGATATTGAATTCGGTTGGTCTAAACATACATACCTCTCCATGTCACGTATGTTAAGTTGATCGTCCTCCCATTTCTGCACTCCCTCTAACTTCCCCTCGTAAATACTAAGTAAATTCAATCCACTGAAAATCGACTCAAACCTAACATTGACTAACAATCTATGAAACTTCGTGCCCGTCTTGACCGCCATCTCGATAGTCAGAAAGAATTTTTCAAAATCAAATTTATACTCTTTTATAGATAGAGATGGCCTTTTGTGGGTAGGTGGTAGGTTGCAGAATACAAACATTCCATATCATCACAAACATCCTATAATTTTACCAAAGAACAGTCACATTACAAGTTCGTTAATTAAACGCGAACATATAAAATTAAATCATGCTGTGATATGTTTTAGGTTAAAAGCTAAATGTTCCTAACATTTCATTTGGACGTTACCAGTTGATCGGGTAACCTCGACTAGAATATTCAAACATGTAGGAATAGATTTTTGTGGGCCCTTTAATATTAAACAGTCCCGAATACGAAAAACAATAGGTACGAAGGGATAACATAGCGGTTTTTGTATATTTCACTTGGGATTGTTATCAGATTTAACAACTCACATTTCTAGCAGCTCTTAAGAGGTTCTCTGCACGTAGATGCGAGACCTCAAAAATATACTGTGACAATGGAGGTACCTTTATTGGGGCAAAAAACGAATTAAAGGAATTATACAAACATTTAAATAATTTTCAAGTCAAAAATGAAATAATAGAGTATTTGCAAACGAAGGCGTACAATTCAAATTTATTCCAAGCTACTGTCCGTGGGAAGCTGGCGTAAAAAGTGCCAAATATCACCTAAAAAGAACTGCAGGGAATGCGTTGTTGACTTATGAGCAGTTCAACAGTGTTATTGTAGAAATTGAAGGAATTTTAAATTCAAGGCCAATTACAAAATTCTCTAATGATCTGGCATAGTTAACACCGGGGCATTTCATCATTGGTGAACCAATTACAAATTTACCAAGCTGATGTTTCAGCTGGTCCTGAAAACAGGTTAAATTTTTGGCAACAATGCGGCAAAATAAAACAGAAATTTTGGGGAAAATGGTACAAAGACTACTTGGCACAGTTGCAAAGTATGCCAAAATGGCAAGCAAAATGGCCATTAGCTAGAATTATACGAACAATACCAGGTAAAGATTTAAGGATAAGAGTCGTTGAGGTAAGGACTCAAACAGGTAACAATTAAGATCAATTACAGAAATAGGAGCACTCCCTATTGACTGACTGCTCCCGTTATTGCAAGCATGCACATACAAACGTGGCTGTTAAGATTAAAAATTAATTTCCCTTTATTTTGTATTTTTTGTAGTTTTTATGAAGTATCTTTTTGTAAGTTAGGTTATCGTGAACTTTTAGAATTAGAAATTTAAATATGTTTTCTGCAAGATTATAACTCCCGAATTATTTTTTTTTTGTACTCTAGAATTACTAACTGATGTTGATACTAATTATAACGTTTCATCGTTTAATGGAGTAGTGTAAGCAAGAATGTTATTTCATCTTCTAGTTTATCAATCTGCAAGTTAACATTCTTTTATGTTGGAGACATAAATGCACCAACGGTATGCACCGCTACTGACTAGCAACGGTTTATGCGTATCAATGATGCGCTAAGAGAGGCAATTTATTATTAATTCGTAGATTCGTAGAATGTGGCTGACATGTTTTTACACATGTTGCAGTATTGAAAAATATTTAATAAGTAGTGAATTTTGTGAATCCGTACTACTTATTATCATTAAAATAAAGTTCATCTTATAAGAAATCTTCAGTAATAGTTTGAAGTTTAGAGACAATTTAACTCATGTATAAAAAATCCCATTAGCCGCAGTGCAATTGTCACTTTTACAGCGACAATTGCACTAGTGGTTTTTTCACTTTCAAATTCTAATCAACTATCGCAGTATCCGTGCCCGCCGTATAAATACATAGTTTGACATTTGCGAATAATTTATTGCATGATGTTTGTGTTACTTTAAGAATGAGTCCATTTGGTAAAGTTACGAACGGATTTCTAAATTTCTTGTTCGTTAAATTGTCCTGCCGAATTTCACTCGAGATTTGTATTTATACCAAGTAAATTTGTGTTGTTTAAATTCTAATCTGTTTCCTTTAGCAATTTCACTCGAAAAACTGTTTTTCTCGTCTAATTGCTAGGCAACAGATTCTTATTAAACAACCCAAATTTACTCGGTAAAATACAAACCTCTTGTGCAATTATAAGTGAAAATTTTATACAAATTGTATACGAAATATTTTTTCTACATTTGATGTTATTGACAAAAGACTTTAACTCTTGATGTTTGGCCTCAAATCGCATGCTCCAAACATGTTTTAAAGGTCCAGATTGTCTAATTGTTGTCACATGATGTAACAGAAAATGATGATTCGGTTTTAATGTGTCTTGAAAAAGCTCTATCTAGTTTCAATTATGTTGAAGTATTCCTAAAAATTTTCAAACGGGGTCTGCTCTAGTCCAACATCTCTGAAGCTGTGATTTTAAAGCGTTTTGATTCTAAATCTTTTATATCTATTGACGAAGGCCTGTTTCCGATATGAAGGTCCTGATAGTTAAAAAGTAACACTCAATAATTAAATGTACCAAGCATAATGTCGAAACTAAAATTTTCCGTAACGTGAAAGTTTGGAAGTGTTAAAAATAGAGTTTTCTTTTACGCCACTTTTCTTTATTCGAAGCGATTAAGAAACAATTTTAACGTCTTGTTCATAGTTTTGTTTATTTCTGAATTTATTTTCGTGCTCTTTTTCTTCAATACAACTTTTACATAAGCGACAGTAAAAAGTGCAATTAAAGGATTGCGAAAATCCTAAAATTCCATTTAGACCCAAGTTGTCCCCCACAATTAAACTCGTGCTGAAGTAAATTTTTTCTGATGTTTTATCATGCAACTGTATGTTAATTTCGTCTTGCTCTAACATACGAAATTCTTCTATAAGTTTATACAGAAGGTAATTATTTCGAAAAAATTTTTAATCTTTACTTTACACACTAGACTTACCGAAGCGGTCATTTTGACCGTTTTCAATTTTTATTTGTAAATGACGTGCGTAGTATAGCATGTTAAATCTGTGATAATAGGTACAATAATTTTCATTGTTCTCGTTTCTCCAATTTAAGTATGTATATAGTATACATAGTATCCAAGACCAAAAGGCATGAAGAATATGGAATTAGGTAAATGCATATTTTTTAATAAAAGAAAACCTTATGGCACTTACAGTATCTTAAGGTTGGTTGATACTCTCTTAACCCCTTCACAACCAGAACGCCAACGGTGGCGTCAGAACTACACTGCTGCTATAGTCCAGAGACGCCACATATGGCGTTTATTATATTTTAAGTTTATCATCGTGGAATAGTTTTCTATACTCGTTTAAAGCCTGGATTATAACATATGTCTATAGTGCTGAAATTTTTTTTGTACTGTTTTTCATTTCATATCAATAAAAAATATACCCCAAAAAAAAGGATTTTGAAATTTTTTCCTATTCTAGACGCCGTCACTGGATCTACACATATATTTTTTTCTTCGAAAATGAACGTCCAATACATTTTAGAATAAAAATATATAGAAAAAAAATGATTTAAAAAATTTTTATTTTTGGCAAAATCTGGTATTATTTAGCGAACTGCGAAATTAAGCTTGGTCGTGAAGGGGTTAAGCAAAATCATCAGATCCATCCACCCTACTAGTCTCATATCTCAAAAAACACCTCAGGACAAATTTATTTATCGCTCTCTCCCATTTTACCCTAACTTGTCATATCAACTTAAGAATATTTTCAAAGCCCACAACATTGGGATTTCCTTCTCCACCACTCACACCCTCAATTCTATGTTAGTCCACAATAAAGACCCGATTAATTTATTACAGAAATCGGGCATTTATCAATTATCCTGTCAAACTTGTGACGGTTTTTACATAGGTCGTACTGGTAGATCCTTGAAAGCCATTAAAACCAACAACCATTCCCATAAATCCACTTTCGCTGAACATATATTGGCCTCCGGTCACAATTTTGATCCTCTCATTGATTACAGAATCCTTCACTTATGTAACAAATCTCTCCTCCTAAATGTCCTAGAATCCTTGGACATTGCTAAACACAAGAATAATAGTAGTTTGTTAAATGAGATCACTGACCTAGGCTCAGATTTAATTAGCTACAAATTTATCAACAACTAATTTGTTCAATTTTGGATCACCCCTCGTAGATTGTTAACTTTCAAATTTTGTTTACCATATGACTTGTACATTGCGCCACCTATAGTTTATAAATTAAGCTGTCTTATCTTCACAAGATGGCCATTGGCCGTTAGACATTTTTATGTTGTTTATTAAGTATTGATGTTAATTTTAGCGTCGGGCCCTTCAGGCCTTCGTTAATTAGTTTTTTGCTTTTTATTTAATTTTTACATCATGTTTCATCTATAATTATTTAAAATGTAACTGTTTTGCCCCTTCAGGTGAGTGTATTTGAACCACATGTTTCTTAATTTCTAATTTTTGCGTTTGTAGACTTATCATTTTTTGGATCATCTTACTCATGTAGTTTCTTATATTAAGCTTGAGAATGAGACCGGATGGCCTCGAAACATGTCGCTAGTTAATCACTTTCATATAATTTTAATCAAGTCAAATTTAATTGTTGCCCATTGCACACCTTAGTTTAAGGTTAAATAACAAGGTGATTGCTCCCTTCGGATTTTTTAGGATTCCCCTACGTTAATCAAAAACGAGGAGTTGAATGCCTAATTAATCTTTTTATTGTCATTAACAGTCAGTTTTGCCGTTGATGGGGCTGGCTTTTCAGTAATTTCGGGTACTTACTGTTATAAAAAAACATAAACTCTTCATCTTTCGCTTCATTAAATTTGGATTTATTAAAACCATTGTCTAAGGGGAGGTTTCAAGTCGTTTTATTATCTTAAGGAAGGAAGCCTTTTTCGTAAATCATGAAACCGGTTGCAAATCTACCTGACTGTGCATTTGCTGGTTGAGAAAAACAGCTTTTAGCTGATCTCTGCCAGAGAAAATAAAGTTATATTATTATTATTATATTACATGTCTGTTTTCCTGGTTTGCATAAATATATTTATTTGATAATTTCAAACAGTTATGCAGTCCATTCGTAAGTCATTTTTTACAGTAATACCTTTGTATTGACAGTGATCAGTGATCACTAATGCTATAATAAACAACAATTTAAAGCTGGCATTGAGTTGGCTTAGCAAAGAGTTAACCGGCAATGAATTGGCATGGCAATGAGTTGGTGGCCATGAGCTGGCGGCAATGAAGTGTCCTAGATCCTTTTGGGGGTGTTTAAATTTTGCTACTGGGGATAGATTACAACTTACATATTCGAATGTCACAAGTAGTGAAGCGAGCAACTATGCCAATTTCATGAATTAAAATCAATTGACTTTGTGTGATGGCAGTTATTTTGTTTACTTATATAAAAATGTGCAATTGAGCATTTAAATTGTTTGCGAATATGACACTATTTAAAAAATTAATACTTCCGTTGCCATTTTGTCACCAGATATGTTTGAAATTCATCCAAAGTCAACATACCCAGAGTATTTATCATTTTTCTTACCAAATACTAATTCTGACCTTATTGCCATAGCATCAAATATTAGCAAAACAAAAGTATCATAAAAAAAAGAGTTCAGCTAGTAGAGGGGACAAGTTGCTCCCCATAGGAAGGCCAGTAAGTTGACGGTAAGTATCATTATTAAATTTCAAAAAATTATGATTATAGCAAACTTTGAGACTGTCGCTGAGGAAGGGGCAGACGGGTCAGAAAGGTCATCGGGTGATCATGTTCAGGGTGGAAGGTTTCACAACCGATTCACTCCCACCTCCTTCCAACTCTCATCACCATCATTCACACGCACACGCTTTCGTTCCGGCGTCGAGGTAGCCTGGGGTAAACAAACAAACTCACCTGACCCGGAAGCAGTTGTCGGCAACTCCTCTCCTGCAGTAGCTATTCCAAGGATCGGGGCCGGAAGATGCTCAAGGAAAGTATGGTTTATCGCCTGCTAACTCTTCACGAACTCCTCCAGAAGGGTACTCTGACGCAACAGCAACAGCTTTTGTGTTTCCAATGCTTCTATTTTATTTAAACATTCTTCCAATTTTTTATCTTGAAGCTTCAGTATGTTCGTATTGCTATCTATTTTTTCATGACACACTTCGAGCGATTTACCGAATGATTCCTGATTTTCCTTAATAGTTACGATCATTACATAAATTTTTTCTAAAGTGATAGATTGAGTCGAGTCGATATCAGAAACAGGTGTAGTAGGAGGAGGGGTGCACTGTGGTTTGCTTAGGGTGTTATCTGCAACACACGACTCACATTTCCAGATTTTATCTTTATTAGAGTTCATAAGGTCATGAAAGTCATCGGTAGATAAGTTTGCACAATGTAAGTGATAGGAATGATGACATTTGTTACAAATAACTATATCCTCGTATCTGCCTATTTTGTTATCACAAGTTACACATGAGATTCCGTATTGCACAGTTTTACTAGATGCCATCATTACAAATTAAAAAATGTTGAATTACGTCGATAAACTTTAGATCCCTAATTTTAAATTATTTTTGAATAAACTCGATCACATAAATCCGCACCATTCCACTCACACATTTATGGTGGTTAATCAATTTAGATATTTTTAAATTATTGTATTTTTGTATACGCTCTGTTAAACAAGTCCGCACCATTCAACACCAACTACCTGACCTCGTTTAGCAAAAACATTTCTACAATCTTTCACTAAAAAACTCCGTATTTCATCAAAACCTGCAGTGTTTTTGTTTTTCAGTTTAAGTACAGCTTTGATTACTTCCTCTTCGTAAATAGAATGTACAGAAACATTAGGCATGTTATTAAAGAAAATCGGATTATTCGAGTTAACGGGCACGTTGGGTAAGTATACAGTACTAAAGTAATCCTTAAACATATTCACAATTAATTGAGGCTTATTAGCAGTAGCACCGTTATAATATAGTTCACTAGGTATGCGGGAAGTGTTTCTTTTGGAGTTAACAAATTTCCAAAAGTCTTTAGGACGATTGAAAATGCAATTTTCAACATAAGTTGTGTAATTTTTGTATGCATGTTTTATTTGACATTTAATTAGTTTTCTTAACAAAGTCTCCTTTAATCTAATATTACGTATGATGATAAGGGAGAACCATTTTGGATAGCTACAAAATTTATTGCGATACATAGGAACAAAGTTATCAAATAATTTATACAGGGTGTTTCAGACCACCCGTACCGCCCAAATATCTCGCAAAATACAAAACGCATTGAAAAAAGAAAAAATACGTATAAAGAAATTTTTGAGACTATTGTTTGATAGTAATAGGATGTCCCTATTCCCACCCCGGGGGGGGGGGGGGGGTTAACTTCGTAATCTTAAATAGCACGCCCCCAGTTTATTATGCAAATTTGAATTCTGCGTTAACCCTCCGTCGGGCGCAATAGATCTATTGGATACGCGCTACCTTTAATTAAGTATATTTCCGTAACGAATGCAACCAAAGGATTGCGTCTTGTAGTATCTTCCTCCCCCTCCCTAACCTACGTGTTAGTGTGTTTTTTACTGCTTAGGAGTGCCTGTGTGTCTAGCTGTAAAGTGATAAGTTTTGTGATAATACATCATATTCCTTGGTTTGAAGCTAGTAAGTATGGTTTTTACATATTATCATATGAATTAATTATATATGTTATATACTTTGTATCTAGTAGATACCTTAGGCCTGTTGAAGAAGTAACATGTTTTATTTTTATTCCGTAGGAGAAATGTATAACCCACAAAGGCACTATAATCCGGATGACTCTAAAGATGCCGGAATCTTGCTACAAATGATGCCCAATAGTGAGGACGAGGAAGACCAAATGGAATTTGAGAACAACAGGGACTCCAAATGTGAAGATCATGTGGAGGAGCAAAAGGAAGACTCCGATGCAGTTCAAGAAGGTTCGAGTTCAGATGATCAGCATGATAATGATGTTAGATGATAATGATGATATATACGTATTTTGTCAGCAAAGATAAGTCTACAAAATGGAGAAAGACTAAACATACACAGCGAGTGAGACGTGGACTCAAAATTTACGAATGCAGTTGCCTGGAGTTGTGGGGCCTGCGAAGCAAGCATATTCAGCGTATTCGTTTAGTTTTTATTAGTTTTAGTAGTAATAAATGTACATTTACAGTTAGCATTGTGTATTGTAACGATGTGCAACATATAAACAATAAAACTGTACTTACTTTGTTTTAATAAAAAAAAATAAGACCAAAAAGCGCTCGTGTATCTTACAGATACATTGCGCCCGAACTTGCTACTCCGGCTATTGCGCCCGACGGAGGGTTAACAAATACGAACTTTTTGTTTGAAACATTTTTTGAAGTTCGTAACAGATATGATCGCCGAAAGAAGTTTTTCGGGAATGGCCCATTTGGACGCGACCGTTTGAACGCAGGGACGTTTGAACGGAGAGACGTTTGAACGCAGGGACTTTTGAACGCAGGGACGTTTGAACGCAGAGACCTTCGAACACAAAATTTAAAATTTTTTCAAACTATTACCGTTTAAGTTTAGTTTAGAACACATTAACAAAAACTGAGAGCCTGTAAATATGTGTTAAAAGTTTTGTGTATTTATATATTTAGAAAAGAAAAGAAAAAAAGAAGACCATTGTATAAACCTTCGTGTGATGGCGGACCTCTGTGTACATGGGGGCGAAGCATATTGAATCGTTGTTAGGACCTCTTAAGCTTTTTTTTTAAACAGGTTCGCTACGCGAACCTGCCACCTAAAAATACTTTTAATATTAAGACGTAGGTCTTTTTTTGACCTAATAATAATCAATTAATTAGTGGATTTTAAGGGATGCGGACAAAAGAATTAATGGATTTTGAGGGCGGTGGACTAAAGAACTAGTGGACGAGCGGCCAGTGGACGAAATGGAATGGATGAAACGTCACACAATCGATTTTTATAATGTAACAAGTAAAACGCTTACCTACCTAATACATAAGAAAATGTCAAGAATATAATAAAATAGTAAGATAGCACTTCCTAAATAGAATTTTGTCTTTATCGCGAAAGTTCGACGATCTAACTGTAAGTCTTTAACAAAAACAATCATTTTAGACTACATATTTACAGGTGCTCAGTTTTTGGTAATGTGTTGTAAACTAAACTTAAACGGTAATAATTTAAAAAATAATTTACATTTTGTGTTCGAAGGTCTCTGCGTTCAAACGTCCCTGCGTTCAAACATCCCTGCGTTCAAATCCAAACGTCTCTGCGTTCAAACAGTCGCGTCCAAACGTCCTAGACCCAAGTTTTTCCGATTACCCATGCTAATTTGATGTCAGTTTGGTTAAGTGACAATCAAAAATGTTAATGCTTTATAAAAGAGAAAAGGGGGAGCTTTATTAACCCCCCCCCCCATTCCTCACACCGCCACTTCACCCCTACGGCCCATAACCTAGGATGGGAAAACGCAACCATTTTAGATTTAAACAACTGTTCAATAGGGGAAAGGGGGGAGGGGTAATAAAGCTCCCCCTCTTCCCTTTTACAAAGCATTAACATTTTTGAATGTCACTTAACAAAACTGTCATCAAATTAGCATAGGTAATCGGAAAAACTTCTTTCGGTAATCATAGCGCCATCTGTCACGAACTTCAAAAAATGTTTCAAACAAAAAGTTCCTATTTGTTAACGCAGCCCCCCCCCCCCCCCGGGAGTGGGAGTGTGGACATCCTATTACTATCAAACAATAGAGCCTTAAAAAATTTTTTAGACGTATTTTTTCTTTTTTCAATGCGTTTTGTATTTCCCGAGATATTTGGGCGGTACGGGTGGTCTGAAACACCCTGTATAAGATATCGTAAAATTCTACACAGGCTAGATTTACATCATTAAAGGTATTTAAGATGGACCAATCTGTATTTAAAATAGCGGAATAAAGTCCTACGTAATCACCTTTATTAAAATTATATCGCTTATTTAGTTTATTAGTAGTAAACTTAGAGTTTGCTTTGCTTTCACAATGTATTGAAATTTCCAAAGCTGGGTGATAAGCATCTTCGATAACCATGGGCAGTTGGTTGCGAGAAACATCACAATTTAGGTTGCCAACAATTAAATCAAGAAGTCTATTATTGATGTTTAGTACCGTGTTAAATTGTACTAGATTAAACAAATCCATAAAATCGGACATTAATTGAGATTTAGCATCATTGACACTTTCATTAATAAAATATGGTATGTTAAAGTCACCTAGTATTATAACTTTTTCGTTAAAGTAATTAAAAGTTTCAAGCAGTTCGAAAAACAGTTTTAGATTGTTAATTGATGTTGCGGGAGGTATGTAAATTGCAATTATATTAATTACTCCAGAACTAAATTTACATTTGCATCCTACCACATCGATAGAGGGCACAGCGTTGATTAGTAAGGATAAAATGACTTACTAATGATATTACCGTTGATAGCTATTAAAGATCCACCACCCCAACTTTGTTTGGAAAATATTGTTCATTACACAAACCTAGAAATTGTAAGATTGCGAACACATTATTAGGGGGCGAGAGATGCTAAAAACACCACAAAACGGGAATATTTGCTGTTATCGGATTGCTGCTTCTAGTAGGAACAAAAAAGCAGAACCCTACACATTTTCTGGAATTGTGGACAGTTGATGGAACTGTATCAGAGATATTTAGAGTTTCTATGAGTTATAACCGGTTTCTGTTTTTGCTAACCGCAAAACTACCAGACGAGAGAAAAGTCACTGATAAACTGACCGCTATCCGATTTATTCTTGACCGTTTTATAGACAATTATACTTTAGGCGAACATATAACAATTATTGATGAAATGTTGATACCTTTTAGGGACAGGTGCAGTACATCCCCAACAAACCTGCAAAGTATGGACTAAAAGCGTTCGTATTATGTGACTCCAGAAAATTCTATGTGGGCAACTTAGAGGTGTTTTGTGGTCGACAACCAGAAGGGTAATACGAAAAATTCCATACACCAACTGATGTTACTCACCGTTTGCTTCAGCCATAGAAAGGAAAAAACCGAAATGTGGCATGTGATAATTGGTACACAAATTATCCTTTGGCAAAGGCGCTTTTGGAAGATAAAGTCACAATTGTTGGGACATTAAAAAAACAAAAAGGAATTGCCGCTAGAATGTTTACCAAATAAAACGAGGGCACCTGGTTCGTCCATCTTTGGATTTGAAAAAGACACCACCATTGTGATTGTATCTTGTGCCCCAAAAAATCTGTAATTCTGCTTTCTACCACTTGCAGAGTATTCTGACTTGACGAAATTTCAAATTCCAAGCCACCACCTAATTTTGATAAAATTGAATTTCTAATTTCCATATTTTCACCCTTGTATGAAAAATAAAACAATAAGTAATGATGTGGTTGTAAAGAGTATTTTTTTTTCAACAAGAAATATATTATTTACACTTTTGCTCTAAAATAATTAGGGGAGATAATATAAGCATATTAAAAATTTAACATTGAAATTCCTATGGTGCGTAAACCAATTCTACACCCTGCCACGATAATTTAATCTCAGGTGTGGATACGGGATACCAAATGAGGTCCGGAGGCATTAAATAAAAGAAACAAAGAAAAAGATTATTCCCGGCTAGGGATATCTAGATGTAATTAGACGGACGAAAGGAAAAAGCAAAAGAAAGTTTAGGGACAAATCTTGAAACAACAGAAAGAAAATAAGGCAACTGAATATTTAATTTTAAACCACTCGACTCTGCTAACATATAGTCATAACTCATAATCATAAATAACTGAAAACAAAATATTTCTAACAATTCAAGGTGACTACATTTTATAAAATAAGAAGAGAAACCGCACATCTGGCCATTTGTTTGGTGTACACTTTAATACTTTAATCACGCCTGAAGGGCAACACAACAAATTAATAAATAAAGATATTTCCTTAGTTCGACCACATAATATGATCGTATACCTGGTTCTATACGATAACTCGTGGAGTGGCAGTTCGTAAATTATAATTTTTAATGAGGACAAACACAAACACACAATGCTTATCTGTTTTCTTTCCGTTGGTGGGTTGGTTCAACTTGGTTGGTGATGATCAGAATGATGAGATGATGGACGGAAGACGTTACTGGCGATGACGGCTGGACGGAGGATGAAGTCGATCCAAAGATTACTGAGGTGAAAGTGCGAAGAGCCGCAGAACGAAACGCGGAAGGAAATGAGATTTAACCAAGAAGATTCACTTATTCTTTGACTTTACAAAAAAAACCCTGAAAATCCGAAAGAGTGTAAGCGCTAATACTGTTATCATTTATTTCTTACCTCAATAATGAGGGTTTATTCCTAACAGACGGCTTTGCAATCTTGACCGGCAACTGATGAACAACGGAAGCAGACGTGCTCTATGACCCCCAAAACGGGTTAGTGGAATTCAATTTCGCTTCGAACAGCAGATCCACGATAAAATAGTACCAAATTAATCCCTCAAGACTGAGGTCTCAAGTTACCCAATAATTAATCGTAACTTCTAATTATTTATGACACTATTAACGAGCCAATAAATGATTCCGTTACCGGACAACGATTGCGATACTAATTCCCAAATTTTTAAAAGTGCGCAATATCATTCAAGGTAACCCAGTATCTCATGATAAAAGCGTTGTTTACGTCTTTGTAAACTTTATAAAATTTAAACATTTACGATTTTCAAAAATTGGTCTAATAGAATAAATAAAAATGTTACTTTTAGTGAAGAGTCTGACATCAAGTCTATTAGTTTTTCATACTCTTGAGAGAATAAACTTTGAGGCTTTTTATTAATAATAAACGGATTTTTTACCCAATAATACTTTTCGAGATAACTATTCCATTCATTCGGGAAATACTGTGTTGCCGGAACCACACGTTTCGAAGATGCTTAACAACGTCGATAACTATTTCTTGTGTTTTTGTTTTTCGTCTTCAATAAACGCCAGCTTTCTTTTATTTGGATCAACTCGCTGACTGCCTGGAGCGCTACTTAGGTATGAAGGGCAGTTGGGAAATTTGTGGGGTACGCATTTTCTTTTAAGCTAATTTTTTTGGTGGAATTACTATTTCAGAACTTAGAATTTTTTTATACGTTACTAACTAGTAAAGAAATAAAAATTTTACCATCTGGTCTAGTGACTCGAATGCTTCTTAAAAGAAATTCCTCCGAAAAGTGTTTAACACAAACACCCATATTTTTGGTAATTTGAAAATTCTCTCTGGGTATCTTTTTCTTCAACAATTCTTTCATTTTTTCATTAGAAGGAAAACCAAATATTGATACAATACTCCCTTGCCATAATTAGAAGTACACCCAGTTACACAGCAGCTCTTAGGTATTATTCCTTAACACTTTACCCCCATGTGTACAGGGCGGTATTCAGGGGTTTATGTAAAATACCTAAAAACAAGTTAATCTTCCAAGTACTCCAAATGCAGAAGAATGATTTTTCCAATTACTTTACCCCCATATGTACAGGGCCGTATTCAGGGGTTTATGTAAAATACATAAAAACAAGTTAATCTTCCAAGTACTCCAAATGCAGAAGAATGATTTTTTCAATTATTAAATCGCTGCAGCATCTTTGAAATATACTCTAGTACCGTATACAAAAGTAAAACATATTGTTTATAAAAAGGACGAAACTTGGAAATTGTCATATAGATTAATTTACTAAAAGCAAGGCATAAAAGCAATAATTTACCGAAATTAAGTTTGTAAAAACCTGGACACTTAAAAGAGGACAAAAGTAAACATAAGGTTTATGCAAGAGGGGCAAGACATTGCTTTTTATAAAGCAATATTACCGGAAAAACCGAGGCAGTGACATTATTGAATCTAAAGAACAGCTCAAAATTGAACCGTTCAAAGTTCATGAACGTTTGTTAGTTTTGTGGATTGCTCTAACAAAACTGGAGAAGCCATCTACGATCTTATAAAAACCGCACTGGAGATTATAAAATACTTTTGTAGGGGAAGGGGAGGCTAGAATGCGGACGCTTGTCCACCATTTAACAAGTTGCATTACTAAATTGTTAAAAATCGATTGAATTGATTCATCATGTTAAAACACAAGCAAGGAGGTGTTTAATTCCCTCCCTTCGCCTTTATAAACCATTAAATTTTTAAACTTAACAAGAATTAACCTTAATTTTGATGTATTACTATGAATAAGCCGAACATTATAGGCGAAACGTCAGTTCCTTTTTATTAAAATAAACTTTGGTATCCAATTGAATACCACACAAAACTAGCCGAGAATAATTCTTCCAAATCACCATACAAAACAAGGATTTTTGGGATGATTTATCCATTCTCTTAGCTTCCAATGGTGATCAGCTGTTAAGTCTAGGCTTGCCCAGGCCTGACTGTTGAATGTGAAACCAAAAGTTCAGGCGTTTCGCAAGGCATTGCAGCTTGCATCTTCAGAAGATTTTTTTGCACATTAGACGTATACAAGCCGTACCTTAATTTACCCCTGAATGAGGAATCTGCAAATAGGTAAATAGGTTGAGTTTCGGAATAAAAACAGCTCCCTCCGAATTCAATCGCATCATATCTCAAATTTTAAATGGTCTGGAGGGGAATTTTTAATTGCTTCATTAATGGAAACTCATATGAAGAATGCAAGAATCGTCTCGTACAAGTTACAGTTAAAATAGTAGTAACATAGTTTTAAGAGTTTGGCAATTCTAGAGCCTTTAGGAATTGTAAATTTGAAATGTATAGGTAAGCAGCAGTGTTACAGTTTGTAATTATTGTGTATGATACAGAAACTCGCTCATAAGTTGTGAAAGTTGCTGCAGATTATGGTTCATTAGTAATATTACCGAATTGATTAGTGTAAACGTCAAAGATGAATTTTTGGTTAATAGAACCAATTTTGAAGGGCTACGAAAGTTCAGCAGTAAATATTAGATAAAATTGAAAGAAAAGTATGTGCCAATTGCTAAACCTCCTTGACGAGTGCTATTAAGTATAAAAGATAAATAAACCTAGATGCATTATAAAACGAATTCAATAGTAAAGTAGAAAATCCAGGTGAATGGATAAGTAATCTTGTGGTAGTAGAAAAATTAATGAAAATTTGCGCCTGTGTTTAGATCCGCAGGATCTAAATAAAGCAATTCAAAGGAATTACTATGCTATACCTGTTATGATAGTAGTGCCCAGTGACAAAAATTGAAACAAAAATTTCAAATATTTTTGAAAGCAACAGTAAAGTGACGAAGACAGGAAATTAACAGTATTACTTAATGTGATTGGCGATAATGGAATTAAACACTTCTCGACGAGGATAACAAAACGTTAGACATTTTAATGCAAGCTCTTGATGATTACTACTTACCATGTTACAATGGAAACATTTAAGTTTAACAATCTGGTACACCAAAGGTGTCACAGAAGTGAAAACAGAAGCATCATTGTTCTGTTGGCGTCTAACCTCTTCCGTTTAGTTGCGTCCGCTTTCATTTTCATGTGGTATTTTGCGGTTTTCAGGGAATGAATATTTAAAATAAGATGGTTAAACATTTCCTGGTAAGTAATACACACACTGGTCATTAATTCTTTCTTTAAGTTTTTCTATTGCTTGCGACTCGAAACATCAGTAGCACCACTCTTCATCTTTAGGCATTTTATCACACGCGGTACATTCATACCAATCTTGCACATTGCCTTGGGACTAAATTATTTCCACGATTAAATCATCCTCGGTTGATTTTGTTTTAATAGGTTCGTACATATAGGCCTAAATACTCGACATATTTACACGCAATCTAATGGTACAAATGCCTTGTTCACACTGCAGCGCGCTATAATGCAGTAAGGTACGAGGCACGTGGTTGAGAGGAAGGTGGTTGTGACGTCATCGCATCAACTTAACGCCGTACAGGGCGAACGACACGTTGGCAGTGCAACTTTGACATTGTGTATTTTAAACAAAAACGAAAGGAATTAAATAGTCATATTTTAGATTGCCAATGCCTAGTAGTTAGCAACTCACCACCCAAATATCTCTAATTTTTTAGAACACCTCATCCAACATTTTAGATTTAGATTCAAATAAATTACAATAAGACCAAAATTTGTTTACATCCTGACTAAAACAATTTTCCACATCATTTATGAAAATAGAATACTCTTTCTTAATAGCATTTTTTAGTTTTCTTATCGTTTCATTAAATCTATCTACAAAGCTAGAATATTTTTCTTTTTAGCTAGTTTTTTTTAGTTTTATTAAATTAAGTATTTCAACATTAAACCAGGCAGGGTATGCAATTACTTACTTTTAAACTAAAGTATTGTGGTATCCACAGTTGGATTACCTATATTTATAAGACCCGACAACATGTACAAAAATCTGAAAAGTATCGGCAACATCGATCTTTTGTTTTTACTGGTAAGGCCATCTGGCGGCGGATGATTGCGTAAACATCGTTTGCATTTGTTTTATTTTGGTGACTCCATTTTTAGTACTTTATCTGCAGGTGATATGTTTTTGATTAATACGATTATATCTGGATAATTGAATTGCATTGTTTGTTATTATAAACTGGTCCTGAATTTTGCATTGCCTCGCTTTTCAACGTGATTTGCCCATTAATTTGAAACTCACATCGGAAGCGTTCGTTTATACAGGGTATAAACCCGTTCATTAGAAGTTTCTGGGGTCCCTTACTACTTATGAATTTGAAACTTTCAGGTTAAGGATAACCCATAACCTTCTTTTGTTCTAAAATATTGTCGATGTTGTAGATACAACTTCCGGAAAGACCGAAAATCGCTATTCATCTTCTTATTTTAAATGGAACACCCTGTGTATTATTGCACTTTTGGATTATACAATCGATTCTGCGTTAGACTGTATTAGATTATCCTATACCTATGTTCAACTGTTTTTGATATATTATGATTTTTTTAAAAACCCTATACTCGAGCCGGTAGAAAGCTGAACTAGCATGAGCATTCCAGAGCTCATCAGAAAATAGTCGAGTTGATCAAAAAGATAGAATCAAAGGAATTTGCAATTCATGAAATTGCTGCAAGGATCGCATTCTAATGTCAGTGGGGCATCCGAATTCAGTGGTCAAATGGTGCTGAACTTTGTTCAAAATCAATCGAAATTTGGTCTTATTCCTTGATGAATCAACATCTCTGAGCAGCAAGTCATCTATTGCAATTTACATTCGTGTGACAATCAATAACTCCGAACTACCAGTCAATGTATTTCTGCAATTAGTCGAACTTACCAATTTATCAGTGAAGTCAAAGGTTTAACTGACATATACCCGAAACGAAACCTTATTGCCCTAACATGGTGATGGAGCCTCAGTAATGCTGGATAGAAAATCTGGGGTTGTAGAACTGATGAAACAAAAATATCCGGGCATTATCATATGGTACTGTTCAGCTCTAAGAACTTCGTGTTAGCGACACAATCATGGATATTAATCAAATAAATTATTTCAAATTATTTATCGAAAAACTTAACAGGTTGTATTTCAGCAGTCCCAAGAATCAATGTGAAATACAACAATGTGCAACTGAACTGAATGTCGAACTATTGAAGATCGGGAGAATTTTAGACACCAGATGGGTAGCATCCAGTTCCAAAACTGTTCGTTAGACATGCCGGAAAACAGGCAAGTTTCGCGCAGCATTACGACCTGGTGTGGGTTTTGTATAGCAAGGCTCCAGAAGTGCACACACCAATTTTCAGCTCGATTCGTCTTCCAATACCCGGCCGATAGCCCAAAATGTGCGCCGCCCGACCCAGTTGGCCCAATGTAACGCAATATAAGTATGTAATAATTATTGCGATATAAGTTGACAAAAAGTAAGTATTTCGCCAACGGTCAACATATATGCAAGTTTAGCAACCTAGATATAATTGTTCTAGATTGTAATAAGTAGGATAACAAAGAATCATCAATTCTTACTCAAGAGGTTATTTATTAACCATCTAATCAGAACTAAGGAGACTTCACTTCAAACCTTACTCTTGTAATCAACTACGAATAAACGATACCAATTTTATAAGTGATTTTTATAATGTAAAGAAGCGGACCACCGGTAACATTACACCAAAATAGACCAGTGCGTGAGAACTTGTTAACCACTATTTTCTGTGTGTCTGATTGTGTTTTGAAAACACTTGTGTTTACTAAATCAATGTTGCTGAATTTGAAAAAATTAAAATTTTTGTAGAACACATCGCGGTCGAAAGTCTGTAGGTACCCTGTACCCATTAGTACAGCGAAGATGTGCCAGTTACAACCAGTAATAAATAAGTGCGATGGGATAAATGTACTCGACGTTCTACTGCTGCCAACGTTCGCTTACGGCTGCTGGCAAAAGTTTTATTACAAGAGTCGATGTAATGTGGATGTAACGAAGTTTGCCACTTCAACAGAAGGCATGAAAGAAATATGGCACAAAGAAAGGCAATTCCAAATTACGGGTTCTCGGTGTTACCAGATTTTTACGTACGGACTAAATGATCGGCACACAAAAACTTTAAAATACTTTTGGCCGAAATCTTTTAAGAAATACACTGCGTATGGCGTAGAGCAGGAAGATGCAGCCAGAGCGGCATATTGCAAAACTATTGGCCATACCGTACTTCATACGGTTTTAAATGTCAACATTTGGTCTTCGCATTAAGGTCGATTCTCATTAGAGCATCTCTTAACAGCGCGCACGTCGCAGCACACTGCTGCTTATAATTGTTAGCGGGTTGTTTAGTAGAACCGTTCTCACTAAGACAGCGCAGCGCATCACGTCAATTCAGAAGGAAGCAAAACTCGAATTGTCGGGTGAGCATTCTTTGGCTGCTTATTTTCTTGATCATGGCATATCATGCTGTGAAGAGATCGAAAAGAGTAAGTTATTTGAAAAATTTGATAAGCAAATAAATTGTAGGTGTGACTCCTTCCCACTCATTTTCAAAAACTGCCCGTCCCAGTCAAAATGGGGGGAACAAGAATTAAGACTGGGGAAAATCTTTCGCTCCCATCGGTTTCATGGTGAAACCGCATGTTCAATAATTTGTTTCTCAAATCCCAGTGGCATTTAAGCCAAACCACTTTGCAAACTTCTTGCCTATAGCGCCATCTATTGATTTGTACCTGAACCAGCGCCCAAAATTTGACAGTTCCATTACAGTCGCTACTTATCGGCCTGCATTTTGTTTTTGTTTATGTTTGAAGATTTTCGTGGATTTCGTTCCAAAAATAGTGGCAAATCGCTTCTACAATGGCTAGTGAGTACTTTTTTCAATACAATAGTTGCATACGTATTGCACAATCTCAATACAATCTATTTATTATCATTACCTTCGATTGTATGAGAGTTGTTAGAACCGGTTTCGCTGTGTAACCTCTGGGATTAGTCGGAAATATTTTTTCAGAAATATGGAACTTCCCTGCGTTGATGCAGCACAACAGCTGAACCACACCGTACAAAGTGGCTGTGTACAATATGTAAAGTAGGTCTTTGTTTGAGTGACAAAAAAATTGTTTTGTAAAGTATTACAAAAAATAATACATTTGATTTACACAAACTCCCACTGGTTACTTGGTGAAACCATCAAAATTTTTCAAAATCCAAAAATTTTCCATTAAAAATAAGGTATCTATTATGTACCTATTATTATTTATCCATTTTTACCTTATATTAGGATAATCATAAAAATTCGCAAAAAAATGTAATTTTCGTGGTCAAAGGGTTAAAAGACCCCTCAGACGATACAAGGGGGTCTTTTGCATATTTTTGCTCCTTCGAATCAAACCGATTATCCGTAACCGTTCTTGTGTCCTGAAAACCATTATTTGTAAATTCCGATTATATTCCTGATTCATTTACCTGAAAACCTGCTATTCCTGAACCGTTATCCTGCTTAGCCCTTGTGAAAATACCGTGTGTGAGTTCCTGTGTTCGTACCCACCTGTGGGTTAGAAACCGTTTTTTTAGTTCTTTTTGGGGTAAGTCCGATTATATTTTTTCTTTTGCCTTTATTATTACATTCACCTGTACATGCATTAACATTTAAGACACCGGTAGTTACAGGAGGCCGAAGGTTAATGAATTTATTATTTCAAAAGGTCAAGAATTAAGGGACCCAAGTGAAGACTACGTATTGCCTCGGTCTCCGAATGAAACTGAAATGAAATTAAATGAAGACAAAAATGTCTCAAATTTCCATTGCAACTGGTGCCCAGCGGTAATCCCATTTTTAAGGATATGCGTTGACACGATAACATTATAATAGATCACGTGACCGAAATAAATGATGGCAATTTCATAGCGGAAATTAAAAAACATCATAAAAACATTTTTTCGGAAGTACCGGGTAAATGTAATAAATTCGAATGAAAATTAAATGTTTCCAAAAATACGCCATTTTTTCAAAAATCATCCTATTTCATATTCTAAACGCGACGAAGTTGAAAAGAAGATTCAAAAGATGCAATGCCCTATTCAAACCCGATTGCAGTAGTTACCAAAACAAACGGACAAAGAAGATTGTGTATAGACGCTAGACGATTAAATAAAATCATAATTCCCGATCGCGAATCACCGCCAGTAATGTCGGAACTTTTACAAAAATTTCACGGAACCAAACTTTTGTCTTCGCTTGATCTAACTTGCGGCTATTGGCAAATTCCACTTAGTAAAGAGTCGAGAAAGTACGCAGCCTTTTTAGTAAATGGTAAAAGTTACCAATTTAAAGTTTTGCCTTTTGGGTTGAATATTTCGGTGGCTGTTTTTAATAAATGCCTTGATTATGTGTTGCGTCCGGAAGTTATGTAATTCGCAACAATTTATGTAGACGATATTTTAATCTCAAAAACTATGGAAGAACATTTCCAACAATTAAATTTAATTTTGACTAAAGTGGAAAACGCAGGAATGACTGTGAAATTGGAAAAATTCGAATTCTTAAAAGAAAACATAAAATTTTTAGGTCACATTATCAGCCCAACGGGCATTAAAGTGGATCAGGAAAAGATTGAAACAATTAAAAAATTTAGACAGCCCAAGAATAGAAAAGAACTACAATCGTTTTTAGGATTTTGTAATTTTCATAGGCAATTTATACCAAATTATTCTAAAATTTAAATCATAGTTTGCTAAAAAAGATGGTACTTCAATTGTTTAATTAACATACTTATCCACATCCAAATTGTCTGCAATTTTTTTTTGTGACATACGCAAGAACATGAATGATTAACCTGAATTGCAGACGCGCTCAAATGACTTAAAAATCATAAAAATACTGCAACTTCAACCCCGTCTGCAGGGTTATTGCATCTCCGAAACCGTCTGCAAATACCTTTCTGACGACGTTTTTCATTTATCCTTTCGATTCGTACAAGAATTATACGCGCTTCAAATCACTTTAAAACAGTAATTTTTTATGCACAAAAAAAGGGTTGTTTGAACACGTTATTCCCCAGCTTGCGACCATTCTTATATTTTACATCATCTTCAACGTAGTATGATTTGCAGACGCGCTTTTATCACTACCTAAAATGACGCCGGGCTGCCGCCCTATAAAATTAGTATTTATTTCTAACAGAGGTGGTACCACACCTTAAATGCAATTGTTATTAGTTATACAATTAAATAGTAATGCAACCCATTGACTTGTGTGATGACATAATCAAAGAAATGCGAGACGATATAAGGTCTATTTTATCACAATCTTACAAATGAACGGCTACCGGTTTCGCAGCTAAATTAAAAACTGCATCTTCAGGCCTAAGATAATTAGATAAGAAGCTATGAAAGGTGTGACATGTGATCTCATAAACTAAAGGTAATTAGCGAACTCTATATGTTAAATGATAAACTGACAAACTAAGGAATTAACAAACGTAACTCGATCGACACCGTGTACATTTCTTTAATTAAATAGTATATGTTTGATAGTACAAGCGTAGGTATGTGCTTAGCTAAGCTTCAACTACTGTGCTTAAATAAATGAAAAAATACTTACCCCCACGATCATAAGGAATGATGTCCTATTGAACCAAGTTTGTCGCATATGTCAAAGTCGACAGTTCCTCCGCTGATCGATTCCGTGCCTCAATACCCCTTATTTTCGTATTATTATTATCATACATTTGAAACAAGGGGAACTTGAATAACTGCTTAAATTAAAAAATAATGAAAATAACTGGAATGATTTAACAGTCAATATCTTGAGACAAGTCTGCAACTTCATTTAAAACCGGTAGTTCCTCCCAAAAATCTCTCCGATTTTCAGGCATCAAAGGGCATAATTTGTTTATAATATCTGCCTTTCGCGACTTAGTGACACCTCTAAATTGTCCCCTTACGTTTGGTTCGCTTGAATTTTTCAGATATTCGGCTGTTAAAAAATGTAACTCAGTGTACCGAGAATCGTATTCGTAGAAATACCATAAATTAAAACTGTCTCTTTTAAATTTTAATTTGACTATCTCACTAAGGTATGACCTTGGAGAATGCTTCTTCAGTTTCATTAATGAACTGTGGTCTTTCCAATCTTTAAAGTCATTTAGCTCCATTGATAGGACCGTTACATTTTTCATCTTCACTTGCTCGATGGCACCATGAGAACTTGCTTGATGAACCATAAGAATTCAAAGATTGCTCCACCTGATAGTGGAAACTGTTGGCAGACATAAAAGAATGTCCTAGTTCAAAATAGTAAATTACTAATACACTTGCAGGATATCTGACAAGTTAATGATATGTGCAAAAAAGAAAATAAAGTACAATTTTTATTCTGCGCAGCACAATTATCAAGTCAGATTTTAATGGACAAAACGTCATGCTGGCTAAGCAAATACTTATGAAAAGCGGTGTAAGCTCTTCCTTTTTGCGTCCAGCTAATCCCTCGTGCGATATTACAGCTGGTGGGGAAAAATTTTTTGTTTACTTTCCCACTTAAAAAACATTATTTTTAAATCTAATTTAATGACCTGTAGTTCGCTTACACGGCCCTCGCCCCTTTTATCTTCTCATCCCAATCGTATCTCTTCTCCCTTATCCATATTTTCTTATATCCCATCCTTGTTCTCATACCTTTTCCCTTTCCTCCTTTGCAGTTTTCCTTATCCCTTCTTTAACCCAACCCACCTTTCTTCAAAAGTCGTCATCGTTTACGAACATATTAGTATGTCTCAGCCCCCCCCCCCCCCTTCTCCATCACCAATACATTGTCGGAATTGCAAGGGGCAGGTCACGTAGAGTTATTGAACCACCACAGATATTAGATTTATAAGTAATAAGTTAAGGATACATGTTTTATATTATTTTTGCAAACGATTTTAGAGTAGGAGATGTAGCGTGGTGCAAACCGTTGTATAGGTGTAAACCGTGCAACTGCATCAATGTAAAAAAACGCCGCAGCAACTTCACTTACTAATAAGTAAATGTAAAATGTATGTAACACCTTAGATTGTAAAATAAAGTATTAATTTAATTTGATGGTGTCATTATATTGCACAATATATGAAAGGCAGAACACGTCAATATCAAGATACCATAACATAACCTTCATTACAAGGTCACCACAGTTCTTCCCCACTAAACTAAAACCAATATTAAATACCATTTGTATGACTATGAATAGAACTAGAACACAAAATAGAAAATATGATTACATAGGTAATAATCAAATCAAATTCAATATCTACACTAATTTATAATTAATATGTTTATTCATACCCTCTTAAGTATCTTAGGGGGTGTCGGGGTCTGGTTCACCTCCGCAACTCTTGTGGTTGACTTACTAGGGATGCCACTGGTTGAGCCGTAGTGCTCATCTCAGCTGATGGGTCTGGTGCTCAGGTTGGCTGATTTCCCATTGGTTGTTTAGCCTTCTGAATGTCAAACGTCACCCTCTTGTGGTGTACACTGGGTGGCTTCTCTATAGAGTTTGACTTAAAAGGCACTTGAGTTTATAACAACGTAAAGTCTGTCTTTTGCTCCAACCGAATTTGAAATTTTCTATTCAGGTTGTCATACACCCCGTACATAGCATGTTATATTTTGTAGTTTGCATAGAAGTTTATGGAGCAGGTAGTGGCAGCTCTGTTATAACAAGACAGCATGTTAGATTAGTTATTCATACATATAAGAAGAGTATATAATGAAACTTGGGCTTGTGCTTACCAATTTAACTTTGAAGCTAGGCTCCTCCTCTAGGTTGACTTCAACCACTGCAAGATCTTCCTCATTTTGCGATGGGAAGATATTAGCTATAAATCCTTCATACTCTTTTGATGTCTCATTTTCAATTGTGGTGTTTTTGGAAATGTTTTGATTAGAATTTTCCAATAGGGATATTTCGTTTTAAGGTTATTAAATTTATTTTAATAGCCGAAAGTTGCTGTAGTTTTGTTTTAAAATCTGTAAAGAAATAAAAAATAAAAATGGATCTTATTATCATGCACATATTTAGCCTCATCAGAAATAAAAGACCGGATTGAGAAAGGTCTCGAAGATGGTGTAGAGTTTTTTAATGCTCGCTGCTGTGTGGAACTATGTATGGAGTCGAGTACTGGATGCTAACAATGGTCTATGGATTTGTAGGTAATATGTAACCATCACTCATTTCTTCATAATTCTCTGATCAGTATTAACCATCCCCGATGTGAGTTATGCTATTGCTACAGTTATCAAATGTCTGGCTTTCGTCTTTGTTAGCACACTTGTATTTTTTAATGTCATTATTGGATACTAGGGAATGGTTTTACATGAATATATTCCTCCATATCTTCATATACCTCATCGCCACTGTTTGGCAGTACTTTTTTTCTTTTAAATTTTCCGTTTATTTTTGGCTGCTCATCGTCACTGTTTAAATCAGATTGTTCTTCAGTTAATTTTAGTTTTGGTTTCGCAATTTTGTACGATGCTGTGCTGTGGTGATTTTACACGAATATACTTGCCATCGATGATGATGATGATGGTGGAGATCTCGATGAGTCAGATATTGGGAGTCTTCCAAAATCATATGATCTCTTGAACTACCCTTGAAAGTGTTAACTGTTAATGCCGTGAAAATCACTTTTGTAAAGGGAAAATTACTCGACCACGAGCTGAAAAAGAAAAATTTATGTTATGAAACTGATCAATCGGGGGCTTTTACTAGTGGAAGTGGTCGTCCATATATTCCTCGCCATACACAGTTTGAGGCCTGGAATAAAAGAATCGGCTCGAAGACAGTTATCACCGGGATTCATGGAACAGAACAGGAAATGCTCAACAAACCAACTGTAGCAAAATTCAGTGTCATAAATGTGCCACACTAGGAAGTATTGTCGAGAATGCAAACAGGGGTGGCGAATTGAAGGTCCGAACTTATTTCCTTTGCATTCCTTCAGAAGGTCATCTGCTACTTTATTTGCTGGAGCTAGTGGTTCCATCACACGATTCAAGCAGTTTTTTACCAAGCTATTTTCAGGGACGACTTTATTGCTCGGTCAGACATAAAAAGATTTAATAAGTAAGCCACTCATAATTTAAAAAAAGTTTTGATATCCATAAAGCTCAATTATATCAATTTTCATCCACATTTTGAAGCTGTTATCCAAGCGAAGGTTCAGTAGGTTAAGGACTGTTGTGAGTTGGGAAAAATAAATGGTGGTGAGTTTATGAAGTGTGACACAACAGGCTGGTGTTCGGTGTTCTTGTGCAATCAGTCGTTCTTCATGATACTTAGAAGGTAGAAGAAGGTGTTGTACAATAGGAGATGGCCTACGTGAGGAATATGATATTTCTGCTGAATGTTGAGCGTTGCAGTGCTTTAATTCTTATTCATTGACAAGGTTTGAAATTTTCTCTTTTATCTCTATTTGAAGAACCAAGGTCCCTGAACACCTTGTAACTGGGCGCATTTTACAAACTTTGCCAAATATTGATGAGGTCAATAAATTCTTTCTGCGCAGTTTCCATACGAATCTGCTTGAAGTAGTGTATTTGCTTCTATATTTTTATATGTGCTATCCGCCTTCGCCAATTTTTTAAAAATTCATTTTTTAATTCCATATAGGTTTCTTCATCGAGGCCGGTCTTTTCTCAATTATCTCCATAATTCACAACAGGTTTAGTTGTTAATATTAATTTCCTTCTTGCTCTATAACAAGTTTCTTTGTCCCTTTGTAGTCTCCAATTTCTTGCAGGACTGTACCCACCGCTCACGTGTTTATGAATGTTGAGTCAAGGTGCCTTAGTGTCTTCGGAGTGTGTAATATTAATCCTTTTGCCCCCCATTTTATGAGCAATGCTTACGTTAAATTGTTCCACTATGTTGTTGTTTACACGTTGTATCAAACTCTTGGAATGCCCTGGCAAATAGCGTACTGCTGTCATAAGTTTTTCATCTATTCCAAATATTCGAAAATCGGACATGTAGTTGTTGATATCGGGTTCAGTGTTTTCACAAAAATATTCTAGTTCTTTAGAGTCTATGTTCTCCACATACATGGCTAATGCTGTTGATAACATCCTTTTTTAAATTTCTCATTTTTTCTTCATACGCGAAATCTTCCACTTTTCTGTGTTGAACAGCTTTGGCAACTGTACTTCGGCATCTCAAAATATTGTTTGCAATTACATTTTGTACAGATCTTGGAACACCTTTTGTTTGAGATATGTCCTGTAGTTTGCTACTGTAGTTCCTAAGTAGGTGATTAGCAAGGATTATTTCACTCATATAATATTAACCAATAGAATTCGGTTATTACATCGTTCTCATCCAATGACAGACGCTAATAAATATTTTAGAGTGAAAAGACAAATATGTCAAAATTTTGCCGGGGGTAAACGAAACGTCAAAGATAATTCTACTGTTATTGCTATTCGAAAAATAATCATGCCGACTACCCCACGTGCACGTAAAATAAATACTTGATAACATTTTGACGTTTCCTTTACTCAAATGCTTTGCCATCCAAAATGTCTCGACTTCTATGGCAAATTCACTCAAAATATTTCCTAGCAAAACATTTTTGTAGGAAAGTCACAATTTTATCGACTATTTTACGTGCACTAGGGATATTACTGTTGGGTTGTAATAAAACACTCAACCTTCCCCTTAACTATTAATATAATTCAAATACTGTACTTATAGATTATGACATGGCGACATGTTTCGGGAGAAGGAACTTCCCATTTTCAAGCCGTATTCGAAGATTATAGATTGATTGAAGTATTATATGATAAATAAAACTAAAATAACATTATAGTAAAAATAAACGCATGACAAGCTTACCTAAGGGGAAATAATCATAAGGTTACAGCAATAACATCATTAAAGTTAAAACTTATAAGCACAAATATTGATAAAATTAAAAAAAAAAAAATGAGAAACCCGTAATTAGCTAGAAGAGCCATGATGAGGGATGAAAATTTAGTAAAATATGGAAAATTAAGTGACTGCAAGTGCTATAACAAATGGAAGATGAATGACAGTTGATTATGCAATTACTGTTGATTATAGACTTAATCCTTGGGACCTTGGGTGATTAGTACACTCTACTTTTTGTACAATGCAAGTTTCGTAAGGCATCTACTGTCACCATCTGTTATCATTCTTCTACAGATTAAGTTGTGCATTTCCAAACTGCAGCAAAATCCGTCAGCAATGAGTGGCTTCCATAGCAATGGATGATAATTTCCGGTTTTTGTAACATGTATGTTTTGCCGGTACCTCACCTCTGTTTTCAGTTCTTTGGCACACACAGCATATGTATTTTTTACTCCCAAGTACAACACTTTGCCAGATTTTAGACCAATTATTGTGACCACACCAGAGAGAGAATTATAATTTCCCCTCCTCGATATGAACGTTTTCCCCAGCTTCCGTCACAAACTACCAGAAATCATTGGCGTGCGTTTCATTGATTCCCATGCAATGGTCTTCAATGCATCCAGACGTCATTGCAAACAGGAAAGTTTCTTTAGGGCTCTCGTGTATTACAATGTTCCATTTTTGTTCGCATTACTTGTAAAATATTCGTGAAATGGAATGAATATTAACCAACTTCAAACAAATTTTACCTAAAACGTTGTATAAAATTAAAAAATGCCTATAGGGTCCTATAATAAACCTTCCGTTATCCATTGACACCTTTTTTGTGTTTGTGCAACAATGTATTATTTAAATTTTATGTATACATCAACGAAAGCGCAATCAGTTTCAATTCCAACAGGTGGCGGTCTCTTAAATAATGCTTCCGGCAATATTTTCATACCCGCTCATGTTAGGAAATGTTTACTAACAAGTTAAAAAGCATTCCCAAATTGCAAGATGCCAATGAAGCTTCATAGTAACTCATTGTTCCAACGGTAGTTAGTTTATTTTTTTCTTCGATTTTACTAAAGGAATAGACACGAACCAATTGTTCATTGTGATATTTATATTGCTGCCTTTAACGCATTCTGTCAGCTGATTCATCTGCCAAAGGTTTTTCCTTCGGTATCTTGTTTTGTACCCAGATATGGAATACCCATCAAATGAACATACTAGTAAAATTTGCTATTGCTAAAATTAAAGTATCGAAAATGCCGTAGTGATATTTATTGCAAAACGAGTTTTGGGAGAACTTATTGAATCTAAATCAGGTATGAAAACACAGATTTTAAAATATTCCTCTGAAGTGGAACTTGGACCGTTTGACGGATGGCTACTGGTGGTGCTTTAATTTCGATGTCAAGCTTGTTGGAAAATTCTAAACATTTTTTGAATATATGTGAGAATTTGTCCGTCATTTTCAAACATGGAAACGATATGATGTTTAATAGAGTAAATCAACTATAATTACTTGCAATTTGTTCACAACTGGTTCCAATAATGCAGAATATTTAGCAATAATAGTAAGACATAAGAAATTGAGGAGATGATAAAAGAATTTAATATTTGCTGATTGAAACCCTCATCTGTTGATATGTTTTCCAAAGAACAAAAAAATGGAAAGGAAGCTTTCAAAGAAAAGCCTAATTGATTTGTATTTACCAGACCATCAGGCCTCACATAATGAAGGCACGTTTTTAACCACATTTCGTCTTTTTCGGCTCTGTCTAAAAAATTTGATTGCTTCCTTAATAATACTACGTGAATTTTGGTCCACTTAAATGGAGTTTAACTCATTAATACCTAAGTTTAGTTTTTTGCCGTGATCTTTCCACTTGGTTACATTAATATCGTTGCTTTGTGCAAAATCAAATTCTCCTTTTTGAACAATTCCTTTGGGTAATATTTTCGGTTTATACGGAAAGTGCCGCAAGCGAACAATCCCTTCTCAAGAAGTATCTTCATTAGTGGTACACTTCTAAAAAAATTATCAAAAAACAAGCAGTAGAATAATCCTGCGAAACTTCGTGATAGAGCTGACACAACACGTTCTCCTAAGTTTAGACTAGTTGAACCATCTGAAGATTTTCCCGTGTAAACTTCCAAGGTTAGCATTATATTTTTATAATTTTGAATATTAATAAAAACCTCCTAATTCTCAACTAGTTGACTGCTTGATGTGCCCTCGTATGGTTTGGCCCCCGTATATTATTTCTGTTTGGTCGATATTACAGTTCCCTTTCTTTACCCCCGTTAAGGTTGCTTTTCCTTTTCGCCATTTAATCGTCTATTTCGAACTTGAGAGCACGTCCATATTATAATTAATTTTCTCTTCCAGACCACCACGTCGTGGTGGTTCTGTGTTTGTTGTTGTTGACTTCCTGTTTTGTGTTTCCCGTAAGTAGTTCCCCCCGTTTTACTTCTTTATTTAATTTGTTGTTTTTTTAGCATGGTACGTTAAATTCTACTCCACATCTGGTTTTCTCTCCAGATGTTCGCCTTCGTTTTTCACTTCATTCTAATTTCCTTGTTGAGTTCCTTTACTTTCCTTGTTTTCCCCTTTAATTTAATTTTTATTTCCAGCGATGAACTATCGGTCGTCATTAGTTTAGCCTTGTTCCTTTTGAACTTTGCTTTTTCTTCATTTATTTTACAATTTTAACTGCTTTAACACTCTGCGGACGGAGCTTCTCGTATTGCATTAACGACGGAGCGGGCCTATCAGGCCCGCCTCACCGTTTTGACTAAGAAACAATGTTTTAAGATTATAAAATAAATTTGCATGACTTTGAGAGTTTGTATTTAAGAAAATATTAATTATTAGGCTACATGAATTAAGTAATTAATAAGAAATTAAGTAACAAATTATTTACTTTCTGCGCATATCAAGCGACTATGATCTAAACAAACATTTTTGTTGCAACTACTACATACATTTTTTGACTTTCTATCCTTTTTGCTTGGGCAAATGTGACACCTTCTTCTTTTTGCTTCAGCTAAATTACCAGTTTCCTCAGGTGCAGCTTTCTGCGATGGTTCTTCCTCAAAAATTCCCCCTAGTTCTTTACCAAGAGCTATCAAAAATTTTCTTCTCCTTCCACTTTTACTTCCAAATTTGTTAGTATTATTGAACATAAAAATTATGAAAGCATTTAGAGCACTTATATCGATCATGTTTGAAAAGACAATCATTGGCCACCGGGCGGCTTTTCCTTTTTACTGAATAATGTCGCAACATTTGGTCGGCTTTGTCTACTCCTACTTTAGTTTCGTTATAAGTAGTTATTACATCTGGCTTATCTTTATTGTTTTTATCAACTCCAGCTTGGTCATGCATAGTACTCATAAGAGTAACCACTTTGTTTCTTTTTGGGCAATATGAAACAATCATAGCGTCGTTTTGATATCCAAATATTGACGAATGAACTGCACGACCTTTTGTAGCAATAGCTGAGACGCTAGGTTTGTAAAATAACCCTGATAGTTACAGAAGGGAAGAAAAGTTGAAACTTGGCAAAATCATTCTCTAGGATATTCTGGCCAGTTATTAAAGCGGCCCCACAAAAATGCAACATTAATTAGTCAGTAATTATAAAGTTAAGTATTTTTTTCACTCCACAAGGGGTAACTTGTGTAAGAAAATAATAAAATAAAAACAGAACACAATTCACGCTTCTTACTCAAATTTTATTAAGTAACCATTAACATGTATAAAATACATAGCGTATGCCAACCGGCTGCCCTTTTTTATTCATTTTTCCCCTTATATAACAAATATAGTCCAAGAAAATAAACCTTTAAATGCGAATTTTGAGGAAAGTACAGGAATTTTTGGTATAAGTCACTCTGAAGTGTTTAAAAAATGATAGTGAAGAAATTTTTTTTTCAACCCTGGGGAGGGCTGAAAAAAATTAAATAAAGGGGTTTTTTCTAAATTTTGAGAAAACGGTAAGAGCTAGAAAAAAAATTGTCAATCATAGTTGTAGAACTATAAATTTTACACAAAAATGGTCCTTAATTTTTTTTCCGTATTATTAAAATTAACAGAGATTGGGAGGTTAGAAGATAGGGGATGATAGTTACAGCTTCATAATATCATAACTCGCTAAAAAATGAAGATATTCGCAAGACGTATTTTATTTAAAGTGTATGTATTTCATGCCATTGGCTCCAATAACAACGTTTTTATCAGAACTGTGGATTGCGACGTTATAGTTATTCTTCTTGGACTCTTCGAGTTGTTTCAGCAAGAGAACCCTCTGACCAGTATAACGGTTTTGGCTCAAACAATTCGTTTAAGTATATCAGTATCAATCTGATCTGTGCAGAGTTGCTAACCGCAATGTCCAAATCACTTCCATTTTTTCAATCATTCACTGGTTGTGATACCGTCTCCAGTTTCTTCTCTAGAGGAAAAAAGTCGCCTTGGGACACGTGAACAAAGATGCCTGATATCACTTTACTCTTTAATATGGTAACGAACCTTGAGAAGACACAAATTGATGACCTTCTACTACCTCAAATTGCAAAGTTTACTGTCATGTGGTATGACAAAAACTCAACCTTTATATCACTGAACGAAACGAGGATGAACCTATTCACGAAAAAGTGCAGACAAATAGAGACACTTCCACCTACTCTTGTAAGTCATGGCCGACAACTCACCAAATTATTCAAAACTCACATTTTTTAACTCCAGGAAGCAGTTAGGCAACACTTATATCGCACTATTTTGCAAACAAAGGTTTGGGTCAATTGTTTGACCGAAGATGTTGGTTTATACAACGCATGCGACTGGGGCTGGACCATTTTTGGACATGGTCTTAGACCATTCTGGACTACGCAACCGGAAGCTGAGGATGCTTGCATTGAGCTCACAAAGTGTGGGTGTAAACAAGGGTGTTCCAATAACAGATGTAAATGTTATCGAGCTAAGCTGTCATGCACACATCTCTGCGCCTGTACTGATATCTGCAATAATAAAAGCGATGTGAACAGTAACATAATAGAGGACAATCCATAGATCCATCCATAATTGTCAATATCTATCAATAAACGTACGAATAAAAATGATTTAGATTTGATTTATAGGTGAAATCACGCTTTATTGCAAATATGACCTTTGACCTCGTTTATTAGCCATGTCCCAAGTTTTTCTTCATGGGGCCGCTTCTAATATTAATAAGTGGGGCCTAATGTGACTATATGAGAAGTTTCACGATTTCTTCCAACTTGTAACTAAAATCAACCTTAGCGTCCCAGCTACAATAAATTCTAGTGGGAGTTCAGGTTTGTTTTTTCTAATGGTTCCCACTAATGTCAGGTTCATTTTTAGAAGTTCTTGTGCCAATGAGTAGGTTGTGAAGAAATTGTCGCAGGTAACATTTCTCCCACTTTTTATTATTTCTTGTACCATATCCTTTACTACCCTTTCTCCCTGTTTTACTTCTCGTTCTTCTCCAGCTTCTCTTCCTTTGTAAATTTGGACTTTCCAAACATATCCTGTGAAAGAATCACAAATCATCCAAAACTTGATGCCGTACTTTCCAGGTTTTGACGGTATGTACTGGCGAAAGGGGCAACGGCCGCGAAAAGTTACCAACTGCTCATCCACAGTCATAGACCATCCAGGAACATAAACTTCTCTCAAGCAGCCATTCCATAACTCAAAAATTTCACGAATAGGCTGTAACTTATCATTAGTTCTTTGTATTCGTCTTGTTTCTGCGTCATCAAATCTCATGACGCGTGTGATCTCTTTGAACCGATCGCGGCTCATTATTTTACTATAAATGGGGCGACCATCTTGACGACTAAACATAGTACTGATATCCTCGTTTTTTGATTTATAAACACCCATCAGAATAAGTAATCCCACATATTTCTTCAGCTCTTCAGTTGTTAGTTCTTTCCAGCCTTTTATATTTACAACTTCCGCTTCTTTATTACTCCACTTACATATTTTGTCCAAAAGGGGTTGTTTAAAATATAATAAAAAACTGTCTGATACAGATGAACATCTTCTTTCAGCCGATCGAGTAGGACCCTCCGCTTCTTTCAGAACATTATATCCTCTTTTTCGCCCTTTTGGACCTGTAAGCGGCAAGGAGCACCAAATTTGTTCCTCATTTTTTGATATGTACCAGTATTCTTTATTAGCGGTATCAATCGAGTTAGAGTGTAAACTACTTACATCAATATCTGGCTCATTATCACTTACTTCAGAGATTGGTTCGGGATCAAATACAATATCTTCATTTCCCTCTTCAATATCGCTACTATCAGACTCCACATCACTAAAAAGTTCCTCTGCTATAATTTTTTCAAGTTCAGCAATAGTGAGAGGTCTTTCTTTCGGCATTATGAAACTAACAAAAACGACACGCTTTACTCGAACAACTCCACAGAGATACTGACGATTCATGATCACCGCGCACCGGATCACTCACCCTCCCCCTCCTCTTCTAAACCGAAGCGCTACAAGGCCAAACTGTGACAGTAGGAGGGGTATTGTGTATCTTGTCAACCGATACAAAATATAGCGCAACTCACAGAGACGTGTAATATGGTTTTTATATAGAAGGGCCTGGGAGGCCCACCCGTCAGAAACGATAGTCAACTTTATTTTAGATAGAACCGAATTGTTTTGAGGAAAAAAAATCCAGGAATTTGAAGCGATCATAGAAGTAGGAAATGTCAAAAAATTTCACATCTCTATTATTTCCCCAAAATTAATTAGAGAGGTTTAAGTTCACCAATCGGGCCTGAGAAGCCCCCGCCGTCCGCACAGTGTTAAAAATTTAATTAATTTGCTTACTTCTCACCGTTATTGTAAGTATTAGTTAGTTTCCACACAATGTTACCTTAAACTATTTTAGTTACTTAAGCCTGATGATGACAACGGTCAGTTGTCGAAACATGTCGCATTAGCTGCATCAATGTATTCATTCACTCATTAGTGTTGATATTAAATGTTCCATGGGGAAGGTTTCGAGTTTTCCTTTATTAACCTGTAACGTAACACCCCATTTTGTGAATTCAACACTAATATGGAATCAATCAACTGTTAGCATTAACCTGTGACGGCGCAACAACAAAACCATACTTTGAAGCCTCTTTTTATCGGCTTCATGGGCATGTATTGTTTCATGCTACTTCTAGCCTTGAAGGCGATCATACTTTCATCGATAGATAGAAACCTCGCAGGAGAAAACAATTTCGGAAATACTGTCTGCAAGTGAAAAGAAGTGGTCTTACTTTATATAATTTATCAAAGTTTGCCGATTCACGGGTCGGCATATTTTCGTTGTTCAAGTGTAAAAAACGCAAAATGTTTAGAAACCTTTTCAGGCTCATCACACGGGCCACCGGTTGAACGTGAAAATTTTCATCAGTTGACCAATAAAGTCTGATGCATGGTAAACAATGAAAATCCATGAATATGAGAATGCCAAGAAATGCCTCGCAACTCTTCTAGAGTCAAGTCTAGCTCCGCTCCACGCTGTACTACATATCTATTGGATTCGGTAACTATATTTTCCAATAAAGCTTTTGTCAGAATCATAGAAACTATTATCAGTGGACTAGTGGTATTCTGTGTTTTTCTTGGTCCAAATGGCTGATTGAAAATACTTGTTTGATATTGGGTAGGAGAAGAAGCATTTTTAGTCCATATAAATGCGGGATCGGTGTTCGTTTCATCCATTAGTCAGAATCGTCGCCACTTTCCTGACTAAACCTGTTCAATGTTGACGGTGTTTTTGCTAAATTAGCAAGGTACTCGTCGTCATCCTCGCTCCAAGTTTGCTCCTCCTCCTCATCCTGCTCTTTTTGCTTGACTCCAGTGGTTTTAAGAGTTATGACTGCATCTACCGGTGCAGTTGACGTAGATGCACTGTAAAATGTTCGACTCGCAATTGTAGTAACCGCCTCCATGCGACTACGCACGTTTCTGGAGGATGTCGAGGAACTTGTTGAAGATGTTGATCTTGCTAGAGGTGTTGATGACCTCGTTGAAGGGGTTGATTTAGTTGAAGAATCTACATAAATTATATGTGGATGCAGGCCTTTTTTTGTCACTTCTTTTTTGGGGGCACGCTAATTCTCGAAAGTTGTCCATAATTTTTTGTACCCCCCCCCCCCCCCCCCCCACCCCTTGGCACTCTTTGGAAATAAAACGTCAACTTATATTTAAGTGAGTAACAATATAAAAAAGTTTTCGTTGTCAATATACTTAGCCTAAGGTAGGTACATAAATTTTAAAGCAGTCCTCTCTTCATCATAAATCTGTTCGTGTTTACGAACTTTTCCAATAGCGATGAAACTGTTTTCACTAAAAAAGAAGCTCTTTGTGGAGTCATTATCAAGTTCATCTGCGAAAATTCTTCCTCCCATTCGCTCGTTGAAACTGCTATGGTTGGTATGGACAGTATTGATGAGCGGAGTTACATTTTTTGGCACCTTTTTGTCTACTAAATAATAGCGAAACGCCCAGATAATATTTCGTTCATTCAAATGAAACGTACGAATCTCTATTTCTCCAAACGTAATGTTTTTTTCAACTTTATTTGGCCATTTTTCGGGTATGAGAACATCACAAGCTTGAACGATATCTGTATCACTCGATTCTAGTAAACGATCTTCCATAGAAGCTGCCAATTAGCCAATTGAGAATAAATCGTCTCTGGATCTATGGGTTTCTGTGTATTTCTTCTGCTTTCGTTGTGTAGCTTTTGTAAAGGTTACCAAAATTGATTTTTTCTTCATTTTTTTTCAAATTCTTTCATTTTTTCAGTTTTTATGGCAATTTTTCAATATTTTCGAAATTTCCTTTGGGGGCACTGCGTGCCCCCGCGTGCCCCCACAAAAAAAGGCCTGTGTGGATGTAATTTACTGAATAATCCTTCTAACAAATGAAAGGTGTAGCTAGATTAGGGACATCATCCTCAGCGCCTGTTCGTTTGTAATTTCAAGCAGCAATACTTCTAATTCAGCATTGGACAGACCTCGCCTCGACATTCTGCCAGAGTAATAAACTATAGACAATTATAAGGAAAACTGTATAACGTAAAAATACTATATGAGTAAGTAGATGACTACCTACACGCAACAAGAACATTAACACAAATGTAAATATATGCCAAACGATAATGAGGAAAAAATGTATGAACAAACCACATTATAGAAGCATACTAATTGTTATACAACACAATAAATTGCAATAAAGTCACTAAAAACAAATAATTTATAAATATTACTATGTCGTTGGAGTACATAACCTTACAAAGTTTATTGGGAAAGTTTCAAAGAAGTTTTCGATATTTATGCAAGGGAATTACGCCTAAAATGATAACAAAATAAAATCCTATCTGTTCGTTTCTTGAATACACCTATTTTATTCACAACACACGAAAAACAACGCACAGTTTCCGTATTTCAAGATTTTTCCCGCCTATTAGCAAACGGTGGGAAGTTGTGTAAAAATTCAAACTCTGTACTAATAGTTCCATCTGTATAAGAAATTATGAAATGAATGTTTACTAAAGCTACTGCGCACGAGGGAAATTATTCAACCAAAGTCAGTTTAGCTCCTGGGATTGTGGGAAATTATTCACCCACTGTCCTATAAAGGGTTAAGATATCTCATATCTACCTCGCCCATTAGATTGCACCTTATAACTGAGCTTTTCGAGCCATTGCATTTTTTTATTGCGGTACTAATCATTTGTTACCGTAACAGATGTAACAAATTCAGAACGACCGTTAAGATAGTGCCGCAGGTCATTTGCGTTACTTCACAATAACTAGAAAATTATTGGTCGGATCAAAAAATCACTCATATAGGGTAAGAGACCCAGTAGTTGACATGGGCCCGGTAATTGACACTTCCAATAATTTTTACCATTTATAAGATTTCATTATAGTGTAGGCTTCAAGTTCAAACAATTTGGTTTACTTGGCACTATCTACTAAGTGGGCGATGCAAATTTCTGTACATCTAAGCGATTGGGTTTTATACATTTGACAAAAACGAAGGCCGTGCTTTTGCAAGTGAAAAATTTAGTGTTTTCATTAGGAATGCGATATTTTTAAAGGTAATGGGGATCTCCAGTTACTGTATTATTTGTTGATTGGTTTAGAATAGGTTACTATAGCTTACTTGTACTATCAAAATCCGCGTCACATTAAGTTAATTTCGCGGGTGCCAACTTGGGTATAAAATAATTCCAATAAGTAGTTATTGGCATTTGGCCAATGACTGGGATTAATTCACATTTTACACATAGCAGTTATTGGCAGCTTTGAATTTTGACTTTATCTTGCAATTGAAATTTCGTTTTTTACGAGACATCGATCCTTTTGATCCGATTCTAATAAAATATCTAACACATAGGTAATTTTTAAATTTTATTGCAGAATAAAATAATTTATAATTCCTAAAGTGAAAAAAGATTCGAAATACATACTATAAAACATACAGTGAAGAGGCGCTTCAAAAAGCTAATGAAGCTGTAAACAATGGAATGCCTAAAGCCAACGCTGCAGAAAGAACATACCATGGCAAACCATTCAGTATCGACTAGGGCAAAAATTTAAGAAACCTTACCATGGACCTCTCCCGATTTTGACTGCTAATGAAGAAAGTTTATTGGAGCAATGGATTTTAGAAAGTCACAGGAAAGGATTTCCACGTAGGCGAGATGATCTTCAGTTGGCAGTAAATCATTCCTAGATAAAAATCCTAGGCCAAATCCATTTACAAATAATACCCCAGGCAAACACTGGTACGAAGCATTTTTGAAATGACATCCCTTGCTGGTTCATAGGATTCCCGAAGGAGTTACCCCATCAAGTGCCAACGTATATAAAAAGGATATTATAAGTTGATTTAACCCGGCGTTACATATGTGAAAAAATGATTAATGAAAACATATGTGGGGTGTGACAAACCCCAGCAGTAAAAAGGCGGTAAATATTTTTTCCCGCAATTGTGTGATATTTTATCATTTGAGGTTTTTGGAAGATCATATTTTGATTACATAAATATATAAAAATCAGTGCAGAACTGCTTTATTTTGTAAAAAACGATAAAAACAAAAAAAATCTGATTTTCTGCGAAGTCAAAAATTAGAAAAGTTCCAAAATTTGTGGTAAAAGAATTTAGAAAAATATATTCAGAAAACATATGGTAATGGTCAATAGACCTAAGAAAAAAAAACTGCGTTTTGTAAACCAAACAGGGCAAAACTAATCACTATCTGAATCGAGCTCATACGTGGTGTTTAGTGCACCCCAGAGCAATTAAACACCTGTAACTTTATCCGATGTCGCACTAGTACTGAAGTAAAGGCTGTATACGGTGGTAGGGACATATTTAGGAAGGTACTGAAATGCACATGGGTGCAAGATTACAGTTGATGTGTTTTTATGTTCATTTAAAAACGCTGGGGTTTGTCACACCCCACATCGGTAACGCCGGGTTAAGAAAATAGAAAGCTACCTTCAAGAGAAAAATCTTACTGATATCCTTCAAGATTCATCAACGAAACTTGTTTTTTGTTGTGCTCCAAAGAAGAAAAAGTGTTGGCCCCAAAGGGAACAAAAAATGCATATGAGGTGAACCGTGGGGTTGCAAAATCTAATCTTACAGTGATGGTTACCTTCTCGGCTTCAGGCTCAATGACACCACATATGATCATATACCCTTATAAACGCTTATCAGCTAATATTGCTGCTAGTGTTCCAGACCACTGGGGTATAGGAACAAGTGATAATGGGTGGATGAAATCAGAGGTGTTTTATGAATATATTTCAAATATATTTCATAAACGAGTTTATGAAGTCCTCCATGTTAGCTTATATATTATATGTAAAGGTAATAGTTGACTATTAAGCTAAGTACTTTTTATTAACGGTTCTCTATTAGCGCAATTGATTTCGGTCACAAGCGACCATCATCAGGCTCAGCTATAAAACACGGGTATATGAGTTATATCGTCTAGTGGTTGGAAAAAAATCTATGAAGACAAACTGAAAGAAAAAGAAGGAAAAGGAGAAACAAGAAAGAGGACGCAGGAGAGAAGAAAAGAAGACTTAATCAAAAGCCAAAGCAAGTGAAAAACGCCAAAAGTATCCAAAAAGGAAAAGCTATTGCCAATATAAAGCATGTAGAAACTCAAAGTTCTATTGAAAATATTGGAGAAAAAAATATTGTGAACAAAAAGACACAGCAAGTAAAAGACCCAAATTCCTTCGAAACTAAAAACGAGAATGGCCAAACAAGAAAAAAGCCAAACCATGGAAGAAACCTAACTTCTATTGAGAATGAGGATATTGAGGAGAATGCCAATAGAGAAAAAATCTCAAATCCTGGGAAAGTTTTCAGTTCTATAGACAATAATAACAGTAGCTCCACAAATAGTAGTAGCACATCATCTGCTCTTCCCATTAACAATATTGTATGCAACAAAGTAATTTGTTTCATTTGCACACGCAATTTTTCTTTAGTTAACTATGGTATAAAATGCCAAACATTGCCAAGGGCCCATCATTCCAAATGCCGAAAAAAATGAAAGATGCTTCTTCTCGGTTGGAGGAAGATAATGCTGTCTCTGCTTTTCTAAAATGTGTTAGCTACACCGTTGAAAGAATGTTTCAAGTTGCTGTTACAGATAATTACAACAGTTAAGAGCAAGAGGAGTTTTTCTCTCAATGAAGATGTTCCATCTGAATTTCAATAATTGAATATGGGTGCGACATTGTTTCCTCATTACCGTACTTCTGACAGTCACAACTTGCGATACTACTAACAACGACTTAACCATTTACTTAAACCAATGTAGGTGACGATTTTTTTTACATAAAATAACAAACTAAGAGAGTCGATATGCATGTGCATTACAAAGAGCATTTTTTGTTCCTTACTAATGAACGAATGCTTCCAAACTACTTTCAGAATCAAAAGCGCTAGAAATTTATGATTTCGTTTTTCAGATAATCCTTAACGTGATACTGTCTTTCGCTTGATTTCTACTTTTAGGACAAAACGGAACGTATAAAGTATGAATATTATTGGAACAATAATATTCATACTAATGTATAAAGAAAAAACTCACAGCCTCCCCTTAGAACAAAATTTTGTTCTAAGGGGAGGCTGCGAGTTTTTTCTTTATACATTAAATTCCAACCCCTTTTTGAGTACTACGAACTCCATTATGTCAATGTTCATACTATTAAATAACTTAATTATTATTTAGTATTTTAACGTATATTTTATCTCCATTAATTTTCCTTTGGGAAGTGACTTCATGGTATTGTTTAAGGGACAATCATAGATGGTTTGAACCATGTTATTATGTTCAAAGCATTTATTATTACATATTATTTAGCATTATTATTTTTTAGAAAATGAGTAGGACGTAGTAGATCAAGACGGCGAGATTGAAGAAGATAATGATAGAGTTACTATTACTCCACCTGTTCGGGAAGGAGTTCGGCATGCCTTGTGCTTAGTTTACCAATTGGAGCCACCCACAATCCTTTTGTTACCTTGTAATCACTTGGATATGTGTACGGTATGCGCAGAAACAATGGAATGGATGATTGGGACCACAAAGACCAGACGAAGAATGGGGTCACATCGTAAATTGTGGAATATGCGCTCTTGACGGGTAGTGACGATATAATTTATTATTATTTTTATATTCGTAATATACAGGGTGAATGAGACCACCCGTATCAGTCTTTTATTTAAAGAACGGTGAGTCGTAGAGAGGTGGGGTAAAAAAAGTGATTATAAAAGCCATAATAAAGATCCACGATCCACTCGTGCAATATTGCTTCTTCAATATAGTGTGTTTTGTAAAAGATCTGTAAGTACCAACTTAGATTACCTTTTGCGAGATATGGTCATAATTAGAAAACAAAAAAACGTTAGCCAAATTTGATACCATACTTATAAGTATAAGTAAATTGATTGTAGTGGATGTAGTGTATTTTTAATATTTCGAAATCCCATTTTTGTAAGAAATTTATAGATAAGCTAAAAGACATTACAATTTTACTGTCCTATTCAAAAAAAGATAAAAACTACCTAAATGCTAATGCTTTATTTTTTTTTTATTTTTGAAAATATTTATTGAAAATAGTTAAACATTTATGGGAAAAAAATACGAATAATGTTCGGTATGATGTTCATTGTCGTTATCAAAGTGCTTGTGCATCAAGTAGTGAAAACAATATTAATATAATGAAACCAGGAATAGAATTAGTTTCAGAATGAAATCAATTTTTTCATCAATTTTAGTGGAAGAAATCTTCCTCTTTTAAATAAAAGCCATCCCGCCGGTTTTATTTCCAGTAATTCCAAACGGTCGGTCCCGAATCTAATATTTTCCATAACGAAGATACTGTTCTATACCTTTTGCATTGTGGTACAAAATATGACTTCAAAAAGAATGGACGGATAATATGAATAAATGCTTTGAAAAAGTATTTCGCGTGTACGTTTTAAGATTTACATATCATAGGATAAATAAACCTAAAAAAAAGAGAAAAATAACTTTTCTTGCTAAAGCCGAGTGTAAACATTTTCAATGTGTGAAATTTCTTTTCTTCTGTAAAAAAAGTTTAAGTATTATAATATCTTTTGAGAATAATAAAGAGTATATAATTATTAGAAATTTATATACGAGCATTTGAAACGGAATACCTCTTACATTTCCGTGGTTTCCACAATCCCCATAGTGGAGAAGATTAATCGCCTAATTCTAAATATCCCAAGTATATTAAATAATAAGATAATCATAGGATAAATAAACCCAAAAAAAGGGAAATAGTACATTGTGTATCGAGTAGGAAAAGCGTAACATTCCCGGGCGATGTGAATATTGTTGGGCGAGGCGTCAGCCGAGCCCAACAACACAGAGTCGGGGAATGTTGCTTTTCCTACGAGGTACACATACTATTTTTCCGCCGATCGTTAAAAAACAGACTAAAAACATGGAAATTCTAAAAATTATTTTATGAAGAAAAGAATAAGCGATCCCTTGAAAATATAACGAACGTCGGTATCCATGGAGAAGTACATTTCTTTACAGTACAGAAATGAATCTTTAGAGTACAGAAATGAATATTTCCTTACAGTAATCGTTGGCTGCCTAGCAACGACTATATGCACCGGAATCTTGTCCTTTTCCTTTCAAAATTCTGTCAGAAATGTCACAATTTTTGAACGATCGGCGGAAAAATAAGTTTTCCTGCTAAAGCCGAGTGTAAACATTCTCAATGTGCAAAATTTCTTTTCATTTGTAAGGAAGAAAAGTTTAAGTATATTAAATAATAAGGTAGTCGCCATTATAAAAATAGAGGAAATCCAACATTTTCATGATAGCCACCGAAGATTTATTAAGGGCGCTGAGAGATAACTCTCTATTTTAACAAATAGGTACGAAATTCTTATATACAGCACTCAGCATTCTAAAGCTAGATAAACTTGCTGCCTGTGATGAAAAGGTGCTGTTAGCTGCCAGTAGTGATATGTTAAGGAAAATTTCTAGTGAGCACATAAAAAAAGATCCTTTTGTGCATCTTCAAAAGCTTCAAACATATCTAAGACAAACTTTTCATCCATTGATTGGTAAACTAAAATAGGTAAATAAAAAAATATTGTATTATGCAACGGTAATGAAAAGCCAAAACGCAGGACCGTCAATAGGTACTCATTTGTGAATTTTAAATTCATTTCATTTAGATTATGTTAACCGTTTTTGGTAATACTTAATTTTTCAAAAGTTGTTTATAGAGAAATGTATATAAAAGTGATTAGGATTGTTATTAATTGACGAGTATACTCCGATATAATTCGAACTTCGAAATAGGTTCTCCAGGTCTACTGACAGCCTTCTGGCGGAGTCGCTGAATAGTGGAGTTACGTAATCAACGTTTGCACTTCTATCAAATGGCCGACGTTTCGATTAGTCAAGATTAATCTTTATCGAGGCTTCTTTATTGAGCAATAGAAAAAACAGTAATTATTATCACAGTCTAAAACTTGTGTACATAACATAACATTGTATAAAATATACAGTGCTCGCCAAAAAGTCGGCACCAAATGGATTTTTCTTTTATTTTTGATTTTTTTTTAAAACTTTTTACGGCAATAATTTGTGCTTGTCTGAAAACCTATTTAGCCCCTATCAGATATACCGAGTGATTTTCATTTAGCTAGAAAATGGCGTTTTTCGAAATTGTCTAAATTCAAAGTGTGCTATTTTTCGTAAATTAAGCAAGATTTCAATGAAATTTTTTCCTCGTCTATCAGTTTTAGCTTACCGAACAATCTCAAGACCAGAAAAAAAAATTTTTTCTTTAACTTCCGCTAGAACTAAATTTTTAATTTTTTGGACTATTTTCAAATTTTCACATGCCAAGAAAAAATTTCAAAATTCAATTTGACTTTGTTAAAATCGTTGAAGATTTATAATTGAAAAAAACAATAGAAATTGCTAATTATTCCTTTAGGTTTGTTATTTATTTACAGAAAAGTAATGTTGTTGCATAATCTTTACGTTTTTGGTGCAACATACTTTATGGGAGAAATATTTTTCAATGAAAATTAATATCTATTTACGTGGCTTCTAAAAACTCTAATTTATCCATACTGATGAATTACTTTCACAAAAATCCTGTAAATGTTCTTTTACAGTTGCCTAAACGAGGAGGTTTTTCTTTATTCAGTTTACATGTCAATTAAGTAGGCAGAATATGAGACGGCTGTGGATTGTTTTACTATTTAATTGACTGAATCATGTAAACTGAATAAAGAAAAATCTCTTCGTTTAGGCAACTGTAAAAGAACATTTAGAGGATTTTTGTGAGTAATTAATCGGCAAGGGTAAATTAGGGTTTTTAGAAGCCACGTAAATAGATATTCATTAATCATTATCATTGAAAAACATTTCTCCCATAAAGTATGTTGCACCAAAAACGTAAAGATTATGCAACAATATTACTTTTCTGTAAATAAATAACAAACCTAAAGGAATAAATAACAAACCTAAAGGAACAATTAACAATTTCTATTGTTTTTTTCAATTATAAATCTTTAACGTTTTTAACGAAATCAAATTGAATTTTGAAATCATGCCTTGGTATGTGAAAATTTGAAAATGTTGCAAAAAATTAAAACTTTAGTTTTAGCGGAAGTTAAAGAAAAAAATTTTTTTCTGATCTTGAGATTGTTCAGTAAGCTAAAACTGACAGACGATGAAAAAATCTCATTGAAATCTTGCTTAATTTACGAAAAATAGCACTTTTAGAATTGAGACAATTTCGAAAAACTCCATTTCCTAGCTAAGTAAAAATCACTCGGTATATCTGATAGGGGCTAAATAGGATTTCAGACTAGCACAAATTATTGCCGTAAAGTTTTTTAAAAATATCAAAAATAAAAGAAAAATCCATTTGGTGCCGACTTTTTGGCGAGCACTGTATAACTAGTATAACTAATTGTACAAAATTTTTTTTACAATTACATGTAACATTATATCGAATTGATAACACATACATAACGTGTTAATTTCATATAAGGAATTAATCTGAAGCTTTACTTTTTAGTAGAATACTATGGGATCAATCAAAGTGGTCAATAAAAACACAACTTACCAGAAGAATTAGTGTATTTACAAAACGCAGCTAGGTATGAACAAATAAGTCCATCTACTTTATGTATGTAGGCATCTATAATCATCATTAGGAAAATTGGTACTATGATGATTTTCATTAAAAAATTAGTATAAATTATTATGTTAATACAGGCTCTTGGTAGTGACACGGTCGAACGAGGACCGGACGTGTAGATAGTTAATCTTAAAGTAGTACAGACTCCAGTATCATCTAACTAATGTGTTCCTACATATATAAAACCATCACAGTAGCTTTCTTAACCAGAAGTTCTGAAATGTTTAACCGTTTTATCAACTATTACCAACACTCACACTGTATAGACCTTGTTATGTCACCTTTGAACTTCCTACATTGTTATCCATATTATCAGTACCAACACACTAGGACCTTTAAGATTAACTATCTACACGTCCGGTCCTCGTTCGACCGTATCACTACCAAGAGCCTGTATTAACATAATAATTTATACTAATTTTTTAATGAAAATCATCATAGTACCAATTTTCCTAATGATGATTATAGATGCCTACATACATAAAGTAGATGGACTTATTTGTTCATACCTAGCTGCGTTTTGTAAATACACTAATTCTTCTGGTAAGTGTGTTTTTATTGATCACTTTGGTTGACCCCATAGTATTCTACTTAAAAATAAAGCTTCAGATTATTCCTTATATGAAATTAACACGTAGTATGTGTTATCAATTCGATATAATGTTACATTTAATTGCAAAAAAAATTTTATACAATTTGTTATACTAGTTATATATTTTATACACTGTTATGTTATGTACACAAATTTTAGACTGTGATACTAATTACTGTTTTTTCTATTGCTCAATAAAGAAGCCTCGATAAAGATTAGCCTTGACTAATCGAAACGTCGGCCATTTGATAGAAGTACAAACGTTGTATTACTTAACTCCACTATTCAGCGACTGCGCGAGAAGGCTGCCAGTAGACCCGGAGAACCTATTTTGAAATAGTTATTGTACAAGTTTGAGAAAGACATATCTGAATTATTTAAACATTTTTACATAATTTTTGGATTAAAAACAAAATGTGTATATTTTAACCACTCTTTCTTATATTAATTCGTGTAAACATAAATCGCACAGAAGATTTTGAAGAGATACAATATGCGTGGAAACCTAAATTAGCAGTGCGTGATGGCGATACAATAAGACAATGCTCACCATTTTACAAGCATTTTTTTAACTTGTGGCAAAGCTTTAAAAAATAATTTTCCTACAAGTGGAGGTTCGGAACAAAATATTTTTTACAATAGTCACTTTTCAAAATACTTGATGATGTGTATTAACATATTATCCAATTATATCTGGAAGTTCGTTCAGAATTGTAAAGAAAGATATACTTTTAAGAAAAATGAGAAATTTAGCTGTAAGATATACTGTATACGCAGAATGTCCGAATTTGTTCGACCCAGATTAATAAATTAAAAATTAAAACGACAAAGAAAAGAACAAAAACGCCATTAAATATAATAAAGTAATAATTTCTGTAATTAATAAAGTATACTGGGTGTCCCATTTTAATCTTACCAGCGGAATTTCTCGAAATGAGGACCCTTGACAAAAAAAGTTGCTAAATAAAAGTTTGGTGGTTTGGAGGGGGACGTCCGATTCTGTAACAAATTTCACACCCCGACACTCACGGGGGTGGGAAACGGAGGTGACTTTAGAATGTTAAATGGAAACAACTATTTTTTATTGCAGATTCAGAAAGAGCATAAAAAAATATGAAGATTTTATTTGAGAACTTTTTATTTATTTGCAACAGGTGGCGCTGCAAACGGGGTGTCCAGGTGTCCCATTTTATAACCTTACCAGCGGAATTTCTCGAAATGAGGACCCCTGACAAAAAAAGTTGCTAAATAAAAGTTTGATGGTTTGGAGGGGGACGTCCGATTCTGTAACAAATTTCACCCCCCGACACTCAGGGGTGGATAGGGGGGGTGACTTACACGGAAACCCCTATTTTTATTGCATATTCAGAAAGCTCATACAAACCTATGACGGTTTTATTTGGAAACTTTTTTTGTCAGATGTACTCATTTCGAGAAATTCCCCTGGTAAGATTAAAATGGGACACTTGGACACCCCGTTTGCAGCGCCACCTGTTGCAAATAAATAAAAAGTTCTCAAATAAAATCTTCATATTTTTTTATGCTCTTTCTGAATCTGCAATAAAAAATAGGGGTTTCCATTTAAGATTCTAAAGTCACCCCCGTTTCCCACCCCCGTGAGTGTCGGGGGGTGAAATTTGTTACAGAATCGGACGTCCCCCTCCAAACCATCAAACTTTTATTTGGCAACTTTTTTTGTCAGGGGTCCTCATTTCGAGAAATTCCGCTGGTAAGATTAAAATGGGACACCCAGTATAGGTAACAATATTGGTAGGTAAGCGTGTTAAAAAAATTTTCGCAAGAATCACTACCCAAAGAAGAGCTATGTACTAAACGATCGGAAGACATTAAGTAACAAACACATGAGTAAATTTTCTGTAGCTCCTCAAATAATTGACCTCGAATGGAATCAATTTACTTTGAAAATCCCACCGATGACGCAATCAATAATGAAAGTGTAGCATGTGAACAGAGCGTGTTTAGTCCACAAAAAAGCGACGGAATTAATTTTTTAGAAGAAAACGAATTTTCTACTAAAGCAACAGATGTTTCCATAACATTTCCTAAAACAAACCGTGGCATGTTTCAAAATGGAAATTATCCGGGTTTCGATTTACAATTATGAAATAGGGAAGACTGAGACAGGTTGTTAGTGTTACAGGGGGCACGTTGTTGTGCTTCATTAGAAGTAATTTTCTAAATAATGAACTAATTTGAAAACATTGGCAAAACGGTAAGTAATTTAATTATATTGATGTATAGATTTTTAAAAGCGTAGTTGTATTCTAATTACTTATTTTTGATCTGTACTATAAAAATAAAACCTAGTCTGTACCCTACGTTGCATTTTGGGCAGATTCTTACAAATATTGCGGGGTATATTGTTACATGTATATGGCAACCTCCTCTATGTTTTAATATAGCCATACGGCCTGTAAAAATGTAATCTTTTGTTGTATTATTACAGATTTTCAATATGGTGAGAACTTATAAAAGGAAAACCACTAGGGGAGGAGACACACCAATACAAATTGCAGTTTTTGACCAAGTTGCTATTGCAATTCCCCATGAGAAAACACAATATCTTTAGCAGATTCTGCTACTCGTTACGGAATTATGACCCTTCATTGGAATGTTTAGAAAGTAAAGTTAGAAGCGAATGGGGCTAAATTATTTGTCGGCTAAGCTAAAGCTTAGAAAATTTTTGCTTTTTTGCTAAGAATTAAAGGTAAAATATTAATTAATATAATAGCTTAAAGATTTTCTGTATTATATGTATTTAGTTTTCTTGTTCGGTTAATAAATTTCACAGAAAAAAAATAAACGTAAAAATTGTAACAACTTGCCCCAGTCTCCCCTATAGAAAATAATTTAGTTGACGATATTAGTAGCCCGGTCGCCGAGCCATATGACCTTGAAATGGGGCTACAACTATTATTTTATGATTGATTCTAGTTGTAGTATGTATGTAGTTTTCTTTAACTTTAATTAAAAAATACATAATTTTTTACAAGGATATAGACTAGAGAATGCATATATCAGATTACAGAATCAGAAGTGGACATTTCACTGTCATTTTATTCTCGCTCAAAGAATGAACATTAAATATGTTCCAACATCAATAATTTCATAATGAAACTGCAACGAAAATTAATCCCATGATAGAAAATTTGTTGTATGTAGTACACTCGTGCTTAGTTTGCGTCGATTTCATTGATAAAATATTTTATTACATAGACCCACTAAGAAATCCAGAATTTGAAAAAAGTAGAACATACTGGCGAAAATTTGATAAAATATTTAAAAAAAAATAACCTATCCACAGCACATTTGACATGTGGTGGTTCTTGAACATGTTCTACAAACTAATTGAATAAACTTTTTTCCAATTACATATATTATATAACATCAATTCGATATAATGTTATATGTAATTTGCAAAAAAGTTTATTCAATTAGTTAATACTAGTTAGATATTTTATAGAATGTTATGTTATGTACACAAATTTTAGAGTGTGTACTAATTACTGTTTTTCTATTGTTCAGTAAAGAAGCCTCGATAAAGATTAGCCTTGACTAATCGAAACGTCGGCCATTTGATAGAAGTGCAATCGTCGTATTACTTAACTCCACTATTCAGCGACTCCGCAAAAAGGCGACCAGTAGACCTGGAGAACCTATTTTAACCCTTTAAGACGTTCTTTTGTTACCTAATGAAATTTGTTTATAATGAGGAGCAGACTTCCTAAATGCATTTTGTCCCTTACTTGAAATTTTCAACTAAAGGTGGAGCGACAATCTATGAATCCCATTCTACAGTCTTATATAGAAAAAGTAAGAGATTTGATTCCTGTGAATTTTTAGGGAGAGTTCCGTTAATGGCTGAAAAAATAGCAATAGCTAACAAACACGCTGTGTTTTTAAGAGGATACGACTCTTACCATCCTGCTTACATACAAAGATCTGCCACTCGAACTGTTAATGTTAAGGTAGATCCTCTCAAATACATACATTGAGTATAAAGATTTCAAGATATTATCTATGGAAGGTAGGATATTTCTATCTCCATCATCAACACAAGGAAAATCTTACTATTTGGATTTTACTTCTTCTGTAAATAACAGTCTGCCCCATGCAAAATAAATCATGAAAAGCTCTTGGACATTCTATGTGGAGTATGTCCAAAATTGAGAGACAAACTAAGAGAATTTGTCCTGTGAATTGGCACTAAGTGCGTTTTTGTCTGGGGGAGACATAGTCTGTTGGTGGTCGGTTATTATTAATTTTGTAATAAAAATAAATGAGAACATAATGAATATAACAGAAGGAGAACATGTAGTTAACCGTGGTAGTAGAAAAAGAAATGCCACGACAACGCAACGTAGAAGTGAAGGTGAGTTGTAAAGTTTGAAGAGGTTTTTGTACAGTTTTATTTTATATTAATACATAATTATTATGTATTCTCTTTTGTTAAGGCACTCAGATCATTACCCTAATTTGGAACATATTCAATTTACCTGCAAGACTTTCGCTGTCGTGAGCTGTCCCAACACGATACAAAATCGATTAGAAAGATGTTTTTAAAGTTAAGAATAAAAATATACAGGACAATAAACTTGGAAATTTTATAGTGGCGGACAAGCCATTGAGAAGTAGAAAACCTGAAGGAAAATCTCATGCTTACGCTATGAAATATCATGTAAGTTTTGGTATTGATATTATTGTGTTTTTAGTATGTTTGTGCTGCATCAATAGCAACCAAAGACCTCGAAAGACCAAAATAAGCAGACCCAAGCAATGAATAAGGCAAATATGAAAAACATCAACATTATACAGGAGATTACCAAAAACCAATTACGAATCAACTAACAATAGCAACGTGGAATGTAACATCTATTCGGAAAAGAAGCAGAATTAATAGAAGGAATGAAGTCCCATACAGTTTGGCTTCATTCTCCAACCACTTATCCTCCACGACTATCTGCAGAGCAAAAGTAGTTTTTTACCGTATAGTCGTTCTTATTTGGTTCCCTCCCGTACGTTCGGTATACCTTGGATCATCCCGTCCAATTTACAGATTTTTGCACAAACCCTTGGGTCACTACTCACTATTGTTCATCACTTAAATTTACCCTTTTCCTATCCGGTATTTTATGTTCCCAATTTTTGCCTTTTGGGGATGTTTGTCCCTTTCTAGGCGGAGTATCCCCTTCCTCGTTCCAATTGATCTCCTTGAAGAACTAATCCCACCCCTTCTGCCGTCTTTATCTCGTCCTGTAGAGACGTCATCTACCGGGGAATAACCTCTAATGTAGGGTATATGCTTTTTTATCTGCAAATTTACTTTTGGGGGTGGAAATTGGCGTGGACCGATGCCTCTACCTTCCTTATTTCCCCTTGTAGGGCCTCTCGTTCGGATACTGATACCTTATTTGCTTGGCTCCACGTGTGTTGTTGCCACGCCACCCCCGATTAGGCGATAAGGTTAGCCAAATATAAAAACTCCCCGTTAGAACTGCGTCTGTACCTGCCCTGATCACCTCAAAAAGTCCGAAAACAACAAATCGTGACGTCACAAGTGGACGTTTTTTAACTCAAATAGCAGTGAGGTGTCTATACCCCCTTCGCTCCGTTATCACAATGTCGTTTAAAGCTAGCCAATACCCCAAACAGAACAGGAGTAAAATGACTCCTGTGCGTATAGGGGTTTAAACCCCTCACGGTTGACCAACCGGTACGGAACAAGTGCGGGTTATCCTAATCTAATTATGTACTATGCAGTGGTGTGATCACACGTTTGTTAAAAGCCGTGCTACGAGATAGGCTAGTCGGTTCAGGACTTCGGAGTGAAAGGGTCCTCTTCTGGTTTATAAAACTCCTTGCCCAATCCCAATCTTCTCTTTTCTGTACGTCCAAAAACGAAGGATTCTTTTTCTGATTAGCTGTGGCAAATTCATAGCTATGGGCATTAAACAAAAAAACGAAAAAATGATTTTTTGAGATAGGTATCTAGTTAGGCATGCTTTTTTCAAAAAATGAAAAGCGAATTAAATTGGTCTGGTAAAGCTGCAATTCTTTCCCCCATTTAATCAGCTCTCTATCTCTGCTAGATTCCAAGATTCCCATGCCAAAAATTGGGAAAAAATCAACTTGTATACAAGATGTAAATTGAAGGTGTACAAAAACGTTTTATAAGGTTTATACAATATTAATTAATTAGTGTATATCCTACGTTTAAACGATTTGCAAACATTAGAGAAGCGTCGCTATGTCTCATCCTTAGTCTTTTTGCATAAGGTGATATATTATAAAATTAATTGTTGCGCCTCAGTTTTAATGCAAGTTAACTTCTATGTACCAAGGCCAGCAACGCGATAACGTTTGTATTTCGTGGACAAACCGAGAACCAATGTACTATTCCATTCACCACTCTAGGTAGCCCGTGAAATAACGAACAAAATTATGGAGAATATTGATATCTCAAATAACAATATAATCAAAAAATGGGAATGCTATTGTACATTGGTAAAAACTAATATCTCCGTAGTAATTATAAATGAACCAACTCATTGTTTTTACGCTGTATCTTCCTATTATTTACATTTTATTTCAAGTACCACCATGAAAACTAAATTATAATAATACATTAGTTAGTTCATGCATTTGTTTTAATTGTTTATTTTATGTTATACTGGTTGTCCATGGGTATATCTAACTTGGTATTGAACGTTTTTGCTAATTGTTGCTCGCCTATTTAACTTAGAGAAAACAGAAAAGGCAATAGTATCAACAGAAAGAGAAAATGATTGCGATTCAAATAATACTACTGGCAATTCAATTCAAGGTAAATGCTATTTAAAAAGTGTCATACTTTAAGTAGTATTTTAAAAGAATAAATCGCACTTTTAGTCTTGCCAGTAGTATTATTTGAATTGCAATATTTTCTCTTTATTCGAGCATCAATTAGCAAAAACGTTCGATAGTATGATTCCTATGTTCGGCTTTGAAAACAACTCCCGGTATATATATTATTTAGGACAATTATTCTCTTAATAGATTTTGTAAATCATAGCCACCATTATTATATTCTTCAATGTTTCTTTTTTAATACAGACTATTACCTAATTTTATGTTATAACTGTTGGTGGCAGAATAAATAAATAAAATAACATTCATACATATTAGAAAAATTAAAATGAAAAGTTTCTAAATTTAAAGTTATTTATTTAAAGAAATTCTAGATCATACACTACAATTATAGTTACTTACTGAAGTAACAATTTCCCATTTCCAGTTTTGATAACTTTTTCGAGAACATCGTCAAAAATCAGGGATTTTGTGATGTAACTTTCAATATTTGCGACAGCTATAGAGCTGAATCTATCTTGATCCACGGTCAATCTTAACCAGTTTTTTATTCTCCTCAATGTCGATTTTTTCTGGCAGGAGAGATATCGGATGTGCTAATTTATGCGTCCCGTTTACGGACACAGTTCTTTATTACAGTCATTTCCACCTTTAAAATCTCTTTTTATTAATTAAAAGTGTCTGCGACTCTCAGTCGAAAATCCTACAATCGTACTTTCAAATGGTTTGTGATATAATCTAATGCAGGATAATAAACCGTAGTTAACCAAAACCTTTGGAGCAGCACTCTTCGCTTTTTATTAAACCAATGTCTCTTTAAATTGGTCAATTGCTGAAGTCGATGCATTTATGACAAATTCTTTCAGACGTTTATTCTGTTTTTTTTGCGTTTTGAATGCCTATATCAAGAGCTGTCATTTTTCTTGACCAAGTCTTCTATCTCCAACCACAATTTTACAAAAACCTCTTCGTCGCGTTTTTGCCTCAATGATTTTATGGTTCCATTAATAATATTTGTAGATTCAGTCGAAGTTCCGTTTTTTGACTACAAATGTTTGCTCAAAATATTTATCATGGTTAGAATGTCGTCCTTTAACCAAAAATTTTGAAGTTTTCATGTTGGACAGCAATCCAATTGGATCTCGATTTGAAGAGCATCAATTATCGCCGTATAGCACTTCGGCAACTTCACCGGATATTTGCCAACCGATTTAACTCAATCTTTGACAGACACAATTCTTTTTGGATTTTGGTTAAGATATTGTGATTACTATAAGAAAAACTTGCAGGCGACGCGAATAAGCGATTTATCAAGATATATCATTTCTTCCCAATAAGAGGACATTCGTTTTGCCCTGTGAGAGGGATTATGGTTGTGTAAAAAGAGTTGTTAGAAAACACGATCGAATTTATATCCCAGAAGAATATGAAGTGACGATAATATCTTCAAGAAAAAAACAACGGTTTACTGTGAGGCAAATCCGATATAACGACATAATTGATTTTAAAAACTGGTGGCCTGCTCATTACAAAAAAAACTTGTTCCAAGTTTATTCGTGCTGCCACTCCCAGAAAAGAAACTACAGGCAGTTTCTTTATGAAAGTTCTACAGTCCTTTTTTATTAAGTATAAATAAGTTTGAGTTCGGAGTTTTTTTACATAGCTGCCTTACCTTAGCTAGAATACTTTTTACAGGCTGTGTTTCACGTAATGCATCTTCGACGGCTGCTAATTGCAACGTGTGTGCAGCATATCGCATTCCTAAATTAAAAGGTTAATAAAGATAACGGATCACATAAATTTTAATAGTGTATTAAAGTATAAGTGGATAAACAGGTCTTTAAAACACGCGCGAGTTGAAATAGAGCAAGTGTTTTAAAGACCAGTTATCCACGAATACTTTACGCTATTTTTTTTTATTGGTTCACTTTGAAATCTGGTATTAAAATGGAAATAAGAACTAATAATGTGAAATGGTTGTCATGGAAATGAGAAAAACGGAAATTAATTTGCAATCTGTCATTTTATTTGACGTAATAAAGTACTCCTGTCAGATCAATAACCAATAAGAATTCACGTTGTGAAATTGATGATGATGCCATGGCAACTTTTATGTTGTATTGTGAGTTGTGATATAACTGAATCTCATTTTTAGGACAAATACAATTAAATGTCACAGACGCTACATGACAGGGCTTCCTTATATTATATTCATTTGTTAGTTACGCACCTGTTAAAGTAAAAGTATTTTGAACCTGATCTAGATCTGAGAACATCTCATTTTCATTATTGTCAGTTTCCCTTTCGTTGCCGATTGTCATCTGCATCTCCATAGCACCATCAGTTTCCATTTCCATGCTCATTTCATCGTGTTCATAACAGTCGCTTTCAGTACCAGGGCGTTCAGCCAAATCAGAAAATACTTGCATTTCATTTGCCATTGCCAACAATTTTACGGTCTTCACCACGTTGGCCCCATTATCAGTTGTTATACTGTACATCTGTTTAATGCTAATTTTGTAATCATTAAGGATGTCAATAATTACAGATTTTAGGAACTCAGCTGAAAAGTCATTTAGGTTGATAAAAAAGAAAAAAGGTAAACATGCAATATTATTAACTATCTGTGTGACTTGATTTAATTTCCTTTAAGGCTATAGTGTCTTCAGGTTTATTTTTGAATTTCTTATGTACTGAATGTTAACGCCAAGAAATGCTCTATCATGACATGTGGCAGAATCTACTTTCAGACAAACCATTGTTTTTTTGCCAATATCTTCTGAAATAGATTTTCGGATCATATTGGCTTTTTCATCCACTAAAAGTTTAATATTATGTTCATTACTAGCAACACGGTCAGGTAAAGATCCTAGAATAGGTTTTAAAATTTTTGCAAATCCGCTGTCTTCCATTAAAACATAAGGACGACCATTAACTGTAATATTAAGCTCGACACATGCGTCTAATAATGCAGCTTTTGTAATGGTACGTAAACAGCAACTTGAGTTGTTTTGGGCTGTCGTTCTTTTTAATTTACTCCTGTTACTCTGCGCCTCCTTGTCTCTTTCTTCCTCTGAGAGAAAAATTGCATGGTGTGCAATTTTTATATGCATTTTTAAATTTGTTCCGTGCTTAGTCTAAAAAAAGTGAAAAATTTGAATTGGCGCCTGGGGGTATAGAAGTTTTTGGTTAGATACTTTACTTACCTTTATTTTGTTTTTACATTCTTTACACACGGACACATCCTCTTGGGTGAAATAATCAAAATATTTATGTGCCCAGTTGCTGGGCGGTCGCGGCGCTGACAAGAATGACTTGACCTTGACTGAATTTGCAAACAGAATGAATACATTAGCGAAGTTCAAGTGAAGTCAGTGGCGTACTGTTTTTCTGATTAAAACTATTTTATAATCGAAATAATCTTTTTTTTATCGGTTTCAGTTACGGTTAATAACAGTTCAATATAACGGTTTCGGTAAGGGTTTCGGTGATGGTAAAATTTCAAATTTGGGTTACAGTTATGGTTACGGTATGATAAATTACAGAGGGTTACGGTTTCGGTTAGGTTAATTACGGTTTGGGTTTCAGTCCCTGGTTTAAACAATCATGAATTATGTGATTAATAGTCAATCAATCAAATTTAATTTCAGTACCGCTAAAGTGCCTAAAGTCGACGAAGGTACAGTTTCTTCTCCTCGTACCTCAAAAGCTGTTGAAAATGTTGCATCCAGTTTTGCAATTTTCTACTGAAGTAATTGGCACTAATTGTGCAGGAAATTTAGCAAATAGACCACTAAAACAGCACAGATGGCGTCCAGCATACCTAAAACACATAAATGACGATAGTTTTGCTATACCTCGTCGTGCAAAACGAAGTTATATGTTGGATGCGAGTAAGGTATCCAATTTAAATAAGAAATTGATGTCTTTGGGCAAAAAAATAAGAGATTCATAAAGAAAATTAATAATATGCAATCTTTCTCGAGTCATTTAAAAGACAAAGCGTTCAAATCTGAAGAAGCAGCACTAATGATAAAGGTATTGTATAATTATAACATATTTTTCGAAAATACACAATTTTATATTTTAGGGTATCACATCGGACACAATGCATGAATTAGTTAATAGGAAACTACGTACCCATAGCAAAAAAAATTCTCCTAATTTAAGAGCATTTGCTCTGACATTGCATTTTTACTCTGCGAAAGCATATAATCATGTAAGAAAAACCTTTGAACATTTATTGCCACATGAAAAGACATTGCCAAAGTGGTACCAAGTCATCAATGGCAATGCAGGTTTCACTAAAGAAGCTATTCAGTGCATAACAGCAAAAGTGGCATCAGAAGGTTTAATTTATTGTCAATGGTTCACGCTTCTATGGGTGTGTGGTCATAGGTGTGGAAAACGTTAGCAAGAAACATTGAAGAGTTGACTTTTAAAATCTAGTTACCAATGTTACATGTGTTCTTCCCTTTCAAAAAGTAGTAGTTTCGGGTGACTTGGGACGAGTTTCAGATTTGACAAGTGATAAAACAAGTACAAATTGTTTTAAATTAATAAAAATGCTTAAGGCCCATGCCATATAAGCATAATTTTTGGTTGTTTATAAACTATTGAGTATATTCTTATCCGTTTAATAACAAAAAAATAAAATAATGGTGTCCCAAGTCACCCTGACATTTGGGTGACTTGGGACAGTAGTAAATTTTAATGTTTGTCTCAAGTAGACCAAGTATAAGGTGAGTTGGGACCGTAAAAAAGATTAAAAATTTTTTTTTATTCAGACGGGGTTAAAATTAAACTACTGAAGTTGTGAAAAATCATTTATTGATATAGTAGGTACCTAATTACAAACATTTTTAATAGAGTCTTTATAGAAGTCTGCCCAAAGCACTAGAATTAAATTGAAGATGTCCTCTCCGTAACGTTGTTGGAGGAGGCAGTTTCCTGAGAATTTCATTTTTTTTTTCAATGTCTCCGATATCTTTTATTTCTGGGAAATAAAATTGGTTGTCTACTTTTGAATTCATCTTTAGAAAAGAACAACGAAATGGTTCTATATTTATTAACTGACCTATAAACCGTTTCGTCGTTCCTCTTACAGTTGTTAATTCGACCACTATAAAATCATTAACTTTATAGTCTGGTTCATGCTCTTCTAGTTCAGATTCTGTTAAATTAGATTCTTCTTGTTCACTCTCGTTCATGTCACTTAACAGTTCAGTCTCAATTGGGTTACTTGTTGGTTCACTGTCTGTTCTAAATGTTAATTTATTATTCGTTATGTCCTTTAATGCTGTATCTAGCACCTCATCTGAGAAATCGCGATATTTGCGACTTCCCTGTATTCTCTTATATTTATTTGGGGTCTTTTACCAACATATCAAGAGTTAACGAAAAAAATAATACATGTCTGTAACATTACCCCATGTGCTCTGCACAAAAGGAAGTTTATTACGTTTATTATTAGTAAAATATTCCTCACCTTTTTAAAGTTATAATTCAAACACTAACACTTGCTCCAGTTTCGAACCGACTATTAATTCTTCACGTTCTACTACCCAGACACCTATTCTAAAAGTTTGCAAGCTTCATCTACTTCCTAACAGAGGGCAGTATGCATATTTTAAATAAAATACACTTTGTCCCAAATCACCCGCTAGTCCCAAGTCACCCGAAACTACGGTTACTTATTAGAGCCACTGATAGTGTACGTAGAAGAGCTCAACAGTGCTTAGCAGTAAATGGAAGACATTTTGAACACATGCCCAGTCTGTAAGACTGGTCAATATGCAATTATTTCATAAAACAAAACAACCTTGAACTAAAGTTGCTACAAATTTTTGACGTTAGCATAAGTAATCTACCATCCGTTAACATAATTAAGCGATGGCTTAGAATGTTTAATGTAAAGACATCCGTAGTTAAATCGCCTAAATCGTGTTAGCTAAACGGTATTTAAATTTTAACGCAGATTAAAACTATCCGCGTTGCACAGACATATTTTTAATTCATATTAGTTAAACTTAGTTAAATGCAGTATAAAGTGTACGGCACACCTGACGTCATGAATTATAGTGTTGCTATTGGAGAATTTATAAGAAACATAGAAGCTCTTTACGCGCGTTTATATTAGGTAATCTACCCTCTACCCACATCGACATTAGTTTGGTTATATGTGTTATTTCTTCTGAAAGTAACTAACTGGTTTTTTAAAGTTTAATATGGAAGCAAAAAAACGTGAAAGAGGTTCCAATTTTACGGAACAAGATAAAGAAATATTAATAAATATAAGTGACAAATTCCAACATTTTTTGTGTACTACAAAGCAAGCGTACAGACCCTGTAAACGTAAAACGGAAAAACGAAACAACGCAATTGGTAGCAGAACAATTCAATGCAATATCTACTAATGGACCACGTTCCGCCTTGCAATTGAAAAGTGCATACAATAATTATAAAAGAAAATTGAAAAATAATTGAAAGTGACTACTGCTTTCGAAGCATTATCCACCCATCTATGCAGCTAGAAGGTTGAGTTAAATTTAGAGATAATCGTGGTTATAAAGGCAAGTTAAATTTATAAGTGATGCTATCAGTAAGTGTAGAAAAAAAGACCATTTAGGTGTTAACGACTTGTAATTTATAGTTTTACAGTTTATCTTTCTACGCTTGTAAATTAAACCTTTGTATTTATTTATTTATTAAGTATGATTGTACTTAATGTAACTACTCACTATTAAGCAATAGATGCAGCATTAATAATGCCCAATGCAATGTGGTTCGTTCATTTTAAATGATAATTACTTAGATAATATGGAGACTTCCTTATAATCTAAGTCCCATTTAATTTATAAGAGATTCTTAGAAACAGATTTTAAAAGTGGCGCGCAATACTTTATTTTCGCTGTTAAACGTAAGAGGGTGTTCTACTAATTATTAATGAATTCAAAGTATGAATCACAACCACCTGTAAAGTGATAAATAATTTGTGATACAGATAGTAATACCAACTCACAGACAGAACAAGCTTAATTAATGAACAATCTAAGCCTCATGTAGATACTGTAAAAATTCCTGTAGAATACACAGATTATGAATTGTATTAGAATTAAGTTTTAATATGCTGATGTAACAATAGTTATTTATGCATTAAGGGCGCAAAGAAGTTTTTACGGCCCGAAGCCCCAATTCAAGCCCGAGCGGGCAGCGAGGGTTAGGGAAAGGGTTGTAGGGCCATTAAAGCAAGTTACGCCAGAAATACATACACTATTTTATGCACAGATTAAGTATTTATCTCAAACAATTTAAATATCGCATAAACTTGAGTAGACCTATCAAGCCGCTTGAAATACGCTGCTATAGTAAAATACGTAGCAGTAAACAAGGGTATCCGTTTTAACTTTGCTCAAAAACTGTTTACTTCCGTTGTGAGATCCGGTATTTTAATGGATTTTTCATCAGATGAAGAAAATGCGATGGTTTGCGAGGCAGAAATTAACGAGCTGGCTGAGACAGCAAGAAATAGCTTTGATACTCGAAAAATCAGAATTAATTAATTAATTGACGTTTCTTTATGGGGCGACTTCGAGCATTTGATAGACGAAACCACTGTCGGCCAGTGGGCTGTTTGATTTCTTCTAATATCAAACAAATGTCGGAATAGGTGTGGGTCCTCATTTGTTCTTTTTTCGTACTGATTTCCTATAGGATCATTAGACGCGCCTGCCGCGTTTTGTTTGTGAACTTTTGTTTTGAAGAATTAATGAGTCGGCAATGCTGGACTTGAAATTTAATTGGTATTCAATATCTTTTCTCGCCAGAGACATCCTTGCAATCCCTTTTGTATATATTTCATGCATTGAATGTCATCATGTCAAGCAAATGGTAGAAAAAGCGTATGTAATACTTTTTAATCGTACACCAATACGGTAATACGCCATTTGGCCATCTAAAAGATCGACTCCTTCCATAAATTTATTACAGATGTCAACTGCAAATGGTTTGTCTACTGATATTCTAGTTTTCTGCCTTTTATCATATCGTTCTGTTGGCATCAGAGGTTCGTCGCTTGAAAACGTGGGGGCCAATGATACTCCCTTGTTATCATACCAGTTCATTCCTCTAATTGTGATATTTTCTAATACACATTCTTTTTCTTCGTATGCACCCTAACCTTTTAGTTACATCTCTTTATCTGAACTAACACGGAATAAAGAATGAACTGGGCATCTGCTCCATTGATCTATTAATGCACTCAAATAATGTTAATCCTAATCCTCTAACTGTAAAACTATTTCGGATATCATGAGCTTGTGGCTCCCCACGCGCACTTAAGAGCGTCAGTGACATTGCCAAATTCACTAAATAGATTCAACCTTAAGGAGGCCATATCTTGGATGTTAAATTCATCCATTATCTTCTGGTTTTGTTTCTGTCTCCAATTCTGAGACCTTCCTCTTCTTGCATCTTGGCGTCCCTGTTGTAACGACGAATCATCCCTCTCACCTTCCTGGGATCGACCGCCTCTACTTCCACGTCTCGACATATGAGTAAGAATACCAACAATTTAAAAGATTGTTGTGAGGGGCGAAAAGCATACACGCTCTAAAATTTTTTTTCTAAAAATGCATCCCGGAAATCTGTTTATTCTAATTGTGCCAATTGCACATATTCCCCTCTTTTGCAACTCTACAGCTTTACTAGTTTTTTTCCTGAGGCAGTCATATTTTTTTCATTTATTTATATTTTTATTTCATATTATATTTTGTTTTATATTATCACCTTGACGCTAACGTTTATCTGAGTTCAAGTTAGTTTAGAACACCTAATTCTTCTTCTTTTGCGTTTATGAAATAGTAATACATACGTCCTTAATTAGGAATCAAACTAAAATCTGGGAGGATAGAGGTTTTATCTTCGGAGTTTGGTACTGTTAGTGACCACCATGTTTATCAGCATCACTAGCACCATTAAGGTTCGTACTCGTGCTCGTACTCGCGGCACTCGCAATGGTCTAGGCCCTAGAGACCCAGTCTACACCGATCAATACAAGAAGACGGTCGCTATGTCGCCAGTAAAAATTATTTGTGCCCTTGAAGCCGCAGACGTGTTAAAACCACCGGTGGAACGGGCATATTGGATTCGGTTTACGGACTTTTCGCCCCCGAAGTTTTACCTCTAGCTTTAGCCAGCTTTAGCTGTTTCCAGTTGAACCACGGGGAGGTAGCTAGTAGGATTTCTTCAACCGTTTTGTAATTTTTTTTTGTTTTTTGGTGTTTGTATATTAATTTTAGAAATGTTTAGTAGATGCATATAAAGAATTTCTTACGCGCAACCGGAATAACTCAAAATTCAAAGTTGTACGCAATGCCACGCAAATAATCAATCACTTGACGATTTTCAAAATCTTCAACGATTCTTTTCACACGAGCTGATATTGCGACGTACTTTTTATTTCTTGGATTTCCTTGATTTCCAGCAATCAGTTGTACTATTTCGTACTTATGAATACCTTGCTGTTTCTGCAAACATTCAATAAAACGAAAAATATTAGGAAATTGCGAGCCACAAGTTTCTTGAAAAGCGCGGTGCCATCCTTCCAAGTGATTATTCGTGCGATGTTGGCCGTTAAGAGTGCGTTGATAGACATTTCCAAAGCTGAGTTGGAAAATTCGGAATTTGACGTCCACGACGTAGTCTTTGACCAATATATGCATCTTCGAAGTAATTAGCTATAGGTACAGCCTCTTCAGGAAATCCTTCGCTTTCAACTAATTCAGCGAATGCATCGCTTACGTTATCTTGAGGAATAAATGCCAAAGCGGGAATCATTCTGATCCCACGAGCGAACTCGTGATCATTTTCGTATCGAGCTTTGAGACCTTCAGTTTGAACTTTTCTCCAGACGGATTGCGATAAATGAAAAAAAACATGCCGTCTTTAAAATACCTGGAAATTCCAATTCAAATGCTTGAATGGCAGCGAGTTCGAAATCCGTCATAAGTAGAGTTGGCTGCAGTTCAGGTTGCAAACGTTTCAATTCTTGCAAAAATTTTACATACGTAGCTCTTGGTTTGTTTGGTAAAACGGCATTGTATTTGGTGGCGTGGATTGTGTATGGCTGATGAAACATGGCTGGTGCGGTACTAAACGTACCATCTGCAAACCACTCTTCACTTTGGCCCAAAAGATGAAGGTTGCCTCTAGTTGAAAAGATCAGCATCCTTCCAGACGTAAGTTGATCCTCCGAATCATACATCAGAAACTGTTGCACTTGACCATCAATCACAATTTCACTAAACACTCGAGGAATCACCAAGTCTTGGATATTTCTTGAAAGCGCAGATGCTCCTTCAACTCGTATGGCTCTACGGATAGTTTTCTTCAACGAACCCTTTTTTGGCATAATTGCAGCAACATCTGCGTGTGCTTCTGCCGTGACGTTTGCAATAATCTGCTGTGGTGTCTCCTGTGTCGTCGTAGCACGCTCTTTTGTAGTACCAACCAAACGAATAGCTGCTGGCCTGGCAGCTTGTGCTGCATGATTATGTTGTGTAGCGATTTTCACAACATTACAATCTCTGCCGTCTGTCCATACTCGTCCCTTGCAGCTTGACCGATGTTCGCACACCCATATCCCATGTTCTTCATTTTTTGTTTTTTTGGAGAAAACATAAATATGGTTTTCATGAACAAGTTTTCGCTTGTTTCGGTTTGATAAAACGTACTCCCCCATTTGTAGAAATTGGACTGAATTATAATATAGTAGTCGTAACAAAACACACACTAGGTTAGTCAACAATATAATGACTAATGACATCACTGGCTTTGTACTTATAGCATTTTGGAATGTAATTTACCCCGTCCACCAGTGAAATCCCACTAATGGGAAATTGAGTACAATTTCTTAGAAAGTGATTAGCATAATGGCAGGTAACAGTTTTTTAATTACCTCATTAGTCATTACAAATTTCTGTTGAAGTATAGGTACCTATACCCTCAATACCTATGGAAGAATTTTTCAACTAAAAATAACTATTGTTGTTATGTAGTTAAATAGAGGCAATTTGAAAAGAATCGTTGAAGATATTGAAAATTGCGTGAGATTGCGTACAAGTTGTAATTTTGAATTTATTCCGGTTGCGAGTCAGAATATAGATGTTAAAAGATTTCCTTATATGTATCTACTAAAAAACTAAAATTAAAAAAAAAACAAACACCAAACACAAAAAGAATAAAAAATTAAAAAAAAAATCGGTTGCAGAAATCGTGGTTCAATTGGAAACAGCTAAAGCTGGCTAAAGCTAGAGGTAAAACTTCGGGGGCGAAACGTCCATATGCGATTGGATTCACTCACTTCACGCGGAACGCCAATAAAACGAAAAGTTTAATAATTTTTTCGGAAATTTTTTGATTATTTCCGCATGTCGACTACATCGTTTGATGCAGTTTAGGTATGTTGAAATAGTTATTTTTGTATCTAGTGCGCGAAAATGCCACTTTGGTGATCGAGTGAGCAGAGTGAAAAAATAGACGAGATCACTAAATTATTTCCCGCACGAACAAAATTTTTTCTACAAACGTGAAAAATTATTTTAACGTTAAAATACAAAAGTCTCATATAGTTTACATGCAGTGCGCGCACAGCGTCGTCACTTCGTGTATTGTTATCAAGGCGCAAACCTTGTCATTTTTTGACGTTTGTAGAGAACATACTTTTTATTATCCATATACTTACATTAACACTACATTATCAATACAACTTACATTTGAAACAAATTGGGGGAGTCAGTGGAATATTTGGATTCAGGTGGAGAGGATACATTAGTTGAAGGCCTTGGTTGTTGAGGTGTAAAAGAAGGATGACGTGATGGATATCGATACTGTGAGTCGTACGAATACTGCGAAGAAGTTGGTGAAGGAGTACAGGAATACGGATTTTGATATTGGGGAGTGCATTCATAAGGCGAGGGGAATGGTACGGGAGAAGGGAACGGATAATTTTGGTGGAAACTGATGTCCCGTAGAGATGACGGAGGTTGTGGAGGTGGTTCTGTCCTTTTTCATTTAATTCCTCGAAAGAATTCTAACGCGTGTAGGCGGAAATCTACTTTCTGATCTGCATTCAATGCCTTATAATCTGGCAGAAGGGAGAATAGAAACGCTTTGTCGGCATCTTGTTCCTCATGTTGCGCGCTATCTAACTTCTCCAGCAGTTTGCTTTGGGAAGCTGTAATGTCAGATTTCTTGTGCGGCTGCTTAGGTGGAACATTCGGATGCAACATCATCTTCAATTATATTTTCATCACTAGCTATGATGCCCTTTGGATTTCTTCCTCCTCTTCTGCTACGTTCCCTGAAGTGCTGAAATTATATATAATTCATATTCATTTGGATACAGCTCCTTTGGTGTTTTCCCAATCAGAAAAAAGCAAATAAAGGGGTCATTAAGCTAGGTTGTGGTACACATACCTGGTTCTTCCCACCGACGTTAGCAGGAACGTGACCATATCACCATAAACGTATTATTTTCTGGGAAGCAGCATCGCCACTTCTCCCCTGGTGTAGATTTTTGAGGAAGCAGTCTCTAATGTGGCGCCATTTGTTTTTCATATATTTCACTGCAAGACAAAGAACCCTTAGTTATAATAACGCTGGGAAAGGAGAGAAAGAGATCCGTTCCCCTTCATTAACCTCGAATGCTTGCGCGTAACATTTTTAAAACAATATTGCGGGAAAAGGGATTGTCTACTTGTATGGGATACCCCATACTTGTAGGTAAGGACAATAAATTGTGAAAGGTACACTATATTTTCCTTCCTTTCTTTTAAGGGCTCGCAACTGGAACAACCTTCACTGCTTTGCAGGGGACCTGATCACAACGGCCACCTAGGTTATTGTTATTTCATAACGGCCCCTAATACTATTTGATCATAACGGCTACCTTGTTCACGTTATAATCAAATAATATTAGTGGCCGTTATGAAATAGCAAAAACCGGGGTGGCCGTTAAGATCAGTGGCCGTTGTGATATAGACACCTTTGCAGTATGAATTCTACAACGCGAACAGCACGATCGCCGCAATAGTAAGAGACACTTGTCAAGCTATTTGGTCCTGCCTAAAGGAATTGGAAATGCCTGAACCAACAGAAAAAAGGTGGTTGGAAATAGCTGCAACCTTCTATGAGAAAACGAACTTCCGAATTGTGTTGTAGCCGTAGATGGCAAGCACATTAGGTGTGCAAAACCGAAGAACTCCGGCTCGAACTTTTTCAACTACAAGAAGTTCTTCTCTGTTGTACTTATGGCCACTGTAGACGCAAACCTTTGCTTCATAGCTATTGACGTAGGCGCATATGGCAAAGAAGGAGATTCTAGTGTGTGTGATGTCTCGGTGTCGGATCGCCCCCACCTCCCGGATACTGCAGCTATATTACAACGCGAGAACTACTTACCAGGGACCTCCCATTACCGACATTTGCAAGCTAACGAAGAGAGCGGAAGGGATTCTCGCCAGACGGAAGGAGATAGGTGTGTAAAAAAACAAAAAAACCATGTCACACAATACACCACTTATAAATAAGCCAAGAGTCCAAGGGGTGATTGAGCATCCCCCCCCCCCCCCCCCGGGATGGGACTATCATGGCGCAGCTGCCCCATGGTGTGACGACCGCGGCGCACCACCACGAGACGACTGTACGTAAGACCAACATGAAGCAGCAACTCCTTCCCGAGACGACCGCGGCGCACCACCACGACACAGACAGCATGACTAGATGGGATCACTGTGACGCAGCGACGCATATGAGAAGACCACCGCCACGGCAGAGACGTCGATGCTCCAAGCACCGGCGAACAGGCCGACCCAACCCCAAACAACAGCGGAGCTCCAAGCACCGGCGACCAGGCCGGCTCCATTCCCAAACAACAGCGGAGCTCGTTTCAGCGTGCAGCCCTACGAGGATACAGTAGCTCGTCCCAACAAGCATCCATAAGCGACAAGACCTCCTAAATATGTTTCCTTTGTGTTGTAATAGCATAAAGATAATTGTATTGGAATCTAACAAAACAATAAATAGTCAGCAGTCCTGATGCCTGACCGTCATCCGGTAATTAGCGAAAGCTAACCGGGTCAGGAAGGCTAACATAAAACATGATGGTTTTGAACCGAGAAGAGTAAAATTAGTACGAAAACGATCAATAACTGCACGAATTGCTTGCTCACTAGGGCGATTATGTTGACCGTAAAATGGACGAAGTGCTCTATGAACTTCGCGAACAGATTTATTTTTTTCAAAGTAAATTTCCACAATTTGGAAGCGTCGTTCTGGCGTTAAACGATTCATGATGAATTGCCAAACCTTACTTAACAGAAATGTCAATACAGTTTTGACATTCTCAACTGTCAAACCATAGACAACAACCATCGAGACTTCTCATGCAGCTAAAAAACACCGGTTATTTATCTCCACAATTACTTAAGATAGAACGCAAGAAACACGTATACCCCACGCGCAACCTTTGATTATGAGGAAGACGGACAAATGATCCCAGGAAATTGGAGAAATGAACCAAAGGCAAAAGATACATTTCTGGCTTTACGAAACGTTCCCCGTAAATCTTCTCAAAATTCCCAAACCATTAGAAATGAATTCGCCGATTATTTCGTCAAGAGTACGAGTACGAGCACGAGCATGAGTAGTCTGGACGCACCTTTACGTCTAAACTACTTGCGAGTACCGCGAGCACGAGTACGACTAGTCTGGACGTACCTTAACTAAGACTTTGGCTTAATAGACAGAGTACAGTTGGTTAAGGGAAACTTACTCAGTTAAAAGAATTTCCTTCACTTCCGATTGATTTTTTTGCACTAAACAATTTTTATGCCGAGTATGTTTAGAAAATGGAAAAATATGACTAACGGCCACCTTCTGGTTCTCTTTGATACCGTGTAATTTGCTCACATTTGGTCTACGTTGTGGATACCGCCTTTGGTACTATTGTAGAATAAGACAATTTCTGGTTTATTCGTTTCCTTATCTATTTTATCGTCATTGTGCATGGTAGATAATAGAATAACAGATTTTTTTTCTTGAGCTGTAGGGGACTAAAGTACAGTCTTTCTGGTAAGCAGAAATGGACAAATTTACAGCCCTAGTTTTATTAGGTAAAAAGTTGAATGGGTATTTCGCGTTTATTTTTTCTGAGGGTTCCAACAATTGTTATCTTGTCTTGTATTAATGATTTTGCATGAGGATAACTTGTATACCAGTTATCGCTCGTTAAATGTCTGTTGTCTATATGAAGCGCAGTACAAAACTATCACCGCATGACGAAAGCAACGGTCGACTAGTAAATTTGTCCTGCTGCCCTGATGTATTTGTTGATTTTCCAAGGTACAGACTTGCATTTCACATATTTCGTGTCTACATCACAAAGCATCACAATTTTGATGCCGGTTTATTTGGCAATGTACATACGCAATGGACATCTTCCGCGAAAACCCACGATCTGTTCGTCGATTGTAACATATGCAACCTGCAATATAACGTTTTCTGCACACGTTAATAAACCTTTCCCAAATATTTGAAATTGGGGCAAAATTTTTGTGTCGCCGTCTTTCTTTTCTTGTTTGTTCATCATAAATCTAATGGAATTGATTAAAAAATTGAATCTGTTTTTGCTCATCGTTGCTTTATATCTCAAACCAGAATATGATGGATCAAACATAAGGTCTACCCATAAATGGTTCTCTTTTAAAGCTGCCGACACAATAAGTAAATCTAGTACGCTTTCAATTCTGGTTGAGTAACATCAGCGACTGTAGCTTTTTGCGTTTTAAATTTGTTGCGCAACTCCCCTATTTTTATTAAAACAACATGTACTAAGATATATTTCATATCTTCAATACATCCTTTTAATATAAAATAATAGGTAACTAAAATGTTTTTCCACCATCCCATCAAAGATGGCTTTGGTTGTATTATTTGATGTTAAACTAAATAAATTTTAACAATTTTTTCATTTGTATGTACAAGTATACAATTCAATATATCCTCGTTCATAATCATATCGACAATTTCAATTAGTTCTGTTGATTTTATAGCAGAAACAGATAGTCCCGCTTTTCCTGTAATTATATTTCTGTATAGTACCTTTCTTACTTCGTTATAAACAGATTCAGGGTGCCATTTATATTTCTTTTTTCCCTGAAGAGGTTCTACATCAAAATGAAATGTGTGTGGTTTTCTAACATTGCTCTGTTGACCGGATTTTTGCTCCTTTTTGTCCTTTGGGTCCAACTTCCATTGAAGTAGAATGAGCGGCAGATTTTAAACGTTGCTCTTCAACTTCATCCACATTTTTCGGATCTGGTACAAAATCTGGATCACCAACACTGTTGTCACAAGGACAATTGGAAATGTGTATGATATTCAAAATATGTGCACAATAGATAAAATGTATATTTCAGATAGGTGTACTTATATTTCATGCTTTGTCAGATGATGTTGGAAACACACATGATTTTGTAAAATAAGTTCCTAATAGACGAAGTATCATATTATACCACAATTCTCGTGCTTTTCTTGACTCTAAATCCCAAAAACTTTGATTAAATTTATGTTTCTCATAAACTTCCTTTGAAGTCCACACAATACTGTTTGACAATACCACTTACATTTGCACTTGATAAAAGTATTGATAATTTCCAACATATAACTGCTCTAAGCAAGTAAAAAGAATTCGATTTTTGTTTTGACTAAATACGTTGTCACAAATAATTTTTAACTTCTGATTGCAGCGAATCCGTTATAATCTCATTCCGGCTTTTTTGAGCAAAATTCTCCGTGCTTTATAAGTTTTTAGGTTGTGGATACCAAAAATATGTAGCCATAACTGACTAATATAATATTCGTCTTATGCGTTAGTTACAGGCAAAGGTAGATTCTTTTCGTAATCAAAACATATTATCATTTCAGAAGAATCTTCTGATTTTGGAAATTCGGCCAATTTAGTTTTGACCACATCCGCTTTCCTAAGATGAATTTCCCTATTCCTATTAAGTGTTTTTAAAGTTCCCTCATTACATTTCAGTTCGGCTTGCCTTATATTAACTAGGAATTTTGTACAGGTGTTGCTTTCTTGGATATCTAAAGCAAATGCTACACTCCTAGTTAAATTACCTTAGCAAAAATCCCTTATGAGATTTTATTGTTAGTAGGTACGTGTATTAAAATTTTCATACAATTTTGCAAAAATTGGACCTAGTTCCTTTTTGCAGTACCCCCTTCAATTAATCCGCAGTGAGACATTTTTAAGTTTATATGCAGTGCATTTATTATACTATAATATTCATTAACTGCATTTTTTCATTGTTACACCTATAAAAAGTCTCATTAGAATTAAATTTCATAGATTGAGGATAACAAATCTTCGTTCAACGGTAACGAGTACTTGACCTTTACCATTACTGCATTTAAGGGTCTATAATCAACTAAGATTTAATAGTGGTGAGTCTTCTTCCATAGGATGACTTAGATGGACGAAATATACCGTTAGTTAATAGCTCATCAATTATACCACGTAAAATCTCTTTTCTTTCAGCGGCATTCGGTATGGTTCGATGGGTTCTTCGGTCACACATTTAATTAATGGTTAATTCGGTCGAATTTCTCTTGCCTAAATCCGCCATCGAATAGGAAATGCAGTCTCGCGGTATATACTCAACAATGCATTACAATGTTCTTTTAGATCAGAGTCCACATTGCCAAACACAGAATACGCTCTGACTTTCTCCACCACACATTCATTCGTGATTTTGGGTCGTGGTGAGAGTTGCAATTCAGCTAGCTGACGTACAATAACTTTATTCCCACTTTTCATTAATATTACACTAGCCGACTTTAAAAAGTCTCCAACCAGTTATACAGTCTTGTACCAATTTGTCATCTCTCATCATAGCCATGTTTTCCACGCCGTCTCTTTCCATTTATTTGAAATGCCGATACCCTATCGGATCCACTGAATGCATGAAACCCGGGAAGTGCATCTGCTTTTTCTGAACCTAATTTAGTTGCTATATCATGGGCAGCAATATATCTCAAGGTTTTGCTGCTACCAACTACCATCCATAGCTTCAGATCTCTGTGCCGACCAGCAGCTGCAATGAAGAAAACAATTACATCTGAATCAACCGTTTTAACTAGTATTTTTCTCGAACCATTCATCATGATGCTAGTGACATGGAGGATTAATCGAGAGTCTGCTTCCTTTTGGCTACATGGAGATAAGTCGTCGAGGGTAAGTTCATTAGCGCGCATCAATTATTGGGTATCAGATACTTCGTCCATTGAGCTTTGTCTGTAGTTCGCTCCCACTCCTTCTGCCATTTCTTAAGGGTGGCCGCTCGTAGTTCGTGTTTCTAGGTTTTTATTTCCCCGGAGCCCATAGACCCCTCGATTTTCTCCCTCTCTTCCACCTCAAGCTCGATCGGCGGCACACCCGCAATGACCTGGACTGCTTCCGTTGATATGGTTCTGTAGGCCATTACTAATCGTATCAGGATCCTATGCTGTGCTGAACGAAGTGCTCTTCTGTAGGCGCTTGCCGCCACTGCCGGTGCCCAGTAGATGGCCCCCCATATAGGATGGTGGACCTCCAAGCGTAATATAAAACTTTCCTTTTTTCGTATCTAGGCCCTCCAATGTTGGGCATGATTTTGCTCAGGGTATTAGTGACCCCGTCGGCTCTTTGCACTGCGTCTTCTATATGAGTTCCGGGGGTTATTGTTGTCATCCAGTAGTATGCCGAGGTATTTTGCTTGTCTTTTTAGTTCTATTCTTTGGCCCACCATTTGCAGGCTGACCTCATCTCTATTCCTCGGCCCTTTCAGCATTATCACCGCTGATTTTACACAGGCTACTCGGAGTTTAACTTTGTTCATCCAATTATTCATGATTTGAATTGCTCCGTTTCCTCTGCCATTTAGCTGGTGGATGTTCGTCGCCTCGATAAGTATGTTCGGCGCCTCGATAAGTAAGGCTAGGTCGTCTGCGTGGGCGGCCGTTGATGTGCCATCCGGCAATTCCAGATCTAAGACCTCGTCATACATCACATTCCATAGGGTCGGTCCCAGGACCACTCCCTGGGGTACCCCTGCCGTAATTTCGATCTCGCTATTTCTCCCGGTTTGTACTTGTCTTCCTTCGAAGTATGCGATGATTACGTTTACTAGGTACTGCGGTACGTTTTTTGCTAGTAGAGAGAGCTTGACTGATCTCCAATCTGCCTCCTTGAAAGCGTTTTTTATGTCCAACAGCACGACGCCGAACCATTTGCTTCTCGATTGCTCCCTCGAACCTTTAGAGGGCAGCTGCTTTGGCAAGGTACATGAACAGTTCCTTCTTGTTTTCATTATGTTGAAGAAAATCATGCCACTTCCTTGGTATGGGTGTTAAAGAAGTCACTTGTGTACGTATACCAGAATCACGCTCTGCTCGACCCCTCTCTTTTAATGATTGTTGAGCATATCTGTCCCACACAAGGTCGATTTTATAGTTCTATATGTCATTTGAAGGGTGGGTATAGTAATTAAACAACGTTCTCTTTCTGTTAATGATGCTATATCTGATTTAGGTTGCGAATTATATTTAAAAAAACGAGTGTGTCAAGTATTTTGACGCATTTCGCCTAATGACTCGGATTCGCGATTGACTTTGCATCACCTGTGCTCTCTCCGCGCTTTATATCAAAAACGGTTAATCGTATAAAAAAATATTAGAAACAAAAATTGCAGTGAATTTTATGCTCTACAGTCTACAACTTTTATAATAGATGTTAATACTATTTAAAGCATAGGAAGGGCTCCCACATACTTTCTGCCAGAAAAGGGACATTTTTCGCAAAAAGTCTAAATTGACAAACGTTTACTGAAATCATACACAACTAAATTAATACAAGGCCAACACAATCAGATCAATGAACATACTTATTGCTCGATTGTATTAAAAGGCTCTTTTAATGCACTTATTTGAATTCCGCATTTAGCTTGACTAAGCTCTAATTAATATTTTAAGATACGTTTTATACATATGTAATGAATTAATAAGCACGTAAAATATTACATACTACGACAATTTTAAAGTAGTACAAGCAACTACCTGTGGGTAATTAAAGTATTATTTGCAACACTGTCTTGTTACGATTTGGCAGATTTCATTCCTGACATTATTTCTTAAATTTGTAATGACTTCAAATTTGAATCTTAATATAGTCTATGTAAACTCTTTTCAAAACCACGTGATCTATGCCGTCAGAATGACGTTTTATTATACCAACGTACCCGTTATAGATCCGCATTACAAATTGTAGCGAGTTCTAGTGAATTTCGCTCGACCTAGTTGGCGGAATTCTTTTAAAATAATCTACGTTACCATTTGTCTTGTTTAATTTCTAACCTCATAATTTAATAACGTAATCTTTCTATTGAATGTTGAAATGCAAACAAACATTTGACAACACTGTTTAAATGTGACGTCATGATGATTGATCACGTGTAATTGAAAAGATTTTACATAGACTCATACATACGATTACAAGTCATGACGTGCACGCCAACTCTCATGGGTACAACTATACATATAATAATACAATCCATAGTACAACTAACTTCACATCATTTGAACTTGTGTACGGACATACTAACCTAAGAGATTACAATATTTTTGACTGAAATATGTTTTATTCCGATTATGTCGAAAATCACAAAAGGAAAATAGATTCAGTATATCACAAAATACAGCAAACAATTCACAAAAATAAGGAAAAAATTGCAGATACAAGAAATGTTCATGGTGATATTTTTTTTAGTTTTATGAATGTAGCATAAACAGGACATAGATATTAATGATACTTTTGATTTAGACCAAATAGTATATGTATAAGAAAAACCCACTAAATTGAAACAAGAAAAATAATAAGACCTTCTTTGTTACAGAATGTTACGAATAATGGTTTGATAGTATGGATACAATCGCAGAATGTAAACATTTCCAAAATTAGTGATTCACCAGGCATATTACCATTCAACGTAGGAAGTAGTCAGATAATCATGAGTAAACATACATTCTTATATTACATTGACTTAGTACCTTTGAATGACGAAATTAATAACTTTATAATTTCCTAACCTAATAATATTAACTACAGCTTGTCAAACGAGAAGTTGCACTTGAGATGCGAGAAAAGGAAACAAGGTAGCATTCGGAGCACGTGAGATTCACTTATAAGCAGTTCCCTACTTCGTCGAAGTACACTCAGTACACCCAGTTTCTTACATTATTTACAGAACATCTTACTAATCGTATACGAATCATATAAACATAAATTTGCTAGTGCGCAACCTGCACTGAAGTGCAACTCTCGTTTGACAAGTTGTACTCAATATTTACAAGTAACGATAGCATCGCAATGCAGAACTTAAGAAATCAACACCTGAAACCCATAATCGTAGAAATAGAAAGAAAGTTTGAAAACAAAGGAGATTTATTAAATGTAGGATTGATTTTTGGAACATCAGATGCTGAAGATGGTGAAAGATATAATAATACCTTAAAAAATTTAAAAGAAAACCACCTTAACATAATAAAAAATGTCAATGATCAAATATCAATCTCCAAGGAATTAGTAAATAAATATACTAAAATCATTGATATCATTGTTTCAAACCAAAAGAAAATATCAAGTTATGTAGAAAACCTTAACAATCACGAACGCTGTAAAAAAAGGTAAGGCATTTTGGTGATTTTAACTTTATAAAGTATCCCGCAACAATGCCAATTATTGAGTAATAGACACTCAAAAATCTTTCTCAGTAGAGTATGTCAAATCATTCAAAGAGACAAGTGCTTCAACTAAGCAAAATTCTGCACACATAAGTGTCAAACATTAGACTTTTGGAAGATCCCAACGAATTGTGTTTTAAGTTATGCATATACATCTAGACTACGTACTTTATTAAAAATGAAAAATTGTTTGATCTTTACAAGATTTGGAACAAGAAAGTAAGGATGCTGTGATATTCAAGGGGTTGTCTTATCTAAGTGAGTTATCTACCTCCAATTCTATATTTCCTACAAATGGGGATACCACAACTTAAACTGCAAACTTAGATCCGTTTACGAATGATATTAAACAAGATTATGCAGTGAATGTAAATCATTAGATCCCTTCACATCTCATTACCTAAACATACATCTTCTCATCTCACCAGACAGTCTTGTAATGAAATAATTGCTAAATTCCTAAAGGTCTTTTACATTTATCATATGACTCATCAAACAGTGCAATACGCTGATTCTGGATTTATGAAAATGTTGACTGAACCCCCTCCCTTCTAATTGCTGACAGAACGCTGTAATCTCTAGGTATATGTATATAAAACTAAAGGTCCTGACTGACATATCAACGCCCAGCCCATACCCCTGGACCTAGATGGCTGAAATTTGACACAGAGGCTCCTTTTATGATGTAGACAAGGGATAAGGCCGGATATTTCAAAATTCAATTCCTAAGGGGTTAAAATAGGGGATGAAAGTTTGTATTTTAAGTTAAATGCATAACAATTGGTATATGGCCTTTCGGTTAGAAATTAAGAAAGACGTGTTTCACGATTTTCCTAAATTCAACCCCTAAGGGAGGTAAAATAGGGGATGAAAGTTTGTATTTTAAGTTTTTTTTTGCCTCCGTGTAAGGCTGAACTGCATCAGCAGATATTACGAACAAAATTCATAGCCAGTATATGGAGAAATGCAAACTTGAAGACACCCACCATATTACGTCCAGAAGACAACGGTTGGACTTTAAATGACGGCCAGTATGATTTTCAATGGTTCGAGGGAGATCAATTGTCACCTACTGATGCGAGATCGCAAACAACAACATCGAGATCGAAGCTGATCATGTCAATATCGATGGTAAGAACTTTTTAAATGAATTAGGTACATGCATATGAAATAATAATTATTGTTATTTATATTCACAGATGATAAGGATAACATAATTATGGGGGACTCAAATTGATATAACCGACGGCGACGATTCAGATGATTCTACTGTCATTGAAAACGTCACTGAGGACGAATTTAATTAACAATTTTCTATACATGTTTCTTGATTTTCATTTTTACAATCAATTTTCCGCAGGTTGCTATTAAATAACATGATGAAATAACAAAAATACAACTTTTTTAACCGAAACTCCAAATTCCAATTTTTATGTACGTAACTTGAAAAATGATGAATTTCCATGCAAAGCTTCAACCCCTATTTTACTCCCTTAAGCGTTGAATTTCGAAAAATCCTGAAACACGTCTTTCTTAATTTCTAACCGAAAGGCCATATACCAATTTTTATGGATTTAACTTAAAAAATGACGAATTTCCATATAAACTTCCATCTCCTATTTTACCCCCCTTAGGGGTTGAATTTCGAAAATTCCTGAATCACGCCTTAATTTCTAACCGAAACGCCATATACCAATTTTTATGGATTTAACTTAAAATACAAACTTTCATCCCCTATTTTAACCCCTTAGGGGTTGAATTTTGACATATCCGGCGTTATCCCTTGTCTACATCATAAAAGGAACCTCTGTGGCAAAATTTCAGCCATCTAGGTCCAAGGGTACGGGCTGGACGTTGGTATGTCATTCAGGACCTTAGTTTTATATACGTATACCTAGAGATTACAGTGTTCTGTCAGCAATTAGGAGGGGGGGAAATGTTCAGTCAACATTTGTGAGAATAACCTCCTGAAATTTTATGACTGATACTTGAACTATATTGAACCTTATTTCTTACCCTCTGTAAATTTAGGGTAGTACAACTCGACCGGAGTGTGTTGGGAAAAGTAACTTTTATTTTTCAGCAGATATTAGGGATTCAGTGAGTGACTTTTCATGACTTTTGAAATGATAACTCAAAATACGTTGCTGGCTCTCCGTCTATAAGGACAAAAATTTTTTGAAATTAAGGTAACCATTTTGGATAACCTAAAAGCGTACCTATACAGTTCATCAGCGTATGTCAAAGGTGTAGAGGGGAGCACTTTAAAGAGGGCATTAGAAAAACCTGTGCAATATAAGGGGATGTACACAGACACACAGGTGGAACAAATGAAAAAAGTTATATGTGCAAAACTAAAAATTTGGGTAAAATAAAATCCGACTCCACAATAAGAAAGATAAGACCAGAAGCTCTTTCCGAAATGGATCTAGATAAAGACGTAGAGGTTGATGTTACAAAATTACAACGTGCACACCCTGTTTATGTTAGAGAAGTATGTTTTCCATTTAATATTAAATTATTTAGTAGTAAACAATTAGACATACTATAAAAGCAAAATTTGCAAGGAGAATTACCTTACACTTACTTTGATGCAACAGAAGGAACAATTAATGATCCATATACCACAATTTTCAACTTATTTGATTCTTTAGGAAAAAACTCGAGAAAGCTAAAAAATTTCTTAAGAAATTTAATGTTTTATTAGTCAATATAACAGAACAAAAAGTCAAGATAAACATATTGACAATGTAGAATGAAAATGTGCATAATCTTTTCAAAACAATACCTGATCCCCGAGACAGTGTTGGGTATTTTGGCAATTTGCTTACCTCTTAGGAGCTTATCACACTGTTGAAAATCGAATATGGAATAAATAGTTTAGCGACTATCAGGAGCAACTTCCAGGGGGTACTGTAGATGCAGAAAAAACTCTTCTGAAAAAGGGTCGAGGAAGTTTTGATTACAAGGTTGATAATCAAGCAGGTATTGCGGTAGTAAAATGTAGTTTCTTAATTCTTAATATCACCAATTGTCTCCGTTTGTTCCTGCACTGTCTGATAAAAATTTATCCTTTCGTTGAAAGTCAACACATTGCGCGTGTATGGTCGCGCCAAAATTTTGCATAAATCCTCGTATGATTTTGTAATTGGAATATCAGGATCGCATAAATCTCTCAAAGTGGTATACACTTGTGTATTTAAAGTAACAATAAAAATTTGCAACTTTTTTGTCGTTTCCAATCGAATTTACCCCGAAATACTGCTCGAGTCTTTCTTTAAAAATTATGAAGTCTATGTTTACGCCTTGCCGACAATAATAAAAAAGTAAAGCATTGTCTGAGGAACTTAAAATGGCTTTTATAAAATAATCGAATAAAATGTACAATGCTTCAATCACTTATCAACTTAACGTTCATCTGAAAAATATGCCGGTAGGTGTCGCATTCCTCTCTAAAGTCCTGTGTACACTACAGATACCGCGCTCGCAGCTTAAGAGTTAAGAAGAAATTGCATTTATCTCAACGTTATATAGCGCTATAAACTAGCATTACAAATCATCTACAATAGCACAAATAGTAGCAATAGCAAAATAAATAGCACTAAAAGTTTTTAAAATCACTTTAATTAACACAAACTTTTCGCTTATTTTACATGTGGTTTACACTATTGAACTAAAAGCTTGCTTTAACTAAAAACTACAAAATAAACACAATTTATATTAAAGTATTAAAATTAATTATTATGGCTAACATTTCCACGTTAGTGTCAGTCAAACTTAATCTACGGCTTGATAAAATATTTTTGTACAAGGAAAATCACCTCTCAAACATCAACAGATGTTGCAGGTGCATATTTCTAGGCACACATTATTTTGGGATCCACATCCAATGACTCGTGCCAACTTTTTCTAAACATGCCTCCACTTTATTTACAAAATCTACACTGTCACTTAATAACCTACGATCACATTCAAAATCTGTGATTAGTAGATCTTAAAAAACCAAACTGAGCATTTATGAATGTCAACTGGCTCGGGACGGTAGATTTGGTTAAAATTGTTCTCAATTTTTTTACCGACAGTGCTTCATCGTCCAGTAAATTAACAACTGTTTTGAAGCTCTCAAAATTATTCGCATAAAATTTTGCAGCCTCCAACCACGTACCCCACCGGGTTACTGCCGGTTGTGGAGGCATTTTATTGATCCAACTTAAACTCTGTACCGAAAATTGGTCTAAGCTCTAGCTGCAGATATTTTAACAAATATAATAAATGATTGAAAAGAACTGGAAAACATCGATTCTCTGTAGACAAACGTTTTCAACGAATTAAACCAGAACTTATTTCCTAGAATGATGTGCTGATGTTGGATACTGAGCGATACACAATACTACAGTATTTAACGAAGAATCAAAATCAACTAATGATTCAGAGAAGACTGTGCAACTGTGTTGTGTTTGGATAAATAAAAGTACAGGAGCACATTCTGTGGGCAAGTAGAATCGAATAACGAGGAAAATGAAGGCTTTTGCTCCAAGGTTTTATACAAGTTCTGAGGATTAGTGTGTAAAAAAATAGAGAGGATTCACACAAGGGCTAAGTTACTTTTCTTACTCTCTAAATAAATATGTTTCAAAATTTTATGTACATACTCCAAATATATATTTGTATTGATACCTAATCCTACCCGAAAAGAATATGTCCACTCTTCCGGGTGTTTTATGTAATATGTTTGAAAGTATTGAGCGAATTCTGCAGTATTAGAATCTGAAAACAATTCATTCATAACGTGAGAGACATATGTAATTCAAACTGTTAAGGGAAATAATTTCCTCTTCAACATAGTAGACGGTATAATTATTGTTTATTACTTCTTCCAAATTCTTCACAACTCAAAACTTAACAACTAATAACTTAATGTTTTCGTGCATTGCTATTTCTCGTCATCTTTTTACTACTTCTCCCTTCTCTTGCCAGTGGCGCAGCTCGATTTATTTCTTAACACAACAAACTGTTTAACCCATTAGTGGGCAAGCCTTAAAATTAAAAAAAAACTAGGAATTTTTTTGCAGTATTTATTTTAAAGCATACCAACTAAGACAAAAAAAAATATGTCATATAGTTTTTGAAAAAAAAAAGACGTTGCGTTTTCGCAACGTTGGCCACTAGGCTAGTATAGTAGTTAGAGTCATCCCTGTATTCTCATTCAATTAGAATGGAATAACTGAAAACATTTTGTGTGTAAAGGGACCCTACACTTGATGCACATGAAAACTGTTGTGCTTTTACATTCTCTGCAACGTCTTCTTCCACTTTCGGGGTGTTTTGCAATTACGTGATCTTTATTGTTGTATTGCACTTCTTTTGGCAAACTTGCTTTCGATGATCTTCCTAAATTTATATTACATTGACCATTCGGTTTTAGTAAAGCTAAAACAATGTAGGAACGAAATTCAAGTTGCGGCATTTTATTTTCATTGGCAATATTGTAAATTTTCCATGAATTTACTATTGCGCTATCGATCATATTTATAAATAGTGGCCACCACCATTTCTTTGCTCTTATTCGTATGCGATAGTTTGCTATACCATTATCGTGTAGGTCTACCCCTCCCATGTGGGCATTATACTCAGCAATGGCATTAGGTTGCGATATAATTATTTCCTTTTTCCAAAATTAGTTATTATTGTAACAACTGAATTATCATTCCAACGAATTACATTAATTTCCGATTTACTATCGAACATATTATCGTACGAACCACGCTCCAATTTTCCTATTTCTTTTTGTGACAGCACAGGACATTTTGCTATTCTGTTGTCTCGAACACTTCCCATTGCAAAGAATCCTTTTTCTCTAAGTAAGACAAGCAGATCATATGAAGAAAAAAAGTTGTCGAAATACACTTCATATCGCGATGGATTGTCAACATGAGAAAGTAGATTCAGAACAACGTTAGCTCCTAAGCCGAGTTCATCAGTTACTAAATGTTTGGTGCTACTAGCACCTCCATATGGTTCAAATTGATACAAATATCCATTAGAAGAACATAGGCACCATAACTTTGAACCCGAATCGCACCGGCTTTCCCTTGATAAACATTTTTGCTGAATGCCTACCATATCTTCATCAATAGACAACGTGAAAAAATACCAAACTGTAAAAACCTTTTGTTCAGTTCGCCTATAAGTGGTCGAAGCTTAGTAAATTTGTCATCTTTATCCAAATTCTTATTATCAGAGAGATGTATGTTGCGTTTTATTGACCGAAATTCGTTTCTAGACATTGCCTTTCTTACTAAATCAACACCTTTGTCTGAATCTTTAGACCAGTACATGTCTTGCTGGGGTAAAGTGTGGTATCCAGAAAATATGAGAATTCCAATAAACTTCTTCAGTTGATCTGTTGTAATTCTAAAGTTATGGCGATTGTTATCACATGCATATTTTATTGAAAACTGTTCAATTTGAGAAAAAATTTCATTGTCAAAAAACTTGTAGAAAACTTCTAGAGGCGACAATCCACCTACACTATTTTCTATTTCTTCTGTTAGATTACCCTGATCAGGTTGTGGTAAATTACTATAGGTAAAGCCGCTCTTGGCCCAATCAGGTTCAGGTTTTGATTTCTTTTGGCGCTTTACTTTTTTCGAAGATGTATTTTTAGTGTCATTTGCACTGCAAGACTTGGCAACTGCGTCTTTATTGCACGAATTTGTGCCGTGGGGATGAATTTCATAAGTACCGGCTATATCTTGAGAAAGATCATTGTAAGGATTTATCAAATTATCGTCTAAATCTTCCTCATCTGTGACTTCATCAATCTGAGGTGGAATATACACAGCATCAACTACATCATCCTCATCTACATCTGGTCTTCCTCTATAATTGCAACTAATTCTGCATGCGTAAGTGGTCTTTTGAATTCATATGACATCTACCAAAAGTGTGGTTATAATTATTATCAATTCTAAGTAATAAAATTGTAAACATACCATTATTATATATTGAAACTGTTTACACTATACTGTTTTATTAGAAAGTGTCACTTTTTCCGCAAAACTAACAGTGCTTCCTTACAAAATAAACACAGAAAGGAACATAAAATAGCCTGCGAACTGAACACGCTAAGCAATCAGCACCAAGTGTGTCAGAATATTCGACAGCGGCAACGGCCAACGTTGCGAAAACGCAACAGTCAAGTTCATTCTTGTTTTGCTCGATGCCGTAAAATATTGAGGATACTAATATTACACATGCAGTTGAGTCGGAATAAATTAGATAAATACTAAAAATTAGAAATATTGACACTTACTAAAATGATAGCAATTATTTGTGAAATTAAAATAGTTATATACTTAATTTAAAAATATATTCCTGAATTATTTTAAATTTATATGACAGTCTAAACCCTACTGAGTAAGACGGAATACAAAAAATATGTATTTATCTTTTATAGAATATCACAAAAAAATAAAATTTTTGAACTGTTGCGAAAACGCAACGTTGGCCGCTAATGGGTTATTAATGCAAGTTTCTTGGAGAAGAACTCTAATAGTTTTATACACAAGTGCTTTCTCAGACCCACATCTTAACTTTGGATACTTGCACAATTCATCTCATCTAGATTTGTTGAAAAGTAACACCCTGTTTCAATTTACCTGGGAAGATAAAAGATTATTCAATGATATACAGTATATTTTTAGTATTCTACATACCACCAATTTCACGTCTAACTTCTTTACTCGGAAAACTTGTACCGATATCAATAAATTGTATGTCCATGCCAGAGCCGTCCTTGGTAAAAGCGAGGCCTCGTGCATAAAGAAAGTACCTCCCCCCTCCACATTCACAAGCTATCATCCCTTTTTCCTACCGCTACCTACACAAATGTCACCACAACACAGGCCCCGTGTCTTGCTCGCATCCTAATTCATAGTGCTTCAACAATAAGAACTATTCGGCGGCGGATTACCCATTAAGCTGACTAGAATAGGAACGCAAAGAGTAAAGGGGCGCTGCAGTTTGTAATCAATTTAGTATTATAAAGCCGTTTATACCAATTGGTACCAAAAGCGGGAGGAAAACATTATTAGAAAATAGCGTGGGAGATGAAAAGATAGTGAGCTGGCTTTTTTGTCAATAGAATCCGAAATTGTAAATACTTTCGATTTTAGTGACATCATGAAAGTTTTGCTTCATCTAAGTAGAAACCTGCTACTTACTGCAAAGTAAACTATTGCTATAATTTGTTTTTTTTACTACTAAGTAAAAGGTCCCCTCTTATTAATTTGGCCTAGGGCGCTAATAAGGCATAATCCGCCGCTGTAACTATTGCGTGGTCACAATAAGCACTTTAATAACTAAATGCTTTTTAGTCCAAAATCTCAACCTAAATGTTATAGCGCGATGTTCTTGATGAAATTCTCCATTTATTATAGTTTTTGATTTATAATGACAAAATACTAGAGTTGGTTGAAAACTATATTTTATTGATAATTACCTGGCCGAAATCGATCGCCGAAAGATAATTATCAATAAAATATAGTTTTCAACCAACTCTATTATTTTGTCGTTATAGCGCGACTAAGGCCCTGCGGAGCGCGCCCTCAATAGGAGCGGGGCCTGGGGCCGCCGCCCCACTCTAAGGACGATTCTGTGTCCATTAATGTTTTACAAAAGCTTATCTTGTATGTGCCTCCTTTCACTAATAATTCCATTTTAGGTGGACAGGTAGTTCTACATTTATTTGATATCACACTTTTTGTAGCTCTGATATTTTTTCCAGAACTTTGGTACTGATATGATCGGCGACAATTATACAATTTATAAGGGAAATAAAAAATCAAACTAGCCAATGTGAACTAGGAAAGCTTAAACAAAATCTGATAAAAGCTATGGTTATAATAGGCATTAAAGAGCTAAATTATTTGAAAAAGAAGATGTACATTAAAAAAGGTCATTGAATGTTGCGTGCAAACCGAAGCTTCAAGGCAACAATTAAGTACTAAAACACACGGAACGGTTTCTGCCGAGTCGGCGCCGACTCGGCAGAGAAGCGGCTCAAAACACACGAGGCGTCACCGCAGCTTACGACCGACACGTTTTTATCGAGACATCTTTCGCAGTTGTCTAGTTGTGTCTGAGTGGTTCGCAGTATGACTTCTTCTGACAGTGATGATGATTTGCTTTTTCTAATAACTGCAGGCTTATTAAGAAAAAAAAGAAACGCAAATATTGGATACATCCCATAATAAATGAGAGGAAAAATAGAGGATTTTTTTACACACTGTATGACGAACTTAACGGAGATCCAGATAAATTCTTTAATTTTACCAGAATGTCAAGAGAAACATTCCAAGAATTGTTGTCAATAATTAAAGATTCATGTTCAAAAAGAAATACTACCATGAGGGAAAGCATACCAGTAGAAGAAAAGCTTCTTATAACTTTAAGGTAAGATAAATAAATAAAATCTAAAAAAAAAATTTATTCTTAAAAAAGTATTATATTATCATGTTTATTAGCAAAATAGCATTTAAAATAATTGCGTTATATCCGTATCTTGGGAATACGAGCTTCCAGGCGACATCAAAGGGGATTCAGTACTCTGCCGCTGAATCCCAGAAGGCCCATGTTGGGGCTGTTGTTGTGAAGGACTTTGGTTAAAGTCTGGAAGTCCGGAAGGTCCAGCATGTGGATTTAAGTATTGCCATTGATGTAGTATTCCAGATTGGTGGCTTGGAGCCTGGGTGGGAATTTGGTTATACGGTAATTGTGTTGAGTGTACAGAGGGGGCTGGTGACTGTATGGGATTATATTTATTTATGCTTTGCATAATGTCCATTCTCGCAGCAAATTTAAAGTGTGGGGGAATGGATTTCATAAAAGGCACTAATGATAACAAAAATAATCTATCGTCGTCTTCTTCAGAATTTACTGTTTGTGCTTTTTGTTTTTGACGAATACTATGATTATCAAGGGCCTCCACAAGTTTTTTTTCCAGTGTGTTTCCTTTTCTTTTTTTGGCGACATGAACAGTAGGAGAGTCATCATGTATTGTAGCAGGACTTTCTGGCGCAGATTCATTCTGACTGTTTGGTGATAGAGGAGCCCCATCATCCATAGATGTATCTGTGGGGCGACGTTGGATTACATCTGACAAAAAGCCCAATTGGTTGGCGTACATATAGGAACTTTTGACTTTTCGTCCTTGTCCTGACTTTCCTTTATTTTCTTTAAGTTCTCTAGCGTACCTATCCCAGGGCCGCATTTAGTCAAACAGCGCCCCTAGGCACACAAAACATTTGCGCCCTCCCTGCCACAATACCGGTCGCAAAATATGAGTTTTCTAGTCACTTATTTTATTTCAACTCGCTCTAAAATAATACATAATAACAGAATAACACAAAATACGTTTTTGATTATATCATGTACAGTGAGAATCTTATTTTAAGGCAATTTTCTTCTTTGCTTAGACTCAACAAAAATTCTTGTTATTTCTTCGAAGTCAAGGCTTTCAGTTAGTTCAGATTCTATGGCCATTATAGAAAGTGCATTGAGTTTGCATTGGCTTAAGGAGTTCCGTAAATGGTTCTTCACTCGTTTTAGGACAGAAAAAGAGCGTTCACCGCTGCAGTTGGTAACAGCTTTGCTTAACACTATTCTTAACACAATCTCCATGTTGGGAAATATGTTCTGCAAGTTCTTGTCGTAGATCATTTGGAGAAGAGGCTTGAAGGATGGTCGTTTCTTTTTGGTCTCATTCTCATATTCCTTTTCTCTCTCTGAATTTTCATTTTCACTATTCAAATAATACTTGAATTGCATGCACTCATCAGAAAAGCATTCTTCCAAATCATCTTTATACAGTTCAACAAGCTCTTTACATTTTGATTTGATCGCGTTATCTTCCAGTGTCCTTAAGTTCAACAAAAATCCAAACTTGCGATGGACACCCCTATAAGCGTTTGCCCTTTTATCGAGCTCTGTGGTTATTCTGTCAACAATAAGTAGAAATACATTTATTCTAAACATTTCTTTGGAGTTAAGCTCGTTAGTTTCATTGCTGCTGATCATCTCATCAAAAAATCTTCTCCGTTTTCTCACTCTCCTTTCTCCCCAATCATCTGATTTAGTCAACATTTCTGCTGCTGATGCATACTCGTCGAACTTGTTTCTTAGTTCTTGCACATAAGATTTAAGCGAGTCAAATAGTGATCCAACGGTTCCAAGGTCGATAGTTTCACGTTGCAGAGTAGCATTTACTTTCCAAAATTTTTCCATAATCTCGTTCCAAAAGATGAGCAAGAAGGCGTTTTCAAGTTTCATCATTTTCTTTTCCAGTCCCTTCGCCTCTTGCCGCGTTGTGGGCTTTTCGTTTTCATCGCTTATTATGTTTTCTAGCGCCTTCAATATATCTGGAAATGATTTATAAATTGCTTTGAGAGCGTCGGCTCTAGCTGACCACCTGGTAATCGAAAGTGATTTCACAACTGGAAATCCATCCTTAAGGACACTTTTTAGAATCTCCCAGCGATGAGTTGAAGCGCCAAAAAAATTGTATAACCCTTGCACGAGGTCGAAAAATACTACAGCTTTTTCCGATGCTTCTGCTGAAGCTACTCCAACTAAGTTCAAAGAGTGTGAGCAGCACGGAATATACTCTGCTAGAGGACATTGTTCCTTTATTCTGGCTTGAAGACCAGAGTACACTCCTGCCATGTTGGAAGCATTGTCGAAGCTCTGGCCACGACAATCTTTTATATCAATTCCGTGACACTCCATTTTTTTAAATAAAGCTGTGGCCAACTCTTCCCCTTTGTGTCCGATGTTTGGGAGGAACTCCAAAAACCTCTCTACTGGCGTAGTCTTTCCACCACTTGGATTGGGTAATACATATCGCACAACTAATGTAAGTTGATCTACATGGGCAATATCTGGAGTGGAATCCACAATTAAGGAGTAGTATTTTGCTTTCTTCAATTCTTGAATAATTCTCTTGAGAACAGTGTTGCCCATTATTATAATTATTTCGTCGCAAGTGAAATGTGAAAGGTAAGATGTACTACCTTGGCCTTTGTTGGCATGTTTACATATATGCTGGGATAGAAATGGATCAAATTGTGCTAACAGTTCAAGTACGCCTATATATGCACCGTTTCTGCTAGAACCGAACAAATGGTCTGATCCTCTGAAGGGGTAACCTCGAGTAGCAAGGTATTTAATAGTCGCAACAACGCGTTTCAAAACTTCATGCCAATACTTTACATCAGATTCCCAAGCTTCGACAAGTTTTTTATCAATGCGGTTTTCGACTTTTGCCCTACTAACATAAGACAAAACCGAATTTCGGTGGGCGGGAGAGTTTTCATGCGACTGCAGTGCGGCTACAGCATTTTTCCAATCATTGAAACCTTCAGAAAAAGAGGATGCAGGTGCAGCGTCATTTCCAAAAAGTCTGCAGTAAGCGCAAAAAACTGATGCTTTTGAAGGAGAGTAAACAAGCCAATCACGTGTTTTAATTTCACCATTCTTAAGGCGTTTTTTAAAGTAGCCCTTAGTACACCACCTTTTTTTACTCCGTAAATCCGCTCGGAAAGAGAAAAATCAGCTTCATCATTTTGTTTAAACCCATTTTTAGCTATGTGTTCTCGAGTTTTGTCGTCTATGTTCCACAAAGCAGGGTCATCATCTTCATCATCAGATATATTTGTTTCTGTTTGGGACTCTAGCTCTGAATTTTCCGATTGACTTTGCAAGTTATCTGAATTGGTAACTTTGGCACTAACAACCACACCTTCATCTTCAACTACATAATCCAGGTTCTGACTTACCGATGCTGATGCAGATACATTGCTTTCGATTGGACTATCAGCACCAGGAGTAGCACCTGCAACTGGACAGGATTGTTTATCTCTGGACAGAAAAAAACCACTAATTTTGTGAACTTTAGATAAAAGCTTTTCATTCTTTTCTTCTCTGTCTTTAGCGATTTTTCGAAATGCAGCACCACTTAGTTTTTTGGGCATTGTGTAACGATATAAATTGTTATGGCATAAATGTATTGTAGTGTGTGTTGCCTAACATTTCATAATTTTGGTGTCCTTGTCGATTTATTTTTCAAACTGCTTTCCATTTCCTAATTTTGATTGTGGTTATCTGAACCTGGTTTTTGGGAAATTCCTTGTCGTCGGCCATTGCTTGTTAAGCGCATGTGAGTGCGACCAGAATTTTTAATTTGAAGAATCCCTAATAAATTAAAGGGATCATCAAATATTTTTTATTAATTCCGACGTAATTATTTACCACTGAAAGGGACCACGTTTGTTGTGGAAGAAGTTTTTATCCCTGTGGAGGATTTAATGGTCTGCGTTTGGTAGCCACAATCAAAAAGCTCATTTCCATCTAAGAGGTTTGTGATGTTTGTTCGTTTATGTAAATTCATTCCTGTAATTTTAGCTGGTTAAGTAAGGGTTGAATCTCTGATTCCGAGATCATACTTCTGAATATAAAATATTTTACACCTGCATGGTACCGTGTTGAGGTGTCCTGCGTTTGGTGGCCGCGTCTTACATCCAGCATCCGTGATCCTTGAAGTGTTACCGTAGGTTGGAACACCCTCCTATAAAGGTCAGACGTTGATTGTTGTGTCGTACAGTGTGTTATTAAGCTCGAATTTACTTTCTTTGAACATTTTTAGTTAAATTATTGATTATTGAAAATTGTAATTTTACCCCTGTTTCCTATATTTTCCTTTTTTGATTATTTTATTTTATTCATTAAAAGATACTTACCGTTATCATTTGCACATAAATTATATCAGTCATTTTGTTATTCGAATCACTAAACGTTAATCAATTTCTTTATTCATTTAAGTACTTAAATAAAAAATAAATACATGCGTTCATTGTAAGGTTAAACAAGAAATAATTTGAACTAATATTATTCACTAAAACTACCGAAGAGTAGCTTATTTTAGGGTAGGTCTAATGAAGCGCTTCTGTTAGTCCCTGCTTTTGGTAATTTAATTAATTTCAAAAAACGTCATTTGCAATAATTATTATTAGTAATCAATCCTCCTTAAATCTTGTGGAAGCTAATATTTTCATCCATATCGTCATTTACTTTCATATCAACCGTTATCATCATACCTATTCATATATTATAGACGTATTGAAAATAATTGATAAGCATATTTTGGTTGGAAGAATTTATTTTGTTAAATTATTTAATTATCTCATGTTATGTTATTTACCTATTATTTTGATTTTTGATAATTATCTACATAAATTATTAAGTTCGGGGGTAATTAATTGTTATTATTTTCCTTATGATTGTTTTTTCCCATTGTTTAGTTTTTCTTACAAAAGACCTTTACCTATTTTAAATACAAAATTTGTTCATGAAAAAAAAACCGTGACAATTGTTGTGTTGTTTATATTTTGTAGTAAGTACGCACTAACAAATTAACTGATGTGATGGTGATTTGATTGACAATTTACAACACTAACAAAAGTCACGCACGGGCACGGTCAATGGACAATGGCCGACAACAACAGAGACTACAGAGTGACAATGACAAGATTGAAAAGTTCAAGCTACTGTCTCGCGGAGCTGAGCTGTCTGCTGTACGAGTCTACTTATTCGCCGATGTTTAAAAAACGCTGATTTGCGATTCTAAATTTATACTTAAGTGTCCTGTATAAATGCTGATTTTGTAAGAACTAAATTATAACGTAATGTCGTGCAAACAATTTTTAGTGCTGATCTGCTGATAATTATATATTTGTCAAAATAAAAATGTTATTTTATTTGATTACATACATATACATAATACATGTGCACAACATATATCAGTATCTGTATCACTATCACATGTAATCAAGTATGTAATGTAATACGATAGATAGAATGATCTCCAATTAATTCCAATCGAAATCTTGCTGTACACTAAAATTCTTTAGCGGTTACCCTTCGAGGAGTACTGTCCGCGGAGTGCGCCTACGAGTTACAACTTGTTTCGCAGCAACGCAGAAAGAACGTCTTCACGAGGCTTGCGTTGCGTCGCCCTATTTATGAACTTTATTGCACAAGCACAGTTATAATCAAAATTGTAGTTTATTATGACTGTGCAATAAAGTTTTCGCAGGCAGGCGTTCACAATCCGAACCTCAATAATTACGCGTACGAATAAGCGCGTATTGTTCTTCATTTCTTTTCTTGAACCTCTTAATATTTTGCGCCCTCTAAAATTTGGCGCCCTAGGCCTGGGCCTAGTTGGCCTAGTGGGAAATGCGGTACTGACCTATCCCTTATGTTTTTCCATTTTTTTTGAAGCAAAATGCCTGAAAAAGAGCTTTATTTAATAAGTACCCTTTTATTTCAGGTACCTAGCTACTGGCAATTCATTTGTCGATTTGCACTATGCTTTTAGAATTGGAAAATCCACAGCAAGTTTAATCACCCAAGAAGTTTGTAAAGCTATATGGACACATGCTAGACATATAACTTTTCCGTCGTTAACTACTGAAAAATGGCTCGAAATAGCCGAAGGATTTAAGAAAAATGCAAATTTTCCACATTGCATAGGAGCCATCGATGGAAAACATATAAGGATGATAAAACCTGCTAATAGCGGCTCTATGTTCTACAACTATAAAAATTATTTTTCAATGGTACTTTTTGCAATGTGTGATAGCAATTATTTATTTACATACGTAGACGTTGGCTCCTATGGAAAATCTAGTGATTCTGGAATTTTTAAAAATTCCACACTATATGAAAGAATGATAAATGATACACTGGAAATTCCTCCAGCAGATTCCATCGAAGGAGATGTAATTGATTATCCATTTGTAATAATAGGAGATGAAGCCTTTCCACTCTCAGAAAATTTACTTAGGCCCTATGGTGGATCAAATTTATCTTTTGAAAAAAAAATTTTCAACTACAGATTGTGAAGAGCTCGACGATACATTGAATGTACATTTGGTATTCTGGCTAATAAGTGGTGAATTTTCCACAGACCGCTTAACGTATCTGTTGATTTCGCCCAAGATATAATCAAAGCGTGCTGCGTACTCCATAATTTGGTCAGATTAAGAGATGGACACCGTGATGATGACATTAGATCAGCAAATGGCTTGGCAAATTTAGCCACTGATTCATTGAGCAGAGGAAATCCAAGAGCTCTTAACTGCAGAGAAAAATTTACTAACTATTTTGTTAATATTAATCCGCTGGAATGGCAAAACGCACAAATATGAAAATTATTATTAAGTTAATACATGGCGTTTCAGTTTTTTCGTTCATAACTTCTGTAAACGATAGAACATATTAAAAAACTTTTATTATTTTGATATGTTCTATCGTTTACTGAAGTTATGAACGAACAAACTGAAACACCCTGTATAATTAAATACTGATGATTTTTTATTAATAAATAAATTTAGTTTTCATGTAATTACCCATTTGTCTTTTCTCCTCCACTGCAGCACCCTCATCAACAAAGGCGTTGGTTACCTCTTCCCAAGAACGTTTCTTTTTTATTTTGTTGGAATAATCCTCTGAACGCATATCCCAAATCGCTGGTCGAATATGAATCTCATTGATTAATTTCTCAACGTCCAAAGTTTCCATACTGGTCTGACAACGCCGAGGTCACTATTTAATAACAAAAACCGCCACAACACCGCTTACGTGTGTTTAGTCCCATAAGCAAACATGTACTGATGTTCCGACTACAGTCGTAAACCCGCGCGCGGTGCATGATGGCCAGCAGGGTACGCGCTGCCACCGCCATCACGCACCGTCTGTTTCATTCAATAGAACTGCCATAAAGGATGCACCGCTTCGGCAGCCGACTCGGCTGCCGACTCGGCAGAAACCGCTCCGTGTGTTTTAGTACTTAAACCCATGCAGGACAAAGAAGGAAGTAACTACGTCAAGGAACAAGCGCAAAAAGTCGATGCAGTGAATAAAACAAAGAGAGAGGGATAAAAAAATCACCGCTCAACAACCTGTAATATCAAAATGGAGGTCATCCGCTATCAAAAACAGGTCAATAGAACATCAGGTACGTTATACATCTGGTAACGTTAATAAAACAATTAAGGATTGTACTAATATGGTCGAAATCATTTTATAAATCAGTGGGAGAAATTGTGACTTTTATAAAATGCAAAATCATTTTGCAAATGTGTGTAAAAACAAAAGGAAAGTAAATGAAATTGAAAACAATTCAATGGAACATATAGTGGGTAGATGTTACTTAGAAATTATGTGGGTAAGTGCTCATTCAAAATGGATGTAATGCGTATATCGTACGTAACCGTTAATCAAACGTAACCTTAATTTTTATGGCCACTGTTCATAATGAAGAAATAGCCCAACGCTCATGTCTAGCAACTGTCAACTGTAAATTATTTGTTTGTTGTCATTTATTATTATCATTGTTATAAACCTCTTTATTAAAAAATGGATGATCCAAGTTTATATCAGATTTTGTTATTATTATTACTACGACGTCATCGTAATTAACCTTTATCAAGGAATCAGAGACGTTGGTGGGTTAGGCCAATCAACAGAAATCGGGAGCAAAATGGAGAATTAATTCTGGAAATTAAGCTACATGACAGAGAACGGTTTTGCTGTTATACCAGAATGGCTACGGAATTGTTCGATAGACTTTTGAGTATGGTAGGGCCGTATTTGAAAAAAAATAGTATTAGGAAACCATTAAGTCCGACCCAGAGGCTTGCTATGACATTAAGGTTTGTTGACAAAGTCCCGCTCTTATGAGCTGAGTACTAATTCTGATATTCTAGATTCTTGGCAAAAGAAGATTCGGATTTCTCCATTGCAAACGGCTATCATGTTGGTAAGTCGACTGTTTGCACGTGTATTCAAGAGGTAACAGCAGTTGTTTGGAACGTGTTGTCTCCAGCCATTCTTAAATCGCCAACGGTTGAAAATTTCAAAGAAATTTCAAATTCATATTGGAAGATATGGAATACGCCCAACTGTCTGTAGTATTGATGGCAAACACATTCGAATCACAACACCACCAAATAATGGTTCGCTTTTGTATATTTATAAAAATTACTTTAGCATAATATCGCTCGCTATTAGTGATGCTAATTATAATTGTGTGTATGTGCACATTGGGCATTTGGTTCCATTGATAATGGCGGTATTTTTGGTTCATCCCAGTGTGCTAATGGTTTAGCAAATGGAACTTCTTCCTGTACGAGAAATTAATACTTTAATGGAGCATTTTTGGTGGGAGACGCGGCTTTTCCATTAACTAAAAATATAATGCACCCATACCCGGTGTTCAGACATTCTCGTGCGTGTCGTGTTATAGAAAACACTTTCGGCATCCTAGTATCCAGATGGAGGATATTTCATCGTTGTATATGTGCGTCACCAAATAATATTGATAATATAGTGAAAGCAGCCTCGTGGCTGATTTCTTGTCCCAATACAACTATAATGATGAGAGAAAAAACAACCGTTAACAATAGCCGCCATAAAAAGGAAACCAAAAAATGAACTCAATCAAATGTTAAAAAACATAAAAGAAGACCAAATGTCGGATAGGCATATTCAATGGATAAAAATGAATGTCTCCAACGAGCATGGCAACCTCGAAGACCTAACCACAAAATATATTATACATGAAGAAATGTTATTTACAAAAAGTAAGAAAGGGGAGGATTGGTGGTTGATTTACATACCTGATAAAGTTGTAGCAGATCTTATATGGAAATACCATAAGGTGTACGGACATTTTGGTACAATATAGAAAATGGGTGCTATTTACCAAATGCAAGAAAAAAAATTGCTAAAATAATTCCATCATGTGATCTGTGCCAAAAAACGAAAATTCATAATAAACAGCCACAAGGATGAATGAAAAATGTCATGGCGGAGGAGCGATTAGGACTAGTGTCGGTAGATTTGTTCGGACCGTTACCAGTGGGGGGGGGGGGATATGAACCAAATTAGATGTAATATAATTGGAACACATTGAAATAATAAGTAGACAATAAATACTTAATAAATACTAGGTTAATCCATCAAGACGATATAGGTATATTGAAAGATGTAAAGAAATAGCATTAACATATTCATTGTAACGCGAACCTCCGAACCAAATATAATAAATGTTACTATGTAGATATTATTAATCGTTTCAAAGAAGATATTAACTTCAAACATCCCGTGAAGTTCCTGCGACATCACACGATCGACCCGAAGAAAGTCGTCGTCAAGTTTAGGTGTTTTACACCGTATAATGAAATACTTGCGTTTACTCACAGCATAGTACAAATAGTGATAAAGAGAAAAAAAGGACTTACTACAATATCTGATCAACGGGGTAAAAGCACAAATACAAAAAAGTATTCTGCACAGGTACGTGAGGAGATCAAAGCACATATTGATAGCTTCCCACGTGAAGAAAACCATTATAGTGGAGTGTCTTAAGCGCCTGAAATATAAAAATCTCGGAATCCAATTACTGTGAACGAATCCAGATTGAAACAAAACAAACGAATTTACAGATGCTATATTCATTATAGCATACCAAATAGCACACGGCCACCTTTTGAATCTACGACCCGTATCGTAATTGGCACACTTGTGATCCAATGCATCAACTCCCGCTCTTGTAGAATTATAGTATTGTATAATATCTGGTTCTTTGATTCTTCATCTACTCTGTTGTCATGATGCATAGATGACAGTAAAAGAACATATTTGTTTGGTTTTGGTACGTACGATAAGTTGTAGCGCTTGTGAACACAAACGTAGAAGTGCTCGTCTATGTTTTTTTATTTGGTACTATATACGGAGGTATTTCCCTTTTATTCTTACGAACAGTGCCCACATAAGTGAGCCCGTTCTTTCTCAATTCGTCAACTAATTCCATTGATATAAACCAGTTGTCTCCGGTGACATTTCGGTTCGTATTTTTGATTGGATCAATTAGTGATAGGACTGTTACGGTTGGCGCTGATAGTTTATGTGGATTGAGCGACAGATGTTCTGGTTTACCTGTATAGATAAAAGCATTGAGCAGGTAGTGAGTCGTTGCATCACAAAGGCACAATATCTTCAAGTCGTATTTGTTAGGTTTACTTTTCATGTATACACGAAAAGAACATCGGCCTCTCAATCCTACAAGCATTTCGTCTATTGTAAGACATTCGCCGGGACTATAACAATTTTTGCAGTTATGTATGAAGGACACAAAGATGTCACGTGTAATTTATCAGGTATTCTCGATTCTCTTGTAGAAATACTATCAAAACGTAATGCGACTAACAAAAACAAAAACCTCTTTAGAGACATTGTAGCTCGGAAAATGTCCCTGCCAGTTCCGTTTGACGTAAATAAACCGTCGACGTCTTCATGGTTAGATTTGAAAACCGATGTCAATTAAAGCAATCCGAAAAATTCTTTCGTCTCAAATGAATCAGTGAAATTCACAAATGAGGGAGTTTTTCCGTATTTATAGGCCAAATCCGTGATTTTCTCATTTGTACAGTCTACAATTGTGTTAATCATTTCGTCAGTTATAAGAAGAGACCAGTAATTGACAGGGTTATTATATTTCAAGCCTTAAGCCGCTGCTTTTAGTCCAGGTAACTATGCAATAATATTATGGCTTCTGGTCCGACTGATTGTGGGAGGTCGTTTGGACCATTCTTACCATATACATAATCTGTAGATGATGATACATCCGAAGAATTATATGAGTCCGCACTGCTTCCTACACTAGCGCCAATATTGAAATCGCCTTCAGTTTTGTTGGCCACATCATCATCGTCGTCTACGTTATATTCTTCATCCAAATCGTGACTACTATTGATAGAAAGTGTGTCACTAATATCATCGTCTTCTTAATTGTTCAAAAACAACTCACGTGCTTCTTCATGTGTATATTTACAACCGTCAATATGAATGAAATTCATTGTGAAATAGATTTAAAACACACACGTAACTGGTATGGTCGGATGAAATCTGACCCAAAAGCGTATAAATGCACCCTTGCGATGCTTCAATCAAACTGACAATTGAGGTATATAATTGAACGCGTATTCCATGAGATGTCACGGAACCCCCACGACATAACTGCAGCAGCGCCTAAAATGCGGTAAATTTAAAATGCGCCGTGTCAGTTCTGACCCGACGATACCAGCTAAGGGTTAAGTTCGGCGACTAAACACGGCGCGCCATGAAAAGTAGTACTTCTCCTCCACATAAAATAATATACTATTTCGTGATAATGTTTAAATGTAAAAAACAAAATTATTTAAATAGTTTGCCTATTACAATAAAAATTACTAAAATTAAATTTGCTGGTTTTCATCAGTTTCTTCTACTTCACTTATTTTTATAATAGGTGATGCATTGAAACATTTCCGACATCCGCAAGCACTTCCACATCCTTTTTTACAATAAATTACAAAATAACATTTTCAGTAGGTAAATTATCTGGAGCTGCATATTCTTTCATCATTATTGGTTCAATAAAGAATTGACTATCTTTATTGGAGCATTTAAGTTCTTTTAAATTATGATACTCATTCCTTCAATTATATTTCGTAATTGGCTTCTATGCTTTTTTGCTCATGTTTCTTGGATTTTATTATTAATACTGGCTTATGCTTTTTCAACTTCAGTTTATCAGCACAGATAGCATACTGATTTAGTTTCCGATAAATGGGATATACTACATTCTATCTTATCTTGATTTTCATTCATCACTTCAGCAATGCTGCCTGTTTGTTGTTTTATTGCTTCTTTACAACCTTCAATTTCTTCACTACATATTTTCACACTTTCCATGATTGAACCCAATGCAGCTTTCACTCCTAATTTCTTCATTGGACAGCATCTGTCACAGCACCAAAGAATGTTCGGCCATTCATTAATAAATTTATACACAGTTTAGTAGTGATGTAAGGCCGATCCTAACCCAAAAAGTCACCAGATTTAGTGACTTTTCTAGTGACTTTTTGGGTTAGGGTCGGCCTTACATTTTCACGAGATGTTTTTAGTCAGGGTAATGTAGGTTACTTGAAGGTCATTCGCGTTTGGGTTAGGATCGGCCTTACATTCTATCGATGTGCGCTCACGTAAACTATACGAATGTAAATGGCAGCGGGAGGGTTCTGAAACGGGGGTAAAGCGCGCTGGTGGTGACTTTGAGGAGTAAATGGAGGTCGTTCGTCTGGGGGTTAGAAACGGCCGTACTATTTTACGAGAGAGAGAGGTGGTGACTTTCAAAACTAAAATAGAGGTCATTCGTCTGGGTTAGAATCGGCCTTACTATTTTACGAGAGAGGTGGCGACTTTCAAAACTAAATAGAGGTCGTTCATAATGTAAGCCGATTCTAACTCAATTGAAGGTCAGATGACTTTGAGCAGTAGAGGGATTCTGAACTTGACTATAGTGGTATATATGCGGGTCCCGATTTCAGTTGCAATGTAGTTTTGCTTGTGATAGTTGATGTACTCAACACAACCATCGATAATGTCGGCGCTAAAAGATGTAGTGATGAGGCGGCCAAACGAGCTTTACGAACCAGTAGAGGTAAGGGGGCATGTGATATGGGAGAGTCTGAAAATGATGTGGACGGATGGGTTCTCTGTATCGTTTCTAGTGGAACTAATACGATACATGACGTACCAAGCTCAACGGGCCGAGAAACGGGAAAAGCAAACGTTTTTTGGACGACTTCTCCATATGATGGTGGACATAGCAGATCGTCTAGTACGGATAGGAGATAATCTGCAAAGACCGATATCGTTTCCAGAATTTCGAGACATGCTGTACATCACAGCATTATCTAGGACATTACGCCTCATGGACCAGAACGAGGAATGCATGAACGAATTAATAAAAGAGTCAAAGAAAATAATTATTATTAAACATTATCCACAATCATATCCTACGGCGTCATACAAATAGATTCTGAACTTGGCTAAAGTAGGACACGCGTTCTGAACTTGGCTAAATCACGGGTGCTAAACTTGACTGATGGTTTGCGACTCGATATATGTAAATGTGGAAGGGGTGATACGCTATATAATGCGGAAAGGATTATTAAACCCACCGATCTTAGAACGGCAGTGGAACGCCTGAAACAAGAGTTTTCCGCGCTCGTGTTTGACGCACAACACGAGGCGGTGTACGGGAGAGGTGATTATAGTGAAATTATAAATGAGGCTGTCGGTGTATAATAGCTTTGTGTCGGTGCCGAATTTCGGTAGCACGTAATCGTAATGGAAATCGTAAAGAAAAGTTTTGGATACGTCTAAAACCGCAAATCCCGCATAAATAGGCTTATTGAGGAACACCTCTAGTCGATTCATTTAAATAATGACCATATCCTTATCGAAAATAGTGCAACTATGAAAATTTGGCTTGGCAATCAACTCTCTAGCGCCGTGACGTCCCTCCCAGCGAGTTACTAAACGCACATCTTTATATTTTCTCACATTTTCCATCAGCTTTCCGAACACGCTGTTAATCATTAACTTGTAGAAGTTTTTGTCAAACACGTTTCTAGACTGTTGACGCATAAGCGTATTCAAATCGATATATTTCTTTAACCATGACGATTGTTTAAAACGTAGCACACGATGGATTTTAGCGAGTCGTAAGCCATGCTTGAGGTACAACTTTAAATTCCTGTAGTGGACTATGTAGTTGCGTTTCTGGTACAACGTAAGCAGTAATTTCTTTAACTTTGAACCCGAGGGAACCATGTGTTCAGGACCTAAGGGTAGGTCACTATGCAAGTTATGCAATTCCTCAGGATAATCTAAATCGCACTCTACGATGTAACCAATATCCGCGTCGTGGGGATGGTTTAATATATCCAAGTTTTCAAAATCTTCTACAAAGGAAAAATCGCCGTAAGGTAAAGGCTCGCACATTGTGACCCCGTACAAGGAATTTATATCAAAGTACATGAGGTAGCTCGGTGCAACGTTAGGATCGTATCTCTCCTCCATATATTTATTGTTCGCTTTCGCGTATCTAGTAGAGCATTGAGTTACGCCACCACGAATACCCGCCTCGATAAACATGATTTGATCGATGTCCGTCATAGGTTCTAATCTAATTTGAGTCATTTTGAGCATTGCGTCAAAAGCTAGACCGGGAGCGGTAAAATAGTGGAGGGGGTCAAGCTCGTAGGTACGGATACACGTCGATCGAAAGTTTTCAAAAATATCCGCCAAAAGTAGGACATCCGTTTTCAAATACAAGTCCGCATATTGACCCAAGTTATCGATCGAAAACGTATTCCACACCGTCAACGCATGAGCATAATCGTCATCGCTAACGCCTTCGTTACGTAACTGGCTGAAAAAAGCGTCTTTATGCGGTAACTCGGTTTCACTTAATCTCTCCCACGAATCCACATACTCGTAGGGGAAAACGCCGTTTTTCGTTAACAAATTAAATTCGACGTCATTATTACTATGCGATCTCGTAATGGTTTTTATCTCGTTGCCCAAGTACGAAGACAACTTATCTAAACCGCTACTCATAAATCTAAACGAATCGATAAATCTAAAATTAATTTTCGTATTATTTACATACTTGGTAAAGGAGATGTACTTATCCTTGTTTAAAGGCAAGAGTTTAATGTCGCCAGGTATACCGGTAGCCAGTTCGCGAATGAGAAAATGAGAGTCGTACCCGCTAAGGTTGTGAAATACGACTGGTATTACGTGGGAGTCTTGAAAATTGAGGTTACACCCTCTGTGGGCCGCACCCCTGTACTTACCCCTGCCCAAGTGTGAGTGGTCCCGAACCTTAATTTCGTTCTCTAAAAAGGGTTTCTCGCAAATGTGACAATGAGTGGCACTATCGAAGCTTTGAATCTGCGCCGGGCTTAACGTTTCCATCGGAACTATGTCTTCAAAAATGCTATTACACCGAAAGGCGATATCCCGCAATTGATTAACAAACCACGTGATGCAGTCGGCTCCTAGATATGCTAAAAATTTTGATTGCGAGTCATCGTACGAGCATTTTAAATACAGGGCTATAGAAAAGAGTAAATGTCGTTGTTGATACAATGTAGCGTTTGCATTGTCAAAAGTATCATCGCATTTAGCTAAAATGCTTTCTAGATCGGCGTAAATTGCAAACGGGACTTTTTCCTTGTACAAATGGTGACTAAACTCTAAATATTTTCCGGCGTCATCGGGCAGGCGCACGGAACATTTATTTATTTTGTGACAATGGGTTGTGTGTTTCCGTAGTAGAGTATCGGAAGAGAAATGGTTTAAGCATACGTTACAAAAAAAAAATTTATGACCCCGCTTTGAGAGCTGCGATGATAATAACGCCGACAGATCTCTAATCCACGCGAAATGATAAAATTTTTCGCTCGAGTTATTAGCGGACGGCAAAGTTGACGATAGCACTAACAAGTTGATAGTTTGCGCATTAACATTTTCGCTTAACAGGAAAGGAAGCACCTTTCTTTTTACCACGCAATACAGGTTAATAGCTAAATCTTTAAGCCGCTCAAATTTCTTAACCCTAACCCAGGGATGCACAGACTTATTAAGACTAGGGGCCACTCGGGCAAATCATGAACTGATGGCGGGCCGCCAGAAGTATAGGTAATTAAAGACAATAAAGAATTGATAATAATGTATTAAAATTGAAAAAGAATTTATTAATTTGAAGCGTGGCACTGCATAGTGCTTACAATCTTTTTTATATTTGGCTCAAATTTACTTGTAGCAACACGTAAAACCGCTTCCAAACTTTCATTTGCAAGGCGGTTGCGATTTTTTGTTTTATTATTATTTAGTACTGAAAAGGTTTGTTCACATATATAGGTAGAACCAAATAAGCTGGCACATTTCAGAGCGTTTATGCGCAACTCTTTGTATGTATTTTTATCAATGCAGCGGTAAAAGTTCAGCAAGTCTCCTTCGTTGAATTTGTTGCGTAAATCTTGGTCGTTTTGAATGTCGATAATTTCTAACTGCATTGACTCTGGCGCATTTTCAACTGAAATCGTGAAAGGATTGCTGAATATGTCCAACAGAGGTTTCACTTTTTTAAACTCCGAAAATCTGTCTTGAAAAGATTGAATCAAAATATCTAGCTTTTCTACATAACTGAAATTAATCGCAGTTTTGTTGAATTTTGCAGCCATTTTCTTATAATTCGGAAAATGATTGTAATTTCCAGAATTCAATTGCGATCTGAAAAGTGTCAGCTTGCACTGAAAGGATGATACATGAGCGTAGAGCTGGGATATCAGTTGATTTTTGCCTTGAAGCCGTGTGTTCAAAACATTCAAATGATTTGTAATGTCAACTAAAAAAGCCAAATCACACAACCAATCAGGATTTTTAAGTTCCGGGACATCCCTTTGCTTTTCCGCCAGAAATATTCCAATTTCTTCTATTAAATTTAGAAATCGTTCCAGTGTCAATCCACGACTTAGCCACCTTACTTCTGTATAATACAGTAAATCTCCATATTCGCTTTCGATGTCATCAAGGAATTGTTTGAATTGCCTGTGATTGAGTCCTCGTGATTTTATGAAATTTACAGTCGAAACTACCACTTTCATGACATTTTGAAATTCAATTTTTTTAGAACAGAGGGCTTCTTGGTGTATAATGCAGTGAAACTGCATGATATCTTCAGCGTTTATGTTTTTTTCTTGCAGATGCTTTTTCAGCAAAGTAACTAGCCCGGAATTGACACCAATCATCGAAGGAGCACCGTCAGTCGCAACTCCCGATAATTTTGATAAGTCCAAATCAGTTTTTGAACACTCATCCACAAGTACATTGAGTATATCAACTCCTTTGGTTTGACCTTTCAATGAACACATTCCTAATAACTCTTCTAATACTTCAAAATCTTGAGTAACACCTCGTATGAATATGAGAAGTTGAGCTGTGGAACTAATATCAGTGGATTCGTCGAGTGCTAATGAAAAAAATTCAATGATCTTAGTTTTTTCAGTTAATTGTTAAGCAATATGACCTGACAAAGACATAATTCGTCTTTGGATAGTCATACGATTCAGTTGAATTTTCTCAAACTTTTTTGCTGCTTCTGGACACATTTTCTTAGCGGCAATTTCTATGCATTCTTTTACAAAATCCCCATCATTGAAGGGGCGACTTCGCTTTGCTATCATTTGAGAAATTTCATAACTAACTTCTGTAGCTGTTTCTGAATCTTGAATGGGTTTTGTAAACATCGCTTGCTGACCAATAAGCTCCCGTTTTAAAGACAACATTTTTTGCTTTCTTAATTCGCCTGTAAACTTTGTAAAAGTAGGATGCTGCGTTTGATAGTGCCTTTTTACATTATATTCCTTTGCAATCGCAACAGAATTCTTGCAAATTAAACAAACAGCTTTGTTATGCGACCATACAAAAAAGTATTTCTCAGTCCAAATTTCTTGGAACTGCCGATTTTCATCTTTAACCTTTGGTTTTTTACTAGGTCCTGGCTTGTCCATGTTGCGTTCTAATCCTGGCTAGAATTAACACAGCACCTAAAAACATTTACAGTACCTACTTAAATTACACTTATTAATAACAGAGTTTTACTTACGATTTCACAACACAATTATACACGGCACTTGACGGGTTAACACCGCAACAGGAAATCTACGTTGAATGTGGATCAAAATATATGACACCGGCTCGTCGAGTTAAAATCTACACTAGAACTATTGCCTTCCAAAAACACTATTATTGAATATTAATGAATCTGCGTGCAACTGTATACGGGAGACGAAGCTGTGGGCGGACTGACGCTCCGCAAATAGCAATAAAAATAAACATCCGGCCCTTACAGTTCTCAGTATTGCAAGGATTGCTTCTAAGAAGTATTCGAACAGTTAGGTGAAAGCTCATACATTCAAAATTACGGAAACTTTAAAAATAAGCAAAAAAATATTGGCGCGGACTGAGAGTCCGCACGTTAGCATTCGAAGGTTAAACTGCACTTATTCTCAACTCAATCACTTATTACTTCACTTAGCATTTTCGCGCTTATTTCTCTCTGTTAACACTTCACTCAAATTAAAACCGAACTGTTAGCGTGGCTTTTATACCGCGCGTATAGACTCGAAAACTGTGTGGAGAAATCTCGAAATCGACTCTGGAAGCTTTGCTGTCGGCGGGCCATCAGTATTCGACGGGCGGGCCGCATGCGGCCCGCGGGCCGCGGTCTGTGCATCCCTGCCCTAACCCTACCAAGGTGTGCTTTTGAGGCACAATTGATTTTGAAATTGCTGGAACTTTGTAAGTTAACTGCCCACAGACTGGAGGATTTTTGTATTCTCAAAATAAACTATTTAACACAGAATGACATAAAAATTTTTTTAAAATATTTTTCCTATTTTACTAAAAAAATTAAACATAATTTACCGACACGTCCTACCAAGGTGTGTCTTTGAGGCACATACTGTTATTATACTATAAAATGCATTGCTACGTTATTTAAAACTAGGTATGTGGGTAAATCCCCCGTAATAAGATATGCTTTATATTTCGGGACTTTCCCCTTCCAGTTGCATATGAAGGGGAATTCCCTGAATGCGTTTTGCTAAAACAGTCAGCTTACAAACTGCATTGTTATTCAGTGTATTTGTGACTTTCCTAACGAACGCATTGGCCGTTTTAGGTGTCTATTGGTTAATTTTATTTCTTTTACCTAGTGGAGAGTATATAGACCAGGTAAGCAAAATAAAGTTTTGATTGACCCCAGTAAAAATAGATTTGTTGTTTTATGTTTATTTGGTTTTGAAATTTATGCAGTATGGCTAATTGGGTGACTGACCGACACCGGCCACTAACTGAAACGGAGTTGCTCGATGCATTACACGAAAGCGATGAGGATTTGGGAAGGAATGTAAATGATGGTGTAGATGAAGAAGAGCCAATAAATGACGAAGCCTCTTCTAGTGAAGTGGATTATCAAGAAACTGGCGATGAAGAAAGCGATGAACAAGAAGGAAGTGACGATAGTGATGCTAATGATGAACCGCCCGGCCATTCGCAAACTTTTATTGGAAAAGATGGTACCGAGTGGAATGCCACGCCGATTGCCAAGGGAAAAACACGTGCACATAACATAATTACAACAGCTTTGAACAAAGTGAAACTTCCACCTGGAGTGCATGTTGATACTCCTTGTGATGCATTGAATTTGTTTTTTGATGATACGGTTATTGGTGTTGTGGTTACTTTCACTAATAAGGAGGCTGTTCATATTCTTGGCGATTTGTGGAAACCAGTTGACGACGTTGAAATCCGTGCTTTCTTGGGCCTTTTGATCACTGCTGGAAGAAATAAACAAGGAATGGTGGACTATAATGAGCTATGGAATCCTTTATATGGAAATCCTGTTTATCGAGCGTGTATGTCACGAAATAGATTTACTCAATTACTAAGATTTATTCGTTTTGACGATAAAGCGACCAGAACCCTCCGAAGGCAAAAGGACAAGTTGGCACCAATTAGAGACCTGTGGGACCGTGTTAATACAAACTTGCTGAAATATTATCTTCCTGGCAGTAATCTAACCATCGATGAACAACTGGTGCCTTTTAGAGGTCGTGTATCTTTCCGACAGTACCTGCCAAGCAAGCCAGATAAGTACGGTATGAAAATTTGGTGGATATGCGATAGTGGAACTAGTTATCCGTTACGTGGTATACCGTACTTAGGAAAAGAAGGTCTCAACAGAGCACAAAACTTAGCGCAAAAGGTGGTTGAAGACCTTTGTGAACCTTTTCTGAGAACTAAAAGGAATATTACGTTCGACAACTTCTTCACCAGCTACGAGCTTGCATCCAGTTTGCTTACCAAAGGCCTAACTTGTGTAGGAACGCTCAGAAAAAATAAGCGCTGCATACCACCAAATTTTTTACCTCACAGGCGACGGAATATTGAAAGCAACTTGTTTGGTTTTCAGAAGACAATGACTTTGGTATCTTATGTACCTAAGAAAAATCGCTGTGTCATATTATTATCTACAATGCACCACGACTCCACCATTGATGAGGAAAATAAAAATAAATCTGAAATCAATAAGTACTACAATTCCACGAAAGGAGGGGTGGATACACTTGATCAGATGGTACATGCATATTCAGTGAAACGCAAAACTAATAGGTGGCCTTTGGTCTATTTTTTCAATATAATTGATGTGTGTGGAGTAGCTTCATTTGTCATTTGGAGAAATATCCATCCTGACTGGCATATTTCCAAAAAACGAAGACTTCGCAAAATTTTCTTACGAGAAATTACAACAGAATTAGTACTGGGGCAAATTAGACGTCGTAGTTTGAGTGACTTGCGTAAAAGTCATACTTCATTGATACAAACTACGTTGAATCAAGTACCAACCACAGCGGAGTCTTCGGCTCGAGAAGTAAGAAAACGAAAACGGTGCTATATTTGCCCATCAAAGAAAAGCAGAATGTCAACACAGTTATGTGATAAGTGTAAGCAAACGGTTTGTGGTGAACATTCAGAGAAAATACTCACGTGCACAAATTGCAAACTACATAAATAACTTTTAAATATTTTACTATCTTGTACTATTTTTAAATTATATCTTCTGACACACAATATTCTTTCTATATGTTTTAATGTTACTGTATACCTACTACATAAAATAAATAATGCATATTTTGCTATTATTTACATCAACAATGTGTACAAATAGATGTGTGCCTGTGAGGCACACCTTGGTAGGACACGTTACGATAAGACGTTGGTAGGGTTAGGGTTAATGTCGCTAAGTTTCATGGGGAATATTATCGAATCACGATTCAATACCTCATCGAAATGAGGATAGTTATTAACTCTATCGGGCTGTTCTTTAACGGGGAACAAAGCTGAAACAACGGCCCAAAGAAAACAATATCGATCACGATTTCTAACATTAACGACGGCCCTCTTTAGGGCTATGAAACGGAGGACTTTAAGGTAAGTCGAAAAGAAGCCTCCCCTAATAGGAACGTACCGATTTATATTTACTTTTAAATACAACACCTCACTGAGCGCCCAACCCGATCCCTCTTCCTGAAACTCCTCCAATTTGGTTTGCAGTGTGTCAAGCACGTTATCCGCAAACCATTGTTTACGGTCGGTGCCGGCCGTAATTACGTAGTTTCTCGTTGAAAATGTCTTTACATCGGTATCGTGATTGTGGGGATCGACGAAGTTACAAGCTTATACCACGTTTACCTTCACCATGGAACGCTTTAATACGATATTGACTTTACGCGAGAAACAGTCGTATGCTTTTTGTAAAAAAATTAAAGGATCTATGTATACAAAGTTCACGATAATTCCCGTGAGAAGTCTACCATCAAAGCAGGACTGTAACGAACGCCAAACCAAAGAACGCGTATTAGTAGGAGTAGGAGGAGGAGGAGGAGGACGACGACGAGTACTACCTATTCCACAGCCTCGTTTGCTAGCAATACTTAATTTACGTTGTTGAAGGATAGCAAGATAATGCTTTAATAATGCTAAATTAGCCTCCAGTCTTCGTGGGTTCTCATCGTTACTACCCACGTGAATGTTATTGGTAATAGCTTTTTCTAACAAAGATATATTAGTCCTAAGTATGCCAATGTGCCTTACAATTTCAGATTTACGCTTCACTAATTTAAGTGCACTGCTAGTCAATCGTACAATATCGCCGCTCGTAGTCGATACTGATGACGACTGCATACTTACTAGGACTTTGTAGAAATTAATCCAATATACGTATCCAAAGAAATTTCTTTGTAACACACACACACACGCAATAGACACGTGCGAAGATAAGGTTATACCCCCCCCCCCCCCCCCCCCCCCCGGAAGACCAGTGCAAGGAACTATGTACTGCAACCGAGTAAACGTGAGTATCTGCGTGGTTTACTATTATTCACCTTATATAGACTCAGACTCGGAGGTCAACTGGGGTGCACGTGTTCTTTTTGCATACGTGTCAATATTATTATTATTATTATCGGAGTGCAGGTGTTCTTTTTTTAGCATACGTGGCAATATCATTATCGGTCAACAGCAGGTGTTCGTTTTGCATACGTGTCAATATTGCTGCATTTATTCCTAGAAACGCGGCGCGATGCCTCTTATCCCCACCCCCTGCTGACGTTAACAAAAGTTGTATGATATACGGTGGAAATTAGTTTGCGTTCATCATTATTAAGTACAACACGTCATGGCTACACCGCGGAAAATGTCCAAGCTATCGCTAAAGAAAAAAGTATCGCCTGCACCGACAGCCAAGAAAGTTAATAGTGGGTTGCAACTGCCACCAAATAATGGAGGACCGATACAGCAGGTGAATAGCGGGCCGCCACTACCACAAAAGAATGGGGGACCGATGAAGCGGGTGAATAGTGGACCAGCACCACCACCACCACTACCACCACAACCACCAAATAATGGAAAGCTGATGAAGCGGTTACTTCTACAAAAATTTGACAATGGAGGGCTCCCGAATTTGAACCAAGACTACAGCATAATCACTGACGAGAGCCAGCAGGCGAAACTTCGGTAATTATGATTTTAGTGATGAATTTCATATTACCAATGGGTCCTCGTATGCTTATATGTATGTCATATTTACTTTGTAGTACACCGGAACACCTAGGCCAGACCTATGAGCTGGAGGAGTTGCTCCAGCAGCTCGAGGGGGACGCCCAACACTTTTACGATCCCGACCGGTAAATATGAAATTTGAAAATAAAATATGTTTGTCTACATTGCATTATTTTTTTTACAGTATTATCCCTACGCCGCACCTAAGTGAGATGCAATCATCGCCGCCGGCCGCGCCTACAACACATCCACTACCGGCGGCGCCTACAGCACTTCCACCAGTTCACCTGGCCGTGGAACGATAGTAAGTAAAAAAATTATCTTTTTTCCATAATGTAACGAGATGTTTGGTGTAGTCAGACCGGCCGCAAGGATATGGGGAGAATGGCGGAGGTGTACGGGAATCAGGCGGAAGGTTGTTGCGGTTCTCCATCCCCGAGCACACCGCAAGAGTTGGCGCATCGGTCGATGGCGTGGCTCCAAAAAATGGAGACGGATCATCAGGTGCAATTACACGCCACGAGAAGCAACATCGAACAGTTGCAAAAAGATTTGGAGGCCGCTCGGGGGCAAGAATTAAAAGTAATGGACAACTTGGTCCGAATTCAGGAGTATCAAAACTTCCTGCAGCAGAAGTGGTAAAAGAAACAAAAGTTTCAAATAGTAATAGGGTGTTAGTAAATGTGTTTTTTGTAAATTAGTTTTGTAAGTGCTTTTTGGAAATTAGTTTGTAACCGGTTCAGTAAAGTAGTCTCTAATTGGTTTTGTAAGTTAGTTTGTAAGCGATTTTAATTTGCAATAATAAATGCTATAAACAAAAATGTGTATTTAAAGATGAGATAGAGGATTAGAGTAGACGTACGTTTGCAGTAGTAGAAGAAGAAGAAGACCGAGCACGAGGTAATGTGGCTCTTCTGCACTCGGGGGTGAGGACGGGGGTGGGGCGAGGAGGGCAAATACCGTCGCTCTTTAACGCGCTCTTACAGTTTTTGACTTTCCAGGGGGTTTTAGAAATAAAAAAAATTGTTTCATAAGCGCAGTTGATATTCTTAAGCAGTTTCTACATAAGGTCTAAGTTAAATTTAGAGGTTTAACCCTTTGTTCCCCGACGGGACTTTAAGTCCCATATAATGTAAAAGACGTGATTAACTTTAATACTTCATAATCGTCGATAAGTTGCTGACGGGACTGTAGAGTACACATTATTGTACGACTTAGGCAACCAAGAATGCGCCTTGTTTAACGGTTTTGTCATTTAAATTAATTTATTCGTTAGTGTGACACAGTAACGATCGCGCGAATTGTGTTGTGTACTTTGTTAGTGTTTTTTTTTAATAAAACAGACAGTGGAATACAATTTATTGCAAATTTGAACTTTTTGTAGCTTCAAAGACATAGAGAAATATCATTAACTAAATTAAATTGTACCAGAATACTTTACCAACGTAATTTATTTATTGGACTCCTAAGTCCCGTCAGGGATTTGATAGGTATGTTATTGTATATGTATTATTTATTGAAAATTGGGCGTATCCCCTAAAATAACGGAAAAAGATAATTAAAATTAGACGCAGTTAACACGTTTTTATTTCCAATAGAAAAATGTATAATTGGCGGGATAGAGAGCCACTAAATGATGACGAACTTCTGTCTGCAGCTGATGAAGCAGTGTTTGAATTAGAAAATCTACCACTTGACAATGAAATGATAACAGACGAGGAGGAAAGTGATGAAGAAACAATCAATATGACGGCGGTTTTGCACGAAGATAACGAAAATGCAAATTATGAATTGGAGGGAACCACTGAAATAGAAAATAGCACTCCCACTGCAGCTCCTCAGTTTGCAGAATCAAATAAAAGGAAAAGAGGAGGGAAGGCAGAAGAGGAGCAGAAGAGAAAATGGAAAAAAAAAGATATTACTACCAACATTCCTCCATACAGCTTGGATGAAAATCCGATTGAAGAGCACTTTCAACACTGTTCAACTTACAATGATTACTTTCTTACAGTGTTGGGGCCCAATACTGTAAAAGATATTGCGTACCAGTCAAACTTATATGCTACGCAACGTGGAAAGACTATGAACTTCAAAGAATGTGAACTGTTGTCTTTTCTAGGACTTAACTTTTTTATGGGCTACCATACAGTACCAAGTTACACACATTACTGGTCATGTGCTGAAGATCTTGGAATAGCAATAGTAAAAAAGGTAATGCCTAGAAATCGTTTTGAGCAGTTTTTGCAATACCTTCATATAAATGACAATTCAACAATACCTCATAACAACAAAGATAAAATTTATAAGATAAGACCTTTTGTAATAGCCTTGAATGAACGCTTTGACATTTTAAATAATGGAACTAGGAGATTTACAGTTGACGAATCCATGATAATCTTCAAAGGCCGTTCCACGTTGAAGCAATACAACCCCAAAAACCCCATCAAAAGAGGTACAAACTATGGTGCTTGGGTGACCAGAATGGATATACTTATAAAAAAATTCGACGTGTACCAAGGGAAAAATGAAGTAGCAGAAAAAAAGTTTCAGGACTTCGGATTGGGTGAAAGGGTCGTTTTGACTTTGACCGAAAGTTATCGGATAATATATTTCGACAATTACTTCACATCAGTGTTTTTACTGGAGAAATTAAAAACTGAAAATACGTTAGGATGTGGAACAGTTCAGCGTGATCGGCTAGGATTACCATAAAAAAATATGAAAGAAGATAAAACCTTTCGGCGAGGTGATATTGACTATAGAGTGTCAAATATGGACATATCATTCTTCAAATGGTGTGACAATAGGATTGTATATTTTTTATCCAACTTCCATGGCACAGAATTGACAACAGTCAAACGTCGACAAAAAGACGGTACTAAGAAAGACATAAATTGTGCCCAGATTGTCGACGACTATAACAAACACATGGGTGGCGTAGATCACGCGGACCGACTTCGCCAAGCATATTGTGTCAATAGGAGGTCCAAAAAATGGTGGCACCGTCTATTTTTTGGAATTGTTGACATTGCTTTTGTCAACAGTTACATCCTCTATAAAAAACTTCATCCCGAGGAGCATCTTACGTTACTTGATTTTAGAAGAGGAGTTGCCCTAGGACTCATGAATCAAACCAATAATCTTGTCACAAACAAGAGGTGTAGATCAGCGTCTTCAGCAAGCCCTCGAAACAGCCCACAAACGTTAGTGTGTGCAAAACGCAGAAAATATAACTACAGTGTTTCTGACGATGTTAGACTGAGCAACCGTGGAGTGCACTGGCCAGTTTTTACTCCAAAGAGAGGTAGATGCGAACAGTGTTCGTCTATTGGATTAGAATCACGACCATATTCAAAATGTTCAAACTGTTCGGTATATCTGTGCGTTAATGATAAGAAAAATTGTTTTGCCAAATATAATATTTCTCAATAAACTAGTATGTAACATAGTATGTAGTTGTATAAGTTCCCATCACTTTTATCCCTGACGGGACTTGTACGTCCCGGCGCCCCATTCCTTAGAAGGGGGTGGGTAAAAAAATTGAAAAAATTATTTTATACTAATTACTCATCCTTTAATCCATATTTGAACTTTTTTTTCCAAAATTTTGAAGAAATTTAATCCCGGGAAACAAAGGGTTAACTGTAGCAGGAACAGTACCATAGGGGCAGAGAAAGGTGGAAAAGTAATAGAAAATGCATAAAACAGAAGCATGGCAACGGAAACTGCGCAATAGTGAATGAAGTTGCATAACAGTAAGGGCGTCAATGATTCAGGGTTTTATATAAAAGTGTATCCTATTTTGCAGTGTTTAGAGGAAAGACGTACGTTAACAGTAGTAGAAGAAGACAGAGCACGAAGTAATGTGGTCCTTGTCTACCCCGGGGGTGCGGACGGGGGTGGGGCGAGGCGGGCTAATACCGTCGCTATTTAACGCGCTCTTACATTTTTTAACTTTCCAGGGGGTTTTAGAAACAATAAAATTGTTTCATAAGTGCAGTTGATATTCTTAAGCAGTTTCTAATGAAATATTTGCGTTTGAAAGTTAGAATTCGGTGGCCCTCAAAAAACTGATGTTTTATTTTTTTTGCAGCTACTTGAATTTGAACAGTACCTACTTACGTACTTATAGTTATACTAATAGGCCTGTTTTTCAGAAAAAAATTGTTAAAAAGTCCCTATAACCAATAACATTTCCGAATTCTAACTGCAAAGTTCACGTTTTAATCCACATAAAGCGCATCGCAGTTGGTTGAAACAATTACTTCATTTAATATAATAAGCAGAAAGAAGCTAAATTTAGATCGCTTTACTTTACCTGGAAGACAAACGAACAGATTACATACTTACGTATTTCTTTAAATTGAATATTTTAACCCACCAAAAATGTATACGAGTTAAAAGTATTAATCAACTTCTCACAAAAATTAAATACTAAATATGGGACATTTTTTTTCGCACCGCAACTTCATTCTAACTTCCTGAAATTATAATATTCATGTTGTAGTACATTAAACTCCGTTTTTACTTATACATATCCAATTAAGGTGCATTTTTATAGTAACCAAGTGCTTCAAATATTATACACTTTTCAACGTGTGGTGAAATGTATAAAAGCGTACCTTAATTTCACCTCAATGATCGTTGTTTTACTTAGCCATTAACAATTACTAAATTATTTTCAGCTCATTTGGAGATTACCTACTATTTAACATTGTATATAATATTATAAGTGATTTTTTTTTAGAACGCATTTTTTTCGGGAGAAAACTTAAATTGATTAAATTGCTCGTGAAAATGCAACTGCTGGAAAGCTTTACATAATAAAAAAAAATGTGCAAATTCAAGCTTTCCTTTAATATTTTTTACATTGTATACAATATGATGTCCCTTAAAAATAAGTATATATTGTAATATTAAAATTCAGTTACACATTTTACGTTCTTATTTCCAATTTACGAGAGGTCTTTTTTCAAACAAACGCGAGGAACATTTTCCTTCGCTCTTAATGTTTCTTATACGGGGGAGTCGTCAATAGTGCGTGTACTAGTTACAAATTTAAACTTCCCGAACTCTTTTAAAACAAACTTTCAACGAACACATATTGGTTTCAGCTTTCGCTGCACCTCAAGCACTTGAACATCCAGCTTCAATTTTCTAATGTTTTTTATCAGCTCCTCAATCCTTCTCCGCCGTCGCTCATTTCCTTCACTCTTCGCTTGCACCGTCTTCGTCATTACTATTAGAGTTTTGCTTTTCTTTTGAGTTGTCTCTTCTACGTTGCGATCCTTTATATAATACCACTTTAGCCTTGAACTGAGGATCGGCCGTATAGACGTGCGACCTCTATTTACTTCTGAAAGTCGCCACCAGAGGGGGGAGCCAAGTTACATATTATGCTAAACTTATTAATCTTATTATAGTTCCTGCGGATCAAGGCGACCTTTTACATAATAAAGAGAAGTCTTTTTAAAACACACTTTTGTATGGCGCCGTAGGATCTGATTGTGGATAATGTTTAATAATAATTTTCTTTGACTCTTTTATTAATTCGTTCATGCATTCCTCGTTCTGGTCCATGAGGTATAATGTCATAGATAATTCTGTGCCGTAAAGCATGTCGTGAAATTCTGGAAACGATATCGGTCTTTGCGGATTATCTCCTATCCGTACTAGACGATCTGCTATGTTCACCATCATATGGAGAAGTCTTTCAGCGCCGACATTATCGATGGTTGTGTTGAGTACAATGCGGATGGTTGTGTTGAGTACATTGCGATCCACTATCACAAGCAAAACTACATTGTACCTAAAATCGACACTCACATATATACCACTTTAGTTAAGTTCAGAATCCTTCTACTGCTCAAAGTCATCTGACCTTCAACTGAGTTAGAATCGGCTTACATTATGAACGACCTCTATTTAGTTTTGAAACTCACCACCTCTCTCTCGTAAAATAGTAAGGCCGATTCTAACCCCCAGACGAACGACCTCCATTTGCTTCTCAAAGTCACCACCAGCGCGCTTTACCCCCGTTTCAGAACCCTCCCGCTGTCATTTACATTCGTATAGTTTACGTGAGCGCACATCGATAGAATGTAAGGCCCATCCTAACCCAAATGCGAATGACCTTCAAGTAACCTACATTACATTACCCTGACTAAAAACATCTCGTGAAAATGTAAGGCCGATCCTAACCCAAAAAGTCACTAGAAAAGTCACTAAATCTGGTGACTTTTTGGGTTAGGATCGGCCTTACATCACTACTCAGTTTCTGTTATATTAATACATTTTATCCCTTGCACGTTATATTCCTTATCGATTCTTTTAAATTCATTGAACCCTACATTACGTATTGTATCATATCTGATACAACCTAAAAAATACCCTGTTTCAAAATGTGCATTTAATACTTTAGAAACGTCCCTATTGCCAATTTACATAACCTCTAAAATCGTACAATTTTATGTTCTGCTGACAGGACGTAGAAGGTTGATAGTTTCTGTTTGCCTTGCAGGTTTGCAATAATCACAGTTTTTATTAGAATTTATTGTTTATTTATATACTAAAATGTAAGTATAGTGTTAGGGTCACGTAACCCGCTTTCTTTATAACGATCGAAACGTTATTCGGTATTCCACAAATTAGTAAAAAATGCATTTTAATGCCTAAATGTATAATGCGAACTTATAACTGATACATACGTCTCATCTCGCCATACTGACTTCCTTTCGTTTAAGCGATGGTAGTGGTGGGGAGACCCGGTGGCTCGCGCAATATGAACATGGTACAATAACATAACTTAATTCAAGATACAAATAAGTTTGATTTCCTAAAACATATACTTAGTATCGTTTTAGCGATTTAAATATAGGTTTTTAATTATTTTTATCTATATCAGTCTATCAGGGGTGGCCAACCTGCGGCTCGCGAGCCACATGCGGCTCTTTGAAAAATTATTTGTGGCTCTCGATAAATTTACCCGTGTTCCCTTTCATTTTTTTTTTATTATAGTTAAAAAAACTATTATCGTTCCGTATGTGTTTCAAAATGTCTTTTAAATTACTGACAACAAATATGAAAGACCAAGTGCAGCGTTGTAACAAATTACGGCTCGCGAAAAATTTCACATTTTGAAAAATGGCTCGGACTATCAAGTAACTTGGCCACCCCTGCTATATCTATACGACTGAAGTGTATCAAATCAGATGTATATCGAATTCAACACCAGTTGTCATACTGGATAAACACAAACCACTCACAGACGCTGAATTAGAATGGTATGCCGAGCATATATTTTATACAGGGTGTAATATTTTTATTTTTGTATGGGGATCTCGCTTATTATAGCTAGGGAGCTGGTGGCAGTAATTTTTATGATTTCATCGTCTGGCAGAGGTTGATAATATTAGAGTACTAAGTAAAATAATCATTTTAAACAATTTCTGCCATTCATTAATTGCTGAACTGTCAAACAAGAGCTTGCGAAAAATGTTAATAAAAATAGTATCTTGAGAATTATTCTTTAGCCGAGAGTATGTAATCGAGGGGTTGGAAGAATGGAAAGGCTACTATTCAGTATGTGGCAATTATATAATTGCCAGGTTTATTATTAATATGACGTTTCGCCCTGTGCAAAGCGGGGCTTTTTCAAATACAGTAACATTTATGTGTACAAAATCAAATTTAACTTCAAACTTATTAATGGAGAAAATGGAGGGAATTGACACCTCCTAACATTGGTTAAACATTTTAATTAATTTAAAAATAATATTTTTCATAAGATGCAATTTATAAGTAGGCCAATTGACAAAATGCCAACTAATATATTAGTTGCCATTTTGTCAATTGGCGAAACGTCATATTAATAATAAACCTGGCAATTATATAATTGCCACATACTGAATAGTAGCCTTTCCATTCTTCCAACCCCTCGAATAAAAATAGTGTTATAAACGATATTATCGCTTCTGTTGATAGTCTTAATAAATTGTATTTAACATAAAAAAAGATTAACGCTAGTGGCAGAAGTTTTTCCTGCTGTGTTTTAGAGTAATTAATTTTTTTTCTAAGTTTTCTAATCGCAAATGAACCACTGGGTTTGTTACAGAAACACAAAACATGGGGAAACCTGAATGTGCACTACAAGACGTCATTAAGTTGTGTATCTTATGTGAGAAAGTTGGCTTGCAAACTTCAAATTAATGCCCAGAAAGAAACACCAGCATTACACGATCCCCGAGCAGTTCGTTCCGAGCCGTAAATATATCGCTTTACATGGTGACCGATCGCGAGCTGGCAAATCCAGTAGAAAGAGCAAATGAAGTGGTAGCAATAATGATCGCGCAGCAAACAACCCAGGCAGCCCAACAAAAATGGGAAAGCCGACTGGCAGGCATAGCGTTTTCAATGAACACGGTAAGACACCATTCTACTAAATTTATCCGCGCGTTTTTGAATTTTGGCCTTCCAGCCGACCCCTTAACCCATTGACCACGCAGAACGTATAATACACGTCTCGGCGCACACACTCTCAGTACGCCGGACGTGTTTTTCCGCCTTTTACAGGGAATAATTCAATGTGAGGACGAAGCTACCGACTACGACCTCGAAGATGATGAAATGGAAGACCCTGTTTCCCCATTCAACGTGGATCATTCTGATGAGGATTCAGACAATAATAATGTACTGCTACTAACTCCGATATCTACTACAGCTGTTCAAAACGTACGAGTGACTACAGCAGAGCCGTCCTTAGGATGGAGCGAGTGGAGTGATACGTTTGGGTTGGACGCGCCTTCCCTCTCCATGCTCCTAAAACAAGCGCACATGACAACATTACATCAGTCATTCATTGTATTGCCTATGCGGCGCAGGTTGGTGGTGCGTTGGTGGATTTAGAGTGTTGTTTGATGATTTGATCTAATACTAATAGCGTACTAAAGCCTTTGACTGTTTATTGTTAATTTATTATAGTGTGTATTGTGTAATTGTTTACATATTCTATAAATAAAGACACGTCATGTCGAGAGACGCGATAAATTTTCGAAAATATCTGAGTAGATCTGAAAAGCACAAGAAAAAGAACAAACGAGAAATGTTTTTTAAGTCGCAACAGGGGGCGTTTAACAAGTTTTTAAAACAAGAAGATAAAGTCGATGGTGGTGAACCAGCGTCACGTGAATAAACAAATAATTCCAACCACTAAGTTCTAGTAACAACAAACCCTTAGATAAAAATAAAGATTTGAATATTGTTGGTGTTAACACTGTTCCCGATTCTGATGCGGTTGAAACTGGAACAACTAGCCCAGTCAATAAAGGCCGAAAAGTGTCATTTGTCGCAACAAATTAGGGGAAAGCTGAATTTTTTATATGTGATACACCGTTATGAGACATGTATTTTTTCAAAAGTCCCCGCCTCTCCCCCTTGTGCTTCTCCCCCAATCACCCCTAACAGCTTACAAATGCATAGTTTCACTAGATTGCTTACAAGTTCTTTAATATTCATCGTAGAGAATTAATTTTTTTTTTATTTTATTCCTTAATACCCATAAAAAGTATCTTATTCTTATAAACTTTTCGTTAAAGTTGATATTAAGGGACCTATAAAACAACAAACACCAAAAAGACGGTTTCTCGAAGCACGTGAATTTACTTTATTACCTATATTTTTATTGTTAATTAAAATACACAAAAATGGTTCAAATAAAACTTTTAGTATGTATCTTTAGCTTCAAGTTGACGTGGTTCATTGCTTGTTTAAGTTTATCGCTTGCGCTTGGGACGTCGTCAGAGATAGCGCTTGCACTCCGCTTCAGTGGTCCGACGTATACGCTTAGCCCAGTAAAATGGGAAAATTTGGATGAAATTAATGGTTACAGCTTTGAAAATTTGGGAACAGGCTTGTTTTGTCATCCCTTTGAAGTATTCAAAAGTCCCCATCCGTACCCCCCCTCCGAGAGAAATGGGGGGCGAAAAAGTGTCAAAAAAACAGATTATCGTAAATAACTGAAAAAGTATCAATTTTATCAAAAACAAAAACGTTATGAAAGTTGTAGCTGACAAAATTCCGCACATTTTCCATGTTTCATTTTGTCTCTACGACCAATAGGAACCGAGATAGATTTTTTTTAAATGTCGACTGTTTTGCGGCGAAACGTTAACACGTGCCCGCATCGCGCGTATTTCGCTTATATCTCGAGAATGGCCATGCTTATCGCAAAAATCTTCAAATAAAAGTTGTGGAGAATTTAATTACGAATAATTTTCTTTTTTAAACATTTCTGTACGATTAATATTGACAGAGATATAATCATTTAAACCTTTTGCTAAGACACAATCGCTGCTCGTTTTGCATAATAAAATCAATAATAAGTCGAAAACTATTGATTCTACGTACTTAGTGCATATAATGAAAGTTGTAGAGAATTAAATGTTGAATCTTATGTATACAAGAAATATCATTTTGCTAATCTTTATAAGGCGATGGAGGAAGAAATAATGAAAAATTCTCATTTTCAAGCGTTTCGTGTATACATATAGATTCAACATTTAATTCTCTACAATTTTCATTATATGCACTAAGTACGTAGAATCAATAGTTTTCGACTTATTATTGATTTTATTATGCAAAACGAGCAGCGATTGTGTCTTAGAAAAAGGTTTAAATGATTATATCTCTGTCAATATTAATCCTACGGAAATGTTTAAAAAATAAAATTATTCTTAATTAAATTCTCTACAACTTTTATTTGAAGATTTTTGCGATAAGCATGGCCATTCTCGAGATATAAGCGAAATACGCGCGATGCGGGCACGTGTTAACGTTTCGCCGCAAAACAGTCGACATTTAAAAAAAATCTATCTCGGCTCCTATTGGTCGTAGAGACAAAAATAAAACATGGAAAATGTGCGGAATTTTGTCAGCTACAACTTTCTTAACGTTTTTGTTTTTGATAAAATTGATACTTTTTCAGTTATTTACGATAATCTGTTTTTTTGACACTTTTTCGCCCCCCATTTCTCTCGGAGGGGGGGTACGGATGGGGACTTTTGAATACTTCAAAGGGATGACAAAACAAGCCTGTTCCCAAATTTTCAAAGCTGTAACCATTAATTTCATCCAAATTTTCCCATTTTACTGGGCTAAGCGTATACGTCGGACCACTGAAGCGGAGTGCAAGCGCTATCTCTGACGACGTCCCAAGCGCAAGCGATAAACTTAAACAAGCAATGAACCACGTCAACTTGAAGCTAAAGATACATACTAAAAGTTTTATTTGAACCATTTTTGTGTATTTTAATTAACAACCAAAATATAGGTAATAAAGTAAATTCACGTGCTTCGAGAAACCGTCTTTTTGGTGTTTGTTGTTTTATAGCTCCCTTAATATCAACTTTAACGAAAAGTTTATAAGAATAAGATACTTTTTATGGGTATTAAGGAATAAAATAAAAAAAAAATTAATTCTCTACGATGAATATTAAAGAACTTGTAAGCAATCTAGTGAAACTATGCATTTGTAAGCTGTTAGGGGTGATTGGGGGAGAAGCACAAGGGGGAGAGGCGGGGACTTTTGAAAAAATACATGTCTCATAACGGTGTATCACATATAAAAAATTCAGCTTTCCCCTAATTTGTTGCGACAAAAAACCTTCATTGACTGGGCTAAACAGCATCAAGTAATAATTTGAAAAATTTAATGAAGAGGCTATTTTCAGATATCCATGATCTTGGTCTGTGGCCAGAAACACTTACACATTCTCAATTTGACGAAATCATACAAAAGGGTCCTTGCAAGTTTCAAATTTTTGTTTCCCAAAAAATGCAGATAAAAGACAAGTTTTACAAACGTTTCATTGTCAACGGAGAACATGTGCATAGACGTTGGTTAGTTTACATCAAAAGTAGTGAAAGGTTTTTTGTGTTTTCAAGTAACTTTTTCTTAATTATCCGCCAAAAACTACAAGGCGCGTAAACACGTCGATGAGCACTAAGTCGAAAAATATATAGTGGGTGCTCCTGGCGTGTTTACACGTCTTTACTTTTTTTCAAAAAAAAAAGGAAAAACAAAAAACTGATACGCCAACAGCGATCTACACATATATTTGTTTGATTAACAATTAATACTGGCTTAGGGTATTGGCGAAGTCCTCAATTTGTGGTGCGCAGTGAATGGGTTAATTAGGGAAGTGCAGAAGAACAAGTTATACGGATGGGGAAACTACAAGAAATCCGACAGCTAGCAAGGGAAGCCCTGAGCAAGGCGTTTGAAGAACAAAGGAAGGGTTACAATTTAAGAAGACCAAAGGTTGGTGAGTTAGTATGTTATGGAGAACATACTTCTTTATAAGATGAAAGAAAAGGGGTCTCAAATAAACTGACTCCGAAGTATGAAGAGCCGTATAAAATCAAAAAGATCCTGTCCCTTGTAGTTGTGGACCTGCAAGAATAAGAGAAAACACCTGAGGGAGATTTAAAGCTTACAGAACAGGAAATATCTAATGGGCTCCGATCTATAAATGGTCCAGCAGAGATGACATCACAGAGTGGGGACTTGAAGAAGGTATGTAATGAACACCCAGTTAATTCAATGGTCAGTTACATTGAAATGGCACCAGTGACGAAGACGAAAAGAGTAGAAGGTAGAAGGGGAAGAATAAAACCAGGTGTTTTAAACAAGGAAGCGATGGAAGAGGAGCTGAATAGAAAGATGAAAAACCTATTTGGCAGTAGATATAGCCCATACAGAAAAGGGGTAAGAAGAGAAAATACGCCGAAAATATTAAAAAATATAAGGACTCCGAAAAGTGAAGGCTCTACCCGATCGCCAATGAAAGGGGTAAGCCACCATTCGAGGCATTGATTGAAAGAAGAGGTGAAGTTGAGCAGCCACGAATGAGTAGGATCTTGAGAAGACAACAGGAGACGCAAATCAATCATAATTGGACAGGGAGAAAGGCTGTACATAAATCGAAACGACGCTGTTGTCCTGAGGTTGACGAGATTACCTACCGGCCCAGTCCGAGGAAGGGGTGGTATGTAATGATGTGAAATTTATGTATTATTTGTTTTAGTTCAAGTTCTAGTTCTGATTCTTATGACGAAAGTGAAGACTTCCAAGCTGAGCTCGACGACCTTGTTAGAGATTTGGACTTGCCCAAAGAAAAATAAGAATTATTGAGTTCAAGATTAAAGCAGTGGAGCCTTCTTCAACCCAACGTTCGTGTTACTGCATATCGTAAAACACATAGTTCATAAATCTCTAAAGAGGATGATTGATTTATTGCAACAATATTGTCGATTTGTTGGCTAAGTTTGGTGAGCAGTATGGAGGAGATGAATAGAGACTTTCAATTGATTCGTCTAAGAGTAGCTTAAAAGGCATGCTCACTTTAGAGAAACTTACGATGTCTTGAAGCAGTCGCTAAATAAAATTGAATATAATAAACATGTGTGGCCAATATGTGCAGACTTGAAAGTGATCGCTTTTAAAGTACAGCCTTAGGGCTGAGCTAGGATATTTTGTAGTATTCCTGATACTGCAAGTGCAGCCTTAAAGGCTGAGCTAGTGGTCCGCACTTTCCTAGAATAATCTTCCTCAGAACATAACCCCAGCTATGACCTAAATGCACTTAAACCAAATACACCTTAACCTGTATTACGCATATATTTATTACCTGTCAAACTGAGTATGCGTAACATAAAACATTCAATAATAATCAATAAGCACCAAATATTTACGACGTTTATTGTCAGTCCTTGTATAATGGAATTTACGAACTGATAATTAATCAATGAATGTAAGAACTGCTTGTAAATTATCTGATTTTAGTTTGTTTGTCCTTGAGGGGTGGTGATCTCTTTTGTCTCTAAAATGTTGTCTGGTTAGAACCTTTCTTCTGAGCCTTAATCTCTTAATGCCATGGATAGCTGAATTGATCGGCACACTTTCTTAAAAATCGATGGGTTATGCAAAATGACGGTAGATGGCAGCTAAATCCCCGAATCTGCAAAAATGAGACTTCAAATCATGCTTTTAATTCGTATAGCCCAAAACCGATATTTTGATTGTACACATGGATCTGTGAGATCCTATGGAAGTGATCTCAATTGGAGATTCAAGGTATTTTCTTCTATTTAAAGATGATTACTTCCACTATCCTGTTGTCTATTTTTTGAGGAACAAATTTGAAAGTCTGGAAAAGGTCAAATTGTTTCTTCAAACTATGGAATTGAAGACTGGAATAAAAGTAAAAGTATTACCTTCTAACAATGGCAAGGAGTTCATCAACGGGGAAATGAAGGCAGTATTCGATAAAAACGGTGTAAAAGATCAGATCTCAGTAGCGTACACGCCTGAGCAGAATGGAAAAAGTGAACGAGATGTGCGCACTGTAGTAAAAGTTGCGACAACCATGTTGCACAGCAAGACGATAGAAAAAGAGTGTTGAGCAGAAGCAGTAAATACGTCTGCATTTGTACCATTCCAGGCACTAGTCTGGACGATGCAACACCATAATATGAACTCTGGTCAGGAGAAAAGTATGACTTGTAAACTTGCAGATTTTTGGTTCTGAGGTGTGGCGACCCGTGTTGATCTGGGAATTTTTGATTTTTGAAAGATGTCTTCCTTGTTGTATTATGCCTATAAATCTTAATTAATCCAGACTCTCCATTAAAAAATACAACATACCAGATCCGATATAGTCTGATACGCAACTCAGTACTGCGATTTAAGAATGATAATTCGACGTAGTCCATAAGCTTAAGATACGCTACACTACCTCCACTTTGTCTAATTTATTTACTTAACTTTAGATTAATTCCCTGAGATGATCGAGGTGGCAGTGTATTTCCCAAATGGCAGATTTATTCCTGGTTTTAGGAAACGAGTACGCATTTTTATTAAAATATGGGTGGTGTCCTATACATAACATGCTTCATTTTTGCAATGCTGCATAGGTACCACTCCCATCCTGAAGGGTTCTGCGCTCACAAATGGGTTTGGAATTAATAATAAAAAACTCTCAACCTCCCCATTACAAATATTTAACGATTGACGATTTTTTTTAAGTTCATTAAACTGCTTCCAACGATAATAGCATAGATGATATTTGATGATGTTTAAGCAACACGTTTCGAAACCAGTATCGATACATAAAAAATCGCAAGCAAGTAGAATGTTTCAGTAAAAATCTTGCCATTTTTGGAGTAATTGGGTATATCAGACACACATGTATCAGTCTTTTTGACAATTTCTTTGTCATTTATGTTTTTTGAAAGATCCTCAGCCAGTTCGCTATTTCTACTTGCTACTTCACTGACTTTTTGAGCGATAAAATTCGTCATTAAACTTTGGTTGTCTGACGTGTTTTCTCTAGATCGGTTCTCTCTCTCATGTCATTGATATTTATTTCTAATCCATTTAGACTTGTCGATGATTTAGACGGTACTTTATTCTCATCCTGACTGTCGATTTTGCATAATTGATTCAATGAAGTTTTCGTATCGATGTACTTATTATGATTTTCAAGGGGACGGGTGTGGTCGCTGCCGTCTGTATCTGAGAAAGTACCACAAGCAGTGTTTGATGAGTGTTGCAACCTTGAGCCTAAATAAACATCACATAATTTATTTGGCGTACTATTGGTGGAATTTGAGGCAGGAGATAAAAGGACATCACTTACAATTTTAACATTTGATGGTTTGCCGTGCAGGTTCGGATTCTTGATTATCAAATAGGAGGTAATTGACTGTTGTTCAGGACGTGTTGAAAATTCTGCCGATACATTGAATGTCGAGGTGTTTTGTGTTTAAAAATATTTAGTCATCAAGTGTGCATGAAAATTAGAATAAATCCAACTTTTTTACAGGTTAACTATTTTGGGGAGTTGTATGTCGCGTTACAGAAGGAGGTTACTTTGCAGAAATGGTCATGTTGATCTAGTGAAGCTGTAATTTTAATATCATCAAATTTATGCTGAAGCGTTTCCTTGCCTACTTCTGCAAATTTCGAAAAATTAAGGTATTTTCGTTTGTTAAGTTCACGGTAGGTCTCTAATTAGTAATCTTCCTGAAATTGTGCTCGGGATTGTCTAATTACTCCTCGGATTCTTCACTTAGAAATTCCGAAGTTTCAACAGCAGAAGGGCGACATAACAATATTGAAATTATCGGAAGGATGGTTATTGGAGATGGTTTGTTCAACAACTGATAAGTTTTGATTCGTCGAATAGCACCGTTCCACATGTATTCTTGCTTTTGTAAGAATTTATTCTTCTGCTGTAAGTTTTGATCGGTCAGCTAGAAATTAGTAATTTACAATCATTTTCGTCGCAAATGTCTTGTAAGTTTTAGGACATCTACATTTTAAATTCAGTGCCGTCTAAGACAATTTTTGGCACGTGCCACCAGACCCAACAACTTTAATTGAGCTACGGGAATGCATTACAGCTGCATTTATGACCATCGATAGGGAGGGTTAACACGTGTGGGCTGAACTAGACTTCCGCTTAGATGTGTGTCATGTAAGGAGCTCATAATTGAAAATTTGTGAAGGTGTGTCTAAAACTTGGACAGTTTATATTTATTTTCATGCATCGTTCATTTTATTATTATTTTAAATACAGCCTTTTAAAATCCGATGATTCTTTTATGCTAACCCTGTATAAGAATAGTACAGATCTTTAAATGAACAACCAAATATCTGAAAAAAATATTGTAGTTAATTTAATTGTTTCAGGAAAATTCGTTTTAAAAAAATGGACTCAGATCAGGGATTCTTGGATGAAATGTATTAAAAAACAAAAGGACCAAAAAATTTGGTGTTTCTGCTAAGCGCTTTTTTTATTTCATGATCAAATGTGTTTTCTGAAGAAAATTGCGGATACAATCACTACCCACGAAAGCACAGATGATAACAAAGCTGAAGAAAATAGAAAAGATACAAATGAAGATAACCGTGAAGTTGTAGAACAATCTACAAGCACGCCGAATACTTCTGGTACGCAAAGATAGCGCAAAACAGAAGTAACCAATGAATTAGATGCTAAAATGATTAAATTTATTGATCATCATATAAATTTTCCAAAAAATGACCATGAGAACCGTCATTTGTAATGATCGCGAAAAAAGAAACATGTGAAGGAAAGTGGAGCACGGTAAAAATTTGAAAATGAGAGCTTGGTTTAAAATTGTTTTCGTTAAAAAATCCTTTGATCATTTGTGCGAGGTATTGTAATTAAAAGTTGTCATTAAAAAAAAAAATCGGTGCTGCAAAAAAACTGAATTGTGTGAACACCCCAATCAGTTGACGGCGATTCGGCAAAATTACCGATGCGGTCAAAAAACCGTAAGGTGTGAACGAGCTGTAAGTTCTGATGAATCAAATTCTGATAAATCTGTGTGTGCATCTGATACATGGGAATTTATGGACAATCGTATACAGCAACAAGTTTTCCTAAAACATTCATCCCAGGAGTGAAAAACATCTTTTTTCCACTACTAGTCGTAGCGGTACATCTAAATGTCTGTCAAATTGTGCGGGAAGTGTGCAATTAGGTACACTTATTAATTAGATCAAAATAAACGATTTGACCCGCAGCACCCCTATTTTCAACCCTTAGTTTTCAAAAGTGCCCCGTATTTAGTTTTTCCCATCCCCTAACGATAACTCCTTTGTTTACAACTTTTCGAAAAAAATATATTAATAAAAGTTTTAGGAATTCTTATAAGAAACATTTTATATAAGGATAGAATTTTCACAAATATCAACCCTTATCGAGATATATGGAAAAAACTGATTTTTGCAGTTCCATTACAAAATCGGTCATAGTTTTCTTGTTTATCGTTTCTCAGAAAAATTATTCAAGTAAAAGATGTAGATATTAAGATGGTCAATATTTTAGATATATATAATATTTTCACAGAAAGCAACCCTTAACAAGTTATTTCGATATTTCTGAAAGTAAGCAACCCTTAAGTATGAAATCGCTCATATCTTTTTTATTTGTAACCTATGAGAAAAAACATGTAAATAAATATTATAGAAAATTATCTTTTGGGTATTTTATGTCGGTATGAAAATTTCTCAAAAGTCAACCCTTAACGAGATATATCGAAAAAACTAGAAACTGTCAATTTTCACATAAAATCGAGCATAACTTTTCTATATTTCACTACAGTGACATTATTGTTATATAATTCGGTAGGTATATGGATGTAGAAAGTATAAGTAAGGGATAATTTTTTTACAAAAACTCACCCTTAGCGAGATATTTTGACAAAAACAAACTTTCGGCACTTTTTAGAAAAGTCTTCGTAACTTTTCCAATTACGATGGTTAATATTATTTCTTCGCGGTTAATAATAGCCAATTACAGTGCGTTTCATGAAATCATAGTGATTTTGCACCATATCACACTGGTGTGGGAATTTTCAACGTACAAAGTGTAGGGTTTATTCGCGGTAATATAATTAAAATGAAACAATCTAATTGTACCCAAAATGCAAACATAGGTCGATTTTTATATCAAGGAAGACATATTTTGATGTTATTTTCTTGTGGGGTGGTTCTCACCTCCAGCGCTTCACAGGGGGTGACATTGAAATTTCGTCGCGGCGCGGCGTATGGTTTCGCTCGGGTGTCGCATCTCCTTTTTAGTCTTCTATTTGGTTGTTCTCACTGAAATACGAGTCGGTGAGATAATACTAACTTGCTGTTGAAGTGCTTACCTTTTATTTTCGCATGTAAAATGTCTAAAGGAGATGTGACACCCGAGCGAAACCATACGCGGCGACGCCCGCGACAACGAGCTCGCACACTTAAGGCAAATGTGTTTAAATAAATATTTCAGTATTTTACTTAGCTACTGATAGAAATAAAGTGAAAAAAATGCAAAAATGAAAAAGCCAAGGAATTAGCTTTCCAATGATGTATTACATGACCCGCCTTCCTATTTGAAATTTCAATGTCACCCCCTGTGAAGCGCTGGAGGTGAGAACCACCCCACAAGAAAATAACATCAAAATATGTCTTCCTTGATATAAAAATCGATCTATGTTTGCATTTTGGGTACAATTAGATTGTTTCTTTTTAATTATATTACCGCGAATAAACCCTACACTTTGTACGTTGAAAATTCCCGCACCAGTGTGATATGGTGCAAAATCACTATGATTTCATGAAACGCACTGTAATTGGCTATTATTAACCGCGAAGAAATAATATTAACCATCGTAATTGGAAAAGTTACGAAGACTTTTCTAAAAAGTGCCGAAAGTTTGTTTTTGTCATAATATCTCGCTAAGGGTGAGTTTTTGTAAAAAAATTATCCCTTACTTATACTTTCTACATCCATATACCTACCGAATTATATAACAATAATGTCACTGTAGTGAAATATAGAAAAGTTATGCTCGATTTTATGTGAAAATTGACAGTTTCTGGTTTTTTCGATATATCTCGTTAAGGGTTGACTTTTGAGAAATTTTCATACCGACATAAAATACCCAAAAGATAATTTTCTATAATATTTATTTACATGTTTTTTCTCATAAGTTACAAATAAAAAAGATACGAGCGATTTCATACTTAAGGGTTGCTTACTTTCAGAAATATCGAAATAACTTGTTAAGGGTTGCTTTCTGTGAAAATATTATATATATCTAAAATATTGACCATCTTAATATCTACATCTTTTACTTGAATAATTTTTCTGAGAAACGATAAACAAGAAAACTATGACCGATTTTGTAATGGAACTGCAAAAATCAGTTTTTTCGATATATCTCGATAAGGGTTGATATTTGTGAAAATTCTATTCTTATATAAAATGTTCTTTATAAGAATTCCTTGGTGCTCGGTCAATAATAACAGTCTTCGCCACCTTGGTGTATAATATACTATTTGTGTAAAATTTTACGAACTATTTATAACGGGAGAACTGATCGAATTCATAGCAGACTAGACCAATGTTTATGCAACGCAATCAAGGAATGGAAAGGAACTCAGTAAATTTTCTAGACTGAGCAATTGGAAGCCTACAAATCCAGATAAAATTAAAATTTTTTAGGGCTTCTGTAATGGATGGGATTAGTGAAATTTCCTCAGTTGAGTAATTATTGGAGTAGGAAGCGCATATACAAAAATAGTATTGCACCAAAAACAGAATTTCCGTGTTACATTTTGCTAACAATGAAGAAGCTGATGGTGACCGGCTTCACCAAATAAATAAATAAATCCCTTGAAGGATAAACTGCAAGAGCAGTACAAGAAGTATAATATACCCGGAGAATGTTTCTGTATAGACCAAACTATGGTTCTTTCCAGAGGGTGACTCTTATTCCGCCAATATATACCCGGGAAACGCCACAAATATGACGTAAAATTATTCAATATTTGTGATCCTCCACTAGTTGACAAAATGTCGAACGACGATGATATTATGCTAGCAGCCGTAGCGTTTATTATTTTAAGCAAAAAGAAACAGAAACATAAATATTGGGTACGACCAAGCCTCAAAGAAAGAAATACACATGGAGGGATTGAGCTAATAAATTCTTTGAGAAGGCATGACTTGTTAGCAGGACGTATTGAAGATTGACAAATTAGAAACTTTCTTCGTATGCCTATGACTCTGATTTTGAACGGCTGCTCAATCTTGTAGGACCAAAAATGCCGTTTGTAGGCAAACCAGTTTGGACTGTCGGAGGCCGCAGCTTCAGATTTATTGTCCTCTTTAATTTTCTTTTTCTCTCTAAAAAATTGTGCAGTCAAATTTTTAATTTTCCTTTGTATTTCAAGTTCGTGTAGCCCCATAACATCAGTGATAGTTTTCCTTGCATCCTTTTTCTTATTTTTCTTTTTATAACCTTCATCGGTTGAGTCCCATAGTACACTTTGGGCGTGATATAAATCAATTAACGTGTCGGTTAATTCGTTCGTCCACGTGATGACAGACATGTTTCTGTTTGCAACTAATGTTATCAACTGAGCAAGCGTACACACAGAGCAGTTAAATATCTGCAACACGCGTGCGTATTCCTTTGATGTTTACCGACTAAAACGGAAACACGAATCTCGACATTTGTTTGCAACTTTTGTTGGCAACTCAAGATAATTTCAGTAACTTTTATCACCAACACGTGTTGACAACACAAAAGTTGACAATTTTTCTTTGGTGGAGACCCGGCTTAACGGATATACACCTACGGTATTGAAATTTATCAAGGCAAAAACGAAACGACAACAAAGAATGTGTCTCTATCGACCAACATTGTACTAAAACTGGGTGAAAGTTATCTCGATTGAAGGACGTGGTTTTATCACTGATAATTATTACACATCTGTTGAACTTGCAGAGAGACTACTAGCAATGAATACCCATATTACTTACTGGAACTTTGAGAAAAAATAGGAAAGGCATTCCAAAACCTGTGGTAAACAAAAAGTTGGCGAAAAATGACATTGTTGGGATGTACAACAAAAAAGGCATAGTTGTGATGCTGTCCACGAAACATAGAACAGATATTACTTTCCACAGGGAAAACAAATGGAAAACAGGAAGAAATTTCAAAACCTACTATGATACAAGAATACAATGAGGGAAAGTTAGGTATTGACTACTGGACCAAATTTCCAGCTATTCTAGCACTGTTCGAAAGTCAGTGAAGTGGTACCACAAAGTAGCTATGGAACTACTATTCGGTACAACTGTAGTCAATGCTAATGTGATTTATTCCAAGATCACAAATAAGAAGGTGTTCATTACTTCTTTCAAGGAAGCTTTGGTACAGAGTTTGCTTGCAAACGATGATGAGGAATCAATAGCTAAAAATTCCAGGAAGCATTTGTTACGGCAAGAATTGAGAATTGTAACACAATTTATAAATAGGTATTGCACCAGTAAGCTCAGTTATATGGACGATGGGCGTGGATTAGAACTGGTGAGAAAAAGTGAGTTATCAGTAGTATAAGCAGAGTGAGTAGCGAATACTCAATAGAGAAAATGGGCGCCACGCAAGTTCTATAGGTAATAGCTAAAATTGAGAGTATGAACTGCGAAAATAGTCTCAATTCGGAGATAAGTAACGTAGTAATCTGAAAGAAAAAATATGGTAATGGAGTAATAATGAGAATAAAAGTAATTTGACGAGAGTATAATAAGGACTCGGTCAATAATATATCTACAAATAATTATAAAGTAAGGTAATTGTTCAAAATAAAATAAATAAATGATAGTAATTGGATAGTAATCCACAAAAAAATAATGTTCACTCAAAGGTGATAATACTAATTAGAGATCCGCTTTACCTTTTCAAGTAGCGTAGCAAAACTACTCGTAATGAATTACGTTAACATAAGAAACAGTATTTCAAGTATACGATACAATCATAATAATAATAATAATAATTTTATTTTGTGTTTTGTACAATGTACTTACACTCGTCAATATAAATATGTATAGGTTAATAAATAATAATAATAGGTACACATAATAATCTAAACATATAAATTGTAAATATAAGTCTTATGTTTCCATATAAAATTCTTCAAAATTGTAAAATGATTTTGAGAGCAAAAAATTTTTTATTGTCTTTTTAAAAGTTAAGTATGGTAATACTCTAACATTTTCTGGCAATTTATTAAATAGCTTCTGAGATTGAATGTTAGGACCATTCAATGTTTTATTCAGCCTGCAGTATTCCGGTCTAATATTGTTTTTATGTCTCGTTGCGTAATTGTGAAATTCCGATTGTACATGAAATTGAGCTAAATGTTTTTTTGCATAACACAGACATTCAAGCATGTACAAACAAGGAAGTGTTAATACCTTTAAAGTTGCAAACATATATCGGCAGTCATCTCGAAAACCTAACCCCGATATAATTCGGATGGCTTTACGTTGAAGCCGAAATACGTACTTCCAATTGGCTGAATGACCCCATGCTAAAATTGCGTAAGATAAATGGGTGTGGAATAGTGCATAATATGCCGATTTAAGTACCGTTTTTGAGGTGTTTCCAGCGAGCCTTTTTAATAAAAACATTGAACGATTTAGTTTGATTGTTAAGTCGTCGCAATGAGTACTAAAGTTGAGTTTGGTGTCAATACAACAACCAAGAAATTTATGCGAGCGCACATTCTCTGTTGGTATAGATCGTAATGTCAAGACTAAATTTACAGTTTTTGCCGAGTTTAACTTAAGCTTATTCGCTGTACACCAATCGTTGACAACATTTATTGCAGTTTCTGACCTCCGCCCTGCCGCATCAACATCGCTATCTATACTAATCAAGGTCACATCATCCGCATATAAAATGCATTCAACACCACTGTGAAGTTTGCAAGGTAAGTCATTTATATATATCAAAAAAAGGAGTGGCCCCAGTATAGAACCCTGAGGCACACCCTTCAGAATAGGTAACTTATCTGAAGTACGGTTATTATAAAAAACACATTGGAACCTATTTTCCAAGTATGATTTTATCAAGGATATGCTCGACTTATCGAATTTATATAAATGGCTTAACTTGTGTAGCAAGATGTCGTGCGACACACAGTCGAATGCCTTTGAAAAATCAATAAATGTTGCGACGGTAAACATACCCTTTTCAAAACAATGTAGGGTTTTTAAAACAAACAAATTTATGGCATCCGTTGTACTTTTGTTTTTTCTGAATCCGAATTGATTATGAAAAAATAGAGAGTTTGATTCAAAATAATATTTAATTTGACTCTCAAGAATTTTTTCTATAACCTTAGATAGAACGGGTAATAGAGACACAGGTCTATAATTGTTAGGATCGTTAATATCGCCCTTCTTATGAAGTGGTATAACGAGACCAATTTTTAATAAGTCCGGAAATACGCCGGATTGAATTGATGCATTAATTAAGACTGTGAGAGGACTAACCAAGACATCGATACTACGTTTAATTACCTTTGTACACATTTCATAAATGTCTCTTGAATTGCCGCTTTTCAGTGACAGCAAAACATCCCTTACTGCAACTTCGGATACAGCATGAAATTTAAAATTAAGCTTATCTAGGTATGTCATATTTTTGTACACTAAAAAATCAATATGGTTGTACTTATTATTAACATTATCAGGCACTTGGACCGAGATACTCATAAAATATTTGTTAAAATCATCAGCCGTTAAATTGGAATTACTTTTTTGCTTGGAAGCTGATTTGTAAGAATTAATAATGTCCCACATAGCTTTAACCTGATTACTCGAATTATTGATATAATTATCGTTCGCTTTAATTTTTGCTGTTTTAATTTCATTTTTATACTGATATCTTAGGGATTTATACAGTTTTAGCAAATTACTCGTTTGATACTTATTCAGTAACTCATGAACCAATTGTACTGTGCTCCGCAACCTCCTCAAGTTATCATTAAACCAGCAAATTCTATTATCCCGTGACCTTATTCGTATAGTTCTATTTGGAAAAGATATTAAAAACGTATCGTGTATTTTTTTAAAAAAAGTCGCGAACCTGATATTAATATCAACCGAACTGTTACTTAAGTCGACCCAATTAACATTCTGTAACATATTAAAAAATAAATTTATACCTAATGTCGTTATCGGCCTAACTATTGTTGAACCGTACGATTCTTTACAAATATCTTTACAATGTAGTTTTATCAATTGCCCTGAATGATCCGACAAACCTGTGTCAAAAACATCTGTCACAAAATTGTTCTGTGAAAAATTAATGAAAATATTGTCAATGCAATTATCGCAACGAGTCGGAGAAAATATTGTTTGCGTGAAAGCATATGTTTTTAATAGATCACATAATGCTAAAGAATTAACGCAATTTTTTGAAAAATTTACATTGAAATCTCCGCAGAGTATCACTTGATATTGTGGAGATAACTTTTCCAAAATTAGTTGCAGGTTTTCCATAAAAATGTCAAAATCACCACTAGGCGATCGGTATACCACCATCAAAACTGTCTTTTCTTTATATAACACCGCACTAATTTCACAGTGAAGCTCAATCGACATATCATTAATTGATTTCATTGTTGATACCTGCATGTATCTTTTTTTAAAGATCAACACTCCACCATGAATGAAGTTTGATCTACAAAAAAAACTCGCGATGTTGAAGTTTCCCAGTTCGAGATTAGTCAAGGTATCCGGATTACGGAACCAATGTTCACTTATGCAGACAAAGTCATAGTTCTTATCAGCGATGAAACTTTCAAGTTCATTGAGCTTATTTGATAAGCACTGTATATTTAAGTGTAGAACTGATAAATTATATTTAGCGCTTAATTTAGCATTTTGTGGTTGTTTTAAATTGTTTGTCAATCCTTCTGGGAGCGCAACAGTTTCCGGTGAAAAAAACGATTAACACATGTTCCCTTAGGCCAAATGGCTGGATTCATAGCATTTTCACGGTTTTCACTCTTTATAGTAACTTTGAAGGATGAGTAAATTTCAGGGTGAACAGATTTTAATTGTTCACATTCAACTTCCGGAAATGATGGTCTAAGGTATGCTATTACCTCATCCGTTGTTGTACTTGGGTGTAACTTAAATACGTGTAAATATGCAACTCTCTCGATTGCTTTTAAAATTGAGTTGTCCTTTGCAAGTTCCAGTTCTCCAACGATAGGAGCATTTTTGACACGATTGGGTCGTTTTTTATATGACACAACAGTGAATTCTGTATTATTGTCAGTAATCGGCTTTTCCTCATCCATAGAGCATTTCGAATGCAAATTACCGCGGTCATTTGTATTTTTAATGTCTATAGACTGTTTGTTTACTTTGATAGGAACTACATTGACCTTACCAATAGATATACTTTTATCAGTTTCTGAATTTAGCGTTATTTCCGATTTATTCGTCTCGGAAATATTGGAATTAGTTGTCTTTGAAGACGGAGCCTGTCGAATAGTTTTCGAGCCTTTGCTTAAAGATGTCGCACAAGTTGCTATATTACTTATTTTTCTATCATTGTTTATAATATCTAACAAACGAACTTGCTCCTGTAATGCCACTATAGCTGTTCGTTGATTGTCAATAATCTGTTCTTTATGTAATAAAAGTTCTTTTAAATGAGAAATTTCTAAATTTAAGATATGGTTCTCACCAAACGAACTTTTTTGTAAACTTCCATTGCACTCCATTTTATTGAGATTGTCAACACCTTCACAACAGTTTATAAATTTATCATCAATTTTGATAACGTTTTTAAGTAATTTAGCACAACTCACGTGTGACACTGTTTCACATTTTATACATTTTAACCCACTTTGAGCATGATTTTTGCACTTTTTACAAGTCTTAATTACTGCGGTAGATTTGTCACTAGTACCGTCCGCCATGACAGTTAGATATAGCAAACAAAGTAAGTAAGTAATAAAAAAAATATAGTACTGTGCATGTTCGGTGGAGAGCCTTTGCAAAGGGTCTGCCGAAGCGAAGCAATCTAAATAAAGAAAGTTAGTACAAGTCGGACCAAAAATAATGGTTCGGTCCCAAACTACGAGAATACTTAATTACTCACGATTCACTTGAAGGATCGGATACTGAGTATATATTTTAGCAAAAGAGTTTGAAGTTATCAGTAATTAAAGTTAAGGTAAAAGGGAATAGCTAATACAATTTAGTATACAAGTACATTAACGCAAACAAAATACTATTTAAGTTGAAATGAATAAAAGTAGTAAATGAAGAGCAAATTTAGTTAGAATGAGGTATTCACAAAAATATATGACGTCACAAAAATATTTAAGTTAACGGTAAGGTAAAGTATCCATAAATTCAAATATTTAAAGTTACTGAGTTCAAAGGAAAATAAAGGTAAAGTCATCTATAAGGAAGCAGTAAAACAAAGGTCGATGACAGTTGTAGTCTTCAAAGAACTTGAGAATATGGCGGCGGCGAGTTGTCAAGGCAGGAATCGGTGTTACCGGCCCAAATAATCACGACGTACCATGTGATAAAGGGAAGCGTATGCGTAGAATTAGGCTATTCTTGAACGCTAGGAAAATTATGAGAAATTAGAGACGAGAAGTTGAAGGAAAGCATGCAATTTTGAAGAAAATAACGAGAATAAATACATACCCAATGAGTTTAATCACTGACGTTAGGAACACTTTAACGAATTCTTAGATGAGACACCATTAAATGTATAAAACCGTAAATAATACGTTTGGCGGCGGTAGAAATAAAGCAGCTGGTTTCTTCCACAACCAATTAGTTAAGAAATTCCACTTAAAACCGTTTAAATAACGTACAGGGAAAGATATTTGTGAAAATTTCTAAGCACAAAAATGGAGGGTCTGCACTGTTTAAGAACTCGAAGAAGAAGACGCTTTTCCCAGTAAGAAAACTAACAGAGATAGGAGCGTGAATGACGTTAAAAGGAGAGAGATGAGTAGCACGCTAACACAAGGTTCGAGGCTACGCGTCCTTTCGACCAATCAGAAAACTAAGAGTTATTTTAGAAAGTGAAGTGTTGCGCCACCTAGTGGACAACCAAAGTAGGGTCGATAATATCGATCATAGATTCATAACACATTCACTGGAGGATATTGGAGAAACTGAGAAACAGTGTCCAAACAACCCCGTTATGTGCGCACAATGTTTTGTTGAAAATCATAAATAATAATTTGTACTAATTTTTTCTTCTACATAATATACTTTGTACTTTTCATATACACATATGCTAATAAAGAACAGTTTTCCATCGTCGCCTTTGGAGTGGTGTGTTATCTGTGTGAGAAGCTTACAGCAGAAGATTTTTTAATAAAAATTCTGTATTTCGACAATTATTTTAGCTCCGTCGATTTGATGATCTATTTTCAGCAAAATAAAATAAAAGCCTGTGGAACAACCAGGCCAAACAGTCAATTTCCCAAAAGATTTTAGGTCTGACAAAGATATGCCCCGCGGAAATTCAGAATGGAAATCCACTCTTGGCTGTAAAATGGACAGACCGAAAAGGAATTCATTTTCTTTCTAATTTTCACAACCCTGAACTATTTTCAACTGAAAATCGTCGAGAAAAAGATGGATCAATAACGCAGTAAATTGTCCACAACTTGTCAAAGATTATAATTCTCACATGTGGATAAAGCAGATATGCTCAAAACAATTTATGCAATTGGTAGAAAATCAAGAAAGTGGTGGCACCGAATATTGTTTCATATGTTGGATACAACCGTCGTGAATTCATTTGTAATTTATTCTCACCTAACAGAAGGTAAAAAAATAACACTGAAAGAATTTCGTATGGCTATCGCCAACAGCGTCATCGGAATTTCTGAAAGGAAACGTGGGCGAAAGTCCATTGAAAATGTTAATCCGTTTAAAATAAAAGTTGCACAAGAAGTGCGGTACACAAAGGCAGCGCACATCCCAGTGCGAAGTACTTCCAGGAGGTGTTCTTTTTGCTCCACAAAGATGGAAGTACACCGCTCCAAATGGGCATGTTCTACATGTAAAGTGGGATTGTGTCTAAATGAACATAAGAATTGTTTTTTAAAATTTCATTCGAAACAAATAATTATTTACTATTATGTACATTTTATAAATAATTTTTTTTTTCAATTCTGGCATAGCGGTTTTTATGTATAACCACCCCCAATTAAAAAAAAACAAAACAAAGAAAAATTTTGAAAAAAATATAGTCATAAAAGTAGTATTAAACGAAGAAATATCTTTTTTTAAATTTTTTAATAATTCGTGCTTCAAAGGGTTAATACTAATTACACTATTTTTAAACTAATATACAGGGTGTCCAGAAATGAAGGTGCCAAACGAAAATCCCAGTTAGTAGACATTATTGTATGTCGATTTAACCCAAATTATCTTACCCCAAAAATGCTTCTTAAGCGAGGTGGAGCTCCTTATAGATGGTGCCATGAAGTACTTTTTCTTGTAATATCTCAAAAACGTCCCGATCGAAAATGTCTAAACTTTGCACAATGACTTACCTTCTGATCACACATCGGCCGCTGTAAATAATACTTCCTTGCTGCGGCCATTAGCGTCCCATGTGGGAGGGGCCGCAGACATTTTGGATTGTATTTTTTTGACATTTTTTGTGTCAAATTCGAATTCTCTAGGGTCTTTTCTAAAAATAATGTGCTCTTGTTTCAAATCGTTAGGATGCACCCTTCTCGAGAAAAATAAAAAATAAATTACTAATTTATTTAACTAAATTACTCTTATATCAAGTTATATCAAAAACAACAAATTTTACAGTAAGTGCTCTACATGACGGACGCCTGTTTCAATACATAGTTCTATCTTTTTGCCTAGCGATCGCCTAATTCTCCCAAAAAGCCCAGGAATAGCCTGAATTTCCCTACAGCTGTCCGCAATTCTTCTCCAAAGCTGATGACGACTTTCTATCGGGGTAGCGTAGACTGATTTCAAATAGCCCCAAATACAGAAATCAAAGCGGTTTAGGTCTGGAGATCTTGCAGGCCAGCTGACTGGGCCTCCTCGTCCAATCCAGTGGTTTCGGTAAATGTTGTCCAGATACTGACGGACGGCTCTATTTAAATGAGCGGGGCACCCATCATGTTGGAACCATATGTGCGCTCTAATAGCTAGAGGAACGTCGTCTATTAAATTTGGTAAAACATTTTCCAAGAAATTAATATAACTCTGCCCCGTTAAACGATTTGGCAATTCCACAGGTCCCAGCAGCTGCTTGCCAATTACACCTATCCAGACATTTATATGTATTAAATCTTCGCTGGTGCTTAGTCTCTTTTATTGCATGAGGGTTTGCACCAACGTACTCATAATGATGCCCATTATGGAAATTAAAGATTCCATCTCTGGTAAAAGTCGCTTCATCGCAGAATAGAATATGAGAGAAGAAATTAGGGTCTTCATTTTTTTTGCAGCCAATTTGTAAACGCTACGCGAGCAGGGAAATCCCCGTCTAACATCGCATGAACTTTTTGAAAATGAAATGGATGAAGATTTTCTTTATGGATGATAAATGCTATAAATGTCTTACGAGAGGGATGTCTTCTATGTGGATATTTTTCTGCATATCTTCGTTCCGCCGCACGAGCGTTACATTGGACCTCACCATAAACTAAATGTATGTCAGCGTATTCTTCACTAGAAAAATCAGCCATTCTTTGTATTTATTTTATTTTTCGAAGATGACAATCTACAAGACAGTTGCCCACGTGCGTATGTTGATTTTGTCAAAACCAACTTGATATGAGTAATTTAGTTAAATAAATTAATAAATTTGTAGTTTATTTAAATTTATTTTTCTCGAGAAGGGTGCATTCTAACGATTTGAAACAAGAGCACATTATTTTTAGAAAAGCCCCTAGAGAATTCGAATTTGACACAAAAATGTTAAAAAATTTTTTTGAGATATTACAAAAAAAAGTACTTCATGGCACCATCTATAAGGAGCTCTAACTCGCTTAAGAAGCATTTTTGGACTAAGGTAATTTGGGTTAAATCGACATAAATAATGTCTACTAACTGGGATTTTCGTTTGGCATCTTCATTTCTGGACACCCTGTATAAATCACAAATACACAAACACTATTTTTACACTAATACATACAGGGTTGGTATAAAGTATGGAACCAGTAAATATCTTTAAAACGATAGGGACGATATTTATTAAATTTTGCAGGAAGGTTCAATGATGCATAACGCATCTGATGCCATATTTTTTGTTACTACTGTACTTCGGGTTTCACCGGAACTACCCTCAACTTTTTAAATTTAAATGGAATGCCCTGTATATTTTTGCACATTTTAATAGATCTTGTTTTTCCGAATCCGTACATACTAAGTTTAGTGGAAATAATTTGTAAGAACGAGAAATAAATCACTTTACAGTTAAAGAATAGGTGAATTTATTATTTACTATCTAGTAGGTAACTGTTGCCAAACTAATTGATAGAAATAAATTGTACGATTAAGAATGGTTCATTTAAGTGAAAAGGATCGTATTGAAATATTAATGATGATCGGTTATGGTGATCTTTTTCACTTAAATGAACCATTCTTAATCGTACAATTTATTTCTATCAATTAGTTTATTCACCTATTCTTTAACTGTAAAGTGATTTATTACAAATTAACAACTAACATTGCTTTGACTTACCTATATATACTTATTGTATCTTACATGGTGAATAAAATTTATTATTATTATTATTGAAATTGCGATTAGCGCGTATAGAAGCAAGACCCAAGAACTACACAGGGATTCCAGAACATGCACTCATAGTTTTACGTGAGATCGTATCTGATTCCAAGGCGCAACTGGAAAACGTGAACTTAACTTTAGAAAAGAGTAGAGCCAACCAAACGTTCATAATTTTGGGGGATGAATATGGAAAAAACTGTACGTTTGCGACTATCGTGTTTCGGCAAACAATTCCCTTGTTAGCTCATTATTTGAAACCGTTTATATTTTGGCCTTCTGCTGAAACGATAAAGCATGCTTTACCATTAGCCTTCCGCGCTCGATACAATGATGTGCAGTGGATATAATTGATTGTTTTGAGATACAAATACAGAAGCCTAGCACTCCAGTTCATCAGGCACTGACGTGGTCAGAAGTGCAACACCATTAAATATCTGATTTCGGCCACTCCCGATGAAATCAATTACATTTCGGAAGGATTCAGTGGACGCCGCGTTAAAACACTCAGACGATCCGAGGAACTCGGTCACCATGAGTACCGACATTTTCAGCAGATTGTCCGATTGCGCTTTAACAAATCCATTTAGGCTCATTTTCTCACAAACGTTGTATAAATGCCGAGGAAACCGCAATCCGCATTCACAAACGAGCTCAGTCTGGCTAGTGACGTCACGCAGGTGTTCGTCCAATTGCGAACAGTTTCAGTCACGTTTTCAAAATTCATATATTTTAGCCATTTCAATCAATTACTTTGATGCATTAAAGTGATTTAAAATTCATGTTTTTGCACATTTGATGTTTATATGATTCAAACAACATAAATCATTGGGAAAAAAGACTTTATTTTTTTGAAAAGACCCTATTCTCCCAGTTTTTACTTTTGAGACTCTAGCTCAAGAACGGTTCAACTTAATTAAAATGTGAAAATTGAAAATTATAGCCAGAGAATGGCCAGCACTATCATTTTCTTTTTTTAATTTAAACAATCGCGCGACAGTATCTGATCAAAGTTATGCTCATGTTTTTCCAGTAGATTTTTTTGTCGTTTTCATCTTTCACAGACACTTCCGTGCATAAAATGATATTTGAATCTGCATATTCAGGATTGTTTGAAAAATTTTGTTTGTAAATGCTACGCCCACCACTGCCATCCAGACATCATTTGTAAAATCGCCAGATATGTTTTGTAACATCACTTCCGCCTGAACTTGAACTAGAAGTTGAACTATAATGTTTAAAAGATGCTGCAACGGCACACAGCTTCGCCTTCTGTAACTGTTATATTTGATGGGTAACATTTCTTTTTGGTTTCTGTTATTACGTGATAGGAGGGATAAGTATTAGCCCCTAGTTCTTTTGCTCCAAGCCGCATCGTTAAATAATCCTCTTCTGTCAGACCTAGATCTACTATAAGACCTAAACCTTCATCTGGGCTATATGGATTTATTTTGGACGTAGTAGTCATTATGTACCTTTTTCATTTTTTTTAATCTCTTCGGGGTAGTGTTGAAGGCTAACTTGACTGCATGCACTGCCGTTCTTTTTCCAGCTTTTATCAAACTGGATTCCGCAGCTAAGCACACCTGTTCAGAACTAGTGTTACAGACATAGGGCTTTACATTTCTCTGTCTACTGCGTTCAGAGCTCTCTTCGAATCATTTTTTTGGTCTGATTAACTTCTTTGTCGAAGTTGTTGATTCTGGTGGTGATATGTCCGGGAACTTGAACTCTCCGTCCAGCCATTCATTTCTCTTAGAAATAAAATTGGAATCAGGCTATTTTGATAACACTTTCGTCATAAATACTTTAATCACATTTTTTAACACTATAAAAAGTTCCCTTCTTACGTTGTTACTGCATCCATCGGGATCGTCGCGTATACCTTTAAATCAAAAGCTCGATATAGCAAAAGGGGATACGCTGGGACCAGTTTTTTGCTGATTTGTAATCGTTAAGGATTGTTCGTTCCTATTAATATAAAAAGATGATGTACCTAAGCGGAACTTTTTTTATAAAACTACTGAAAGTGAACAGTTCATTAAAAAAATGGATCTGAAAAGCATACTTAGGTATTATGACTGTGTTGCTTACAACTGGCTTACGATAAATGCAATAGTTTAAAGTACATACCTGACGTTCCACACTCCATAATAAAAACCTTAAAATTTCAATTATACATATACAAGTCGAACGCAGTTAATCATTCAACATTTCAGATGCTATTGACTGACTGCTGACTTCGTGCGGTTGCGCAGGATTATGTATTCATATAACAAACAAATGCTAACAGTTTGTTATGGAACATTTATTTTTCACAACGCGTATTAGGGGTATTTTCGTCTACTATAACGGATACTGACAAATCGTATTTTGTCGTCGTACAATGGTAATCCGGGAGTATATGAGACAGGAGGAACAGGAAATGGCAGTAAATATAACCACAAATTTGCGCTAACGTATCGGACACAAAAATTTTCTGCGATGAGACTAACGTGATTTCAACTATCACGTATAGTTTTCATACAACCTGCCATGATATTATTACATTTTTAAACGTTTTGTCTATATGAGAGGGTATTTTCATCAATACCAAATTGGTAGTTGGCATCATTGATCAGAGCGCCATTGGCTGTTTCTCTGTCCACAACTAGATGGTAGCTTGTTTGAGGTAATATTATTGCTGAGTGTGTAGTGCAGTCAGTTTTAAGTTGTGAAGTGGCGTTGAATAAATAAAACGAGTTCACACATTCTGTTACATCTGTGGAAGCTATGTTACTATAAAGCAGAGGCAAAATATAACCAGATTCGTAAAACAAGCTCATCTTGCTTACTTTGGTATAAAGGTTGGGGATCAGGACAAGAGTTGGGCTCCCTATAAAGTTTGCAAAACATGTGTTGAGGTTGTGGAGGCTACGGTAAAAAGAAATCTATGCCTTTTGTTATTCCTATGGTGTGGAGAGAACCACAAAACCATGTAAGTGATTGTTATTTCTGCATGGTTAATGTTGAAGGACACAATGTTAAGAGCAAAAAGAATTTAATTTATCCTAATGTTCCTTCCGGTCTAGAACGTTTGAACACGCCTCGTTGGACGCGACTGTTTGAACACGGAAGTATTCTGAATGCTGAACAATCTGTGACGTTCGGGCGAAACAATTTCAACACAAAAGTGTCAGACAAAATGTCAACACTGAATTCACATATGCATAAAAAACCAGGGGTTGCTATCTAAGATTGCGTAGTTGCTCCCCCCGTACCCCAAGGTGAAGGGGGGGGGGACTTCCAATTACTATCATTCAATACAGCCTTGAAACATTTTTCAGACGTATTTTTTCTTCTCTCAATGCGTTTTGTATTTCGCGAGATATTCGGGGGTACGGGTGGTCTGAAACACCCCATATATATTTCAAAATTTAATGTACAGACTCTACATACTTATTTGTATTGCTACCTAATCCTACCCTATTAGAATATGCCCACTCTTCCGGGCGTTTTATGTAATATGTTTGAAAGTATTGAGCGAATGCTACAGTATTAGAATCTGAAAAGAATTCATTCATAACTTGAGGGACATATAATTCAAGCTGTTAAGGGAAATAATTTCCTCTTCAACATAGTAGACGGTATAACTGTTTATTACTTCTTACAAAATTCTTCACAACTCAAAACTTAACAACCAATAACTTATGGGCGATCTCGCAGATAGTACTTAAATTCATGTCTTACTTCCCTTTCAAGACCACGGCAGATCGCGCTATTGAACCTGTCAGACCGCAGTCGACGCGTCTAAGGATTCGTACGGTTCGGGTCTCGAAGGTGTCAACTTCGAATTCCAATAAAATATATTTCTTTATTATTAATTTTATTTACACATCTTTGTAATATACCGACTCTCGGGTGGCAAATTTATACTGGCCCTTATCGGTACCAGCAGCTGGGTAGTCAGCGGTGAGCTGTTTCAATAATAATTTGCGGCGTTCGTTAAACAAAACTATAATTTCTCTAGATAATAAGTTAATTAACAAAATAATAATTAATTTAAATGAACAAAATAAAAGTATTAATTGTATTTTCAAATTTCCCACATCCGTGGCGTCACCTTGTGCCTTACAAATCGAACCCTGTAAAGTAAAAGATATTAGTAACACGAATCGTGATTTCGTTTCGCATCAGTAACATACAAAATGGATTCCGGTCAGCTGGCAAGCTACCACCGTCTTTTTACAATTATTTACAGGTTAAATAATGGTTGCAGGTACGTATAATTAATACATAAGCTTTCTATTGTTAACCCTTATTCACCGTTTCAGAGGAAAAACACCCTACAGGCGGTTTAATGTCAAGGTGATTACTTTATAATTATGTCAATACAATCAATTATCTGTTATCTCTGGAATTTTTACAATGGCTACTACCTTAGTAACAGAAGCCCTTTCTCGTGGATTACCTTCTGAACTCCAGAATGGTTCCAAGGCAGTTTAATTCGGTTGAATTAATTACGGATGCTACGTAAACTACTTAAACTGTTCGCACTCAACCGTTTAAGCACAAGCCCCTACAAATGTCACAGTTTAATTATACTTATGGTTGTCGCCCATGAGTAATAATTTCTCTGATCAATTTAATAGGTGCCTAAGTAAATGACACGTAATTAGCAGTGGAAGTCGCTGTCTAATTACCCAACAATATACCGGGTTGATAGCCAAGCTCCGGTGATACTTAACAACCACGAAGTGTAGCTATTTTATGAACCTTTTTTCCTAATCCGTTACTCGGGAATTGTAGATTCCACGATAACAGACTACGATTCTTATAATCCTAATTTACTAACAACTGTTTGTAAACTGTAATAGGAGTAACACTATTTTCAGTCGTTAATTGTAACTAATTACAGGTGAATAAAGAAAAACAAAATTAACAAAAGAAAACTTACGGTAATTCCCAACTAAAAGAAACTTCTAACGGTGTTATCCTCCAACTAACTGAACTAAAACGGTAATCCCTAAAACGAACGATATTAACGGAAAAGGAACGGAATTTTACAGGAGATTCAGGTATACAGGTAAGAATATAGGAACGGTAAACTAAAGAAAAATTCAAAGCTTTTCAGCAAAACGGTTAATCACAATCGCACTGAACTGTCGGAATCAAAATTAATTGAAAACTAGAACGATCGAACTACAGGAACGGATCAGGTTAGATCAATCAATAATTAAGCAATAATAATCACGCAATCGTCCTCTCACAGGGCCCTCTTCTACTTTTAATACTTTTCCCCCATTGCACCGTAAGTGGGAATGTCGCCTACAGTGTATGGAAGGAGAGATCCCCCTACAATTTTTACTGATTAAAACTACTAAAGGGGTACTTACTCCTTCCATCTCACTGCAGTAAAAAACATTCATATACCACCTATAAAAGAAAAAAACATTTGTTATTAACGCCTACTTATAAGAGTAAAAAAAACTATATCTAGATAACTAAAACTTGAACACTGTGTGGTATCTTCGAAAACAACCAATCACGCACAAAGGTACATTGCCACATGGTACGCAGCAGTAACTAGTTTCTTTTCTTTTATTTTGTTTTGGACAAACAACACATCTCTTCTGGGCTATCTTGTTGTTAGCTTTTCTTTCAAACGTGTCAGGGAAATGTCTTTCAATTAATCTCAAGGGTGAATGCTCCGGTCTTCTGCTGGTAGAACATCGTCGGCGATCTGGCAATATCTCCTATCTACCTTCACATGTTTTTTTCAAGAACAACTAAAAACTGAGTAAACAGTTCCCTAGCAACTTAAATTATTGTTATTTATGTTTTGTGCAACCAAAATATAACCATGCAGTAATGGAAAGCCGAAAAAACAAAAAAATAAGGTTTCATCATTTTTTATGGCAGATAGGATTTTTTGCTTTGAAAATTTTGATAGATAGGAGGTAATGACTTGGAAGGACTATAATAAAGAAATATGAATATAAAATTAAAACTTTACTATTTTAATGTTTTTTCAATATTTATGAAAATTTAAATGGAGAAAAAAATTAAGAAACAAATGAAGGTACAGTTCATGTGAAATAAAAATAAAGTATTAACCAAAATAAAGTATTTTACGATAAATCTAAAATGTAACCTTAATGCAATAAATTATTATAGAAAAGATGCGTGTCTTTGGGCAAATCCTCTAATAGCTCTTGCAGATGTTTATACTTTTCTTCTTTTATTTTACATCTAGATTTGAGCAATGGTGGATATTGCATAATTACGGGTATTCCCACTTTTGGTCTAGAAGGTAAATCACAGTAGTCTGAATCGAAATCTAACTTTACTTGAATTTTGTGATCGCTGTACTTTATACTCTTGATATCTGTAATTACAGGGTCATGTGGTTTTTTTCCTGGTCGAATAGAAGGATATCGCAAATTTTGGGAAAAATCTTTGAAAAATGTATGGTCTAAAATCTTTACTTCGTAAGGTTTTGGATTCGTTCGTGCCTCTCTTGTTATGGTGCTGTAATCGCTAGGCAAGTGAATTTCTTTATTTCTCAGTTTTCTTTCAATGGTACTATGTACCGAGTCACACTCCATTTGAGTGTGACCAGGTTCCAGATATTTTTGAAATACTTCTATTTCAGTTACAATCGAAAAGTTCAGTAATGCATTTGCTAAAACAGCGTTCCTGTTCTGGTAATTGCATCCATCTGAATACAGAATGATTGGAATTTTGGATTCTGTGATGCAATACCGCTCTAGGTAATCTAAAATGCAAGAGGCGAAAGTTGATGAAACTAAAGAGTTATTTTCATCTTCTGAAAACCAATAACACATAACATCTCTAGTTTTTAAGTTGTATACCGTAAAGTTATGACAGCTCAACTTGGTTTTGAAATAAACCTTACTAGCTGGAATAACTGGTGCAAGTTTTACACCTTGCAGATCCATAGTAACAACTATGCAATGATTGTTTTCTGCAGCTGCCTTATCTTTTATTTTTTCTTTTCTAGCTTTTTCCTTTCGATCCAAATGTGATTTATATTTATCTTCAGACACATTGTCATATTTATAAGCAAAGCAAATATTGCACTGGTCTTTTTTTGGCTGATAAATGGAGAGGTTATGTGCATAAAATGTCTTATTAAATACTTTTCTCCCTAGAGGTTCTACGTTTTTATCATGGCAATAAGTTTTGTATAGCTTATAAACATCGGATAAGTTTTGAAATATGGGTTCCAAGTATAATTTCATTGTATCTTTTCGACAATAATGTGCTGGTAATTTAGGAAGTTCACCAAAAAACGTCTCCAAATTTGTGTAATGAGCCTTATGTCTCAAAACGATTTTCTCTTTTACATTAATTCTTTTTCCTGTTTCTTTGTACATTCCATAAGATCCGTTGTTGACCCATTCTTGTACAGTTTTATATCCGAGATCAAGGGTATTAAGAAACATCTTTCTACAAACTTTCAATGTTTTAGTATTATTATTGAGTGAATATGAATAAGATCCTTTTCTTCTTGAGTTTTCATTGGCCGTTTTCCTAAAAGTTGGAGCCTTGATGACGTTGGAACAAACAAAAACCTTCCTCTGATCCCAATTCATACACTCCCAGAACTCACGAAAAATTTGTTGTCTGGTTGTTTCTAAAAATGTTTCACAGTGTCGCATTTTAGACTTCCGACAGAATGTTGAATCGCACGTAGGTTTGATGCACCTGGCCAGCCGATTTTTATTTTGCAAAATTTTGTCACCAAGCCTACTGAATCCCAAATACGATTTCCCTTCCATTCTAAGTTTTTTGTTTTTTGTACGTTTCCACTCCTTTTCATTTGATTTCAGTCTTCTTGTTCGGCCTACATTAATTTCGACATTGTCTACATCTTCTAGAATCTCTCCATTATCTTGATTATTAACACTTTTATTTTCATCTTCATCTTTGGAATTCTCGCTTGTAGGTTCATGGCAGTGTTCAATTGTGTGTGCATTTGTATCAATTCTATCCACATTGCCATCATTATTACAGCTGTCGACAGTTACATTACGCGTCATATTATCATCAACTTCCATTTGATTTTCATAATGATTGGATTCAGAGTGATATTCATATTGCTTTGTTCCATTTATATCGCCATGTCGTGTTATGTTTTCTTCTATATTACTTTCAGATTGTGGTAAACAGAAATCGAAAATTTGGTAAGACGCAACATCGTCTTCAAATATTATCGGTATGTCTTCAATATTTTCCACTAGGTGATTGTTTGTCTCTTCTGTATACTGATTTAAATTTGTCTTCTCACTGCTTGAAACTTCGACATTTCGAAGCAATTGAAATATTTTTTTCGTTCGACTAGACATGATGCAATAACTCCTATCTACTTACTTTTCGAACTCAAGTATTGTAGCAATATCTCCTATCTGAAATGTAACCAAAAACTATTGATAATATTACTTGTTAGTTAATAGTTCAGAATACATACGCATACTATAAAACTGTTATACTATTTAAATGTCTTGCAATATCATTCACTGCAATTATCTAATTAAAAGCAGAGTTTAAAGTTGTTGCACAAAACAGAAATGCACACCCCACAAACATTCAATGTAAACTAAGGTAGATAGGAGATAATGAATCCAAATCTTTGCACTCTTGAGATAGGAGAAAATGATTCTAGTTTATTTCACCCGTTTAAACATATTTGATGTTAGGATATTTTTGTCAGCGAATGCGTACAAGCTTTATGAATCGTAATATAACAAAATCTCAAAATTGGTAAAAATTGTAGATAGGAGATATTGCCAGATCGCCGACGACATCTTGGTCTTATTTTTTGATATTTAGAGATGAGTTGCTGAACAAGACCTCTTTGGAATTCTAGCAATGGAACGTTTTTCCCTGCTTTAATTTTATAAATTGTCTGTGCATTGAGAACAGTCAAATCAATCAAATGGAAAAACACCTTCTTATACCATTTGATAGATTTCCTCACAGATTGGGTGGTAGTAAGAAGTATATCAGTTTTATCAACTATAGGAGTTATCAGTTCATTATTTACACAAAGTGTAGCTGGATTAACGATAGTTTGGTAATTATGAAATTGAATTAAGGTTGTTTTGGAGCAGTTCATTTTTAGATTGTTCAAGTTACACCACGTGATAATGATAATATTGTTCACTTCTGTTTGTGCGCAGCTTTCAACGAGATCTTGTGTTTCTCCAGTACACAACGATAAATATTGGTGTCATCAGCAAATAGATACAGTTGTGAGTATTTAGTAGTCAGGCAATAATTAATGTCATTAATGTAGATTAAGAAAAGCAACGGACTAAGAATAGACTCTTGGGGAACACCATCAGTAACATCTGCCATGTCAGAAAAGACATCAGTTAATCTGCCATTGTCTTCTATAAACTTTATTTCAGACGATTTATTAATGCTTTTGTCGTTATTCTTTTCCATAAGTCGCATCTCACTATAATTTTTACATGTTTATTGGTAAGATATTGGCAACATAACCACTCATTAATTTTGGATATATTTTTTATTGCAGACTTGCAGCAGCCGTAGAACAAATATGGCAAAGAAATCAGGATCGCAGAATCGATTGCTGCACAAACGACGAGAAGAAGAAAGAAAACAACTTACAAAAAATGATGGACAATCTGATGCAAAAGGAAAACAACGTAGATGCCAGCTCACTTGCACCATCCACTTCTGGAGAAATAGATGTTCAACTATTGGATCAGGATAATGAAGCGCAATCGGACACAAAAGAAGAAGCACAAGAGTCTACTGAGATAAGTAACACAGAAATATCGCAAGATATTGCAAAACAAACTTTTGACTTCTCTGATCCAGCAATGTGGAAGCATCCTTACAGTCAATATTTAATTGGTGCCCTTGTAGAAAGAGGTCCTATACAGGACGTTGAATTTGATTGCTCTAAAGTCTAAAACAAAAGATCTTAATGGTAGGCAGTTCCCCCCCCAAGATAGTTTACTAAAATTATGCCAAATGGAGAAACTGTGAAACGTGATTGGCTTATTTTTAGCAAAAACAAGCAAGCGTTGTTTTGTTTAAAATGTTTATTGTTTGGAAAGTGCCGCGACCGCCCTCCACAGTTAGCAAATCCACTTGCGCACTCGTTTAATCTGCAGGTCTATTTCAGTTGGACAATATAATCGATAATAATCATACCACTTGTTATATTACCTACGAGAATAACTTGACATTGAGAAGCTCAGCCAATGATATTGAAAGTAGAGCTTGTGGAATTTTTCTAAATACAATTACTTTAATCGCTAAGCCTGAGCCAGAAATCTGTAATCATGTCGAAGCCGTGCAACGGCCAGGAAGAAGTATCTCTTACTTTTCAAATACCATTCAAAATGAAGTTATAATGAAGAAAATTCTATTTAAAGTTCACAAATTTTGAGTTCTCATTTTAAACACTCGGTATAAAATTAATCACTTAGTTTTTTTTGTAGAGTAACACGACATTAGGGTAATATTATTCGTCAAATAAATTTTTCCTTTTTTGAAGAATAACTTAGTTATGAATATTATAGTCCAACCTTGAATTGTACAAAATTTTGACAAAATAATTAATAACTTGACAACCGCACATCCCAAGTCGAAAAAAATTCAGGCGTGGTATAAATATGGTTGGTCGATACATGAAGGGAAAAAAGTACAGGGTGTGCCATTTAAAAAAAAGTGACATTTTCCTGCCACGTGATATAAGAATATTTTTAAAATTCAATCAAATTCAAATCAAAGCAACCTTTATTTGAAACTTTTTTCTGTATTTTCAACCCACATTGAGTTATCGACCGATTACGGAGCAGTGGACACACTGTATATCGTCGTCAGAATTGCAGTGAATGCAGACGAAACATGGACTTTTATCTGTACATTCCTCATGAGCCCATTTGTAGCAACTGGTGCACTGTAACCATATTTCTTTTGAACGAGAGTTGGAAAAATGTTCGTTACAAATTAAACAGAAAGTTTCATCTTCATTTTCAGAACTGCTACTATCATCGATGGCTTTAGCTGTAGCCTTAGTTTTAGCTTGACATATTTTTCTCTTGGCACCGGATTGTTTAGCTTTTTGTTTTGTTCTTTCAATTCTTTTCTTTTTTTTCATTTTATAATTCCTTCTTATTTGGAGTATCCGCCAGGTTTCCTCCCTTTTCGTGTAGCCACTCGTTTTTTAGCCTTGGGTGTTGGCCTTAAATCTTCTGGAGAAAATTATGTAGTGATACCGGAAGGTCCAGGTAAATTAACAGGTTCTAAATCTGTACTACCTGCTACTGGTGAATCTCTTTTAGAGGGTAATTTGGGTTTCAATATGATTGGTTTGAGAACCGATTTGTATTTCTGGAATAACTTCGTTCAGAGATACGTTTGCTTTCAAATTATTTTCCGGATTTGGACGGTCTGTAACAGCTTGAATATTTTTTGGCGTTGCTGCCAAAGGAAGCGCGCCTTTCGCAATAGAGGGTATGTCATAAAATTGACGTATTTCCTGGGTGATTGCGCATCCATGAGTCGTAAGCACTATTAATATATTTTTAAGAGGCCCATAATACCGACCGATCCAATGGTAGGAGTTTGTGGGAGCAGTGCAGCAAAAAAAAATACCTTTAATGAGAGGCGAGACTCGTGTTTTGGCTCTTGCGTCGGGTAGCGTGGCTCACAGTTTCCTTAATCTGGAGGCGTATTATATTATGTCATACAATTAATTTCGAATGAAGAACGAAATACTTATCTTACTATTTGATTACCATGAAGTATTATCCATCTCTCTAAACCTTTTTCATCTTCATGAAACATTAATATAGCCTTCAAAGCAAGGAGGTCTAGAAAGCGTATCCTTTTTTTGTTTTATTTTTTGTAAGGATCATATCTTTTTTTGCATAGATTCTGGCGTATCTTTTACTATTGGCTTTTTATCGGACAAAGAGGTGTTATAAGTATTTGTATGGCATATATTTCTACTGTTGAGACAATCAAAACAATTATTAAAATTATGGAAAAAATCAGTAGTATTTAAAGATGTCGTACTTTTTAGTTGTCTAATAGCCGCTGAAACACTAGCGCTTAAAACTTGCAAAACCAATTTAGACTCACATCATTGAATAGACCTGGATTTATCAGTTTATTTAGGCAAAGCTCTTTTTCTTGAAAACCAACTTGATTGCCCTTAGCGAAAGTCATCCTTTGTTAAATTGTTTGTAACACCCTTAAATAAGTGTGGAACGTCCAAAATTGAATAGATTTTGTGATGCAACGTAAAAATATGGTTTCTCTAGAGTACACCCAAACTTCTTTATAGCTTGCAGGTTATTAGAGCCTTGGTCACATACAGCTGCCTTTACGATTAATCCAGTTTCAAATACGTTGGATATTATTTTCATGTGCTTTCCATTGGGAACATAACCCTTTAATCATGAAAACCAAGGCCTGTTTCCTACAAATTTTCTTCTGCCAAGTTTTCCCAAATCTTCAAAACCCTCAATTAAATCTAATGTGTTAGGTTTAAAACTTTGCTCCCGCCGTTTTTTTTTAATTCAAGGCTTTATTACAAAAAAACGATTACATACATTAAGTTTCAAAGTATTGTCCATTGTTGGCTACTACTTTGTCCCATCTCTCGGGCAGTAAGCGAATCCCGCGGCGAAAAAATTCTTCATCTTTCGATAAGATCCATGAGTCGATCCAAATTTTCACTTCTTCATACGAATTAAAGTGTTGGTCAGCCAAGCCGTGTGCCATTGAACGAAATAGGTGATAATCAGACGGAGCAACATCTGGAGAGTACGGCGGGTGAGGTAAAATTTCCCATTGCAAGGTTTCGAGATATTTTTTCACCACTTTTGCCACGTGTGGTCTAGCATTGTCATGCTGTAAAATAACCTTGTCGTGTCTCTCATTATACTGCGGCCGTTTTTCTTTTAATGCGCGGCTCAGGCGCATCAATTGAGTTCGATAACGTTCACCTGTGATGGTTTCAGACGGTTTCAGAAGCTCATAATAAATTACGCCGAGCTGATCCCACCAAACGCATAGCATGACTTTTGAGCCATGAATATTCGGCCGAGGAGTTGACGTAGCAGCATGACCGGGCAATCCCCATGATTTCTTGCGCTTGGGATTACTGTAATGTACCCATTTTTCGTCCCCAGTAACAATAAGATGGAGAAAACCCTTTCGCTTTTGTCTTTCCAGCAGCTGTTCACAAGCAAACAATCGTCGCTCGACATCTCTTGGTTTCAACTCGTACGGTACCCAATATCCGGCTTTCTGAATCATTCCCAGCGCTTTCAGGCGTTTTGAAACTGCTTGCTGACTCACACCCAATGATTCTGATAATTCTTTTTGAGTTTGACACGAGTCTTCACTAAGAATCGCCTCCAATTCTGCATCTTCAAAAACTTTTTCTCTTCCACCACTATGCCGGTCTTCAACAGCAAAATCACCACTCTTAAAACGTTGGAACCATTCCCGACACGTTCTGTCACTAATAGCCGTTTCACCATAAGTGTCTGAGATAATCCGGTGAGCCTCAGCAGCAGATTTTTTCGAATTAAAATAAAATAACAATACTTCCCGCAAATGACGAGAATTCGGTTTAAATTCGGACATATTTAATTCAATATTTTTTCATGATGTAAACAAAAATTAAATTATATCAACGTAGGGTTATCTTTACAAATGTCAAAACAAAGTGTTCGACATCTGTGATAAATTTATTTCAACGACTACCGACTGCTACTGTCATCTTTTGGAAAACGGCGGGAGCAAAGTTGTAAACCTGTGTATTTTTTAGGGATATTTCGTCGATGCAAATTGTTGGAATTTCCAGTGGCGGATTAACCATCGGTGGGACCCTAAGAGGCCCCTCATTTTCGCCCCCACTCCCCGTTTCCCCGGCAGAAAAATACAATAAATATAGCATTTCAATAAAATCTTTTAATAGGTATTTCAAAATAACATTTGCAATTCTGATACAAAATGATTCAGAAAAACTTTCTTCTACATTTCAATTCACTGAACTTTTCAATAACATCATTAAAATCAATTTTCTTTAAAATATCAGATTCGATGCAAAGAAGACTTAACATGTCTAGTCGTTCCTGCCGCATAGTAGCTCTTCGCCCGGCCTTGATTCGTTATAAGTCCGAAAACGAACGTTCTGCAGAACAATTCGTTATCATCATTGTCAAGAAAATTCGAAGAGCCATTTCGACGTTGGAAAGTATATCTAATAACTGATCTTTCACTAAAATGTCGTATAATTCACTATGTGATTTTTGTTCTATTCCGTAGAAAAAAGTCTTCGAAATCACTGGCATAAGCGCATACCAAGTTTCCGATTGATTTTTTATAATCATCATCAGTTAATGAAAAATTGTTCAGAAACGCTAAACCTTTCCTCTTCTTTTGATTTCAGTGTTGATCGTGTCAATGATCATGAGAAAACCTTTGATTCGAAAATCATCACGAGGGGAAAAGTTTACTTCGGGGGTGTTTCCATCATTCGCTTGGTTCTTTCTTACACGCCTTCGTGATTGACTTTTTGCGTAGTCTACATCGGGTAATAATTCTTTAGCTTTTTCCTCGAAATCGTCGAACTTATCACGAAAATCTTCTAACATTTTTTCAAGAGATTCATATAAAAAAGCACATGTTTGCAAATTTGCTTCTTCAGCTTGTAATTTCTTACTCACAGAACGAAAAGTAGTCAGAATCGAGTTCCACAATACTAACACAGAAGTAAACTCTTATCTTTGCATTCTATTTCCAATACAGGTCGCTTCATGTCGAGTATCGCCTTTTTCCTATTCGTTGTCACCAATGCTCTCTAAAGCATCAATTATTTTTGAATACGAATCGTAAATCGCGTTTGTCGCTTTTACATGCGCTTCCCAGCGTGTCTCGGACAGGGATTTTAGCGTCTTTTCATCATTAATAAAACTTTTTAAGACGGCCCACTGGTGAGTAGACGCAGAAAAAAAATTGTACAATACTTGCATATCCAAAAAGAAATCAACTGCATAAAAACAACACTTAACAGCAGATTCTCCTACTAAATTCAAAGAATGCGCGGCGTTTTCATTTAAGTTTAGCAGCCGAGCTTGCATACCTTGATATTTCCCAGACATATTTGGCGCGTTGTCATAAGACTGTCCTCTGCAATTTTGAAAATCTAAATTACAATCTTCGCTTATAAACTTCAAAACTTGATTAGCCAAGTTTTCACCAGTATGACTATCTAAGGGAAGAAACGATAGAAATCTTTCAACGGGTTTACCATCTTTTTGGGAAACATATCGAAGTATGACAGACAATTGGTCGACATGTGATAAGTCGGGAGTCGAGTCAACGGAAATGCTGAAATACTTGGCTGAAAAAACTTCATTTAGAATGAATGTTCTGACTTTTTGGCCCATGATGTTTATGAGTTCTTCACAAATCGTCTTTGATAAATAAGATGTTACACCTCTCCCAGCATTTCCGTATCTCACAATGTGATCGCGCAGAAATGGATCAAACTGTGCAACGAGTTCAAGCAAACCTAAATAATTTCCGTTATCCTGAGCTCCGAATGTTTCATTCGAACCTCTGAATGATAGACCGCGTTCAGCTAATGTATTGATCACTGCGACTACGCGTTTCAAAACATCTCGCCAGTAATTTTTTTCTTCGAGTAGTTGAGTTTCCAGTAGATCCGGCAAGTTGCGAATTTCATCTCGTCTCTGCAGGAACTATTTTCATGCTGTTTCAAAAGGTTGTTGTTCTTCCAGTCGTCAAATCCCTCGCGAGTCAGTTTATTTGATTCTGCAGATAGCAAACACAACCTGTAACCAAATTATAAAAATTAAAAAAGCAAACAAAAGGCAAATAACACAAAACAATTTTTCAAAAAATGGTACTACCTTTAAGAGGTGAATAAACAAGCCATTCTCTATTTTTTTCTCTCCATTTGGCTTTTTGCCGAGAAACACATGTTTAGAACAATATCGGAACGTGGATTCATTTTCATATCGTCGCCGTGATGATTCAAACTGTCCAGCAATATTCTGACAATCTGCTGATCCGTGCTGAACCCAATATTGAACGTCTTCCTGATTTAATTGTTCCCAAATTCCAGGATCTGTAGAACGATTGGGATTCTCCACAGCGAATTCAGGACTTGAATCACCGAGATTATTCGATTCCTCATCCTTCGCAAGATTTTCCGGTTTTTCTGCTTCATTTGGTATTTCGTTCTGTTCAGTTGGTTCGTCACTAGTACCAGGTTCTTCATTTAGTCGATTTGAATTTTCGTTGAAAAAAATTCGTTAGTTTTGGAGTTTTTTTCAACTCCGCACTTTCTTTCAATTTTTTTTCTTCAGCTAGCTTTCTTTTTTTGCACCACTCAGATATGAACGTGATGACATTGTCAACTTAATCACTTTGTAAAACTGATAAATTGCACACCCTGGAACCACTATTAACGTCAAACTAATAGTTTTGAACTATAATAGCAGACCTCTTCTGCAGTCCGGCGTTCTTGGTCATCACTCATAAAAATACACAATTTTTCGGTGCAAAACAATATCTGAATTTAATTGCACCTTAAAAAAAACCCGCGAAATAAAAAAGTCTAACAAACTACTTTCCGTAGGGCGATCTAATAGATAGAATAGCAGAAGCGATAAAAGATGTTTTGATTTTACAAAATTATACAATCAGAAATGAAAAAAAAGACTTCAAAGAAGGTTCACAAATTAGTGTTAGCGATAGCGCGATTCTTGTAACAACGTATCAAATTCTATACCGCCTGTCCGCCTAGCATAGTAGCATCGAGTTTGACACCGAGAACTTCATTCAGTACAACATGTTTCAAAATATCTAAACTCTAGTCTAAACAAATGATTCAAAATCCTTTTTGTTTCACGCCAAATAATTTCCGGTGTAGATAAACCGGCATCTTTATTCACAAGTCACAACTGAGTCTGCAAGCGATAACTAGGCGTCGAAATATGACACTTGCATTTCTATTGAATTTTATATTGTGTTGATGTGTACAGGCAAATTCTTTTGGAAATCAAAACAAATAGCAAGAGTACATGGATCCGAATTATTAGTTTTGGGACTTCTGGTAAGAATTCCTCAAATAATGAAAAGTTTTACCAGAAGCAAACATGCGCAAAAAATTGAGTTTAGAATCATAAACAATAGTATGTTTCCCATTAGTGGACAACGTCCGTTTAAAGGGACATCGCGCTTTTGTCTATTTATAGAAATTTGAGGGGATATTTTTCAAAATGCACATTACAGTGGGAATTGTTAGACCTATGTCAAGTAAATTCAGACGATGTAGGTAATGTTAACTGCTTATTTCTAGCGATTCTGAACCAACCCTGTGAAACGGTGCAGCATGATGGTGATGATTACGAAGCTGATGATTTGTTGCCTTCAGCTGAGCTAAGAAGGAGCATGAAAGGTGACCATAAAATAAAATATAAGTAGTTTCTTATTAACAATATATTTTTTTATGTAGCCAATGAAACAAAAGAATCGTATGAGAAATCCAACTGGAAACAAAATCCCATTGTCATACCAGATACTGACATACGCAGAGAATGTCAGCCATCTGCTGACAGTAGGAGTGCTACTCCATTATGTTATGTTAATTATTATTGTTATGTAAATAACTATTACAGTAAGAGTGAGGAAGGTAAAACTTTCGTTCACGCGAATTGCGTGTTCGTCAACGAAGCGCAGCGAGTGGACGATGCAATTCAAGTGAACGAATGTGACCTTACTCTCGAGTGCTGTATTTGATTTTGTTCGAATGCGTGAGCGAAAAACAGTGAGCGAAAAGCGGTGAGCGAAAGTGAAATCTTCGCCCACTAGTAACTATAGTTACTGTTCGCTTTCTAAGGCGGTATCAAACAAAAGAATGATAATTAAAACTGTCATATAGCAATAATTGTACTTTGAACAATTTTATTTCAGATTTTTATACTTAAACACTAATGTTATGAATATGACTACAATATATTAGGCGAAACGTTAACATATTGTAATGTGACTAAAAGAAGCTTTTTTAAAAGCAGAGGAAATGTTTCCTTTCCAAATTTAAAAAAAACCTGAAGTACGATTTAGCCGTCTCAGTCCCCTCCAAGTAACGTATAACTGCAACCACACATGTCTACAAACCAACCTTAACAAGCTTATATGTCATAACTCATAAAGTCATAACGTAATAACCTTCTCCATGGAACGCTTAATTTTATTGACTAAATTACGTTAGGAGTTGATAAATAAAATTAATTGATGCGACATGTTTCGACAAGGCTAATCTACGATAATATTGAAAGTAAAATTGAGTTAGTAACTAATACTTACAATTAAGAGGGTGGCGAGATGTAAGCAAATTTACGAGTACAATGGCAATTGAAATTATAAAAATTATGCCATTGCTGGGTAAAATGGTAGCATTACTGACCAAATGAATAACAAGAGTTCATCGCTGGAGATAAATGTTGGTTAAGATAAAACGGGGGGGACAAGGACAGAGGAAATTGAAAAGTTGAACATTAAACAAAACCAAACGTAGAAAAAGATATCTGGAAAAGAATCCAAACCAGATGTGAAAAAGATTAACGGATCATGCTAAAATTAGTGAAATTAAATAAATTGGATGTGAAAAAGAATGTACTTACGGAAAAACACAAATCACACAAAGAGAAACAACCGCCACAACGTGGTGATCTGAAAGATTAGTCGAAATTAATAAAATAGAGACCAGATGCTAACGTGTTGAAGTTACTATTAAAAACTATTAAATGGCCGAAAGGAAGAAGACAACCTTGAAGAGAAATAAAGAAAACTGTAATAAGAGCAATAAGGAAAATGTGGGGGTCGAAACATACGAGGACTAGACTGAAATAAGATGAGGTTTTTATTGATGTTAAAGATTTCGTTGAGAGAACAGGTGGGGTTACTATTATAATTGTTATGTTCTGCCAGCCTTGTTTTAAACTTCCTGCCAGTTTGATCGATGTAGAAGCAATTGCAAGAGCCACAATTTCAACTGACACACCGGATTTGTCCAAGTGTTAATTTTATCTTTAGTGTGGACAAGGTGACTTTTGGGCTTGTGTTTGGAAGAAAAAGGAATGTTAAGACCGCATTGATTAAAAACTTTTTTGAAAAAAATAGGAAGGAGGACCGATGAAAGGCAAGGAGATAAACTTTGAGGGGGTAAACGTTACTTTATGGACTGATGAAAACACAGCTTAAAAATATAGTCACACCACACCAAAAATCCTAAAAATGATGAATTTTAGTTATGATCAAGAATATGAGTAACCTAAATTACATAGAACAAAAAAGTCACTAGGGTGAGTCACTGGAAATGAATGTAAATTCTCCATACAACATGTAATTAGAAACCAAGTTAACCAGGCACATATTAATACAACGTTTCCGACTATCAAAACGTCATAATTGATTAACCCATCTAATCTCAAGGTAATTAAATTTAAAAAATTTGAATTCTTTGGTTTTTGGTTGTTGTTATAAACGGTATTGGAAAGGTAAATTTAAAAAAAATTGGTATCATAGTAATGAAAGTTATGTCAGTTTACCAAGCTGTTGTTGTGGAAACCGGATTCTTCGGTAAATAAAACATTGTTGCGAACAGTTGCAGACGGCGGATCTGAGTCATCGTGCGAATTCCAACGCTATGAATAAGGCGTATGTGGGCGCTTGGTGGTGACTGACCGTTTGGATTATTCCGGACTATTCTGGAAATGGTAGAAGGGAGATATCGAATATTCCAGAGCGGGTGAATCTATATAAAAGCGGCCGCTGCGGAAGGCAGTCTTACCGTCAAACGCGAACGGGGACATTAGAGATGTTAAGCAGTGATTATTAATTAATTAATTAATGCAACTTAATTTCCCCAAATAAAGTTTCTTTACAATGTTTAAGGAATTCCATAAACAAAATCCGACCTCCGTTGAAAATCCGTCCATATAAATTTTGGTGACGTATTTGATAAGAATGGGATTTATGTTTTTTCAAAATTCTCAAAACACTTACTTGACTAATTCCAATTTGTTTAGAAATGTCTCTTGAACTTACATTTGCATTTTCAACCACCCAGCCTAAAACTAAGAACTCATTATTCTCATTATTTACTTGATTGGGCCCATAATCTTGATGTAGGAGTGATTTCCTCAAAATGGGGTAATTAATGATACTAGTCAGTGGTAATTCACAAAACTTCCCCATAAATAGCATTTATTAATAAATAGACGCTAAGCGAAGTTGAAATATTAAAGTTAATTACATTGCGACATGTTTCGACAAAATAAAATTGTCATCATCAGGCTAAAAATTCTGTAATTTTATTCCTCCTGCACCTTTTCAGTCTTATTTTTATTCTTTTTTGACAATGTGGGTTTGACAAATCAAAAGAGAAAACGATGTACAAAAGCGCATTTCCCAGGTCCCAGATTTTTTATCTCTTAGCACTCTAATTATTTTGATTCCAAACTGTAAATCGCGACATGACACCAAGCTCTGTTTGAAAACTCTAATAGTCCTTGAACTTGGAAATAGTGTTCTGAGCTTTTTCGTAGCTCATCATTACAGACGAATGATATATCGATACATTCTGGGTTGTTACGAAAGTTAAATGCAAATTTTAGGTCTATAATTTCATCTTGACCGATTAAACCAGTCATACTCAACCTGCGGCCCGCATGTGGCCCATCGAACTTTGTTATGTGGCCCAGTAAATAAAAAAAATTTAGGCGTAAAATTTTCAAAAGTTCGCTGCAAAACGATTGAGTGAGCGAGACGCATAAGGTCATTTTTACGATGCACGAAGCGAACCTATAACGGGAATTTTACCCCTTCGTCGTCTCACACCGACCAAACGAATATTAAAGTTAGTGAGAATCAGAACTCAGAACGCTGTAGCATCGTTGTCGTCATTATAAGCAAGACATAGAAAACCAAACGCTACACAATTTTCCAGTCATGACTAATGCTCAAGAGGACGGTATTATTATTACTTCAGATAGCTATTCAATTATTTCAAATTATTTGGCTGCGCTATCCGAAGAATTTAAAAGCAGATTTAGTGATTTAAGGAAAATCAAAAATATGCTATTGCTTATAGAAAATCCTTGGCACTTGGAACCGGCAATATTAACAGAACTGGGTGGCTTATTAGGTTGCAATTCCGCCGAGCTAATTGATGAATTTATCAACTTTAAGAACAACACGCATCTGGAAGTTATGTTTAAAGAAAAGAGAACAGAGAAAGATTACGCCGAATTTTGGAATATAGTGCCTGGTCAATATAAGACTGTACAAAAATGTGCACTAATTTTTCTTACATTATTCGCATCAACATATCTTTGTGAATCGTCGTATTCAAAAATGAAATATGCAAAAAATATTTATAGAAATCGGCTTACTGATTCTCACCTGGATAACGTTTTACGGGTAGCATGCAGTAATCACAAACCTGATCTAGACAAGATTATTCAAAAATGTATACAATTTCAACGATCTCATTAGTTTTTGTTTAATAAATATACTAAATTCGTATATGTTTCTTTTTTTTATTATAATCGTTATGTTGTGCCCCTCTTGAAATAGCTAGTGTAAATATGTGGCCCAAGAAAAGAAAAGGTTGAGTATGGCTGGATTAAACCATCTGGAGATCACCGATAAATGAATACATTTTATACAGCGTGTCCCAGGATTGATGTGGGGAATGTGCGGAATTAAAAATCTTTGAATTTCAATTTGATCTTTTATAACTAAGCCCTGCTTGGTTTGAAACTTATTTTTAGTATACTTTCGAGTTTGAAAAATCACGTAGGCCTTGACAGTTGAGCAAAATCTATTTCCGTTTCAGGTAAAGTACCTTTCTCGTTCACAATATGCTAAAATATTACTAAGAAAAGTTGTTCAGAATGACAGACTAGGGCCCTATATAACATTTCAGGACGATCTAACTACTTTGATTTATTTTATTTTTTAAATTCAACAAAATAAAATTATACTTATTCACAAATTAAGTATACCAAATGTTATAATAATATTGCTCTACAACCAATCATTTATTCAACATAACTGCCACCTTCTTCTGCACACCATTCTATGCGATGGCTGAATTCTATGAGACTGTTCCGAATTTTCTCCTAAAAAATAATGATTTAATCAAACTAGATAGATCGTCCTAAAATTTTGTATAGGGCCATAGTCTGTAATTCTGAACAACTTTTCTTAGTAATATTTTAGCATATTCTGGACGAGAAAGGTACTTTACCTGAAACGGAAATAGATCTTGCTCAACTGTCAAGGCCTACGTAATTTTTCAAACTCGAAAGTATACTAAAAATAAGTTTCAAACCAACCAGGGCTTAGTTACAAAAGATCAAATTGAGATTCAAAGATTTTTAATTCCGCACACCTCTTGTAACATCAATCCTGGGACACGCTGTATATCAATTAATCCCAATCTGCGACAATTTACCTCCCCAATCTCGCAATAAAGTTGTCTTACTTTTTCTTCATTGTCTTGTCCATGCCATACTGCAGGTGTCAATGGTGTGTTATTAATTATAATTTGTTTTATTTTTAAGTTATTGTCAATTCTGCATTTGATAATTTTGCCAAACCATGAAGCGGTAATTCTTTTTTTTTGTTTCATTTCTCCAAAGTTCCAATTGCCTTTGTAATACGGTGTCTTCTTCAACCTGTTTAAAGTTACAATCCATTAATTCATTTAATTTTGTTGAACAAAGTTGGTACAGTCGGTCGTTGTCATTAGAAGATTCTTCATGTTATGGTGTTAATTTTGGGTTTGTACTAGATTCTGGTGAAAATTCACGTTGTTTTTTAATCTGTTACTCAACTATTTGGCATTAAAATGGCTACAAGGTATTTTATGCTTTTTTTCCATTACTCTTTGCATGATGTCTCATCAAAATCGACTCTGTTGTGATGATCTTTTTAATTTGTGATGTGTAAGGCATCTATTATCCACACCAAGACGCCCTTCTTTGCACACCGACTCTACCTCTAATCTGTGCTGCCTTATAAATCTGGAACTTTTGAGATTTTTATTTCTTTCTAAAGTTGAATGTTTTAAATTTTCGTCATTTCCTTTATGGCTGTTGCAGAGGAATTACTAGTAATTCATTAATTGCGTCCATAGTGGTGGAGCAAACGGCAGATATTTTTTTATAATTATTTGTAGTGAAGATGTATTGAAAAACCTGTTTAATTTTCCTTCAGAAATAGTATTGATGGATTCCTTTCTCCTATTTAAAATATTATTATACCGCTTGTAAAAAAGGATTGATCCATACAATGTACCCGAGTCTGTTTTATCTAAACCATTTAATGCATTTAAATTTATAATTTTGTCTGTGGAGAATTTCGTTTGAGTCGCCTTCGATAATTCACCAATGGATTCTTCAACGGCTGTATGGTGATTTGGGTTCAACAAAGCAATAGATATGTGTTGGAACCAAATATCAGTGAATCTATATTGATCGCTACAGTCGAAAAAGATTCTTCAACAGCTGTATCGTGATTTGGGTTCAACAAAGCAATGGATATATGTTGGAACCAAATATCAGTGAAACTATATTGATCGCTACAGTCAAAAACTCTTTTAAAGGGGTTTCTATACTTACAATTTGTACACACAAGGTGCATTGTGAAAATGTTATTGGGTTGTTTTTTTTTTATTTTCGCATAAGTTCATACAATCACATAAATAATCGGTTGAGGTTAAATTACAGAAAGCCCGAACCATTTTGGCAGCTAATGTCGCATTAGCAAAAACAAGAACAAGAATCAACTTCATCTTGTGTTTGTGTTTTAGTCTGTTCTTTGGACAACCATTTGTTGTGGCTATTCTTGAGGGATATCTTTGCTTCCTAAGTTCATTTGTTTCATCTGTCTCTTGTTCGTGTTCGGTTGGTGTTATTCCATAATAGTTTATCATCAAGTTGTGGACATCTTTAATATCTTCCGGTGTTGGCTCATAATAGGGCGAATTCGCTCGTTTCGCCATTTTCAGAGCAACTAACCGAGCTGAACTGTGTGAGTGAGTGGGTATGTTTGTGGAATTTCCAGACTAAAACAAATAGAAGAAAGAGTACATCAAGAAGAAAACACGATCCAACAAAACACATGGCAAGAGAAAATTCAACGTCAATGGACGGCGATTGAGAACTACACGAAGATATTAAGGTACAAGGCAAAATTTCAAAATATCTATTTTCTTAGCAACGAGTTTGAGAAGACCGAGCAATGGTGTGACGAAATCCGCATCGAACTCTGAAACAAAACAAAAATAGCTGGAAATCAAAATACCAGAAATAAAGCTACCCATATTCAATGGTGGATATGAAGATTGGATGACCTTCCAGGACGTCTTTGAAAAGGTGATACACGCCAACAAAGCAGTAACTACGGTAGAAAAAATGCAGTACCTAAAAAGAAACGTCACTGGAGAGCCATCGAAGCTGATACAGCATCTACAAATAGCAGAGTGTAACTATGAAACGGCATGGTAAATTCTTAAGAGCAGATACAACAACAGAAGGCTATTGGTGAACAAATTAATAGATAAAATTTTAGACTTTCCCACACTCCAAGAAGAATACGCAGAGGCCATCAAACGTCTGCATGACACAACCCATGAATGCCTGGAAGCAATCACGAACCTGGGAATAGAAACAGCCACCTGGGGTCCATTGATTGTCCGTATAATCGCACGCCAGTGGGATGCAGAAACGAATAAGCTCTTCTAGCAATCATTAAAAACGCCAAATGAAACACCATCGATGAAGGAGGTAATGTATTTCCTAAAAATAAGATTCCAGTCAATGGAAATTGCTCCCAGGAAAGGAAACCGAGGAACACGCCCATACAAGGCCAGAACCGATGGCAACCCAACCGGCAAATATGCGCATACTGTAATCAACACCACACACTCGGTGAGTGTACTACATTCAAAAATCAATCAACAGCATCAAGGCTCGCGTTTATAAGAGAAAAGCGCCTATGTTACAACTGCATGAGCCATAGCTCCAACATTAAATATCAATCGAGTCGCCGCTGCACAACATGCCAGTATCCGCACCACACGTTACTGCACCAGGAATACAAAAAACCTGCACCACACACTACAACAAAATCGACAGTACACGCATCAATGAAGGAAGTAATGGATACACGCGGATCCAAAACGAAGGAAGTACTATTAGCAACAGCAATGGTTAGAATCAAAGATGTATTCGGTGAGCTTCATATGTTGGGTATTGTCGGGTATTGGTTGACCCAGAATCATAAGCATCACTTATTACAGAAGATTCTGCACAATTGTTAAATCTATCAAGGCAAAAGGTACAAGCAGATATCAGTGGACTAGGAGGTGCAACACCAACCAAAGCAACCACAAAAATAACCATTCAGCTAAGACCACGACACGCAAGTATCTTCTCACTAACGACGGAAGTCATAGTTTTAAAGAAAATCACGGAAAATCTTCCCATGAAGCCGTTCGAACTCAACATCAACCATTGGACAAACCAAGTAATAGCAGAGCCCACGCTCAATAAACCTGGACCCGTAGACGTACTACTGGGAGCTGAGGATTACGCTAAACTGATATTAGATCGAGTAAGAAAAACAAACGACGTACTAGGTCAAAATTCAGAATTAGGATGGATTTTGTCAGGGCAGATACACACCCCTAAAAACAAGAGGTAACAATAGTTAGCATGATTGCGCGAGAAGAGCACGTACAGCTAGAAAAAATTTGGGAATTAGAAGAAATTCCTGGGGAAAGGAAAATGTCCCAACAAGATAAAGAATGTGAAGAACACTACAACAGAACCACGATGAGGAATGCCGACGGAACATACACCGTAAAAGTTCCGCTCAAAGAGGATTCAGACAACATAGAAAAGTTCAGACCATTAGTAGTCGCGAAATTCAAAAAAGACGCCAACCTGGAACAAGGTCGCGAAAAGTGCATGGAAAAAGATCTGCAACTCGAACACATGAAGTTAGCCACCGACCCAAGTGAGAACAGGGTGTACATTCCACATCAGGCAGTCATAAAGAAGTCCAGCACAACAACCGAGTTGAGAGTAGTATTTGACGCATCGTCGAAAGGATCAAATGGAAAGAACCTAAACGAGATGATGCACGTAGGACCAAGACTGCCACAGGATCTTTGGGAACTTCTAATAAGATGGAGAAAGCATCGGTACGTCCTAATGGCCGACATAGAGAATATGTACCGCCAGATCAAGTTGAACAAGGAAGACCACCGGTATCACACAATACTGTGGAGAAGCCACGCCAAAGGAAGCAATCAAAGAATATCAACTCACCGCACCGTATTTAGCAGTAAAAACATTGCAGCAATTAGCCCGAGATGAAGAAAGCAACCATCCGCAAGGATCAGCGGTAACACTGAAAGATTACCACGTAGATGATCCATTAACCGGAACTAAAACAAGTTCACGTTAAGAAAATGGGCCAGTAATCACAAAGGATTGTGGAGAATTGGAAAAGAAAAGTCAGAGCCAATAAACAAACATCAAGCAAGAAGATTCAAGGAAGTACTCAAAGGTTAGATGGCTACCGGAGCAGGACAGCGTTCAATTCAAGGAAGAGTTTCGAGATGAATTAAGCGCACTAGGAAAAATAACAAAAGTGGAAAACATACGGTTATCTGCACACCGAAGGTAGTAAATAGCATAGAGCAAAACCCGAACTGTGTAATCGACCAACTGAAAATTCATGCAGGATATCGATGCATAAGGTAAATGGAATAATTTGGAAACAACTATACATGCCCAACACGTGGATGTTCATCATAGAAGACGCCGTCAAAGGAGCAGTAATGTGCAACGGGGTCAGACAAGATATAACGCTGAACCAAACAGGAGTCCTACAAATCTCCTCAGAATGCCTGGTAAAAACGAAACAGAGCATCCTAAGCCCAATCCGACAAGATAGTATATCGGTACTTACAAGCTATTACAAACCAGTTCACATAAATATAACAGAAGCGGTTCTACATACAAAAACGAACCCGATCCAGAAAGAAGTCATATTAAAGGCGACAGATCACTGGGAGACCATTTCAACACACTCCACAGTGATCAGCCTCTCATGTACAGCAACATTACCAGGAGCAATCATAGCGGGCTGGGGAGCATGGAAAATATGGAAACGAATGCGACGAACAAGAAACCAATAAATTTAAGATGGAACCACTGCATGCCGTCAAAGGTGCTACCTCCTCGCCGCGGCAGAATGTTTAACCTTCAGATGAACATGAGCTCCGCGGCCGGCAGGATGTTATTCTTGGATTAAACAGTTTTCCTTTTTACCAAATAAGTTAGAATTAGTAAGAAATGATTAAAATAGGAAGTAGGAAATATAGTAATACAAATGTAGATTAGGTCAGAATTAGTACAAACAATGCTGAGTAAGTAGGAAGGAAACACCTGTAAAATGCAATCGCAGTACAGGCTAGGTAAACATGACCTAGACCATTAAATTATTGTAATACGTCATAGAATAAGAATGTATATAAACGTATATAACGTATATAAAGCAGTCTTTGAATGAAAGCCATTTTGTTCAACTACTCAACGGTGGTGTGAGGCACAGCCTACAATTGGTACGAGTGACGGCGTACCCCTCATAACCAAAACCACCAACAACATTCAATCTCCGCGCAAGCATGATGTGCTCAGCCTCGGCAATTCTGGCATTGAATCAATCCCTCTCCTGACCTTGATTCGCCATAATTATATTCCGTTAAATTGATTGAAAAAGAGAACAATTTTGTTGTTCTATTAGTGCCATCGACTGTTTTAGGCTGACCTAAATGAAGTACAACATATTGCTGTGTGAGGAACATTGGGAAAGATAATGCCCATAACAGCACGATGGCCAGGATCAGTACATGACAGTACCATTTTCAATAATTCACCACTGGTTGTCGATTTGGAACGGGGACTCTATGGTAATAATAATTACCTTCTCGGAGACAGCGGTTATCCCTGCAGGAGGTATCTCTTGACACCTCTTCTTAATCCTCAAACTGCTGCTTATAATGCTGCTCATATAAGAACAAGGAATACTGTGGAGCGATGTTTTGGGGTGTTAAAGAGAAGATTAATAGTAATATGAAAATAACCCCTTTTTACTTTATCGTTTGTGACTTCTTTTCGTGCTGCTCTTTTTAAATTATCGTATAGATGTTTCAGCTGAGCAGTATTACGCAGCATTAGCCCTTTACTATTAAATTGTTCGGTGATAGCCTTCCGCGCTATCGCCTTTTTTTGGCATGCGGTCCCATCAGTCGCTTTGTTTTCGATAATCTCTTTGTGTCTATAACAAGAATAATAAATAGTGAACAAGGAACAAGGAAGCATGCGACAAAATTGAGGATGTAAATTTCAGGATATTCTTAGCAAATGTCTGATTTAGTAATGCGCAACAAAGACAACACTGACAATAAAAAACATGTTTGATTAGATATTTACTGCTGATATAAATTGTTTAAATTTTTGTGTACTTGTTAACTAAATCCAACAGCAACTCCTTCTCTTGAGTTGTGAAATTGCTTCCCCGATTTCTCTTATTAGTTGCTTCTGCTTCCATATTTAAATTAATAATGCTTTATATTAATTAAAAATAAAACCAAACAACGAGAGTAAAAACACAGGAAGAAACAATTAAGTTTGACATTGACATTTGACAGAAAAGTCTGATTAGTTAATTGTCGTTAAAATACGAACGCATTTGTTTTGTGAAACGCATTCCAATATTTAATCAATGTTAAAATTTAATCAATGTTAGTTAACAGACGATTTAACGGAGCTTTGTGACACCGGCCAACTGTGTTATATTATTTCATAGTTCACTAGATGGCATGATATGTTCTTTATAAATAACAAAATAGCGAGAAGGTGGCCACTGCAGGCTCCCCCCTACTCAGTTACACAAGATGCCGTTTTTTTAATTATAGCTTTAACACCAATAAACCAAATCTCCTCAAAAGCTATACAAAGTGGCGTGCACGTCATCAGCGTTTGATGACGTTTACATTAAATAATCAAATATGCTTGTCAGAATAATGTCATCCGTAATCACATGGATGAATAAAAAACGGCACCATCTCTGATAGTGACTAGGTTTACGCCGTTACTTACTGGCCTTTTGATTTTTGTCACAAAATGTTACATTGAGAGGCGTATAAACCCAACAAAAACAAGCTTGTGCACATACATTATTTTATCTCAAAAGTGTTATATGGTGATTCGGGAGGAAATGGAAATAATAATTCGATATAATTAAAAAATGTAATTTTTGTATATGTGTAAACTATGATGAAAATTTGAATTTTCTCCACTATATTTTCGTCCATTTATTTTCTCTACTCTGAATAAAATGGCATTTTCCAAATTATCAGTATACATTTACAGGGCCTTTACTAAAGAAGAGATAATATCGTATTTGACCCTATATTTATAGTTTTTACAAAATTGGCCAATTTTATTATTGTTGCGTTTACGCAACATTGGGATTCAACCTGTGACTAGGCTCCAATATGTGGCGCACCCTTCTGGCGTGCATATACCAAAAGTACATCAGTTGTGAGTGATTATTCATAGTGAATTGACGTACGGAATAGTTTCAAAAGATCAGTGTTGATTTGTGAAGTGCAGTTTTTGAATATATTGAATTGAAATTTGAAGTCGGTAAGTGTTACACAATGTGTTTCGTATACCTTTTCTTATAATAATTTGGTTCGTTATAGTGATGTCTTGGGAACATCGAAGACCTCTGTCAACTGCCGAGCTCATGGCCTTATTGAACGAAGATGAGGATTTATTGCAGGCTGATACCGTTGATGCAGTGTACATTCCGCCACCTGTAGATGAAGTTACAGACGAAGAAGAAATTGATGACGAAATATGTGAGAACGTGATAAATTTACCGGATGTCGCGGAAACTTATGAAATACATGCCAGTTTACCTGATACATCTGAAAACTTAGATGATCAATCACTACCCTCAAGTTCGAAAAAAGCAAAGGTTAGTAAAAAAACTATAAATAAGTCACAGACAGCTCTTCCAAAGTGGAGAAAAGAGGTTGCAATATATACAACAGAACCACAGGATGAAGAAAAAAAAATTTGGAAGTTATTGAAACTAGAATTGGTGGTAAAACCCCGTTCGAAGTTTTTTCATTGTTTTTCAGTGACGATGTTTGGGAAAAAATAATATCTTATACAAAAAAATATGCTGACGACAACAATCGGCATTCATTTACAATTGACACAACTAGCCTAAAGCGATTTTTTGGTATACTTATCTTTTCGGGGTATCATACGTTACCGGCTACAAAACTGTATTGGTCTAAAGACGAGGATAAAGGAATAGCCTTAGTTAGAAACAGTATGAGTAGGAACAGATTCGGTTCCATAAAGCAAAACTTACATTTATCAGATAACGACCAACTTGATAAAAATGACAGATTTTCAAAATTAAGACCTCTTTTTGATTTGATAAATCAAAAAAATATGCAGTTTGGAGTATTTTCTCATAATCTGTCTATCGATGAGGAAATGGTGCCATATTTTGGACGACATAGTTGTAAGATGTACATCAAAGGAAAACCAATCAGGTTTGGCTTCAAACTATGGTGCCTATGTAGTTCGAATGGTTACTTGTACAAATTCATACCTTATGGTGGAAAAACAAGCACCTATGAAATTGAATTAGGACTGGGAACAAATGTTGTACTGGAACTATTGTCAGTTGTTCAGCGTCCATCTGTTCATCGCATATTTTTTGACAATTTCTTTTCTTCATATAAGCTATTCTGTTTGCTGAAAGAAAAGGGGTTTTATGCTACTGGAACAATACGTGAAAACCGTACATGTAATACCACGATGGAATCTGTTAAAAATATGAAGAAAAAAGATCGTGGCACTTACGATTTTTCTTTTTTGAGAATATTCAAAAAATATTGTTGGTCAGATGGAACGACAATTCTGTGGTTACCGTTGCCACAAATAACAGTTTGATTGAACCTATTGTGGGCGCAAAAAGGTATAACAGAAAAGAAAAGAAGATCATTTCAATCCCTCAGCCAAAAGTTATAGCCGAGTATAATCAGCATATGGGAGGGGTTGATTTGCATGACAACGGAATATGTAACTACAGAATCAATGTGAAAGGGAAAAAGTGGTGGTGGTCCCTCTTTGTGAATTTGATTGACAGTACAATTGTAAATTCCTGGAAAATATATAATTTAGCAAACAAATCAAAAATGTCACAGTTAGATTTCAAGTCGTACATAGCAGTCACTCTGATGAAAATTAATGAACCATCCACCAAAGACAATGTACAAGATCAAGATATTGCGGGACAAAGTAATCAAGTAAGCTTTCCGTCCAATAAAAATTATGGACGTCCATCTAAAAGCGCATTACCCATGGAAATTCGAGTTGATAATATCGGTCACGTGATAGTAGAAGACGAAAATAAAGCGAGAAGACGATGTAGACAGTGTAAAAGCAATACTATATACATGTGTGGCAAGTGTCAAGTGCATCTACACGCAAACTGCTTTGAACAATTTCACACGAAATAATATATATACAGTAAATCCCAACGTTGCGTATACGCAACATTTTATTTTAAAAAAACTAAAAAGGTAAAAAACATTTTGGCTGCATAAATTGTTATTTGAGCATATATTAAGTAATAAAATGCAGTGAAAACATAAAATTAGTTTTTTTTTTCTAACCTTGGGGACTAATGGGTTAAAGACATGTCCAGGAAGCTCAAATAAGCAAAATAATCTCATATGTTCTAATCCGATTTTCATCTGTTTCAGAGATAATTAGGTTTTTCTTTACATTACATCTAAAAGGGCCCCTCTAGAAACAAAGTATTGTTGGCTTTTCAGGACATTCAAATTCCTCTCCAAAATGTTCAATGATATTTTTCTTAAATAAAATGTTGGCCAAGACTGAGTTTCTTGTGGAAAAAATTCTTCAAACTTTTTTAACACGCCTTGAAAAGAAAATTGGCATAATTCTTTTTTATTATCATCAAGATATTGAATAAGATTTTGAAATACGGTAACAGCGTGCTCGTTTTCAGGTCGACCCTTTAACAAACGCGCGTGGGACGACTGTCGAAATGTGTTGACTTAGGTAGGTACATTAAAAAAATTTAGTGGAATTGCTTTTATTATTACAATCAAAATTAATACAAGTACAATTACACATTGTTGAATCTTTTTTTTTGTAATTATTTTTATAGAATCTTGTAGCTTGTAATTCTACGGACTCTAAATTTTCATATTCTCAGTAAATTTACTATCAGATTCCTTCAAAATTTTATTGATACTTTTTGTCCACAAAAATATTGCACATCTTATTATGAAAGACAAATACAATTATGTGTTTTTATGCTGCTTATCATTTAATTGTAACGCATTAACATAGTGACTTATAATGTGCATAAGTTATATTGAGATACGGCTACTTTTGGTAAAATACAAAATATTGAATTTAAATATGATTTAATTAAAAAATTGGTGTAGGTTCCAGGGACTTGTAATTTACAGTTAAAGTACTGCCGAGCCGCTATAAAATCATCGTGCTGCACTTTATGTGCAAGCAAATTATTTTTGCACTCTTTATATTTTACCTTTTTTGAAAAGCTTGTAACTATATAACCACTAATGTAGGCATAAGAACCTTTATTCAATGTATCATAATTATAGTCATAAAGCACATTCAATGGAATCAAATATTTACATCTTGTTCATAATCTTCTGAATCGCTTATTTCCGAAACAGAAAGAAGAGACTGCAAAACATTTAAACCAAAATATTTATCCTCCTCACAATTAGCAACAGGAGAATAAACATTAAAATAATTGTTAATAACTAAACCTTTGTATAAAGCTATTAGCAAAATTATAGCAATCAAGGTTTGTTACGCGTACACCGTGACTTCTTAATGCAGCAAAGAAGTTTTCAAGTGGATTCTGATTAAATCTGGATGTCAACACATATTTGAATCCTTCTTTAGTAGTACTTTACCCTGTAACGTGCTAAATTGCTTATAAAGATAATAATGAAGGGCCCACGTCACAAAGGAGCATCCGGCATCAACTTAACACAAATAAATGATTTTTTTTATTGGTGTCCTATTTTAGCCTTTTAAACCACGCCCCAGCGTGTTTAAATCGCGTTTTATAACACGCGCGTGTTTTAAAGTTGCCATGCCAACATCAACAAATTTGAAAAACGGGAATTCTATTGGTTATTGATCTAACAGGAGTAATTTGTTACGTCAAATAAAATGACAGATTGCATCACCAATTTGAAAAACGTGAATTCTAATTGGTTATTGATCTGACAGGAGTACTTTGTTACGTCAAATAAAATGACAGATTGCAAATTAATTTCCATTTTTCTCATTTCCATGACAACGAAAGGTATACTGATCTCACATACGAATTCAACCATTTCACATTATTAGTTGTTATTTCCATTTTAATACCAAGATTTCAAAGTGAACCAATAAAAAAAAATAGCGTAAAGTATTCGTGGATAAATGGTCTTTAAAACACTTGCTCTATTTCAAGCACTCGGCTGCGCCGTCGTGCTTGAAAAATCGCGCGTGTTTTAAAGACCCGTTTATCCACTTATACTTTAATATAGTATTATTAAAACCTGTAAAATGAAATAATTAGTTGTAACTAGGGCTCAACTGCGCAAGGAAAACCCATAACGTAATAATATTAAATTGAAAATAATTGCACTTACAACACAGTGTGTATACCTCTGTACCTGCAATAAAATGTTTAACACAAAATAAACTTATTACATTACGCAATTCCCCAAAATCATAAATGAATCGCAAAAAAAATTATCTCTCGGTATTACGTTTTGCTACCACAATATTACCCTGACATTGATGTTTATGAACCGACCAGATAAGGTCATTCTGATGAAGAATTTTGAGTTGCGTCGTTGGAAGAAAAGTGATAGATTTGCTAGTTACTAATGGTGACAAAGTAACATTTGGTAACCGTGCAGGTATTTCGGAACAAGACTTAATTGACTACCTAATAGATGGATTTGATCATCCTACTCTTCAATCACAGGCCCGTATGCGGTGTTTTCAATCTTGTGAGATGTTACTACAAGTGATGAAGAACGTTACGGTAAGCGATCGTAGCAGCACTTCAAATACATCCACGATGAAACATCCAACTACAAGCAGCACTCAGGCACATTAATTGTTTTATTTGTCGGCGTGACCCCTACAATATTTCCAATATTTACAGATGGAGGTAGTGGTGGCGATGGTATTTCAGTATCCATATATTTTTTGTTTGGTTTCCTTTTTCTGGTTGGTCGGTCCGATTCAGATTCTGATAAAATTTTTCTTCGCTCGTGCCAACTCATTTTCGACTGCAGCCAAACGAATGACCTTTTCGCCAGCTCTTTTGGCGTAGTGGTCGATGAAAATAAATCCATTTTCTCCCTGTTTTTTGTTCATTATTTTGAAAGCAACAAAACAAAGCATTTCCATCGCAGGGTACAGTGGAACCTTCACTGCCTTTACGAATATTCTCTACAGTCCACTCGTGCACTTTTTTATAGAAGCGTCTTCCTCGGTCGAAAATTGTACTTCACACCTCTCTCAACACATCGCACTATAAGTGCAATAGTATCGCAAGTCAACATTTTGAGATATGAAGAAAATGTATGCAGAAGCTGTATAATAGTGTTCTTTTGTGTATGCAAAATTATGACTTCTCAAAACTGTATATTATGATGCCAATTAGGAAATAGGTTTGTATAGAAATACTGAAATTGCAAGATTTACTCAGTGTAATACGATCGCATTTGAGATGCGCTAGTATTACACTAAATAATAGTTCTTTAAAGTAGAGATAAACCCTTGCATTTCAATATGCGATAGTAATACCTTCAATTCGTGGTTAGTTATCAGAGTTGCGTACGCTAACTAACACTCTACTTAACCCAACTTGTTTTCTTAAAAATGTTTTCGCGCGGGAAATTATTGGTAAATTTAGCAATAAATAACAATAATAGGACAACAATTGAAGAAAAAGGTATATAATTTTAGAATGTTGAAATTGGTGCTACATCCGTCACGCCAGTAAAAAATATACAGAAGCCACTTGATGACGGTGATAAGACTGATAAGCACTATTTCAACTTACAAAATGTACCATTGACCAATAATTTAATTGCTGATGATGTTGAAAATCTTCCATCGTTAATGGTTGATGAATATGCAACAGGTAAAATGACCTTCAAAGTAAAAGTATAACATTCACTAAAATATTTTTTTGATATCTTAATAGAAAACATGATTCTGACGATGAGAACGATAGTGATTATGAGTACGAAAGCACATCAACAGATGATTCATCTGAAAATGAATCTTACGAAACAACAGATCGCAGAATATTGAGTCAAATCGTCCCGACAACAAGCAATGAAAATGTAGATGTTAATAATACTGGAGATAAAGAACATCAAATTAAAAACAAATGTAAGAAAAGAGCACGAAACCCTAACGTATGGAAACGAAATATTAAAAAATTGAAAGTGAACCATGGAGAAAGTTATACAAGGGCTAGTGGCAGGGAAAAAAAGGAAAAGAGATTAAGAGAGCCTTGTAATTATAAGTGTAGTTTTAAGTGCACAGCTAAATTAAATCTAAATCAACGACAGAATATTTTGAACGTATTTTGGCAGCTCGGGGATATTAATCGCCAAAGAGAATTTCTAATGCTTCAAATGAAAAAAGTTGAACCAAAATACCGCTATTCAAAGTCAAATCAAAGTAACAATTATGAGTTTAGCTTTGTTATAGACGGTGAGAGGGTTAGAGTGTGCAAAAAAATGTTCCATAATACACTTTGTATAAGTGATATGATGACTAGAACTGCAAGAAAAAAAGTAACAAATGATGGAGTGCTGGAAATTGACAAAAGAGGAAAATGTGAAAAAAATAACAAGATTAGCGAAGAAGTGAAGGCTGGCATTCGAAAGCACATTGAATCGATTCCTACCATCGAATCACATTACTTAAGGGCTCAAACCAAACGGAAATTTTTTGAAGTAAAATTTATTCACCAATAATTTATTTTATTTTTTCAAGGAAATCAAAATTTGGCTACATTATATCGCATGTATGATGCAAAATGTAAAGAAGACGGTAAACCATCAGCCAAATATTTCCATTATGCATACATTTTCAACTATGTACGAGTATAATATTGGGTTCTTTAGTCCTAAAAAAGATCAATGCAGTTACTGTACATCCTATAATAATTCATCACTAGAAGACAAGGAAAAAAAACAATTAGAATTTGAAGAGCATCAACGGAATAAATCTCTCCTGTCATGAAGAAAAAAGTAAAGATATTAAATATGCTGCGACAAACAAATCTGTTCTTGTTGCAGTCTATGACATGCAAGCGATATTACCTACTCCATGTGCCACATCATCAGACTTCTATTATGTTAGCAAATTATCAACGATGAATTTTACCCTTTATGACATTGAATCCAAAGTGGGAACTTGCTATGTATGGAAGGAAATAATTGGTAAAAGAGAAGCCAACGAAATTGGAAGTTTTATTATACACTTTTTGAAAAATATTGACAGCAGCAAGAAGGAAATTATATTCTATTCCGATAACTGCTGCGGGCAGAATAAAAATAAATTTATAGCCGCAACTTATTTGTATATTGTAAATAGATATGACATTAGTTCCATAACACATAAATTTTTTATTGTTGGTCATAGCCAAAATGAGGGCGATAGTATGCATTCCACAATAGAAAGAGAGAAACGAAGAATGCTTAAGAGCAATAATACTATTTATCTGCCCGCCCAAATTCCCATTATAGCACTGGCTAAGAAAACTGGAAAACCCTACACCATCCATGAGGTTCAGCAAAGTGAGCTTTTTGATTTGAAATCTTTAACAGCTGATATAGGGAAAAACTTTTCAATAAACACAGAAGATGCTAAGGTCAACTGGTCACAAATTAAAATTCTTCATGTTAATAAAGAAGATCCTAAAATGATATACTACAAAACAGATTATGAAGAAGAGAATTTTAAAAAGATATCTGTAAATTACAAACAGAGGGGAGCTATCATTCCTATGTCTGCTCTAAAACTAACGAATGCTTATCGGGGTCCACTAGGGATTAGCCAGAAGAAATACACTGGTTTTATAAATCTGTATCACAAAAACTTAATAAAACCAGAATACCATGGTTTTTATAGAAATTTGCCTATCTCTCGCAAGGGGAATTCAAATTCAGATACCGAATAATTATTTCAATAAAAATTGTGTATTTTGTTTAAAATAATAAAGTTCAATATTCTAAAATGGATTTTACTTTGATTTCCTATTTTTATTTACGTTCAAAATTTCTAATTATTAAAAAGAGTGTACAAAGTCATTTATGTCATTAAAATCCAGGATGAAAGACACTTCTGAACAATTTTAAACTTCTTTATTATCTTAATTAGGGGGTTTGTAAATCTTAAATTGAAATTCGTGATTTCATTTAACAGTTCAGGTTGATTTTTCCGTTTAGCAATTTTATAAATTTCGAGGGTGTTAAGTAGGTGGCTTTTTCTGCAACTATGGAGAAAATTGTAATCGGAGTTAGGATTAAAGTTGTGACCCGTCGTAAGCACAGAACACTCACTGTAGAAGTGTAAACTCCCTGTAAATATATCGCAACACGATTTCAGGCGACATCTAGCGTCTGGGTGGCAAAGTTAATAGCGTAGCAGGCGGCATTTTCGAATGTTTACTGTTTACTTTATTACTTTGAAAATGTTAACAGGCATAGCATACACTTTTTCATCGCGGTTTTTATTTATTCAACAAAAACAAATAATACATTTGTGTAATACAGAACAATTTAACAGAATACAATTTATGTCTATATGTGACAATAAATGATTATGTATAAAGACAAACTCAACTGAAACTACAAATGAACAAAATGAACTGATAATATAAAATTTAAATAAAATATATCCAGAAACTCAACTGAAACTATTAATGAATAGAATAAACATCAAAACTGAAAAAAAAACATATATACAGACTTAAGACTATTAAGGAACAAAATTACATACCTATCAACTAAAATAAAATTTAAATAAAATATTATAAACAGAAACTCAACTGAAACTATAACATTATAAACTAAAGTAATACAAATTCAAAGATTATGCCATTGCGTTGAATTTCCCATCTTCTTTTGGTGTCCTGACGTTGTAGCATTTGACTGTTGTCTATTATTTTCACGAACATATTTATATATTAAAAAAGAAATGCATGTATTTATAATTAACTCAGCACAATAATTATGAGATTCACATGAATTGAGATTTGATGGTAAATTATACGAGTGCTTGAAAATATTTTCAATGTTAGGTTTGAAGGCGTTGCTCTCAAGAAACTCATTTAATTAACATGTACATCTCGAACAATTTGAATGACCGATTCACTAGCACATTTTAATCGAATATTCTGATCAATTTCTTTAAATGACGTGAAAAGATGATGTTGAGATAATTGTGGGGAATAAAGATATTCATGACAAATTTGACAATCTGGTATTTTAATTTCTTTTAAGATGTAGCCGGCTACATACGCAATAGCTTGAGTATCTTCAGATGGAAGATTATCTAAGCAATCTGTTTTAAATTCAAAAGGTACTTCCAATTGCTGAACATCATTTTCAGGTTCATGTTCGACCTCTCTGAACTTCATCCAATGGTGCACACAAATCATCCTCACAGTTGCCTTTATCACTAATTAGTGAAGTTAATTTATTCACTATTACAGTTTTTAAAAGAGCTGCAAACTGATGGCTTGTAGGATTTGTATTGGGTTCACCATGTTGTCTAATGCATGAAAATAAATTTTCAATAGGATCTTGATTGAGCTTCTTAATACTGAGATAATCAAAACCATATAATGTTTTTTAAATATCCCCATAAATACATTTTGGCACGAATAGTAATTTGCCAACCATGAATAAAAGAAAACTGATTAGTGCGATCTGCTCCAGTTTCTATATGCAAAATTTTCCAATACCTTAAATCATCCAGTATTTTTGACCAAAACTCCATATGAGGTGACTCTGAACCTAAATCCATTTAAAGAATCAAAAATCAAACAAACAGTTAATTTTTTCTACAAATTCCGCTGTAAAAATGGCTTGAGACGGTAAAGCATTCATCAGAACAGAAAAGGTTTCAATAACAGACGCCATAGTATGGCTTAATAAATTTGCAGCAATTTTGACTTTCATTTTTGCAAAAGAATCTGTAGAATTGAAGCAAGTCGCATTCAGTTTTGATAATAGTTTCTTATTATCCAATTCAAAGGTCTGTTGAATATAAAGAAATTTGGCTACTTTGTTTGGTTCAAATTGAATGTGATTATTAAACAGTGCATTTCTCGTATTTTTAAGAAGATGAGGAACATCAAATATTGTTACAATTGGCTTATTAATAAAACTTTCCGGGCAATTAACATAGTACGAATTAATACATCCAGGATATGTACAGCTACATTTTTTACGACCAACATTCATCTTTAAAATATGCTAGTAACAAAATTAGCGAAATAGACAAAAGCCAGATGTTTTCCTGAAAAGTGAATAAAATTTAAAGCACAGTAAGTATGTAAGTATGATTGTACGTTACCTGACAATTATTTGAAGTTTCACGCTTCGTTGAACTTTGGATTATAGGTAAAAACTTTCACCATAATCAGCCAGAGATAAACTGGGTTCAGCTAAAACAAACATATAATATGTATTTTAAACATGATGAAGTCCGGTATCACAAAGGGATTAATAGTTTAAGAAATAAAACTTCCAACCTTCTCTTGATATTTAATTAATCGGGAACGATTTAGATGGACGATTTTAAAATAACTTGTGCACGATAGTGATGGACGATTAATATAACTTGTGCGACATGTTTCGAGAACTGACTGTTCTCATTATCAAGCGAGATTATATAAATGTCATTAATTAACTATAAATAGTTGATAACTAAAATAGACAAATAAAAACATCATCATTAAAAGTTCCAACTTACCTAGAGACTAATCTAGCGTAACATAGGTTAGGTTAACATAATATTCTTACAAATCATAACTAATCGACAGAAAATCGTCTAAATTACATAAAATTGAAAGGGCCCTCATATCGAGGAACCCTGGATGGCCTGAAGGGCAATGGAAAATGGCGGATGAATAAAATTATGGAAAAAAGGGGTGAAAGCAAGTGAAAGAAATGAATAACGATGGACGACGACAACGCAGGGTAACCAACCAACTAAAATGGACTAGGGGAAAATCAAAACAGCTAAGTGGGGGATATACAGTGTGTACTAATGAAAGTATTATTGAAATCGACGATTTCATTGAGTAGACCACGGTTCTGTTTATTACGAAAAATCTCTAACGTGTTAAGGAGAGGGCCCTTCTTGCATTTGTGAAGAATACGATAATCTCAATATGTTCGGCGAATGAAGATTTTTTATCAAAATTATTGTTCTTAACAGATTTGAAATGTTCGTTAATTCTAGTAGAAAGCGATCTCTCGGTCTGACCAATGTAGATGGAGGAACAAGAAGCACAAAACAATTGATAAACACCGGAGGAATCTAAAGCATCAAGTTTGTCTTTATAACGGACGATGGAGGATCTTAAGGTATCAAAGTTGGAAAAAGATATGTGGATATTGTGGGATCTGAAAATGTTTTGGATAGAATAAGAAATTTGAGGATAATAAGGGAGTGATCTGTAGGTGTGGGTGGATTGGTTGACATGAATAGGAATAAGGAGGGAAGAATTGACCGAACGTCTGATCTTATGAGTGAGCCTCTCAAGAATATGCTGAATATGTTGTGGGCGATCTGTTTGATGATATCGTATTCATCGTTGAAATGAGAAGAGGACATCGGTATATTGAAAAGCCTGAAAAGAAGAGCATTCAGACCTGCTAATTTGTCAGAAAAGGGATGAATGGAGTTAAAGGGGATCAAGTTGTCAGTGGTGGTTGGTTTACGGTAGATGCTGAAGGCGATATTATGGGGACTTTTATGTAAACAAAGATCAAGGAAGGGGAGTTTGGAATTCTTCTCAAATTCAACGGTGAAATTAATTTTGGGGTGAATACTGTTCAAAAATGGGAGGAAATCATTAATGGAATGGTCGTTATGTAATTTAGACGATTTTCTGTCGATTAGTTATGATTTGTAAGAATATTATGTTAACCTAACCTATGTTACCCTAGATTAGTCTCTAGGTAAGTTGAACTTTTAATGATGATGTTTTAATGTGTTTATTTTAGTTATCAACTATTTATAATTAATTAATGACATTTATATAATCTCGCTTGATAATGAGAACAGTCAGTTCTCGAAACATGTCGCACAAGTTATATTAATCGTCCATCACTATCGTGCACAAGTTATTTTAATCGTCCATCTATATCGTTCCCGATTAATTAAATATCAAGGGAAGGTTGGAAGTTTTATTTCTTAATGTATTTACCTCTTCTTTCCTATCGCCGCAATGAGTTTTTCCTCACATCAAGCCTTTACAAAATACTAGTTTAGCACTATACACTACACTTTTCGAAACTATGAAAGAAAAATGACAGCCGACAGCCACAGATGACAGCATAATGGGCGCCAAGTAGAGATGGTAAAATTTTTAAGCGGCAAATATAAATCCGACATTGCAATTGGTTGATAGGCCACTTACCTCACACGTCCCCGGGGTGTCCAACAAACTTTTCGTGTTGCTTATTTCCGTATGTAGGTAGGTTTCACCCCCGTGGTCGTAAGGATGAGGTCCGCAAAAGTGGATTTGTGATCGAGGTTGTTTGAACGAATGGAATGGAAATGCTCTTTGATTCTGGTAGCGAAAGAACAGCCGGTTTGGCCTATGTAGGAAGAATTGCATGACTGACAGTTCAATACCCGATTGCTCGAGATTGTTGATTGGATCTTTATTTCTAACCAAAAAGGTGTGTAGGGTATTGGAATTCGAAAAGGAGATGGTGATGTTATGTTTGGTAAAGATGTTTCTAATGTTGTAAGAGAGATCTGGATAAAAAGTTAGGGATCGATAGCAAGGGTTAGTTGGTTCAGGAGGGGCCGGGATTAGGAGAGTGGGGTTAAGCGAACGTTTAATTCTGTAGCACATTTTTGTAATGAGGGATACGGGGTAGCCATTATTTATACCTATCTGTTTGATAATATTATATTCTTTAGCAAACAGATGAGGGGGCATGGGGATTGACAACATCCTCCTAAGGAGGCAGTTCAGACCCGCGGTTTTGTGAGAAATGGGGTGAGAGGAATCGTAAGGGATTAATTAGGTTATGGGTGGTAGTAGGTTTTCTGTATATACTAAATTGGATCTTGTGATGGTGTTTCTGTACAAGTATGTCTAGGAAAGGTAATTGGTTGGATGTTAGATGGTAAATTTAATTTGGGGGTGGATTTGGTTGAGAAATGAAAGGAAAAGGTCGATATCTTCGTGATTAGCAGTGTGAATGCAGATAATGTCATCCACGTAACTGCCCCAATAGATAATAGAGTCTTTGAAAAATCTAGAAGTAGTTATAAAATTAATCTCAAGGTTATTCTTATTTTTGGAATTTACCTATTCTTACCCCCTTATTGTGAGCCCCGAACCACTCGGTTAAGATGTCAATGATTTGATTCGAATATCGTGCAACTGTGAAAATTTGATTTTATGATACACGCACAGGGTTCGTGCCCCCCCCCCCCCCCCCCCCCCCTAACATCCCCATATAAGTAGCGAAGGAAATAAAATAATAAAGCCTCAATAGTTTTTGAATAATTCTTCACGATGACCTTACATGCAATAATTTAACAACAGATGTATTGTATTTTCTGATAGCATGGTTTCATTAGCCATTCAGGTTTAAATTGGCTCATTCTAATTTTTTGTTTGTTTGTAATACACACTGTAGAAAACTAGAAATACCCAAAAGATACAGGTTGCGTGCGTTAAGGAAAACTATATCAAACTTCAGCTAACTCTCCAGCCATTCGACAACGGAGTCTTCTTCGTTCTACGCTGATTTGTCACATTTTTGTTTCGCGTCTGTAATCGCTTTAGTGCACAGATCATCTCTCATTTCTTTTAATTCACTTTAAAGTGAGTCTATGTCGGCCGCGGAATCCGCAGAATTTATCGACGTGTCTTGCAATCGTTTTTGGGCACGTTCAATTCTGCAAAAAATGTGGGCCCAAAAGTACAGAAGGCTCGGAAAGTCGAATGACAGCATTTTATGTGCAATGGTTCCAGTTTCGCATCTCGTTTCCGGCATCAAGTCTGTATTCTCATTCATTTTGTCAAGCAGATCCAATATGTTATGAAGATCATCAAAAATGATACTAACAGCGTCATATTTAGCGCTCCATCGGTTTAAAGCTCCCGTTTCACCGATTTTAGTGTAGAGTTGATTAAGAGAAGAACACGTAGAGAGTTTCTATAGTACCGAAGAAAGTAACTACAACTGCGTGTGGATTAGTGAATCTAATTTTTCCCTGGGATGGATTAACAATTTTTAACCAGATGAAAATAAACGTAGGAAGTATGGAAGAAAACGATGAGCTGTGTATCCTCATTTTTGGTGAAATGCACATTATGGAAAAGTTAGAAAGTATTAACGGAGTTTGATTTTATACAAGGGTTCAAGGATATGGGACATCTTGGAAGAGGACCAAGACAGACAAGCAACAAATGTAAATTGGAAAAAAACTAAAAAGTAGAGTCAGATTCGGAAGGCGAAGATAGCGACACTAACTGCTTGTCATGTTTGTGAACTCTGTCAATACTTTTTTTCGGTTGAGTATCGTACCCCATTTTGTGTTATACTGCGGGCATAATGGGGCAAGTTGCATTATTTTCTTTCTTCTGTAATATAAGAGAAACGTTCACTATTTTTAAGTTAAAATAATAACAATAAATAGTTAGTACAATAACAATGAGATTGCTTTAATTTTAGACCTTCAAAGTTTTAGATTTTTGTAAAAATCCTACTTTAAATTTTAAGTACCCCGTTTTGTCCCCCTGTGACCTTATGTGATCTGTCATTGATATTATGTGATACGTAAAGGAAAGGCGCTTAATTTCGGATAGGTTCCTAATTTCAGATAGCAAGGTATTTCGGATATGCTACTGTATCAAAAAAAACAGAGAACTTCTCCTTGACAACGGTAACAGGTACAGAAACCTGTATATCTGTTAATATTTTATATTTCGACACTTCTGTGTAACATAGCGTCACAGAAGTAAGAAAGCGTGTACTTAATCGAGCTTTTATTTGTTTGTCGTGTTGGTGTAAAAAATCGTGTTCAATTTTTGATTTTTACCTGGGTAAATTAAAACGTGGCCGGCTACTAAGATACACAGAAATAGAAGTAAAGAAATGGGTTACCTTAAAGTATCCAAGCTATTTAGTTAAATAAACCAATAAAACACCTCAGCAGCTGGTTGCAGTTTCGATTGAAGGCAGGCCCATACTTTCTCCGAATTACAAGAAAATTTAGTCTCGTACTGCCTGGTACATTTAGTAGTTTTAATGGAATTTTACTTTAAATTGTTTAAATATCCGCCATTTTGGAAAAAAATATTTTTGGAAAGTTTAGACTGAAGTGGAGGCATATGACAAATTTCATAAAATATCTTGAAGGGTTTTTGAAATAATAATGATTTTCGAAAAAATACAAAATGACTGATTAGTGATTACTACGGCTAAAATACACTTATTTTCATATGTAGAATCCGGGTATGCATGGCAACTTTTGGAAACTGCCCTGTACATAGCTGACACCGTTTTGTTGCTCTGTTCACTACTCGGATTACTTCTCCTGTAGCACGTCGAATTCGGTCTTTTAGTTCGTGTACGGTTGCTGGCAATGTTATACAAGACTTTATGTTTTAATTCACTCCACAAAAAAGTCTAGTGGGGGAACGAGGAGTCATGTTTACCTAGCCTGTGCTGCGGTTGCATTTCATAACCGTTTCCTTCCTACTTTGTCAGCAAGTACATGTACTACTGCTGACCTAATCTACATTAATTTGTATACTATTACTCAGTGATTGGAACAACTACTTTTGAAAAGTAGTTAGCTACTGCTACTTTTATTTTTCAAAAAAAGTAGTTCGCTACAACTACTATATGCAAAAAAACGTATTTCGCGCTTTTGAAACTATATGCCGAAAACGATTGCTGAAGAAACTAAAACTCTATGGAATATTAAATAACGAATTCAAATGGTTTGAAAGTTATCTAATTAATCGCTACCAGAGAACTCGGGTTGACAACGCAATGTCCGAAAATATCCTGAATAGTTTGGGAGTCCCACAAGGCTCTGTGCTTGGCCCTACATTGTTTAATCTTTACATTAATGACATTACTACAGTACCAAAATCATCTTCTATCCACTTATTCGCGGATGATACTCTTATCTCAGCATCAGGAAAAAATATACAAGAAACTGTTAAAATAATTAATGACGATTTGATCTTATTAACAAATTGGTTCAAGGCAAACAAATTGAAATTAAATGTATCTAAAACCAAATGCATGATTCTAGGAGCAAAAGCAAGTACAAATTTAGAAAACATTGAAGTTATAATAGAAAACAATAAAATTGAAGTGGTAAATGAATTTAAATATTTAGGTGTTATTATAGACAATAAACTAAAATTTAGTAATAATGTAGAATATATAATAAAGAAAGTTAGTGGGAAAATAAACTTCTTAGGAAGAATCTCGAATAAATTAGGATATGATCTTAGACTATTAGTATATCGTTCAATTATAGAGCCGTATTTCAATTATTGTAGTATCTACTATAATTTTTTTAAGCAACGAAGGTGAAATAAATAAATTACAAAAACAGCAAAACAAAGCTCTCCGCATTATATTAAGATGCTCAAAATTAACAAATGTAAAGAACATGCTTGAAAAAACGGAGCTATTCAGCATTTGGCAAAATACTGTATTTAATGTACTTGTTTTGATCTATAAATGCCTACATAATAAATTACCGGAATACCTAAACAGATATTTATTTCACAATCGCGAATTTCACGGCTATGAAACCAGGCAGAGAGACAACTTTAGATTACCAAAATACAATAAAACTAGTAGCCAAAACTCATTATACTATAAAGGATTAAAGTTATTTAATGAATTGCCTAACGAAATAAAATATAGTACCTCTATGTCTGCTTTCAAAGTCGAAACGGAAGTATATGTGAAGAACAAATTTTAGTAAGTAGTTAATAGTAAATAAACAAGTAAAAAGGTAAAACTCGACATAACATGATGTCAATTTTAAGATGTTATTAGTTATTATTTAACTAAATAAAGTTATTATTATTATTATTATTAGCTACTTTTTCATACATTGTCTAAACACGAGATTTTTAAACCTTACATAAACATACATGTAGGTACCTATTTTGCTATTTTAAACAATATCATATATTAAACTGTTTGGAATTTACTTTTAATAATAATTGTTTTTCAAAATTACAATCCGAAAGACGAGGTCGTTTTGTAGAAAAAATATGGCCAGCTATACTAAAAAGTCTTTCCACAGCTGCACTGGAAGGTAATGTTGTGTTCGTTTTCAGGTACATTATTTTTATAAAATTGTATTGCTGCAAGCTTGATTCTTTTTTCACAGGTTCAATCAAAAACTTGTGCAATTCGTCCACAGGTTTGACATTTGTAGTACTAGATGTAGTGGCAGTGGCATTGCTAAATTGGAAAAATCCACCAAAGTCATCCTCTAGTTCTACATTGCTCAATGAACTTTCGGCTTCATTAGATTTATCAAGTTCTGCGAACTGTTCAGTTAGAGTTCCAAGCATCCATTGCTTGGCTTGTTTTTGCAATTTTTGATCTACTAACCATGATAGTTTAAAACGAGGATTAAAGCAAGCTGCCAAAATCATTTTTTTATCACACAATGCATTTTTAAATCTTTCATTTATCGCGCTTCTGATTGTTACGGCCAAAGGTTTACAAAATTTTAGATTTTCTGTTATTTTTGTGTTATAGTTTGCAATCAACTGGTGGACAACGGGTAAAAGAAAACCTATCGTAACATTATCATATGACCCACCGGGCCGCGGGGGTCGCCTGCATTAGCGGAAAATGTAGCGGCGCAGAAGCAATATTTATTTTTAGTTTACTGTAGCGCGCTACATAAAAAACTACTTTGCAGGAGAAATAGCGCGCTATTTCTTCTGCTACTGCAAAAAGTAGCGTGCTACAGTAGCGCGCTACAATGTAGCGCGCTATTTCCAATCACTGCTATTACTACGTTTCCTACTTCCTATTTCTTAATTCTACTTATTTTAGTAAACAGGAAACTGTTTAATTTTAATCTAAGATTAAACACCCGTCGATAAAGAAAGGGCCCACAATGTACACACCGAAGATTCCGCACCAAACATTAACACTAAATCTTCTCTGAAAATTTCTTTCTCTCATTGTCCTTGGGCCTCTCTAGCGATAATGTTTGTGGCGATTAAACATACCATTGTTGGTAAATGTACACTCGTCGGACAACAGGATTTTCAAAGGATAGTCAGTGTTTTCTTGGTATGAGTTTCAAAACCAATTAAGTTTACTCGTTTTACAGCATCATTCCATTGTAGATTTTGAACTAGGTTGACCTGACAAGAGTATTAAAGGTACATAACTATGTAATTAATAAGATGTTGTAACGTACCTTATAAGGACATCATTTTTTCTTTCTCAAAATGCGATCAGCCGTGCCAACCGATACGTTAGTATTACGGGCAATGTTTCTGGTCTGTCTTGCACATTAAGTAAAACTTTCAGCTCTAAATTTTGGTCTGGAGGACGACGGCGACGATTTCCTTTGATCGACCTGAAAAGCAATCATCAGTGGAAATTTTTATTAATTCGGAAGCGAAAATTAGTTATAATTTTTATTAATTATTTTTAGGCTTACATTGATCTTTATATGTTGTACAATTTTCATGACACCATAACTTACAAATTTTACATTGTATCCAATCCCCCAATAGTTTCGTCTGAAAGTAGTTTTCGTTACAGTCGACACAGTTATCACCCTCACATGCATCGCGTTCTCAGAGTCACTCTCTAGAATCATCTCTATCTCTGTCAGTGTTGTCGTCCTGCAAAATTTTCTTTTTAGCAGCTTTTATTTTTTTATTTTTGGTTTTATAGATAATTTTCCACTTAAAACCAGATTTGCGGCAACTACAACTGATCCTTCTTCTGGATTAGGTCTTTTTATACAGGGTGACCCAGGGCTGTGTGATTGGTCCATAACTTTTTTGCTGTTCAAGATATCGATATGCGGTTTTCACCGCCAAGTAAGCTCACTTATACTGCACATTATAAAAATATTTTGATTATATACAGAGTGTTCCTATACAGGGTGGTAAACCAAAGTTGTTTTTTAAATGGGACACCCTGTATATTTCTACATTATTAGTTTTTACATGAAAAAATAATGGCACTTTGTATAGGTCACTATGGCTCTAGCTCTCTCCGTTTCGGCGTTATTCAACGTTTTGTTCGAAAAACGACTCATATTTGATGGATCATTATTCGCTGATAGCAGCCTACTTGCAAAAATCAACAACTTCTTCCTAATTGCAATAGTTGTTCCGGAAAATCTCAGTAACTATTCAGAATTGACCATACAAATTTCATATCAGTGGAAAGCTTATAAAAAACTTAATCGACTGGTGAACAGAAATACAGGGTGTTCCATTTATAAAAAAAGAGTTATTCGACTTTTTGCGTTTCAGCACACCCTGTATAGTGTGTGCATGCATGGACCAAAAGTCGACTATTTATTAAAATTCCAAGTTATTCTAAAATTTTCTGTGGCAACGAAAAACATCCAAGGGGTACTGGGCAGTGATCCATCAAATATGAGTCGTTTTTCGAACAAAACGTTGAATAACGCCGAAACGGAGAGAGCTAGACCCATAGTGACCTATACAAAGTGCCATTATTTTTTCATGTAAAAACTAATAATGTAGAAATATACAGGGTGCCCCATTTAAAAAAACATAACTTTGGTTTACCACCCTGTATAGGAACACTCTGTATATAATCAAAATATTTTTATAATGTGCAGTATAAGTTTAGTGTGCTTACTTGGCGGTGAAAACCGCATATCGATATCTTGAACAGCAAAAAAAGTTATCAACCAATCACACAGCCCTGGGTCACCCTGTATTTATTTTACTTCCTTCCACCTTCCACCTTTAAAAAAAATAAACATAACAGATGATTACATTAGATTTAAAAAAATACTTTTGGAGGAAGAAAACAGTAAATGTTGCATCTTCAAAGAACAAATCAAAATGGCTGACTTTTAGTTTTTATTTCGTATTACCTATCATTTTCATCAAAAGATGTCGTCACAAGTAACTGTTTTGATAGACAAGAGTATCGCAATTGGTTTGGGCGTTACTTTGGAGTTAAAATGGCGACTATTGACGTCATAAAATTCCGGGTTGTTGTGTTTCTGAATGCAGGAATCGTAGTGAAGGCGACTATCGATTATTTAGTGTAGCCATGGCCAAAAATGATGACTAGAGAAAAAAACTGTGGTTAAAACTAGTTACAAAATGGCGCCAACATTTTGTCACTAAAATAACTGTCAAAATTATGACATTTCGTAACTACAAAATAATTATTTGTACAATTCGTTTTGAACGTCAGAAATAAGACTCTTTAAGTAAGGATTTCTTTACCTGACAGATTTGAGTATAATCCCATCGTTTATGTATGAATAATATGTATATAAACAATGCTAAGTATTACATCAATACCTTTTCTTAAATTCAAATTTCCCCCCCTTTTATGGAGTCAAAATGACGTCAATTGCGATACTCTGTCTATATAGGAACTCTACTGTTTTGCTGCGGTATTTTAAACATTATTGAGGTGTCCATAGGTACATGGTGTCCGTAGGTACTAGACTCTCCCCACCCTAAATGGACATTTATCACGAAATGCTAAAAGTTTTTCGTCAATCGTTAAATGTGATCCACCATTACAGTGTTCCTGACAGTTTTTGATAAAAATCTCTGTAACATTTCCAAGTATGTTGCCGTCGTTCTGTCCTTGTGGTGTAAAAATCAAACCTCAACAAACATGAAGTTTGAGAAAACCGTGTACAAGCAGTTACCTTGTAAATTTAAGGATCAGAGGAATTTCAGATGGTCCATACAACTTAAGCAATTCACCAAGAGATGTTTTACGGTTAGTCCAAACAGCAGAAAACAGTAATCGAAACATAACGATAGATAATTGGCGGCCCGGCGGGGAAAGAGGTATAAGTACAAAATTATAAAAAATGAGTTAAGTGCAAATTCAAGACTGTGAACACCTAATCTACATTTGGGAATAGAGATATAAGTATCACAGCTGCATAATATTTATTTACTTGAATGAGCTAAACGGTATATCTACTGTTTTTCCACAAGAGTAATAGGAAGACTGGTATATGTTTGCATATATCAATATTCTCGACGATCTTTAAGTTTTCTAAAATGGGAAGAGTGATATAAGTGGACCTATTTTGTTTTACACAATACACAGATGTTCACATTTAACATAAAATATGTTACAAGTACACTTATACCAGTTTGCACAAATCCCTTTTTTACAAAAGTAGTGTGGACGGTGGTATAAGTTTATTTAAACCTTTGTTCCCAAAAGGTTCCTAATCATGCTGAATATTATAAATGTTTTTATACCCCTTTTCCCAAAGCATTCGCGCCATTTTTAGTGTACTTAGCAGTTCGGAGTCGCCATTATTTCTGTTTTGTGTTCGTGTTATGTGTTATCTATAAAGATGTTTTCTAAAAGAACTCGGTTAATAATGCAAAATGCAACTAACAATGACGAAAGCGATCAAGGTAAGACTGAATTTTAATGTTTACTTTAAATAACAATCTTGTGGTATGTGAGTATAAACGTCTACGTAACCTTAAAATATGCAATACAGCAGTACCTATGTAATAACTACGCATTCCGTTGATTTAAAAAATAATATACAACTTCGGAACTTTACATTTCCCTCAAATACTGCCCAGAATACAAATAATACAATAAGCAGTTATTATTTTTATGTAAAAGACCTTTACGTCTGCTTATCTATGTTACGTCACTTTTTATCAAGTCTTTTGTAAACTTGTAATAGGTACATATCTATTTTGATTAATGTGCAGTTCATGTAGTTACCCAGACCCACAATGATTACTTTTTGGTTGTAAAAAAATATATATTTGCTTTTAGACGATAATCTCGGACTGGAATCTGATTCTGTAAACCTAAATGTTTTGGATGAACCTGAAATACCAAATAATATTAATTACAATAATATTTTTCATGGCGGCTATAAAAATACGTCACCAACAACGTCATATTCGGGAGACATTACTATTACAGGTCAGTCTTATGTTAACTTTCTTATAACAAAAATATACTATTTTGTTTAAATGCCTTCTGGTTAATGAGATATCTACGATGCTTTTAGGTATATTTTTAACATTTTTATTCCGTTTGTAGATTTGACACCAGTGCAATTTGACAAAGAAACGGCGGTAGTTACATCTAAGTATCAATCCACTGTGCAAAGTTTCGTTTTGGAAAAAGACGTGGTATGTAGTATTCCTTTAGATATACCTACATTCCATCAAGGAATGGAACAGTCTTCATGCAGTTATATAAATGAAGATTCAGAAGAACCGTTTGATGATGATTCGGATAAAGATCGTGATTATATAGTTAGCAATTCAGAGTCTAGTGATGAAGAATATTCGTCAGAAAACATCAGTGATTCTACAGCAAACCACGCCATTCCCTCTAAAACAATTAAAAGTAAAACACACCAAACTGCAGATGTTAGTGAAGAATTCCCTGAAACAGAGGTTGAAGAAAAAAGTCCAGTTAAGAATAAGAGAGGTAGAAAGGCAAAGAAAGCTGAAACAAGAGAAATCCGAAGTGAAAGGAAAAGGCTAAGGAACTGTGGTAAGGAATATGTTACTAGTAAAGGGAAAAAGATAAGAGCAAAGCAGATAAGAGATCTTCCAAGCTGCAAAATGAAATGTAAGGATAAAATTAATACATCCAAAAGGAAAGAAGTTTTTGATGAATTTTGGGACATTGGAGAGTATAATAAAAGAGTGGCTTATATTGCAGGACTGATTGCAAGCAAAGATAAGAACATAAGTCGAAAAAAGGTTGACGGGAAGAAACACAAAAACCGAATGTTCACACATGAATATTTTCTTCATATCAGTGCAGAAAAAGTTCATATTTGTAAGAACTGTTTTTTAACAGTATTTGACATTACCAACAGGTTTATCACTTCAGTACTAAAAAATAAAAGTACTACCGTCTCTGGAATAACTCACAATGATATGAGAGGGAAACATGAGCCTTATAACAAAACACCAGAGTGTGATCTGGATTTGGTTAAATCACATATTTTATTAATTCCTACGTATGAGAGTCACTACACTCGGAAAGATTCGATGAGAAAATACCTTCCCAGTCATTACACACTACAGCGAATGTACAACGAATACAAAATTTGGTTACCTCCAGATAAAAAACCGGTTTCACAGAAAATTTATGAAACTCAGTTTCGAAACTTTGGAATCAAAATTAAGAAACCCAATAAAGATACCTGCGCTACGTGCGATAAACTTCATATGATCATAAAAAACACTGATCGAATAGAAAAGGAAAAATTGCAGAAGGAATTAGATGCTCATCAGGCTGAAGCAGATAAAGCATACGACACCAAAAGGCAAGACAAAGAATCAGCAAGAAATGATTCATCAAAACTAGTATATACCTTCGATCTGCAACAGTGTTTGCCAACGCCTGACATAAAAACTTCGGTTGCTTTTTACAAAAGGCAACTTTGGACATACAATTTTACAATGCATAGATGCAATGATAAGCAATGTTTTTGTTTTATGTGGTATGAAAGTTTAGCCGGGCGTGGAGCCAATCAAATAGCGTCTTGTATATACAAACACTTCATGTTAAATTCTTTCGATGGTGTTAAAGAAATCACATTCTATTCTGACACGTGCTCTGGCCAGAACAAGAACTCCCACATCCTTCTAATGTTTTTTACTGTGATGAATCGGATGAATTCAGTACATAAACCACAAATTTCTTGTTCCGGGTCATACTCACATGGAGTGTGATTCGGATCATTCTATCATCGAGAAGATGAAAAAGAAGTACCCAATTGCAATTGATCACCCAAGAGATTGGATACAATTGGTTCGTACCTGTGGAAAATCTCGACCTTTTATTGTTTATGAAATGGACCGCACAGACTTTTTGAATTTTCTGCACTTTTTAAACAATACTTTTTACAAAAAAAATTTAATGAGGATGGAGAAAAAATTATTTGGAAATGGTTGAGATACTCTCAAGAAATTGGGGTTGTTGAATATAAAACTAGCTTAAGTGCAAATGAACCCTTCAAGAAAATAAATTATTTACGCAAGACTCGTCTACCGCAAGAATTTACTATACCACTTTCATATAAAACCTCTGTGCCTATAAGTGAGGAAAAAAAGAATAACTTGTTGGACTTATTAACCTACATTGACAAAAATTTTCACGAGTTTTATCGTAGTCTTCCTACAAAAAACGACATAGTAGACACTATTGCTGATAGTGAAGACGAATAATAATTTTGACATACATAAGGTATGTACCTATGTATGTATAATATTGTTTTGTTTTTATTATAAGTTTTGAGATATTAAGGAATTTTTACTGCGTATTATTTAGAGAAAAAGGATACATGTTTTTTTTTTAATAAAGTAAAAGTGTAAAAAGGTATAAGTAGTATTTTTTTTTGCTTAGTAAGCACTTTTGACTATTTTAACAGCATTAAAGAAAAAGAAGTGAAAAGCACAAAAACTGAAACTGCAATAATTTTTACTTAAGACAGTTGGTATCGGAATGCATAATATCTAAACTTAAATGCTCATTATCTCAAAACCTTAATTTTGTACTTATACCTCTTTCCCCGCCGGGCCGCCAATTGGTTTGCCAGTGTTCCTCTATTGAACGACTTGCTAAAGGATCATCATCTTACTGTCGTTGGAACGCTTCGGCGTAATAAACGAGAAATACCTGGAGAATTTATAGAATCAAAAAAAAGACCAATCAAGTCAACACTTTTTGGTTTCAAAAATAACCTTACACTTGCGTCACATGTACCAAAAAAGGTAAGGCAGTTTTCATGTTGCCAACGATGCATCGCAATTCAGCAATCGATAGCGATACTTTGAAACCCGATGTTATATTGTTTTATAATAGTACCAAGGGAGGTGTAGATACCGTTGACGAAATGTGTGCCAATTATTCAGTTGCAAGAAAACGTAACCGTTGGTCGTTCACAGCTTTTTTTAACATTTTAAATATTGCCGGAATGAATACTCAAGTAATTTGGAACTTCAACAAAAAGGAGAGCTTCATTCAACGACGATTCTTAAAAGGATTGGGCAAACAAATTTCAAAACAGTATATAAAATATAGGCAAACGATAGAATCTTTACCTAGAGAATTCAAAATGCGCAGTCAACGTTTCACCAAAGACGACCAGTAGTAGGGTTGGGAAGCAGGAAAATATTTCAGTTGTGGCGGAGAACATGCCACTTGGGTTGGTGATAGTAGATATATCAATCCCTGAATGTAAAACGGCCGAGACCCCAAATTTTAAGGGTCCCGGTCGTCTGTAATGACGTCATCAAGATGGCGGCCATGAAAACATACGATTGTTTTAACCTGTTGCTTCTTAACGGTTTATATTTTATAGCAGCTTATTTTACACCTGTTGCAGTTTAAAACTCTGTTGTGGTAAATAACAAAGCCCAATTTATCGTATAATGTCAAATATAGCGGCTGTTATGGCCGCCAGGGAAAGAAACGTATACCTTTCAGTGGGAGTAAAATGTACAAAATCAACCTGGTATTTAGAGGTTTCGGAAATCAGTGTCAGTAGAACAAAAAAGTAAAAACCATTTTTGTGAAAGATATATGTTGCCCGGTTCATAAGGGGGACGTGCCAACAATATATTTTTACTTTTTTTCACAAATAGGTACTAAGAATATTTCCAAATAATATACCTATTTTCGGGAGATGAGTTGTGAATATACTAAGTTTCTCCAAATTCCGCTTCTACGAATATTGCAAAATATCAGTGCTAATACTTCTGAGTACGGTAATGTAATCAAATCCTTTCTCACACATCATTTCGTGAACGGTGACCCTCACATAAGCATGATAGGGTACACAGTAGTCCTTTTGATACACATATGCACGAAGAGCACCGTTTCTTGCAGACACATGAGTCAAATTCTTCACAACTTTTAGCGACGTCAGGAATGGTTGACCACACCGGCAAATAACCGTCGTCAGATTTTTCCCATCCCCAGTGTGCAGGTGGTGGAGGCCTCAAGTCCTTCTCTAAACAATGCATCCACATTATAGCTTGCAGAGTAGCTCGCTTCACATGGAGGGAGACATAGTGCATTCTCAGTGGGAGGTATAGTTTTCTATGTTCTCTATAGCTCTGTTCTTATTGATGAAAATTGAAAAGAACACGTCTACAGTCATTAACGCTGTTAAGGTGTGAAGTTTTGTCGTACAGAAGAACAACAAATCGTTGTATTGGAAGCATAATAAACTCATCATCTGTATTCCTGCCTGCCAACAACTGTTCAAAAGGAATATTGACACTTGGGACAACTTTACAACCCCACTACAGTAACTCATGAGGGCAAAGCGGCCAAGATTACAGTCATCACGATGCAGTGTTTGTCCATCAAAAAAGGACCGGAAGACGAAAACCGAGTGCGGTTACAACTGTCAACTACCAATTTGTAAAGAACACACTGTGCCAATCTGTTCAGACTGTTTTTCTAAAGATGACAAATAAATGTAATATTCTAGGTTTTTACTGACTGGGGGTCTCAAACCAAACGAAAGGCCAGAAAATTGAAAGTGCTCAAGGGCAATTGGTTGGGTTGTAGTCGACGGAATGTCAGAAACTCCGGAATTTGGAATTGGTAATATGTTTTAAAATCTTTTCTTATGTTCTCTCTAATAAAAAGGTGGCATATTAGCGACTTCTTCGGCATCTTTGTCCGTCGATGAAAACATTGACAATGATATGGAAAATAAGGAGAATATTGCTATTACTTCTAATGTACAGGAAGTCGGTTCTGGGCACCCTTTGAAAAGAAACAGTAATCAGCTGCTTAAAAGAAATCATCAATAAAGATGACAAAAAGACGACGAAATCGACTTTCTTCGAAAGATAAACGACGATTTGGAGAAGTTAACCGACATCCAAAGGAGGAGACTAAAATTGCGACATATGGAGCTTCAGATCAAGTATGAAGGGATGACCTTTGTATTGGACAGTGATGACGATGAGAAAACTAGTTAGATTGTAGCCAAGTGCAATTTAATGTATACACATTTGGAGATATGTAAAAATTAGTGTATTTTTGATTGACTAAAAAAATTTTTGAATTATTAATTTCACGAACATCATCAACTCAGCTTTTCGCATATCATCCGTTGTTGATGTGCCATTACTATCCAACCAGTCTCGTATCACCTGTTTGCGACATGCCTGTGTTGGTGCCTTGTTAATTTGCACACTGTGGTAGGGTGCGTTGTCCATTACGACATTGCCATTCTTAGGTAAATTCGGTGTTAACTGCTTCTCAAGCCACTGTATGAAATTGCCATGATTCATATCGTCGTGATAGTCTCCGGATTTGCTTTTTGACTTGAATATTAGCAGCCCATTGTCAACGAACCCATATGATCCACCTGCATGAACAATGATGTACCTTTGGGCACCCCGATCACTATGATACACACCAGGTTCTTCTTCGGACTGCCAGCATTTAGAACACTCCATATGACGGATGGATGTATGTCTCATCTAAATATGTTACCGGCTTTTTATTTTCGCCAAGAGCATTATTTTGTCGTAATCTCCTTAAATAGCGAGAACGCCGTGCCACAATATCGTTACGTTCCATTAAACATTTTCGTTTGTTGTGACACTTTTGGTATTTGAAACCAATTTGTTTCAATTGTTTTCTTAAAGTGTCTGACCCACCTACGTAACCAATGTTTTCCCTCATCTTAGAGGTTAAAAGTCTCATCGTTGGGACGACTTTATCGACAGTATATGTGTCGTGAACGGTCCTTTTTAAAACATCTAAATCACAACCGTCGAAGGTAATTTTGTTTGAACCACCACTTCTCTTGTTCTTAGGAGATTTAGTAAAGCATCATCAGTTGATTTAGCTTCACTCCTAAAAATAATAATTAACCTTTATTTTCCAAATATTTTTGGTGATTATGAGTTACGTACCTTATTTTCTTTATAAATCTTGTCGCTTTCTCTAGGGGCAACGTCCACACGCCAGCATCTTTCTGTCATCAAAGAACTCCACAACTTGTTTAATAATATTTCTCGCTTCGGAATGACAGTTTTGTTTGATGTCGCAGCCATCTTAAAAAATACAAAATTAGGTACTACTCCTTTTTAAAACTGTTTGAACAACATACTAGCACGTGAAACATTTTAGGTTATGTAAAATTGTTAAATTATAATTACTGTTTAAATGTCTATAAATCACATACCTTTTCACAAATAGCACTTGAAAAATAGTTTTGAAATAATCTGATTTTTATAAGGATCGATTTACAGCAAAGAATAAAAACGTAATCACAATAACAGCAACGGGTAACTTGAAATTCGAAATCTTAGGTTAGTTCGAAATGTGCAATAACTTTCTCTACTTCTACCACTGACTGTACTAGAAATACTTTCTTGACGTGATTGGATAAAAGTTTTACCGCCCACCAGTTTTTAAATTTAGTTGGCATATTTTCCGGGGGATCAATTTGCTTCTGAGCGCTGTATATGCCATTTGTAAACAATCGCCCAACAGAGTTATACATATACAATATACACTTCTATGGTGCGTTTAGTTGAATTAGTAAGTGAACTAAAGCAATCTCACATAGTTATAATAACGGCTAATTATTGTCTCTGAACCCTGCTTCAAAGATTTCTGCACCACAAGTGTATCTTTTTCGTTCACAACTACACCACATAATAAACACTCATTTAATGTTTTACTATATTTTACTGAAATATTGTTTAGCAGTATACACAATTCATACTTATTATTAATTATCACAATAATAATGTACACTGCGACTAGACCGGTCGCTCCATATTCGTCGTTGAGTACAACCGCATTTTTAAATTCCGCGCGTTTTAAAAAAATATTAGTGCCTAAACTATAAAAGTGACAACAACGATTATGTTACTAAAAACTTTTTTGATCATTTGTCTCCATTTTCTTCGCAGCATGTTATATGAAATTCTTAAAAACAATAGCTATTTATGATATGAGTGTTATTATTATTGGTTCTGGGGGTGGTCCCAATAGGTTCCCGCACTGCGACCTTTTGGTCTATTGTGCTCCCCGGTGTTGTCTACCCTTCAAGAATACCTGTATCTTTTACAAAGTCCAGGATTTTAGTAGGGTGAATCTTCGTTACTTCCTCTTGTGTAATTTTTTCATTTCCAAGTAGGAGTTCCCTTGCCTTTATGAATGCCTCACATTGACAAATGGCGTGATAGGGCGTTTCATCTGCCTCACCACAACCCCTGCATGTCGGGCTTTCAGTCAGTCCCATGTTGTGCAGGTGTTTGTTCATGCGACAGTGGCCCGTAACCATTTCTGTCGCAAGTTTAATCTTCGTCCTGCTTAACTTTAAGATGGACGTAGCTAGGTCCCCGTTTGGGGTTTCCAGGAAGATCTTGGAATGACTCTGTCCAGGGATTTTCGACCAATGTCTGCAATGCTCTTCCGTGAGTATTGCTTGAATCTCCTTTTTGACTGTGTTATAAGTAATCCCACAAGCCGGTTCGGGTCCTATGAATGGTTTAGCGCTTGCCATTCTCGCAAGCTCGTCAGCAACCTGGTTACCTGCGATTCCCGCATGGCCAGGTGCCCACACTAGTGTGACTGAGTTGCACTTACCTAGTGCGTTTAGCATTTGTGTGCATTCAAGGACTAGCCCTGAATTTACCACATATGAGTCTATTGCTGCAATCGCTGCTTTGCTGTCTGTCACTATAAAGATTTTCCTTTTGATAAGGTTCTCTTTTAATAGTTGAGCAGCCGCCGTTAGGATTGCATATACCTCGGCTTGGAATACGGTCGCTTGTTGTCCTAGGCTTACAGAAATTCTGCAGCCCCGTCCATTGCTCCCGTATACTCCAGAGCCAGTGCCCTTTGTGGTTTTCGAGCCGTCTGTGTAATACACGATTCCATTCAGCTTCGCTTTACTGGAATTGCTCTCCCAGTCTTGCCGAGTGTTAAAAGTACTGTTTTATTTTGTGAGTGAAAAGTTTGCGAAACGAGCGAACCGAGTGGAGCAATTTCACGAAGAGAGATCCAAGAGATCTCTTGTGGTTTCAATATTCAAACGAAAAGATTGCCTAAAGAATTCCTCTGGTAATTCGAAGGGATTTGATGCGTCTCTTAAATGGCGTCGATAAACGTTTGCCTCCTACAATTTTGAGCTACTTTGAAGAACAACAATGCATTACTTTCACAAATTATATTATTATATTTTCAATTATATTCCATATTTTCAGTAGTTGTTACAAACACGCAACAATAACTTTTGAATACCACTGTCAAAGGATTACAACAAACAATTTAGTCTTTAAAGAGACGCCTAAAATAAACATTACTATCTCCTTCTAACACACCTGACACAAATACAGATGTTTTAAACGTATAGTGTCTGTCTAGTTAACCACCCGTGGCGACATAATGTAGCATTCCATTCTCTCTATTTCCAAATATTGTGTGTTAGAACGAAATAGATACAAACTACGAATGTGTAGCCAAATAAAGCGCTAAGCCGAAAATCGCAAACATTCATTTTACAGACTACAGTAATATTTTTCAAACCGCGGGTGCTGGCTGTTGAGTGGAGGTGTGGATAAAATACAAGTACCAAAACAACATGTTTTACAGGTACATGTAATTTTAGGTTAATTTTATTTCAACTTTGAGGCTCAAATGATAACCCCATAAAATCAAACGTTTCAAAATTGTTAATATCAGAAATTATGTAAGTTTAGTAGATAATAGTAGAATTTATGGAAAATCATCCTGATTTTGTTAAGGGCAAGATTAAATAATTCCACGGGAAGGAAAAATGTATGTTATGGTTTAGAAAATGGAAATTGCTAGAATGTGTAGGTAATGAATCACTCTAGACATGGACAGATTTCAAGTGTAACTTGGAAAAAAAAGCTACTGAAATTAGACGGGCACAAAATGCCATTGCAGGGGACCAGAATATGAAAATAAATTAACAGAATTAGAAAAAAAGATACTAGATATTTTAGGTAATATTTTTTACCAAGGAATGTGACACTACAGAGTATGGAGTAACTGTTGCACTACATAGTTGTCATATTTTCATTTTTGTACATTACAGCTAAGAGTTACGAGATCCCGATTACGCAAGGACGAGATGAAATTCCATTCACCAACACAACTCCACCTAAAGTAATGTCTAAATTATTCCCCATTGCATTTTTTAATTGCAGGGACCAGTGGTCACGAATAATAAATTACTCGCTTCAAACATAGTTGGAAACGATATTAGCGTAGACTCAAATAGCCCTTTTTTTAGAGGGACCTGCACTAATTTCACTGTCACTTGTTACACTACCACCTGTTTCGTTTTCACGTGTTTCACCATTCCGATACGCAAGCGCCTGTGCACTATTACCTGTGCATATGTGTGTATGCACACGGCGTAAGACCATCAAGATGTAGTTGTACGCCACGTGCATATATATTATGCACACCTCCAAATACAATAAAAAAAAACTTTTTGGGGTCTGCGTCATCATCAAAGTCTATTTTGTAACATTCGGTGATGAAAAAAATACAAAAAGTCATTTGGTACCACGGACCTGATTACCGAATACGACCCGGCAGTTTACGTGTTAACCGAAACAATTCAACAAACCTTGCTTCGCGAAAGAGTTATCTCGCAAACATCTTTTTTGAATGCGTAATCTTCTTTCTATTTCACGTTCATTTTTATTTACTTGTTGCCTAACATAGTAATCGAAGGTTGGCAGCATTTTTTATAATAAAATAATCATTAACCGAGAAAATATAACCACACATGTGAATATTAATAACTATGAAGTTAATCCCTCAATTGTCGCAGACTTGGACTAGACTTCAGTTAAAAGTTTACCAAATCGAAGTCTCTTGATGTCTCTTGTGGGATTGCCCCTTATAAACGTATTGCACGCTGCATAGTAATATAATTTAAAGGATTTAAAAAATTCGCGGTCTGGGGTTGTAAGAACTGCGTGGTGTCGCTCGGCAAACACAACAATGTTTTTCTCAGCTAGTTCCAGGAACTAACACGGGAGGCGTGGCCAATAAGTACCACAAGCCCTTGAGGTTTCCGCGGCAGAAACTGGTTTTGAAGCCAATTAAAGAATATTGCGGTACGCAGGCAGATTTCTCCGACATACAGACTATTGCTCCTGGCGGCACTCAATCTTCATATTCCCTTTTTTTGTGTTTCCCCTTAAAGATGCGCGTTGGTGGAATAAATAGGACCTCCCAATTACAGCAAACCAAAACAGAAATAGTTTCCTCTCTTTCCCCTGATGTTTATTGCTGCTACATTCTTTGAACTCTTTGCCGCGACTACATTACTCCGGTCTGTTGTTAAGTTACAGACCTGTTTCATCCATATTAAATAAACTGCCGGGTTTGTCCATGAGATGATTTTCTGTCAAGGTCTTACGCAGTAATTCATTTTTTATTCATTCCTTTACCTCTTGATAATGACACTCCTTCCGACTTTCTTATGGACAAATCTGGATTTCTTCGCATAAAGGAATGAAACCAGTCTTTTCCGGCTTTCTTGTTGTTTTGCTGAATCTAATATCAGTAGCTGCTCCGGTGTCCAATAGTGTAGCATACATTTATCCAATGAAATGTGATGAATGCAACACCTGTAAGGTTCAACGTATTTTAGCGACAATACATTATCAATGGGAGTTTTTCAAGATTTCAAAATAGACATTTTCTTGGACACATATTCTTGTTTACACTTTCTTGGTACGTGTTTAAGTCGTAAATATTCCTTGTATTCATGGTTTCATTTTCCATCGGCTCTCTTTGGAAATTAATAGCCAATTTTCCTTCACACATACATATTGCCAATGTCTTTTCTTTCTATTACTAGTAATTTTCTCTTTTTATTAGTATGCATTTTCGGACCACAGCGCAAAATCTTAATTTTCAGTACAATTTCATCGTTAATTGGACCATGTTTGCTAGTTATAAGAATTTTAGCATTACATTCGGAGCAATGTCCATTAATTTTCAAGTAGTACCCATAAGCACAAATTTTTATCAATTTTGCACACTTCTCTATGAACAACTGAAGACCACCTTTTCTTCAACTTGTAAATGTTTCTGTTGTTTGTTGTAACCAATATAGGTAGGTTTTATTTGAGGCCACTTATTCCTTGTAATTGTAATTTTATGAGAATCAATAGATTCACAATCATTTTCGGGATAAAAATCATCGTCTTCATCGCTGCTTGAATTCATTTCACTGGCAGAATGAGGAAATCCAAGAATAGTTTGAAGGTCATAACTGTTACCACGAACAATATAAAGCTTTCCCTGTGATTTTACTTTGTAAGTCGTTGGATATTAATTCCCATATCTCAGCAACCGGTCTATTTAAGGAGGTTACTACTTCGTCCCTGTACTGGAGAAAAATGCGTACCAGCTCTCATTTTCCACAACAGCTCTCGGCATCCCAAGGTATAAACATATGTTTTAATTTGTAATAGTATCAGATATCATGCATGCCATTATAAGTGACAATAGCCATCCCAAACTCTGTAAGGACATAATGTGATTCATGAATATTTGAAGTAGTATAGTAGGACGGGTTTCAGCGAAACCCGTGCTATATTTTATCGAGAGATCAAGGTCAAATATCTAGTGACTTTGCGCTGAAACCCGTCATATATTTTATCGAGAGACCAAGGTCAAATATCTAGTGACTTTGCGCTGAAATCCGTCCTACATTACACCGAGACGCTTCTATGTAGCAGTGGCCTTGAACTGCGCTGAAACCGGTCCTACATTACACCGAGAGATCTCTATTTATTCGTGGCATTGAACTGTGTTGAAATCCGTCCTACATTACACTGAAGTGATTTTTTGAGTTGAAACTCGTCCTATATATTATCGAATGTGGTGGAGGTAATGTGCTATATAGAGAAAGCAACGTTTAATATACTCAATTGTAAACATGTGGATGATGTGCGCTGAAGAATCGTGGGTTAAACCCACCGATCTTAGAACGGCCGTCGAACGCCTCAAGCAAGAGTTTTCGGCGCTGGTATTTGATGCTGAGCACGACGCTGTGTACGGGAGAGGTGATTATAGTGAGGAGCAGTGCAGTGGGTGTGACAATATGTGAGAACTTTTTAAATTTTACATTACACAGATAATCTAGTGACTTTTTGAGTTTAAACCGGTCCTGAATATTACCGAAAGGATCTGGTGTCTATTTGGGTTGAAACCGGTCCTACATATTATCGAGACGTTCCTAGTGACTTTTTGTGTGGAAACCCGTGCTATATGTTATCGAATGTGCCGGGGGTGATGTGCTATATGACACAATATAAAGAGGATGGAAGAATGATCCGGCGAAGTCAGTCAGTAACTATTAGTGAACCAGTTAAAATGGATCTTACAAAGATGAACAATAGCACATTCTGCAAACCCTTCAAAAACGTCAAGGGGATGAATGTGGGAGAAAAATATAAAGTAATTGGCATCATCAATACACCCATTCCATCTCTGTTACCTGTTTGTACAAAACTGTTTAAAATTAAAGACTTTTTAAATCGAGCTGTTCTGATGAGTGGAATGGGGATTGAAATAGAGGCCGTTCATAATGTAGGCCGATTCTAACCCAGTTGAAGGCCATTACGTGATGACTTTGAGCAGTACAGGGATTCTGAACTTGACTAAAGTGGTATATATGGTGGTCTCGATTTTCGTTGCAATGTAGTTTTGCTTGTGATAGTGGATCGCAATGTACACAACACAACCATCGATAGTTGGCGATGAAAGATGTAGTGATGAGACAGCCAAACGATCTTTACGAACCAGGGGCATGTGATATGGGAGAGTCTGAAAATGATGTGGACGGATGGGTTTTCTGTATCCTTTCTAGTGGAACTAATACGATACATGACCTTCCAAGCTCAACGGGCCGAGAAACTAGAAAAGCAAAGGTTTTTTGGGCGACTTCTCCATATGATGCTGGATATAGCGGATCGTCGAGTACGGATAGGAGATAATCCGCAAAGACCGATATCGTTTCAAGAATTTCGAGACATGCTTTACTCCACAGAATTATCTATGACATTACGCCTCATGGACCAGAACGAGGAATGCATGAACGAATTAATAAAAGAGTCAAAGAACATTATTATTAAACATCATCCACGATCAGCTCCTACGGCGTCATACGGTGAAAGTGCGTTTTAAAAGACTTCTCTCCTAAAAGAGGAATAAGATTGTAAAATCTATAATTGAATTTTAGTACATATTGCAATATAGTTTTAAGGGAACATCATGTATACGATGTAACAAAAATAATTAAAGGAAGCTTAAACAACAATATTGAAATAGCAATGAGGAATTTACTACAATAACAGCCATAAGACACTTCTTTAATGAACAACATGCAGAAAATTGGTTTTAGCCTGTGAAGTCTGATGCCTAACTCTTTCTTTCCGAGATGTCTAGAATGAGGGGTGTGTAACAAAAAAACTATTTCCATACTACATTAGCTAAACAATTACATTTGAAATACAGTATTTTATCACATCTGTGAGGGGTAGTCAATTGTAAATGCACTTGATTTGTGCAAGTCACATACCCTGCACGGTAATTTTTAATATTATTGATCTGCGAATCATCCTATCGAACTGTTGCAGGTTACAATAATCCTTCGATCCAATACCTCTCTATAGGTATATAGAGTTTCCTGCTACGACTTTTTCATATCAAGCACCACCATCGAAACTATAAATTTTGAAAAGATACCTACAGGTTATGAATTTGAATGGGTACAATGTATTACTTGAAGAAAGTGGTTGGGTAGGTTACCTTTTGGAGAATAATATTCCTGTATGAAAGATCTCTATACTACCCTACTAAACCCAAAGGGGGTTACCGACAAAATGATGTAAAATGAGATAATATCGCCTAGTACTTCTAGAGCACGTTTTAAAACTTACAATAGGCTATATTTGAGGTATTTGCACTGTAAATAGGGATAATGTTATAAAAAGAATTCCATATCTGCAGAAGTGCCTTACTATATTAATTTAAAGTTTAAATATCTTAACGCCATATGAACTGTCTACCTCCTTTGTCTTTAGTAGGGCAGTAGCGTGGCCAGTATTTTTCGATATTCGAAATTCCTTGACGGGACCCCCTAAAAAGGTGAGGTTGATAGAAAAAATGTTACTGGTAAAGTTTCAGACCATTTGAACATCGTTAACCCGTGCCCCAACGGCCTCAAAGTTCTGAAAAATATTACAATAGGTATTGTGCGTTAATTGGAGTAAAAATAGTTATTTTTCTTGTGAATCAGACATTTTTAACAGAATATTAGAGTACCTACCATTTTTGTCTCAAAGGGCACCTCCCAAAAAATATTCGGAAATGTAACTTACTTATGGAATCTGTCATTTTAGGAATATAGGTAATAATAAAAATAATTGATGTTAAGTAGGACAATATCGGTATTGTTTTATTTCTCAATAACTACACAAAGATAATATTATTACAGAACAATGTGAATTGTGAATATTTGGAATCACGTGGACGCTAAATCTTTACTTAGGGTCGATTTTTTCACATCTGGATAAAGACGGCGACATTCGGCTACAGCTTGCAAAACAAACTGCTTCTGCTCTTCATTTTTTGTCAGGAGGCTATTGAAATCTTGGATTAATTTCACACCTCGTTCAGCAGTGTCATTTACTACTCTCAAACTTTCAACAATTTTCAATGCTCTCAAATAATCCGCATTATTCTTCCAAGTTTCCTGCTCAGAAACTAAGAACTCTGGATTAATGTTAAATCTTTTAAAAAAGTTCTGGGTCTTTTGATTTACAAAATAGTCTAAATCCTTGTCCAAAAGGGAATCTGCTTCGTCAAGTCTAACTTGGGCTTTGACTTCTCTATCTTCCTCTGAGTCTTCTTCGTCATCTAAGGCTAGTAACTTAGAGGCCATATTAACTTTGACTTGTGGTGGCAATGTGGGATCAAAAAGGCCAAATACTACTTGTTGAGAATTTAGGTACCACAAATGATTCAAAAGTTTTGAAAGAGCAACGTTTGCTAGATCACTGTCCATTTTTTTGTATCGAACTAGATTTTTTACGAGTGTCAAGTCCTGATTTGGCGCCATCGAAGAGTTGGTAGCATTAAACCAAGGTTTAACATAAATAAGGACAAGAAAGAGACAGATGTCTCTTAGCGAATGGAGCTCTGAAGAGCTCATGGAAAATTGGTGGCGAAATAGAAATATTTTAAGGCAATACAAAGCTTTAGCCATCCACCTGGCATGGTGAATTGGCCCAGGTAGTCGGAAAGAGAATTCCTCAGGAGATAGCTTTCCTAGGAACACCAAGCTTAAAACCAGAAACTCCTTATAGTCGTCTCTTGGTTGGTGGATTAGTAGCTGGTTCAAAAGGAATGACGAAATTTCTTCTACGTCATAATCCTTCAAAGTGTTTTGTACCGTTTCATCATCTAGACCGACATTGTACTTTGTCTTATCTATCTTGGACCATTGTGCTTGGAATTTTTTGAAAATCTCGGACTGAGGACCTGTGGTTGCACCCATTTTACAATCAAAGACCGATTTTAAAATAATCTCAAGTATATGGTGCCGACATGCCAAGTAAAGTAAATCTTTTCCTAAGTAGTGTTCTAACAGAATACATGCTCCTTTCATTTTACCAGTATTAGAGGCAGTCGTGTCAAAACACATACCTTCTACTTTATCTACTGCCCCCCAATCCTGTAACGCATCAAACACAGCCTTTGCCTGAGTAGCACCCATGCTGTTTTCGAGCTCTGGAACAGCTAATAGTTGTTCCTCGCCACCATTACTTATCAATATGGATAGTCGCTCCATATGTTCATTTTTTAACAAGCCTGGCAGCAATTTACCGTCCCAATGAACAATAACCCCATCTAGGTCTGAATTTGTAAATCTATTTTTAATTACTTCTGCTCGGCTGGAACGAAACTGTTGTCTCTTGAGTTGTATAGAGGTCCTGCTAACAATAAAGGTTTCGCTATCTTCACCCAAGGCTTCCACAGTAGCAGTTATAATTCGAGCAGCATCCCTATCTGAAATCTTGCATCTATCTAAAATAATGGACAGTTTTTCCGTCAAAATTTCTCTAGATCCTCGGGTAAATTTTTTCTTCTTCGCTTCGGGGGCGTGTACGTCATCATCCTGTGCAGAAGGTCCCTGGCCAGCTGCGTCTTCGTCCTCCTCATGCTCACTATCCTCTGATTCACTGCTGAATTCAATGTCCATCCGGTCTTCATTATTCAAGCCTGTGAATGTAACGAAAAACAATTCAGAAAATGCTTCATGCATTCATTATTATTATTATAAAATGGTCTTTGGACACCTTATTTAAAAAATATTTACCTACCACTGTCTCTGCGTTGAGCTTCGTTGAATTCCTGTCTTCTCTTCATTTCAGCAGCAAGTCTCTTGGCTCTTCTTTCCTCGGCTTTGATGGAATTCTGATCAACCCCTGCCATGGCACCAGGTCGTCCTTTTTGCCTCTGCATCGTTAAAAACTGTTTGTCCTCATCAATTTTCATTGTTTCGAGAGCGTTTTGGTGTGCTATATCGAAAAGATCATCCAAAGTAGACTCGAAAATGTGCTCCTTATTCTTATGCGTTTTGCTCGTTCTTTTGGAATGTTTCTGTAGATTTCTCCATTCATAGTATAGCTTTTCAAGCTTAGTTATACAATCTTTCAGATGCCTCACGGGAATTCTAGCTTTATCCCAAAATATAAGTACTTCGGTAATCGTCAGTTTAGCAGACTCTCTCTTGTCTAATTTCACTTCACGCATATTGAAAAACAAAGAGCTTAACACTTGTCGGTTTGATGGTAGTTTACAACCTGTGATTTGATGACTCATGTAACCAATTAAATGTATTTTTTGTCTTAGTCTAACATTAGCACCAACACCACCAGCAGAAGTAGATGGCATGTGAATGTCCGCCATTGGAACTAAAAAAAAAAACACACACACACACACACAATAATTATACGGAAAGTGAAAAATGTTTTAAAATTTACTTAAACTTCTGATCTCAAAGAATATAAAATCTAAACTGAACTAAAATAAAAATCCTTTAGAATTTGAAAAACATTCCGGAGAAGGAGAGGGGAGAAAATACCGGTTTATGGTAAGAAAGGTTGAGAAAAACACAACACAGTGCACAAAGGGACCAAGGTATGTGTTCTTATTTAGTTCTATTATGTAGGGAAAAATCGCGATTTTTTTAAAAAATATGCCACTTTTCAGAATTTTGAGGCCGTTGGGGCACGGGTTAACGATATTCAAATGGTCTGAAACTTTACCGGTATCATTTTTTCTATCAACCTCACCTTTTTAGGAGGTCCCGTCAAGAAAATTCTGTGAAAAAAAACTCTACCCTATGAGTACTGGCCACACTAGTAGGGCAGTATAGATTTCATTATGAGTCTGTAGGGTGGAGGTAATAATACATAATACGAACGCCACGTCAGTATTTTATTTAAAACTAAAAAAATATATATATAAACAATTTTGGAGACAGGTACAAAAGACTTACCAATTTGCACAAAGATCACATTAGCCCAGTCACTTTAGACAAAATATTGGTCCAACCTAAAAAAAAAATAGCTGTAAAGCTGAATTTTTGTACATCGATTGAACCCCCTGAACAACATATCAAAATACCTAAACTTACCTATGGGTGCTTCATAGATTTTATAACGTCACAAGATGGTGGCTTCCGGTAAACACTAAAAAATTCGTATCTCCGTTAATATTGCACCGATTTCGGCGATTCTTGGCACAATCGATAGCTGCGTAGATGCTCTACAATGTACTTTAGAACACTCATTACCGAAAACGTGACCGTTTTTATAGCATTTCAATAAATGTCCATTTGAAGGCTTTCCGCGCGCGCTTTTTGGCAAACGTACTTAAAAACTATTAACTGTACGAGATTTTGTCATTCAAACAATTTTATTCCTTCATCTTTTAGCTTTCTATATTGTGCTAGATTTGCATAATATGTTAATTAGTTCCGATGATATTAAATGATTACCGTGCGAAAACAATGTTTTTCCACTACTAGCTGTGAAGTTGACAATTATTGCGTATCCTAGACAACTGAGAAGTTTAATTTCTCTACCTAGTGGTCAATAATCTATTATATTATTCACCTAGGTTAATAATGGGAATTTGCATTCCTGTGCTACCTACTTGATTTTTACAAGACATTTTTTTATTTTTAATTTGTGTCTTAAATTTGACTAGTAGTGGAAAAAATTGTATATACACCACGGTAGTGAAGCCATTTATAGACCTCGCACCTTATTCCGCTCGGGGCAAAGCCCCTCGCGAAATAATCTTGGTGCTCGGTCAATAATAACAGTCTTCACCACCTTGGTGTATAATATACTATTTGTTTATGAAAAATAATTTTATTTTTCAAGCATTACAGACCCTCTGTCATTCTTGCTCCAATTCGAAATCTGCTGCATTAAAGCAGTTTACTCCTCTGCAGTGGCCACACATATCAGAGCAAGCTTGAAAGGAAAGGCTGCAAGTGCATCCAGATGATGCTGTGCAATCGGACTTACAGTTACAAAATATTAGGTTGAGTAATACCTCAGGGGCTGGAGGAATAGGCGAATAATTGTTTTCTGATAAATGCCATCCCCAATCAACTGGTTTAACAAAGTGTAAATGTTTAGTTCCCTGGAGATATGTTCTTAAAGAGTGTTGTTTAACCTTTAGTGTGCTACGCTATTTTGTGCTGCGTAAAGGACGGCGTGGGGTCCTTGATGACCCCACACTTTTTCAAGGTAAGTGGTTGCAAAAGTGGGTGGAAATCTTAAAACATACATGTAGAAATATATTTTTGATGAAATATTTTTATTAAAGTTAAAACCGAAACCGGTGTAATTGTTATATGCTGCAGCACGATGTCGCGCCAGTTTTGGTTGAAGCAAAGAATACCTTAGTAACAACAGTTACCTTAGCAACAAAACAATAAGTGCTTTTAATATTTTAATTGTAGCTGGCACACAGAACATAATAAGAGTAACAAAAGAACAAAACAAAGAATAAATTCGGATTAAACTAAATGCATTTCAGCTCCAGTACGTCTTACACTACCCCAGTTGGGTGAATGTTCACCCAGCATGCCTCAATAGCCCTTAGCACGTGTTGATTATTTCGCAAAGAAGGTACACGCAATTTCATGTTTTCTTTTGCGAGTTATCCTCCTAACGTTTTTAGAAAATATCGTCCTCTGAATGAACAGGTTTTCATCCATTCCGGATTTTTCGTCGTATAAATGACATAGGCATTCAACGCGGCCGTATCCAATAACTGCATAAATATTCTGAAGGGCGATCTAGCAGTACGTCGTGCGCATGTGTACTCGCGAATGAGTCTGTCGGCATTATCCACGGCGCCTTTGGTGGAATTGTAGTCTTCAATCATTATTGGTTTTTTCCCTTCTTTTTCAGAGACATCGGGCTTGCCATGTTGGGATGATAGTAAATGGACCATTCTTCTCTTTTTAGGCACATATGAAACTAAAGAAAGATTGCCTGAAAAGCCAAACTTTGATGAATGCACGCTTCTACCTGCCATTCTCTTCAATTCCTCTGGCGTGTCGGGTTTATTCTTTCTCACCGTTCCCAAAATTGTAATTTTTTAGTAAGCAATTGAGGCGTGTTTTACAAAAACAGCATATGTCCAAAATTACCGAAATCGAGTTAGTGACCATATATACCAATACTTACATCAGTGTTCCCACAAAAACAACATAAGTCCAACCCGTTTCATTGAAATACCACATACCTAAGTCCTTTCCGCGTTTACGCGCTAGTGCTGCTTATTTAGTTAATTTGTTCTTTAACATGGACACTGATCGCGAAATATGTACTGAATGGCCACGGAAAAAGCAAAATAAAATAAAGAAAGAGACGCTCATTAAGCAAGCTAAAGTTCGAGGTGAAGAACATACAAATCATACAGGAAAGCGTGTCGTAGCTCGTTCAACTGGTGAACCGTGCAAGTAAGCCTATAATATTTTAGCATGCAACTTTTATAGAGCCTCATTTGTTTCTAGATGTAAAAATCAGTGCTTTGTGAATTTTCCTGAACAACAAAGGATCTCGATTTTAAGACGGTTTAATAACATGGACGATAAAAACAGTCAAGATTCGCATTTAGCTGGCCTGGCATCTTTTACGTATAAAATTCGAAATAAAGAAAGTGAAAGCAAAGTTTGTAAAGAAGCCTTTCTTAGCTTATATGGAATCAAAGATGCACGGCTAAGGCGAATTAGGGATTCTTTAATGATAACTGGTGCCTCTCCTAAAGACAAAGGAGGCATCCATAATAACAGACCTAAAAAGATTCCTGATTGTATAACTGAATTGATTAAAATTCACAAAAAGTCTTTTCCTGCCAGACAGTCCCATTACTCGCGACACAAAAACCCTAATTGCTACTATTTGCCCAAGTGCCTTACTCTAAAAGATATGCATGGTATGTTTGTGGAAAAATATCGAATAAACATTTCATACAAAACATACTGGAAAATTTTTAAGACTCATTTTAATATCAAATTTGGATTTCCCAGATCGGACACTTGTGCTGTGTGTGACTCATTCGCACAGAAACTTAACAGTTTGGACCTAAGTATAGAAGACCGAAATAAAGTAGAAGCAGAAAAAGAAGTACATCTTCGAAAGGCTGAGGCATTTTTTGCATTAAAGCGCAAATTTAAAGTAAAGGCTAAAGCAGGCGAAGTCATGTGCATTAGCTTTGATTTCATGCAGAACCTCCCGCTACCTCATATACCATCGAATCCGGTATTCTACAGTCGGCAACTCTGGTACAACGTATTTGGTATCCACGATCTGGGAACAGATGAAGCCAGCATGTATACCTATCTTGAAAATGAAGCAAAGAAAGGAGCCAACGAAGTGACATCAATGCTCTTACATTATTTGAAAAATAACATACATAATCGCAAGTTAGTTATTTTTAGCGATGGTTGCCCTGGGCAAAATAAAAATTACGTGATGGTTCATTTTTTATACACACTGGTCCATGTAATGAAAATATTTGATTCTGTTCAATATGTATTTCCGATGAGGGGCCATTCATATCTACCAAACGACTCTGATTTTGCTCTTATAGAAAAGAAAAAGAGGCGGTTGGAGAGAGCTGAAATGCCTGAAGATACGGTTATATTAAAGGCCAGAATAAAACCAACGCCATTTAATTTAGTGAAAATGAAACAGAACGATTTTTTTGATATAAAATTTGCAACAAATAACTTTTTTGAAAAATCCGAAGCCTGCCATTGGGATAAAAAATACCAGGATCATGAAAATTACCAGTCAAACATCGACCATCTTTATAAAAGATTCTTACTATGGGGCCTTTCGAACTTCCATCGTCGCTAACATAAATTTGCCAAATACAGTGGAAATGAAACGGCTGTATAATAACTCAGTACCCATTCCCACTAATAAAGCAGATAATCTGAACTCATTACTACCATTGCTCCGTTTGGTAGACAACAGAAAGTACTACGAGCAGATTTTGGGTAAAACATGCTCCCAAGATCTGGACATTGAAGAAGACGAGAACAGTAGTGGATGTGATGATTAATTTTGTATCAATATACCTTTTTTTTGAAGAAATAAAAATATTTAACAAATGCAATATTTATTTCTGTAAAAACAACATATGTCCATATTTATTTCTGTAAAAACAACATATGTCCAACCATTTTTATTTTTTTTGTAAAAGTTAAGTACCTAATATCTATATTCATAAGATGAGTACCTTTTTAGTCACATTTAGCACATGTTAATAATAAGCAGTTTGTAAATAACCTTACGATATTGATGTTAATCGTTTTTTGCGGTTTCTGAAAAATCTAGTTTTTGGACATATGCTGTTTTTGTAAAACACGCCTCAATTCTTCAGCCAAACGTACAGAGGCAAAAAAGTTGTACTGTGGTGACTGCACGACCTGTATTGAAAAGCGGCGTCATTAGATCTTTTACGACCCGTGCTCCTTGGTTTTTTTCTGGCTGCGCACCCGAAAGCTTCCCAGTGTGTATTTGCAAATTGTACAAGTAAGTCGTTTCAACGTCAGCCAAGGCCCAAATTTTAATACCGTATTTGGCAGGCTTAGATTTAATGTATTGCCGAAATGGGCAATTTCCTCGAAAGGCCACTAATTGTTCGTCTATTGTTACTGAACCACCTGGCACAAAACTTTTTTTGCAGTTCTCAACAAATTTTTCCCATATATTTCGGATTGCTGCTAACTTATCCGTTTCTCGTCTAACTTCTCTCGTCGTTTTCTCGTCAAATCTAAGAAATGTACGAATAGAATTTCGATAAATCTATCACGTGACATTGCCGCTGTGAAGATTGACCTTCGTACTGATTCATCGGTCGTCCACATTTCCGCCGTATGTTCTTTTCTGCAACGCAAACCTCCTGCTGAAAGTAGAACTCGAATAAAGGCATCTAACTCAACTACCGTCAGTATTTTCCAATTTTTTTGTTTATCTGTATTTTTTCCATCATAAGATCCATAAACTCTTTCAGATTCTTCATTAGTATATCTGCAAATTGTTTTTTTCATATCATTCGTGAGAAATAGAATACAAGACAAGATTGTACAAGAACCCGAGTGTGATTGCATTCTACGCAACTGCTGATCAATCAACGCAAAACGATCACGCGCCAGTCAGATTATGTCTCGTGCGAGCAGTGATTTAAATTAATTAATTGAGCAGGGGAATATGTTTTCAAATACGTATTTACGATAATTGTCTCTGGGGAGGAGGGATGTGTGAGGAGGCAGTATTACCGATCTCCTGATTGAAAGTAAAAATTTTTTTTTATTGGTGTCCTATTTTAGCCTTGTAAACCACGCCCTAGCGTGTTTAAATCGCGTTTTCTAAAACGCGCGTATTTTAAAGTTGCCATGCCAACATCAACAAATTTGAAAACAATTAAATTCTATTGCAAATTAATTGCCGTTTATTGGTTATTAATCTGACAGGAGTAGTTTGTTACGTCAAATAAAGTGACAGATTGCAAGTTAATTTCCGTTTTTCTCATTTCCATCACAAGGAAAGGTATACTGATTTCACATTACGAATTCAACCATTTCACATTATTAGTTCTTATTTCCATTTTAGTACCAGATTTCAAAGTGAACCAATAAAAAAAATAGCGTAAAGTATTCGTGGATAACTGGTCTTTAAAACACTTGCTCTATTTCAAGCACTCCGGCGCAACCTGTTTATCCACGTATACTTTAATATACTATTTCATAAACAACAATTTGTTTTCGTACGGTACTCATTTAATATCATCGGAACTAATTAACGTATTATGCAAATCTAGCACAATATAGAAAGCTTAAATATGAAGGAATAAAATTGTTTGAGTGACAAAATCTCGTACATTTAATAGTTTTTAAGTACGTTAGTCAAAAAGCGCGCGCCGAAAGCCTTCAAATGGACATTTATTGAAATGCTATAAAAACGGTCACGTTTTCGGAAATGAGTGTTCTAACGTACATTGTAGAGCATCCACACAGCTATCGATTGTGCCAAGAATCGCCGAAATCGGTGCATTATTAACGGACATAACGAATTTTTTAGTGTTTACCGGAAGCCGCCATCTTGTGACGTCATAAAATCTATGAAGCACCCATAGGCAAGTTTAGGTATTTTGATATGTTGTTCAGGGGGTTCAATACTATCGATGTGCAAAAATTCAGTTTTACATTATTTTTTTTTTAGGTTAAAACCTAAATCTCCTGGGCTACATCGTCCGCCGCCTCAGTAATGTAAATGTTGAATGGGTGATCATCGATCACTCCTTCAGCGATGTGCGTAACGATGGGGGGCCATAATTTTAAAACTCCCCCTTTGGCAGTCATGAAGTCTTTCTGAAAGACTATACATTTAAGAAGTGAATAATAGTCGCGTCAACCCTTGCGAACCCCTGGGAAAGTGGTGCCAAAGGTCGGATCGGGATGCGGTTTTCTGCATTCTCTTCCAAAACGATTATCACGAAATGTACCTCGGTAGAATTTCCCCTCCCATTTTTTTTTTCGCGTGCACTTTGGCCTGCAGCGATGCAATTTTCGGTGGGAGGGAAAATTCTACCGAGGTACATTTCGTGATAATCGTTTTGGAAGAGAATGCAGAAAACCGCATCCCGATCCGACCTGTGGCACCACTTTCCCAGCATCATCCCCATTTCCGCAACGGTTGACGCGACTACCTTGCGAACCCCTGGGAAAGTGGTGCCAAAGGTCGGATCGGGATGCGGTTTTCTGCATTCTCTTCCAAAACGATTATCACGAAATGTACCTCGGTAGAATTTCCCCTCCCATTTTTTTTTTTCGCGTGCACTTTGGCCTGCGGCGATGCAATTTTCGGTGGGAGGGAAAATTCTACCGAGGTACATTTCGTGATAATCGTTTTGGAAGAGAATGCAGAAAACCGCATCCCGATCCGACCTGTGGCACCACTTTCCCAGCATCATCCCCATTTCCGCAACGGTTGACGCGACTATAATTTGAAATTCACTTACCGCCTCAGTCGCTATTACTGATAATATTAAGATTTTTTTCTCTATAACAACAACAGTTAGTTACTTAGTTAAAAAACTGGGGAGATATTTACCCTACGGCTGCAATGCATCATTTCCCTCAATTTGCGCGATTATCGATGGAATGATGGTATCTGTAATTAGAAATTTATTGTATTAAAGTATTCATTTACAAGAATACATCCTTACCGCTCATTATAACTGGTTGACTGAATTAAAAAATCGTCTTCAGGATTCGTTTACTATTAAAAGTGCATATTAAGAGGAACCTACGATAACATATCTATATACAGTTCGGTAACATAAACAATACGTTAAATGAGCATTTATACACCTCGTAAAATTGATTTTATTTCATCCTGTGCCACATTCTTTGATTTTCCGGACTCATTTCAGTCCGGAAAATGAAACTTTACAGTATTAATAGTATATTACATAACAAGTATGGAAAGTGATAAATAACGCACAAGCGGGAAAGTTGCGCACGAGGCGTCAGCCGAGTGCCGGCAATCCCGCGAGTGAGTTAGACACTTTCCTACACTATTTTTCCCACGACCACAAAAAAAATATTTTTTAAAACGAATTAAACCAATAAACTACTTGCTAACAAAATTAGTGACAGCGCGAATAAATTCAAACTGTCATTTTAGTTGTTTGATCCAGCCACCTATTCGAGTGTGAACTGTGCGTTATATTTCTAACACACAGCGCGAAACCAAATCGCACAGGTTTTTTACCTCGGACGATATCGTCAATTTTCGCTCATACGTAATTGTGCGTTAGGAGTTGGTTTCGTATATGGTCGTGGGAAAAATACTTTTTTCTTATATGTGAGTGGAAAGTGGATGTATTTTCCCAATTTTGAGGGAGCAAAGTACCTCTTTTTCTCCCTCGTGGAATTTTTACACTTTTTCTCCCTTGGGATTTTTTAAATACTTTTTCTCCCTATAAAAAATATGACACATGGGAAAAGCCTTCTTGATGTATTTTTTAAAAGTAACTAACGGTAAACCAAACGTATAATTGTTGTGAACGGAAAATAAATTCACATAAAAGAAAAAATCATATATCTACCGCGAGAACAAAGTGAAATTTTCTCCCAAGCGTGATTAATGCCCTCGCTTCGCGTCGGGCATTAAACTTCACCCGCGGGAGAAAATTAATCACTTTGTTCCCTTGGTAGATAAATAGCTATTTTTACCTCGGACGATATCGTCAATTTTCGCTCATACGTAATTGTGCGTTAGGAGTTGGTATACGAAACCAACTCCTAACGCACAATTACGTATGAGCGAAAATTGACGATATCGTCCGAGGTAAAAACCTGTGCGATTTGGTTTCGCGCTGTGTGTTAGAAATATAACGCACAGTTCACACTCGAATAGGCAGCTGGATCAAACAACTAAAATGACAGTTTGAATTTATTCGCGCTGTCACTAATTTTGTTAGCAAATAGTTTATTGGTTTAATTCGTTTTAAAAAATATTTTTTTTATGGTCGTGGGAAAAATAGTGTACAAAACTCGTAGGAAAGTGTCTAACTCACTCGCGGGATTGCCGGCACTCGGCTGACGCCTTGTGCGTAACTTTCCCGCTTGTGCGTTATTTATCACTTTCCATACGTGTTATGTAATATACTGTCGCGTTGTTGACGCGACTTAGTTTATTTTTCATGAAAAGGATATATTTACACACGGGTACAAGAACATAAATATAAAATTAAATACATGAAATGAAACAATAAATAAATAACAAAAATGAATAATTTACTCTAAACACGAACGTAAAGTTACTGCGCGTATGTATGTAACGCACTGCCTTCTAGGATCCAGTGGATGCAGGGGTTGCTTTGGAGGATCCGCATAACAGGGCCTGCTGTCAAGCTCAATTGGCACCAACCTCCACCGCGGATTCTTGGTCGGAGTCGGTGGCAGCGATGAGACAACCGTTGGTAGCGATGCGGGGTAATGTCTCGTGGAGGCTTAACTGGTGACGGAGGCAGCGGCGAGACGATGAACCGGCGGTCGACGAAGGAAACTCCTTAGAACATTCTTCTCATGCCGGCTCCGACGAAGATCTTCAGGGCGCACCATGAACGGTCTCGAAGAGGGTTCTACAGTTACCGGACGTTTATCCTAGCCGTGCTTTTAACAACGTCGGCATCGGATAGCTGACCCTTTTGTCCGTACTTTTATCAACGTCGGACTAGAGTAGCTGCCCCTTTGTCCGTGCTATTATCAACGTCGGACTAGGGGTACTTAGTTCTTCCGTGCTATTATCAACGTCGGAAGAATAAGTAATTTTCTACGGCGCGCGCACACGCCTTTAAACCCATTTGAGCGGGCGTGTCTTCCCTACTTATCTTAGGTGAATTCTCATTGGCGCTTGTACCTGGCGTGGGAAACCAATGTCAGCCAACCGCGCTTCGCGTGCCCGATGTGGTTTCGTGCATCCTCGCCATGCCCGATTCCTACAATATTATTACCGGACTACAATTTTTAGAAGATTTATTTATATTTATTCAATCAAAATACATTAAATATTGATGTTAATATGTATAGAACAGTTTTATTTTCAATTGGAAAAGTTGTTGAAATCTCTCTGTTTTCCTGTTGCACCATCTCTATCAAATTTCCTCCTCTTTCAGTTGTTTTTCTTATCTCCGTTTTCTGTCCAAGGATCCGTTTCCTGTCCTCTTCTTGAGACTGCAGTGCCTCGACAAAGTTTTCTCCTCCTTGGATCATTCTTGCTACTTTTATTTTCTGTTTACTGCTCTCGTCCACCATATACGTCTCAGCAATTGACGCACTTTTCCAGCCTCCATGTCTTTTGAGAACAGATAAATCCGCCCCAGCGTTTGCAAGAAGCGTCGCAGAAGTTCGACGAAAACTGTGACCTGTATATTTTTCTGGATCTTTCAATGTAAGAAATTCGGCGATTTTTCGAGGCATCACTCCAATGGTGTGAATACCAACCCTTTGTGCGATGTATTTACCATTTCGGTATCCAACAAAAAGCATTTTATGCTTCAGATTTTTTGGTCTCAACCCCAAATACCTCCTGAATAGCTCCAAAAAGTTTATCCCTTCCACTTCATCAATAACACTAAATATTCTCCTCTGATTTGTTTTGGTATAAGGAATAGTAAACACTAATTGTGAACGTGTTTCTTCCACATCATCAAGAGACATGTTATGTAACTCCTCCCGACGACAACCACCTACAATACCAATCATTGCCACAACTTTTGTCAAAAGATACTTCTCATTAGGTGCTTGCTCTAGAAACCTCCGTATTTCATCCCTGCTCAACGTTTTGGCCTGTGTAGGTGTATAACCCACTGATTCCTTCTTTAAAAAAGCAATTACTTTCGAGAAACGAGAAATATCCAAGTTTTCATAAACTAACAACATCGCTATCACCATTGAATACTTAGACCAAAGAGAGGGGCTACTGATTTTTTTAGACTGCAAATAATGTACTTAAATATATACAGAGGAAATGCTTACCAAATCTAACATATAAGCTATAAGCTATCTATTAAAATTTTTAATTTTAAACTAGGGATTGTTATAAATAGTGGGATGTTGGTTTGGTCTACTAGTATTTCGTGTAGACACGGACATTAGGGTTGGTCTTGACTCAGGTTCCTTTCTGCCGAATACTTGTGAATTAGTAGGATAATTCGTGGGTACTGGTCTTGTTTGGAAATTGACAGGAGCGCGCGGAAATTGATTCTAACCCGGATTACGGTTTGTAAATTGTTGTGAGGGTTTATATAAATGATTAGTGTTCGTCCGTTGAAACGGTTTTGGTTGTTGAATTCTATTTGAGGGATTATCTTTAATAGATTGTTTAGTTGTTTGTGGTTTTTGACGAATAAAATTTAAGAAATTGACTTGCTTATAATTATCATAGTTTCTTAACTGAAGTAAACAATCTTCAAGTGAACTAACATTTTTGTATGATATAAAGGACCTATATGGCTCTAATAAACCTTCCATGTACGTAAATAAAGCCTTTTGCGTATATGGTTACATGCTCTATGTTGCAATTTACCTTCAATTTTTTCATAATAGTCATCATAATCTTCGTTCGTTAATTGAATACACATTGTTAAATCATTTTCTAGCAATGTTTCATTTCTAGGGTCGCCAAAACGGTTTATTAACGTTCTTTTTACTTTATCCCAAGTTAAACAATTTTAAATTACTAAAGTATCTCTAGCAGTACCAACCAATTTGGAACAGCCAATTTCGAACAACAATTTATTTAATGTACAGTTTTCTTGACCCGGTGAATTATTTCTATAATTAGCTATGAATTTTTCACACTGTTGTATGAAATATGATAAGTTTCTACTTCCCCCTTCATATTGAGGAATCATTTCCTTAGCAATATTTATTTGCCATTATTATTTGATTATTAATTAATTGATTATCAGTATTATCAGAGTTACATTCGTATGGGTGATCTATCACGGAATTCAGTCATAAAAGATTCTAACACGTATACTGTAATTTGTGAAAAAGAAAAAGGAAGGTATTACTTACCAAGCTAAGGTTGCTAATAGCATCTCAGGTATGCCTTGCAGTTGAGAAGTACCACAGCGGTTGAGGATTCTCGGTGGATGAAGTTGCTATCGGTGCAGATTCTGGTTTCGTTTCCCAGGCGTTTTCTACAGTTGAGGTCCGTTGAAGGGCAAAGTACCTCGGTAGGCCAGATGGATGTTTTCACCAAAACTTGCTTAACACGATGATAAATAATGGTGGTATACCCAATAAAGATTTTAAAATCGCCGACACTAATTTATTTTATGTAGAGTCGTTTGGGTATCCTGTTCGCAGCGCCAATTATGTTTTTTATTATAAATAAGATTTAATAATACAAATCAAATATAATAATTAAGTTGAATTGAAATCTCACTAACTAGAAGCTAATATGAAAGTCTAACTAAGATTACCAAGTGCGTTTCTTTTATAATATTTTATAATCGCAGTTGTAATTAACTATTGAGTTTGAGGATATCAACATCATCTTCCTTACTAGGATACAATAAGTCTGGGAAGTGAGGATATCATTTATGAAATTGACCTAACAATTATAATTTGTTTAAGGTACCACCTTTGAACGTCTGGGATTGATTAGGATACAATTATAGGCGATAAAATACAGGACACATAATTATATGCTTATTCATTTGCCTCTGCACAGAGGCAGTGCACCTTGAACTTGTAGGCGATTTAACCTCATTAGGCTTTTTAAATGCATTAAAACGGTTCGTAGCAAGAAGATGCATGTGTGCGTCAATATTATCAGATAACGCATCCAATTTCATTGGCGCTACTAATTACCTACAAAATATACAGTCAGATCCAAAACTAAGGCATTACCTAGCAGAACATAAATTAGAGTGGAAATTCATTCCAGCACGGTCACCTCACCGTGGTGGTATCTGGGAGGCTTCTGTAAAAAATGTTAAATATTACTTGAAGCGGCTACTCAATTTGACGCCTTACATTTGAGGAATTCATTTGTTGTGCAGGTAGAGGGCATACTCAATTCCCGACCTCTAACCCCATTATCCGCCGATCCCAACGACCTGGAACCGCTAACTCCAGGTCACTTCATTATCGGAGCACCTCTTAATTCACTGTCACAAAGGCCCATTGAGGACGTTCAGGGCAAAACGCTTTCAAAATACCTTCAACTGCAGCTGTTGACGCAGCAATTTTGGAAGCGTTGGGCAAACGACTATCTGAACACCCTGCAACAACGCAACAAATGGAGGCTCGCAAGAGACAACAACGATCTCCTGATCGGCAGCTTGCTCTTGCTCGAGGAAGAACACCTGCCTCCGTGCCATTGGACCCTGGGTCGAGTCGTCGAACTTCACCGGGGTAGTGACGGGTTAGTAAGAACCGTGACAGTTAAGACACGTAGCGGCACCACCAAGCGTGCAATAAATAAAGTGTGTCTACTGCCAAATTAAAATTTAACAATTAGCGTAGTTTTTTAGTGTGTTTATTAGTGATAGCAACACCATGAACAGTTTAACCATAGTTATGTTAATAAGAAATCGAATTGTTATATTATTGAAAGCCACCGCCTTTTAAGGGGGGCGATATGTTTAGGATTAGTATCATATTATGTAGTATTAGAATATACCTGCTACGACCTTTTTGTCAGAACGATTCTATTGGCAAACGAGAGCAAGAAATTGATTGAATGGTACCTACCGTTGTAATGTTTTATGTTAATTCACTTTTCTATGGCAATAAACTTCGCGATCATCGCAAACTAGCTGGAATTTTCATCCACGAGGAGTTAACGTAGTTTATGCTAACGATAGCAGTATTAAGTTGTATCCTCCAATTGAACAAGCAGGTGCTTACAAGCTCGGACTTTTTGATTAACGGTTTTTCATAAAATAATGCTCCCTCCATGTTGAAATAATCTTTACCCACTGCAAAAAAAAACACTGATCCAGTAAAGATTGGCAGCATTTGGAAAATGAATGCAAAAAATTAAGAGAGGAAAAAAATAGAATTGAACTTGAACTTCAGGTAATTTATGCAAGAGAAGAAATAAGGGACATTTGTGGAGGTTGTTAAGGCCAACCACTTATTACTTTTTTGTCTACTCCATGTATATAAAATCATCTGTGTTCTTAAGTAGGACAAGCCGGTAGTTGGTGTGCGCAGCTGTAAAAGAAAGCAGAAGCAGTCAGCATATATTAAAATTGTAATAAAAACGTGCATGTAGTGCAAGTGACAAACCGATAAATAGTACACAATTTTAAGTAGAAATAATCAATTAATTCATAATAATACAGTCTCCACAAAGTGTAGTGAGTGCCGCAGAAGAATCAAGACGACTGTCCACCACACACGCAACAGAGGTATTGCCCTTTTGACATTAATTTCCCAACACGAAAATTTTTAGAAAGTTTGGTGACGATACATATGGTCACATTTGAAACGGAACGCCGCTTCTCAATGGTGAAATGCATTAAAACCTTTTTAAGAAATTCGATGAAAGAGGAGAGACCTAGTACACTAGGATGTTGTCTGCTGAAAAAACTTTTATTAATAACATTGAAAACATTAACAAACACGTGTTTGACCTATTCGCCAACAAAAAAGAACAAAGAATGGATTTTACATACCTATCGCAAAATTTAAATAAAAGTGCATTGAGGTTCTGAATTTATGCTTACGATCGAAGCAATGAATTCTAGCAGCCAGTATGACTACAGATAAACACCCCTCCTGGCTTATTAGGATACTGTATACCCAATTTGGAAATGTCGTTTTTACTTACATGCTTCACATCAGTTAAAATGAGCGACAAGACATCTAACCAGAAACAGCAATATAAGTCAGTAACGCTAAAGTATGATGAGAAGAGGAAACACGAATTCGAAAAAATAGCTGCTGATCGGAAACAGAGGAAACTATTTCACAACCAAGTACCGCCTAAATGCTCTTTTGAGAGGCATCCTGATGTAGCTGAAGCAGTAGCATCGATATTTGAAGCGACATTAGGAGAATCGATATCATCTGACTTTGAAAAAATCCTATTGATGCTGAATCTGCAAAACAGCATGATGAAGATGGGAGTACCAGGAGCAAAAACCTTCGTACACATTCAAAATCATTCAGTCCAAAAACAAACCAAGATGCCCACGATGAATCTCCATCCTTCAGCTCATCAATTTCTACCCCAACCAAAGGTATCTGTTTCTGAGAAATCACTATCAGAAGATAGCAACGAAGGGCGCAACTAATTGTTAAAAACTGGTTTAAGAAAATTAAGGAATATCTCATGGAAAAAAATTACTCTAGTTTTAAACTCGGGAAATAGAGCATTTAATTGGCAGATAATAAAGTTCTGGTTAGAAATGTTCAGAAAAACGTATATAACATTATTAACTCAGACGAAAAAGAAAACATCACCACATTATTGATGGGAAACGCAGATGGCCAAATTGCTCCACCAATGATTGTCATAAAATTAATGCGATTTTCACAATCATTAACTGAATCTGTACCTTCTTCGTGTGCCATCGGAAGATCTGATAACGGCTGGACCAGTCGTTATCAGATCTTCCGACTTGGGTAGTATTCGAATACTTTGTAATCTAGATCCTATTTAAGCTACTTTTAGCGATATTCAAATAGTAATCGAATATAACTTTAACTTGGGTATTCGTATTCAAGCGACTACTTTTTTAACCCATATTCTTTCGTATTTGAATATTGCTCCAGTATTCAAATACTTTGCATACCTGGATTCAAAATTGAATCCTGGTATTCACAAAGAAAGCTAATGAATCCAGGTATTCAAAGTATTTGATTCCATGTATTCGACACAGATTTTAAAATCCGATTTCATGGAGTAGGGGTAAGAAAGGAAGCGGAATAATGAATAAGCTTGTCAAAACTTGAGTCACTTGAGTGTAGCATGTGAACCCCTGAAGACTGGCTTTCTATTTAGTGTTATACATATTTATTAGTGACTTGTGTTGTGATTATGTCCCATAAGGTAATTATGAATTATTAAAAGAAACGTTTTAAAATTTAATTTAGTGTCACAATCACAAAATAAAAATGTCTATTTACTATAATAATTTAAAATTTAGATGAGAGATTCTAATAATAAAAAAAGGATATTCTCGACGATAAAGAATTGTTGGATGAATTGGACGCAATGTCTGAGAATTCGAAGCCGTTTGTTGCGAGTTCTTCAGATTCCGATTATGCACTAATTTGTAAGCGAAGAAAGAAGAAAGGTATTCCCGACTGTTTCGATGTACGTGCTATGTCAAAGAGCCAAAACGTGGAAAAACCAAATAGTGGAAAAAGTACATCATCCGAATTCGAAATGACCACGTCCACCAAATGTAATCAGAAGCAGCAGGAGCATCAGTCTACCTCTACACCTTTGATTAGGTATATTTCTACTTTAATTTCTATTTGTACTTATCGGAATACTAGGTAGTCTATATCTTTATTATATCTACAATCTACCTTATTGGGAATTGATACGTAACGTACCTACAACAATGTTTTTTGTAGTACTCAACACCAAGGTCTGGATATTAAAGAAAATCAAAGTGAGTTGCTACTGCAGTTAAAAAGGAAACCATTATTTGATGGAACTTTTTTTATGCCAGAATGCATAAATAAACAAGTTATAATTACTAAATGTGCCCTATGTCAACCCAATATAACTATAATAAGAGGCCCTAAGAACAGCTCTTCTAATTTTTTGAAACATTTGAAGAAAAAACATCCTGGAGCGATGGAAAAATATAATAAGCATAAAACTACACAAAAAACTATGGCAACTTCCACTTTAACCACCACAGAAGAACATGATAAAAAATTAGTTCAATCAAAAATACCTCACTTGGCACAATCTGTTTCAAAAAAATCCAACCAACTTCAGTCTGAACTTAAATTAATTAGATTTGTCGCTGAAACTATGTCTCCCATAAGTATCATTGAACACGATAGTTTTAAAAATCTTTTTTCTGAATTTAATGTCAATATAAAGACCAGAAAAACATTCGTCAAGAAAGTGAAACGGTTTTATGAGCAAAAATTCGAGCAAATTAAGTATGACCTTAGCAAGTGCAACTTTGTCTGCACAACCGCAGACACCTGGTCAGCTAAAAGTTCTTTTCTTGGTATAACATGTCACTCGATTGAAGCAGAAACGTTCCAGAGGAAGTCTGTTGTTTTGTATCATGCGAACGATTCAGTGGCTCCCACACATTCGATCGTATTGCAGAAAAACTACATGACCTTTTTCTGAAGTTCAATTTGGACATCTCATTAAAGCCCACAATTCCCTAATTGAGATTTTCGAGCGAAATTTAGAATGCTAACTCCTTTATACATACATAACAATCTACATTTGTGAGTAGATCGATCGGACAAAGTGGAGATGGGTTTTGGAGCGGCAACTTTAGTTGCCCCTGGGATAATTCATACTGTTTATGCAACAAAACAAAACATTCAACTACTAATGTAGAAAACAGACTTTTATTCACGACATAACTTTATTACTTGACATAAAACATTTTGAAACACTCATCCGGATGGAGGGGAACGTCACACTTTTTACACAAAAAGCTTGTGCGTCTGCCACAGATTTTACACCGCCGGTATTTAGATTCACCTTTTTCTACGAAAATCTTTTCTGATTTCTTCGAGGGCGGGAGTGAATTCCAGAGAAGATCGAACACCAGGTGCCATAGGAGAATCTCCAAAGGATTTCAGGATAAAAATTGTACACTACCGTCTAAAATCTAGGAGTGAAATATCATGGCCAAGTCGACGATACAATAACCAACCTTCTGTACAACATACGTCTACAGTCCATCCAAAAAAGGGCCACCACCATTTCGTTGACCTAATTCTGCAACGATATGAAGCTAAGAATTGATCTGCAATATCCACTCCACCCATGTTGCTATTGTAACGCGCAATAGGTCCTGGAACTTCGACTTGAATAACTTTTTTTTCAGTTCGAGAGTAGCGATTAGATTTTTTCATAGGATGTATGTTGTCACAGTTGGTTAGTGCCGTTACGGCATTGTTGTCATTCCAACGAACTGCCAATAACTTTCCAGTGGAAGACGTAGCTATCTCACCTTTAGGTTTCTTTTTCCACGCTTGTTTATCTGGTAATTTCATTACGGTACTACAGCGATTCTCACGCAGGGTAACCTGTGCCACCTAATTCTCTACGACTCAACTCATCTAACAAACTAATAGATGTGAAAAGGTTATCAAAGTAAAGACGAACTCCTTTTAATAATTGCATATGATCAACCAGACCAATAACCACATTACCTCCTTGACCTAGACCAGTTTCAGGGAGCCTGGTTGAAGAACCACAATAGGGTTCAACATGATAAATATACTCAGAAGGATCTGCAGCAACCCATAATTTGAATCCGAATCGGATCGGTTTGCCCCTGATGAACTGCTTACATCCATGTCTTCCGTAATAAGGGATCATACTTTCGTCGATACTAATAGTCCAGGGCTGATTTGCTTGAAAGCATCATTCAGTAGGTCAAAAACTGGTCGCACCCTATACATTCTGTCAGTCCCGTCGTTAGTTTGATTGTCTGCTAGATGAATGAAGCTCATTAGTTCGTCAAAGCGGTTTCGACGACATTTTGAAACTCTATACTCGAATACTCTGTATTCAAATACTTCGTCGAATCCTGTATTCAGTATTCGTATTCGAATACCACATTTCAGTATTCGACCCAACCCCGGCTGGCGGGCGGGCTGGTTATTAGAAAACCCGTTTCGAGTTCCCGATAGTAGTTTTGTTAGATGGTCACGTTGCCATTAAGTGAGTTTTGTAGTGAAAAAAACATCGAACTTATACTCTAAATCGACACATTTCCTACAACCTATGGATGTAGCCATGTTTCATCCTCTTAAAGCAACTTGGAAGAAGGAAGTGTATAAGTGGAGGATTCAAAATTCCGGTTCACGGTTGAAAAGAGACAATTTTTGCCCCCTTCTAAATACAGTTCTTACATCGACTTGTAAAAGGCAGTATATTATAAAATGGGTTTAGGGCACGTGGGCTTTTCCCATTTAACCCAGACGCTATTACCTACATACCTATTTTAAAACAAAAAAATCACAACCAAATCCCAAACAAAGGAGAAAACCAATTATTTCACATATGGAGGCAAAATTGCAGTTTATTGAAGATAATATTCCCCAAGCAAAAGCTAAAATTTTTTTCTAATTCTGGTGATACGTGGTCAGGAAACATACTAGCGTATTTTATTTTTGGCGAAATATCCCACAACCGGGGTCGCTCTTTCATCGATTATTTTAGTTACGCGTTCATTTTTTATTGTTCGTATTTTTTTTGTAAATCTGATGGTTCGTTTTCCTATGAGAAAGTAATTTGTACATTTATCTTTCACAATGTTACTTACTGTTGCCATGTCTTTATTTGCATTGTTTTCTTTGTTTCATTGCCTACTGCATGATTTGTCGCATCTTTTTCATTTAAAGCGTCACCGTTCTATAAATATAAGTAAGTATTTACATAATTAATAAGTTCCACAAAATTCTACCTACGTTTCCTTTGTTAGGTAGCACAATTTCCTCATGCACTATAATAAAGTCGCTATCAAACGGATTTTGTAAGCCATAATACCGTTATTTCGCCAATAATCGACAGTATATGGTCGGGATCGGTATCCTTTTTTAAGGGTTTTCATCTGCTGCTGATTTTCTTGTACTCTTCCTTAAATTGGTGAAATATTTTTTATAGATTCGGTTGTTCTGAAAGTTGCACTGAGTGCATTGCAATTGAATTCGTTGCAAATCTGTGCCCATGCCTTATTTTTCTCTTCGGACATCACTCCATCTGTTTTTTTTATTTTCCTCCACATGCCTGTATTCATCAATAATAGAAAGCAAAGTGGTTTTCTCATTACTGGTGAAATTGGGGGCACGCACACGTTTAATTATCTTGCAAATATGAATAACAGTTTTACAATTACCGTGTCCATATCTTACATGGATAAAACACAAAGAGAAATTAATTAGCTAATACGATAGTGATCGTCAAAAACTGTCTTAACTATTCTTGATACACAAGTTAAAAAGAACTCTACAATTTTGTGTAAACTTTGCTTTATAGATATCCGTTCACCCGTGTCCGTTGATCCGTTAAATGGATGTGGCAAAGTAAATCCGTCAAAAAGGGCCGTTGCTATTGCCACGCTCGATGATGTCATAATCGTACGAATGTTGACGTCATCAATCATATGTTTCTTATTTTCGTTGCTGTCGTCCACTTTCGTCTGTCAACTGTACTTGTGTTTACGGTCATTATTTTTAAATATGAATTTATACGGAAAGAAATTTAGATCGTATGATGAACTTAATGGATTTATTAAAACCATTGAAAATGAAACAAAACAAAAATTTTGGATCAGAAGCTCAAGAACAATCGCAGCAGCTAAAAAGAAACGGCCGATTTTTTCTGATTTAAAATATTATACAATTCATTACTGTTGTATTCATGGAGGCGAGAAAGTAAGAAATAGGTCAAAGGGAATCCGTAATACAAGGTACTTATTTTTGTCATGTAGCTTGTTATGTAAATGATTAATATTTGGGGCCGGAATTTTCATCTCGAGTAACACTTATAATTAATTTCATTGATTAACTTTTCAGATTGCTTAATATGTATGTTTGCATTGCTGCTCGATTTTTTAAATTTATTTATTGATATGTTTTATCATAGGACACATAGAATGGAATGTCCTGCGTATATATTGTTTGGTGCATCAACAGATGGTAATTACCTAGAAGTTAAATCATTTGATGTCAAACATGTCGGCCATGATTTCTCCACGGTACGTAACAATCTAGTGTAGTTTATCAAGGGATACCTTTCTGATAGATATTAAAAACTTTATTTTTGACGAGTTATTTCAAATATAATAATGACCTATATTTACAAGTTTTTGGGACTGCCATAATCCTGCATCAGTTATCTATCAAACCTTATTCATGTTTTTCTGGCATGTAACAAATGATTGAGTGGTAAGTCTTATATTTTTATTATTTATCAGTATTTTACTAGTCATTTTATATATTTTTTTTAACTGTGTTTTTTGAAATTACTTTTAATTAATAGGATTATCATTGTTACCTTAAAAGTAGATTTTAATATCGTTTGGTGTACACACTTATCTAATATTTTTACTTTTAATTAAAAATACCCCTGATGATATCCACATATTAGTGCACGAAACGTCCTGTTGATGCAGGAACAGATTTAGTATTTATTCCGTATTTACCTCTACCTAAAGGAAGAAATCATTAAGTTAAAATAGTTTTGAAGGATCACCAAGTTACCTGTTGCTTTCTCATAGACCATAAACATAATCTTATGTCATAAGCAAAGCTGTGTATTTATTGTGTAATCCGTTTAGAATTTACTCTACGTTTATAAAACTACGCGCTTCAATTTGCATTAAAATAGTGGACACTGATTGTGTAGGCAATTACTAATGTTTGTGTATTTATTATAGAGTGCTTACAACCATTTGCCCCAAGTAAGAAAACTGACACCGGTTGAAAAAGAGAAGATTAATGATTACCTTTCTGTGGGTGGCAACACTAAGCTGATACAAAATAAAATTAGTGTTGATACTGGTAAACAACCTATCTTAAAGGATATTAGTAACATCAAACATCTACATAAGAGCAAGTCAAGTAATGATATTCTTAAGGCTGTAAAGCTACTTACAGAAGATTATCGTAAGTTTTTGTCTTTTTCTTTGCTTTATTTATTAAAGTATTATTTTCTTTCAGAAGCAGATGTACGTCTTTTAAAAGATGATAACAATGATTTTAAGGCTTTATATTTCTCTACCTTTGAAATGAGAAATTCCTTCCAAGCATGGCCTGAAATAGTTGCAGTAGATGGTACTTACAAACTATTAAACATTAATTTAACTCTTATGCTTTTTCTTATTGTGGATTCTGAAGGAAACAGTGAAGTTGCTGGCGTTGCTTTGTTAAAAAATGAGGATTATGACACATTTAAATGGTTTTTGGAAATGTTTAAAATAGAAAATGAACAGGGCATTCAAAACATTAAATGTTTTATGGGTGATAAAGATTTGTTGGAAAGAAACGTAATCAAAGATATTTTTCAAGGCATTCCGGTTTACATATGTATTTTCCATACACTTAAAACGTTTAAACGAACTATTACAACAGAGAAAATGCGTATTACACCCGAGGAGAGGGATATGTCTCTTGAATTAATATCTAAACTGATATATAGTCAATCTGTTGAACAATATGAAGAGCACTATAAAGTGTTTTGTGATACAGCACCATATGTGGTTGTTGATTATTTTAACAAAAACTGGCATAACATAAAGGAAGATTGGGTTGTCGGATTCATGTCAAACGGAAATCTTCGCAACTTTACTAATAACAGGTTGGAATCAATGAACAACAAAATTAAAATGGTAGTACCCAAAAATAGCTCTTTGGAAATGTTTATTATTTACTTTTTTAAATGGTTCAATTCACACATCTACGAGAAGAATCACAAGATATCTCAGACTGTTCTGAAAGCTCCAGTTGAAAAGTTTGATAAAGATAGTTCAGAATATTTGTATCGCAATTTTTTGACAAATTATGCATTTGTATATGTTTTAAAACAAATACACTTGAGTCAATTTGTTACTGTATTAAATATTAATGATAATTTGCACATTCACTTAAACGCAGACGATACAAATGTCAGTACAAATTCATTGCAAAGGAGTTACGCTGTCAAATCCTCCAAAGGTAAAATAATAGTCTCGACTACAAAATGTGAATGCAACGATTTCTCTTCAATGTTATTGCCATGCCGCCATATTTTAGCTATAAGAAGAGTTGAAGGTCTTATGTTGTACAATGAAAGTATTTGCCATAAAAGATGGCATAGAAGCTATCTTTTGAAAAACCATCGTATATTTACACCAGCAGTGGATACTCACCAAGTTGACATTGATTGTAGCAATTCTGTAGGTACATCGAAAGTATATGTTGCTAAAAACGAAAAAATCTTAACTGCCGGAGATAAACGTAAAAAAGCTAGTTTTGTTATGGATTCAATTCTGAATTTATTGACTTTATCGTCCAATTCTAATTTTAATTATAAATTAGATGTTTTAAAAAAAATTGAAGAATTGTGGAGAAATGGACATGAAGTTCAAGTAAACTCTGTTGATTTATTAAACTATCAAGTAGATGAACAGTCCAGCATGGTAATTGCTACAAATACAACTCCAATTAACATTGCACCTTTGGTTCCACTAATTAGTAATGACAAAAGTGATAATAGTACAGATACAAATAAAAAAATAAATATACTTCAACATTACAAAATATCAGATGGAAATGTTTTAGATATGGGTAAAGATTTTAATAAATCTGAAAAAAATGAAAATATAACGGAAGCTAATGAGAATAAATTTAATATGGAAAAAGAAATTGAAAGCATTATAATGCCTACACCAATAAAAAGGAAAGGCAACTGTAAAGATTCGCTAAAAACCGTTATTGGACTATTAAAAAAAAGAAAGACCACTATTCCAAAAGCTTTTGAAAATAAAACTCTCTCCGAAAAACAACATCAAATTTTAAGTATGTTTGTCGAAAATGATGAATGCATTAATTTGGTAATGTCGGGAGAATATTTAATAACTGCTATTGATTTAAAGAAACTTGAAGATATACCCGTTACAGTCACTGATGAATGTGTTTTCTTAGACGTTATTAAGGACCTGGTTACAAACACTGCATACGAAAGCATTTTAAATATATGTAAAATTAAATCAAAAATACCATGGGATTGTTTACAATGTAAACTTGAAATTGGAACATTGAAAAGTATACAGTGTAGTAGTTGTTTACATTGGTATCATTTTCATTGTATGGCTCTTAAATCTGTACCGTATAAAAAACATTTTTTTTGTTTTGGTTGTACATCAAAATAGTTTTATATCCATTCCACTTGGTTATTTTTTAGTAGGTAGTAGTAGATATCTATATTGTATTATATTGAACATCTACTGTAACGTAGTTGGTTACTTTTTTGTTTTTAATGTTAACACAATAAAATAGCTACACTGTAGATTATGTTTTTTATATATCAACGTACACTGTTGATGTTTCTATATATTTCAACTTCTATTCTTTTTAAAAAGAAAGCACAATTATTTTATCAATAATTATACATTTCACCATTATTTGACTGGCACTTCAGCAATACTAATCTGTGTAAACTTAAAAAATACGTAAAATTGTGCAAACTACCTACTTAAATTGGTAATTGTTTTTTTTTGTGAAACATAATATACGTCTTTCTTGAATACATTGTCAAAAATAAAAACAGTTGGAATTGTAATGTGCTAAAATTCGTAAATCCTAATTCGAACAGTATTTAATTTAAACTTTACAAATGTTTAATAATTTATATATTAATAGTTTATAATTACTTTCAATAAAAGATTCATAACCATAAATGCAAATATTTCATTAATACCTACCTAATAAATATTGTCTCCCTAAATTTATCGAAATACATAATAAGTGGCTATTCGAAATATTTGAAAAAGGCGGCAATATCAATGACGTCAACATTCGTACGATTATGACATCATCGAGCGTGGCAATAGCAACGGCCGTCAAAAAGTAGGTATAACGTTCTACATAACCTCAATTTTGTGATATAAACACTGATACTGTAAGGTGGGGTAAGTGCATCCCCAAATTTGATTAGTACTATTTTAGAAGGCCATAAAAAATACAGGGTGGCGCAGATGGATCGGGTGGTTTTAAAATACTTGTCAAACTGTCAATTTTAAAGGTATTGGATTGAAATAAAGTGCAAAACGTGTAGTTACAATGGAAGTTTATTAACAAAAAATTAGTAAAGTTAGTTTTTAAAAATTACATCCATCAAATGCCCTCCTTCTCGAGCGACGCATTCTTGGAGTCGGTCCTTAACGTTCCGCATTGCCCGCTCAAGCACATCACCAGGAATTGATGTGATTTCGTTGTGAATTGCTGCCTTCAACTCCTGAATGGTCCGGGGTTTGCTCATGTAGACCCTTGCTTTTAAATAGCCCCATAAGAAAAAGTCACATACCGTGAGGTCCGGTGAGCGAGGGGGCCAATGGAAATCTCCATTACGGGAAATCAAACGGCCAGGGAACAGAGCGCGTACAGCTTGCATTGATATCCTAGCGGTATGTGCAGTTGCCCCGTCTTGTTGGAACCACATATTGTCCATGTCGTAATTGTTCTCTTCAAGTTGTGGGAGAAGAAATTCTTCAATCATGTTCACATAACGCTGCGAATTAACAGTAACCGCCTACTCCCTTTCATTTTCAAAAAAGTAAGGCCCAATTATCCCTACCTTAGAAACCCCACACCAAACCGTCACTTTGTCACTATGGAGAGGCCGTTGGTGTAGGTCTCTCGGGTTAGTGTCGGCCCAGTAACGGCAAGTTTGCTTGTTGACGTAGCCGTTAATGTGAAAGTGAGCCTCGTCAGACATCATGATAATCAGGTTTTCATCTTCCAATAACTCCAACATCCGTTGGCTAAACTGAAGCCTTTAAAGATGGTCTGTTGGGAGAATCTTCTGGACCACCATGATTTTATAGGAGTGGAATTTCAATTCTTTGTTAAGAATCCTTTGAAGGCTCCGACGTGACATTCCAAGAGCTTGAGCACGACGTCTCGTTGATCGACGTGGGCTCGTAATGACATCGCGTCTCACACGCTCCACGTTCTCAGGCGTTCTTATTGTTTGAGGTCTAGGCGTCCATTTTGGAGCACATGAACCAGTAGTGCGGAAATTATGCACCCAACTCAATATCGTATCTCGCTTAGGAACACTACCGCGAGGTGGGATGTTGAAACGCCGGCGAAAGGCACGCGTCACAGCAACAATTGACTCGTTATTGCGTATAAACTCTTCCACTGCGAAAACACTATGCTCAACGGACCACGTAGTCATCGCGACTGACTGCCTGCAACTGACCCCCCCCCCCCCCCCCCCCACCACAGGACGAAGACCGCCGAACACTTGCCCCCCCCCCCTCCAGACGTACAGTACACTACAAAACCACACGATCCATCTGCGCCACCTTGTATGTTCATCAATTAAATGATTTATAAATCTACGAAAATACTTTAATGTATACCTAAAGTCATTATTAGATTATTTTATACCAACCTTAGTTTCTTTCGTAATTAGTTTATTAACTCGCTTGGGCACACTGGCCCCGTCAATGGGGAAAGTGCGACTTAGGTTGTTACAGACAATTTACAATACATATCATGACTAGTCTTACTGTATCCGTTTTCTATCATTTGCTCATTATAAAATGAAATAATTCCAATTCAATTGAGAATTATGAACTTTTCAGTAAACAAAACTAAAAATATTGTTTTTTTTTAAGTTTATTTACTCAAATAAAACAATATTCTATACGCCAAATAGCTACATAATATATCAAAATTTTAATATTTATTGTGTAACTGTCAAAAGATCAAAAGCCTCTTCGGCCTATGCTTGGAACTGGTAATACTGACACTATGTCAAAATCAAAAACAGCTGAGCAATCTTCAACAGTGGGAAAAGAAAATACAGACTTCTTTGTAAGAAATGAATTTTTTCTAGTGGACTTAAACAGTGATGCAATCGTCCGATATGTTGATAATTTGGCCTACGTAATGTTTTACTGATTTTTTCCCAGGAAACTTCACCAAAACCCAGTCATTAATTTCTACGCCACTTACTTTTCTGGTATAATTTCGCACCATATTCTAGAAGAATTATGCATGATTTTTAAATATAACTACTAACACAGCAACAGTGGGGGTAGGTGCGCACTTGCCCCCACAGCAACAAATCGCACTTGCCCCGCTATGCTTTACACCTGGAGCAAGAGCGATCCCCTTGATTAAATGAAACTACTCAATATACGAACAAATAACACAACACACCATTTTAACCTTTTTACCTGAAACCTACCTTAGGGATATTTTCAGTCCGTTAAAGCCGAAAGTCCGTTATATAAAAATAAGTTTAAAGGAAATCAACAAACTCAACACCTTACTTATACCATTCAGAAGTAGAGCAGCAGTTGTAGATGTTTTATAGTACATTATTACCAAATTATTACGATCAGCAACGTACCAAAAGAATTTCAGTAATATTACTAGTAGACACGTAAGCCCCCCCCCCCTCCCCCTTGGCTTTTTAAATATTATTGTAAAAGCAAAATTTTGTTCTAGTTTTGTGCTTTTTTGTTCCATTATTAGAGAGTTTTGTACTTATACCGTTTCATAATTAAACGTAATTGAAGTTGGGGGGTGCTGCAGACAACCACCTCCTCACTTATTTCCTTTTATTTTTGTTATACTAATATACACATCGTTTGCACCTTTTGTACAGTTTTATTCTTTTACTCAACAGTTTAGTTATTAATCGATTTGAACGAGATATCCCCATTCTATAAATATAGGGAACTAATTGCTAATAAATATGATCTAACCTTATATTGTATTGATAGTCTAATAAACTCGCTTGCTATCTTTGTCATGTGTTTACTATAAAATACGGCGTCAATAATCGTATAGCCATTGAAAGCACAATGTTGTAGGTACATTTACGAATTCATTCCGGTCAAATAATTTGTTCCAAGTCCTTATAATTTTAAGTAAAATAGTAGTGTTAGAAAAAACTCTAAAACGTGCTTTAGAAATCATAACAATTTTAGCTTATTAAATCTTCGCTCTCCGTGTGTTGTACCTTTAGTTTCTGTTGTAAGTCCCTTCATGATCAAATTTTTTACGCGTTTTAATACCTACCTTTTTTCGAAGACATAATCAATTTTGCCCTTTCGAATTTAAATCAATACTGTCCTGTCCTGTTCAGCATTTGGCACCAAATATGATTGTCGGCGTTTTTTAGGAAAACCTATACCTCTCCAATTTTCAATAAAATTATCTTCTGCCCTAGTAGATTATTGTTGTTCCCATGGAGGTACCATTTCTTCAATTGGTCTCTGTTCTGGCGGTACTATAGTACCCCTAATAGATCGATAACACCTTATGCAATATGTTTTCTGGCCAAAACCTTCAGCGCCAAACGATATGCCACATTTTTTAAATGCTATGTGGTGTTTTGTAATAGTTAAAGTAACAAAAACTAACTTTCTACCATGAGTGCACGAAAAAGACCTGCTTCAGATAAGATAATTGTAAATAAGTTAAGGATTAAGCTAAATATTATCATTCTTTTCTTAAAAAATAAATTATATCCTGAAATTGCTTTAGAAAAATATGTAAGATTCGCTACTCCAAAGAGGACCAGAAAAAGAAAGACGTGAGCAGTTGGAAAAAAACAGATAAGCGGGAATGAGTACAAGACCGCGAAAGGAAAAACGATTTAAAAAAGGGCCTTGAAATTATATGACCATCGCTGCAGATATGATTGTGACAAGATAAGTGAAAAACAAAGAAAATTCATGTTTACAAAGTTTTACGAAATAGAAACGTATGCTTTGCAAACGCAGTACTTGGCTTCTTGTGTAAACAAAACTGCAGTAAAACGACATAAAAATTAGGCAATTTCTACAATTTTACGCCTAATGAACTTTAGAGTTTGTGAAGAGTTTTTCCTTAGAACTTTTGACATTAGTAACAGGAGACTCCGCATTATTTGTCAAACGAAAAGTGAAGAAGGATTTACTGAACCTGACAAAAGAGGATCTCATACTCCTTCTAACAAAATTAGCGCAGATGTTAAAAATGATGTTATTACCCATATAAATATGTTCCTCGATATAAAAGCCACTATTCATGGTCACAGAATAACAGCACTGCTTGTATAAGGAATGGTGCGTAGAAAGAAATAGACTCTCAGTAAAAGAATCGTATTATCGACATGTTTTCTGCACAGAATTTAATTTAAAATTCCATAAGCCCTATTCCGATACGTGCCATACTTGCGACCGTCTAAATAATTTAATAAAACATTCGGCAGATGTGGATACTATAACACAAAGCAAGACTGAACTAGATCTTCACCACAGAAAAGAAAATGTCAAAACATAACAAAAAGTGTGATATTGAACACGCAACACAGAATTGCGAGAAAGTCCGTGCTATTTGTTTCGACTTCCGACTCCTCTACTTTCCACAAATAAGGTCTATTATCTAAGACAGTTGTGGACTTACAACTTTTGCGTTCATGACCTTGTTAGTGGCGTTTGATTCATGTTCGTCTGGAACGAAACTTTAGCTCAACGAGGATCACAGGATATTGGATCATGTCTAATTAAGGTAAGAGTAAACAATATTAAGTTCACAAAATAATAAATTATTAACTGTGTCTCATTTTTTAGTATATTCAAAGCTTACCATCAACCGTGAAAGAACTAATATGCTATAGTGATCAATGTGGAGGTCAAAACAAAAATAAAAATATTTTTTTTTTTTATTTTATCTTTATTTATCTTTGTAGTGACTACAGAGTAGCATCTACTCCAAAAAAGCCACAATGCATTACATAATAATCAACTAAAAATAATAATCCTGTAATATTTTTTTTGTTTTTTTTTTGTTTTTTTGTTTTTGTTTTGCGGGGCCTATATCAACTTATACATAATAATAAATAAAAAAAAATGTGATTAGTAAAATAATAAAAAATAAAACAAAATATAACACTGCCTGCCTTAAAAGCGGGTATTAAGTACGTAATATAAATTTTAATTTTCAATTTTTAATTTTTTAATCTGTGTCAAGTTAGTATTGAATATATCCAGCCTGTGAGACAACGAGTTGTATTGTGTTTGCATACGAATGACCGGGGAGTCCGCATGCCTCACGGTCCTAGCTACCGGAGGAAGGAATAGATCCCTACCCCTAATTCGAACAGAGGGCGCATATAAATTTAGTAGTTCCAGGATGTGAGGAGCCTCAATCAAATTATTTAAAATTTTATAAAGAAACATCAGTGTACTGATGTCTCTTCTGGTACTAAGCCTTTGAAACTCAAAATCCAATCTTAAATTATTTGTTTATTTGATTATTATTGCCAAGTTATTAATATTTATTGTCCAGTCTAAGTTATCTTTGGAAATTATACATCACAAATTTTTTGAACCCGGACATTCGTACATGAAATGTGACCGTTCATTTGCTCTCATTGAAAAAGTAAAAAAGAAGGCCTTAAATATTTTTGTTTCTGACCATTGGATGGAGTTGATAAAAAATAGTTCAAAAAAGGTTCGAATTTACAACATGAATCAAAATGACTTCCTGTCATTTAAATATCTGGGTATCATGGTCCTTCCAAAAAAAACTATTGAAAAATATCCAATCAAGTGGCGCGAAATAGTGTGGTTTGAATACAGAAAAGAAAACTTCTTGTCCTTTTTGATCCACGTTACAACAAATCCGCAGTTTCCTGCGGTCAGCTCTGAAAACTGTTCATGCCTTAAAGCAGGTAGACCAAAAATTGGTCAATAAAAAATCTAAAAAAACCGCTTTATAATGGCACCCTGAAAATAGCTAAAGCAAAGTGGGAAAATCATCAACAGCTTTTGTACCAGCACCTAAACTGAATGGTGTTTTATACAGGGATATGAGCATATCAGACAAATCAACCCCCTCCATATGGATGTTATATTGTTTCACAATTTGCGGACAAACACCGGGCACTTTTCTTTTTATCCTCTTTGCTATAACGTTTTACTTCGAATACTGAGCTATGAGAAACATAGGAACTTACCAGCGTGACATATTTTGAGTCAGCCCTTTTCACAACAGCTAATCCTGCTGCGTTGTCCACTCTGTAATCAAACGTTCCTCTTCCTGTCTTCAGAAGTTCTTTGTCTCCTTCCAAAGTGCACCCTCTCAACCTGTTGTTTCTGATGGTTCCTAAACTGGCCAAATGTTTTCCTTCTTCAGATATTCAATCAATTCCAACGAGCAAAAGAAATTGTCAAAATACACAAAAGACTCGTTAGGGGTTTGGATTGATCTGCATAGCAATACTACAACTTTTGTTCCCAGGCCTAATGTTTCTTCGAAGTCGATAAACTCCACATTGTCAAATGTACTAGAACCCGTATACACAAGAAAATAAACTATTCCAGAAGCACCAGCTTATCATTTAAGGAAAACTGTTAAGCACGAATTTGTCCTAGCGTTCATGTTTTCCTAAAAAAATTGATCTCTGGTTGAAGTTTTTAAAGCTAATTCATGATATAGTCCGGAACTTACAAAGGGGGTTGTAGATGAAAGTTGTAGAAAAATTAAAGACTCGCAACCTACCCCCTTAGTTATTTAATCGTAGAAAAGTTTACGTTTGTGGCGACATGTTTCGGGAATCTACTATTCCCATTTTCAAGCCTGTGGCGTAAATCGATGGGTATAAAGTTTACATTGTCGAGTTAAATGCTATAGGTTAAGATCTAAAAATAACAGGGTTATCGTACTGAAGTACCAATAAAAGTAACAAACAACTTACCAACTAGGAACATGAGGTAATTACAATTAATTTTATGGTTTTAACATAATCCAATGATTAACGGATTAGAGGTGAAATATTAAAATTAAAAGGGGTTTCTAAGGAAACCACAGGTTGTGGCTATGAGTGTCATAATGAATAATGAAAATAAAACCCAAAACATTCACATTTCCTTTTCCAACCAACACTCCCTCCACTCATCCTTGGTCCGTAACAAAGACAAACTCGATTTGCTCGAATCTTCCGGCGTGTATCAACTGAATTGTCACACTTGTTCTTCCTTCTATATCGGCCAGACCGGGAGACCCTTCTCTACCAGATTCCTTGAACATTATAAATACATTAAAAGCAATAATTTGGACCGAAAATCGGCCATGGCTGAACACATTCTTGTCGGGTCACGACTTCGATTACAAAAGTGACTTTACTATATTACACAAATGCAATAAAGGGCCTTTACTTAACACACTCGAAATGTTTGAAATTAATCGTCACAAAAATAGCCCTGCTTTGCTGAATGAGATAGTTGATTTTCAGTCATATTCCATCAGTTTACACTGTACATAAATTAAATGAATTTTCTAGTGACTTTCACTCTTCTCCTTGTCTGCCTGGTTTTTTAGTTGGATACCTGTTATACACCATATTTCCACTGTCATATCACTTCATTTTTAATTTGAGATCGTTTTCAGTTTCCATATTTTATCCATTTTCATTATTCATTATGGCACTCATAGCCACAACCTGGGGTTTCACTTAGAAACCCCTTTTTTACTTCAAATTAAATTTTATTAAATTCTTTACAACAATGTCTTTCATAATGTTGTAAACTTAAAACATAACTCCAGTAAAAATAAAAACTTTCTACTCTAAAAAGGTTGATAAGTGCCATAGGTGTTAAATGCAAAAGGTTATATACTACTGGTTTGTAACAGGGGTGTAAGTGCCTTCTACCGCTTCCTGCTCAGTTGAAGTCAATTTCTTATAAAATTGTTGATGTCTCACACAATTTGGCGTAAACGCTTTGGTGACTCTGTTTCGCTTTTCTATGATCGTAAAATCACGGTCGCAATCCATATAGGAATGACCGTTCACGGGAAATTTTTGTTCAATTTCGTCAAAAGCACCATTCATAATCAGGAATACTAACGTAAAAATAATCATCCTTTTTTGGTTTGGCCGATAAGAGTTGCCGCATCATATTATTAACTTACGACCAAATCTGAAAAGGTGCTCATCTAACAAGACTTCCAACAAGTAAGACGCTTTTTGGTTTCCTCCTCGAGCACTCACACTTTGATCCCAAACGCACATTAATGATTCATTGGAATTTCACATGTGAACACAACAGTTCATACAGAAAGTTGCCTTGCTATAAAATATTTGAGAATGGGTCAAAGTTGGTACAAATAATACCTGCTCAAGATCCATGCAAATCATACATATACAGCCGTTTTATCTTGTTTCATAAGTTTTAAAGCTTTCTCAGCTTTACGTTGATGGAAACGAACATGGAATTACTAAAAGCAAACATATGCGAGAGGTGTAAAAGAGAAGGCCCTATAAATGAAATACCAGAAGATATGCAGTACGAGGAATTTATAGTGGCAGCAGCGAGAGAGTGGGGGCACGAGTGCTATCAAGCAACAAAAGTGAATAACGACAATCTTCTGCAGACGCCAAGAGAAAATACTTTCTTCTTCATAAAGGAGGACAAGAGTGGTAACACGGAAAAGACCAAACGAGAGCAGGTTATAAGCGCGCGATATAAAGCGGTGGTAGAAGGGGACAGAGGGATCTGCCCAGGTGGGGAGGACGACCGTTTTCCGCCGATGAAAGAATGGCCGGGGATACCCACACCAGACCCAGAGTTAGCGCAAATTTGTGGTAATCCAGGGGAATGGAACACTACGTGGTGTGAAACAATGCCAGAGATGGGTACGGAAGACATCAAGCCATTAGAGGAGCAAACAGCCGGAAAATTTTTTAAAGAAAAGGGTAAGTCGCCAGGGGAAAAAATTAATAACATTACACAGGAAGAAATGCCAGGGATGACCAGAAAAATGAAGCGAAAGATGAGAAGAAACAAAAGACGAATAGGGATCCAAATTGCTCCAGGAAAAAGACTATATTTGAAACGGGGGGATGCTATGGAGTTAGGGATGACGAACTTGCCGGCCTAACCGAAGGAGGAAAGGGTGGTATGTAATGATGTGAAATTATATATTATTTGTTTGAGAACTTCTGGAGAAATTCCACAAATAATAGAAATTTCCGCCAGAAGGGGTCGCTAACAAGAATCCATCACGCATGCATTCCCACTCTAACTCTCCCACTTACAAAGAAAACCAATATAAGGAAGAGTACCGCTATTATATGAAAAAATCCTTGCTTACATTTTTGAATCAACACTCACCTGTTTCTGTACGGTAGTATCACCGAGCAGAGAAAGTTCCGTTTATCCCGATTTAACCCGCTTCTGTACGGTAGCTAACCGAGCAGAAAACCCTGTTTAACCTGATTTTATGATTCACTTGATTCTGTACGGTCGTACAACCGAGCAGAGGAAGCCTGTATTTTTATGTACGGTAGTTGAACACCGAGCATATTAACAAATTTCCGTATCACCTGGTGCATTCACGTACGGTAGTTAAATACCGAGCGTAGTGTATTAGATCCTAATATTCTGTGTTACGGTAGTATAACCGAGACTTGAAATATCCGTTTACCTGAAACTGACGCTTGGTTGTAAACCGAGCTCATTGGTACCTTACCGTTATAACTTTTTCATAAGTTCCCGATATTAAACCTGATACCAGATACCTGTATTTTAAACTTAACCTGAAAACCGGCCTTATAATTCAATTTAACTTGTAATTGTTACATACCTGTCCTGAGTAATAATTACAACCACCAGAATTAACAGACTCCGTTAAATACCAGAATAATTTGTAAATAATCCTTGTACATAAATTAATTTTCGTTACAGAAACAAACTGTCAAAGTAGATGGCATTTGAGTGACATGGTCAAATAAGATTTTGGGCCGCATTCAGGAATTCTTTATTTATTTAATTACATTGTATTTTAGTTAATTGTTGTTATAATTTGCATTATAAACATTTATTTAATTATCGACCAGAATTTTCAGTCTCCAACTGAGTTTTACCGGGGAAAACAGGCAATAGTAACCGTAGGCAACCAACATCACACATGTTACAAATAATTTGTAACAGGGCTTGCTTACGAACTAGAAATGCAGTTGTCAACCGACTGATATAATCCTGTCAGAAGGGACAGTCATTACATGACGCCCAGCAGTATTAATTACTGAAACGACAACTCATTACACCAAAACAAAGGAATTCCAACCTTTGGATTCGACTTCAGTAAGGTACACCGGGGCAAGTATAGATTCGGGGCAAGTGTAAACGCTGTATTTTTCGCCAACAAAATTCCATCATAGGTGGCACCATCTAACCTCAAAACAACTGCATTATATTCCGCTACAATTGTAGGCAGGATTTATACCGATCCCCCTACCACGCTCACTACAGGTACAGATCATCTGTTGAAAGGTCGGCAAAGATCGTGTCTATAGTTTCGCATAACCGCCAACAAAAATTTGTGTTTTGAATATTTGTTGTGTTTGTACTACATATTTCGGTAAGTATGTACATTAGCATAAGTTGTATACAACATGCTAAGCTATTAGTTACGCGTAAATTTTGTCAATGGTGTTTATTGTATTGTGGTTTACACTTCCCTCATGAAAAACAGGTGAACGAGGCAAGTGCGAAACATTTTGGTTTACACTTTCCCTTATGTATTTTTCTGTAGGTTCACACTTCCCCCCTTGTTTTTGGTACGATATCTCAGCATTGTTCTTTTCAGAATATGGTTCGCAATTACGTTCGAAAAAGGCCACCACCATCCTACAGTAAAGAAGACATTAACAATGCAATAATTGCAGTAAAAAACGGGTCCCTAACACTGTACAGAGCAGCTCTTGTGTACAAAATTCCGAAGGCAACCCTACACACCCACATAACAGGTAAACGCGGACAAAAGAGCAACACGGGCGGTAGAGCACCTGCACTACCTCACGAGGTGGAAAAAAAAATCGCTGACAATATTAAAACGTTAGAAAAGTGGGGTTTCGGTTTGTCCAAAAATGAAGTTCTTCAACTTATTGGGCGCTATGTCAATGAAAATAAAATTGTTACTCCATTCAAAAATGGAATTCCAGGCTGCGAATACTTTATGCGATTCAAGAAGAGGTTCAATTTGAGCCAAAAAAAGCCACAACTAGTGGAAGTAGCTCGGAAACGGTCGATGGATCCCTTTATTATATATGAATACTTTGACATTCTCAAAAAACACATAGCCAATATCCCACCATCTCAAATTTTCAACGTTGACGAGACTAGTTTTTGCCTCGACCCGTCACGCGTAAGAGTAGTAGGTGCAAAAGGTGAAGCTGCCCACAGAACAACGAGTGGTCCTGGCAGAGAGAATATTACCGTGCTGCTTGGTGGAAATGCTGAAGGTAAAAAGCTGCCTCCTTTAGTGGTCTTCAAAGGAAAAAATTTGTGGGACTCTTGGATTCCATCTGATGGATATCCCGGAACAACGTATTCTGCAACCAAGAATGGCTGGATGGAGACCGGAACATTTGAGCAATATTTTGGAAACAACTTTTTAAAAAATATAGGTTCAGAAAGGCCGGTAGTGTTAATTTACGATGGCCATAGCTCGCACTTGAGTATTTCGACAGTTGAACAAGCTATATCCAATGGTGTAGTTATCATCAAACTACCGGCCCATTCCAGCCACTTGCTTCAACCCATGGACCTCTGCGTCTTTAAATCCCTGAAAATGGCATGGGATAGAGAGCTTATACAATGGCAAAGACATAATTATGGGCAAAAGTTACAAAAAGCACAGTTTTCCAAAATACTGTCACAAATATGGTCTAACGCCAGTGCTACACTTATTACGAAAGGATTCGAAAAAGGGGGTATTTTTCCTTTTAATAAAAATATCATTCCAATTGAAAAATTCGACCCCGAAGCATACGCCAGATGGTGTGATTTGGCAAAGGGCAACGCCAATGATTTGGAGCAGGTTGTCGCAGAAGTAACTCCAGTGGCAACATTTGTAGAGCAAACTTCTTTCCCATCTACCTCGAAAGCCACTGCAATGACAGTACCTCCTGAGCCACAGACTTTTTCAAGCTCAGAGCAAAGAGATTCATCATTTCCAGCAGTACTTCCCGTGCCAATACCGTCAAGCAGTTTTGAGCACAGCAAATCGTCAAAGAGTTTTGAAACCCTTCTCTTGGAGTACGTAAAACAAACACCGAAAACAGGAATAGGAAAGAGAAGAAAGATATGTTCAGGGGCGGAAATTATTACGTCTGAGGTTGCTGTTGCTAAACTAAGAGAACAACAAACAACACAAAACAATAAATCATCAAAAACAAAAATTAAGAAAGGTGCGAAACGACTGAAACGAGTACCGGTATACGAAAGTGATGAAACAGATGAAGAAAATTTGGAAGAATTGGAGCTAATAGACTCCGAAGCTGATGCGGACTTAGACGATGAAGCAGGCGAAGCAGGAGAAGAGAATGAGTTTATGGCATCGTTGGAGAAGTCAACTGAATCACTTAAAATCGGAGACTGGTTACTGGTAAAACTTGCGACCAAAAAGTCTTACCGATTGTTTGTCGGCCAAGTAACAGAGACAGCTCCTTGTTTGGAGGTGAAATTTGCAAGAAGAGTTCGAACTTCGTCACAATTTCATTGGCCCAACACTGCAGACGTGTCAGTTATAACTCCAGATGAGGTTGATAGAATATTACCACCGCCAACATTAGAGAAGAGAGGTTTATTTGTTTTTGATGTTATGTTTGACAAAAATGTAAACTGATTTTTTTTTTTTAATATAAGTATTCTACTACTACTTTCTTTTCTGATTCGTTTACACTTGCCTCGGTTGTATTCACGCGCATTTTAAAGGAAATAAACACTGGATTTACACTTGCCCCAAAATTCCCGGGGAAGTGTAAACTATTGACCCAGTTACCTTTTTGTGTGTAAACAAGCCAAAAATGTTTACATATCGTTTTCAACTTTTGACGCTAACTTGTTAACATCCTTCGTTTGTAGTGTGGTAAATTTTGTTGCATTTAATGGTCAAACAAGAATGTGGCAAGATGGTGAAAGTAAACTACTGAAATTATAGGTTGCAATTGCCCCGGTGTACCTTATGACAAAATTAGGATCTTTCGCGAGATGCCTAATCTGTGGCCCATCAAAAATACCAGCTTTCCATTTTTCTGTACTTAACCCTGGAAACTTGTGTGAAAGAAAATTAAAACATTCGCCACTTTTGTCAAGCGCCTTCACAAACTGTTTCATTATGCCGAGTTTAATATGAAGTGGTGGAAGTATGATGCGGTCTCGGCTAACTAAAGGCACGTTTATAACATTTTTGTACCAACTTTTAGCTCTTCCCGCACTGGCGAAACTTTTTGTAACCAATGGTGTTGTTTGTCACGACTGCCCAAGAGACACATGAAGTAAGGGAACTTTGGGTACCCCCCTTGTTGACCTAAAAGAAAGTTAACCGTTTTCAGATCAACACAAATGACCCATTTGTGGTCTTGATAGATACTTAATTTTTTCCATAACCTTAGAAACATTTCCGTATTCGTCTTTTAAAGTCGTCGAATGTGCAATAGGTATAGATCCGTACTTGTCACCGTTATGAAGCAAAACACACTTTAAACTTCTTTTGCTGCTGTCTATGAAAAGACGCCAACACTAGGTTGGTACTGTTTTAATCCCATCTGTTGCAGAATACCACCAACATCGTTACAAAAAAAAAATCCTTCTCTTCAGAAAAATACGGTAACAGAGTATTTTCTCGGGTACGATAAAATGTAATGTTGGTTTGCAGAGTAAGCAAATTTTTTTCTTTTAGCCGAGATGGTAAAATTCCAGAAGCTTCTTTTGGTAAGTTCAGATCTCTTACTACGTCATTTAGTATTTTCTGATTAAATGGTTGAGGTTCTGAAAGGCTACATTTGTAGCTGAATCAGAGTCTTCAATTGATGTATTTCGTTCAGGTTCACAGAGACTTGGCTCATCAGAAGATTGAGATCTGCTGGGTGTACCTCTTGTTGTTTTAATTGAGGTCGTTGAGCAGAAGTAGCAATCGTCATGATGGTTTCGAGCTTCTCGCCAAGTCATGGGTGTTATGAACATTATTGCATCTCTTTTTCAACTGGACCATAACCGTACACATACCATACATTTTTGGCATACAATATGAAGAACCCATGGCTTGTGCTGCTTACACACTTTATTTTAAAGTATTGATGATACGCAGTTTTCAGAAAGTCCGATATAGGTTTTCGATATTTTCCAAATATTCACCACAAATGTAGCAAAAACAATCGGGATTAAGCACACATCTTCTTGACGAAGCCGTATTGAAAACAACAAAACATATTTTAGTGTCCAATAAAAAACGAAAATCTAAGTAAAAATAGTAAATGAGGGTAGTTCAGCTATAACTCAAAAAGAACACAAATTCACGAAAAAAAGTTATTCTTTATAAAAAGCTCTGCATGTTCTAAAATCTAAAATACAATCATCAGATATTACATTTTTTCAGTCGTGTACGCAGTTTGTCAAAAAATATGAATTTTGCTCAAGAGTAAAGTACCTTTATTTTTGACAATATCGAAAATTGTTATTAAAAAAAGTTAATCAGAACTAAAAACTACGTTCAAATATGCAATTACATCCTGCTAGTAAAAAAAAATTTTTTTAACTTTTTCTCAAATTACCACATAACCGATACTGATACGATTTCCGTTCCGTTCAGAAACCTCACTGTCAAACATTTCATGAGATAATAAAAATCATTTGTTTATCAGTGCATCGTAGATTTCACGTACCTACCGTTGTGAAAAGAGCGGGCCGTTTCAGCAGGCCAAATTTCCGAAAATGCCCGTGCTACTTCCTATAAAATGTACAATATTATTCCATTATATCTCAACAAAATGAACGGTACGGATAAATAATAATTCTGTAATAAATATGACATAAAAACATCGAGGTGCAGGGACCGTCCATGGGGTTGAAAATGCAACCCCCTTATATTATCTCAGGAACTACACATAAGATCACAATCAAATTTACGTTACGGCTTAATAATAATTCTATAATGAAAATGAAATAAAAACATCGAGGTGCACTGCCGTCCAAGGGGTTGAAAACGCAACCCCCTTATATTATCTCAGGAACTACACATAAGATCACAATCAAATTTACGTTACGGCTTGATAATAATTCTATAATGAAAGTGAAATAAAAACATCGAGGTGCACGGCCGTCCAAGGGGTTCAAAATGCAACCCCCTTATATTATCTCAGGAACTACACATAAAATCACAATCAAATTTACGTTAGTGGAAAAAGCAAAATACACAGGAATTTCCATACTTTTTATCAATTTTTCATCTTTCCCGGACATTTTTTTCCTGCAAATTTGGATTTAGTACTAGTACCTGGGGTACTGCCTAAATCTAATTATCCCGTTTGCAGGGGTAATTAAAAATTTCGTTGACGGGACTATTTACTTTTGGCATTTGTAAACACTTCGCTTGCATCAATTAATGGATTGCAACATTAAACAAATTGAAGAAGACACGGTGTTACAAAGACAATCCGAAATTTGAAGAAATGAAAGAAAAAAAGAGAATTACCGCTTCATGGTTTGGCAAAATTTGCAAAAGCAAAGCATCCACTAAATTTAACATAGTGAAACAAATAAAATCCAACAATGTTCCATTAACTTGTCCAATGCGTCATGGTAACAAAAATGAAGGTATAGCAAGGGAATTATACTGCCAGCAAAAAGACGTTTCTTGCATCACAACTGGACTCGTAATACATCCAAAATATCCTTCCATTGCGGGATAGTGGATTAATAGAAATAAAGTGTCCATTCACAATTAGAGACAAAAATCCAAACGAAATTGATTTACTTTTCCTTATTAATGGCAAAATAAGAATAACCTCTGATTACTATTATCAGATACAAGGATTACTTGAAATCACTGATAGAGCATGGTGTGATTTAGTGATATTCACCTTTTCTGGATTAAAGATAGTACACATTGAGAGAAATCAACAATTTTGGACCAAAGTAATTATTCCAAATTTAAAAGAGTTTTATTTCTTTTATTTCTTTGTATTTGAAGTATGTGTAAACAACAATACCCCCATCCCTACAGACACCAAATGGAGACCAATAAATGATCTTCATTTTTTCAATAATGGTTTGGTAAATGATCCATCGTATTATAAACCTGTTTTAGGTAGAATAAAAACTGGTTCAGATCGTAATCGTTCATTTAGAAATAAAAATTACATCATAGGCTGCTTCAGTGATATTGTTTGTCCTGTGTCGGAACTTTATATCGAGGATTTTGTAACTTTAAATCCAAAAGAAGTATTGTCTAGCTTTATAATAGACATTTACCTTCAGTTACTTATTAGAGAAAATAAAAACCGAGAAAAATACAAAATAATGTCTGTTGAAATAGCTACACACATATTTTGTGGAAATATTTCCGCTCTTAATATCGTCGATACTGATTTCGTATACATATATCCGATAAATGAAAATAATATTCATTACATTTTGATCGTAGTCGACCCCTCAACAAATGAATTTATTTATTTGGATCCTCTTGATCGGGGAAATGCGCAATCCTACAAACAAAATCAATATTTTAATAAATTTTTTAATTTGATGAGGAACAATTCTTCGAATAAATTGTGGAAAATAAAACATTTACCGCACATCTACCAAGAAGATTCTTTTAATTGCGGTATACTTATTTTGTATTACTTTAGACAACTGATGGTAGGAGAAAGTTTAGACAGTAAAATAAACGCAAACAAATTGAGAACAGAAATTCAAAACCACCTTCTCTCTGAATGCCTTAATGTACACGATCTATGTTTATATTGCAACAGAAATGTTCTGAATAATGAAATATATACTTGTACTGCATGTAATAGAAAAATACACGTTCAATGTTTAACCAATATAGATGAATTTACAAATAGGTTATGTGAATTATGCCGTCAATATTAATACCAAAAACACTTTTTGAAAGTTTATCTTTTATTTTATTCAGACTTCAAAACTATACTTACGTACCAGTAACTATTCGATCTATTTGTTGATTCAGAACAGTTTTATTTTATAAAAGTAAACGTATATCCATAAACTAAGATTAGGTTAGCAATGTAAAAGGTTGTTTCTAACTGACTAATAATTTAACTAATTAACTACAGTAATCTCAATATAAGAACAGGCCGCCACGTGATTTGTACAAGGAATGAAAATTAAAATACATAGTCAGCTTATTATTCCCGCTCAAAAGTGCAATTGTACTTAATCGCATTTAGAACTATTCAATCTTTATGTTTGAAAACATAAACAATGATATTTAAGCTGTACAGCCACAAATTTATTAGTGTCTTTCAGTCTAAATATCACGTGACGGTCTTATATTGAGATTACTTCTACCTCAGATTCCGCGTACCATACTCACTCTGTGCCTCCATGTGTCTGGTAACCCCTTACACCATCGGGTGGGAATGTGGATTTAAATTTAATAGAACTTTTGGTTTAAATTTTTAATTTTTAGGCTTATACTTAAAGTGCGGATTTCTAGCAATAATGCTATATGTAAAACATGGTAGCAACAGGGAAATATCTACATATGAGCACGAATTTTAGTAAAAGCAATGGTATTTTTTAAATTATATTATGCTTTTTTTGCTTATTTTCATGTTTTATGCTTATAAATTATGTATATGCATATTTTCTGCTTATTTTTCAATTCTTAAATTTTCTTTGAATTTCTTTGTCCTTATTTAAAGGATTTGTTATTTTAGGTGTCTTTTTTGAACACAAGCAATAATAAATTCTTGGTAGGTACTTTTGAGTGTTGACAAAACATTCTAAAAGTTCATGAATCATTCAATTGCCTCCAACAAAGCATAAAATCCCTCGTTTCTACCTGCCTATTTAATCGTATACCTGAGAAAATGTTAACAGAAAATACCTATTTATTGCAATTTTATGATTTTTTGAAGAGTAGGAGTCCACAAATATTCCAGATGCTTAACTGAATCTGTAGAAATAGTTGTAAATTTTGCTACACAATTATCTAAAGTTAAAGGAAAAATAGGAAAAACAGTAAATACGAAACTACAAGAAACTTTATTAAAAAATGAAGGATATCGAGTTTTAGAAAAAATATCAAACGTTTTTCAAGGGAAAGTAGACGACAGTTTAAACATCACTGCAACCTAAGTTTAAATATGCGCCAATCACTAGTGTGGACGTTGAAAGAAGCTTTTCGCGTTTTAAAAATATATTAACTGACAGAAGGAGAAATTTTACTGTTGAGAATTTAGAAAAACATTTAATTATTAATTGTAACTATGTAGATTAATATTTTGATTTCTGAAATGAATTTAAAATAATTAAATATTTAGTTAAAAACCAATTTTTGTTGAATTTTTTTGTAATAAACAGCATTTTTACTCAATCTTTTTATGCTTAGAATAAGGTGTTTGTATTGTTTTAATGCTTATTTCCTTCATTTTAAAAGCTTATTTAAGCGCTTTTTTTTTAATTTTTTATGCTTAAAAATCCGCACTCTAAATACTTATCGGTTGATTAAGAAGTATTAAATAATTAAATAGTGTAAATACCTTTTAATCTTAATGTAATCAATATTTCGATCTAATATAGATCTTCACCAGGATTACTAGAAACAATTATGAAGTTAAAATGTGAAAGTTAATATAACGAAAACTTACTATTATTGGTGATTTAACGGTTATTCATTATTAATGTAAGGAACAAACATGTAAATTAGTTTACATAAATGTGTCGGATATAAATTAAAAGTGAATTGACGCATGATGTTGTCCTATGAGCTAACGTGGTATAAAACTAGAATTGCGTGTAATTATAGGTATATGTAACAAATTAAGAATAATAAATGATAAACTGAGCTACCTATGTCAATTAGAAGTAGACTTCTAATATAGCACATTCAAGAAAGCATCTTGCGTTTTCAACCCCTTGGACGGCCGTGCACATCGATGTTTTTATTTCACTTTCATTATAGGATTATTATTAAGCCGTAACGTAAATTTGATTGTGATCTTATGTGTAGTTCCTGAGATAATATAAGGGGGTTGCATTTTCAACCCCATGGACGGTCGTGCACCTCGATGTTTTCACTTTCATTATAGAATTATTATCAAGCCGTAACGTAAATTTGATTGTGATCTTATGTGTAGTTCCTGAGATAATATAAGGGGGTTGCGTTTTCAACCCCTTGGACGGCCGTGCACCTCGATGTTTTTATTTCATTTTCATTATAGAATTATTATTAAGCCGTAACGTAAATGTGATTGTGATCTTATGTGTAGTTCCTGAGATAATATAAGGGGGTTACGTTTTCAACCCCTTGGACGGCAATGCACCTCGATGTTTTTATTTCATTTTCATTATAGAATTATTATTAAGCCGTAACGTAAATTTGATTGTGATCTTAATATGTGTAGTTCCTGAGATAATATAAGGGGGTTGCATTTTCAACCCCATGGACGGTCGTCCACCTCGATGTTTTTATGTCATATTTATTACAGAATTATTATTTATCCGTACCGTTCATTTTGTTGAGATATAATGGAATAATATTGTACATTTTATAGGAAGTAGCACTCGGGCATTTTCGGAAATTTGGCCTGCTGAAACGGCCCGCTCTTTTCACAACGGTCACGTACCTACACTTACATTTGACAAATAGACAAAAATAGGAAAAAAAAAATTTAAGTATCAGTATCTGTAGGTAGTAAATTGAGAAAAAGTTGTAAAAAAAAATGTTTAACTAGCAGGATGTAATTGCATATTTGAAGCTAGTTTTTAGTTCTGATTAACTTTTTTTAATAACAATTTTCGATATTGTCAAAAATAAAGGTACTTTACTCTTGAGGTTCATATTTTTTGACAAACCGCGTACACGACTGAAAAAATGTAATATCTGATGATTGTATTTTAGATTTTAGAACATGCAGAGTTTTTTACAAAGAATAACTTTTTTTCGTAAAATTAATAATGAAAAAGTTTCTCAAAAAATGGCGAGCGCAGTGTAGAGCTTTTTGAGAGCTGTTAGTTATACCATTAGATTTAGACCGGAATCATTAATAGGTTATAGGTTTTATACGACCGTGTCAGAACTATGCACTTTCCTCCCTTGGTATACAAATAACACTATAAATGCCGAAAAATATTCTAGTAAATTGACCGGCTTTTTCTTCCGCGGCTTTTTTTTCCACGGCTTTTTTTCCGCCACCCAATGTAGGACACACTATATCTCAGAAGCGCATGCGTCCAGGTACTTTCTCCACGTATTGATCACACAGCACGTGTCTGCAGTTTAACCTGTACGTATGGACTTGTTCTAAATCTTCGCCACAGTTACCGCAACAAGGATAACCTACAAAAAACAGTCTTGTACTTACAAACTGTAGGTGTGCATCTCGCACAAACTTCCCTTGAACATTTGCCACCACTATGCTTTCCAGGGCACACTGAGCCAAGTTTTTTATGCTATCAATGGAGAAATAAGCGTAGCAGAGGCAGTCAAGTTCAACCTGCATATAGTATGGTAGTGGTCGTGAGATCAAATTTTTATTTTTTAACAAATTGATGTCCTCCTTTCCTAAATGCAGCATCTTGCATTTATTATGAATACACTCTTTGTTGCACTGAATATACCGGTGTGCGTATCTGCATGGCCCTTTGGTACACGAACCAAATAAAAACCCCACACACATTGAAGTCATTCTGAAAGAATTAGTGTAATTACCATATTTTGCAAAAAATCAAAATTGCCTAATTGTAATAATAAACATAAGTAAGTTCACTCTATTTTATATTTTAAATTCAATCCAATGTGTTCCACACCCTTGTGATTGAAATTACTTATTACTTATTGAATTACAGATTAAGATACAGAACAAACAAGTTCCCCTTGAATAATGAATTCGAATTGAATAAAGAGAAAACACTAAAAGGGCCTATTCACATGCGGATGTGTACGTTGGATGTGCTCGGCGGACAAATACGTTATTTAGTACACACAAAGCAACAGATTCGTCGTTTTGCAATACACAGTCCAACAAATCCATCGCGCTTTTGTGTACTTAGTGTTGCTTCGCGGTCACGAGTACTTTTGTAAAAGATGGATTCCAGTAAAAAAAGAAATATTGCGCTGATTGGGAGCTATATTACATTGTTTCAAGAAAGAGATATTCTCATATGAGTTTAATTAGAGAACTAACGAGCCTAGTGATATACATAATTTTTTACGCATGGACAGTGAATCGTTCGAAACATTGCTGCAGTACGTGGGGCCCATGATTGAACGGAAAAATACACATATGAGTTATTTAATTAAAAATGGCAAATGTCGAATTCTGTCGAGATTTTCCAGATGTTCTCGTGGTGCGGCTTGTCGTTACTTACACGTTTCAAGGCCCGAAGAAGGCCCTTATCATGGAAAACAGGTGTGCCGAATCCTCCACGTTACAAAAAGAAATGGATAGGGTTTTTTTTGACGAAAAAAATTGGCCGATGTGAAGCTCTTGCGAAAGAGACCTACCTACAAGGCTATTCCGTCAAGATTTACATGCCCGGTGTGCCACGGAATTATAACGAAGGGTAATTTGAGTTGTTTTAGTGCGTGCGATCACTCGGTTTGTAAAACGTGCTACCCATTTACAAGCGATGGAAGTACAAATAATAGAAAGGCTAAGGGATATGGCGCGTTGTCCGCTTTGTTGAAAAGCTTCAAAAATTATATGTAAATTTAATATGTTAATTAAAGGACATTTTTTCCCATTGTACCTACATGCTTATTTCATTTAATTGCAATATGTATACGCATTTAATAAAATAAATTTTATTCATAGTTGTTAATGAAGTAGGTAGGTATTTCTTATTAAAGAGTGTTTCACGAGTGCTATAAAACCCCTTATAAAACATAAATTTGTCAATTTATCTTTCTAGCTATGAACATAAGATTACAAAGATCAAACGATAATTCCTAAAACAAAAATTTAATAGGTACCTAGCTAGGTAGTAAAGGACCAGAGTAGTAATAATGTGCATTTAAACTGCCGTAACAATTATAATTGCTACATATTTAGCGATACAATAATGTATAATAAATGTATATAAAGACGGCTTTAATCCTTTCAAGTATAATACGCTGAAGCTGTAATTTTATTTTCCCACGACCATATACGAAACCAACTCATAACGTCATAACGCACAATTACGTATGTGCGAAAATTGGCAATATCGTCCGAGGTAAAAAACCTGTGCGATTTGTTTTCGCGCTGTGCGTTAGAAATATAACGCACAATTCACACTCCAATAGGCGGCTGCGTCAAACAACTAAAATGACAGTTTGAATTTATTCGCGCTGTCACTAATTTTGTTAGCAAGTAGTTTATTGGTTTAATTCGTTTTAAAAAATATTTTTTTTTTATGGTCGTGGGAAAAATAGTGTACAAAACTCGCAGGAAAGTGTCTAACTCACTCGCGGGATTGCCGGCACTCGGCTAACGCCTCGTGCACAACATTCCCGCTTGTGCGTTATTTATCACTTTCGATACTTGTTAATGTAATATACTATTAACAGAATCGTGTTACGTTATCAGTAATTCGGTACACTTTTACCGAAGTTTGAAGTAATAAGGTAGTTAAAGGTTCGTTCCTTTTCGCAAGATTGCGAAAGAAATACATTTCGTTGAAGCGCGCAACAAAGAAAGAGCATATTTTTACCCCGCTTCACTAACGTTAGTTATTCTTATAATGTGTAAAGTATAAACTTCCCAACGTTTATTATCCATGATCCGTAAAAAATAGTTTCAAAGCACCATATTGCTCTATTATTCAACACACTACGTTTTCCAGTGCAACCAACGGTCTGAGAGGAGTGCAGAATTTTATGAACTTGGGTACGAGTGGAAATTTGAAATTCCTTTAAAACCTGAATCCTTTTTGGGTTATTTGCAATATAAATTGTATATGTCCCGAGTAACGTCTTCTACTGCTTTGGGAAAACATGCTTAGGAAGCACATAAATGAAAACTGCGACATATACATTTGAGTAAAAATATGTGTAGAATCTCTGCTTTTAATCTACTCATTACATAATTATGCACCCCTACCATAACATTTGGCCCGCCTGACGCAAAACCAATAAGATTTTTTTAATATAGTATGTTGTTGTCATTAAAGAACATTACAATTTATTTAAAAATATCTGCAGCGTTGGCTTCTTTCATTGGTATTAAATTTAGGAAGGAATTGTGCACCCTAAAAACATATATTACTTGAAAACTATTTGCACCATAATGATCACAAAAGAACACAGATATAAACTGCCTGGCAATAGGAAAGCGGCGCGAAACAAGTAGGTACAATTGCGTTTTGGATCAGTTTGGAACTGCAGCACGTTTCTTGGAACGGGTACTTTTGAAAACTGGAACAGCTTGTACCTGTTACTAAAAATACGCTGTTTCAACCATGACTAGGTGGGACTCACAAGGATTTATAATAACAGCAATAGAGGAAAGGAATCTTAAATCTTCTACACAGGGGAATCCCAAGGATTCCAAGGCTTAATGAGGACTATTTTAATTGTAACTGCCCGTTGCCAGCGACTTCGTCCGCGTAGACTTCGATTACAACGGTAAGTACTTTACATCCGTCCTTGGAAAGTACCTTACGTCCATTTACATCTGAAAATTTTGATAACAACCTTTCATCCCCTATTTTACCCTCTTAGGGGTTGAATTTCGAAAAATCCTCTAACACGTCTGTCTTAAGTTCTAACCCAAAGGCCATACCAATTTTTATGGATTTAACTTAAAAAACAAATTTTCATCCCCTATTTTACCCCCTTAAGGGCTGAATTTCGAAAAATCCTGAAGTACGTCTGTATTAATTTCTAACTGATGGACCAGACACCAATTTTTATGGATTTAACTTAAAAGATGACGGATTTCCATATATACTTTCATCCCCTATTTTACCCCCTTAGGTGTTGAATTTCGGAAAATCCTAAAACATTTCTAACCGAAAGGCCATATATCAATTTTTATGGATTTAACTTAAAAAACAACCTTTCATCCCCTATTTTACCCTCTTAGGGGTTGAATTTCAAAAACTCCTGAAACACGTCTGTCTTAAGTTCTAACCCAAAGGCCATACTAATTTTTATGGATTTAACTTAAAAAACAAATTTTCATCCCCTATTTTACTCCCTTAGGGTTTGAATTTCGAAAAACCCACTTAACTTAAAATTCACTTAACTTTATTTTTGCCGTTGATTACCAATAAAAAAGTCAAGCATAATTGTTGGGGCAGAAAAACGACCTTAATTGTTAAAGTCAAACAATTTGTCGGAGCCGAAAAAACATTACAGATATCTTCGTTTCCAAATGTTATTGGTTGTGTCGATGGAACCTACATACAAATTAGGACACCAGCACATAAAATAAAATCAACATATACCAATAGGCATGATATCCCTAGTGTTACACGCCAAGGAATGTGCAATGTTAAGAAACAGTTTATAGATGTCTTTACAGGCCCTTCGGGCAAATTAGATGATAGTAGAATCTGTAAACTATCGTTCATTAGTAATGAAATTCCATTACTAACATTACCAACAAAAAATGGACATTATCAATTACTGGGAGATAGACAACAAAAACGTTACAATAAAACGTTATCTGCTACGAGGGTAAAAATCGAAAACGCATTGTTGAAAAGTAGGTTTAGACAACTTAGTACGTTGGAATTTCATGATGTAGTAAAAGTTGCACGATTCATCTTAACGTGTTGCGTATTGCACAATATCTGCATAGAATATGATGATGTCTTCGAAGAAGTTATTAATGAAAACAATGACAATGAAAATAATGCACTTCCAGATGAAGACAACGAATTACGAAGATCAGGTGAAGTAAAGCGACCATATATTTGCAATCTGTTAAACTGTGGTTGATTATGTTTTACTTGTGCTAAATAAAGTTATTATTATTACTATAGAATAAGTACATTATTTTTTTAAATTGTATTAAGTGACAGAAACATGTAGTTTGTAAATGTTAAAATGTAATATATAAGGGCCTATTTTTTAATACAGTCTCATTTATTGACCGTTCTATCCTCAAACAACTTCTCAGTTAGTTGGCGTAAGAAATCTAACTTTTCTTTATGACGTCGATTACGGCCTTCGTTTTCCTTTGCGATGTCTACGAGGACTTCACTTAACGACCGTTTTCGGCTACCTGCACCTTTCGACGAACAGGATGGAGTGGATGATCGGGAACATGATGGGGTTGATATTGACAAGTATTTGAAATAATTATTCAATTACTTTTATTTCAAATATTTGCAGCTCTGGTTCAAAGTACTTTAAATGAACCGCCTCAATTCCGATTTTTGTGTCGGTTAATAATATACCTGTACATTAATGACGAAATAAATGTCCAATTTTTGTTTGGACTCATACAGTTGTCATTCCAAATAACTATTTTTTTGACATCTCTATTGGTTTTGAAAAACTGATGAAATGAATTTAAAATTTCTTTCTGTTTTCTGCCTTTCTCCTTCATGCAATATAACGGCTAATGAAGAATACTTTTTTGCCCTACCCAGAAGGACAAAACTTTCATTATAGACACTTCTTCGTTTTGTAAAAAGAACTATTTTAAACTATCTATACGCGATAGCATTATTACTTTTTGAAGATCAACGGAGACTGATAGGAAATCTTTCTACTTTGGATCTGTGTTATTAAAATCATCAGCATCTCTTGCGTATTGGAAAAATTTGAAATCCCTATCCATAATAGCGATATTTACATCTCTTGGAAGACAACGTTTTAAGGGTGCAGTGTTTCCTTTGTATATTGATTCTATAATGATGTCAATACATTAAAAAAATGAGATGAAAACTGAAATAACAATAGTTAAGGAGTAGGCTATCACACTCACCATTCATAGGGGAAGCAAAAAAGAGGTAACATAGTTTACAATTTAAACATAAATCACAAAAAACGTCTCACATGTATTAATTTGATCGTTTTAGGTAAAATGAACAGCAAAATGAGTTACCATATGTACTAATTAAAAGAACTTAACGACCAATTTGAACACCACTCGAAGTTACGGTGTGGGTTCAGCAGATTGGCTCACCTTCCTCTTCACAGGTTTCATTCTCCGATTCGCCATGTGTTTCACCTACAATTCTTAATGTTGACGGTAACGACTTTTGAGCGACAAAAGGGTGTCGTTTTTTCTTGTTACATCTAAAATTTCACGGACATTGAGGAGGTGACCTTTCTTACAAAAATGCAGTATTCGAAAATCAATGTTGCAGTTGAATGAGTGATCAGTATTTAGTATGATACCGCCAATATTAAGAATTCTACGGTGAAAAGTCAAATTTGAAGAATGATTGTTATTGTGGTTCAGTTTTTTGCCTGAGGAACTCAAGTTTTTATTTAATTTGTTAACTAATTTTATACACAAATTAGAAACATTTTCTTTGATCCTGAAAAGCAGCAGATGCCATTCTAACGTGCACAATTCTCCAGCACGTTATAGGTGTAAATTGTAGAGTTGTGGGATGATCTTGTCTTTTTCGTAATACCATTTGGAAATTCGCTTTTTAACCATCTCCCACAACCAAGCAAAACGGAGTGTTTTTTTAACGCAAAGATCCCGTCATTTCTTTTTGCGTTGAGTTACGGTTTCAATCTAAGGTTTTCTTCTAGCTGTATCACATCACATTTAGTTACCTATGATCTTTGTTCTGTAGTGTATCCCGAGGTCAGAATTGTCATCTTTTTAGTTATTAAGTTAAGTTATTAATAGCACAGATTACACACAATCTGTGTTAATAGTGAAAGTTTCCTATTTTTGATTTTTGTTTAATAAAACGTGCTGATCATGTCTTTTTGTGTGTACTTTGATTGTATATCAACTCGACATAAGAATTCTAATTAAGTTTTTTTCGTTTCCCCTAAGATTCGTCGTGATGTACTTTGTGGTTAACCTGCCAGGACGCGCGCGTCGGTAAAACCAAAGCACATTGTTTTTGACCCTCCTCTTAATTGAGAGTCACACCCGAGCTCTCGTGGCACAAACTATAGCTAAATATTTTTCAGTCATGTTATACATCGTTGAAAAGCTCTTTTTAAAGACTATCTAACCAACCAAATCCAATATGGCCGCCATATGAAAAACAAAAGATAACACTAATAACTTAAAAACAAATGACAAATTGGGGGCTTCTGTTTATATCAAATAATTTGTCTTAAAACTTTTTCTCCGGTAGGTAGTAAATTTGAGAAAAAGTTGTAAAAAAACATTTTTTACTAGCAGGATGTAATTGCATATTTGAACGTAGTTTTTAGTTCTGATTAACTTTTTTTAATAACAAATTTCGATATTGTCAAAAATAAAGGTACTTTACTCTTGAGCAAAATTCATATTTTTTGACAAACCGCATACACGACTGAAAAAATTTAATATCTGATAATTGTATTTTAGATTTTAGAACATGCAGAGCTTTTTATAAAGAATAACTTTTTTTCGTAAAATTAATAATAAAAAAGTTTCCCATATGTTACCAACTTAACTAGACACACTGTATATTTTATCCAAAGATTTTTTCTGCTTTCATTTTCTCGGTTGATCTCTATTTTCGTTCTTTAGTTTTGAATAGAAAATATTTTAAACGAAACGTATAAGCATGCTACCATTATATCACCATAAATCGTCCTTTTAATTTATTTATATTGAAATTTTCAATTCAAATTTCGTTTTTCATTTAAAACGACAGATTCAAAATCGAGACAGGAAATGAATGACTGACATGTTACTGAAATTAAAAGATGGAGCATACAAAAAATGAAATGAAACCGTTGTAAACACCATTTTAAACTGTTGTAGTTGTTTTATTGGCTAAGTAGGTTTAAATTTCTACAAGACATAAGAACATCATATTTAAAGACCTTAAAAAATATTTTTAATTCGAAGTAATACTTAACTTACCTAAATTTAAAGTTATTTGTTTTAAATGTAGGATATGCTCGATGCACCATTGCCAATCAAAAAAAGGAAAAGACACCAACCTTCTTTCAGTTACGACCGTTATGAAAAGCGCATTAAATTTTCAAAAAATAAAATTAAGTCCAAAAATGTAACAATTTTTCGTTTAAAACATAAAATTTCTCAACATTTGGCGTACTAAAAATTGAATGCATTAGCGGGCAAGTCGAAAAGTACACGGGTTTTTGTGAGAACCCAACTTCTAGATAAAGCTCCATGCATGGAGAGAAGCTGAAAAACAAATGTATCAACTTCAGACTGGCATTGATACTGAACGTTTTAATAAATTAAGATCAAAAATTCAAAATGTCACATGACGAAAAACAGTGTGTCCTGTTTGATGAAATGTCAATGAAAAAAATGTTAAACATTCATCAACATTTAATTGAAGGCTTTCAAGATTTGGGACGGTCGGAAACAATTGCAGCACATGCACTAGTCTTTATGATAAGACGTTTCATTACGAAATGGAAAATTCCAATTTGCTGTTTTTTATCCTCATCAGCTATTAAACATAATGACTTATCTAAATTAATTTTAAAAGTTATTTAGAATTTATATTTGATAGGACTTGTAACCAAGGAGCTAACAACAATCGAGCTGCTTTCCAAAATTTAGGAATGGAAGAGGAAACGCCATACTTTTTTGTTAACAGAAAAATGTATTATGTTCCTCACTTGATTAAAAGCCTTAGGAACAATTTGTTAACAAAAGATATTTATTGCAGTTCTGGAACAATTACTTGCACGGATATTGAAAAATCTTAGCGCATCGATAAAGTCTCTCCGACTGTGAGGGCTGTAGTGAAAATTAGTGACGTACACATAAATCCCTACAGGTTTGAAAAGATGAAAGTCAAGTATGCTACACAGATATTTTCCAATTCTATAGGTACGTCTACACCACTGCGCTTGTGCATTCAATAAGCTCTGAGCAAATTTTCATAAGAATTGCTCGAACAATGATAGGAATGTATAATTTTGTTTGGCATGCTGAACAAAATGAGATATGGGGCCACTTCAATTTCGTATTCTAAGTTAAATTATTGGGAATCATTTATTAACAATACTTAATTTATTAAATAAAATAAATACTCAAAACCTCCCCTTAGACAATGAAATTTAATGAGTAAAATGTCAGACTTGATGATAACAATGGGATGAATGGTTATGTTTTTTGTATAATAAGTCCACCGAGGTGAACTGAAACATTAGCCCCGATACTATGATCGGCAACACTAATGGTGATGAAGTAAAACAATTAAGTGGTAATCCCCTGCTACTCACTTTCACCGGGTGACTAACCTACATTAATCGGAGGGAAGATTTTTTTGAGAAAAACACCTCGTTATTAACCTCAACTAAGGTGAAAAACAAAAGTAAAGTTTGACAAATTAACAATTTAAATTTAAGGGCGACATGTTTCGAGACCAAACTAGTCTCATTTTCAAGCAAATATGATTCAAAAAATTATTAAACTAACGTTACATGATCCATCGAAATTTGAGTATCAAAGGGGTAAAAATTAATTGAAAATAACAATACACTACTTAAAAGAGATGCATAATAACAAACAACCGGCGCCAAAAGGGCCCGGATTAATTTAATAAATACATTTTTAACGAAGACTAAAAATTTTTTTACAAACAGCCATTATGTGTAACAATTTTGAAGGCCTTCAAAATTGTTGTAAAATTGTTACACATAATGGCTGTTTGAAGGCCTTCAAAATTGTTACACATAATGGCTGTTTGTAAAAATTTTTAGTCTTCGTTAAAAATGTATTTATTAAATTAATCCGGGCCCTTTTGGCGCCGGTTGTTTGTTATTATGCACCTCTTTTAAGTAGTGTATTGTTATTTTCAATTAATTTTTACCCCTTTGACACTCAAATTTCGATGGATCATGTAACGTTAGTTTAATAATTTTTTGAATCATATTTGCTTGAAAATGAGACTAGTTTGGTCTCGAAACATGTCGCCCTTAAATTTAAATTGTTAATTTGTCAAACTTTACTTTTGTTTTTCACCTTAATTGAGGTTAATAACGAGGTGTTTTTCTCAAAAAAATCTTCCCTCCGATTAATGTAGGTTAGTCACCCTGTGAAAGTGAGTAGCAGGGGATTACCACTTAATTGTTTTACTTCATTACCGTTAGTGTTGCCGATCATAGTATCGGGGCTAATGTTTCAGTTCACCTCGGTGGACTTATTATACAAAAAACATAACCATTCATCCCATTGTTATCATCAAGTCTGACATTTTACACATTAAATTTCATTGTCTAAGGGGAGGTTTTGAGTATTTATTTTATTTATTACCATTTACCCCCTTCGTGTATTACTGACACCATCATGGATTAATACTTCATTTTATAATAAGTATATTTAGTAAATTACTCTCAGAAAAAAGTGCAGTAACCTTTTGGAATCTTATATTTCAACAATACCTACTGTAATTTAGAAAATCCATGACAGGAAACAAAGGAAAGACATCCCTCAACCACCTTTGATAAACGAATACAACAAAGTTTATGGGAGGAGTTAATTTGCATGATAACGGCATCGCAAATTATAGGATTAGAATACGAGGCAAGAAATGGTGGTGGCCACTTTTCATAAACTGCGTAGGTAGATAGTGCAATTGTAAACGCATGGACATTGTACATTGTACAATGTAGCAAATAGAGAAGGTATTAGTCAACTAAAATTTCGATCCTACCTAGCTTTGTCTCTGATCAAATTTAAAGGTAACGTATGGAAAATCAATGTAATGCAGGTACAAGTGCAACAGTAAATAAAGGACGACCATCGGTACTTACAAATATAGAATAGATACGTTTCGACAACTTAGGGCACATTACTGTTGCTCATGAAACGAAGGCACGCAGAAGGTGCAGGTTGTGCAAGAGTGCAACAATTTATATGTGCAAAAAGTGCAGTGTACATCTCCATTCTAATTGGTGGCAGTAGTGCAAACTGATGTATTTGTTTACTGTACTAACGCCGTTGATGTGTATACGCATCATTATTTTTTTACCATTTGAAATAGTTATTTGAAATTTTTTTTAATATTTGAATATTATGTAACCCATTTTAATAGAAATAAACAAAAAAACCTTAAAAAAATTATTTTTTCTATCCTTGGCAGATAACGGGTTAACGTAATGCGTGTATCCCATTCAAATAAACCAAGCCTTTGCACATAGTTGTACTCCCCTGAATACTCACAAGTTGGTTAACTTTTATAACAGTTATTATTATGTGGGGTTTTGTAACACCGCATGTCATCTGTTGCAATCTTTTCTATTCGAGAGAACGCAACAAGTAGTGTTAAATGATCAAAAATCCGCTAAAATTACTCTATCATCTGGTGCGCCACAAGGTTCCATATTGGAGTCTTTATTATTGATAATGGACTGTATGTATTTTATTTTTGATGGTTTTTAATAAACGTCAAATCAACGACTACGACTGCCTGCTAAAATTCAGCCACCACTATCCTCGACCAACGCAGCCATGCGCCTTCAAAATAAATATTATTTCCAATAATATACACTTTTAATTTTAATGAATCGCTCAAATACACTCAGTTTTATCAGTACGCAGATGATACACAGTTATGTGACTTTTTGGATCTGATGTAGAAAGCAGGAATGATCGAATTAACGAAGATACAAATATTCGGTAAACACTTCAGAAAGCCGTGGTCTCCTTATCAACGCAAAACAGTCATCGTTGATTTTGTTTGGGGAAACTAAGGATCGAAACTTTATAAATAATAAACTTAGCGTAAAAGTTTGCGAGCTTGTAATTAATAATAACGTGTAAAGAATCTGGCATTGCGTATTGGGTACGGGCAATATGGCAATAGGGTTTTATTCGACATTTCTGCTTGGAACATGTTTGTCAGTGGGAATGCGACAACGAGCATTTTACGTCACGTATCGATATACACACTCTCTAAGATGGCACCTTCTTTCTGCGGCTGTGTCGGTTACATGTTGGAATGTGACCCTTTGAAATTTTTGTTGCCATATTCCTCCGTTTTACTCTACATTATCTTGAAGTCTGTAGTATTAAAAATGTTTTCTTCTCGACTGTTTGGCAACGGTCGAAGTCAATTCTGGGCGCTCTTTGATTTTCAACCGACAAAATTGCTAATCCTGATCATCTTTCTTGTCCCATGGGACTTTTCAAATAGTTTTTTATTGACTTCAATTTCGAGAAAGAGCGCCCCGTTTTTGTAACACTAACTGGTAAAGTCAGGTACATGAACCAAGCTGCACATATATCAGGGTAGCTGAATGAAAGAATCTTGCTCTCAACTATCAAAAAATGTGCCAGTTGCTTGACACTCGTCGTCACCCTCAGTTCCTTGTTGAACGACGACTTGAGAGATAACAGGTTTTATATACGAATATAACCGCTGAATTTCGAAGAAAATCGGTTGGCTGCTTCTGTCGTCGCGATCAAATGTTGCTGTATTACTTTGTAAGTGTTGAGTATTTAGGTTTTAAATACCCATCCATCTTATATCGTAATGATTAACAGAATAGTCAAACGAACTGTTTTCTATTTGCACAATAACACTAATTACAATAAAAATTTACATGCATGCACATTACATTACTACCTAGTTTTTAATTTTTTTAAGATTTTACACCACAAGTACTTGTTTCTTACCGCTGAATCTGTTTCTCAACTGCTTGTATCTGTTCTGCGACCAAAGTGGAAACCAGTTTAACTTTCGTTTTTTTTTATTTCTATGTCATAACACCCGACACGGCGTCTTCTTTTTTTTCGATTGTCTTCTCTCATTTTTTTCAACTGTTTCAATACGTGTGTTTTTTTAAAAAAATTATGTGACGCAGTTGCACCAAATAATTATTCGCAAAATTTAATTTCGGGTTTTAAAAAATGTGGTATTAGTCCTCATAATCCACAAGAAGTAATAAGCCGGTTGCCCGATCACAAGACCAATGAAAATGTTGATCCAAATGCATTGGTCTCTGAAGTAGTCGTAGATATGTTGAAAGTAATGCGATACGGTGATGATACAGAACCCAAGAGGAAGCGCAGAGTTAAAGTTGATGTTCAACCCGGCATGAGTATTTCGGTTGAAGATTTAAATTCTTCGCAAAATCACAAAAATACAGATAAATCTTCAATTAACAAGACGAAAAGTTCTAAAAAACAAGTTGCAGAACCCATTTCCAGTGATGAAGACAGTTCATTGGAATCAAATGATATTGTCTACATGGAATCAGACGATGATGGGGATTTTGAAGACTTTCGGCAGCAATTAATTGAGGACCAGATGTATGATAGACTATATGACCAAGAAGACAATGTTACTGAGTTTGATGAAATTAATCCTGAATTGAGTAATACAGCAAACCAAACAGAGCCAGAAAAACAATGTGAGGAGGGTCTAAGCTTAACGACCAACGACTTCGTTTTAGTACGCTTTGAGACACTTAAAAAAAAAGGAAACCCAAAGAATTATATTGGACAAATCATTACCATGAATCCTTCAGACGTAGAAGTCAATTTTCTGAGGAATAAGAATTTAAAGTTTGTCTGGCCTGATGTTTCTGATAAATCGCTGGTTAAAAGAGAACAGATTATTAGGAAATTAAAGTCACCTAAGGAAACCAAGAGAGGGTTCATTTTTGAAAGCATACCTATGAAAGTCGAATAAATCCATATTTTTTTATCAACAAATACGAGTTTTTTTTGTATTCTATCAGAGTGTGGTATTTGTTTTTTTTAATACCTACTCTTATGTTTGTATAGCATTTGATATCGGACTTATTTTGAGTTTATATCAATTGTTTTTGTATTTTTAATATATATTTCTTTATTTTTTATGTTTTTTCGATATATCCAGACCCGAAACATTGAAAATTTTGCGTCAAATAATTTTTTTCAAACACTACTGGCCAATGTTACAATAGAGTCATGTTATATTGCCTTTTCATTAGTCCAAGATCACTAGTCAAAGTTAGGGTCATCTAACCTAACTTTGACCCGTCATATTTAAAAAAAAAAGTCAAAAGTCTTTGATAACAGTAGAAATCATATACAACAGGGCTACTGTATTACTAGGAGCCCCAATTTTGGCACCAATAGTGTTTCTGAATTAACATTAGTTTGGCTGTAATTTTAAGTCAAAGTTATAAAGCAGTCAAAGTTATGGGAGTTTACGGTACGGTATTTCCGACGTAACAACGAATTTCCCAAACTGTCGTCAACTCCAAAGCGGCAACGGCGCTACCTACTGAACATTCTATCCTTTTCGATGCGACGGTTCTTTCTCGCTTCTGCAAACAATGTCGTATAACGTATAGAACAAGATAGAATACCGCTGCTGCCGCTTTGGAATTCTCGCTCGAAATACGCTTTTAAGACGACAGTTCGGGAAATTCGTTGTTACGTCGGAAATACCGTACCGAAATTATCGTATAATGACTTATTCCTACGTAGAATCTTCCGCTCTACAACTTTTATACTGAAAATTTTTCGATATAACACCGTTTTTTAAACAATAGTGAAAGAAGCAAAATACACACGAATTTCCACACTTTCTTATCAATTTTTCACCTTTCCCGGACGTTTTTTTTCCTGCAAATTTGGATTTAGTACCTGGGGTACTACCTAAATCTAAATATCTGGTTTGCAGGGGTTATTAAAAATTTCGATTTCAGCCGTTCGTTGACTGGACTATATTTAATCCATCTGCTAAGCAAATGTGAATTAAATTTTTATAAAATATTTTAAAATTTTGACTTGCTTTGACCATGTACTGGGCAGCATCACACAACATTAATAAAACCTGCTTCAGGTAAAAAAAATTTGCTAATTCCTCCTGTATAAACCTACATATGGTTAAATGGTTCGTTTTTTCAAGTTGTTTGGAACTTGCCAAAAATGATTTACTCTTACAAGCAGGAAATCAGGATGCAAAACGCCTATCAATAAATTCGCGATATAACGACCACAACTATCCGTTGTTTCGTCCACTATAAAATAGAAATAATTGTTTCCTATTTGTTGTCGTATTCAAAATCGGCCCAAAGAGGCCCAAATTAGGGGCGTCATTTTGGGAGCAAACATTCAAATTTTAACCCAAACTAATTTCCCTTGGTGAAAAGTTAGTAGACATGGTTACAAATAAAACGCCGTTTTTCGTTTGTTTGTAAATTCAAAATGGCGGCCAATAAAGCAATTCTCCAAGTTTTTACTTTTTAAGGGTGTAGCTCAAGAACCGTTTAACTTAATTAAAATTTGAAAATTGAAAATTATAGCCAAAGGATGGCTTTTACTTGTAATTGGTAAAGCACAAAAATTAAAAATCGATTTTCTCAAAATCTGTTCATTTTTTTTATTTTTTGAAATAGTACACATATAGTTCATAAAAACTACTGGCACTACATTTATTTCTTTATTTCTCATAGGGGAAGGGGGGTGAATGTTTGAACTTCTGCTAAAAAAGATGAAGAAATAAAATTGTACAGTGAAGTAGGACATACAGTATACTAATTTACTTCCCGCCTAGGCGGAAATGAACAAAATATTAAAAATATTTATGACTACCCTGTATATTATTTTAGGAGAAAATCAGAAAATCGTTTTCTGATTACAACTATACTATACACTCTACATTAATTTTTTTATTTTTTTGAGTTAGGTTATTACGCAAAAACTATTTTATTTTGTGTTATTATGGATAAAACTATTTTATTTAATACGTCATTGTCGTAAACACGGGAAAGTGGTGTGCCAGTTTACTGGTCATTTAATTTTTATTGCTATTATACCTAATTATAACAATATTATTGAGACAGTGAGAAAGTTAACTCCAACGATCTGAATGTTGACCGCACTGTTGGTTACAATGACATGTTGACCACCAGTCTGGATATATAGTATAGTAGAAATAGTGTAAGAGGTGGAAATAATTGGAACAGAAATGATTCTTGTTGTAAATGGTAGGTAACAGGCTTATAATCAACATACTAAAAATATACATCCGTACTATTGCGCAAAATTTGTTTTTTTGGTCGTCATCTTGAAAAAACATGAAACATTTTAGAAAATCACCAAAAATCATGTGTGGTATCAAATTAAAGGAAATTTCACACTGAAAAAGGATATGATATTGGTTTAAAATAATAAAACGAAATAGCAAAATGGTGGCCAAACAACTGAAAGCATTTACAGTGTTGAAAAACTACTTTTTATTAATCTAAGGGGCTTAAAAATCGTAAGTAGCTTTATCTTGGCTTAGAATTTAAAACAAATTTGTTAAATTAAAAAAGTAATAATTATAATTTTGATTATTTAAAGTAAAAAATTCTCATGAAAAAAAAATCTAATACACGTATTTTAAAACGTTATGCATAAATACGGTTTTTTTCCTACACTCATCAATTAGCTTAACATTTTTATAAAAGTATGTTTTACTATCAATATGTAGTATAATTTATAGTATAAAATCACCTTATTTCCTACTAAATTATGTCTCATCTTCATCAAAATTATGTGTTTGTACAGTCCGTTCCACAACAATTTTTACAAACAACTGAACATTCAATTCCATACCGGCGACATGTAGGTACATTTCATGCAGTTACATGGCTCATCAACTGTAATTTGGCAGGAACATTTAATCATACTTAGGAGTTTGTCTGGTGCTGGGCTCAAGTCTGTTAAGATCGGCTGAAATTTTCCACCAGCCAACTGTTGCCAACCCCATAGTGTAGGATCAGGAGTTGGCATATTAAGATTTTTCCAAATAAAACACTGCAAATGCACTCGAAGTAGATGGAATTTTGCAGCATTTTGTGTTGGAGGCAAGCGAGCTATATCAAATTCTTTTTTAGCTGAAGCTATTTTCCTAAAGTATTGTTCATAACGAAGCACATTCAGGCTGCTTGTGTCGATGTTACCCCCATATAGTGACACAATAACTTTACAGCCAATTTCGACCAATTATTTCTCAATAACTTATTCGGGTGATCCAAAATGCGAACCCCATTCGCATAAGATTTTGGATTTTATGATACTCCTGAAGGCAGAAGATTTACTTTTGCCAAATAATGCACTGGTGGTGTCACATCCTGTTAATGCGTGTACAAAAAGTAAAGCTTTGCAAGCCTCCTCGCCAATAGATCTTTGCATTGCTTGAATGCAGGGCCGTAGCTAGGCGTTGGCGATAGGGGGGGTTTCGAGGTAAAAAAAATATGAAACTGAACTGAAACATTTTATTTTATGATTAACAAGGTTTTACATTACAAATGTACGTTACGTTTTTTTAAACAAAATTTATTTATGACATCTTCAGAATTAATATAAATATCTCTATGTACCGACATTAGAGCTAATCCGTTTAATCGTTCATTTAATATCGAATTTCTAAGCCAAGATTTTAGACGCCTTAAAGTTGAAAAAGATCTTTCTGGTGTTGCCGTAGAGCAAGGCAAAGTTGCTAGTATTTGTAGGAGGTCTTTAATAATTGGAAAAAATGATTCATCCGCTTTTAAAAATGCGTCAATGGCCGTTCTTGGCTGATTATCACCATTAATCCACTTGTTCTGCCACATATGAAGTTCAGCCGAAAATGAATTGAAATTTTTGTCATATAATTCACAAATACGAGGCCTGACAATAAAGTAAGGTCTCCAACACTGCAACTTCGCCGGATCACGCGCTAGGCGAAATCTGGCAACACCGCCGTGTTCCTTGGTTCCCCCACTACCACTTGGCTGCTGGGTGAGGCTTCCCCGACCGCTCAGTCTTGGCTGAGCAGCCGTCAACGATGGAGGTACCCCTCGCGTCAGCGTCCAAGTGCGAATTGCGTTCTGTAATACGTTTTTTGAGTGCGAAAAAGGTGACACCTATTGAAATCCATCGTCAACTAGTTGAAGTTTACGGGGAAAAGTGTATGGACATAAAAAACGTGCGTAAGTGGAGCCGCGAGTTCAATTCCGGGCGCACTAATGTTCACGACGAGGAGAAAAGTGGCCGACCGTCGGTCTCGGATGCGATTGTTCAAGCAGTGGAGGCAGAAATGCTCAAAAACCGCCGTGCGACAATTAGGGACTTGGAAAAGAAGCTTGGAGGAGTGTGTAGCAGCGAAACAATCCGTCATATCCTTGTGAACAACTTGCAGTATCACAAAGTTTCTGCCCGATGGGTGCCGAAACAGCTGACCGAAGACCACATGAAGCGGCGCGTGGAATGTGCGACCAAAGTTGTGGCCCGTTTTGAAGAGGAAGGCGATGATTTTTTGGAAGGGTTTGTTACGGGGGATGAAACGTGGGCTCATCACTACACACCCGAAACAAAGGAGTCGTCCAAACAATGGCGCCATAGCGATTCTCCGAAACCCAAAAAGTTTAAGGCGACACTGTCAGCCGGCAAGGTGATGGCTACGGTGTTTTGGGATCGCCACGGGGTATTGTTGGTGGATTTCATGCCAAGGGGAACCACTATCAATGCAGCAAGGTACTGTGAGACCCTGGAAAAGCTTCGTCGTGCCATAAAAAACAAACGCCCGGGATTGCTGAGCAAAGGAGTGAAATTTCACCACGACAACGCGCGCCCGCACACAGCCAACGTTACCCTTGACCTGCTCAAGAAATTTGGCTGGGAAATCATCGATCACCCTCCCTATAGTCCCGACGTGGCCCCAAGTGACTACCACATGTTCCCCGCCCTGAAAAAACATCTCGGAGGGAAGAAGTTTGATAGTGACGCGGAGGTTCAGAAAGAGGTCAACACCTGGCTGCGCGAGGCGGACGGAGAGTGGTATTCTGCCGGCATAGACAAGTTCATCGTGCGGATGCGCAAGGTGTTGGAAAAAAATGGCGATTATGTAGAAAAGTAGCCAAGACCTTGGCCTTTCCAACGGTGTATCGCTTTTTGTAAATAAATGTCATTTTCTATGAAAAAAAATATTGGAGACCTTACTTTATTGTCAGCCCTCGTATGTTCAAATATTTCAGGTTTAGCTTTAGCTCTCAAACATTTTTCTGGTATGAGTAACTGTAAATGGGAAATTAATTTGTGATGTTCAGAAAAACGATCTTTTAATTCAACTATAACATGGTCAATGAATGGAATGTACAAATTTCTAAGATAGTATTGTTCAGCGTCTTCTGCCGGAGCGTTTCCACGTTGAGTTTGGCGACTTACCGTTCTAGGTTTTCTAATTTCGCCACCCATATTTATGACAAGCTTTTCTGCCTCTTTATAAATATTATTAAAGGATTGGTCACATGTGTCTCTAGATGACTGGATCGATTGTGTTATTAAATCGACGTGCTCGATACATGCTACCAGATCTACATTAACTTTTTGGAGATTTTTTGTTAAATTATAGGTATAGCTAAATATTTTATTTAGTATTAAAAGAGCGATAATAAATTCGCTAGTTGTAATGGTGGACGCAAGTTGTAAAGCCTGAACTGCGGTATCTCTATTAGATGTCTCTTGAAGAGACTGAAGAGCTTCAACTATGTCTTCATATAGCTCTACAAATCGAGCAACCGATTCGTGCTTTTCTGTCCAACGTGTCTCGCACAGACCAAGCAGTGTTTTGTGACGTTTATTGTCACCTTTATTGGCTTTATTATTTATAATACCATTCAAACTGTCGATTCGTAATGCTGACATTCTAAAAAAGTTTATAACCGATTTGATGGTTCCTATGCAATTTCTGACTATAGGAATTTCACATGAATGTGCAATTACTAAATTTAAAGTATGAGCGCTGCAATGTACAAATTTTGCACGAGGGTACTTTTCGGAAATAAGACTTCGTACGCCTCTGTATTGGCCACTCATGACGGCAGCACCATCATATCCTTGGCCTACAATACAATTTAAATCTAAATCAAACTTTTTTAAAGTTGACAAAATAGTATTTGTTAAACCTAATGCCGTTACATCATGAACTACGACAAAACATAAAAAATCTTCCCTAACTACTTCTTTCTTGCTATCCACATATCTGATGCACAATGCGAGCTGTTGCTTTCTAGATATATCTTGAGTCTCGTCGACTAAAATAGAAAAATATCGTGCTATTTTTATTCTTGATAAAATGGACTCTTGAATTATATCACCACATATTTGAATTAGCTCATTTTGAATGGTGGGACTTGTGTACATACTTTTAGAACTATGGGTCTGTAGATGGTTTAAGAGATATGAATCACCACCAGTTGCTCTATATCTTAACAGAGCTCTAAAATTGCCATCATTATGTGTAGGTTCATCAAGTCCAACGGGGCCAGAGTCATCTGTACCCCTTAAAGCCAGTTCTTGTCGTCCACATACCAAAATTGTTTCAACAATAGGTTTGAGTTTTTTCCTATTTTCTTTCGCTTGGCTTTCCCGCGCCAAGTCCAGCATGCTCCCGACGTCTAAGGCCCTTCCTCTCACTATGGATGTAAAATTTTCGGCTTTAAGGGTTGCGTTTATGTGGTACTGATTTTTTTGATGCAATTCAAAGGTCTCCTTTGCTTTCTTCCAGTTTGAAAACGGTTTGACTACTAAAGATCCCAGATCCTGTTTGCCTTTTCCACCCACCCGTTGACTAAATAAAACACAAATTTTACATAAAGCGCCTTGTGTTGTTTCAGAATATGCCAACCAGTTGTAAAGTTTTAACCAACGTCGTTGAAAAGATAGGTGTCTCTTTTCAGACAAGGGAAATTTGTAATTTTCTGATGGTATCCAGCAGTTCGTTAAAACTTCTAATTTCAAAAAATCATCTGAAGGTATATCTTTTATAAAATTTCCAACATCGAGTGAATTACATTCGGTTTTCTCTAGTGGGACCTCAACCTCAGTGAATTTAGATGAATGCATAGAAGAGGGTGAGCTACAAGAAGGTGAACAAGGCGGATAATTACTTCTTGATTCCGAAGGTTTACTTTCATTTATACCATCTGCATCTGACTTATTTTTTTTGTTTCCGATGAAACTAAAGATAGACGTTTGTTGAAGTCGCTTCATCTCTGTGGAAAAAGAAAAACTGAATAGGCCCTCATTGGGTTCTTTGATAAAGTTTAATTTAAATACCTACAAATACATATTTTATCTAAAACCTCTAAAATAAACTAGGCTGCCAGTATTTGACAATTTAAAATTTGCATGAAGCATGAATATGAAATAGGTATAAGCGACATTTTCTTCATTCTGATTGAAATGTAAGATTTTTATGCTTACCTAAATAATCTAGCCAAACCACGCCAACACGAACACCAAACAATGCAATAATATTTCGTGTTGTCTCCAAGAGAAATGTAGGTAGCCAGGTAGCTAACGGACAACGGTAACCGGTAACGGATGTACGAAGTAGACTGCGGTAGGCGCCTACTAGGGGGTAGCTGAGTTATTTGATTAAAAACTGCATTCATCGACAGGCGGGTGGAGAGGGAGAGCGAGACATGGGGGTGGGATAGAAGTGGGTGTTGTGGTTGTGCGAACGCGAAGTAACATAAATATTAGAATTTTACGGTCGTCGGTGATTAGTTAGCTGAAGCAGATCGTTAACTTTGGAATGGCTGCATTCGCGCATTGATTCAAATTTGCAATTATTTGTAGTTTGTTTTTATTAGCGAGTATGTTATTAGTTCAATTATTAGTACCTATAGTAGAGTATGTTTTCTCATAGGGGGGGTTTGAACCCCCTAAACCCCCCCTATATATACGGCCTTGCTTGAATGTCACGAACTTTATCAGATTGAGTGGCAGACTGCATTACAACGTTCTTAGAATGATATAGTAGTAGGATTAAAATATCCGTATCATCAGCTACTACAGTGACATGTTTTTCCTGGGATATGTTTAAAGCTTCTTTGACGATTAGTGTGTCTGCGTCGCCGCCTGCATGAATGACGGAATGACCTCTTTCTTCAAAGTAAAGTATTGTTGTATACGACAGTATACTGAACCCAACGCTACGTTATCGATGCCTCTCAGAAACTATCGATACGGGTAGTTTAAAAAAAAATTAATAAATAAAACGGTTTCGATTTGATTTAGATTTTATTTAAAAAAACTAGGTTTCAGTATAAAAACCTTCGTCTTTATAAAAAATTTTACTTTTAAAAACCAATATAATATTCTTTTTCAGCGTGAAATTTCCTTTAATTTGATATCACACATGATTTTTTGTGATTTTCTAAAATGTTTCATGTTTTTTCAAGATGGCGGCCAAAAAAACAAATTTTGCGCAACAGTACGGATGTATATTTTTAGTATGTTGATTAGGAGCCTGTTACCTACCATTTACAACAAGAATCATTTCTGTTCCAATTAGTTCCACCTCAATGTGTTTTTTTACCTATTTCTACTGTACTAATACCGCAACTTTTAATGAACAGAGAGAAATTCAAGATGTACAATTTATTTGCGTGTTGTTTATTGGTTGTCAACAGTCGGGGGGCAGTTGCTATTAAGTCTGCTGTTTATTTCAATTGTTCCTGAAAATAATTTTACATCATCACAATCTGGCTCAGCAGTATATCATGAACTAACCCCATTTGTTAAGGAAGCAACAGGAATGAATTCTGAAGATGATAGCGAGAAGGATCTAAGCTCCGACGATTCCGTGACTGATCCGAATTTTATCGATTCAACCCTGTCTGACTCCCATACAGAGTTGTCAGGAGATGCCAATCACAATCTCAATAAAAATGTTTAAAAAAATTTTGTTTCCTAGCAAATTAGAGAATAAATCAAGAAATGTCAAAAAATGACAAGGGTTTGCGCATTGATAACATAACGCGAAGTGGCCCTTTTTTCACTTTCCTACGTTACCATGACACCGTGCGCAAAATACTTACGCACTGCGCCGTTAAAGTAAATGCCACTTTGATATATTTCAATACATCGGATTTTACATGGCAAATGCGTAGAAAATATTTCTTTTTTTGATAAATAAAGTAAGTATTATTTCCGGAGGAGTTCCAGATATGGAAATATCACTATCACTTTCATGAGATTCAAATATTTTACGACTTATTTTGACAACTGTCAAATATTTGTATTCTGTTTTATTCATCTCATTTCTATGGCAACGCATGTAAAGCAAGTAAAACACCTTTGAATTTCGCCTCAAAAATATTAAATTTTGTCTCAATCTAATAAAACAGATTGCCCGGTTGCCCAAAAAATATTGTGTATATCTTGTCCGCAAAAATCTTTAACGTAGGGGAGAAGCGGGACCCTACTTTTTTGGACACGGTACTAATTATTTCTGTTAGTAATGTTTATTTAACTTAAGCAGCTAATGTAAATGGGGTAAAACATGGAGGGGCCTATTAAAAACGAATTTATTGCTCCCTCTTCTGGATTGAGCTGATATAGTAGGGGTCAGTGGCGTAACTACCGAGGAGGCAGAGGAGGCAATCGCCCCCGGGCCCGGTTTGCCTAGGGGCCCGACGATTGCAAAATTCCGACGTACGAGACCTGAACTGTTGCTGTATTTTCCATATGTGCAAAATACCATACTTTAGCATTAAAACTACTGTATTTCGTATTTGTATACGGTAGTACATATCAACATAGTTGGGAAGGTTAACGAAAAAAATATTAAAAGTAAATGTATATTCTTTTTTTCAGAATAGGGATAAAAAATGAGTAATGCAACAGTGTCAATAACTGAGTAATCTGACCCTTACTGTTGTAGTTATTAGGAAAGTTTCTCTCTTTTATACCTGACATAACAATAACGGAAAAATAAAGTAAAATTTGTTTTATTTTTAGTACCTACTTAATCTCTTTCTTTGTATTTGTACTGCCTGCCAAGTACAAGTAGACCAACAATAAATATTACCAGTTACGAGTAATACCTTTTACCTGTTGGGCAATAAATTATTATTATTATTATTATTATTAAAAAAAACAAAAACAAGACTGACGTTATTTATTATTTTACAACCACAGCACTATTTTGCGATTTCGTGTTTTTTTTTCTAAGAAGAAATAATTAACCCGTAACTAATGCCATTATCCAACTTTCGGGACAAGTATTATAGGTATGAAATAAAATCGTAAATTTCTTTGAAGATTTAAAAATGACCGTTAAAATTTTTAACGCGCTGGTTATTTTATTATCATGCTACCCTTTATTCTACTAATTGCCAAAAAGGGGCCTTAAAAAAATTCTTGCCTCCGGGCCCAAATTTTGAAGTTACGCCACTGGTAGGGGTAGGTAACTTCGTTAATAAATCTTCTTTGGGTGCTGTTGCAGTCTTCATTCTCAGGAAATATAAAAGTGTTCTTTATTTTAGAAAGATTCTATGCCGTTGTTGTTCCAATTCTCAGGCACATTTTTTTCTGTTTGCTGTGGCTAAATCATATGCCAACTTTCTGGTTTGCAGTTTGTTTAAACCATAGTTGAGTTTGGCGGTCCTTTCTAAATACTGTGCGAAGCTCTTCTCCTCATCTGTAGAAAATATTTGTGTGGAAACATATTTAACTTCGGAAGCTTTTATACTCGTGACTTTCATGTAACGTTGTAAAGACGAACGCGGAATGGCATATTTATCAGCGGTAGTTTTTATTTTTGCTCCTTTCAAAATTTTTTCTTTAGCTTTATATATAATATTTACAGGAATACTTCTCCGTTCTGTCTTTTTCTTATGTTTAAAAGGCATTGTGTCCTGTAATAAAACAACAATACACATATTAAACCTGATATTTGATCTTTGTGGAAATAATAACGAATAATAAATTTTAGGTTATAGGTACACATGCAACAATTTGGTCAAATTATACGAAGACATTCCCCTTCCACATTGAAAACATTTTAACAACAGTGTAAACTAATCACAATGAAATGAGACAAAAACGTCTACGAAAAATACTTACTTTTCGGTATAGAAATATAAAACTTAACCAACACAATAACGTATTCATATATTACACTGCTAATCTCAATCATCAGTACTACCAACGTAAAGACTATAAATCAAGCGCAATGGTGTCATTGTCAACTTAGCGCGGTAAGATTTAAAAGTAAGTGTCAAAGCCTCCCGACTGCCCAAGCGTCCAACCTCTCCCTACTCTAGATTGTTCTGTGTCGGCCGTCGGCGACAGTTTTTGTCATGGTAGATCTCATCGGAATATCATTTTTTAACAACTCTGATAAGCAGTACTCTATGCCGTTGTTGTCACGGCGGTCACTTGCCATATGGCCTGCGGTGAATTGGTTTGACCATCGTTTACGACAATTTCATACAAAAATATACATACATTTTGTTTGTCTCTCGGAAAGTAAAACATTTTTACGTATTTACGTATTAATACGCCAGTTGCGTCTTTACTAATTTTTGCAAATTTGTTTTGTCTGCAGTATCGACGATATGTATTTAATTGTTGGACCGACCAATAGTGGACGTAAAAACGGTCGTATCCCACATCTTGAATTACTTTATTATAAGATGGGGTGTCTTTTATTATACATAAAGAGTGTACCTATTGTATCCTCATTCAAATCGTGTTTTTTGTTCGCCTTACATTTATGTATGCGTAATCCCTTATTCGTAAGTAAAAAAGCTGGTTCGACATCACCATACTGCATTAACCTTTGGGCTTCCAGCCTTCGAACATATGTGGCGGATTGTTTTTCCACTGTCATTTTATTAGTGAGTTCATCTTTTCTACGGCCAATCGTTCGTGGTTTGTAATTACTCCTGGTGCTAGTTTCTGGATTACGGTGGGAGGGTGGACATAGTTCACCTGTACGTAGGCCTCAAATTGCGCCCTTGTACTACCTCCCTGACTAGAGTCGTCCAACCCCGCAACGTCAGTCAAGCCATCCCACACGTGAGATGAACTTGAGGATGCTGGAAAGGGAAGCGACTCTAATCGTAGCCATGTCTGACCTGGATTCTCCCAACATGGATCGTCTTTACCCGTAAGTTTCCGTAATATCTATTGAAAGGTGAGAGCATTAATGATGGTAATTTGTGCACAATGGGGCTGCCATTTACACTGCCCCCTTAGTATCTTTTAGGAGGGAAAGAGCACAAAACGAAATTTTAACGGCACAATTCAGCACAAAACGAGCACAACTCGTGTACAAATTTTCAGTTCGAATTTCAGAGTGGGGGGTGCTGGGGAAATGGTCCCCTAAAGTTGAATTGGCGATATCTCCGAAAGGGATGAAGCACAAAACAAAAATACACATTTTAAGTTCGAACTGCGGAGTGGGGTGGGGGGGTGGGGTAATTTCCACCGCACCACCCATACTTGTGGGAACAAAACGAAATTTTAACGGCACAATTCAGCACAAAACGAGTGTGCAAATTTTTATTTCGAAATTCGGAGTGGTGGGAGGGGTGCTGGGGAAATGGAGCTAGAGCCAGTTTAATTTTTATTGGTGAATATTGAAACCTTTTCTTTTTTTGAACATTTTCCTCTTTGTGACATTGTAAACTTAAAAAAAAAGAAAATATTTACAATCCACAAGCATGGCCAAAACTCATTTTAATTGTTTTACTTATGACCATCTCCCTGGCCATAAGCAGAGAAATGCAAAACTTTGGTATTTACTAGATGGTGTCGAAGAATAATAAAGCATCTAAAGTTACACTTGCTGGGGCTTATACGTATAAGCGCCGTTTTATTATATTGTTAACATATTAAAAATTGACTAGTAAATACATCTGACGTTTCGCACCTACTTGGAGGGCTTATTCATAGAAATTTTCATAACAATTGGAATATTTTAAAAATAGGTTAATGGGGGTTAAATGTGGCTAATTAACGCATGAAATTGAACATGAGATAATATGACATGATGAAGGTTAGTGCCAGATGTTTTGAAAGGCAAAATGCAAAACAAAAACAGCTTACCAAGAATTTAACTCATTTAACTTCGGAGTAGTCACAATCAAACTTATACAAACACCTCATTTTAGAAATGATTGCTATTAAACGACAAAGTGACGCTGTTAATTACCGCACTGGCATCCAAAGTTTAAGTTCCACCTACTTTAATTTAATTGAATAACTTTTCCGTCAAAACTTTATTCCGTTGCAACATCGAAACTTTCTTTCTCCTTCAATTATTAAACCGATAGATGGCATTCTTAGTTTTGCACATGTCCTACAATCCACTTGTTATACACATTATTAAATAGCCATTTTGATATCTATCATGTTAACTTTTCACATATTTATATATATTTTTATATTTTGGTACCACTCCAATTAACTATAATGTTTACATTTCCAAATGGAGGCGACCTTTCCCTCCCAACAAATATCGTTTTTGTGACTACTCTGTGACGGTATCGTACCGCTCACTGCGGTCGGGCAAAAAAACAACTTAATCCCAGAAAATAAATATATAAACAACTAAAGACGTTCATGCGCAATAAATAAATCAAAGAGATATTCAGAATTAATATAAAACAAAAAATACTATTAGTACTACAATTCATGCAGTCCTTTTATTCACGTCGTGGAGGTTGGTTACGGTAAGGGTATCTTCCTTATACGGGTAGTAACGATCCGGTGTAGCTGGCTACGGGACTCGGTACGGGATACTCGGGCGCCAGATTTTACAGGGTTTACTCTCTCCTGGGTTAAGCGGCTGCCACGGAGCCTTCCGGAGAAACGGACTCCGGGGTTGCAGACTGCGGGCGGGTGCAATTACTAAGGCCTTAAAGCTAGGGCAAACAAAGGATTAGTTATACGAACTTGTGATCTACACGGTGCAAAGGAATAAATCAAAACTTTTACTTTAGTACTTTACCTTACCCTCTTAACCCTTCTCACTAGCGGACACCACTCCACCCCTGTACGAACGACACTTTTGGTACTACTCGCTCCAATGGCATTTTTCACTTCTCCCAAAAAAGTCTCTTGGGGTTATCCTCGTATCAACCTGTCCGTTTTATCCGCTCGACCTTGGCCGCTGTTATTTACATTTAATGTATTTGAATTATTAGTAGCTTCGTTACAACTCCAAAGTTAAATGAGTTAAATTCTTGTTACGAAAATTTCTATGAATAAGCCCTCCAAGTAGGGCGAAACGTCAGATGTATTGCCTTGTCAATTTTTAATATGTTAACAATATAATAAAAACAACGGCGCTTATATGTATAAGCCCCAGCAAGTGTAACTTTAGCTGCTTTATTATTCTTCGACGCCATCTATAACCTTCCCAACAGCTAAAAAAATATTATCAAATTTCTTCGTTTGGCATTTACTAATGTCCACGTCTTGAAAATAACTACAACGTTTAGAAAACGATTTTCTAACTAAAATAGAAATTTAATAGAGTGATAAGTTGTAAATGCTATTCGATTTCAAGTTCGCCTTGGTCGAGATTGGTAACAACGCATCTGACAATAAATTGAAAATTTTGTCTATAGTAAGATAAATGATTTTGAATTTATTGCCAGTCTTATCACTTGGTAGGAAAATATTATCAAAAATTAACATTCGTCAGCAAAGTATCGCAAAATCAAAAGATGCAAATCGATGTGGTCACGAAGCATCTAAAAGGTCTTAACGTATTCTATGCGGAATACAGAATTAAGGATTTAGCAAGGCTATGATCACAGCAAATGAAGTTGCAAAGGAAAAGTCGACGTGATATGTTGCTATATCAAAATTCTTTTGGTTATATCTATAAATAAAGGTTATACAGACAATTAAAAAATTCAGCATGTTTGACTATAGTTTTTAGGGATTTTATTTTTCATGTACCGTGCAATTTAGAGGTTATGCGGAGGCAGTGTCTTAACTTAGCGATAAATTTATTCGTTTAGTCGTAGTTTGATTTATTTTATTTATATAGTATTAAGTGTTTATGCAAATACAGCCCTTAAGGCCAAGCATATATGTAATATTGCATTTTATTTTGATTATCAACCGAAAACCAAGAGTGCGCATTCGTAATTGCCCCAAGAGCACGTAGTGCGTACTCTTAGATTCCAGGGGATTTTACATGAAAATCTCTTTTTTTATTTTAGAAAAAATGGCCTCTTACCAAAGAAAATCTAATATTATTAGATTGCACTTTCATCTTTTGACTTTTGCAGGCAATAATGATGAGATATCCAAGGAAATGTCACAATTAAGAATTCCAATTACGCCAGAATTTTCTTTACCAAGGTCTAGTCAAGGTGAAACCAATGACGATCTTTATCAGTGGTGTGGTCCATTTCTCACAAAGGGGTTAGACAGATAAGGCCAATTGTGAACTCACAACCTCCCCTTAGAATTATATTTAAAAACAACAGTAAGTTTATTAAATTGCTGTTAAATTGCTACATGTTTCGAGATACTCCGATCCCATTATCAAGCAAAATCGTTGGAAATGTCCGTTAAAAATAGTTGTATAAAATAATTACATATCTAAAAGTTAACGATATAAAATTACAATGTAAAGCTTAGATATAAGACTCACCTAATTGCGACACATGAAAATTAACAAAATCGAGTTTAAATGATAGGTTAAGAACTGATCTAACTGAACTAGTTCAAATCGCCATAAAATTGATAAAATTTAAAGGGTCCTCCAGTGAGGAACCCGGGTATTGCCTTAAGGGCCAGGGAAATAGGGGGATGAATAAAGTTATGGGGAAATTAAAGGTGATAGCAAGTGAAGGAAATGAATGAATATGGATGACACGATGCGCGCGACCCCTGCGTTACTTTAGCGGACTAGGGTAAAAGCAAAAAGCACTAAGAGTTAAGTATACACAGTGAACAAATAGAATTGGTCTGAAAATCAACAAGCTCATTCAGCAAACCGGGATTCTCTTTGTTGCGTGTGATTTCTAAATTCTCAAGCGTGTTAAGTAGAGGGCCCTTCCTGCATTTATGCAAAATATGAAAATCGCTGCTACGATCAAAACAATGACCAGTATTAAGAACGTGTTCTGCAAACGCAGATTTGCGGTCCAGGTTATTGTTGGTAATACATTTAGAATGTTCATTAATACGGGTAGCAAAGGATCTCCCTGTCTGTCCAATATAGAAGGCTGTGCACGATTGACAGTTCAATTGATAAACGCCGGAAGAGTCTAAAATGTGGGTGCTGTCTTTATTTTTGACAATGGATGAACGTAGGGTGTCAAAGCTGGAAAATGAGATCTTGATGTTGTGATGTTTAAAAATATTTTGGATAACATGCGAAATTTTGGGGTAAAATGGAAGAGATCTGTATACGAAGGTGAGTTTTTCTGGCTTGGTGGGAAGGAGAAGGGTAGGGTTGATGGAGTTTTTAATTTTCTGAGCCAAGCTGTCCACTAGGCGAATCGAGAAACCGTTGTTGTGAGCTATTTGTTTAATAACGTTATATTCGTTGGTGAAGTGTTGGGGGGACATCGGAATGTTAAATAATCTGTGAATTAAAGAATTAAGGCCGGCCAACTTGTGAGAGAAAGGATGGTCTGAATCTATAGGAATCAAGTTGTCCGTGGTAGTCGGTTTCCGGTAGATGCTGAAGGCGATGTTGAAAGGACTGTTATGAAGACACAAATCTAGGAAGGGGAGCTTGGAGTTGGTTTCTTTTTCTAGAGTGAATTTGATATTAGGGTGTATGATGTTGAGATCATGTAAAAAGACATTAGTATCATTATCAGTGCCCGAATGGACACAAATAATGTCATCCACGTATCTACCCCAATATATGATGTGGTCTTTAAAAAATTTATTTTTAGAAATGAAGTTGAAATATAATTCTAAGGGGAGGTTGTGAGTTCACAATTGGCCTGACGATCTTTATTTTACACCAGGCTCAGGTAAGAAACAAAATTAATTAGGTAAGTTGTATTTCTTACGTAATATATAATTTTTGAAGACACAAATGATGGTGATGCACCCACAAATTTAATATCAGAAGAAAATACAAAGAAAACCAATAAAAAAGAAATTCTAGAAAATATTTAGATCTTAAACCGAGAACTTTGTCATTTCCACACCATCCGGCTTTTGTTGTGTTTCTGTGCATCAGATACGCTGACCAAATTAATGATAGCCCATCCTGTGCCAAAAAAAGTTATGAATGCAACTAAGCGAAAGAGAGTGGGTAAGAAGTCTGAAGTTTTAACCAGCACCCCCTTCAAGGAAGGACTTGTGGCTAAAGATGAAGAAAAAGAGGCAAAAGAGAATAAAGTAAAAAATAAAGTTAAAAAGCAAATAGGAAGAAAATCTGCCACAAAAGGTGGAACTCATGGAAACGTGTCTAAGAAAAAAGTGTTAGTTAAAAAGGTTGAAAATAATGTTTCTGAGGAATGTCCAGCTTGTACTGAGACATACTCGGATCCACCAGAAGTTGACTTGGTTCAATGTTCAACATGTTTACGAGGGTTTCATGAAATCTGCACATCTTACGAAGGGCTAGGAATATTTGTGTGCGACTTCTGTAACGAAAACCGGCTAAATTAAGCATGCGTACTCTTAGAATAGTACCATGCGTCCTCTTAGTTCATTGGTATCCTAAGAGTGCGCATAAACAAAGAATACAATTTTGTTAATTTTCTCCTACCATTTTGAAGAAAAATATTTAGTTTCATGTTCTCTTCCATAAATATATAGTTCTTTGTCGCATTGTATTGCTTTATTTGAAATTTAATACCCAATTTGTGAACTACAGTTGATTGAAAGTTATGTGCGTACTCTTGGGCACCTTTCCCCTACTTCCGTGTAATGGCACATGTGATTAAAAATTATAATAACCTTACGTTACATTACAAATTATAAGTATTTGTGTTACCTTGATGCCATGTTTCATAAATTAATTTTACTTTAAATAAAGCGACATTTGTTGTCATAATTTGGATAAGATACATTTTTTTTGGGGCATCTTTTATATTATTGGAAATATGAAAATGGGATAGTCTAGGAGCCCACGACACTAAACCTGTCATGATAGGTCTCCCTATAATACATATAATTCGTCATGTCATTCATAGGGGAACACAAAATGGCCCTACTGCCATGTCAGGGACCGGTCAACCCTAAAAAAATAAAAAAAATATTTTTCTAGGTTTCTGGCATGTTAAGTCTCCCCGTATTCTGATTGTTCCTCGAGGCAGAGGAGGAGTAGAACTATACGAAAAGGTAGTGCTGCCAGCCCCCTGATAAGGCGCATCGGTTGCTGCCGAGAGATAAGCGACACCTCGCACCCAGGTGTCTATCATCATCGATCTCCTCAAAAAACCAAAGTTTATCTGAAAGATCATCAATTTTTATGTAAGAAAAACCACCTCTGCCTTTTCCAAACAGTGGAGAAAATGGCGGCAGCAGCGTTTGAAAGTCGCCCTCCGCGCAACCGAATTTGGCGTTTCAATTCGGTTTTACCAGCAATCGCCCGGTTCTTTTCGATTTGTATTATTGGAATACGCCTGCCACTATCACGAACAATGAATTTTAGGTGTCGTTGATTGTTTAAACAAATGAAATCGCATATTTTATGTCATATTTTTCGATTTTTCAACCGTTTTCAATGTGTTTTTTATACTTTCTTATGTCTTTCGTTACATTTCAAAGTAAATTACTTCTCTTCGGTGAAAAAATATGAAGTGTCATTGTTTCAACGAATAAGATTCCATAAATTATTCCAAAGTCGGGGATTTTTCAGCCATTTTTTGGTCATTTATGATTTCTCGTGGCCCATACAAATCTCTTCCGCTTTATGTCTTTAAATAAAGACTACCTGAAACATGCAGATTTTTTGGCTATATATTTTTAGCAGAAATCGGGTTTTCGACCCTACATTGTAAGAGTCTGTGCTATTCAAAACGGTCATAATAAAAAGGGGGGAGGGCGCTAAGGGCTTAGACGTTATACGCTTATACCTGCTCAGTGGCTCAGGTTCGTAACGGTCGTGTCGCTGCCCGTTTTTGAAATCTTACATCTCTCTAAAATGCGTTGTTTTGTTTGCAAAAAGTGTGGCGATGTTACGAAATTTACTGAGAGAACATTAGACCAATGTCTAACTATTGTCGCGTACCGAAGAAAGAAACGTTTCAAATACGGCAACGGCAACAATATCTGAAACCACGACGACCTCCACACCCGCGGTCTTGCAAACCGTGAATCCATCGACGTCACCGTCTGCATCTTCACCAACAGCGATGGAAATCGAGGAACCGGAGGCATATTTACACATCCTCCTATACAACGGCACCAGGGTGCTGAAATCTGTTAGTCTTTGTGGCGTACAATTGAGCTATAAACGCTCACTGATTTAGGCACCTCCGCGAATTGTTTAACTTATTTTAACACTTCCAGGTAAAATAAACCAGCCAGAGTAAAATAATATAAACACATGTTGAAATAATTAGTTATTTATTTATTTAAAATATTACTGCGATTGTATGGTATGTACGTCCCCGTAAGTTGAACCATATGGAAAACTTTTTTATTATTAATTTTAAGGAAAAAAGGTATTCTACATAAAATGTTCGGAATGGTCCAAAACTCAAAATACAACCATCAGATATCAATTTTTTCATTCGTATACGAGGTTTGTCAAAAAATGTGATTTGTGATTGTGAAATGTGCAAGTAAAATACTCCTATTTCGAAAATTGTTATAAAGAAAAGTTGGTCAGAATTGAAAACTACGTTCAGATATGCAATCATATCCATTTGTATTAAAAAATAAGTTCTTATATTTTTTGGAACTTTTCTCTACAATAATTATACATATTTACATTTTAGTTTTATTTTAGAACGATATTTGATGACAAAATATTACTTAAATCGACATGGTTAAATATTTAAAGCACAGTTTTTAATTCTAAATAACTTTTTTTTATAATATGTACATTTTGATATTGTCAAAAATGAAGGTACTTTACTGTTGCGTAAAATTCATATTTTTTGACCAACCTCGTATAGGTACGACTGAAAAAAATGAATACCTGATGGTTTCATTTTAAAAGTTTTAGATCATGCAGAACTTTTTAAATCAAGTTTTTTCAGTACGTGTTTCTACAGAGTATTTTTGTATCCATTTGCATTCGCTTTCATAGTCGTCCGAAAATTTTGTTTTTACTTCCACAGTATATTTATCTTCATTTATAATCGTACTTAACACGATCTTACACGCTGGAGCAACACGATGTGAAAGGGACTTTATGTTTTTAACATATTCCTCCTCCATTGTGGCGTATAAATATTATAACAAACGTGCACTTAACTCTATTAACAACTAGGAACGGAAATATAACTGCCAAATTCTTATACGTAAGGTGTACCTATGCATGCGCACGCTTGCAGTGATTTCAGCTCTCGGAGAGGTGCCTAAATCAATGAGCTTTTGTAGCTCAATTTGTACGCCACAAAAACTAACAGATTTCAGCACCCTGGTGCCGTTGTATAGGAGGGTATGTAAATATGCGAACCGGAGGACCAAAAAATGGCTGAAAAATCCCCGACTTTGGAATAATTTATGGAATCTTATTCGTTGAAACAATGACACCTAATATTTTTTCACCGAAGGGAAGTAGGTAATTTACTTTGAAATGTAACGAAAGACATAAAAAAGTATAAAAAAACACATTGAAAACGGTTGAAAAATCGAAAAATATGACATAAAATATGCGATTTCATTTGTTTAAACAATCAACGACACCTAAAATTCATTATTCGTGATAGTTGCAGGCGTATTCCAATGATACAAATCGAAAAGAACCGGGCGATTGCTGGTAAAACCGAATTGAAAGGCCAAATTCGGTTGCGCGGAGGGCGACTTTCAAACGCTGCTGCCGCCATTTTCTCCACTGTTTGGAAAAGGCAGCGGTGGTTTTTCTTACACAAAAATTGATGATCTTTCAGATAAATTTTGGTTTTTTGAGGAGGTCGATGATGATAGACACCTGGGTGCGAGGTGTCGCTTATCTCTCGGCAGCAACCGATGCGACTTATCAGGGGGCTGGCAGCACTACCTTTTCGTATAGTTCTACCCCTCCTCTGCCTCGAGGAACAATCAGAATATGGGAGACTTAACATGTCAGAAACCTAGAAAAATATTTATTTTATTTTTTTTATTTTTTTAGGGTTGACCGGTCCCAGACATGGCAGCAGGGCCATTTTGTGTTCCCCTATGAATGACATGACGAATTATATGTATGAACTTTGGGAGACCTATCATGACAGGTTTAGTGTCGTGGGCTCCTATACTAGGAGATTGTGTGTTATGAAAATACATAATTAGCATTTTAGAATTCTCATTCAATAAATATTTTTTTCAATTTCCAATTACATTAAATTACATACAATTTTGATTAAAACTATATAATTCATTATACACTTTTCTCTTTAAGTAATTTATAATTTTAGAATCCGTTCGCCATAACCTGAGTTGAAAGGAGTCACTGACGACAAAGTAATATTGCAATTGGAAAGTGGTTTAGAAGCAAACCATACATAGCAAAAAATGAAGAGGTCAGTAGTACCAACTCCACGAACAACGAAGCGACGGAGAATCCAGAAATCTGTTCAGAGAACATTGGCACACATACGTTGACCTAACTTGTTTACTCCATTTTGTCGTAATTATCCTGCAGATAGCAGTTTTAGTAATATAGTTTAAATTCTGTTTTAAGAAACGCAGAAAGCCATGAAGTTTTTAATGTAGTAGAAAATGTTCAGTTTAGTGACAATGCCATAGTTTTAGATGGTAGTTTTAGTCTTGTAAAGTCCCAACTCTCTTGTACCAAATACAAAAATCAATGAAGTTTTGAATCGATCACAAAATATTCAAATCAGTGAAACCAAAGTAATGAAAAGCAGTAGTCAGCGTGAAGCGACTAAACTACAAAATCTTAAATATTGGACGCTTCATCATAACGTTACTCACACTGCAGTAAATGATTTACTTCAACTTCTAAGGGATTGGCTTCCTTACGAAAACATTTTCAAAGGAAATTAACTGATATTGAAGGAGGGCAACTGTTTCACTTTGGAGTTGAAATACCTACTTAAAGAAATTGAGAGAGCTATATCCACTCCTACTAAAAAAGTTATTATTGACCGCTATTGCGGTTTAAATAATTTGATTACATTTACAGTTGGGACGACCTTCCAACTAGTCATAGCTGGACCCATCAGTTTTGACCAATAGGTTAGATTGACGGACTTGAGAGTGAAGTATTTATTTTCCTTGTTTTGTGGAGAGAAAAAGTCACAACATTTTAAATCCATACATACAGGAAGTTCAAGTCTTAGAGAAGAATGGTATAAAATACAATAATGTACAATACAATGTAAGAATCGGTTGCATTGTAGCAGATGTTCCTGAACGTAGTTATATTAAAAGGATAAAAAACCAAAATGCATATTACGGGTGTGAAACGTGTAGAAAAGGGAAATGGAGGAAGGGAGTGACTTATATAGATCTTGAAGATACAGACACATCTTTTCAGGAACAAACATACCCAAATCATCACGATGGTTTTATACCTTTGACATCTCTATTGATATTGCATTGATAAGTCAAAGTTCCAAGTGACTGTATGCATTTATGCTGTTTAGGGGTTATGCGTAAAATGTTTAAAATGCGGACCGAACAGTTACCTCATAAATTAAGACCAAAATATATAAAAAGTCTCTAGTCGTTTATTAAATTTAAGGGCAGCACATCCTTCCATTTTTGAAAGGAAACCTCGCGATCTAGAAAAGTTTAACTTTTGGAAGGCTACCGATTTATCGGTTGTTTTTGTTAATATGTTGGCCCAGTTGCTTTAAAAGGTTGTTTCAGAAAAACATTTTGAGCACATTTATGTTATTCTATACGGCAATATACATATAATATAATAAACAGGTAGTAATTGGTTAGAAGAAAAAATTTTTTAGAATGGTATATCATTATATGTCAGTGTACATGTTTACTTTACGCTTGGTTGATTCGTAGTCAGCTTCTTCCGAAAGTTGGTGTACTTTTAAATGGTTACAATTGTGTGTATAATTAGCATTTGGTATTGTAGGATGTTGGTTATTTTTGCTTCTTCGTTAAGAGAGATTACAACTTGTACCTAAACTTAGTTGTAAGTAAATATAATCTTAATAAATTCTTTCTTTTTGATAATTAATTTGTACGCATAAGCAGTAATGACAGAAGTATTATATTATAATATATTGATTTCTAAATCAGACTTATACCAGAGCGGGTAGAATACACAGGGTCTCTACTACAATAATTTGTATCAGACTTTTCTCCTATGTGTTTTCAAAAGATACATGTGTATACATGGTGAGAATTGGCCGATTCACCATAGGGATTGCAATGTAAAAATATTAATATTCGATTACTTGCTTCCCTAATTATTTTAGACAATTTACTGAATATACTTCTGAAACTGATTTTTGTAGGATTAGATATTGCAATAAGCTGATGGAGATTACCACCCTTCATTTTGTTGATGAATTAACGGAGGATTGTGTATCGTTGCAAACTAAATGTTTGTTAAAACGATGTTCATTTCTATCATAAAAATTTAAAATATTGTATTCAAATATGTAATTCGTAACAGGGTATGAAAAATTGTTGTTTTTTAAATAAAATCAACACTTCATTTTCAACGAACTTCGTTACTTAATTCAATATTGCGCCCGTCGTTCGGTCCGTGCGTTCGTCCCATGGTTCCCAGTGTGATAGAGCAAAGTTAAACAATGGATTGTATGTGAAATTTTACGCTGATTTTGATATCTCTAATACACTTTTCGATATAATCGACATAACCAAATTTTGACTTTATGAAGACATAAAACATGGATTCTATACGTTTTACGCTTATAAAAAAAGTCAATGTCCGTAATTCCATAGTAAATATTCATTTGTTTCAATGACTGCACACGCGCTATTGTTAACTTTTCTGCAACCCCATGGATTTCAACTGGTTTTTATTTAAATCGATTTTTCATTTACATTGTGTATTATTATATTAGTAGATGTAGAACACTTAGAAACATGCTTCTTTAGTCTATCAAGAAGTCCTTGCATTTCGGCATTACACTTTTTACATACTGCCCTAATTCCTGTTTTGCTAGTAGGGAAGGGGAGACTTAAAATTCCAAAGGTAAAGTAAAATAAAATATTTTTGTTAATCAAGATGGTAGCGTATAATTTATAATACAAAGATAACAATGATGAAATAATCGTGTTATGTGATATAGTTTCGGCATCAAAGTGACATCCAGCTTTCTTATACTGTTAGCTGTCCCAATGTTGCCCCCCCCCCTCTTAGGCGCCGCCCCAAGCGGGGAAGTGACCTAATTCCCAATATCAGAGATCGCGTGCCTATTGTGGTTTTCCTTAATTAGTCCGTTTCCCAGTGTACAGCCATGCCGTTATCAAAGAAACGTAAAGCCCAAGCTATCGAAGAGGAGTTCGAGTCGGCGTCAGCTGCTTCAAATACATCAATAGCCTTGGATGCCATGTGGCGTTATGTGGATTCAATGGAAAAAGTCGCCTCGTCTGTTGCCACCAGGTTGCAGCCCTCTTCGAGTTCGGCGAGTGAAATTCGGTGGGATGAGCATGGATATGATAAGACACAGCTTTCGACGTTTGATTCGAAAGAAGAAAGTTTTGCAATAGAAATTCGTTGTTCATTTCCAAGGCGTATTGATTTTGGTATGCGATTTGAGAAAGCTGCAGAATGTAAGTCAAATTATTTTCCCTCTTATGCTAGTTATGCGCGAACTAAATTGGCTTATTTAAATCGTTTAAATAAACATTTTACAGTGATTGAACTTGTCAGTGTAATTTCCCGTGGTATTGTGTGCGAAAGAACGCGTGATGAAATCAAACAGATCAAAAATTCAAATGGTTGGAGAATAAAAATAACTCGGCTTACTGTCGCTACTGTTACAAATCTTTAAAAGGTGGGAAAGCATATTTGGTTAGGCATTCTGAGACCGATTTTCATAAACAAAATGAACAAAAAATAAAAGGAGCCGTTTTTGCCTTGCTTGAGTTAGTAAAGGCTGACGCTGAAATAATTACTAATGAAATTCTTAGTAATATAATTAATTTATTGGGTTTTGCATCGGAGATAACGCTTCGGTAATGATGGGTCAAATCAATGGCGTAAAAGCTAAATTGGAAATTTAGTACCCAATGTGTTTGTGATGCCCTGTATTTCTCACACTCTCCATTTATGTGCGTCAAAAGCTTGCTCGAAGCTTCCGGAGGAACTGGAGAATTTTGTCCCGAAACTTAATTACTTTGCACACAGTGCCAAACGACAAAGAGAATTTAGGAATTTCAATCATTTGCGAATTTGGAACTATACACACTTTTAAGACCATGTCAAACGCGGTGGCTATCTCTACAAATGGCAGTCAACAGAATATGTGAGTGGTGGCCGGCACGAACTCTCTATTTCCAGGCCGAAGTAATGGAGGGGGTGTTGTTAATTAAGTTAATTGAGAGTTTCATGGCAATACAATATTTTATACAATTACTACACAATTACACCCTGTAAATAAACTTTATATTACAATAATTCGTATCAATGGCCCCCCTAATTGGTAATTAATAGAAAAAGGGGGTTAGCTAATGTCTTGGCGATAAGTGTAATGAATGTATTTAAACCATACTAATTTCGCAAACAAAGTCATTTAAATCGATAACTATCGAGAATGGGTATAGGTAAGCCTTAATAAAGTGCCATTATTTAAAATAACTAGGTAGGTATAAAGGTATAATAGAACAAGTCATGTAGTCTAAAATTACTTATCCGCGAAAATATGCGGTTTTGGTGTGTTCTGGGGCGGGGTGGTATATACCATTCGGTGCCTACACAAACTTTTTCCCATGATGAAAGACTGAAACAAGTTTTCAGGGGAGTGGTGAGGTATGAGTGCGAATCGACTTCAATTTTGGTTGCTTCTTTGCTCGTCCTTCCCTTACGCATTATTTTACTGTAGGTACTTAGTAGTAACTACTTTCCTAATATCACCGTGTTGTAAAAGCTTCAGTTTTATTTTATATTTACTTTGTTGTATTTTTTGTGCAAAACCATTAGCTAAAATCGCCGTGTTGTAAGCTTTAGTTTGTCAGTTTAATGGAAAATATGGAATTCTGTCGAGATTACCAAAGTGGCAGGTGTTCCCGTGGTGCCAGTTGTCGGTATTTACAAGTTTCCAGACCCGAAGAAGGCCTTTTACGAGAACATAGGTGTGCTGAATCCTCCACGGTAGGAGAAGAGATGCACAGGGTTTTTTTTTTCAAAAAAAATTTGACGGTGCACAGCGTTTGAGAAGGGAACAATGTCAACGAGGATATTCGTGTAAATATATTCACAAAAAGCGTTCCACAATTCCTCCTTCCAAGATTTACATGCCGTGCGTAACGGTTATATCTACAGGGAATTTGTCGTGCTTTAATTCGTGTAATCATACAATTTGCCTACAATGTGCCACTCTTTTGCAATCGATGGAAGTGTATCCGCAGAGGGGCATAACGCGTTGCCCTCTTTGCAGAAATCGTCAAAAATTATAGACCCATTATGTTAATTTTTTTTTGTATTGTAATTGTACATAGTTTACCAATTTAATAAAATTTATAAAAGATATGTACCCTCTCCAAATAAAACGTCATCTTATGAAAGCAGTTATAACACAAGTGCGGGCAAGGTTAATATTAGTATGAAGACCCGATAAAAAAAGGTTGTTTTTCGTATAGCGATTTCGCGCCTTGCTCCAATTGTCTAGATTTTATGGCGAAAAAATACTTACATCTGGCACCATATGAAACACGGTTGCACTTGCACCACTGAGAAAAGGACGTCCTTGGACGATATTAAAAGTAAGAGAGCTCCTTTGAATGAAAGTGCAAGTTTGTTGTTCCAATTTCGAGGTCATAATTTCTCCGAGGCATTTCAAAAAGAAGTAGTGTCCGCATTTCGTTTAGATGAGGTTTCTCAAGAATGCAAAGGAAGTCGTAACGGCTACAAGAAACCTTTGTGAAACGTACGGCCGAAGATGTACGTTTAAACTTCAAAATTCCTTCCCTTCCCTTAAAAATTGGTCACCACTTGAGGAAATGTATAGCGATTGAAATGGGAACTGCGCTTCGAAGTGGCAACATGCAGGGAGCAGAGGAACTTCGTAACTTGTTGGAGTTAATCAACCTAGAATGGTCGATGAGGATATCTTCAAATGCGCTGGCATCATTACACAAAAAAAAGTTAAACGCAACCCAACTGCTACCACTAACCAGCGATCTGATCAAATTAAATTCGTACCTCATTAACGAAATAAAATTGCTCAGAGTAAAGGTTCGTACTTCTTGTAACAAGCAACTTGGGGGGGGGGGGCTCGCTTCCGTCACACTATGCAGGATAATATTGTTTAATAAACGAAGATCCGGAGAAGCTTCTAGGATGACATTGGAGAACTATTCTACGAGGCCTTCGTGGAACGAGCAGGCAACAAGCGAATTCAAAGATAGATTGGCAGTCGTTCAAATAATTGGAAAGCGTAACAGAGTGGTACCGGTAATTATACCAGAAGATGTTAAAGTAGCAATTGATACCTTAATTAAAACCCGTGAAGAAGGTGATATTTCTCCCAATAATTAATACGTATTTGTTCGATCCGTGGCATCCAGTCAAATAGATATTTGCATGGCCACCAATGTTTGAGGAAAGCCTGTCAAAATGCCGACTTGGAGTGTGCTCAAAACATTACCAGTACCAAACTAGAAAGTATATGGCAACCGTGTGTCAGATATTTGATTTAAAGGAGTGACTGGTTGGCAAGGCATTTAGGTCACGATCTAACAGTCCACAGGGACTTTTACCGTATGCACGAAAGTGCCATATAATTAATCAAAGTCAGCAGACTTCTTTTGGCAGTTGAATCTGGCAAAGCAAATAGATTTGTAGGTCGACAACTGCATGAAATCAATGTGGAGGGTAAACGGATATCCATTTCAAAATGATTTTAATACCATTTTATTTTAGAGTTACCAGATATGGAAGAGGACGAGATGGAATAGTCGATACAATACATGAAGGAAAAGGTGAGACAAATAATACTGATGTGACAGATTTGACAGATGAAGATGTCAATTCTGGGAACGATGAAAGTGATATAAGTGAAGGTAATCTGCATATTGACTTTTTATTTTCTTTTTTAATTACATAAAAAATACAGAATTAGTTGCATAATGTAGGTAATGTAAGTATGTTTTACTGCTGTGCAACTAACTCAAAAAGTTAAAATTGCATACTTTTCAAGTCACACTTTCAAAAATCATAAAGTTAATTTAAAAAATAAAATTAAAGCAAATCGCACATGTTTCTAGATTGTTTTGCACCTTATAGGTCTACCCACTTTACAAAGAATAAAAACAAAAGGAGGAAACTCACTTCTATAGGTGTATTGAATTATATATTATTTTGATTGAATTTAATAAGAAATAATTGGATTGCTTTCTGCATAAATGAACCAACCCACAGAAGTTGAATATTTGAGGTTACTTCAGTAGGTGAAGCTGCATAGCACTAAAATCATTTTGCTAAATAGAACCAACCCATTTTCTCAAGCGTGCGCCAATCCAACCAACATTTCACTTTAAACTATATTCTAACCTGCAGAGCAAAATGATCACGTGTGTACTGGATGAATAATTACAGTCACTTGCAATGTGACGTGAGCCGCGCTACAAAGCGGTTGATGGTGATAGTTAATAACGTTTTTCAGTCGTTATAGTTCTGTTCGTGTTAATGATTGCATCTTGTGCAAGTGAAAAGCCTAACAATGAATAATAATAATTACTCTAGAGGAAAACTACTAGTGCAGCTAGTTATGCGAGACAACTCAAACGTTGCAAAACAAGAAAGTGAGGTTAGTTTTAATGCCATAGCGATTACTAATGATTTACTAATATTGTTGTTGTAACCGCTTTAAAGCGTAATTCCGAAAATGAGAGAAGTTTTGAAAAAATGCAGATCCGGAGGTAGCAGAGCAGAACACGAACCAAGACATGATACAGCCAGAAATATAGTGTAGGAGCATGTGCACCATTTATAGTGGTCGTGTGAAAAATTACTAAATATAAAAAATTAATCTATAAACTTCAGTTAATGGATTTATTGGTCGATGAAATATTGATATCATCGAATGAATCGAGTAAAAATTATAAATGCGTATGTATATGAACGTATAACATATTATAAACATACAAGAGTGGATATAACATTAACGATGAATTTTGAACATATACGTATAGTACAGCGTGTCTCACGGTGATCACCCATTGGAATATTTCAGAAACTACTATGATCTCAACTTTGAAAATTTGGGTAATGGGGTTTTTGGGCATGGCCTCCTCAAATAAAATAATGGCGTCTACGTAACACTTCCGGTTTTTCCGGAAATGACACCAACTTTGTTATTTTAAATATAACACCCTATATATTATTCCGATTTTGGATTCTACGTAAAATTTTAAGTGGACTTTCATCAAGTTGTCTTATTCCTAAAATTAACCGTTTCCGAGATATTTAATTTTTTTAATAAAAATTAAAATAAACTACTTAGCTTAAAACCATGTGAATTCTACAGCAAGAAAGATAAAGGAACCATATTCATACGAGAGATAGCTGGACCCCTAAGCTTCCCATCCATACTTTCAAAGTGGCTTAATTGCATACAGGGTGGTGGAAATTTAATGCCGAGTTTGGTTAACTTCAAATCATCATAGGTTGGTTTTTTCAAATGGTACATCCTGTATGTTTCGTCGTAGTCTGATGCAAAATTTCGTTCTCTTTCGAACGGTACCATGGTTCCCTATACCTATCTCTTCTAGTTTTTGAGATATCTACTATTTTTTTGTGCAGTCAACCAAGGCCATTCAATTTCTTGCCAAATAGCTTAGCAGAACTTCAAAACAAACGACTGTTCTATCACTAGTTATTAGTTGTCTGTCTAACACCAATAGTGACAGTTGAATTGAATACTATTTATTAAAAAAATAGAAAACAACAAACGTATTCAAATGCAGACAATCTAAATATTATTTAGTCATTGAGAATGTAACAAGATAATAAATAGAACTTGCAGAGTGCAGTTCTATCTGTTATTACATAATAATTATTATTCTCGTTCTTGTCACTGATACATTTACTAATTAATTATTCAATATTTTTTATTATTAGATCATATTTGACCGATGATGGTAGTAACATTTGTAACTAACTTCTTAAAATTCTGGTAAAGGAGGGTCTCTCATTAAACACTCTGCAAGTTGTATTTATTATCTTGTTACATTCTCCATGAATAAATAATAAATTTAGAATACCTGCGTTTGAATAAGTGCTGTTTTCCATTTTTTTGATAAATAGTATTCAATTCATTTGTCACTAGTGGTGTTCCACTGACAACGTGACAACTAATAACTGGTGATAGAACAGTCGATTGTTTTGTAGTTCTGCTAAGCCATTTTCGCAAGAAATTGAATGACCTTGGTTGACTGCACAAAAAAACAGTAGATATCTCAAAAACTAAAAGAGATAGGTATAGGGAACCATGGTACCGTTCGAAAGAGAATGAAATTTCGCATCAGACTACGACGAAACATACAGGATGTTCCATTTGAAAAAAACAACTTATGATGATTTAAAGTTAACCAAAGGCATTAAATTTCCACCACCCTGTATGCAATTAAGCCACTTTGAAAGTATGGATGGGAAGCTTAGGGGTCCAGCTATCTCTCGTATGAATATGGTTCCTTTATCTTTCTTGCTGTAGAATTCACATGGTTTTAAGTTAGATAGTGTTTATTTTAATTTTTATTTAAAAAATTAAATATCTCGGAAACGGTTAATTTTAGGAATAAGAAAACTTGATGAAAGTCCACTTAAAATTTTACGTAGAATCCAAAATCGGAATAATATATAGTGTTATACTTAAAATAACAAAGTTGGTGTCATTTCCGGAAAAACCGGAAGTGTTACGTAGACGCCATTATTTTATTTGAGGAGGCCATGCCCGAAAACCCCATTACCCAAATTTTCAAAATTCAGATCATAGTAGTTTCTGAAATATTCTAATGGGTGGTCACCGTGAGACACCCTGTATGTTTATCTGATACTAGATTAATAAGGCTACCAACGCGAACGCGTAGAAAATTAACATTACAACAAACGTGTGTATTACGAATTCTTAATTGTAATGAAGTGTTTCGTGAGAAAAGTATGAGTTGTTTACCAACACATGGATATAATTTTGAAATAATTGGAACTTGTTTAATTTTAAGAAGACAAATGTAGCATGTTCGTAAAGCATTAAAAAAATGGTAATGAATGTATACCATACAGGAAGTATATTATTATATGAAATATGCCACCAGATACCAGTATGGTCACGGTATAAATATACATCTAATCCAGTAACTGAAGAGGACATGGAAACATGGAATATGAAGACAGAAATTGATGTTGATCAATTTAATCATTATAGAGTGGAACTGGCAGATTATTCATATAAATTAAGACGATTGTGTTCTGATATTAAAGATAATTGAAAATTAAATAATTCTGATGTAACATTTGTATAATTTAATCCACACAAAATTATTTCTTACAGTTAAATCAGTAAATTCAACACTGGTGGCGACTTTGTGAACTATTTTGAAGGTGAAATAAACAGGGGGGCGAGGGTACGGTGGTGCGAGTGCGAGGTTTTGCATCTCTGCTTAGTTCAAGGTCACTCCCTAACGGTAACTTTGTAAAGTAAAAATTAGGTGACAATGTGGGGGAAAATATATACAGGGTGTACCAATCTTGCGACAAAGTTCGTTATACGGCTTATTTCAAGAGATATCAAAAAATGTTGTTAAGAAAAATCATAGATGTCTTTAAGCATCATATTTCTAAATTATGTTGAACTATACAAGTTGTTGCATAATTCCGTTATAAACCGAACATATGATTTTTTAAACGAGAGCCCCTGCATATTATGCCAAATTCGGATTGCCCACATTTTTCGAATCTTTTGATATAAGGTTTTGCTACGTTATACAGAGTTCTTTTATGGTCACGTTTATGTTAAAATCGTAGCTAAATCACGATTGGTACACCCTGTATAAGATTGCGTGCGAGTGTGAGGAACATACACTAGTCGCTTATTAAGTTGAAGTTAAAATTGAAAATTGGTAAAAGAACTTATGATGCAACAATTAACAAAAGAATTGAAAAGGTGCGGAGCGAATTGCTGTACAGATACAAAAAAAAATAAACAAATTGAAGAGTTATCGAGGAAGGTTAGAGATGTCATGCGGGATATTGAGCTGTACGAGATCAACAGTTGCCTATCTGGACACAGGGGCGCGGGAAAGCATCGCCGGAAGCACCCTCCACCAACTCCTCATACAACAGGAAGCCCAATTCCAAGCGCACCGTATCAACCTGGTACCTACTCGCAGACGGACAGGACCGACCTCAAACCGTACTTTCTACAAGAGTCAACGTAGGATTGAAAGGGAAAATCATCCCCACGGATTTCATCATCCTACCCAACGCCGAGAACAGAACCCCGCTAGGTGTTGACTTTATAGAAGACGCTAGACTCATCCTCAACCTGCCCTAGAAACAGTGGCACTTCGTCAACACGCCACGCCAGCTGTACACGTTCCAGCCAGATGGAGCACCGACAGTAAAACGGGACTGGTCCCTGATACCCGTACAGGAACGACCCCTGTACCATGGACTACCCTACGACGCACCTACGACCCGAGGACCAAAAACGTACACATCAATGCGTTGTTTGGGCCCGACGACTACGAGGAGTCCGATGAGTACTCACTCGTTCGAGAGACAATACCCGATTTTTGCAACCAGTGCCGAGGACATCTACCCTCCACTTCCGCCAACCACCCTCTTCCCACTTTCACCAAGTAGTTTTTGACAACATCCAGGAGGGGCATTTCAATTTTTGGCAATTTTTGGAGTATTAAATTTCAATTCTTTCTAACCATTTTAGAAGATATCAAGTTTCAATTCTTTCTCGCAATTTTCAGGGGTATTTTGTTTGTAGCAATTGACAGGTCGGCCATAACAACGTTGTATGTAACATTTTGTTGAAATACGATGTTTCCCTAAAACAAGGTATTATAGTCTTATTGAAACGTATTGGGGCCACTGGGATGGAAAAATTTTGCCCGATGACTGCAGGTGACGCTACTTGGAGTAAGTATAAGCCTTGCATTCGTTGTAATAACGTTGTATGCGCGTGTTAATCGTTCAGTAAAATGGCGGTGTAACTCGCGACTATTTCCCACTTAAATAGGGGAAAAAAATAGAAGTACATATTATAGATTCTTGGAAACAAAATGTGAGGAAGCATGCAAGGGATGCTGGTGAGCAGTACTTGTCCGCCAGAAACAAAACTGTGCAAGCCATTCGACCTCCAAATGAGGTACGTAAAACAATGTTGTATGTATAAACACTATTATTATACTTGTTTTTAACTTTTAGGAGCGTGCATGTTCATGTCGGAGAGGATGTAGTTCTGGACAACTGGTTGGAAGACATATTCAACTTTTGAAAATGTTTAGAAGCTTAAACTAGGACGAACAAACTCGGTATTTATGTAGTGTTAATGCTACAAGAGCCTAAGAGAAGGAAGGTCGATGAAAATATTTCAAGGAGGCAGTGCACCGTACTGTATTATGTTGAAAACGTCAAAGTGTGTCAGAAAACTGTTTGTAAAATATTTGGAATGACTCCCAGGAAAATTCAGTATCTTGTGGAGAAAATGAAGAATGGTACAGAAATAAGAGATTTTCGAGGTACGCATAAAAATCGTCCAAAAAAGTTGCAACAAATCCTCTTAGACTTGAAAGTAATTTATCAATCCTCAAATGTTATCTTGCGAAGTTAAAGCAATTAGGGCATACTTTAGAAAAAAAGGCGCTGGTGTAGCTATCAGTTCACGTAACTTGCAATGGCACGATGTCGAATCTTGTTTCAATGGTAGATTACTTACAGGAATCATAGTCAACTTAAATATTAAAGACTCCTTAGTATTTTTGAAGTGTGCTTATAGAAGTTCTTCGATAAAAAGTAATTCAATGTTGAAAGTAAATGTCGTTTAAGCGTGTCATTTCATTCAACCCCAAAACCTTGAGCCTGACTTAAAAACGTTTGCATCCAAAAATGCAATTATAGATATTGGTACCGATCTTAAGCAATGGTATAAAACTCATGTATTCAATAAACTGCAGGCAAAATTATTGGGGCTGTTTCGCGGTGATGTTTTGTTAACCGACGAGTTGCTGATAAAGACCTATTTCCACCACCAAGTAGGATTATCGCTGAAGAAAAAACGCAAAATTTATGATTTTAGTGATTCGCAGATGCGGTAAAATCAGCAAACTCTTAACAAGTTGATATTGTCCAAATGAAAATTCAACAGTTCTACAATTGGCCGCACCACTGTTCTAAATATAAATTGCAAATATTGCAGCCACGTGTATATCTTCACGATATGGTTTGGATTTTTTTTGAAAGAGGAAGTTATGTGTTAAAATATAAAACTGACTTTAAAGGCGATTTTAAGGAACTTAATTTTCTCACGGCAACGGCTGTAAAAACCAAACTACCAAAACCACAACCTCGCACAGAATGTAGAGGCATATCAAAAGAAAGGAAAGAAAGTCTTTTAACAAACTTGTCAAAAATAATGCCCGAAAATCGTACTTATACCTTTTTGGGAAAATTTGCCAATTGCAACCAATGATGTAGTACAAGAAGACATTTAAATGCGATGGAATTTCATTTACATATTTTTCACCAAGTTTATTTTTTTTATTTTTCTTTTTTGTATTTTTAGAAAGGATGTTGTGCATATTAAATCAATTTTTCTATTAAAAAGCAAATTTTAGAGTTTTATGGTTGTTCTTTTAAGAGTCTAAATACCATTTGGAAAAGGTGATGGTATAAGCAAAGTTTTTGAATATGCCTTCTTAGACTGACCTACAAAGTTTGTGGAAAGGTGTAATATCCTTAAGCCTAACCAATACGGTTTTCGGAAAGATAAATCAACTTCCACAGCGTTGTACAATTTTTATAACACACTTATGCAATACATAGAGGCAGGCGAATGCTCTGTAGGAATTTTTTGTGATTTAAGTAGAGCTTTTGACTGTGTTAATCACTCAAAACATATGACAATTTTGGACGACTATGGGATAAGAGGTGTGTCGCTCACTTGGATATCCTCCTTTTTGTCCGATAGGTACCAGTTTGTCTCCTGTTTAAATTTAAATTCTATCAATGTGTCAAATAGTATCTCTGAAAAATTACTGGTCACGATGGGGGTCCCTCAAGGATCTGTCCTCGGCCCGTTTCTGTTTATTTTATACATCAATCAGATAAGTGAGGTAATCCGTGGTCAGCATGTCCTGTACGCTGATGACATCTCTATTACTTTCCGATTTGGACAATGACTCACTTGAAGCTAAGTGTACTATGTCACTAACAAACATTGTTAATTATATCAACAATATTGGACTGTACTTCAACACGAATAAGACTGTGCTTACACAGTTCCATAACCCCCAAAAGAAAACCAGTATGTTAAATATCATGCAGATAGTCAATTACGGTACACTGTATGGCTGTCGGGTAATTCTGCTCACGTCAAACCAGTTTTTATAGCACAAAAACGGATTTTACGTATAATGGCTGGCGTTGCTAGTTCAGAATCCTGCAGAAATATTTTCAAAGATTTTAGCATTATAACATTGGCCTCCATATATACCGGGAGTTCGTTCTCAAAGTCGAACATAGGAATTTAACATGGTATTGAACGTTTTTGCCAATTGTTGCTCGCCTATTTAACTTAGAGACAAGGTAATGACATCAACAGAAAGAGAAAATTATTGCGATTCAAATAATGCTACTGGCAAGACTAAAAGTTCGATTTATTCTTTTAAAATATTAACTTAAAGTATGAAACTTTTTAAATAGCATTCCCTTGATTTTAAAATTTTACAGCAATTGTTTTTTGTACTGTTTGTTTGTCAATATGAATTTAACGTTAAACCACGTATTAAAGTTTATTTATCTAATAATGAATACCTATACCAACGAAGAAAGGGTTTTTATGGTGAAAACCTTTCATGGTGACGCTAATTTCAGAAGAGTTCGACATTTCTTTGCCGTTAATTTTGAATACTACAATACAAAAGTGTCATACATACTTTAAGTTGTATTTTAAAAGAATAAATCGCACTTTAAGTCTTGCCAGTAGTATTATAACAACGTCTTTATTGAATATTCAATCCCAAGGAGAAGTTCAGCTTGCTCTATTGATAAGAGCTTGATGGTCTACCACTTAATCCTTGATAATCGTTACATACTTAAGATGTGTACCTATATCGAAATTTATATTCAACCAGAGCTAAGGTAAACCAAATATCAAATATATACCTAAATATGAATATGTAAAATAAATATCTAATAATTTAAAAATAAATAATAATATTTCCTAAATTAATGCTTACTTGATTGAATAAATAACAACTGTTTAGTTTTAATTTTAAAGAGATTGAGGGGCAATGTTTTAAATGTATCAGAGATCTTGTTATAGGTATGCAAGGGTAATTTGATAAGAAAAGCATTTCTTGTAAAATTTTTTACGGTGTATCGGCGGTGTCAACGTGCCCTTGAATCTTATGTTTAGAGTATGTACGTCAGATCTAAATACGATTTTGTTATGCATATATGGAGGTTTACGTGTACTAATTATCAAAATGAGCCGCATACAAGAATTTTGAATCTTCTGTATTTTTCTTGTGTTATTAGAGTCAATGAACGAATCGTATTTGAACCGCTATAATTTTCTCTTTCTGTTGATGTCATTACCTTTTCTCTAAGTTAAGTAGACGAGCAACAATTGGCAAAAACGTTCAATACCATGTTAAATTCCTATGTTCGACTTTGAAACAGAACTCCCGGTATATTTGAGGTATGCTTGTACGTTTTTAAGCGTAAGAATGAATACACCTGCATTAGAGATATTCACAACCTTAATACTAGGCATAAAAATAAGTGTTATGTTCCCTTTGCAAGATGCAACGCCACTTAACTCAAAAAGAGTATTTTACAGATAGGACCTTCTTCCTTAGGAGGTCAGTATAATAGTATTAATTACAGAGTGGTTTGTGAAAATGGTGGAGATTTACGAAGAGCTGGTTCAGTGTAAGTATATGTTTGAGTTATTTTTATTATGCTGAATGTTAATTATTATTGCATAAAGACAGGCGATGAAGCCGCTCTGCTATCAACCCAAGCCCTAAGAAGATTATCAAGATTGCGATAAAAATTACCAGAATAATTAATAATAAGAATCAGCAGATAAGACTGGATGTTTCCATTATTTCGGGAATTTCCGATAATGTGCCATAAAATAAGCGTAATCGAGTTCTGTTACTTTCACTCGTTGGCCCTGACATTACGGAATTATGTATCACAGCATACATGGAGCAGACCAAGTACGTTATGTGATAGACGCTGACGGTTTTCAAATTAATAAACAGTTTGTTGTAAAAGAACTGGCAACCAACACGATACGATAATATTACAATATTATCAAGTCGGTCGGTTTCATGATCTTCCTTATAGTGATCGCAGGCAGGTTGCGTGGGTAACGAAACATATCCACGGGGTCAACTTCAACAACGGTCCATACGATTTATCGCAAGAGGCGATATGTGTTAAAGCTGAGCAATGTGGGAAATTAAAAGGTCATAAAGGTGGAATACAAACATTTAGCGTATAACATAGAGTTATTAGGATGTCCAAAGTTAGAATCGCTAATCCGAGATAATAATCTTGGATTAGTAGAAACGTGCCCGCGACATAATAAAATTTATACCAAAATCTAAATTTCTAACATCGTCGTCGATACCGCATTGTTCTAAAATGGAAATTAGATATTTTATGAATTTTATAAATGAACTGTGTGATAGCGTTTAAAAATCATTTATTTATAATTAAATATAAGGTGTATACAGGGTATACCACGGAAACCGTTCATTAGAAGTTTCTGGGGTCCCTTACTACTTATGAATTTGAAACTTTCAGGTTAAGGATAACCCATAGCCTTCTTTTGTTCTAAAATATTGTCGATGTTGTACAACTTCCGGAAGGACCGGAAATCGCCATTCATCTTCTTATGTTAAATGGAACACCCTGTATATTATTGCATTTTTGGATTATACAATCCATTCTGCGTTAATCTGTATTAGATTATCCTATACCTATCTTCAACGGTTTTTGAGATATTATGATTTTTTTGAAAAATTTGCGCTTTGCGGAGGTATGTTTAATAGCCCACCTTTTGCTCTTCTTTGAATGCAAAACATTCATACTTTACAAACACGAAGTAAAACCATAAGGGTTCACAAAATGCATTTGCAAACTTATCACAGATTATACAGGGCGTTCAAAATTAGTGGCAAAGTTAAAAAACTTCGAACACCAAAAAGTCATTTTTTTCAAATGGAACACCCCGTATATTTTTACATATTTGGAAGGCGATTTAATTTACGCATCGATAAACTATAGGTATCCCTATACCTATCTTTAGCGGTTTTGTAGTTATTAACACTTTTTATCTAATATTGATTAAAACTGCACTTAAAACTTATGCACATTTGAAAGTAGGCTGTGAGTATGGCAACAGGAAAAACAATTACTTTTACAAAATGAATTTAATGATCTTATTTATACAACAAACAAATAAAAATGACTATACTATAAATCAAATAAGAGTAAAGTAGAGGGCGCTTTAATTCAAGTTACATTTACCTCACTAAATTTTCACAAATGTCTTACACGACAGTACCCTAACCACAAATATTTTACTACATTAGGATGGCAGCGATGCCAAATGTTACGTGTAATTTGTTGATTAGAAATTAACCAACATTTCTGATTTATTAGCTAATTAATGTAAAATGTGTCTTAATTTTCCTTTTAATGGTCGATTTTGAATTTCGCCAAATTTACATGACGGTCAGAATTAACAAGTTTAGACAATATAATATTGCAAAAGGCAAAACTGGCAATGACGCTTCTGCGTCATTTTTAGACAAATTTAGTTTTGTAAACTTGCCTCGTGTGTTAACCAATCAACGCCAAGGTCAAATTTTCCCTATAGAATCCTTCACTTTACTCTTAGCTGACTGTTACTTTAATGGGTATAGAATAAATTCAAAATATCAGTATTGGAATATGCGTTAACTGCTTCCATTTTATAAAATTGTTTACTGTTTACCACCTGTTTGCTTTAATGAGCATGACATCCAGTTAAACATTCGTTTGTCTAATCATACTAATAATAATAATAATAATAATACTTACTTGATTCCGATCCGTGCGGTTAGTTAACCAGACTTGGCCTAAGTATCGATAAAAACCGAAGTATAATAAAAATATCTTTTATTGAGAGCAAACTATTAAATTACATAAGATTGTTCAAAATACGTTAAAACTGCATACTTGTTCTCAAAAGGAGTGAGTTCAGGTGTCTACAAAAAAAGTAGAGACCTGTTCTTCCACTCAACCTTGTTAGACGTTCATTACCGTATTTTATTTTCGCATACTCACAGCCTAGTTTCAAATGTGCATAAGTTTTAAGTGCAGTTTTAATCAATATTAGATAAAAAGTGTTATAACTACAAAACCGCTAAAGATAGGTATAGGGATGCCTATAGTTTATCGATGCGTAAATTAAATCGCTTTCCAAATATGTAAAAATATACGGGGTGTTCCATTTGAAAAAAATGACTTTTTGGTGTTTGAAGTTTTTTAACTTTGCCACTAATTTTGAACGCCCTGTATAATCTGTGATAAGTTTGCAAATGTATTTTGTGAACCCTTATGGTTTTACTTCGTGTTTGTAAAGTATGAATGTTTTGCATTCAAAGAAGAGCAAAAGGTGGGCTATTAAACATACCTCCGCAAAGCGCAAATTTTTCAAAAAAATCATAATATCTCAAAAACCGTTGAAGATAGGTATAGGATAATCTAATACAGATTAACGCAGAATGGATTGTATAATCCAAAAATGCAATAATATACAGGGTGTTCCATTTAACATAAGAAGATGAATGGCGATTTCCGGTCCTTCCGGAAGTTGTACAACATCGACAATATTTTAGAACAAAAGAAGGCTATGGGTTATCCTTAACCTGAAAGTTTCAAATTCATAAGTAGTAAGGGACCCCAGAAACTTCTAATGAACGGTTTCCGTGGTATACCCTGTATATTTTATAATTAAATATATATATTTGTTATTATTGCAACAATACCTTGTATATGTATATATAATGTTATATGTTAGAATTTAACTTTCTTGGTTTGACTAAATATATATTTACTATAAGTTGAGATGTTTTGTAAATCGGGTTTTGCGTTTGAAACAGTCACCGTGGTTAAAAACATACAGCGTGTCTCACGGTGACCACCCATTAGAATATTTCAGAAACTATTACGATTTGAATTTTGAAAATTTGGGTGATGGCGTTTTCGGGCGTGGCCTCCTCAAATAAAATAATGGCGTCTACGTAACACTTCCGGTTTTTTCGGAAATGACACCAACTTTGTTATTTTAAATGTAACACCCTATATATTATTCCGATTTTGGATTCTACGTAAAATTTTAGGTGGACTTTCATCAAGTTTTCTTATTCCTAAAATTAACCGTTTCCGAGATATTTAATTTTTTTAATAAAAATTAAAATAAACACTATCTAGCTTAAAACCGTGTGAATTCTACAGCAAGAAAGATGAAGGAACCATATTGATACGAGAGATAGCTGGACCCCTAAGCTTCCCATCCGTACTTTCAAAGTGGCTTAATTGCATACAGGGTGGTGGAAATTTAATGCCGAGTTTAGTTAACTTCAAATCATCATAAGTTGGTTTTTTCAAATGGAACACCCTGTATATTTCGTCGTAGTCTCATGCAAAATTTCATTCTCTTTCGAACGGTACTATGGTTCCCTATACCTATCTCTTCTAGTTTTTGAGATATCTACTGTTTTTTGAGTAGTCAACTAAGGTCATTCAATTTCTTGCGAAAATGGCTTAGCAGGACTTCAAAACAAACCACCAGTTATTAGTTGTCAGTCTAACACCACTAGTGACAGTTAAATTGAATAGTATTTATTTAAAAAATTGAAAACAACAAATGCAAGAAATTGAATGACCTTAGTTGACTACATAAAAAACAGTAGATATCTCAAAAACTAGAAGAGATAGGTATAGGGAACCATAGTACCGTTCGAAAGAGAATGAAATTTTGCATCAGACTACGACAAAACATACAGGGTGTTCCATTTGAAAAAACCAACTTATGATGATTTGAAGTTAACTAAACTCGGCATTAAATTTCCACCACCCTGTATGCAATTAAGCCACTTTGAAAGTACGGATGGGAAGCTTAGGGGTCCAGCTATCTCTCGTATCAATATGGTTCCTTCATCTTTCTTGCTGTAGAATTCACACGGTTTTAAGCTAGATAGTGTTTATTTTAATTTTTATTAAAAAAATTGAATTTCTCGGAAACGGTTAATTTTAGGAATAAGAAAACTTGATGAAAGTCCACCTAAAATTTTACGTAGAATCCAAAATCGGAATAATATATAGGGTGTTACATTTAAAATAACAAAGTTGGTGTCATTTCCGGAAAAACCGGAAGTGTTACGTAGACGCCATTATTTTATTTGAGGAGGCCACGCCCGAAAACCCCATCACCCAAATTTTCAAAATTCAAATCGTAATAGTTTCTGAAATATTCTAATGGGTGGTCACCGTCAAAGAATGAATTCAATAAGAACTTTTACAAATCAGTGAATAATAGCGTTTTCCGCAAACTAATGGAAAATGTACGCAAATATAAGGATGCGCGTTTAGTCACTAAATGGAATGGCCGCCATGGTGCACGCACGCTTATATCCAAACCCAATTTTCATAGTTGTACCATATTTGACACCTCAGATTATAAGCCCGATAACGTTTATGGGATTCCATTAGTCAACAAGAAAGTGCCAGGATTAATGTAAGACGAAAATCACGGCAAAATTATGTTATAGTTGGTTGGTTTACGCGCAAAAATGTATGCATACTCTGTTAACCCACAAGCAGTTGTAAAAAAGTCAAAAGGTTCTACGTCGGCTAGTGTCAGACAAGTTACAAATTTATAATAGATGATTATAAAAGGGCTTTGTTCGACTATAAGATTGTAAAGCGCCACCAGCGCCTTATAAGATCAAAAAACATTTGGTGTTCACAATAAAACAAAATAAGGTGGTTCTTAGCCTCTATGATGATTAAAGGTTAATTCATTTTGGCTTAACCGATACTCGTCCTTGGGGATTTAATGTTACCTGGATTTATATTTTTGTTTTATTGTTGTAGAAATTATAAAATGAGTTATCAACAATCTCTAGAAAAACAAATGGAGGCGGAATTGCAACATTCCTCTCAAGAAATTTATAGGAAATCTTTGAAACGTGCCTTAATGGGGAAGGGTTCTATAGAGGTTCCATACGTTAGTTGATAAGATTGTTACCTATTTATAAATTATAGATTCCCATGCATGCAAGCTTCAAGTGCGTTACCATAAATTCTCAAAAGATCACAATACCAATTTGTTAATCCCGGACTAGTTCTAGGTCGTGGGTCAAGGAATCCACACAAACCTGATATTCCTGAAAGGATGACTCAAAGGGCGCCAAGAACGATAATATTAAATTTATAAATATTAACAAATTGTTAAGAGCTATAGTCGCTCTCGCTCTAAAAGCAACGTTAATGATTGAGAGGTGGTATACACGCAGAGCCGAAATAAAATAAGGAGGCACAATAAACCCACAAAATAATCCCAAAACAAAGCCCACGGTATATTCATAAACTGTGCATATTCTTAATACTAGATAACATGCAAATAAATATATATATATATAGATATGTAAATATGTAAATCGATATAATTAAATAAATAACAAGAAGTGATAACAATAATGTAATGAGATGACGACGATAATGCAGCAGATGAGGTAAATTACTTAAATGTTTTAAATAAATTAAGTCATCAGTGACTTCAATGAGGGCTTCAACAAGACTGCTTTAATATTGCGGTTGGCTATAAACTTTACCTGAAGAAAATGGACCAAAAATAAATGCTATGATAACAAGGGCTAGGGGACTAAATGAAACGTTTCTTTTAGGTCTACCCAATAGTTGTGCTCAATATAAGTAGCTGAAATAAATAATAATTTTGGGTAGTTCTTGTTTTCCACCTTACATATATAGTAGGTAATTTGTCCTACAGTAGTTAATACCTAACCTCGATGCTTACTGAATGAATAACAAATGAATTTACCGGTGCTGTTCTGTACTTAATTATAACAACGGGCATAACTAATTGTTGTAAGTGAATTTAACTATTATCTTTAATTCGATGTAACAGTAAAAGTTCAAGTTTGACCGTGGCCAAGACTGAAGGATGCAAAATAACCCAATCAAGCCGGAAGGGCAAATGTTGGATCACAGTTTGTAGTTAGGTTATAGCCAAGGTAAGCTTTTCTTTGGATAACAAATATTCGGACCCCCCTGTATAATAGTTCGTTCATAAGGGTACAAAACACAATGTTTATGAGGAAAAAAATACAATGGACAACACGACACGGACTCCTGACCTGATCTGGTGACTCGGAGGTACCTTGGTGCACGTAGGTGATGCGGATGGTAATCGGGCTAACGTCTAGCGGGGACGTAGCCGAGAGACGACTGGACGACACTCCCAGCCCTAATGGAGCTGCCGTTGCAGAACACCTACTTTGCGGGACGACGGACAACAACGGAGATGATGATGGACACGTTCACAAGCTGACGGCACGTGGCGATGAATGTAGCACGTGCGGTAGAACAGGTATGACGTAAACGGTACGATGCAAACTTTATGAACGATATAACGTAGTGTAAATATTAGTAGATATGATGTAACGTAAATTGCTGGAATAAATAGTAAATCTTAGGGACTGTATATAAAGGAATGGATGGTACAAACCCCTTCGATGTCAGGCGGGCAGCATGTGGCTTCTAAGGCACAGGTCCTTAAATCCGCTAAAAGCGATAAAATCAACACCCCCACAACAACTTCCAAGAAAATGGTGAGCGATTTTGTATTACTTTGGCACAAATTCACTAAGATCCTTTAGGTAAAAAGGGATTTCACATCTGATTTGTGAACTGGCCCGACCATGTGCTCTTACGAACTCTCGATTTCGAATGCCAAAATGGCTAACAACAGGAAAAGAAAAACTAGGTCTCCTCGAAGATAAGGGAACTAGAAAAATAGAATTTGAAAAATAGAACGTAAACAAGGTCATCAGCTTTTCCCAATAGCATGCAACACACAATACATACGAGCATTTCACATGTAACAAGATACTTCAGAATACTGTAATACCTGATGAATGCTTTAAGTGGTATGCTGAGAATGCAGATGGAGCGTCGAGCGTGTATCGATACGACTAACACGTTATTTATTGTAAAGGTTCAATTAGACAGTTATATTAAAATGTTAGAAGTTTGTGTAGAAAAAGGCTTTATAACTCACATAGAATTAGAACATGTAATTAGTCAAATTAATGTTTCCTTAAATTTAAAAATTTCTTTTAAAAAATATGTATGTAACTTACTAAACGATAATGGCAATTGCGATTACCTTATACCTAACGTACAATATGTATAGTATCGAGAATGTTAAGAAACATTACCACATTACTTGGGCTACTAACGAATTTATTTCAACTGCTGCTTATTATGCTAATTGTAAATCACTGAAGCTATACCGGGTGCTGATCCGGCCGCTCGGTAATAGCATTTTACATGTAAAATCTTGTCTATGCAATTGCCCGTTCCCCTAATTATTTTAGGGCCAAAACATAAGAGTACAAAAGTGTTCAAAATTAAAAATACTACCTGAATGGTATGTTTTCTCCGACCAAAATTCTACTGTAAGAAAAAGATGAAGAATTAAATGTGGAATTCGAATTTGCAAAAATCACATTGCCATGACGGCGGTCTTTTTGAGCATTTACTTTGATCTTAAAAATTCCCGTTAATGTGTTCGAACTAGCTTTTTATTCTTATTTTCTTTGCTTTTTATTACTTTGATTTGATTGTTATACCTTTTTATTCTTATTATTTAAATTAAATTCTACTTTGTACTTTCAATACTAATGAAAACGTCAAGATTCTACACTTATTCATAGCGCAATTATTTTAAAATCATGGCAATGTGATTTTTGCAAATTCTTATTCAACATTTAATTCTTTACTTTCTTTCTTACAGTACAATTTTGGTCGGAGAGAACATACCATTCAGGCAGCATTTTTAATTTTGAACACTTTTGTACTCTTATGTTTTGGCCCTAAAATAATTAGGGGAACGGGCAATTGCATAGACAAGATTTTACATGTAAAATGCTATTACCGAGCGGCCGGATCAGCACCCGGTATATCGATGTAACGACCGAACAAAACTTTAAATACACTTTTAAGCCGTGGAATAATTCAATCACTTCAAAATTTTTAATGGGGTTCAAGAAAACATTGAAAAAGGTCTCTTCAAAACGAACAGTTAGGTTGGAGATGCGGACCTGACTCTGGGAAGCGGCCGTCAGAGGACTATATAAATACTTTAAGACTATTATATAAGTTAATTAGATATTAACAAAATATGTATATTTATACAAAACAATAAAAATATGTACAGGTATGGAAAAATATTATCGGTGTTGACTTATAATAAGTAAAACAAAGACAGTGCAATGAATTCACTAGTGCTAAGTGAGATAGAATACACAACAAGCTAAAAGCGCTGATGCCATACATGCGTCTATTGAGTAGGCTGGTATTAATAACTACATGCAAATATGTACCTACAAATAGCAACATCGGTAACGTTATGTCTCTCTCACATTCATATAATGCTTATTGGGTCTCTTTCTAGCTCATTATAAGTCAATCCACCGATAATATTTTTCCATACCTGTATGTATCAGTATGTTATTTATTAATAAAAAAAACAATTTGCCTTTTATTTATATTACAGAAATTACATGCTACGTTAGTCTATTCCTTAATTACACTATATTACAATAATTCATATTAGTCGATAAGTACCTATACAAGCCGGATATTTATATCCGTTATTGAACCAGTGGTGGGCTTTCTACAGTAATTTAAATGCTCCAAAGTGCTTGTTGTCCTTACCGGCATTATTGAATTATAAATGAGCTTATTATGCGATCAACTATTACTTATAGTACAATATTATCCTTAGCAATCCAAGAATTTTCGTTTAATCCTAACCACTTAACGTATATTTTGTTTTTCTTGCGTCTCAGAATCTTCTCAACCAAATATACATCGAGATGCTTCGCTATCTGTACTTCTTGTTCGTAAAATCCACCCAAAACAGAGTCGCCTTTCATATCTTCAAGTAGGTAAGTAACAGGGTTGGTGATACCAATTTTTGTAATTTTAAACAACTCGCAAGACCAGTTGGGAGTATACCCTTTTTCGAAGACGCTCTTACTTGCTAATGCCTACTACATCACCAACTTTAAAACGATGTGTCTTATTGAACAGCTTTACATGTGTGTACACTTTAAGCGTTGTATCTGCAGTAACCTCGCTAGGTCTCATGCCGATTGTTCTGTGTTTTCGATTATTGTATTCGTTTGTTAGACAGGGCGCCCACCAAAGTAACGTGGTTTATGACATGGCGTATGATCTAACAAGTGGCGCGCATCTAGCATGCTACATTAAGTAAGGGCGCCCATCGAAGTGTCGTAATACATGGCACGTGCAGGATGACGAGCGTGGCTGAGTATACGCCCACTAGATTGGCAAAAGGAAGCAAAGCAAAAAGCAGCAGTAGGTACTAATGTTTTATAAAATAATGTCGTCCTCAGACGATAATACCTTAGCGGTCGTAAATTTGATCAATATTAATCGAAATCGGTGTAAACGTCGACATTGGATACATCCCTATTGGAAATACAGGCAGTCATATGGTGGATTTAATGTTTTCAAAGAATTAAATCTATATCCAGATAAATTTCAGTCTTTCTATAGAATGAAAAAAGAAACTTTTGAGTTACTACTTACAAAAGTACGATCTGCAATTTCAAAAAAGGATACAAATTTTAGACGAGCAGTATCTCCTGAAGAACGACCTTTAATTACTGTTACGCAGGAAAATTGAATGGCGCGGAGGAAGGCGAAACCAGCGGAGGTGAGGGGTAATGGCATGGTGAGCGGCGGGCGAGGAGCATTCATTCGAGTTGAGACTGTCGGCGTGACTTGTTCCCGTCTTATTTTTATATATATATATATATATATATGTATATTGGTGTACCTTTCATTTTCTAGGATGTTATTTAAAACATTTTCAAGGCGAACTGTGATTATTATTATTAAAATCTTTAACAAATCAGAAGTGGGATCGACTCAGGCGTCCTTAATTAATACCTGGCGTGTGGCGTTCACCCCTGGCGTGTTAAGTGCGTGTTTAAGTGTAGGCGACGCAAGGGTAAGCTTCCAAGGGCGAACTTGGATAGGTATTTTTCCGTAAGGCGAAAGGGGTAAACTGTAAGTAGAAAATTACATTATTAAATAGGCGAAAAATAAAGTACGCATCCAAGAAAACTGGCGAGTTGCATGTTGCATTTGTTGCGTTAAGCTTAATCGGCGCGATAACGGACACCTGTTGATAAAGGCGAGCTGGCGTAAGTTGATATTTTATCGAGTTGGCGTTTTGTATTATACATTGGCGTAGTTGAAATTGTAATTATTATTTAAGGGCGATTCTAATTACCAATTACCAATAGGGAGTGGTTGCAAGGGCGTTGCAAACCAATTTGGCGTTGTTACTGAACAGTGGCGTAGTTAATAATTGTAAATAATTGATTGAAGGCGATTTCAATTATTCTTTGGGCGAAATTATTAGTTGCAAAGGCGTTGCAGATTGATTTAACGACTTTCTATTAAACAATGGCGAATAATAATTAAAGGCGGTTTTAAAGTTATTGGTGGCGATATAAATTGGTTTGTTGCAATTGTAGTAGTACATAGGCGTAGTCAAATTGCACGGCGGAATTACAAATTAATTGTCAGGCGATATTTAAACTATTAGGCGTTACTCATAGTTTAAATTATTGACAGGTGTGAAGATGTCGGACGACGACATTCTGTCAATGGAGGCGGAGGAGCGGTTTACTCCTTCCCCAAGGAAGAATGACGATGGGCGTTTGGCGGCTGAGGTGGCGCGACACCTGATGGCAGATGGGTTTGCCAACCAGATGCTACAGGCGTGCGTGCATCTCTGGTTTTGGGAGACCTGGCACTTACCTCAAACCCTAGCCCGCAGGCGGCGGCAGGGGTGGCGAGTGGGTTTAGTGTCGGGACCGAGGCGGGCGAGGCGAGTAGGGTTCCTCCCTCCAATGCGGCGTGGCACCTAATAGAGCCCTTCGATCCTGATGGCGAGGAGGCGTCCATTAACCGGTGGATCACCAGACTGGACATGCTAGGCGACATGCATGGCTGGTCTGGGAAGGAAAGGGTGTTGGCGAGCCAGGCGCGGCTGGACGGCGCAGCCAAGAGGTGGTTTTACCGCCTCGATCGTATCAATTACGAGTGGGAAGAATGGCGTGGCGTGCTAAAGGGGGCGTTCCCTTTACGCAACAACTTTGGCGCTATGGTTGAGGAGTTGGCGCTTAGGCGTAAGCGATCCAAGGAGACCATGACCGAGTACTATCGGGACAAGGTGGCGTTATGCGCCCGGGTTGGCATCACTGGCGAGAATGCCGTCTCGTGCATTGGGTACGGGTTGCCCGAGGCGCATAGGGCAAATGCGCACGCGGCGAGATGCGCTACCCCTGAGGCGTTGTATAACAATTTCCTGGCGGGGTTGGAGGCGTACCACGGGGAGGCATCGGCGTCAAGGCCTTCGACCTCTGGAATGACCAGTCGGAGGGCGACCAGGGCGGACAGGCCATCCAAGAGCCATCATTCACCACAGGCGACGGTGACAAGGCTGGCTCGCTGCTACAACTCCTAGCAGGTGACGGATCATCTCTCCAAAGACTGTCCCCTGGAGCGGAAAGAGAGATGTCGGCAATGTGGTGCAACGGGACATGTGTTGGCGGCGTGTACCAAGAAGGTGGAGGCGGAGGTTGGAGGTGATGTGAAGGTAAGTCTTTTGATTGAACCCACGAATACATTTCGCAAGGTGGCCTATATCCCCGATTCACCGGTCAGGGCGTACATTGACTCGGGGAGCGAGCAGAATATTATTTCTTTAGAGCTGGCGAGGCGATTAGGGTTGACAAAAAGGCGAGATGGCGAAGGCGTGGTACTAAGAGGGTGGCCAGGCCTTGGCGTTAGGCGAGGCAACGTTTGTTGCTAGTATTGATGGGTTACAATTACCTATTAAGGCGTTGGTAACGGATGTAGATATGGGGAGGATTGAATTCCTTGTTGGGCAGGCGGCTCTTCAGACACCAGGAGTCACATTGGTGGTTAGGGATGGCAAGGCGTTGCTAACTGATGAGGGCGACATCAGTGCATTTTTAGGGCGACTGACGGTGGAGGCAGAAGAGCCTCAGCGATATGAAGTTCGTTTGGCGGCGGACTTCATATGCGCACCCAGATCATCCACAGTGGCGGTGGTCGAAGTGATCGGCGGTCCTCCAGGCGGAAGAGTCAGGATGAGCGAGAGGCGTGTATGCACAGAGTCCTATAACTACGTGTTAAATACGTCTTTTATTGCGGCGGATAGGCGAGAAATGGTGCTGGTGTCCAATTTCAAGGACTCGTTCATCCTGTGGAAGAGGGGACACCTATTGGCGAGGGCGGCACCATTCATTGAAGAGGACGACGTACAGGTAAATATAGTAGCTTCTAACGAATGAGATATTATGACAAATATAAATGTGGGCGAGGTGAGTGGGTGTGATAGAGCACAATTGTTGGCGGTGTTGCAGGCGAAGTCCAACTGTTTTTCTACAGGCGAGGACGATGTCGGACTGACTCACTTGGGCGAAATGCAAATCAGGTTGACCAATGACATACCGGTGTATTACCGATCTTATAGGTTGTCGTTTTCAGAGCGTGCGCTGGTGAGGCAGAAAGTGAAGGCGCTACTAGAGGCCGGTGTTATCAGGGAATCTAATTCGGCGTATGCGAGCCCTATAGTGCTAGTACCTAAGAAAACAGGAGAGGCACGCATGTGTGTGGATTTTAGGGCGTTGAACGCGATCACGGTGAAGGATCGATATCCTTTACCGCTTATAGCGGATTTATTGGACAAACTGGCGGGTAAGAGGTACTATTCAACCCTTGATTTGGCGCAGGGCTATCACCAGGTGCCTGTACATCCAGACTCTATCGATAAGACGGCGTTTATCACTCCGAATGGGCAATATGAATATTTAAGAGTGCCATTTGGGCTGGCGAATGCCCCATCAGTGTTCCAGCGCATTATGGATAAAATATTAGGCGAGTTGCGGCATGGCGAGGTGTTGGTCTATATGGACGACTTACTGATACCAACGGCTACTGTGGAGAGCGGATTAATTTTACTTGACAGGGTGTTGCAGCTGGTGGCAGAGGCGGGCGTGAAATTAAGATTAGACAAATGTTCCTTCTTGATGGAAAAGGTGGAGTATTTAGGTCACGAGGTTAGTGTCGAGGGTGTTCGGCCAGGGAGGCGTAAAGTAGAGGCGGTGCAATCCTTTCCCGTACCAACTGAGGTTCGCGGCGTGCGACAGTTCGTGGGATTGGCGTCTTACTTCAGGCGGTTTGTAAAAGACTTTTCTCGTATAGCAAAGCCTCTCACGGACTTGACCAAGAAGGACCCGGTGTGGTGTTGGGGCGATCAGCAGCAGGAAGCTTTTAGCTTACTCAAAGAGGCGTTGGCGTCAAGACCAGTTTTGGCGTTATATGATAGTGAGGCAGAAACTGAGCTGCATACTGATGCCAGTAAGTGGGGTTTAGGCGCTTTGTTGCTACAGAGGCGAAGGGGCGAAGATGCTGCCTGGCGAGCCGTAGAGTACTTCAGTCGAACTACTACATTAACTGAACAGGCGTATCATAGCTATGAGCTCGAGACTCTGGCGGTGGTGGAGGGCGTTAGGCGTTTCAGGGTGTATTTAATTGGCGTCAAATTCAAGGTGGTGACTGACTGTGTGGCGATAAGGGCAACTCTCTTAAAAAGAAATTTAGTACCACGGATAGCTCGGTGGTGGCTGACTATCCAGGAGTATGATTTAGAGGTGGAATACCGTCCTGGCGTAAAGATGCAGCATGTCGATGCGTTAAGCAGAAACCCTGTGGGCGTAGGCGAGACACCACAAACCGATTGCGTAGGCGTTAATGTGGTGGCGATGGCGGAGTCTGATTGGTTCCTTGCGGTGCAATTACAGGACCCTAGGGCGCAACAGCTAATGGCTGCATTGGGTTCAGGCGTGGCGGAAAAGGACGTCAAGGCGAATTATAGGGTGAAGAACCACAGACTTTACAGAATTACCTTAGATGGCGATAGGCTGTATGTACCAGCCATGGCGAGATTCAATCTGGCGAGGCGGCATCATGACGATATTGGTCATCCAGGCGAGGCGAGGTGCATAAAGCTACTCAAGGCGACCTATTGGTTTCCTAAGATGACCAGATTCATGACTAAGTATGTGAAATCGTGCTTGCAGTGTGCATTTGCGAAAGGTAATTCTGGGCGAGGCGAGGGGCACTTGCATCCGATAGAACGACGTCCAATACCCTTTGATACGATCCATATCGACCATTTGGGTCCTTTTGTTAGAAGCACCAAAGGGTATATGTACATACTCATGTTGGTGGACGGGTTCACCAAGTATGTACTGGCGAAACCTACAAAGACTTTACGGTCCACAGAGGCGATCTCCAGGTTGAGAGAGATATTTGGCGATTTTGGGCACCCACGGCGAATAATCAGTGACCGAGGTCTGGCGTTTACAAGTAGGTTATTTAAGGAGTTTGTGGCGGAGAAAGGCATAAGGCACGTGCAAACGGCGGTGGCGACCCCTAGGGCGAATGGCCAGGTGGAAAGGCAGAACAGAACAATAGTCGAGGCGTTGACTGCAAGTGTCCAGGCGGAGAATAGGTGGGACGAACATCTCCCTGAAGTAATTTGGGGCATAAATAACACGATGAACTCGAGTTATGGATATTCTCCTGCAGAGTTGATGTTCTATCACCGCCATGGTGTGGTAGCTGATCTGGCTGGCGAGGGCGACGGCGAAACACTAGCTAGTGATGAGGGCAGGGTTAATGAAAACCCATCGGATCAGGGCGGATCCACCGGCGTAACACCTTTCTCAAACAGCCAGGAGGGAAAGTGTCAGGGTGACGACCTTGATGCGATTACTTCCACTTTGAGGGATCAGTTACAGGCAAACCATGGTAGGGCGGCCCTTAACTTAAAGCGGGCGGCTAGGCGGATGCAAGCACATTATAATAAAAGGCGGAGAAGGGCTACCGAATATGAGGTAGGCGATTTGGTGTTGTGGCGAGCTGCAGCTACTGGGCGGGCGGACGCCAAAGTGAGTAACAAACTGGCGAATAAATTTGATGGACCCTATAGAGTAGCGAGGGTTTTACCTAATGACAGGTATGTAATAGAGGCGATAAAAGGCGTTAGGTAAATGATTCTCCTATAGCGTGTACATTATCGGGTGGTGATATAAATTCATTTGTTGCTTCTGCATTGCATACATTATTGCGCGATGATGTGGATTCAACTGTTTCGTCCAAAATTGCTCCGGCACTTGTTAACACTTCTATTTTATAACGCCTTTTTTGACTATCGTTGTTTTTCTTTAGATCTGGCAAAAGACTCAATAAAAACAAAACATCGGGATCTTCATACTTCTGTCGATGACTAGAAATACTTTGATTAGGGGTCTAGGACAAGTCAGCGCCGCCGACTCATCGCGGCCATCTCATCGCCGAGCCAACTCATCGCCGGCCAACTCATCGCCGGCCAACTCATCGCCGACCCATCTCTTTAACCTTTCGATGACGGAAATATATTTTCTTATAAATATGACTGAAAGGGGTTATTTCGGACCCCAAGTATTTTTATACTTATAATAGATTTAAAACTGATTAATATATATATTCTATTAAAATATGTTTTCTAATACTAAATTAAAGTAAAAGTAAAGTTACAAAAAGGTATTTTTATTCACGAGATTGAATATTTAAATAAAATAAAAAGTATACAAAGTAATCAAGAATTCAAAACGATATGGTTATAATAATGAGTTAAAAAATAATAATAAAAAGTTAGGCTTCACATTTTTTACATAACGATGTTATTTTCTTGCACTGGTGTGCAGGACAAATAAAATTTTTACAATTGTCGCATGTGCTTCTTTGTTTTGTGTCTTTTGATCTTGGGCATAAAACACAACGCCCCCTTTTTCTGTTTTGAACTTCATTATGTGTCGGTACTGCAGAAAGAATAGCAATGACAGTCGCTATTGCTTCTTGTACATGTTGTTGCAATCCCACATAGCCGCTCTCTACTCTTTGGTGTATGTAAGGAGTAACTAGCTGCAATCCCAACTCTTTCAGAAACTGTCTCCTATGAAAGGATTTGCCCTTATTATGTTTAATTTTATATAAGATAAGGGCATTTATTGCTGATACGTCGATCATATTCATAAACAAAAGAAGAGGCCATCGCTTTGTCGATCTGTTACAACTATATTCTTTTACCATCTTGTGGATCGTATCTACAGCGCCTTTACTGGAATTGTAGTCCAATATTACTTCGGGTTTATACTTATGCTCTTCATCGGAAACATCAGGTGCTAAATGTTGAGTAGACAACAGAGTTACGCTACGTCTTTTTTTAGGTACGTATGATACGAGCATAATATCACCGTTATATAGAAATATGCTTGAGTGTTCACTTCTGTCTTTATTGGGTAATAATTCTTTTGGGACCTCACGGCGAGTATTTCTTATAGTACCAGTCAACGTTATATTTTTCTTCAGAAGTGCTCTTCCAAGTGCTAATGACGTAAAGAAATTATCACACGTAACACCGTAACCCATCTCAAGTCCATGAACTAAGTCTAGAACGACACGTTTTCCTTGTTCTCTTTCTGGTTGGTTATCTATCATGCCAGTATAAATTTGAAGATTCCAGACATAGCAGGTTTTCGCATCGCATAAAGCCCAAATCTTTACGCCATATTTATCAGGTTTGGATTTCATGTAGACGCGAAAGGGGCATCTCCCACGAAAACCTACCAATTGCTCATCAATGCACAACTGATCATGGGGATTATAAGCGGATTTGTAATTTTTAACTATTTTAGTGAAAACATTTTCAAATGCCGCAAGTTTACTTTCAGTTCGACGCACTTCTCGTGTTTCAAAATTATCGAAACGAATAAACCGCATTATAAGTTTGAAACGATCTCTGGACATGGATGCTGGAAATATAGGTCTACGAAACGGAGTATTTTGTGTATTCCACAAATCACTAATCGGTTCTCGCTTTGCACGGAAACATCCAGCTAATATAATTACTCCTATAAAAGCACGTAATTCCACTGCTGTAACATTTTTCCACTCCACATTTGTAGCACTCAACATAAATGTTGCTTTTCGATTTGTCTCACTTACAATTATATCAATTACATCATCGGAAATCAATAGGTCGAATGAATCTAATGGCGTTTCTAAATTTTTGCTGTAATCAGTTAGCCCTGGTTTTTTAGTCAAAATGTTTCTTGCAAGTCTCCTAGAGCACTTTCGAGGGGGCAACTTACTCCAAACAGTGCCATCACGTGCGGTCAATGGTGCTTCGAATGTACCAAAGTCCTCCTCGTCTGATTCCTCACCGGAACTCTCAACGTCATCTTCAGTTTCAGAAATTATTTCATTTGCAAATGTATCATCTTCATCACTTTCGTATAGAAATTTTTCTAATTCTGCGTTACTCAGACCATGTCGCGTCATGGTAAACAAAACTAATTTTAGAAAACAACTGTTGTAATATGTCACAAATTCAACTGTGAACTGAATCACGACCAACAGGCGAGATCCTATCCACGTTACGCAGTCGTTGCACCGAGAACGTAGTGGGAGTATTGTTCAAACGCTCATGGTACCTCTGTACGCAACAACACATGATGTATGCTTACGTAATTATATTGTTTACGCTTAGATAAAACGGTAATAAAATTTTTGAAACATAGCAACTACGATTTATAAAAAAATAAATGTTGTCAGGCCGAATTAGGCGGAAACAGGGTCCGACTGGGCCCCGAGTAGAAAATATTGTTTTATTACGTAAAATATTTTTTTATTTTTACTTTCATTATACTTTCATGTAATACGAGAAATTTAAGTAAGGTAAAAAAATATCCATCAGATTCATAACATTTTAAAGCAGTAATTTTTATAAAAAACATGTCTTGGGGTCCGCTTGAACTCCGTTTCCGTCATCGGAAGGTTAAAATTAAAAATTGTTAGTAGTGGAACAAAAAGCCATCAATATCCGTTAATTACATATAACTAATAATCATATACGAGCATTTTTTTTTATTACTTTTATTTCCAATATACAGGGTGATTCATTAAGAATGTCCAATCTCTGAATTGTAGATTCCAGACCTCAAAATATGATGATTCTGCCCAACATGCCTTATACAAATATTGCTAGTTTCCGAGATACCGGGTGTTTAAAGTTTAAATATGAATTTTGATTTTCGCAATAACAATTAATTAATGTGATTAAAAATAATAGACAAGGGTTATTTGATATGAAGAGATCTTTGCGAAAACGGATCATAAATAATAGTTTATTGTTGTTACACATTTAGAGAATACATTTTTTTTAAATTAAAATTTATTGAACTGTTTAGAAGCAAATAACTCGATAACTGATCGAGTTACACGAATCAAACAAGAGTAACTTTTTTTTGTAGAATCTAACGCTTTTCCATATTTTATTATTAGTTTGCTAATAGTTCAGCCGAAAAAAATTTTTGCTTAGATTTACTAAACACAACCAAGTATAACTAGCGCCCTCTATTAGCAATGCTAAATTAGAGTCCAAATTGGCAATCCTCATGCAAAAAAAGGTAAAACTGCCAATTTTCAAAAAGAAATTGTGAAAAAATAGAAAGTTATTGCGAAAATCAAAATTCATATTTAAACTTTAAACACCCGGTATCTCGGAAACTATCAATATTTGTATAAGGCATGTTGGGCAGAATCATCATATTTCGAGGTCTGGAATCTACAGTTCAGAGATTGGACATTCTTAATGAATCACCCTGTATATGAATGTTAATATCAGGTAAGTATGATTCATTGTCTATTAACGCTATCAATATCGATTTAAAGCTCTGTAAAGCTGATTATTAATTGATTAAGATTTAAGCGAATGTTAATGTCATATGTCAATGTAATATCTTGATGATTAGCTACTTTTCTGCTCTCAAAATACTCGAATGCTGATTAATTTACATCGTCAAGTATTGGCCCAGATTTATTAAGACTCACACGACTTTTTTTAATACTTGAGCAGATGTTGTAAGTGTCACCTCACTTGCAGAAGCAGAAGAATCGTGAATGTATTCGAAAGCTCATCATTATTGTCGAATTCACTGTCAGAATTATCTGCGTCTGCAACTGGCGATACAGTAGCTATACAGGTATGGAAAAATATTATCGGTGGATTGACTTATAATGAGCTAGAAAGGGACCCAATAAGCATTATATGAATGTGAGAGAGACGTAACGTTACCGATGTTGCCATTTGACAGTAGCAATTAAATGTGTTATTAATACCAGCCTACTCAACAGACGCATGTATGGCATCAGCGCTTTTAGTTTGTTGTGTATTCTATCTCACTTAGCACTAGTGAATTCATTGCACTGTCTTTGTTTTACTTATTATAAGTCAATCCACCGAAAATATTTTTCCATACCTGTATTACTTTTCATTGGTCGAGATTTGGTAAATGGCAACAAGAAAGTCATATGTTCTGCAAGATAGTACGACTTCTTCTTCTTAGCGGCAGATCCGGAAGCTACATTTGTATACTTAAGATGTCGAGTATAAGAACCCCTCACGTTCTTCCAGCGTTCCTTACAATCGTGAACTAAAAATAAAGAAACATGATTTAGCTCTTCAGAATTTAACAACAAATTAAAGTTTGTACATCTTTTTTCAAAGCTCTCTCTTATTATTTTCTAAGGGGACACACTATAATTCGCCGTGTCGTTATCCAATCTTGCAAAGCGGTTTGGGAAACATTGCAACCAGAATACATGCCAGCCCCGTCAGAAGAACTATGGTTAAAAACCGCCAACCGTTACTGGGAATTGTGGAATTTACCTAACTGCGTAGGTAGTGTCGATGGAAAGCATATCAGAATTAAATCGCCGGCAAAGTCAGGCTCAGCGTATTTTAATTACAAAGGCTATTTTTCAATCGTGTTACTAGCTGTTGAGATGCTGACGGACTGCTCCTTTTAGTTGACATTGGCGAGTACGGCCGAAACAGTGATGGCAAGGCACTAAAGGAAAGTGCATTTGGAAAAGCACTAGCAAATAAGCAGCTTAATCTTCCAGAGCCTTCTGCGTTGCCAGAAAAACGAATATTTAATTATAGACTCTCTAGAGGACGAAGGTCTGTTGAATGCTCCTTTGGAACCTCTAAATTTAGACTACTAGAAACCAGCATTTGCTGCGATGTTGATAAAATTGATAACATAATTCAAACTTGCTGTGTACTTGACAATTTTATACGCATTTCTGATGGAGTTTCACAAACCATGCATTGCATCTACAAACCTTTAAGAACCCTACGTCTGTTGTAACTACACCTCAGGGACGACACCAGAGGCCTACAAATACAGCTCTTGAATTGAGAAACAGACTTTGCGATATTTTTATAAACAATTAGGGTAAGTCCGAGAGAGATGCCCCACAATTGGGAAAAAATTTGTTTTTCTTATATTATATTGTTTATGGCAAAATAAATAGTATTGGTAGACCAAGTCAACTTTAATCCATTATCAAGCATAACAAAAACATAAAAATATGATTATATGATGATAAATTCTTTTACAATATTGTAAACTTTGCCATCTATCCCAACATGTCAGGGATAGATGGCACAAACTAAAGTAGTATATTTGAAATAATTAAAAACACAAAAACAATATATAGAGTGATATTTACAATGTCTTGCGGTTATGCTTTCCGCACGGATCACACATTGTTTCATATTTTGTGCAGTTTTCATGCATCCATCTATTACAATTAACGCACTTAATCCAATCATCCAAACGTGTTGTAGCGTTATAATCTTCCAAACATCCTGCACATTCGTTTTCAATGAATTCAACAGCAGCATTGTCATCACTTTCATTATCATTTTCTTCATGTTCTTTCCTCCTCCGACTCCGTTTCAGATTTTGACTTTTTAAATTTCTTGGCAGGTTTTAGAGTAGTAGAATGGGGCGAATAGGATCACTTTTGAATTTTGGAACCGTGTAACACCCCAAGTAATAGACATAAAATTGTGATATACATATCAAAACGTGTGTCTATACGTGGGCTATTCATTTCCGATGCCACTTTTTTTCTATGTCAAGTGGTTTGCCATATATAAATTTTGTTTTTGTGTGATCCTATTCACCTGCCATTGGGGTGAATAGGATCGAACAAGCTTTTACTGTGTTCAATCCTATTTAACTTTCTTTGGGGTGAATAGGATCTTAATAGGAATGTGTATCTCTTCAATTATCAATAAAAAACGTTCTTTTTTTGTTATTTAAGTCCCATTTTATTTAAAAGATAAACGTTTATTGTTATAATTACATATTCAACTACATACTAACTATTTGAATTGTTTGTTGTATTCATATAAATTAATTTTAAATCTAAATAGACCTCTTCCATATCTTTCAGGAGTTTGTAGTTTCCCTACAATTTGTTGGAATGTAAAATCATATTCATCTTTTACATCTGGAAAGTTATACACGTATCCAGAATAGTCTCTAGTCGTTTTTTCGCGTAAAAAATTTCCTTGGTAGCTGTTTTTTTTTTAGTTTTAAAACTTGTGCTATAAAAAATCTATTGGAGGACCTGGATGCACCTTCACCGTTCTCCTTAGCGGTGTAAGGTAAATTTATAAGAAGCCAGTCATCAATATTGATGTCTTTCTTATTGACAGAAAGCAGGATATTAGAGTTAATTGGCGATGGATGAGAAAACTCTTCATTTTCGCCAGCAAGACGCTCTTCGTTTTCTTCTTCATATTCAGACATGGGGTCCATATCTGAGTTTGAATCGTGAGTGCTAAAATGTTGGCTACTTTCATCAGAAGATGCAATGTCGTCAACTGCCACACTTTTACCAGCAGGGACGTTAATTTTTCGTTTTCGCTGTGTAGGCTTGTTCTCATCATACCTCATGGACTTTAAAATATTAACAACGGAGTTGTTGATGTCATCTTCCTGAGTTTCATTTACAGCTGTATGTTCCACAGGCAGCATGCGCAACACACGCTCAGCATTCAAGGGTAATATTCCGCATTTATCAAATCCAGCAATTATGTTGTTGGATCTGTTTGCTTCAATAGCTTCAAGCAACTTTTTCAATAAACTGGGAAAGACATTTTTGGCAATACCAGCCTCCTTCCTTCCTGGTCCCTTTTTATACAATTCCACTAGTTTTCTCCATGCAGTCTTCAATGGCTTGAAAAAAGCTACATCTAATGGTTGCGTCAAATGCGTGGAGTTGGATGGTAAAAATATGAAACGAATATTGTTCTCGGAGCACTCTTTTATTGCTTGAACTGAAAGGTGGGACGATAAATTGTCACCTATTAATATCTTCTTGCCGGGTAACTTCTTCAAATAGGGAATGGCAATTGATTGCATCCAATCCTCGAAGCAATAACTGTCGAACCATCCCGATTTGCTGCGATTATACCTAGTATGGGGTGGTCCTCCAGTTGTCCAAGAGTCATACATGTTTAAGGCTTTGTATACTACATAACATGGCAGTAATACTCCACTACCAGAAGCAGCAAACATGATTGAGGTGGACGATTTGCTATGGTTTATAATCCGTTCGGGATATTTACATCCCCGCCTTGCAATAATTTTTTTTCGACCAGGGTCATCACAAAGGTTTGTTTCATCATAATTAACGATGTGGCTAGCTGGAACACCCTCTAATTCTTCAGAAAGATGTCTAAAATATTCTGTAATGGTTTCCCTAGTAACACCAGCACGGGCCCGTTTTATATTTTGACACATTCTTTCAGATAGTATATTTGAATGTCGTTTTAAAAAGCTATATGCAAACTCTTTACCCGGAAGGTTATCTTTAAAACAGGAAACAACTCTACCAGCTCTATTTAAATATTGTTGAACAAGCAATCTTAAATCGAATGTGTCAAAGGGGTAACCCCATTCACTGCATATGAGTAATTTCTCGGCAATAGATGTTTCTTCTGCTTCACTCAACACTGTTTGCCCTCCTTGTTTCTTAACACCTTCATTTTTTATATGTCTTTGAAGCACGGTGTAAGCAAGATTGTGTCTTTTCGCAGCTTGTCTAATGCTGTAACCACGAATGACATCATTCTTAGCATCTTGAATTATATCTGGATTATGTTGTTTGTAACGTTTTCCCCCTACTTTAGGTTTATAATCTCTAGGCATGTTTACTTCGTGATCCTAGTCACCCCAGGTATTGATCCTATTCACCCCAGGTATTGATCCTATTCACCCCAGGTATTGATCCTATTCACCCCAAAACTCTCAAAACGTGCAGCAAATTAGAAATATTTTTCCAGATATTTTTTGCACACAAATGAAGTAAAACTATTTCGTGTTTCTAATTACTAACTTGTTGGGGGTCACTAATACTAATTACTTTGAATTTAGGCCTCTTCAGTTCGGAGTTGCGCACAAAGTTTTTACACTCACTGAAACAACTGACTTACAACATTCACAGGTAAATATTGGTTTTTCATACTACCAACTGCTGGTGACTAAATGTTACCGACATTTATGTCACTATGATATAAGGCGCCAATCAAGATCAAATACAAAACGTTTGGATGATTTATTTAAGTTTTATGATTTTTCTAAACAAATTCCCACTTTTTGATCCTATTCGGCACAGCGATCCTATTCGCCCCATTCTACGGTAGATCTCGACTTGGTGCATTTAGATTTTTTAAGAAGTTTTTGTTTATGGGATTGCGCCTTTTCAATATTTTCAAGAGAAAAATATTAAAAAAAGCGCACGTAAGCACGTATTACCTCGTGGCGCAACACTGATGTTGCCGAAATGAAACAATTCCTTGTTATAGTTATCTGGATGCGATTATGTCATTTCCCATCGTTGCAGTCGTACTGGTCAAAGAATGATATTTATATGAACAATATCAAAAACGTAATGTCCAGGAACCGCTTTCAATTATTATGGAAAACGCTGCATTTCAACAATTTAGTCGCAACTAATGACCGTTTGCAGATCACTCCATTGATTAGTAAAATTAAGCATAAATTCAAGGCTGCCGTCGCTCCAAGCGAAAACGTCTGCATTGACGAAACTTTAGTGCCTTTTCAAGGGAGACTAAAATTCAAGCATTATATTGCCAACAAAAGGCATAGAATAATATTTCCTGCATCTATTCTCCTTCGGCAGGGGTGGGAGTTACTGTGTATAAAACCAAAATCTACATTAATATAGAGTAAGTCATACCTATAATGAATAAGCAAATTGACCTTATTGATTAGCCATTACTACAAATTCTTGATCATAACAAATATTCATAATTTGTACGACGTTTGGTGTGGTATGCCTAGGTTTTTAGCTGTGTTTTATCTGAACCATGAAGTTTATACTTGAACACGTACAATATCTTTCACAGTACTGCACTGATACATGCACACAATTTATTCTTATTAACCTGGTTAGTCGAACCTCATTTTCATGTTATATCTTTCAGGAAAGAAGTTTGATTGGGTACTGTTGTTTTTTGCAATTTTGATGAGAATAAATATACCAAAAATGTCCATAACGTTGTACCTTAGCAACTCTGTCTAATTTTAATTTATCACTCTTGATAATGAAACATAGTGTTGAAACGGAGCGTTCTATTTAAAATAAACATTTCAGTGGAATTACATATTACATAGTATAATTATTGTAAAATGTAGTTGTCAAAAGGATAGGGTGGTGTTGTTAGAATGGTTGTCATATCTGAGGTCAAAACACACTGCATGTGAATAACGTAAATTAAATAGAAATTAAATGTCACGGGACATTTAAGAATTAATGTAAACTCTCCATTACAAAATGTAATTAAAAACCACGTTAACCACATACATATAAATGTAACGTTTCCTACTTTCCAACCATCGTAATTTATTAATAAGAATAAATTGTGAATATATCAATGCAGTGCTGTGAAATATATTGCACGTGGTAAAGTATTATTTCCTGATTTAAGGAAAACATAGCAAAAAATCTATCCATACCACACCAAAGATCTTAAAAATGGTGAATTTTTGTTATGATCAAGACTATGAAGTAACGGGGACTCTTTACTTGACTGTGAATCAAGTAATTGTTTGAGTGGTAGTCTTCTGTGCCATACTAGGTCGGCCTGATATTGTTATTAATTTAAAATAATTTATACATGAGGCGCTTACAGCAAAAGTGGCCTAAATAACAATATTAGCTTTCTGAGAAAACCAACTTGAAAGAAACTGCAATATTTTAAACTTATACACCGTCTAAATTGTTTTGGTCTGTCATATAGTGCTTGTGGAAGCAGTTTTATTTTGTTCACTAAGAGATAAACGTGTTATTTTAAAACTTGTTATTGTTAATGGTTTTGAAAAAAATAATATTAGGCCGTTTTTGCAGTAATATTTTTATTATATAAGTTACATACTGTCAGTTAGGTCATTAATAATAATAAAAAGATCATTGATTTTGAATCCTGTATTAACAAAAATATTAAAATTTCAAACACAAATGTACAAAAACAAAATTACTAAGGAACAGACATATTTTTGCCCTCTTTTCTACCACGTTTTCCTTTGTGAATCACATTTTTCTTATCAATTTCTACCTCTTTCGCATAATCTAGAAATTCCTCTGGTGTATACAGCCCATGGGGATCATCCTCTTCGCCTCTTATGACTTCATTCTGACCCTTAACCTGAAGGTTTTTGTAAAAATCATGATTTATTGGAGGTACGAAAGGCATTAACTCTTGCAAGTTATTGTACTTTTTTACGTCAATTTGTCTACCTTCTGGGTATAATAAAGGAAGTTCCGATATTTTGGCCGTAGTCCTTTTTTTTATGTCTATATTATTAAACTCAATCATTTGATTTGTTGTATTTTTAAAAGATATTGTGTAAGGCTCTTCGAATGAATATCGCAACCACTGCATCTTTAACCAATTGACAGCTTCACCATCAACTGTTTTTTTTTTCTGTTAACAATGTTTTTTTCTAACGTTAGGGTACTAATAAAATGTTCTTGATTCAATCTGATTATTTTGAATGGATTACGTTTTCTCGCTGCTTGAATTACCTTGACCCAATCGTCTGGAGTAAAGATACTATCAAAATTTTTTTTTGCTTTTTCTATGACGCCAAAATCCCGATCGCAAGCCATGTATGAATGGCCAGAAACCAAAAACTTGTGATCGATTGTGCGTATTGAAGTATTTTGCACAATAAAAGAACATAAGAGGGCCATCTTAATGTTGCGGTTTTGACCACCGCATTGGTCACTGTACATTATTAACTTTGACGTTGTAACAAAGGTTTTTATAAACTGGATGAGACAGGTCCCAATTTCTTGAGGGCCTCGAGATGCTTGGGATTCGTTCCAAACGTACATGTATGCATCATTGGTGGAGATATTATGAATACCAAAGCAATAAGTCCATAATTGCCGTTTATAATAGCACACGCCCGTAGATAGGTGCGGCGTGGGAAGAGTTGACATTAAATCGAATGCTATTACAGTTACATCGTTAGTTGCATTTTTACCAAACTCTGTATCATTTTTTAACGATGTTCGTGCGGCCTCTGCCTTTCGGTGGTGTAGGTCTCTTTGTACTATTAAATCTGCTTTCGCATCTTTGTTTGTTTCAAATTTAATTTTCTGTTCAAAAGAGTCGCATGTCTTACAACTGTCTGATACGGGAGTGTGAAAGCTTAAATTAAATTGTTTTTTAAAGACGTCAGTAAATACCCTTTTAGATGCACAGTTTTCTGTATTGTCTTTATACAAACTGTATAATATTGACAAATTCAATGTGGGGCTCAAGTAATACTTATTCGGATTTTTTGCTCGCGAATAATGAGATTGGTATTTCGGAAAGGTGTTAATAAAGTTAACTATCTCTGTAACTTTTTGGGTGGAGGTTTTATTGTAAGGAATTTCTCTCGTTGTTCCACTGACACTACCTTATGGCATTCTCTTGAACAAATACAGTCAGAAGTATCAAACTTTTTTGCGGACACCATTTTCCCTGACGCACTTTCATATTCTTTGCCCTTATCCTTTTGATTTTTCCTTATGTTTCTTTTCCACTGCGATTCGTCCTTATATTTTCGTCTCGGTCCTCGTTTTTTCTTTCGTGGAGATATTTCTTGCACCGCTACTTCCATGGGCTCCGACGACGAAACATTAGCATTTTCCAATAACGTCTCTGTTCCAGCATATTCATTAGGCGAAGATTCACTTGCATCACCTGACAGGAATAAAAATTGTTAGGTATGTTGACCCTAACGGCAATTCTTGCCCACAATGCAAGGGGAAACTCAAACTACCCTGCAGTCAGTTACCTGGCGTCTCGCATCGGGACCAGACCTTTACTTTTACAATAGTTATTTTGTATATAATCAAAATAATCGTTTAGTGATTTATTTACTTCCACAACAAGGTACCTAGCATAATTTGCGAGTACTCTAAAAAGTTTGCAAAGATAAGTTAAGTTACCTGTGACATAATTTTAAAAATGAGAGTTTTTAAATTGATCCAAACCACCTGTTCAACCCAAGTAATTTCAATCTATATATTTGTTTATTTATTCCTTATAGTTTAACACAACTTACTTTCATTCTAGGATTATAGCTGGAACCAGAATCCGCAAAAGGATCACTGCTTCCAGCATCTGACATCTGACATATTATCTAAATCATAAGTATCCGCGGTGCTAGTCCCTATAATAAAGAAAATAATTCGTAGACAATGTAATAAACGGGAACAGATTCGTTAAGTAGCGCCTCACATTCTTTATACATGTCGCAATTAGGGTATAAGCAATAAGATGTGACGAGTGCTTGTGGCATGTTGTCAATGGTACCTACTATTATCTCTGTATTTAAGAAATACGACGAACTAAATCAAAATAATAGCAGACAAGTCAAGGAATGCTTATCTAATAAAAACATCATTACTTACCAGCTCGTGCACTTAAATTATTCATTTTAATCACTTGTTTAAAGATGACCAAAACACACACGTACGTAAAACGTTTTAAAGGTTAAGGCCGGCCGCACATTGAGCGCAGCACAGCACAGCACAGCATAGCACAGCGCAGCAGAGGATTTTGTAACCCATGGAATTAAATGGAAATAATTCTCTGCCGCTACTACGTCTCGGCTGCGTGCAATATGCGGTGTTCGCTTTAATTCCATGGGTTACAAAATCCTCTGCTGCGCTGTGCTATGCTGTGCTGTGCTGTGCTGCGCTCAATGTGCGGCCGGCCTAATAGTTGGGCCACTTTTGCTGTAAAATTACTTACTTATTACAAAGATTTTCAAAACATAGTCCGCTTTTGCAGTGAAATAACTACATTGTTCATACAAGCAAAAAGTACTTTATCTGTGCCATCTGTTTGAAAAATTTTCTTTTAACTTGGGACATTTTTGCGGCAATACATTGCATAATTTTACGTCTAATGTAATATTTTAACTAATAAAGTTGAATTTGTCGGTTAGGCCACTTTTGCTGTAACCGCCCTCACATAATGCTTCGTTTAGTGCTCCTAACATGGTATGTTTAATTGTTTATTGGGAAAATGCCCGTTTATTTAATAAAGGTACTTCCGCTACAGCAGGGTTTCTTAAAGTGGGACCGTCACATGAGTGCCATGGGCCAGCAACCACTCAGTTCACTCTTAAATATATTTATGCATAAGCACTTATTGTTTCTTACATCGACAAGCTTTGGCTTCACGAACAATGCCTTTTTTCCTTTAGGACGTTATGTTTACATGTGTTATAGTAATTACCTTGATCAGAACAAGTGCCTTAAACCAGCGCCGCTTGTTCAAAAAGCTTTGTCAACAGATTGGGTCAGGACACTACGTTCGCTGGTTGTTAAGGGGGCAGGTGTTAAAGCGTTTATTTGAGTTACGTGTAGAAGTGTCACTCCTTCTGAAAGACAAAGGAAATTTACTTTACGAATTTTTTAAGAGTGAAGAATTTGCACAAGAACTAGCTTACTTGATGGTCCTGCAGTAACCATTGTGGATGCAACTAAACGGTTAAAAGGTTTTTTAGATAAACTGACATTTTGGAAGAGGAAGAGTGGAGCTGGTAACTTTGAAAATTTTTTCCCACAAACGATGAGTCATTGGACATTTCAAAATTACTGTAACACATGTGAATAACGTAAATTAAATAGAACACGGAAATCACCACAGATCACTGGACATTTAAGAATGACTGTAAACCCCATTACATAATGTAATTAGAAACCAAGTTAACGATACACATATCAATACATTGTTTGCTACTATCCAAACATCATAATTGAAAACTTGCATACAAACATTCACGTTAGAAACTTGCCTAGTTTTGGGTACTGCGAACGGCTAAAAATGATACAAACCAAGTGCGCAGTGTGGTATAACACGCGACTCGCACCGCAAACTCAGTCTTCCACTGAACACCGTGCCCTACATCGCACCGTACCTCAAAAATAGAAAAATTTGTATAGATTTGCTCCTGCGATACATACTGAAGGGTTATTACATGAAGTCATTAGCAAATACCCTCGTATCTGTTTAACGTTGTTATAATTTCTTATTATTCTCTTTGTGTAATAACCATAAAATTACAGTTCACATAAAACAACTATTAGAATGTTTATATAATTCTTTGCTCAAGGTTATTCTTTTTGATGAATAAAAAATACAATGTTTGCTACTATCCAAACATCATAATTGAAGACTTGCATACAAACATTCAAGCCAGAAACTTGCCTAGTTTTGGATACTAATTAAGCGAACGGCTAAAAATGATACAAAGTAAGTGCGCAGTGTGGTATAACACGCGACTCGCACCGCAAACTCAGTCTTCCACTGAACACCGTGCCCTACATCGCACGGTACCTCAAAAATAGAAAAAATTGTATACATTTGGTCCTACGATACATACTGAAGGGTCATTACATGAAGTCATTTGTCAAATACCCTCGTATTTGTTTAACGTTGTTATAATTTCGTATGATTCTCTTTGTGTATAATAACCATAAAATTACAATTCACATAAAACAACCTTCAGAATGTTTATATAGTTCTTTGCTCAAGGTTATTCTTTATGATGGATAAAAAATGTTCCTTGAAACGGGTTGTTCAATGATCCATTGCCAGATATTAATGAAGGAGAAGAGGTTGCATTAGAAATTGTACATAATGTTAATGGTATAGACAGAATGCAACATGAAGGCAAACAATGCAGTTAGGCAACAATTAATATTTCAATATTTTCAAAATTTATTGTATCTGATACATCAACCTTATAATTTTTTACAGTTTAATTAAATTAAAATAAAGACAAGAAGGCTGTTTTGCTACTATTATTTATAGCAAAACAGCTTTGTTAACGTTACATTCAATTAGAAACATGTTATACATATAACCATAAAATACAATGTAATTAAAAATGTGACTTAATTTTTTTTAATAACAGTGCCTTTTCTAGTTCTATAATTTCCATTTTTTTCATGGTATTTTGTTTTTGAATTTGTATCGAAGTCTGCCTGTTCCAGCATTATTTTTAATTCTAAATTGTGCCGTTCTTCGAAAAACCTTAATTTTAAATTATTCTGCATTTCGATACTTTTACTTTTTGTGTGTGCTCGATGGAGTCGCAACCCATTGTAAGTAAGTAAGTAAGTAAATTTATTGATCATCTAGTAAGATGTTTACATATATATCGGCTAATCTCTAATCATGTAATAATAATAATTTCTCTCACATGCGCTGAGCACGCTTTCTTGAAAGTCATTAATGATTGTACTTTCTTAATTTCCTCGGGCAGTTCATTATAAATTTTTAAACCCTTATTATTGTTCTGTGAAAGTTTTCTTAACTAACGGTAGCCTAAAACTATTTAAATCTCTAGTGTTATATTGATGTATATCCTTATTAAAAACAATAAATTTTTGCATGTATCTAGGTAACCTATTATTAATTATCTTATTTATAAATACCAACGTTTTAAAATAAACTCATTGCTTAACACTTAGCCACTGTAACGTATTTAGCATTGCCGATATTCTTGTCATTTTACTGCACCGTAATATGACTCTCATTGCTTTATTTTGCAATTTTTGCAATCTTTGAAAATCGCCTTTGGAAGATAAAAATAATATGGTCGCGCAATAATCAAAATGAGGTGCAATGATAGTTTTATACATCAGAATTCGGGACCAAACACTCAATTTAGAATAAATAAATAGACGAGTGTGGTCAAACTAATTCTTTATTGGTTACTATTGGCGATCGATTTCGGTAGTTAGTATACCATCATCAGGCCGTGCTGGAAGATGAAATGTTAAATGTGGTTATGACGAGGAGAATAATGTATGTTATGTTATGATTTTATGAACTCACTCGACCGTTAACCGATCCGGAACTTGCGAGAGAAGCTTTAGAAACATACATATTAGTGACTTGACTATCCAGAGAGCGTGGCCAGCAGTCATGATAGTGACCGAAATTGAAGCGGATTATTCCGATAACAAACACGTGAATGGATTCAATCCTAGTTTGAATGCGGGAAACGTTTCAAGTGATTCAAATGGAGAATCATTGTGATGAAGATAAAAGTACAGCTCGGTACTTTTACAAAAAGGGAAAATACAAATCGGCAAAGGAGACACCAAACATCAATTAATGTAATTGGGAAAGCTAGCCGAATTGTCATGCATGATCCTATTACCGCTTTCAAGTTAACATTTGACGATGATATGATGAACATTCTTGTGTAACATACTAACCGAAGAACAACGGAAATGGCAAGCAGCTATGCGGGAAGTGCACTTAGCTGTTAATTTACCAATCATATTGACGTAGTTGAAATGAGGGTGTTCCTAAGTCTGTTGTATCTGGCAGCTGTATTCAAATCATCTAATTAAGACGTTTTATCCCTGTGTACAACTAATGGAAACGGTCGTGTTAAAGCCACTATGATCCTCACACTTTTTCCCTTTTTATTGAATGGCACTACTACCAGAAGAAATAGAATTCTAGACAGCGACAAAGCAGCTGGCTATATCAGAACTATTTCAAATAATGTTGACAAATTCTCAATCTAACTGTATTCGTTGTAGTGAATACGTGACTATGGATGAAATGTTAGCACCCTTCAGAGGCAAATGTTCTTTTAGGACAAGCATAGAAGCAAATCCGAACAAGTACGGACGTAAATTTTTACGTCTAATAGATGCTGAACCCATATAATGCATTTATTTACACTAGAAAAACACAGATCCAAACCCCAAAAAGTTGCCAATTGCAACTTTTATAGCTTACCCAACTCCAATTATAAACTACAATCGCAACGTAACAACAGCCAACAATTGTTTTACATGAGCAGAAGTTGTAAAGTAACTTGCTCTCCAGCGTTTGACTTATGTACCCCTGCAAACCGGAGATTTAGATTTAGGTAATACTCCAGGTACTAAATCCAAATCTGCAGGGAAAAAAACATCCGCGAAACGTAAAAAATGGATTAAAAACGGTAAGTTATATCGAAACATTTTCGGTTTGTTGTAGAGCGGAAGATTCTACGTGGGAATAAATCATTCTATGATAATTTCGATACAGTGTTTCCGACGTAACAACGAATTTCCCGAACTGTCGTCTTAAAAGCGTAGAATTTTTCTTCTCCTCTTTATGGATATATTTGGAAGAATCTTATTTTTTTGCTAATTTACTAATTTTTGATAAATCTACGTTAGCTTTATCAAGTCAATACTTGACAAAGCTAACGTAGATTAACGAAATGCAGTTATATGTCATACATTAACATTATTATTATCTAAAAAAAAATAAGATTCTTCCAAATATATACATAAAGAGGAGAAAAAAAATGAGCATGTTTCTATAACCCTACTTCTAAGAATATCATACATATGCCGATAAATTCAATTATTAATAATTATATGTATAAGAAGGTAATAATAGAAGAAAACGAGACAGAAATTATGAAAATAGTTGTATGGTAATTATTTATTGTCAGTGGGTCAATAATGACACTTCATAAGGGTTAGAAAAATTGTTTTGAGGCTATTGACATTGATAAATAGCTTCAAGTCGCAGAAGATCCGAGTACAAGAATTCAATCCTGTCTGAGACATATTACTGAACATATTTAGAATCCATCTGAAAGCTTGGTCTCTACGATCAGTTCGCATCTCGATTATATTTAGAGTAAAGTCGGGGATTATGGAATATATCCGGTAATATACCTTATTTTTTTGGCAACCACACATGCTCATTTGCTATAGTATCACTCCAATGAGTTCAGGGTTCTCCCACAAGGGTGTTTAGTCTATGGGCGTTAACTATTTGGTTGTTCCGACAGTTGATGTGATTTCGGTGCCCATTCTATTTTTAGGTAGCTACATTAAGGTTTTATTTCAAAAACTATTGAAGGTGATTTTGTTTAATTAAGTACATGAATGACATGAAAGATGTAATGTAGGAATAAAACTCATCTTACATCCCTTGTATTGTTTTTTCGACCTTAACCAGACGAGATGTCTGTAATCTAGCATTCCCGTTAGCATTTTGACATCCTTTACAGACCTACGGCACTATACATCAATATTGGTCTCTTATTGGTTGTTACTTCTCTATCCCAGCTCCACCTCAATTTTTAATATCTGAAGCACGAAAAATAAATACCTAATCAAGCAGTATGCATTTTTTAAATTAAATAAATTCATTGTGTCTGAAATACCAATACGCGAGGACGAATTGAAAAAAAAAACGTTTGCAGGTTCGATCACTTATTATAAATTTTTGAACACATAAGCAGGTAACAAACTATCTTGCAGAAACTTAAATTACTTAATTTACTCTACGAGATTAAGTTTTAAAATGGTATTTATAGGTAGATAGATATATAAAAATTCTCTGGTTCTATAATTTTATTAAAATTAACTTTATTTTATTACAAACTGTACACTCAGGTACCTAATGATTGAAGCCATGCGATAATGCATTGGGTTTATTTGAATTAACATTTAATGCCAAATTTCGTGGGCGTTTTCTTCTTATTTCTTCATTTCGAAATCGTCTTCCAGATGGCAATCTTTTGCTCCCTCTAGTCACACCTGGAAGTCTGCGGCTTATTGAAGTCGGTTGGACTCTAATTGTAGCATTTCTTCCTCTACGTGGTACACAATTACCAGCAGTGTGAATAAATGTCTCCCACTGGCCCTCAGATTTTATTTTATTTAATCTGTTTTTTAAAATGTCCAACCCGCTAGTGGAGGAACCAAATGATGCATGGCAGCTTTTTATTAAGTTTAAAATTTCTGCAATTGTACTGTCATTGCTTGTGCTTTCTATTGGTGCGGCAGGGCTGTTTTGGGTGAAGTACAAATTGTTTGTCGTAAAAGCATTTTCGCTGGTACTTATATCACGAATATTATTTCCACTAGTGTTCACTGATGCATGTTCTGCCGCAAATGGTAGATAAAATGAAAATGCGGGAGTTTTATCCCCAAGAGCCAATTGTGCAATATTATATCGATCGTCTGAAGTTATCGGAGGAAAATATTTTGTTTTCAATTCGAAGAACTTATACACTGCACATTGGTGTTTACAAAATTTTCCTTGGACACCTTCAAAACAAGAACAACAACCATGTTGTACATCAACCTCATAAAACTGATCTTTAGATTTTTCACTCGGAACTTTAAATTTGTATTGATTTATACAAATAACGTCAGATTTTTCCAAATACTTGGTTTTCTGTACCATATTTAAAAAATCCAATCGGGCTTTAGAAGATCGATTATTTGCAAATTCTCTTAGCTTTCGCCTATAAAATTCTTCGAGTACTGTGCATACTACATCTATTAGAGCAACCACATTATATGCTTTAACCCGGCATAAAACATTATCTTTAAAAACTCTTATTGACACTTCGCAAAAATTATTAGTGTAATGTCCCTTTGAATCTTCATTTCGCCACGCTAAACACCACTTTTCTTTGATATTCCAGTAAGTTTGAACGTATTTCACCCAATTTTCATATTTTGCTGAATTTTTAATACAAAAAGCATGTTTAGCATGAGCATCAACTGGTGTCCGAGAATACAAAATATTACGAAATCTTTCCATTAATTCCTGGCGGTCGTCTTTAAGAATGCAATGTTTAGAATCCCATAACCATCTCCAAACTGCCTGAAGAACATGAAATATACAAAGTAACGTTACACTATTTGGAAACACAGAATTTAAGGCCGAAATTTCTGCTTCTGAATTGTCCGTTAAAAAAATTTTTGGATGGAAGGAATTTGATAAAATATCTTGGAGAAGTTGAAAACCTTTTGAATACGACTCATATGTCTGGCCCTTCGTAATAATTACGCCCAATGGAACTGCTCCAGCTGCGCATGGAGCCATAACAAAAGACACAGAATGTTGTTCAGGATCACAGGAACTTGTGCTGTCCACAAAGCAAATTTCCTTAGAAAAATCAGATGCATGCCCTCTTGCCATTATTGGTGTGACGATGGCAACCCCAAACGGTTCTTTACAGAAAAGTACTTCTGTGCCCTTTTCTTTATATATGGCTTGTTTTTCTATCAATTTCTGAAAATGTCATGATTTGATACATAGCCACAGTATTGAGCATTACATAATATACTAAACAGATACCCTATGTTAACCTTTTTATAATTAACAGTGAATTGGTTATTAATTTATATTGAAATTATACATTTGAATACATTTCAGTGTGTAGTTCTCCATTAGTAAATAGCAACATATATGTACCTACCTCTAATAGCCCTTCTCCTGTTCTTGGTCCTAAATTTAATTTTCTCCAGGCATGATACCAATTTTGAACAGTTCTGTAAGTAGGATTTTTACTTCCACTAGCTAGAAGCAATTCTTTGTCCTGGTCGTATTCATACAACTGTTCGTGAAATTTTTTTGCTTCTGAAATTGTCATCTTATCATTGAAATATTCGAAGAATAAATTCTTAACGTCTGCTTTTGCCTGCAGAAATCGAACTGTCTCCGCAGTTTTAAGAGAGTGACTATGTTCACTGTCAATCGTAATTATAGCTTGTAGTCCCTTCTAAAATTAAAAAAAATTTAATAAATACTTATTTCCTTAATAAATAAATACCTACCTTAATAAACTTATCCTTTTTTCTTGTATTAATATTGTCTAATTTTACAACTACTAAAATGGAGGCCCGACAACTGGCATTTTTAGAAAGGCCCTTCTTATTATTCTTAGCCGGAATCTTCATGAAGGCACTATGATGACACACAAATTTCTTTCTAAAAACCATGCAATCATTATTTAGGGCTTTTAAATTTAATCATTTCGCATAAAGTGAAATTGTTTTAAATTATTATTAGTTCCAATTTCCAATTTAATAAGATAAGAAAACAAAACAATGTTTACATTATTCCTGTTTTTCAAATAATATATACAAGCACTTACGAACAAATAATTTTTTTGCCTTCAGGACAGGAAGACCTTGCATTCCACTGAGTATGCGTCTGTTTTCCAAATAGGGTAACCCAATTATTAATATCCTGCATATTTTTCAAATTACTACGCACTAGAATTTTATTATTTTCACCTTTGGATAATAGTACATTATCAAATTCACTAGGTAAATTTATTTCATTAATTATTTGTACACTCATGGTTTTTTTTTCAAAGGAATGACAAACAACGCAACAATTCACTGCAATTTTCAAAGTGCAGACGAGAATGAATCACCACACCGCACAAGCAACATAAGGTACGACCACGTGTTCTTTACTGCGTAAACGCACCAACAACCAGTAGCAGGCGAGTATTCGCTTATAGTGCCGTAGGTCTGTAAAGGATGTCAAAATGCTTCCCGTTAGCTAGGAGAAATAACATCCCAAAGTCCTTCTCATTACTTAATAAAGGGGGCGGAAAGGACTGGTTAAACCGTTTTAGATTTAGCAATAAGGATGTGTTAAGCTACGAAAGCCGACGTGCACTGGAGTTTAACAAGAAAAAGGATGACGAGTTTTTTTCATCCGTTAGAGATAGAAATGGAAAAGAAAAAACTTTTCATCTAATTAAATACATAACGTCGATTAAAGTGGCCTTAGCATACTTCAATCAAACTGCTCTGAGGTTTTTCTCAAAGAGGAAAGCGGAAAGTAGGATCTGCAGAGTGAGGGTGTGCTTACGTGCGTTTTGTGTATGAAGGCAAGTGTAATTATGTGCCCCCTTTGCTTATATTCCCTTGCAAGAATTTCAGCGAATTGATAAAGAAGGGAGCTCCCTGGTAGTATTTGATTGTGGATCCAGACCGACATCTTGACGCAATTTATAAATTATGTAAGACCAAGTGCCGAAAAATTTTGATTTTGGACGGGCATCACACACACCAACGCACAAGATGCAGCCGTTAGACAACTGCATAATGGGTGCTTTGGAACCCATTTTACAGTGAAGAAATTCGCCAATTTTTAATCGTCCAATATCTCATTTTGACATTAGTGACCTGCTTGGTGAAGTTATTTGAAGATCCAAACTGGCGAAAGGGCAGTCAATGGGTTTCGAGAAACGGGTCTCTTTCCAGTAAACAGAAATATTTTTATTGAATAGGATTTTTTACTGGAAACGCACAAAAATGAAGAAGCGTCTGATGAAAACGAAAATCGGATAAAGCCGCTGATGAAGGAGCAAATGGGCAACCAGTTTTACCACAAGACATAGTTCTTATCCCTGTTTTTAAGAAAGAGCACGAGAGCCAATCTTATCGAAAAATGAAATAAACAAAGTGAGTAGATAGACACCTGACCTCCCAGACAGATATCCTGACATGCACCATTACATATGGTTATAGACGCTATTTTGTTTCGCAGCTTCAAACAGACCCGTTCGTTATCATCACCTGTTAACATTTACCCTGTTCTATTTCTGTTGTCTACTTACCTTATAGTCATCATTGTCGGTATAAGGATCTTCTTTGCGAAAAATTACAGAAGGTATAAAGTAAATTACGTAATAGAGGCAAAAAGTTATCAATTTGTGTTACGAACGATCAACGCACTAAGGGAAAATGTGTTATACTCACCAAAGAGGAAAAAATAGCATGAATGTCTCTGCATATTGTGATTGCTATTGACGACGACCCCCCCCCCCCCCCCCCCCCATCGTCGTGTGCAAATAATAAGATATTAATAATCTCATATGAGAGAAAACGAATGGGGTACAAAAATAAAACAGACATTGATCACGTTATGTTTATTGAAAAGGGAATCAGGGGTGGTGTTGCACAATGTTCCGCATGATACGCAAAAGCTAACAACCCATACATGAAGGAGAAATATAACTACAATCTTGAAACGAACTACTTAATGCATTTTGACTCTATGAAGTCGCGATGTGTAATTGTCTTCCCTGGGGAGATTTTTCATTCGTAGATGATTATTGAAAATTTAGATATACTAAATCATCCTGATGATATATCTTAAGACTGCAATTTTGACTATACCAACGAATTGCACGAATCTCATAGAGATTTACCGTCAGCTCCAGAACACATTGTTCCGCCCGGCTCAAAATTAACCAATTGATGCCCACCTTATACTCAAAGCGAAACTACATATTAGTACGATATTTGGTAAGTAAATGCTCATCATGCAGATGAATAGGTTCGAGATATTTTTTTATAATACTCACCCTTGGGGATATAATTTTACCTATCCAACTTAATTGTGACATAATATTCTACAATTCATATCCTTTAGCTAAAAATTTTCATATTGCGTTTGCATTTCAGAATCATCGCCATCATCAAGAATAGTGAAAATCTTAAAATTCAGTTGGAGCATAACTATATGACATGTTGCCGTCCTACAAAAGACCCGTGTATCTCCAGAAAACATGATTTTGAGAAAACCGCGGTTTAATATATTCTGTTGCCCCAAAGTAGTGCTCTATCTTATATGTGTGAAATTAATGTTTCTACCTTTTTTGGGGCCCCTGAAAATGATTACGTAAAAATTAACTGAATAAATTATTGAATACTACTAGAAAGTGGAGTTGCGAAGATTAAAACTTTCATAATTAAGTATTATAACTTCGTAAAAACACCGTAAATCCTAAAATTTCTTAATACGGGATTCTTACTATGTAAAATGAATGAAATAAAATGCCTATTACTTTGTTTTGAAAAAATTCTCCATCGTTATTTTGGTTTAATGATATTTGAAAGTCGATATCAGTTTGTTGTAGCTCAGAATTGTATATCAATGTTTTTATTTCCGTCTGTGCTATCAGAATTTTGTAATAATTGCGAATCTGTAAATTATTTCAGTAGTAAAAAAAAATATTTAACTGGTGAAATTTATGTTACCGGTAGTATTTTCTAGTAACGATACTACGTGAGAAGTTTCATCTAATTCACAAAGTTCTTTATTTTGGTAAAATATCATCTGAATATTTTTATTATCTGCGTCCTGCTGAATACGAAAGCTATCACAATTAATAGACGACACCTTTAAAAAGCCACCGTCAGTCGTTTCCTGTCCCTCAGGAGGAACTGTTGGAACCTCCAATTCACTGCATATTATCTCTAGAGTTGAACCATCACAATCTAATTGGACAAAAATTATTTAGCGTCTCTAAAGAGCCAATTTCAATATCGTCTTCGGTACATATGGGCAAATTCTGAGCTAAAGAAACCATCAGTTTTGCTCTCTTCGAACCCATTTCTAAAATAGTTTAACTGTATACAAAATGACGTTACTCATGAGTCATGATGTAACAAAAATTGTAAACTTGCCAACATGTGAACATGACCAATGAATCGGGCATAACAAATAATCCCCTTAAGGAGAATTTCTTAATTTTTTAAGCAGTTTTCAAAACTGCCATATTTCATTGTCAGACATGCATATAAAAAAGTGTTTAAATATTTATTTTGTACTCTTACCTTAGATAATTCGTATTTAAATTATCTAATAATGAAAACTTTAAATCATCACGCCTGTAATCGGCATGAATGAGCGCGAGCGAATTACTTAGACAAAGCACCGCACCGCATCGCAGGTTGTAACAACTCGCAATAAAGCGCGACACGCGTTATACTAAGATAAAACCCCGTAATAATTATACCTAAGCTAGAAGCCCGCATTTGCTCGTGTACTACGGTGTTTTTGCTTAAAGATGTGTATATACGATGTTTTAATTTAGTATTAGGACCAATAGTGGTATATACTATAAAAAACATGTAGAAGTCAATATCGCATTTTTGGAAATTTGGAGATACGAGGTTTTTACTTAAGAGGGCTGTTTTGTCCTCCAATTAATAAGAAATTTTTGAAACAAGTTCTTTTAGAAGGACATACTAATAATTAACCAAATGTTAGGGAACCTTGTTACCCCAGATGAATGTTTCAGTGGGTGTGATAGGTTTAGAAATGTAAGCGCTAGTAGTATTAAACTACTTATTAGGTAATAGGAAGTCAAATTGTAAATATTGTGAAATTAGCGATTGTTTAAGTAAAAGAAATAGTCAAATCGATAATATTTTAGATAGTTTATCGTTACATCTCAAAATCTATATAAGTAATTTGCTTAACTGTGCAACGGATATTGAGAGCAACTATAAAGGCATTCGGTACGTAATAAATGAAAGTATATGCGAATCTGCAGAGTACGCTAATGTCAATCCTCTACCAGTTTTTATTAATATATGTACACAGAAAGGTGTCGAATACACATTAAACCATATGCTTGTCAGAAACAGATTCACAATTGAATAATGGAAAATTTACAGAAGGATGAAGAGCATCCGTATGTAGTTCTTGGATGGACGTGTGGACCACACTCTGCAACCTGGCCACCTACCAAATTAATTGATTATAAGCAAACTCTCGAGTTATTGTTAGTAATAATAAGTAATTAAGTAATAATAATAATAGTAGTGATAAGGTAAAAGTTATGCTTGTGTATAGGTAACACGCCGTGCACTTTGGTTTAACCCTTTCAGTACGGATGACCGATATATCTGCCACATACAAATTTGGCACACAGACGGCTGACCGATATATGTGACATCGAGTTATTCATGCTCCATGGACTAATGTCATATATTTCAGACGAATCTAAAAAATCGATTTGCCGCACAGACAACTGACCGAAATATCGGTCGGATATAATCCGTGCCATACCGACGAACGACGGATATATCTGCCGACGGCGGATATACACGACAGTCGTCGACGTGGCACGGTCAGTGGGTAGCCAGCGTAACTAGTGGTTAGTATCGTTTAAAATGTCAACAGAGGAACAGCCAGGGCCTTCAAAAAAACGTTGTTAGGATGGAGAGTGATTTTAACATTAGTTATTGCAGATTGGATGAACGTGAGGTTCGCCATATCAATGGTTTGCTTGAAAACAATGATATATTCGGCTCTGATAGTGATGAGGAGCCGTTTATTGATAGCGGGAGCGAATATCTAGTGAAAATGACATGGGCCATCAGGAAAGTGACGAAAGTGAGTTAATGAAATAAGCTTCGAAGACAGAGATGTGCCAGTGCCAGATGTTGACATTAACGACGATAATCTTGACGCCGACGTAACAGACTATAGAGACCTAATTATTACATGGACAAAACACGACTTTGTGCCAAAAGTACATGCATTTGATGACAGTAATAGTGGAGTGACGAACGAACATCTGACTGAAGATTCACTGGAGATTGAATTTTTCTTAGATCTTTTCACTGAAGATATTGTTCGGTATATAGTAGTAGAAACTAACAGATATGCAATACAACAAAATGAGAAGAAGTGGAAACAATTATTAGACGGAGAATTTTTTACTTTCATTGCATTGACTATGCTAATGTCCAGAAATAAAAAATTGGAAATAACAGAAAATTGGTCAGTAGATCCATTACTATACACCCCAGCTTTCAGTAAGTACATGGGAAGAGACAGATATTTACAAATCCTCAGAAATCTTCATTTTGCAAATAATGAGGAGGCAGAAGCTAATAACCGTCTGCATAAGGTCCAGTATGTACTAGAAGAAATCAAGCGAAGATTCAAATCAGAGTTCTATCCATTTCAAAATTTGGTGATTGATGAGAGCATGATACTGTTCAAGGGTAGACTCAGCTTCAAACAGTACATAAAGACCAAACGTCATCGTTTCGGCATAAAGGTGTATGTTCTATGTGATTGTGAGAGTGGTATTGTGTTGGATTTCATTGTGTATATTAGCAAAGACACCTACGTTGAACAAGAAAATATATAACTGGCCTGGGAGCCTCGGAGAATATTGTGGCTATGCTTATCGAGCCATATCTAAACAAAGGGCATTCGCTATACACTGACAACTATTTTTGTAGTCCAATACTGTGACACTATTTGTTTGAAAGAATGACCAATTCGTGTGGGACCGTTAATAGAAAAGATGTCACGATATCACCACTATGCACGAAAACAAAATTGTAACTTTGGACAAGATCGACCGTGCAACAAACGAGAGTGCCAAAAAACCATTGTGTTTGTATTGTATTTTTAGGATTGTTTTTTCATACCGGTCAGGGTTGGAATGTTTTAAATCAAGTGATTAAAATCGATTGTTTTAAACAGGTTTAAAACAAGGTACCATAAAAAACTGCAATTGTTTTAAAACTATTTAAAACTGCTGTTTAAAACAAGTTTTAAACAACCTCATGTTTAAAACACAAAAAGTACAAATTTGTGTAAAATATATAAGCAAATATAGGAATAGGAATAAACAAATGTCAAAACTTTTCATAATTATTATGTATTAAATAAAATAAGTTTCAAAAATATATAGATTTGATACATTTACATTTTTAGATCTACTGATTCAAACATTTAAAAATATTTACCAACTTTGCGGCTTTCTCGACACCCAACTTATTTCTTAATTTTGAGTGTACCATCCCAAACGTAGAAAATATTCTTTCTATCCCTGCTGATGATGCTATGGCTGCATGCAGTTGAGTGGTCAATGACAAAGTTTCATTATTTATTCTGTTTTTCAATGCACCCCACCATGCAACTGGCTGTACGTTACTCTTGGACTACATTGAAAATAGATATTCTCCAAATGGAAAAGACTTCGCTTGATAATTTATGACAGATGCCATTGCTTCAGGATGATACTGATGAACATACTGCATTGCCTCTTCAATTTGCCAATCACGCAGTTTTTGTCCAGTATATCGATGATCTAATAAATTTGCTAGATAGTGAGGTGCACTTAAAGCCATTTTCATCCTAGTTTCTATTTGCCGAACTTCTTCTAAATTGCAATGTGTTTCCAACTCCCTTTCCAACTCAATCCAAATTTCGACGGCTTCACTTATAGTACAATTTTCTTTTTGAACTCGATCCAGTGCTACGGCAATTCTTTTAAATTTAAAAAGATAATTTTCACAATTTATTTTGAAAGTATGATCATGAATTTTACCAACAATTTCTGTATCAATTGAAACTCTATTTTCAGAACATACTTTGCAAAGAATGTGCCAATTTTTTAAATAAGATTCTAAACAATCGGCCAACGTGTTCCAACGCACATCTTGAGGAAGAACTAATGAAGATCCTCCGGCTTCTTTGTACTTTGCGGCTGGAAAATGATGATTCCTAAAATATTTCATGATCGTCTTAATGTCTTCTTTCAGAACTGGTATGTTATCTAAGTCTTTAGCTAGTAAATTCAGAATATGCGCAGAACAGCCGTAGGTAATAATATCGGGCATTCCTATTTCTTCAACTTTTGACAACTCATGCCTCATTTTAGACATATTACTAGCGTTGTCGGTGACAAAACTTCCAACATCACAATTCAGTTTCTGACACGATTTTATTTCATCAATTGCCAATTGTAACAGATAATCTCCAGTATGGCTTCTATCGCCAGTATTAATAGTGTTAATTAAATTGGCCTTTCCATCTGACACTATCGCAATACATATTAAAGGCTCATTATGAATATTGCTCCAGCCATCCATCGACATGCAAACAGTTTTATTTTTTAAATTTTGTTGCCGGATCAAACAAACTGAATTATAGACTTCTTCCAATAGTTCGTTGGCAATGTTGTGCCGATTGGGAGGTTTGTAACCAGCATGTAAGTCATTAATTAATTTTATGAATTCAGGATGTTCTACAGTCCTGAAACTTGAATTCGTAGCATAAATAAATTTTGCTACCTGTATGTCAAGTTTTTTCTTTTCGGATATCGTTGTTTTTATAACAAAACTATCTAAGTTTCCAGATGACCCTAAAAATAATAACAAAATAAGCTGTGATTTAATAATAGCTGCGAAGTAAAAAAACATCGACTTGATTATGTTTGAAGTATTGATCGATATTATAATAACGTTTACGTATAACTATTAAAAAACTGAATCTAACTTACTATCAGAAAAAGGTTCAGTAACTGAAGTTTCATCATCTGTTTCCGTTAGCAATAATGATGTTGATGACGATCCTGAGAATCCCGGTCGTGGTTCTGCTTCTGGTACTTCTATTTGAAGTAAATTAGCACTTTTAGACATGCTTTTACACTTGCTAATGTGTTTTTTCATCCGTGCAACTAGAGCAACCATTGCTTCTCTGCAATGTTTACATTTAGCTCGCTTCGATTTAACGTCTTGACTATCATAAGCTTCAAAATGTCGCCAAATAGGATCTAGTTTTCTACCAGACATTTTGAAAAAGTAATTCGCAATTCGCACAACAGATTCAAAATAATCGAAGGCACTCGCAAAAATTACGTTACGATATTCGAAAATTATAAATTACACTCGTGTATCGTGTTTGCTTGAGCTTGAGAGACTAAACTGCACCTGACCAATCACCAAAGACATTAAATTTGATATAAAAATAAAATTAGAAAACAAAGATTCCATTGGAATTGCAAGAGTCGATGTAATATAATACTAAATGGTTAGTCTTTGTTTTAATGATTTGATTAAATTAACAAGAGTATTAAATATCTGGTTAATGCTTAAGTGCTTTTATTGCAAATTCAAACAATGATAATTGATAAGGTAATTTTCGCTTACTTGTGAAATAATACAAGACTGTTTAAAACGGTTCAAAACTGTTTAAAACTGTTTTTTTTAATTCTAAATAAAAAATTGTTTTAAACATAGAAAACATGTATTAAATAAAAAAAACTGTTTTATTTGTTTTTTTTACAAAAAACATGTTTTTTTCCAACCCTGATACCGGTACGGTTCTAATGACATGAATCAAGACTACCCACTTTGCTATGTTTTCATTTCATTTCGTTATATACTGTCTTTTTATCGGTCTTTATGTATGTATATCTATTAATTTTTTTAATTTTGTTACTAGTTTACTACTTTTGCTATACTTATTTTGCGGTCGAGTGGTAGAATGGCACTTGCCAAACTCTTACCGTTTGTGTAAATGGTTTTTCGTTTTCTACGTTACACAATAAATATTATTATTATTATTAAATTATCTCCAGAAAGCATTCGCCTACTACCAAAAACTGGAAAAAAACCGGGGTACACAGAAGAAAAAAACGTAAATCTGGTATTTTAACGGACACTCCGGTAAAAGATGAATTGGAAGCTGAACAGTTAAAAGCAAGAGGTAAGCAAGTAAAGAGACGAGTGTTCTCTGGAAAAGGTGCTGTCTTTGGAAAAAAGAAAAACCAGACCCAGACTTTTCCACTTAAGAAGAAGATACTTTCTGTCTAGTGTGCAATGGTAGATATAGTATCTCCAAAGAGCCGTGGCTACAATGTACGCGGTGTGAAAAATGGCCTCATAAGAAATGCCAAAATGAAGATCCCTACTATGTACCTATGTCCTGCCTACCCCGCTCCTTGTGACAACGTACCCCGTTGTGGGGCTTGTTGTCACACGTTGCACACACTTAAAAAATATTTTGCTGCACCTAAGGTATTTAATATTTCTTTAATCCTAATGGTCTATTTTAATCAATACACATGTAGCTACGCCAATCAAAAGGTTAGGTGAATATAACATTTTTTTAATAAGAGCGTACAAAAAAATAAAACGCAAATTTTGTGATAACTAACCGCCAGTCTCCCCTACTACTCTCTTCAAAACAACCAACATGATTTTTCTACAAATGCAGAAGAAATGGACAAGTCCCTTGCAATTTTATTTTTAACGGACTATCATCATTTACCTCAAGAACGTTGTTACTGGTCATTGGACGAAGACCTTTCAGTAAAAATTGTATCCAAAAACATGCCCCGTTATTTAGAGATAAAACGTTCACTTTGGGGATAGCAATAAGCTTGACAAAGAAGACAAAATGTTCAAACTTCGTTCACTAACGAAGCCACCTACTCGGCAAAAAATTTAGGCAATGGAGATATTTCATCAGAAACCATCAATAGATGAGGCTATTGGTGAAATACTTCGGGCATCATCCATCAAAACAGTTCATTCGGGGGAACCCTGTACGATTTGTGTTCAAAGATGGGATCCTGTGTAGTTCGAAAGGGTATTGTTACGCATTCAATACCTACTGTGGCAAGAACGTAAATACATCTGATAATAAAAGTCACAAAGATCCACTAGATTCTCTAGGAGAAACAGTTTTAGTTTCGTTTTTTTTTCTTGTTTGGGATGTGCCTGTGATGCAAAATCCAAGTTTTCGACCTCGGCTGTTTGTGAGTTCACATTGCAGAACTCCTCAACCGTTGCACATATGTTCTGCAGGTAGATCATCCCCAGTGTCCATTGGGTAAGGACAGTTTCAGTTATGCCACGGCCCCGGGTCAAAGCTCCATAGCTCTTCATTGAGCACATCAGCACCTGTTCAATGGTCATGTCTGACCATACACCTGACCAGAACTTCTGTGAACGCCTGATGGTAAAGAATCCATCAGCCGTAAATAGTGAATATTCAGTGGAATCCATCTTGTTGCCCAAGTCTATCATATCCTGCAGATAGAGATGCGCACACTTGGCATAAAAAAGTGGCCTGCAGCATGGAAGAACGGGAGCATTTGTTGAATGGTGTTCACATGCAAACTCCAGTCTCCCACCCTATCTGCTTGGATGAACTGTTTCATCAATGCCACTAATCGAAAGTAGTTTACCCACAGCTGTGCAGTAGGTCCATTGCCTTCAAGATTTTGTAGCGTACTGTTGAGTTTTGTCATTATCGATTGCAATGTTTCATTTTCATGCGCTTTTAAAATTCTAGATTTGTCACAGTCTAACAGAAGATTTTCGAGCATAAAAGTCTCTTCTTATGTTAAGACAATTGTTCTCACCACCTCCTGTGCTAATGCTAGATATGTTAAAGTGTAAGCCCTTACAGCTCGAGCTTATGAGTGGTCAGACATGATCTTGTCGAGACTGTTTTCAGCATAAATGTTGGCAAACACTTCTTTCAACCCACTTCCCCCCATTATACCACCAATCGTTCCTATAAACGACATTAGCAAGATCATAGTCACTGTTGTTGGCGAGGATCTCTATTGCTTTAATGTACAACGGTTGGTCTAAATGGAAAGTATTCCTTTCATGTGAAGATAGAATTGCTCCAATATTTTTCCAGTCTTTTGATCCTGATTTTTCTAGGATTGACGAGCTGTTTTTGTTTATTGCAACAAAAACAAAAACCCGCATCTTTTGTAGTTAAATCTATCAACCATGAACGGTATACCTACTTCTTCACCATTGGCTAGTTTTCTCTTATATGAATTGGAGAAAATTTTCGGGAAAATTATATGTAATAATTTGATGTGGTGGATTTTGTAATAAAATCTGACGAAAATTATCATTACAATAGTCAGGCCAGTTCCCCGGGTCATTGTAATCTCATAATTAATTGTGGTGCTGGTACTGGATTCAATTTCATCCGCGCTATCTGACATATTTTGTTGTACATCTGATTGTCCTACACATCTATCCAAGTCGCTGGTGGCGGAAACATCATGACTTAATTTGAAAAACTAACAGTCGACCACTTTGCTTCTCACGCTCTTGAGCTCTGAGAGTTTTGCGCTTACGATTTTGAAATCCCGATGGCTTTTTTGATGACATTTTTAAAAAAAAAAAAAAAGGTACTCCAATTACATTTAGAACTTATACGGGCGAGTTGTTCAAGCCAATGGGTATGGCAAAAGTACAAATTCATTACAGGAAAGTCAGTAAAGGCTGATACATACATTCTTAATAAAAATACAAGTACAATATTAGGAAGAGAGTGGATAAGGAAATTACAGATTGATCTTAATGAAATTCATAGCATTACTGAAGAAGTTTCTCCAAAAATGATTGAACAAATAATTACAGAAATTACAAGTGAATTTAATGATGTATTAAAAAAAAAATTGGACTCATTCCTTATACTTGTAGTCTACAAACTATAGAAAAAATTACACCCGTTTACATTAAGCCCCAACCAGTTCCCTTTGCCATAAGGGACAAGGTAGAGGATGAATTAGATTCCTTGGAAAAAACAGGCATTATTGAAAAGGTAACTCATTCAAAATGGGGAAACACCACTCGTACCAATACCTAAAGCAGTGGGGTTCAGTAAGAATCTGCGCCGACTACAAAGTTACACTCAATTCACAATTAAAGGATAACAGATATCCAATTCCAGTTATTGATGAGTTATATTTCAAACTTCAAAATGGCAAGTTTTATTGTACACATAAAGCATACTTGCACATTCCTGTTGATCAGAAAACCTCTGAAATGCTGACCTTATCTACACACAAAGGTCCATACAAAGTAAATCGGCTATTATTTGGTATAAAAACGGCGCCAGGCGAGTGGCAAAAGTTTACAGAAAAAAAAGGGTTTGACATATGTTCTGTTAAAGACATTGAAAAGCTTATTGCTCGTGTATCATTAGGTGACTCTAGCATAAAATATACGTTACAAACGATGAAATGTTTGACATTTTGCATGATGCACATGGTAAATAAACGTAAATAAATCGTATACATTTAGACCTTTCGTCTGGAGATACCAATTGTGTCATTCACATCATTTATTTCACAAAGAACTCGATTCCATAATCCAAGGAAGACCAAAAGTGGCAACAAATGGAGAGCAGGAAGGGGCTCAATGTCTGATCTTGTCACTGCATTTTCTTTCATGTTCTGCGAAAGCGATTCCAGGCCTGCAATAATCTCAGTGTAATGGATCTTCATGATCGCTATGGCTTCATACCTTGCCACTCCAGCGTGTACTCCCACCAGATTCGTAGTATGGTTACTACAAGCAACATACCGGGCATTTGGATTAATTGCCTTGATAGGCGTTTGTACACCAGAATTCTTTTTTTTTAGTCTTATGAATGTAGTAGTATAAACAGAGCATAGATTTTAAAAAAAAACCAGCATATAAAGGTTGTAAAAGATAAACTACACATTTTTAATTGAGCGTAACCAATCGATAGCTTCTGGTGTTAGTTCATTTAATAAAGTAAAACCTCCCTGAAATTTAGTCACTGGACAATGGTCAACAATGTGTTCTATAGTTTCCTCATAGTCATTATCACACTTGTCACACAATTGATTTTGCACTATACCCCATTTAAATAACATAAAATTACATCGCCCATGACCAGTACGTATACGATTTAATTTAGACCAAATCATCCTAGAATGATGAAATCCAGGAAGGGATTTAGTAGGGTCCATAACCAAAGCTACATTAAAGACCTTTTCGTTTGTCCAAAATAGTTTCCACTCATTTTCTAAAGAAAAATTTTCTATTTCTATAATTGTTTTCCAAAAGGGTTTTCTAGAAGAAAGCCTATTGCTGTAATTTTGTATATCGTTCCAAATTGGAAAAATTTCTTTAAGTGATTGATATTTATATATAATATAATAATATTATATATATAATATATATATTAACTGCTTGTTTTCTACGTAAATGTGCTGGAGGTATATTTGAAAGAACAGATTTGTATTCCCGACATGACAGCTGCATTATCGTACACTTTTCCGCGACAATTTTGAATGTCCAGTCCATGTTTTTTGAGAAATCTGGCGTACTAAAGAATACAATAGTGAAGTATTTGGCTTCCTTCACTTGAGCGAATATTTTTTTTCGAACATGATCGCCTAGATACTTTATGAATTCATTTTGAATTTCGGGCGATAGGTAAGACACGCTAACTTTTTTTTGCAGCTTTACCTTTGTGAGATGTTCACAAAGAACTGGATCCTAATTGGCAAGAAGATTGAACAAGTACTAGGAAGTTGCTTTTGTTTCCGAGTTTTACCGTGCGCCACCTCCTCTCTTGGGTCGAGGGTGTCAGTGTGGTTGCCAAGTTTTTTTGGTGCAGTATTACCGCACAGAAAGTTTAATCGAACTCTCCAATATAACTTTATCCCTTAATTCTTTAATTTTTATCAGAAAATCCTCAATTCTCATCTTTTGTGAGCCATGACACTTCTCACTAATATTGGTTGGTGCGGAAGGTGCAACAGTTTTCATTATCTTACCTTTTATGAATTTATTCTACGTGCTAAACCCTTATAAATCACACCCTCCCCGTACCACCTTTGGTTTTGCAATGGACCGTAATTACTATTCTAATTTGATAATTATCATCAATCCACTTACCCCTATTGTAGTTGATGGTGCAGGTTTCTGGTGGTCCAGTAACTCAAGGGTTGGGAAAAGGAAAATTGGGGAACGGAGGATTGATTCTACTTCTTTTAATGTTATATGTAGGGCTGATAAAAATATGGACGAAAAACCTACAAAATATGTATGGACTTATGGACGAAAAACAAGTCGAAATATGGATGGAAAATATTGATTTTTATTCACATTTAGTTGAATTTACTGCAATGAATCTTCTAATTTTCGAACACAAATGAATGACGACAGTCTTCGAGCACCCTTTTGTACGCTGAAAAGGATCTTTCAACGTCGCACGACGTGATTAAGCTTTCGATTGGAGTCAATTCATTGATTCGGTTTTCTTGCTCTATGCCTTGTGGTGTACCACCAGTCAGTATTTCGCTAATAATTTCCAACGTTTTTAAACCATGATTCTTGTTGTGAACGAAATCGAATTTCTGCAGAATTCTGTACGTTTCCGAATGGTCTGGATTGCATCAATGAGCAGCATACCTTTGCGTTCCAGCTTTTCGATGGCGATTGGGATGCAAGCGAAGTGGCGAATTATAACAAATTTAATTTAGCAAAGTTTGTTTTATTTGTCATCAGTTCATCACTCATCACTCAGTATGTTGTTGTAACTTACAAGTTAAATTTTGTAAGGAATAAACAAGATAAAATTATTGATAATAGGAATACAAATTGAAAAATATGGATGGAACCCTAAATATACCCGAAATATTTAAATAAATATTTTATATGTAAATCAATATTTTTGTCAGCCCTAGTTATATGTATACTGATTGCACAAATCACCCCCTTTTTCGCACTTAATATTTGAATAACCATTTGTATTGAACAAAATTATTCTAACGTGTCGCGTTTACAATAGTTGGCGGCAATTAATGCACATATTTGAACAACGTAAGCCAACTTTAAGACATCCACATCTTTTTTCGCAACCCGTTTTACATCCACACGATATAATTTTAAGTATGGAAACAGGAGCCGGTAGCTCGGTGGTAAGAATTGGTGATAAAATATTACCAACCTTTTTCCAACCCCAATGCGTAGGCTGAGAATTTTGTCCTCTCCAAGATTGAATTTGATGAAATACCCGGTATGAATGTTGCTTTAACGCTGCCGATGTTGGTGGCAGTCGTGATAAAATTACAGGTTGACTGGCATGGCCAACTAACTTATTGAATAAATCAAATCTGTACAGATTTAAAGAAGTTTCTGTTCGCGGAGCTTTGTACAATGCAAGTGTAAATTTCTCCCCAACGAGCAATTTCCTCTTCAGTAGATTGAGGATTGTTAAATATGAGAATAACGTCTTCCATGTCTTTTCTCTTGTTTACTGTGCCTATTGTTTGTCCTTTGCCTTTTCCAAAAAAAGCGGAAGTAGTGTCACAACCACTAAACGCATGAGCAAATAGTACGGCTTCTTTACAACCTTTGAGGACATCTGAAGATTGCAAATCGCGGGAACTGTATGCTCTTCTTTTTAGATTCCCCTGCGCAGGTTTAAAAAACCAGATATCTTTATCGTGAGGAGCAAGAGCAATAGTAAGTACTAGCAGATCGATGTCTTGTCCTACGATGACTACAGGGACATTTTTGCGAGGTTCTTCAATGGCAGTTGTCACGATTAGTAAATCGGCATCGTCTGGGGCAGTAATCGTTTTAATGCCCTCTTTTTTAAACCTTTCGACCAATTGGCAAATTAAACGGTCCTTGTTGGCAAGGTTACTTAATAATATCCTTTGTTGATCATGTATTGGTGTGTTTTCATTAAAGGCAATTGTAGCCGAAGTGCGTTTTAAAAGTCGCTGCTGTCTTCAATGCTTTTTGTACTATTAGCATTGTCAGCATATCCATCAAATACTACAATCACTTTATCACCACTACGGACGAAAGTAACATAGGCAGTGTAAATGTCCACAAATTTTCCCTCTTTCGGCCAAATCACACGGTGTATTAAATTACCTCCGTCAATAATAAATTCACAATTGCTCAAATCGATAGGTCGTTCTGGTACCTTATTGAAAATGTCATCCAACGACGATTTTTTTGTTTTTCTCATTAGTCCTGTTTCGTCAAAAATGGACAGAGGAATCGACGCAAGTTCAAAATTAAAACATTCTGCTAAATCTGTGGGCGAGTGAACTGTACAAACTATCCTTTGAAATAGTTGTGTTGTGTCAATGTGAATTACATCTTCCGTTCTAAGTTTGACTGAATTTGCAGTAGAAGATATCGTTTTTGCCATATTCGCCCGTTTCAGTTTCAAATCTCCAATTGGGGAAACCACTTAAAAAAACGCACCACGAGTCCGTACCTCATGGGTGGTGTGGAAATCGACTCATACTACAAAATTCGAATTACCAAACAAATACCCAACAATAATTACTGGTGGTAAATGGAGATATACGCATCTTATAAAACACACATCGCTGTAACTTTTTGTTCGAATAAACACTTTTTGTAGAACTAGCCGTTTTTGAGGTATTTGATGGGGAAAATCACATGGCACATATTTCTAGTGCGCGTCCAACACTATCCATAACTTCAAACGTACTTTGTAAGACTAGGGTGAGGTTTCACCAAAACTTTAATAGGAACTTTTTTATGTAGAATTTTATAAAGAACATTTCACTTCTTACACATTTTTTTCGTCAGAATAACTGTTTACGAAAAAATTAGGAAATACCATAAACGTAGGCCTGCGGGGGTGGTTTTTGGGGAAAAAAGGGTGTTGCGGACACGGGACAGGTAGGAACTTTTCGGATATTCAATACTACCCCTATTAACCATATGTGTACATAATATGAAAACTTTATAAATTATTTCTTCTATTTCGTGATTTTAAGTCTAATTAGCGTGCACTATTAGTTGCATATCAGATTGCAACTCAATGCATTGTATATTATTATATTGTATATTGTATATTCAGTGGCAATGTATCTATTTCTACCGAAAATGGAGTTGTAAAAATATTAAAATAATGTTCATTCCCTCGAAAATCCCGAAATCGTTGTTCAAAGTCCCGTATCAAATCGAGTAGTAAGACTGCGTATTTCTGTTCACAAAAATGCGACGGGTGTTTAATTCATTCATGTGAGCTGTTATATCAACCAAAAACGCTAAATCAGCCAGCCAGTTTACGTCATCAAGTTCTTTAACACGTTTATCTTTCGATTTCATAAACGTCTGGATTTCACTTCGTAAATCATAAAATCATTTTAACAAGTGTCCCCGACTGAGCCATCTGACTTCGGAAAAGTAGACGATGTCACCATAATTAGCATCACAACATTTGAGAAACTCTTGAAATTGGCGATGATGCAAACCCCCTTGATCTTATAAAATTCACAATCTTGACGACAGTATGTTGTTGTGCTTTTGTTAAATAACAAATCAAGCAGAATGAGTTGCACTAGTACCTAGTTTTGTATCAACCTTATTCTTAAAACCCTTTTCGAGGTTTTGAAGTTGTTCCAAAGTCATTTTGTGAAAGTTATCTCGATGTTTGTCCAAAAAATTCAGAATTATAATCAATGTGTAAATGATGTCTGCATTATCCAGACAAGACTGAGTTAACTGTTGGCGCCGCTTTTGGCTCTCCAAGATAGCAAAAACGGTATATGATGGTAATAGGTATGTGAGGCGTTCACATATTTTCTTATTAAAAACAATGTAATTTAACAGCATACTGGTTTTCTCTTAACATTAACGTAAAATATTACATTAGCTGCTCAGGTATACTTTTCTGGGGATATTGGTATCAGTAAAGAAAAACAAAAATTAATGGCACATTAGGTAAGAGCATTTTGTTCAATTGAGGTTTAATCTCAAAGCAAATGTGGACTACGATCAGTTCAAAACTATAATAGGTACTCAATATCCAAACAATTTTCATTACTACAAATTTTGAACTACTGCGGCATTTTTTAATAATATAAGTTTCCCTATGTAGCTCATTTTGAATTGTTTCCATTTTGAAATTTATATTAGAGGAAGGCATCTTCTTCACTATATCTCTGAAAGTATTGTCGTCTGCAGGGTGCAAATGGATCTAATAATAAGTCTGAAATATCAGACTGCGTTGTAGTAACTGTGCTTCCCGTTGCCAGAAAAAGCGTCAGTTGAATTCCATGTGTCATTATTTCCTAGTAACAATAATCTCACATGCGAGGTATGGTAGACTTTTCTGATCTACTCACTGGTGTTCCGTTAGATTCTAATACTAAAGAAGAACTATCAACTATCTACAGAAGTTAATCTCTACCTCGAGACGATACTGTATACATCAACTTTTCAAGTATGCATTTTACAAAATTAAAATGTGTACCTACATTTTTTTGTAGAAAATGTTGTAGCTTCAAGTCTATCTTATTTGTAAATCCATGTTAAATGCGATATCATCTGCTCAAGCGTCTCCTCACCTCAGCCTCGATAAATATATTTCATGTTGTATAAAGGTATAAAGGTTGGAGAAACAGGAAATACACTCCATTCCTATTTATATGCAGTAAATCTCGTGTGGCATCTCTAAAAACCTTATCTCCGTTTAGAACGGTGTGTCGCCGTGTTGCTCGCAGATTTAGTAACAGCCACGCAAAACGCTATCCCGTCTGAAATATAAATCAACGCCGTTTATGCTTAGTCAGATTCTCAAACCCCATTCTCTTCCTCGCGCGATAAGTGAAAAACATTTGTGGCCAACAGGATTTCCTTGCAAGAAGCACTTCCTACTGTAATTTGATCATGTTTCTTCCGAAGAAACCCGGTTCATTGTTGTTCCATAGGACTGGATCCGTCTCCGCTTCTATCCCATCGTTCTTGATGGCAAAGTATCGATGAAAAGTATTCTTATGCCTTATCTAACAGATGACCGTAGGTAAGTAGAGGGCGACATACGTTTCACCGAATGTTACGAATCACAAGCTTAAACACGTACTTTGAGCACGTTTCTTGTCCAAGGGTTTACCCGACACATTTCGCGCTTAAAGTCTGGTTCGTTTTGATTTAACTGCACGCATCATCGGACTTGAAAAACGCCAAAGCTATTAGAGAAGAAAAAGTATGGCAGATTACATTCTTGTAGAATGGTTGACGTCCATACCTAGACAAAATAAATTAGCATTTAGCAAATGCTGTAAGGTGGATTTGAAGGCGCACAAAAAGGATTTGGAAAACCATGTGCGCGCACAGAAAAGTGGTAGAATCTGAGTCACTTATCCAAACCCCGAACATTACGGAGTTTGCTAAAGTGACCATCAATGATAGGCAAAAAATTGCGGAGTTGAAGATTGCAGCCTTCATTGCAGAACAGTGTTCGGTAATAATCTTTGGTGTGCTTGTCTGCTGTTAAATATATTTCACCGTGTTTGATGAAAGAACTGATGGAGTACGTTGGTGACTCCTATTACTCGCTGATACTTGCTGACACGACGACTACACTAATACGAAGAAACTGATTTGTGTAGTCATTCAGTATTTCAGCAAGAAGCATAAAATTGTAACTACGTTTTATAGACTGGTTGAGCTTGGAGCGGGTGATGCGGAAACGTTGTATAGTGCTTTGAAGCGAATCGTAGAGGACAGTGGTTTAAAAATATTTAATTTGATTGGAGTCGGTGTTGATGGTGCGAGTGTCATGGTGGAATTGCGAAACTTATTTTGAAGCAGGCTGCTTAAGGACGTTCCTCATGCAGTGATTGTGAAGTGCATTTGTCACTCACTGCATCGTGCAGTTAGAAATTGTTATTTAATTTGGCTTGATAATGACTGTAAGTTGTGCGGCGGACAATGTTAATGAATCACGATTATTTTTTTTATGTTAAGTTACAAAACAAAAAACAACAATTTTAAAGTAGGATTGTGAAAATGTTGAATTTTGTAGCAAATTATTAAATTACTACTGAAATCTTGTAATTAAATATTCTTTTATTTCATTTATTTATTAAATCTAATAAAAAAATATAACTGTGATTGGATTAACTTAAAATTGTAATGACGCTTAATGAATTAGAAAAAAACTAAAGTAATACCTATTAGTCGAAGTTTTTAACTGATTGCATAAATTTCATAAACCTGTAAATTTGATAAACTGATCCTAAATCTACCTTTTCCCCATTGAGATAGCATGAAAGAAAGAAAAGACAAAAAAATGTTTTTTTTCTGTAAATAAACTCCACTACGAACCTCAAAATGTACAACAACGGAAGTTACAAAATTGGCGCAGCAACGTGGCGGTTGAACTGAGATCCTGACGAGTCTAGCGTGCTGTACCAGGAAGTACCAGCAGAGTGTTGAAATTGTGAATGGAATTAAGGTCAAGAAACAAAAAGGGATTTTATCAGCAAAGGAGAACTATGGAGGCGAAGCTATGATGATCCAGGTTCAACAAGTGCTTCCCCTTCAGAGCATGATTCTCTATCAGAATCTATTTCATCTGATGAATCGCTTCGTCAGAAAGAAGTGAACCTTTTGAAGCAGTTATGTTGATACATCTTGCGATCCCGATTTCCATTTATTACTTGGCCCCATTTTGAGAATTTTCAACGTCAACGTATTATGGACACAATTAATTTTAGAAGGGATCAAGGTTTAAAATTACCCAAGAATTTATTTATAATTTGTGATGTATAATGAATAATGAATAATGGGGTTCGTAGAACTTTACTGTACTAACAATAGCTCAACAGGAGCTGAAGACATTGTTTTTGTTTATGCAGATCCGATTGTCCCGTATCCTCTTATGGTCGTGGAACATTTTCAACGCTTCAAGAAGTCGTGGAAGCAGTTATTGAGCTTGATTTGCCGTCTACAGAAAATGTGCAATTTATAACAATTCCTCCTAGCCCGAATCCGGAGACGGACTTGATGAGTTTGACAACGTCCAAAACATTCTCGAAACGGTAGAAGTCGAAGCAACTGATAGGTGTACAAGCTGAGTCGCTGAACTTAAGAGACTGAATTAGAAGGTAAAACACCGGTGACAATTTTTGAACGACTGTTCAATGACGATGTCAAAAAACTTATAATTTCCGAGTCACTTCGTTATGCGAATCAAAAAAAACAGTTTTGTTTAGACGAAGCATGTCTGAAGGCATTTCTAGGTATACTTATTTTTACCGAATATCACACCCTTCCGCGACAACGACTTTGCTGGTCAACAGATGAAGGTTCAAAGGCCATGTCACGAAACAGATATATTATATAGAAATCCAACGGTTTCTACATTTTAATCATAATTAAAACGCGTCAACTTCAAACGATAAAATGTTCAAACTCTTATGAAATTGGCTGAACAAATCATTCATTTAATTCGGAATGCTTCATCAGTATTTGTCTATTGACGAATCTGTGGTGAAATATTTCGGCCGTCACTTTTGTAAGCAGTTTATTCGCGCCAAATCGATTGGTACAGATGGATACTGTGGCAAGAACGAGCCGGCGTTCCGGTCAGCAAAAGGAGGGCCGGAACGCCGTTCCGGTGCGTTCCAGCTCGAGTTAAGCCCTGTTTCAAAATAGTATTTTTTGTACTATAGTATGTTTTATTATTAAATATTTTTCCATATTTTAGATTTTTTAGTCCATATTATACTTACATACTTTGAAATGTTTATTACATATTTATCCAGACCCCAGTTATGAATATTATAGTCCGGCCTTGAATTGTACAAAATTTTGACAAAATAATTGATAATTTGGTAACCGCGCATCCAATATCAAAAAAAATGCAGGCGTGATATAAATATGGTTGGTCGGTACATGAAGGGAACAAATACAGGATGTGCCATTTAAAAGAAGTGAAATTTTCCTGCCAAGTGAAAATGTAACATACTGTAGATATACAGATATTTTTAAAAGGTGCACAATTCAAATCAAAGCAACCTTTATTTGAAACTTTCTTCTGTATCTTCAACCCTTCAGTTATCAACTGATTACGGAGCAGTAGGACACCCTGTACATCACATGAGGAGGCAAAAGTGTGCCTGATGCGGAGTCACACATCATAATGGATGTCGAACTTTTTGTAAAGTTGCAAACCTGTTGGGGATATTTAACTCCCCTGCGAAATAACATTTTGTTGTTTCCTGGGTCATCTTGGAGATTGGTTTCATCACAATTGAACAAATTAGAAGCCGGAACACCTTCTAATGTCTCGCGCACATTTTTGAAATAGTCAACGATTATTTCCTTTGAAACTGAAGCCCGAGATCTTTTAATATTAGTCCCATGTCGTTTGTTTACCTTGTCCTTGTGACATTCTAATAAAGAGTAGACCCAATCTTGGCCAGGTAAGTTATTTTTAAAAGCTCCCACGGTACGTCCTTGGCTGTCCAAATAATTTTTGACCATTTATCTTAAATCCGCTATCTCCAAAGGAATCCCCAACACCCACAAATGGAAGCTGCTTGAATGAAAGAGATTTCTTCTGCGGCAGAAAAGATGGATTGACCGCCATTCTCCTTTTGCAGGTTTTCTTAAACTCCATCCATCATTTATAACTTTTTCAAGCACGTTTTCAATGTTGTCATCAGAGTAATCGTTGCCCCAACTTCCTTTTGTATTTTCGTACCATAGTAACCGCTCCTGTAATTCAGTATTACACATTTTAGAAAAAAAATAACAATAAAACATCGAAAACGGTGATTTACTTAACGTTTTACAAGTGGTCAATTACACCCCAGATGTGTGATCAATTTGACCCCACGACATAAATTTTAAAATTCCCGCCTAAAACACAACAGGTAAAAATCTCCAAGAGCAAACCTTTTCTTAATTTACAAGTTAATGTTTTGCAACAGAACTTGAGCACAGTAATATAGTACTGACTTACCAGCGAAAGTTTGGGAGCAGCAAGAAATTGCTGATTGCTGAACACTTTTAAACGTTGTTGGAGCACGATACCAACTTCACCAACGATGACTTAATTGTCGAAACATGTCGTGATTGATTATAATTTAATCAACAAGTATGTCACAACAAATTTATCAACTTTAACAACTTCATCAAATGGGGAAATATACGATTTTTTGGAAACTATTTTTTCTCATAGAGGAATCATAATGAATCATTTCCCCCCAAGAAATAGTCGTCTACGACCAGCCGTTCCTTAGAAATAGCGCTTTAAAGTCGCTTCGTTATCAGCTGGATCCGAGCACAGCCCCAACGTTTCCGACGATGCCCTAAGGTCCTGTGACGTCACGTCCCACACGGCAATGTACGGAGCGTATGGAGACCAGTGTTTTTAGTCGTTTTTATCTTGTAATTATGTAGTTTTTCGTTGTATTTTACCATTTTATAAACATGGGTGGCGTTCGTAAATATTGCATTGTCCCCAAATGCGTCAGCACAACGAATAAAATGCCCGACAAGCGGTTTATATCGGTGCCGGCAGATGCACAAAGGCGAGAGGCTTGGATGATAGCCGTGAGAACTGCAAATAAATATTCCGACAAAGCGTCGTTGTATGTGTGCGAAGACCATTTTAATGTAAGTAACAATTATATTGTTGGTTTTAAAGGATGTTATTTAATGTCAAGTATATTTCTTTGGGTAGTGAGAAATCGTGACCGGGAGACAGCTGTCCTAACCTTTCTTGCTCATCATAATGTCCAGTGAAACATCTTAGTAACATAATGTATTATTTGATAACGTAATAAAGTAATTAACGCTCTAAACTACGATTAAAATATGTCTCCCAAAATACCATTGGGGAACTTTTATAAATTTCTCGAAGTTCTGGGACCGGCGTAGCTAAACGTAAACATTGCGTTGGGTTGTTTACTACGTTTCTCATTATACCGTGTGTTTTTTATTTCTTGTACTTACGTTTTAGAAGAAAGTGGTAATAAAATATAATTATTGACTGTGTTAAGCGACCGATATTTAATTAAATAATTTATTATGGCGAGGATACTCCTATACTGACAGTGTGTTCCTTCTTACAACGTGATTACGTATTTATCGTCTTATACCCTTCAAACAATAAAAACGAGTAAGAACGTGGTTTGTGCAAATTTCCAGTTCCGAGGTATACCAAACACAAGAAAGTTGTTTTGTTGAAGTGCAAAACAACTTTTCTTTCCTTAACCTGACCTAGTAAACAGCATCTATATTCTGTGATAAAACAGCATTAAGAAATCGGTAAACTTATTTTTCTAATTTTTAGGCATAAGTACCGACTTGTGTTCTTAAAGTGATAAAACCGAATATGATGATGATAAACACAAGAAATAATTAATAATGATTTTGTATTAACCGGCGGCGTTGATCCGGTCTGCAAATCGACCACTTATATATGGCCACAGAAATAGTTTTGTGTGCAAGATATTCAAGTGTCCTTTTGTTTTCAATTCACCAACAAATTTTGTAATTAAAAAAACCACTCACCTAGTGTTTATATTCCGTGGAAACAGTTGAAAATCGTAAAAAAACAACTCAGCAAGCCAGAATCAACAGGTCCTGTATGGGTTGTGACGTCACTGTGCCATCGGGAAACTCGGAAACGTTCGGCATGTGATCGGCTCTCGCCGATTTTAAGGCAACTTAATAATTTAATTAAGGACAAACTACTATTCGGATCGCCGTAAAATTTTTCACGGCAAAACTTTTTTTGAAATCTTCGTGTGATGATGTGTACTACATTGATTTCTGAGATTTCGTATTGTTATCTATTCTTACTTATTAAACAATCATGGGGAAGGTTGGGTGAGCTTTTAATTCTGAATGGAATTTTACAGGTTGGTTTGTGAGCTATCGACGGCAAAGATTAAGTTTATGGCACTTAAACGAGTTGGATCATATTATTTTAATCATAAGCGACATCACAGCATTGTGTTAGGCATTGCGGATGCAAATTACACACAAATTTTTATATGTTGATGTTGAAGTTAATGGACGAATTAGCGATGGAGACGCGTTTAGAGAATCTACATTATTTTAAACACGCTTTAGATTTAAATTTGATACAATTCCCATCAGATAATAATACTAAATGGTTCCATAGACTGTTGTAGCTGATGAAGCGTTTCCTTTATCAAAACAAATTATGAAGCCTTATAGTAAGCGAAATTTAAGTCATGAAAAAAGGATATTTAATTATAGGTCACGAGCAAGAAGGGTTATTGAGAATCCTTATCACAATTATTCGTTAAAGCATTGTTTATGGTTTCCAGTGCAGATGTTGCAGGTTGCAGCCCTTATACCTGCTTCTGTATCTGGCATCTTTCGTTTTTTTAGCCATATAGGGTGTAGTTTGGCAACTCTCATGTATGTTCTATTAGTACCCGAATTGGTGCTGTTGGAGCTTGAACTAGTCGATGCAATCGGACTTAATGACCCATCAGGGCGCTCTATACACGTTTCTTCTGCCTCGATCTGCACATCAAATTCTTCCGATAGTTGTGGCAAATGAATATTGGATGGTGATTTCGTAGGTTTTGCATGGTCATTGACAAAATCTAACTGACTGTAGTACTGTAGTACCACAATTTTGGCTTTTCTTTTGGTTATCTACATACAGGGTGGGCCATTGAAAAGGTAACACGCCTGTTTTGGGACACTTGGACAAGTTTCTTAAAAAAACGGTCGGACACGTCGATTTTTTATTTTTGGGGGACAACTGTTGATGTCAAATTTGACTGTGTCAGGTCAACCCCCTAGCCCCAGCAACCCCTAACTCAAGAATTTAAATAGGGAAATGGAATCGAGTGACCCTTAATTTGAAGCGTCTTTTAATTCTCTATTCGACAGTATGAATGAAAATTAGTTTTTTTCATTTTTTTTCCACCCCCATGAAAAGCACCCTCTAGATTAACTAAGGTGGGGGTGTTGTTTAGAAAAAATTCTGAAACACGCCATGTGCCATTCAAAAGGTCTAAGGTGGTGTGTTTCAGGATTTTTCCTAAACAACACCCCCACCTTAGTTAATCTGGAGTGTGCTTTTCATCGGGGCGAAAAAAAAAATTGAATAAAACTAATTTTAATTTGTACTGTCGAATAGAGAATTAAAAGAGGCTTCAAATGAGGGGTCGCTCGACACCCTTTCCCTATTTAAATTCTTGAGTTAGGGATTGCTGGGGCTAGGGGGTTAACCTGACAAAGTCAAATTTGACATCAAAAGTTGTCCCCCAAAAATAAAAAATCGACGTGTCCGAGCGTTTTTTTAAGAAACTTGTCTAAGTGTCCCAAAATAGGCGTGTTACCTTTTCAATGGCCCACCCTGTATATCAAATAATGTAATTATAAAATATTACCTCATCTTCTCTAACACCACTAAAAGCACATGCAAGCACTTTTCTCCTCCCAAACAAATAAGTGGTTTTTAAGCCATTCAATTTTGCCTTATTCTCATTCTCAGTTGTACCGGATCTATTTAATTGTGTTATTACTTTACTGAGAATTTGACTCCTTTTATTTTTGTTACAGTAGTCTGGATGATTTGCCATAAATAGTAATGGCGTGCTTCGGTAACAATCGATAAGCATTTGCATTTGCTCTGTTGTCCAAGACATTTTTAAAAACTAAACATAAACATAACCTACGCACAGTGGAGTATTTCACGATAAAAGTTGGCCAAAATTGTTTTAATAATTTTATCGACATAAAAAGAATTTTAAAGAGTAACTGATGATTAATAACAAGTTTAGTTAATCTTTATTCTAATCTAAATACATATTCGTAATAGAAATTAATAATTTAATTAATCGAAATCTATTTCTGATTGGCTTTCTATTTTTTCGTTGTCCAGCTAATCAGTGATCGATATCGACTTCTCAAGACAAAGAAGAGCTAACGTTTCGCTACTGAATGGTTTGCTTTTCTTTTTAGGTCGCGATCTAGAGCTAGTTATGAATGGATCCGAGCTTAATAAAAGTCTATTTAATATGTCTCTGTTACAAGCTTCCCGCGAAAATTTCCTCGAAAAATGTTTTCGATATTGACGGAAATGTTTGTTTCGTGCTTCAGCAGCTTCCTCCGATAGTTGGCCAATGGGTATTAGTGCATGAGAGACAACTGTTGCTCCGTGGATTAAAATTTTATGAATTGTAGGTGTCATTGGATGCCAGTTATATAATTTCACGTAAAGATGAGCTGTTTCTGTCAAATATGATGAAAATTTTTTGCCATCAATTTTAAAACCGCTTGATATTGCTTCCAATATAATTTTAAATCTACGAATTAGATTAACATCTAACCCAGTTATTCGAGCAGATACTTCCGGTTCTGCAAAAAATCTTCGTGACGTGTTACCGTCATTTGTGTTTCCGAATCCCGCCTTTGGTATATCTACGAGTAGACCCATTTCGTCTTTGAAAGACTTTTGAATGCTTCTTTTTTTCTCGGATACAGCTTTTTTGTCCTCGTCTTTTCTGGCCTGCCATTTTTGTATTGGTATTTTATATGATAAATGCAGTAGAGATTCGAAACCCTGATTCGCGCATGAAGAATCGACAATCCGAATTTGAATGTTTCGGGATTTTCTTCTTTCTTCTTCGTTAAATTATTAAAATTTTTAGAAGTTTCTCCACATATATAACATCTCATCGTAGAAGAAGTATTAGTGGCAGCATTACAAACCTTTGCATCTACCATTGTTAGTAACAAAATATGTTTAATATGTAGAGAAGCTCCATCGGGTTGAGAAACTTCAGTTTTTATTAAGTTTCTTCTTTGGTTTTCTATATGTTCAACTTCTTCGTTAGTAATATCTGTCGTCTCGTGAACGAATCGTATTCTAATTGGCCTGCAATATCTAGGAGATGACGGTACAGGATTTTGCCATATGATTTTTTTATGACCATTAATATTACTTATTAGACGAACTGGAACTAGAGAACTTTGAAAAATGGAGTCATCGTTATCTGTATCATTTTTAAACGTTTGTTTATATTGAGATTGTTGAGAACCATCACAACCCCACTTTGTGATTAATTCTAAATTTCTTCTTTCTTCTTCAGGAATATTTTTTAACACGTCTTCTAAATATAAACATAACCTTGAAATAGTATGATCAAGCAAATCTTGCAATTTTATTTCGGCACTCGTTTCCGTGATACTAATCGATTCTTCTTTTGGATAACACTGAGCTTTAGCTTTCTTCAATAAAGAATAACAGGGATAAATATTCTTATTAGTTTCTTGAATAATTTCATATTGCGAAAGATTTGCATCGACAAATAAACTCAAAGCTTGCGATGGTGAAAGCTTTTTGATGACTTTAGTTTTTGCATTTGCGACAGATGCACGAAACTTTTTCGCTTTTGTGGGACTGACAGTTATATCTTTGATAATCTGTGACACATTATTATTGCCTGCTGCCCTTTGACTCATACAAACTGCATATGTCAACTCTTCGACAGGTACCTGCTTTCTTAGATCTTGAGTTTTACGACGCTTGCTGCGGTCACTTGATTCCTCAAATCTTTTCACTGGTCGACCCCTTTTAATTGTTTTCCACGTGGGCAATTGAATCGAATTATTAAGCCAATTCTCATTTTTCCTCAAAAAACGTTCTTCCATATAATTCGAAGCTGACCACATTTTTTGAAAGTCCGATTTGAAGTATCGTAGAGCACGACGGAATTCCAATTGTTTCTCTTCAGGGCATTGAGTTTTCTTGATAAGTTCGTTTTCCAGAACAATAAGTTTGCCAGCTATCGATCGTTCAGTACTTTTCTTAATTATTTCATAAAGCTCTTTTCTGGTAAACTCTAAAAAACAAATATATTTTGATACAAAAAGCAGAAATATTTAAACGACTTTTTAAATATATTAGGGGGTAAATGCGGAAGATTTGTTTCTTTTAATGGGTTCTTAACAAGTTACATTTCAATTATTTTCAAAATATGATACCCGACAATGTCTGACACATAACCTAAAATATTGATTTATAAACTCGCAAATTAATAAATATCTATTACGAACTAAGTATGCATGACAGTAGCTTTTTATGAGAATACATACCTTTAGAGTCTTGGTCCATTATCAAAATTATACACAAAAACTTATAACAGTTATAACAAATTTGAATAAAATTCTCCTCAGTAAAACAAAGGACGAATAAGTGATATTTCTTAATTCAATCATTATCGGTCACATACAAAACAATAGCGAAGCGCAAAGTAGGCGTAGACGCAATGACGTAATTACCATTTTTTCTCGAATTTCAACTATCCAAAATTACAAAAAAAAATTATTTTTCTATTTCAAAAATAATTGAAATTTTTATTTTTGACCAGGTTTTTTAATGAAATACTCCTCTGTGCTACGGTTAAACTCAGTTGATGGAACCATTGAGGCATTCAGAAGGCGCACGCGCGCATATACAAAAATTGTAAAAATTAGAACACGTCCTATTTTTTAGTATTTTCTTGTACACGATTTTAAAAATGGTAATTCGCACGTACAATTAAATTTTTTTTATTTATTTATTTAGGCGTACCCAGACCAGAAAGGTCTATACGGCCGTTTACAAAAGGTTACAGATTAATGTTACACATCCTTACAACGGTGGTAGCACAATTTTACAAGGCATATGATACAAGTTGCACGTAGATTTATAAATTCAAATTGCAGTCAACAAGGAACTTAGCAATTATATTTATCACTGTAGGATTAAGGTTCTGTAATATAGTCAGCACTTCACATGGGACTGAAAATTTGATCTTCTTGAAACTTTGGAGCATTGTAGCGCGCTGAGTATCTATCAAGCCTGGGGCAATCCCAAATGAGATGATCAGCGTCCTGGAAGTTGTGACCACAGTCACATGCTGGAGATCCAACCATATTTTTCCTATGTAATGAAGAGGCAGCGCTATAGTGATCCGCTCTCAAACGATTGATGGTAACAATGGCTCTACGAGAGAGACCTCTGTTTTTAAACCAAAGGCAATTCAAAATAAAGGTGCACCTATGGAAAACTGTTAGAGTTTTATTGACGGTACTGCTAGAGTTATCTGTAGACCAACTGTTGATCAAGAAAATTATTATTCAGTACATAAGAGACATCATTGTGTAAAATATCAATCAGTGTTATGTCCTGGTGGAATAATTGCAACCTTAAAGGGGGTGGACATCATTGTGTAAAATATCAATCAGTGTTATGTCCTGGTGGAATAATTGCAACCTTAAAGGGGGTGGCCAGGGACAAGGTATGATGCTGCTATGTTTGCAGAATCACACCTATATGATCAACTTGAAAGGGTGGCAGTTTTCCAAATCGAAATAAATATGTACTCTATGGTAATCAAGCCTACGGAATAAGAGAATTGTTTTGGGCTCCATATGCTAATAGGGTAAACATGGAACCTCATCAACAGCAATTTAACAATTTAATGAAACGGCTCAGACTTACAGTTGAGTGGGGATTTCAGAAAATCATAGCAGAATTTACGTTTTTAGATTTAAAAAAAATCAAATTTTGTTTCTTTATTGTGTAAGTAGTCTAAAGCAGTTCTTCTTAATGCAGCACTTTTATTTGTCTGCTCTTTGTTGGGCCTTGAAAAAGGTATTAAAAAATTTATTTTTACTTTATTTTGTATTTTCACCTAAATTTTTTTGGAAGCACTTTTATCTGAGTTAGTTTTTTGAGCTTGTGCTGCATTTATCTCGACGTGTATAAGCATGATAACGATGTTATGTAAGTTTCTATCATAAACAGTACAGTAAAAACAAAACTGGCTGAAAATAAGTTTTTTAAATTGTTTTACACTACAATAATTATGATCTAATGTCGGTGTAGAAGCAGGAGACCAGTTTTTTATATTTTTTGGCAACAACTGTCTTGAACATTCGTCTCTTGACTGTTTGTCTATTTCCCAAATTTGTTTCTCTTTGCTCATCTTCCTTTTTTTAATAACAGGGTTTACTTCTTGTCTTTTGACACATATCACTAACTTCCTGTTGTAGTTGGTCTCTGTCAGAGTGCATTTCTTCTACTCCAGACCTAAACAGCAAAAAGAAAAACCTCTTACTTTAAATCAGAGTTAATAGAAATACTTATAAACTTACATGATTTGGGTTCTCATCCTTTTTAAAAAAAATATCTAGGATAAGAAACAAATGATCTTTTAATGTTCGAATGGAGAATTTTTTTCCAGTAATTATATATTTTTTTGGATTTCTTCCCATCTTTCTACCTCTTCCAGTAGGTTTAAAGCAACAAATTCCCTTAGTAGCGCCAGATCATCATTTCGTTTTATGTGTCTTTCTATGTATGAGATGTAATCAGATCACACACATCACCTTAGATGAGACTACACTCATAGTCATAACCTATAATATATCGTAATATTACAAAAATAGCGCATTGTGTAATTAGACCGCAAATTACGGCAAGTGGTAACTTTATTAGTGAGCGTATCGTTAATCGACTCGCGCACATCATACCTGTCAAAATAAGGTAATCGTAAATACTGCACGGCCCTGTACTATTTTAATTACTTAAATTAGACGTTATCCTTCACATGCCTAGTTACTTAACATCCTTTTAAATTCTTCTTCTGTTTTAATTCATTACGGGGTCGTTATATAATTTTAGACCTTTATATATAAAAGAATTATGTGTTTTTGTTTTTAGGAATTTAGGTAACCTCCTAATAAGAAATTTTACTGTAAATCGCACGTTTTACGTTCGGTTTAACCTTTAAGTAAATCGACATGTGTTTGGCAGACCATAATGGTCATTTTACATTACCATGTAAAACGTCTGTTTTACAATGGTCAAGTTGGAATGTAAAATGACCATTAACCAGATGTTTAATTTGAGCCAATCATGGGAATATTACATGCATACTACAGTGCGATTATTGCTGCGTAATACGATTCCATAATAAATTCGTACTACAATGTCACAATATGTGCGTTTAAGATGTTGTTTACACTTGACTAATACACAGTAATACAATTTTTGAACACATTTATTATAATAACAAATTTATATATGAATTTTAATAATAATAAAACTTACATTCACCAATAAAATAATTATTAAAAATAAACTAATACAATAACTAACTAATTAGAACAATAATAAAATCTTACTTAATTACTTACTAATAATTTTGTAACAAAGGAATACACATATGAACATCTCGGTCTGTTTGAAAAGGAATGAAAACACATTTTTGTTTCAACTCTTGAACATGCAGCTCAAGTAAATCTGAATAAAGAGATCCGCATTTAAATATTTTTAATATTTTGCTATCAATAGGATATAGCGAAACGCTTGAGCAACTCAAAACTTTATTCACACTAACTTTAATATCTCCGGATTGAATACAACTTTTTTTAACAAGAATGTAAGAAACCGCTTTATAGTATTTCTAGAAAGGACTCTGTAGGGTCCTTAAAATCCTCATAAAGACGGCAATAGGTGGCGGTAGTTGGAAGGTGGACGAAGAACTCCCACTCAAGGAATCCCCTCTTAAACCAAAAGACATAAAAGAGAGCGGGAGCGATATAAAACTTAACTTGAGATTTAGATTCCCACCGATTCCCGATCCTGAACCGAACCTGAATCCTTGATTAATAATTATTTTAGTAACCATCAGAGACCAAGTAAGTACCGTTCTTTAAATTGTGTGTGAATTAAATGTAATACTACGACCGGCGTGTGGATTCTTCGGAACCGTGCCCGATCTGTGTAATACAGCAGTTAAAGTAAATTTATATGGTCGGTGTATGGAGTAACCGTGCCTGACCTAATTAATAATCGTCGTTACCACCGAGATAGTGTTTCTAAGATCAGCGTACGGAGTCTTTTTAAGAACCGAGCCTGATTAAAGGGATACTACGGGTAAAGACGTCCGCGTTGTCCTGATATTGGCGTATGGAGATCAACCGTGCCTAATACCAGTTTGACCAAGTCAAAATCAATTGAAAAGCGAACGGTCTTGCTTTGGCCCCTGTAAAGAGATTTAATTAAAATCCCAGCCGAACATCCTGATACCGGAACCCCCCTTGTAAATACCTGTAGATACCAGTATCCCCTTCGTTAAGGTTCCACCGAGAGACCAGCCCGCCCCATCATAATCTTGTAGTTAGATAGCAGCTACAGGTGGTCGAGAAGGAACAAGCCATCAACCTGAAACGTGTGAGGGATGAGGTTAAGCCCTAACACCTTCCAATAATACCACCGAGTTGTCGTCACTATAATCCAGGCCTAGTAGGACGCTTGTTGACGGGTCCCGCAACCATCCCCGAGATAAACCGCTAATTGTTGAATACTTTTCTTTCAGGATAAACACGACGATCGACATATTGGTTTAACATAAACGCGAGTAGTGGAACTACGACCCGACGAGACGGAGGAACTACCGGCCAGGAGGGAAATAATTGGAACTACAAACCGCCACCGTATTATAATATTTAAATAAAACAATCATTGTAAATATATATAAACCAATTATACATAGCGTTAAACCAGTATTTGCTCTTTCACCCTGGTCTACGACTGAGAAACCCGTATTGGTAACAACAGTAAAAATCGCCCACCCCAATTACGTAATAATAACCAACCACAGAGTGGGTGGGCACGTTGCATAACGTTGCAAGAACTATGTCCCCAGACTTTGTTGTGAAACAGTTGTCACCGTCTTTCGTACCTATACTAAATTCTTGGGTATAAAAACGACATGCAAACCCATTTTTTACACCCACTGCTCCTAATCTAATTTGTTTTTTATCAATTCTATAATTACAATTTTCGTGTTCCATCACTCTTTTCACAACTTGTTGCAACATTAATCGCTTCCCTCGAACTAACGACTTTAAAAATTGCAAATAGCTTTCAAATGGGAATGCGCTAACGTTGTCTAAACCTCCGTACAATTTAGCATCTTGCGCAATATGCAACAAACTATCAACGTTGTAAACAAGAGATGTTCTACCATAGTTTTGTTCCATACCTTTTACAAACTTTTGCAAAAATCTATTTGCAATTTCATTCAAGTGTGAACCGCTTGCACTTCTTGATAGCAAAATATAGGTTGCCGAGCTTAAAAGCAAAAAATGGGAGTACAATTTATCTGGTAAAATGCCACGCAGGGCAATTAGCCCTGTGTACAATAAAAACTGCCTGAACTCAGTGGCTTTGAATCTATTAATGTCTTTTAAGTGTCTAGGCTTCCTTGCAAACTCACGAGGCAATTTATTGGAAATTGAACATAAATAAGTAGATATTTGTTTAATGTCGCGTGCTGGACGTCTAACGGTCAAAGGGCCAGCTATCCAATACATCAGTAGTTTTCTCATTACGCCCAAACAAATACAATGCATGTAATCCAAAACTACCTGTGAAACTAAGCCAAACTCTAAATCGCTCAGAGGAGAATCATAGACATGATGGTCTTTATCTGATTTAGCAAAGAAGTTTGCATCAGTTCTTGGAGCCTTTGGCTCACTTGAAAAATAAACACGCCGATCCCATTCCTCTTCATCAATACATCGCTCGCATCCGTGATATGCATTTTTTACACCCCTCAACAAAACTACGAGCTGGGGCATCCGGCAATTAAACAACTAATTCTAAAATTAAACTTTTTTTGATTAATGGTTATACCATTAGTCTCTAAATCTTTTGCTTCGGTTACAAATTTTTCAAAAAACTCGTTAGTGGATCCTGGTTTACTTTCCCCACAGTACAGCCACATATGTTGCACAAGTGGTATTGGAAATTGCGTACCTCCTCTCCTTGTGTTCCCGTGAACGTTTCTTACAGACCACGTGTTGAAGGAAGCTCCTACAGGAAGTATAAGTAGTGCAAATTCCAGCGAGTGGTCCAATAGTTCCACTTTCCATAACATAGTAACACTTTATAAAACACACTAATTCCAGCACTCACATTGCACAACTGCTCAACGAGGGACGAACACTACGTATATAATTTTTACACCAGTGTTTCTCTGGCGTATAGATTACTTCACTTGAAAACGCTTCTAGTAGGCACCATGCGATCCAACCGAAAATAAATCCCGAAGTAACTTGCAACGGCCAAATAACGCAAAGGTGAAATAACAGCCAAAGGCGTAACAATACTAAAATTGCGTGATCAGAAAGACGTTCGCATGCTAAGTACTTGTCACGTATGAACTGAAACCGTTGTTACCAAGTCAAAACGTCAAACAGGAAAAATAAAACCTAAACATGTTGAAGAAAGTGACCATTTAGCATTATAACCGTTCTAAGAAGATGCAATAAATGGTATAGGAAACTTATTGAAGTTCTTATACGCACAAAATAATGTGAGCGATAGAGATTTGAAAATCGGGCAACAAGTCATTACTTCGTTATTGGAACCTTCTAAACATGCACCTACTGATAAATGGAAGCGCGTTGTAATTCATCATTTAGTTACGCACACCGAAAAGAAAAGCGCCAGATGCACAGTGCTATAATATGAAAAATGTGGCAAGAAAGGGGAAATCAGAAATGAGAAGAAAATGGCAGCTCAAGTCATTACAATTTGTGACGCCTGTGAAGGAAATCCCGATTACTGTAGGGATCGTTTTAATATGAAGCATTAAAACTTGTTTCAAATGGTTCCTTTGAATTTTTGCATTTATAAGAAGTTCTTATAATAAAAGTTCTTACTTTTTACAAGATATTTACTGTTCTTTTCCATTCACCCATAACTTTTTTCAAGTAAGTCAAACGATCACTGCAGAGCAGGCCTCTCAAATAAAACACCAACCTCAATCACTCCAACTGTGAGAAGAAAAAGACCCACAGAAAACCCCAGAATAACTTGAAGGAAAAAAGGAGATGTAAATTTCCTCTGTGTCAAGGATTTACTTAGGTTTATTAAGTAAATCTTTGCTTCAATAAAAATGGCAACTGTTTTATAAACTTTAATTTGAAATAATATACATTATGGCCGTTTAATTAATTTTATGCACGATGTAACAAATATGCAACACTCACGAATTTACCAATATTTTTTGAACTTTTTGCGAAATTTGGATCTCATAATTCCATGTACAACTAACAACGCCTTTTGACACAAAATTACTTATTTGAACACAATACTTAAAAATGTTCTTCGTGTTCTTATAGATTCATCTTCAGTTTTTCGTGGTCGGCGACGTTTTTTATCAGCTGACTGCATGCATCCTTGTAAATATAGATTACTCTCGCTGTGACTTGGTCGTTCCTAAGGAGTTAGCTTGCCACTACATTTGCATCTACAATTCGGTATAGTATCATTGCTTTTCAAAAATCTGGCGTTCTTGGCTTTTACTTTCTTTCACGACTTTCTCTTCTTTCCCTTCTTTACGACAACGTTCTTTTCTAAGTTTTCTTTCGGTACAGACTCGTTTTCCTGGGAACCATTACTAGTACACCTGCACTGGAATCATCTAATATCGAATAACATACTGCTTCTCATATTTTTTACTAGTACTTACCATTCCGAATAGTTTTAGCTAGGTGCATTTCAATAAGATCGTTATCGCTACTTTCAATTCTACTATCTGTTTCTGGGACATACTCACTTCCAGAGTCAGAAAAATCTTCTCACACTTCATAAAGTTCTAAAAATATATATCATGTTTTATGTTTCATATTCCCTAAATCCTTAATCTTAAATACCGACCTGCATCTGTTAGTTTTCTAGTCATCTTTTATAATTACTATTGCACAATGTTATAAGATAAATAAGTATAGATAGAAAGAAATGGAGAAACGTAGCGAATAATGCCAAAGGCCTTGATGGCCTATAGTGCAACTATATATGTATATACAATGGTATAAGAAACGCCTACAAAGTACAAAACAAGTCTTCCGCACTCGCAAGATAATAATACACTAAAATTGCTTACTCGAACCCATATTCGCGTAGGACTAAGGCACTTTTTGCACTGAAATTCACTAAGATATTATTTTATGACTATTAAAAATATCGTACTTATGCATTTTTTACAGCAAAAATTCTCAATACATTTGATAGTATACCGAATAGAACACAGATGGCGTGGAAATCGCACAACAGAAAAAATGTGACTTAGGCACTTTGCACTGGGCTCTTCTTATTATAAATATAATTTATTTTTAAAATCTTGTTAACCACCGGTGCACAAGTCCTTGCGATAAGTTAATAGTAATAGTGATTATACTTTAGTTTAAAGCTTAATATCCTTAACTGCATATTTTTAATCGAATGCAGCAGATTGTGCAGCACTTTGGAAGCGGTGGTCTAGGGAAGTGGTACCTAGCTATCAAAGGAGGTTCAAATGGGCCAAACGATTTGGCGATCTTGTAACTGTGGGAAATGTCGTCTTGGTGCAAGAGAATGAGGCGCCTCCACACCATTGGCCGTTGGGTCGTATCATAGCGGAAAAGATGAAGTTATTCGTGGGGCAACTATAAGGTTAAGTAACGACAGTGTGGTGAAAAGATCAGTGCATCGAATATGTGTTTTACCTACAGACTCAGATTAATGTGGGAACATTTTGATTTGCTAATGTGTATATTGAGTCGTAATATTATTTATTATTATTTAGTTTAATCTTGTTGAGTATTTATTGTATGGTTCAAATTTTTTTTCTCGAAAACGAATCAAGATACGCAGAACATGGGAAAAAAGTTGTGTTTTTAGTTGCTTTATCTAAAAAAGGTTAGAGGTTAGTAATAAAACCAAAAGATGCCTCATAAAGTTGCTATCAACCTTTGAAAATTTCATTAAAATCAGCAGAAACGTTTTTTAAATATTAATAAGTTTGTCGATATATTTATGATATTTATGAAACACACTGTATACAGGATGTAGAATTGGCCGATGCACCAATAGGGATTACAATGCAAAAATCTTAATATTCGATTACTTGCTTCCCTAATTATTTTAGACAAAAAGTCTATTTAACTTTTCATTAGAGACAAAAATTCTGAATTGACTGATTTACTTATCTTTACTTTGAATTTTTCATTTTTCAGAAAGCAAATATTTAGGCAAATAAAAATTTCCACTTTCTCAAAAATCGGTAGTGTCTTGAAATTGTTGACAAGTATTAAATAAATAAAATAACTTCATTTAACATGTCTGAATCTTGCTGCAACGACGCCAAAATTAGAGGAAATGCACTACAACGATTGCTTTTACGTCAACCATTCCATGGCACCACTATTTTTTGCCAAAGTATCACTTTTAATTTTCAATTATTCTTCATGCTATATTAAGTAATATAAAAACAAATAACATGTACCCAACATTGTAATTTTGTTAAGAATTTTTGTAACCATTGCTGTCAGTGTCGCTAGTTGCGAAAGGAGCTTCTCCAAATTGAAGTTGATAAAAAATTATCTTCGCTCCACAATAATTGATTTAAGACTACAGTATTGTCCATAGAACAAGAAATTACAAATAATATAAATTTTGAAAGCATTCATTATACACGATTTTTCAACTAAGTTAGAAGAGTAATTAATATGTTTACAAACACATATGTGTACCTGTACAATTTGTTTGTGTATCCAAATGAAATGAAATTATTTATTTATAAATATAAAATAAAAAATATGTAATCGTCATTTTTTTTGTAAATTATGTATATGTTTTGTCTCTTAGGTGGAGAACCTTCGACCTCCGTAAGTTTCTTGTGACCTTTAAAAAAGTATCTTATATTTTTATTAAGGTTGCATTTATAGGTAGGTATATCAACTTATGCCTTATGCGGCCTCCTTTATTACTAGTTACTACCTAATTTAAATATGGTATACAATGCTAAAAAAGTTCCCCAAATATGTAATAGTTTGTCTCAATTGCAATTATTTATTTATGTTTACCGCTGGTTTGCATCCACTTCTAATTCAGTCCGGCACTATATTTCCAATTATTCTATTACTGGATGGACACATTTCACATTTAACTTTGCAGCTAAGCAATCTGTGTCAAGAGCTTCAAATAATTCTTATCTGTTTGTATCCCTCTGATTCTTCAGCCAGCAGAGGTTTGCTGCCATTCAACCTACAAAAGCAGGATGGAAGTGTGCTGTGAGTGATTGGAAGAGAGCTAATCCGAAAAATTATTTAACTAAAGAAAAATTTGCATTTATTTTGAAAAAAAAACAATCCAAAATTTACATATAATCCGATGGGACTTGTCAATTGCAATTTGTCCGTGGAACTTCAGTGCAATAGATTTTTCCAAGTGCATCGGAAAAGAACCAAAATCAATAGATGATGTAGTTATTAATGAAATACACACCTATACTAAAAACACGTTATCATATGAAAAATTCGTCAGTATAATTGGAACGAATAAACTTAGAGAAATAAGAACTTATAACGATAAGTTCAACACCTTACAGTACCAGGCTTTTCTTTACCGCCCACAAGTTCACGATAACAAGTTGTAGTGTAATTCTCAATTAATAGAAACTTACCTGTAACAGCACGCAACCCTTCTTGCGCTTGTTTCCTTTCACCCTGCAAATACCTATCAGCGGAAACCAAAAAATTGAGATGCGAATTAATTATTACTTAATATAAAGGAAGAGAATTAAGTGTCAGGGTCATATGTGTTGTTGGCAGTAGAGCATCGAGCGTTCTTTTAGTTATAGTAGTATGAATTGTTTACACAAATTATTACCATTAATCTGCGTTTATTCCAAAATATTCTAATGGGTGGTCACCGTGAGACACGCTGTATTATCATTAAAAATTTGGATATAAACTCTGTTATGATTAAGCCCGCTATGCCGGGCGAAACGTTAAAAATAAAAATGTACAATTAAATAATACATCATAACAAATAAAGAAAATCGTGGTATTTATAAATACCAATCGAAAAAATTTTATGTGTACTGTTATTTTATGGTTATTACATGAAGAGAATCATACGAAATTATAACAACGTTAAACAGATACGAGGGTATAAATGACTTCATGTAATGACCCTTCAGTATGTATCGCAGGAGCAAATCTGAAGATATACAAATTTTTCTATTTTTGAGGTACAGTGCGATGCAGCGCATGGTGTTCAGTGGAAGACTGAGTTTGCGGTGGGAGTTTTTTTTAGCCGTTCGCTTAATTAGTACCCAAAACTAGGCAAGTTTCTAACGTGAATGTTTGTTTGCAAGTTTTCAATTATGATGTTTGGATAGTAGCAAACATTGTATTTTTTATCCATCAAAAAGAATAACCTTGAGCAAAGAACTATATAAACATTCTAATAGTTGTTTTATGTGATCTGTAATTTTATGGTTATTACACAAAGAGAATCATACGAAATTATAACAACGTTAAACAGATACGAGAGTATTTGATAAATGACTTCATCTAATGACCCTTCAGTATGTATCGCAGGAGCAAATCTATACAAATTTTTATATTTTTGAGGTACGGTGCGATGTAGCGCATGGTATTCAGTGGAAGACTGCGTTTGCGGTGCGAGTCGCGTGTTATACCACACGCGGCACTTGGTTTGTATCATTTTTAACCGTTCGCTTAATTAGTACCCAAAACTAGGCAAGTTTCTAATGTGAATGTTTGTTTGCAAGTTTTCAATTATGATGTTTGGATAGTAGCAAACATTGTATTGATATGTGCATCGTTAACTTGGTTTCTAATTAGATTTTGTAATGGAGAATTTACAGTCATTGTTAAATGTCCAGTAATCTGTGGTGATTTCCGCGTTCTATTTAATTTACATTATCCACATGCAGTGTTACAGTAACTGTTAAATGTCCAGTGACTAATTGTGCTGCCAATCGCACATTGATTCTTTCAGCCTCCCAGTTTAAATATATTTTTTTGATATTATTACCATATCGAAGTAGATTATGCAACACTTCAATGTGTTCCCATTGATTTTGTTTCCTTCATCAACAAACACTTGCTTGGTACCAAATGCATTTCGGATTAATTTAATCATATGACATGCATCCCAGAATACAAACACTAAAATGATATAGTTAATAGCTGTTGTAATATGAAAGTGAATATTGGTGGGGAGGTACCTTTTGGTTTTCGATGCACATATTTATATTCACAGGAGCACCATAAAATGTAATTTGAATTGCATAATGCACCTGTTTCATGCAAGTATTTCAGTAGCGAATTGGGTATTACTACAAACGGACGTGCGAGAGAACGACGCGGACATATGAACGAAGTGATATTTGGTCGCAACGCCATTTAGACGCTGCGACATTTGGACACAGAACATTAGTACACCGAACAGATATGTAAATTTTCCTTCACACTTTTTCCAGGCTTAGGACTGGCAGTACTTGTACTGGCGTGTTTAATAGTTATTTACATAAAAGTCAGGAAAATCTCACATTACTGGAGAGGATCTAAATTGAAATACGAGGAACTTTGAGCGGAGTATTTTAAAGCTCCGAGGCAAGTGAGAGATTTTATGGACGTGTTTTGTATTAAATTTTTCCGGAAACCACCAAAATAGAATGTCAAGTCTTTACAGTACTACGCATAAAAAAGCATAATTGAACGATTTTCATAGTCGGCAACTACATTTTTTATGCGCTGTGTCGTGTCTTTATACACCTTCCTTTGTGGGACTAGTTGCCTGCTATTAATTGCTCTATTTTCACACAATTGAGGCTGTCCTCTTTTTTTAATGTGTTTATAAATCGCAAAATACATGGATGAATGACGTTAAGTGTAGAGGCAAAACTATTGTGCCATCCTTCTACTGTATTGTTGGTTCTTGGGAAATTTTCAACCACCTTTGAGTAAACATTCCACATGATGTGCTGGGTTGCGAATCAGTCAGTGCTTGAGATGAAGACATGCTAGGTTGCGGATTAGCTCCGATGGTATTTTGGTCATTCACGTCGTCGCTTTCATCTGAAACATGAACATCAATATGGTCACTACAAAAATTTTGTTCAAAAGTATTAACATATACTTCTAGCTGTTCTTCAGTTTCAATGTTTCTAATTTGCCCGCAAGGGAGAGATGACGATGCTAAGCCCCTTTTTGGTTTAACGCCAAACAGGGCTTCATATGGACTCTCGCGTATTCCTTCGTGATAGTGGTGTTTTTGGCGAATTGGACAAACGACAAACCTTCTGACCATTCATTTGTATCATTATCTTGTATCCATGCAGTTAACATATTCTGTATGCCCTGATTGACTCTTCATTTGTAACATAATATTGGATATTCGTTTCTCCTGGTTTTAATGGCACAATTAACTTTTCTTCATCACTAACTTTTAAAATGTCAAAACGTTTACTTCCAATTAAGGCATGTAATTTTTCACAAAACTTATCACGATTCACTGCAGTAGCCATTGAAATATGTAAATAAAAGCAATTAAATTAGCAAGCTTGCACGTACGCTTTCAAACCTTGCGCAAGACTGACGCAAAGTAAAACCAAGAAATAAACCGCCGAAAAGCCTGTTACATCGTGTCATTTCCGACACTCACCGAAGATCATTTGCGTTTGTCGACATACACCGGTGAAAGTACGAATTTGTGATAAAACTAATAAATTTTCGGTCTTTCACTAAAGTGTTTGGCGTTTGTCGATATTCACTAATTTCGGACTTTCACAGTAACACATACACCGTTGGGATTACATTATTCTATTGTACACCATGGAGAGTATACAGGGTGATTCACCACTATTCCCTCGGCCTCTTGTGCCTAAAGGGTACAAGATATCAGCTTCATTTTTTGGTGACATATGTAAATTGATAACGACTATTTTTTAAAATTATTTTCAATTATACAGGATGCTTCACAAAATTGTAATATATCAAAGTTAGGTTTTTTTTAAATGCAACCCCCAGTATTTTATTACATTTTTAGATTATACGTTAAAAACTAAGGTAACTTTATTAAACGTTCCCTATACCTATCGCTTACCAATTTTGAGAAAATTGTGATTTTAAGGAAAATATTCACTTTAACCAACCCCTAATAACACGGAAACCACTTACTTTCAGTAACACAAATTTATACCGATTTATCTTGACCTTTAAGGCTTTCATTTGCACTACGTAGGATTTCGATTTTTTGTACAGGGTGTTTAGAAAAAGGATTCATATTTCATATTTTTCAAACATCAAAAACTCACTTAACTTAAATGGAACACCCTGTATGTTTTTATTCTATGTTGAATAATCATATCAAACAAATAAATACTAATCACTAATGTAGTAAACTAAATTTAATTTATACACGGAAAACGAATAAACAAACGTGAGAATTTTTAAAAATTCGTGAATATTTAGACCATAAAGGAATGTAACGTGATAAATAACTTGCGATTATTGCGGTTATGTAACACAAATATAAAAAATGGTTAAGAGTTCTGTAAGTGTTCATACAGCGCCACATCTTGTTTGTCAGCGACAGTTTTAGCTCAACAACCTTACACTTACGTGTGCATTTAAGAAATCTATCTATAGTCTTTTATTTATGTACCAAGGGAAAAATGAAGAATTAGAAAAGGAGTTTAGTAGTTATTGCCTTGGAGAACGTATTGATCTCTCGCTAAAGCCGCGTTTTCACGATGCCAGTTGGAGGGACAATTGTCTCAAGGCAATTGACTGGCATGAAACTATTGGCTTCGTGTAAACACTTCAGGCCAATTGCCTCGCCAATTGCCCTCACAATTGTCTTGAAATCCAGTTGTCTCCGGGAGTAGACTGAGGACAGTGAGCTGGGCCCAGCTCCTCCCCCCACCACTGACAAACTCAGCTGTCGCGACAATTGGCGACGTGTATACGGTCCAGGCCAGTAGCGCTGGCTTGTTTTTGTGCCAGTGCCCAGTTCCCGCTCGCGAGACGACACGTGCGTTTTAATAGGTTAAGTTATTTGTTCCTATTTATTCCCGTGTATTGTGAGTAGTAGTTTAAATTGACTTTGCTGCAGCATCATGGCACCCAAATGGAGTGATGAACTGAATTTAAGATTCGTTGAACTGTACAAGGAACACCGGTGTTTGTGGGACCAACTGGACGATTTGTATAAAAACAAAAACGCTCGCGGAACGGCCCTCGTTTCTATCGCAGAAAGTCTCAACATTACAGGTTTCGGTGCAGCTGAGGTTAAGTCTAAAATAAAGTCTTTCCGCGGCACGTATAATATTGAAATGGGAAAACATAAAAGAAGTACCAAATCCGGGTGTGGATCGGCGGACGTGTATGTGCCGTCTTTGAAGTGGTTCAGCGTGATGAAGGAAGTAATGTCCAAAGGAACGTTGAAAAGAGACACGAAAAGCACTTTGGTAAGTAAACACGCAACTATTTATTAATAATAGAAAAAGGTTATATACAGTAAAATTGTAGCATTACTTTGGTTTCAACATAGAAATATGTTAGCACGATTGTTTATGGTGTCTAGTGAACCATTTTATCCTGCCACTCTACGGCCCCTGCGTTGGAAAAATACACCTTATACGCTTCCCTTTTCTCTTTTGATTTCTTGGTTTGTTGATGAGGGCCAACTTTAGCAGCACTTTGCATCCCGTGAGTTTCTTTTCTCCAATTGCCTTCAATGATGGCGCCTAAATCAAAATCCTCGTAGTCAACTGATTCCCTAGGCATGTATGTTGCTGTTGATTTGCTCCGTAAAAAGTTATGAAGGACACAAGCAGCACAAATCACCTTGTCGATAGTTTCAGGTGCAAGAGGAATGGGTTTCTCAAATATTCTAAATCTACTGACCAGTATTCCGAATGCATTTTCCACTATGCGCCTTGCCCTTGACAGCCTGTAATTATATACTTTTTTTTCTTTGTCCAACAACTGTCCTCCTTACGGTTTCATGAGGTATTCTTTCAAAGGAAAGGCGTCGTCTCCCAATATAACTCCATCCTTTGGCAGAAACCCACTTTCAAGTGCTTGGAATAGGGAAGATCTTTGAAAAACTGTGCTGTCCGACATAGAACCGTTGCTTCCAACTTCAATGAAAGTAAAACGATAGTCATGGTCAACCAGTGCAAAAAGGATAATGCTGTTATGTTTCTTATAGTTAAAAAATGTGCTCCCACAATGCTTCGGCGCTCTTATATGCACATGCTTTCCATCGATAGCACCGTAGCATCCCGGAAAGTTCCATCGATCTCGAAATCCTTGCTCAATTTTTTTCCATTCATCAACGGTCTCAGGTACCTGAAACCAAACAAATAATAAACTAACGTATAACTATTAGTAGGGTATTATACCAATTTCGTTGTTCCAGATGCCTGGTGCCAGCAGTACACCCAGAGGGACCATTACCGAAGAGGAGGACATCGTAGAACCGACTTCTGAGGGGAGTAATATTGAGGAGACCGAAGTAGAAGATGTTGATGACCCCACACCAACTCCGGTACAGATTAACCAGAAAACAAACATTACAAAAAAAACTCAAGACGACCAGCAAACAACGTCTGCTGAATACCAGCCAAAAAAGAAATTCAAACCAAGATCAAAAATACAGCAGATAGCTTCAACTGCTCGTGAGCTAAAAACATTAAGTGAAAGTATTTCACGTAGTGAGCCGGGAAAGGAGGACGAATGGGACATCTACGGAAGGTCGGTAGCGGCACAATTAAAGAGGATGTCAACAACTCAGGCGATCACCGCCCAGATGGAGATAAACAATGTTTTGACAAAGTGTCGTTTTGATGACATTTATGGTACCTCAAACTCTAGCGACATGTACTCACCATCTCCGCTCACAGAAGAACATATTTTGTCTCACAACGATTTTTCTACTACACCCGAAACATCCGCGGCCACAACTTTTTCAAAAGCTTTCGACGCTCTCGGCTATAACGAGGGCTAATGATTTGAAGCGTGTGTTATTAATAACACTAAACTATTTTTATTTTTGACAACCCAAAATAAATATAAAGTAATTTTTAAAGTGTTACATTAGTTGATAATTACCTTAAGATATTCCTGAAGGCTCTTGTGATGGAGTAATAAGGTAGTAAGTAGGTTAAGAGAAGGGGGCAGATATAAGTAAGACGAGTGGGCGAAGAAGCGGAGTTCTAGTTCTAGTTAGAGTGCTAGTTCGAGTTCGAGTTCGAGAGCTCGATTGTTAACTTAGAATAGTTAAGTATTAGTCAAGTAAGTTAGAATGTATTAGAACAATATGGAAGTATAATAAAAGAAGTAAATAAGTAAGTAATGTGTTAACGACAAGGGTGTAAGTGATCTCCGGTACTTCGAGTCAACCAAAGAACATCACATGGCAATCCTGCCATCACATGGCGATCCTGCAAACGAAACGATCCTGAAAGAGAAAATAATCCTGCCAAAGGAATGGGCAACTCACAGGAGAAGCAAGAAAATATAATTGTGGAGGCTGCTGGGTCTGGAAACAACAACGCGACGCAAGACAACAGAACAAGACGAGAAGTATTGGAAATCGGGGTCATAATTATCATAGTCCTAATGGGGTTGATCATGGCGTATTTGGTATGGAAAAAATGTAGCAACTCTTGGGAACGAAAGATCAGGAACGAAGTAAGACGAAGCCAGGAGCTGCAGGAAATAGCAACAAGAGGATAAGATAGGATACGAGGTAATAATTTAATTAATGTACTAGGTAATATTATGGTTCAGTGGGAACATATAAAAAGGTTTAATACGGAAATAGATAAATTTATAAGTAACGTAAAGAAGGATAATCAAAATAGGAGGAAAAATTGTGAGCAAACAATAAGGAGATTAGGTGAGCTAGAAAAATTTAAAATTGAATTCGAAAGCATAAAGTTAGGAATTAGGGAAGAGATTAATAAGTCGAGGGAAGTAGAATTAATTAGGCAAGTTAGAGAGGCGTCAGGAAGAATCGATAATAAAATTTTAGAAGTAAGTAATTTGTTAAGGGATAGGTTAACACAAATAGGGGTAACTGAAAAAATGGGAGAGTCATTCGATTTAAAAACGGCGTGTAGTCTCCTACCACGTATGGATGGGACGGAAGACGGCACGAAACAATTGATTGATTCAATCAGGTTGTACGCGGACTTGTTAAAAGATGAAGATCATACAGTATTAATTAATTACGTTCTGAAAACAAGGATCACTGAAAACGCAAAAATTAGGTTAAACAAAGTGTATGAAACAGTTGAAAGATTAACAAATGACATTAGGGAAAACTTCATTTCAAAACAATCAGCAATTGTATTAGCGGGTCAATTACATAACATGACACAACAAAATCAGTCGATTGAGAAATTCGGGGAAAAACTAGAACAGCTATTGAGTAATTTAAGTATCGCGCAAGCAGGTCAGGATGACGCGGCATTGCGAATACTATATAACGTAAACGAAAAAAATGCTATAAATGTATTTTGCAATGGGTTAAGGAATCCTGAGTTGCGAACTACTGTGAAATCTAGAAACTGCGAGAAACTTCGGGACGCGATTACGATTGCAAAGAACGAGGAAGTAAACGAACCATCGGCGAATTTATTTCATTTTAACAGGCGTGTAACACAACAACCATTAAAATTTAGGTACCCAACGAATCGAGCGAGATATTCAGGTTATTCTTATAGAGGTAACGGGAATTTTAATAACAGGCAAGCAATGGGTAATAGGAAACAGGTACAGCAAACTTCAACAACGCAACAATCAAATTATAGGAATAGGGGTGGAAGATTTAGCTTTAACAGAGGAACAAATGGTGTTAGGGATACGATAGGAAATAGGTTTTTTCGAGCCTAAAGGGGTTATTTTAAATTTTAATAGTCTAAATTATGTTAAGGTTAGGTATTACGGGAAATATTTAACATTTCTTATAGATACAGGGGCATCGGTTAGCGTAATTTTTAAGGACGTGGTAAATGAGAACGAGGACATCGACACAAATGGAAAAATTAAGATTGACGGAATAACTGGGTCGTTGCAAACGGACGGAATTGCCAACATTGACATACAATTAGGTAACTCCAACATTAAGCACAAATTTTATGTAATACACAATTTCGCAAGAGAATTTAATGGTGTATTGGGGGCAGATTTTTTTTCAAAGTATAATGCGGTAATCGATTACGGAAATTTTTCATTATCTCTGCATAATCACAATATTAGGAATACGATTCCGTTAGAATCAAAAATTAATAAGGAAACGATCATACCATCGAGATGCGAAATAATAAAATATTTTAGGGTTGAGAGTAGTAAGGAAAGTGTAACCATACCGTATGAGATTACAAAAGGGGTGTACGTTGGGGGAGCGATTGTAAAACCGAATTCAGGTATTATTCCGGTACGTATATTAAATACGAATGAAAACGAGGTAACTATAAGGAACTTTGAACCACAAATAACGGAACTATCGGAATTTAAAGTGTACAGTTTTGATGACAATCCAATTTCCTTAGATAGAGTAGATAAGCTTTTAGATTTAATTAATTTAATTTAATTAATTTAATTAAAAAAAAATTTAAGAATTTAAAGGGGGAAGAAAAAGATAGCATTGAACGAATATGTGCAAAATATGCGGACGTGTTCTTACTAGGGGAAGATAAAGTTACGGTTACAAATATAATTAAGGAAAATATTATACTAAAACCCAACACACAACCGGTTTATATAAAGCCATACAGACTACCACAAGTACAAAAATCGGAAGTAAATAAACAGATAGAACAGATGCTGGAAAGTAAAATTATTGAGAAAGCTAAATCCGAATGGTCAGCACCGGTATTAATTGTTCCGAAAAATGCAAATGGAGAGGAAGGTAAGAAATGGCGTATGGTAATAGATTATAGACAGTTAAATAAGAATATAGAAAGCGATAAATTTCCTTTGCCAAACATAAATGAAATATTTGATGCGTTAGGAGGCGCAATGTATTTTTCGCATTTAGACCTTTCACAGAGTTACTACCAGGTAGAATTAAACCCAGAGTGTAGAAAGTACACAGCGTTCACGACAAGCAAAGGACAATTTCAAATGACAAGGTTACCAATGGGATTAAAAACAAGCCCAAGTGCATTTTCACGAGTTATGTCGATAGCATTATCGGGATTAAATTTTGAATCATGCTTCATTTACTTAGATGATCTGATAGTGTTTGGAAACAATTTAAAAAATCATAATCTAAATTTGGTTAAGGTACTAAATAGGTTAAGGGAGGTTAATTTGAAATTAAATCCGTTAAAGTGCGAATTTTTAAAAAAGGAAATTTTATACTTAGGGCACATTATTTCAGAAAAAGGGGTAGCACCCGATCCAATTAAGATTCAGGCACTAAAAAATTATCCAGTTCCGAAAAACGTAGACGAAATAAAAAGATTTGTAGCATTTGCGAATTATTACAGAAAATTTATTAAAAATTTTGCCGAAATCACATATCCATTAAACAATTTAACGAGGAAAGGGAAACAGTTTAATTGGGATTCGACATGTCAACAGGCATTCGAAAGGTTAAAACAGGCGTTGGTAAACCCACCAATTTTAGAATTTCCAAATTTTTCTCCGGAAAATAAGTTTATATTAAAAACAGATGCAAGTGGGTACGCGATCGGAGCCATTTTATGTAACGAAAATGATAAACCAGTAGCGTACGCAAGTAGGGCGCTAAATAAAGCGGAAATTAATTATGCGACCATCGAGAAAGAGCTTTTAGCCATCGTCTGGTCAGTAAAGCATTTCAGACCATATTTATACGGAAACGAATTTAAAATTTTTACGGACCATCGTCCTTTAATATACTTATTTGGGTTAAACAATCCATCATCTAGACCAGTGGTGCCCAACCTTTAACCTGGCTTGAGCCAATTAAGTGTTTACAATTATTTGGCGAGCCACATACATTAAAATTCATTTCGCTAGATGATGCTCTTATATTATATTATAACGCCTTCTCCTCCTTGGTTCCTTATTGGTTAAAGAAATGTCTGAACAATTATGCCCATTAAAAGCGGTATTGTATATATTTTATAGAGCACATAATTTTTTAGATTTAGACATTCATGCCCGTGAGCCACATCAATAATTGCCGCGAGCCACGTGTGGCTCGCGAGCCACATGTGGCTCGCGAGCTACGGGTTGGGCATCCCTGATCTAGACTGACGAAATTTAGGTTAACGTTAGAGGAATACGATTTTACAATACACTACATTAAAGGTAAAGAAAACGTGGCAGCTGATGCATTGTCGCGAATTGTAGTGAGCTCGAAAGAATTAAAGGAGTGAACAGAGAATATTTTTGCAATAACAAGGGCACAAATAAACAAGAAGGTAAGTGATACAGAATCGGAGGCGAATTTTGGTAGCGAAACAAATGTGCGGACTGGCCAACCAAACATTGTAGAGTTATTAAAGGCACCTTTGGATTCGGTAGAACTAAGAACGATACGTAGGGATGAAGAGGAAAAATTGCGAAAACAAAAGGTAATTAACTCAGGGAACGTGTTATATGACAATAAATCACAAATAATATATATTAAACAAAGTAATTTATCAGCACCTGCCCTAGACGCGGAGTTGAAATCTTTGTTAACATTAAGTGAGAAATACGGAATTCCAAAATTACATATTTTTAAAGATAAAAATAATGAAGCGCTTCTATCCATCATATCAAAAAATATTGAAATCTTTAAGAAATGTAACATTAAAATAATTGTCATTAGCAAAGCCAGAAGGATTGATTGTAAAGAAACGCGAGAGTTAATTTTAAATAATTTTCATATTCTCCACACGGGGGGACATTGTGGGATAAATAGAACATATGCAAATATAAAAAGATATTATTTTTGGGAAAATTTAAAAAATGACGTAACCAAATTGATAAATAAGTGTCACGAATGTAAACGGCACAAACATGTGAATAAACGAAAGGAACCCATTACAATCACAACAACCGCATCGTCGGCATTTCAGAAGGTATATTTAGATCTAGTAGGTCCATTGAATCAGGATAACGAAAACAAAAGATACATTTTAACAATACAGTGCGAGTTAACAAAATTCGTTGAGGGATATCCAATTGAAAATAAAGAGGCGGAGACAGTTGCGAGAGCATTCGTTAACAATTTTGTACTAAGATACGGGATACCAGAACAAGTAGTAACAGATCAAGGCACCGAATTTTTAGCAAAAATTTTTAAAGAAACAGCACACTTATTAGGCATAAAGCAAATAAATTCAACTGCATACCATCACGAAACACTAGGGGCGTTAGAAAACACGCACAAACACTTAAATACGTACCTAAGGATACAAGTAAACAAATTTAACACGACGTGGAGCCATTGGGTTCAATTTTGGAATTTTGCTTTTAATAATACAGTACACACAGAAACAAAATACACACCTTATGAACTTGTTTTTGGAAAAAGGGGTAATTTACCACATAATTTATTAAGTAAAGTAGATCCAATATACAATTTTGAAGATTACCCGGTTGAGTTAAAATTTCGATTACAATCAGCGTGGAAAGACGCGAGAGCCAACCTGCTTGAATCAAAGATTAAAAGGAAAGAGAGGTTAGATAAAAATTGTAATAACATTAAGTATAAGTTTAATGATAAGGTTTGGGTAAAAAGTGAAGTGAACAATAAGTTAGAACCTTTATATAACGGTCCTTATAAAGTAATTGAGGACAAATCGCCAAACGTAACGCTGAAAATAAATAATAAAGTGGTTACAGTGCATAAAAACAGAGTGAGACAGGGTGACTAAACAAAGTGGAAGTGAGGACAAGATGTAACTAACTAACTAAGACTGGAAGGAAATTTTGTGTTCTTCCGGAAAAAAAAGAAAAAAAAAAAGGGGGGAAGGTGTGATGGAGTAATAAGGTAGTAAGTAGGTTAAGAGAAGGGGGCAGATATAAGTAAGACGAGTGGGCGAAGAAGCGGAGTTCTAGTTCTAGTTAGAGTGCTAGTTCGAGTTCGAGTTCGAGAGCTCGATTGTTAACTTAGAATAGTTAAGTATTAGTCAAGTAAGTTAGAATGTATTAGAACAATGTGGAAGTATAATAAAAGAAGTAAATAAGTAAGTAATGTGTTAACGACAAGGGTGTAAGTGATCTCCGGTACTTCGAGTCAACCCAAGAACATCACATGGCAATCCTGCCATCACACTCTCACACAGTGCTTCACACACTTCAGGAATGAAGCTTGATATTGCCGGTTTTGACACTCGAAATACATGCTGTAGGCTTCTGTAGCTATTTCCTGTAGCAAGGAATGAAAGAGTCACTTCCAATTTCAGCTTGGGGGACAATGCTTCTCTCATTACAGTATCTTGTTTAGATATTTTATTTCCAACCATTTGTAAAAGCTCATCAAAACTTTCCGGTTTCATCCTTAAACATGCTTTGTATTCCAATGGATCTTCCGCACGCAGTTCCCGTATCAATTGAGATGACGCCCCGTGACTGTCTCTTCTCAAAAGCCACCTCCTAGTCCACTCCTTTTTCTTATTCAACTCTTCCTCTAGCAAGCTGCAAGACTCAGTAATGAATTCCCGGCAAAGAATATCGAACTGTACTTTCAATTCCTCGCGAGATACGACAGACGACGCGCGCTCCGCCATGGTTTAAAGGCTACTGTCTTGCCAATAGCTCGGCTACGTGTGAACAGCTTCCCAGTCAACTAGACTGGCCTCGGACAATCAACAATCACGTGATGCCAATTGCCCAAGACAATTGTCTCACCCAACTGGCATCGTGAAAACGCGGCTTAACGAAGATGTATTGGGGACAACATAAAATCGTTTACTTTGATAACTATTTTACCTCGATTTCGTTGCTGGAAATGCTTCGTGTAAATAATACCCTTGCTTGCGGAAGAATTCGTCAAAATAGAAAAGATCTTCCCAAAACTTTTGCTGAAGACAAATCACTCAAACGACGAGATTTTGATTACAGTCCACACAAATATTGGAATTTATAAATGGAAGGATAATTGACTGGCAACATATTTCCATGGGACTCAGGAAAATACTGTAGAGCGCACAGAAAAGTATTGGCAGCAAATTGGTAGTCAAATGTCCAACTCTTGTTGAAGATTACAACCGCCATATTATGGGAGCTGTTGACCATGTCGATCAATTGCGAACAACTTATGGGATGAATCGTAAAGCTAAAAAATGGTGGCACCGCTTATTTTGGGAATTTCTCGAAATGGCATTTGTAAATGCCTACATAATATACTGCCAGAGCCGAGAAAAAATGATACACTAGAATTCAGGCGTTCTGTCTCTTGGGGGTTGATAAATATGGCTGAAACGAGAGGTAGAAGAAAGTCTAAACCCAGCAGCCAAAAGTCCTAAATACAACTACAGCGTTTCAGATGACGCCCGTTTAGGCAATAAAGGCAGTAACGATGGTAAAAGGGGTCGGTGTGAATATTGCAGTGCCAGTGGTATTCAGTCTCGTCCTCATAGCAAATGCAGTAGCTGTGCTACATACTTATGCTGCAATGAAAAAAAAAACTGTTTTTTTATTGGTGTCCTATTTTAGTCTTTTAAACCACGCCTCAGCGTGTTTAAATCGCGTTTTTTAAAACGCGCGTGTTTTAAAGTTGCCATGCCAACATCAACAAATTAGAAAAAAATTAAATTCTATTGGTTATTGATTTGACAGGAGTACTTTGTTACGTCAAATAAAGTGACAGATTGCAAGTTAATTTCCGTTTTTCTCATTTCCATGACAACGAAAGGTATACTGATTTCACATTTTTGGAATTCAACCATTTCACATTATTAGTTCTTATTTCCATTTTAATACCAGATTTCAAAGTGAACCAATAAAAAAAATAGCGTAAAGTATTCGTGGATAACTGGTCTTTAAAACACTTGCTCTATTTCAAGCATTGCGTGTTTTAAAGACCCGTTTATCCACTTATACTTTAATATACTATATCAATCTTTTACAAAGATCGATATATGTGAGTTCCTGTTCTGTGGTGCACAGCTATTACTCCACAGAATTAAAGACTTCATTTCCGGATCGTCTTCTATAACTTTTTCCAATATTTTATAAACTGCATTCGCAGTGTCAATTCCGGCTCTACCAGATAATGTGTCTGGTCAAACAGCATAGTACACTTTTTCGTTGTTTGACAGATGGGCTGTCATGTATACCGCTTTTATAAAAGAAAGAACTTATTTCGGCCTTACGACAGCTGAGAACGTTTTCTAAATCAAAGCAGAGTGCTGGTATTTTCCCTTCTCTATCACTCTTTCGTTCCTTCCGCCTTGCTTCTTTTCTTTCAAGTGATCATCGTACACAACTTCTTGTTCTTCAGACAATCTATTCTCTTTTCTTAATAATTTGACTTCTTCGCAAAGGTCCACATCTATCCTTTTAGGGAATGCGAAATAAAGATTAAAATTTTTGCAAAATATGGCTCTGTATGCAGATTCCTTTAGTGGACTTTCATTTTTTTCTTGAATCCAAGTTTTGTATAGTTCGTACATTTTGCGGATACTGAGAGATGACTCTACATATTCTCGTTTTGAGTTTTTCCGGCAATAGTGCGACTCAACCCGCGGGAACATGTTTATATGCTCTTTCACATGATTGATAGACTCTTCTGAAATATATATTTTTTGGTGTGTTTACCCATTGTACTCCTGGTAGGTGTGTTTGCAGAATGATTTTTGTCATTATGAGCATTATAAATTGGCTTTTGACTTACAGCAAGTGTTCCCATGTAATATTTTTTGCAAACCTGAATTCTACTTGAGTTGACATCAAAGAATAATTGTATGTTGCAGTTCTTTGAGAAGTTTCAGTCATTTCCCTTCCTGCGACTTTTAGTTGGAAATTGTAGACTTCTGAGAAATGAAGATATATGGCAAATTTGATAAAAATATGTTGAAGGGTTTTTGAAATAATAATTATTTACAAGGAAATATAAAATGGCTTATTATTGCTAAATCATAAAAATGTTACTGAACATTTTAGACTTATTTTTATATGTAGAATCCGCATATGCACAGCCCGCTACACCTCTTTGTAACAACCCGTATAGTCATTTTATATTGGTCTTTTGATATTTTTCGATTGATATAGAAGAAACTGCTATGCCACATAAACGGAAATCCACATTCTATAAAAAAGTAAACAATGTCACTGACTAATGCTTAAGTTTAATTCAAAACGGTATTGCAATTAGTGAAAATGACAATAGTGTTGCTGTACCAAATCAAAGCGTCAGTTTTAAATCTGAACATTATTCTGAACCTCAACGTGATTTACAAAGTTATTCAGCATTAGATAATACACGTTTAAAAAGCATAATAAATACAAAACTACATTATTTGTTTGAAGATATTATGAATTTAAAACAAAATAGTGATTCCGTTGACCATCAACCAGAGGCAGATTCTTTATTGAATAAATATAATTTTCCATTAAAAACCAATGAGGAATTGAACAAAATAGAGGAATTAATTGCAAATAAAGAAATATCTTTGCAATTTGTATGATTCTCTTTATGGCTGTCTTATTTTACGTAATTTATTTTCAGGTTAAAGATCTTGGTAGAATTGATGGCAGAAATTTTAAAATTATGGTTAAAAGGATATTATAGTCTGTCGCAGGAGAGCTCGAGTGTGACTCATACAAATTATGCGAACGATATAAAATAAAACATTTGTCTTAGCCTATCTTCTATAGGGAATTATAATCTTCTAACCTCAAATGTACCAATATGGCGTCTGTAGGACAAACAAACCGATGTTTATGGTATACGGATACGTATACGAGTGTACTGGTCTGGGAGCCGGCCACCTTTTTTGCAATCAATTAATATACTTTTTATACTTCGTGAGCGGCTTTATTTTAACAAGACGCCAAACTTTTTCCTCTGCGAAAATTTTCGCGAATGGGCCCTACGGGGTGCGCAGGGGTAAAACACGTTGATGAGTTCTTATTGTGTTAAGTCCATACATTGGGAAATAACATGGTAAATATAAAAAAAAAATAAGTACAACTTAGAAATGTTGTAAAAGCACTTACAAAGCTAACCCAGTTAACTAATTTTTAGAATTGGGATATCAATTAGAATTGCAATATTTAAAATACAAAATCATCGAAGTTAAGAGGAAGGTTGTTCCTGCTTCAGAAATAGCTGTGTAAAAATTCTAATATTGTGAATTACATTTCTAATTCACTAGAACTGCTGTCATTACCTACGTGAATAATGAACGGTTCTTGTGCAAAATCCCATTTTTTTCCACATCCCACCATTCGCACATAGCCTTCTCAGCGTGACGAATGCAGTTCATCCAATAATCATTATCCGTCACATTTCTCATTACCATATCCATCACTGCCTATATTTTTATTGTAGAACTCTTTACATTTTGCCCATACCAATTCTATGGGATTAAATTGGCAGTGATAAGGTGGCAACCGAAGTACTTTGTGACCCCACTGTTCAGCCCATTCATCAATTTCGTAACTTTTTGTAACATTTGTTTGCGAAGCTATATGTAACAATTCTACTTTAAACATGCCCTCTGTAAATTCCACATGATGGTTAATTAAGAAATCCTGAATTTCCTTTTTTCCATGACCCTATTGGCAATTTTTCCACTATTCTAGAATCGTATGAAGCATTATCTAGTATAATAACTAATAACACTTGGATGTTCTAAATTTGGCTAAAGTTGCTCACTAAACCATTTTTTAAATAAATCGGCATTCATGTAGTCGTCAATTTTAGTTTTTCAAGAGAATATTAATGACGCATTTTCAATGAAACCATCTTTATTGCCAGTACTAAGAACAATATATCTAAAATATTTACCGCTTTCCTTCGCCTAATGGTTTTTTTATGATAGATCGTTTAACAGAATCATATCAACTTCTCTTAGCAGAAACTTTAAAATAAAGATTAAAATGCGTTTTAAAATTTCTTTCGCGTGTTCTGACATTGAGTGGTGGAGTATTTTTCCTCCACTTAGTACTATCTCTTCCATAATAATAAAGACGTCTGTCCTCATTAGTACTTTCTTCGGCATCTACATTGTTTGATAAACCTTCGTCAGTATCGGATTGGTGATCGCTGTGAATTACAACATTTTCATCGGCTACAGACTCATTATCACTTTCAGAGAATTCATATTCGTCATCGGTCGGTACTTCATCAAACAGGGCTCTCAACCTCAAGGCAAATAAGACCCTACACTCATCAATTTATTATTTTAAAAGTTACGCATTGTTTTCACTACTGTTAGGACTCACAGGCCTCACCCGTTGAACGGACATAACCGTTCCGTACGAAAACTTAATTTGACTTATTAAAATGTTCAGCGTATTTGAATTTATCGAGCCAGAGGGTGAAGTAACCATTGGTTTACTCTGGCCACCCTTTTTTTATGGAGGTTCGGGTAACCTTTTAAATAGAGCAAGAACTGGCTGCAAAAAAGATTCTCTATCAAATGCAACAGTAATAAAATGGTCATTTCATTTAAAAAATCTGAGTTTTTAGTCTTTGAAGTTTCCTAAATGTGGAGCCCCATAGTTGCGAGGTCGTACGCAACTTAACTTTCTTTAAGTACACCAAAAGAAAGCCCTATTACTCCTCTATGCGCTGGAGAAAACTTGGTTGCCATAGCTACAACGGTTTTCAAGTAATGAATTCCTAAATTACCGTCTGCATCCACCATTTTTTTTAAACAAGTGAAAATGACTTAAGAACCATAACTTGTAGATATTGACATGTGGGTATTAAAAGAACTGAAATTTCACGTAGAACCAAAAATGCAATAGTTTTCATTTAAAATAACGAAGTTTCCAGCATTTCCGGAAGCTCTGCCATTTTGAAAATATTTTACATTGATCGGTTTTCAGAGTAACCCCTAAGTTGAAATTTTCAAAAACCTATCTATAAAACTTTCCCAGAAATGTCTAACTAAAGCTCCCAAAAAACCCTGTATACTATTACTAAATATTTTATATTATAAAATTATTTTGTCGAAACGATTCTTTGTTTATCCCTAAGTACTTCTATGATAGTTGTATTAGTGGTATCATAACACTTTGAGAAAGAGAATGTTTTCTGCCAAAGCATTAGCACAGGATTTAACGAGGCAGCAGTGATTTTTTTTTATAGAGTTATGTTCCAACTTCAATTTGGTTATAGTTTGAAGCTGTTACTCGATAGGTACAGCAACGTGCCAAAAAAAATTAAAAACGTTTTCTGCCTAGGTATTAGCACAAGGCAGAATTTTTTTTTCTTTTTTAACTATATAAAAGCTCTATTTTAAGAGTAATTTGAAGCTGTGACTCGATAGGTACACTCACGTGCCAAAAAAAATTCAGGAGAGAGGACATGGCGAATTTCTGCACAAGTTCCGCCCAGACAGCAAAAAGATTTTATGAATGGTCTGTATAAGTAGTACTAGCTTTTAAAAATCATTTCATGCTGTCACTCGAGGGCAGCTTTTTTACAGCCAGCTCTTGGCTGTCCCGCTCGGCTCTATAGCAGGGGGTGTGTGGGGGGACCCCTTTCCGCCTAGGTAAAGTTTACCCACTGCGTCCTCGGTTGGGTATCATCTTCCAGCATTCTTCGCAACCGAGTGCCGTCCGGTGACAGGTAGTACTGGCCACCCTACAAAGATAATCAAACAGACCAGACCATTAGAAAAAGAAAATGAATGATTGATAAAACTTGGCAACTTTACCCTATACAACGTATATTTGGATCTTACAACACCTTAAGATGAACTTTTTCAGATAATATAGCAGTAGCTGAAAGAAAGTTAAAACGTGCAGATTTTCGGATTTTGAATCTTAACTAACGTAACGGAACATAAACGAAGGCGACTAAAAAGGTGCGAATCATCTGAAAGCGATTCCGATCAGGATTGCGACACATTGTCAAGTCGTGAAAGATCATTTCATTTTCATTTGGAATATTTTGTTCTAAAGTCCACCGTTTCAGAGATATAATCTAAAAACCCAAAAATGGCGTCCTCAAAAATTCTCTCATGTTCTATGCACTCTACAATGTATTCATTGACTGGACTATTAATATTAATTATTGATAAATAATAATATTACCTAACATTTTAATATAGGGTGAAATCAATAGTACATTATACTGTTAGACAAAGTTAATGAATTTACGTAGTATTACCCAATAGTTTTTTTAATTGTAGCATTGACAAATACATGTGCTATATACAGGGTGGGCCATTGAAAAGGAAACACGCCTGTTCTGGTACACTTAGACCAGTTTCTTAAAAAAACGCTCGGACACGACGATTTTCTATTTTTGGACGACAACTTTTGATGTCAAATTTGACTTTGCCAGGTCAACCCCCTAGCCCCAGCAACCCTAACTCAAGAATTTAAAGTAAAGTAAAGTAAAAGTAAATCAATTTTTATTTAAGGCATCCACTTATACGATTTTCAGCTTTTTATAAATGTTAATTAAATTATTGATACATTTTGTTCCTGTGTTCTTCTTTCGTTTACTACTCTCCTTTTCCAACTGACGAATTTTACATATTATATTACATTATATATTAATATAATTTAAATAGGGAAAGGGGGTCGAGCGACCCCTCATTTGAAGCGTCTTTTAATTCTCTATTCGACAGTATGAATGAAAATTACTTTTATTCAATTTTTTTTCGCCCCCATGAAAAGCACCCTCTAGATTAACTAAGGTGGGGGTGTTGTTTAGGAAAAATCCTGAAACACGCTACCTTTGACCTTTTGAACCTATTAATCACTTACCAATATCGTTTTTTTCCTTCACCGATTTCTCTTCAACATTTTTTGTAAACTTCCGACATATATCAGCCCTTGCATTATTTTTCTCTATTTTGTTAGTATAGGATTCGCATTTATAATCCCATATGCAACAACAATTTTTTATTTCGGAGATAAATGTATCAGTATCAAATGCGTCCATTGCATCTACTCCTGTCGCGGAGGTAGAAATAAATTCGCCCGCAATGCGGTTGATTACGACCGCAAGTTTGAGGTTCGTGTACGGCAGTGAACGCGACGACCAATCGGCAGAGATCGACCGCAAGTTGATTGCAGATGCGCGTTTCGACTGCAGTGAACGCCCGTGTACGTATAGTGCAGTATTTCTTATGGGGGACTGCAGTTCGCCGGAACTAAGGCCACCTCCTTGCCGGAACGCGATCGCAATTGTGTGGTCGATTCGACTGCAAAATGCGGCTCGTGTACGGCCGCTCTAAGGGTTTTAGATGCGAGACAAATATTTGTCACAGAAAAACTTATTAATGATTTACTTTTTGAAGCAGAAATAGGACACCTCACTTCCGAGCACGCTTATATTAACATGAGAGATACCTATTTTGAAACAAAATCAACGAAGCCATGTTTCTGCTCAACAAAGTAACTGAGTCTTTCGTGCGTAGAACTACTATTTCTCGTAACTGTATCGGAGGTAGTTTTTAAAATCTTCAGGTTCGAATTTTAATTCGTTCAATAAGTTGACATGGACTATAAGTATTCCTTTTCAATAACCAATGCTTACACCACTTTTATCGCTTCCTTCTCACTGTTTTTGTTTATTTTCTCTTTAAAATTAACGCAAGGCCTATCAATGCCAGTGCGTCATCGTCCTCAATCAATACCATCGCTTAAAGAACTGAAGACCGCTCCGGTACACCGGAACGTTCCCATACACGCTAGCGACGTGAGATCCGATCGACCGTAGCGTGCTGAAGTCCGAGTATAGAGCGTTGATAGTCTTTGCATTTAAGTGTGCAATAGTGTTAACTAGCGACTTTTGTGATCGTCATGTCAAGTCGAAAACGGAACCAAGTGATAGAAGTGTTTATTGAAATATATAGGTCGGAAACTTGTCTGTGGCAGGTGAAAAGTAAAGAGTACCACAACCGTGAAAATAGAGATGCAGCCTATGAAAGACTTGTGATTAAATTAAAGGAATTGGAACCCGATGCTACAAAGAAATCTGTAGTTAAAAAATAAATAAATTAAGATGCAATGTACGTAAAGAGAAGAAGAAACGCGTCGTGTCAATGAAATACGGTATACTTGTACAGGTTTACCTGACACCTATATCGTAACGTGCGTGCCGGCCAAATTTCAAATATGTGTATTTGTGGGGACCAGAAGTGTGCTCATCTCTTCATTTTAATCGCCCCGATTACATTGCAGATGTTGTTAAAGGAAAAGATCAATTTTAAAAAACAAAATGATCAACCAAAATTGTTACATATTTAAAAAAAGTTTAAAGAAAAACAACACCAAGATTGCAGATGCTGTATTCATTTGGAGTGTCTTGCAACAGGAGCTTGATGATATTGCAGAAGTAATAAAGCTAAAGTTAAATTACACATATTTGCTATACAAAGTATGTTAGTAGTCATATAGGGCCGATCCTGGACCACTTCAAGGTCACCATGTTTATCAAATGGGGTTTTAAGGTCGATTATCGCTTACGTGCGCTAAGTCTCAAAATCTATTTGCGCATGCGCGACCTCTACGTGGCCTCTGACCTTGACCTCTACGCGACCTCTACGATTATCGCTTACGTGCGCTAAGTCTCAAACGTTCATTTGCGCATGCGCGACCTCTACTATATAAGATTGCCTCTTTATGATGACGATATCATTGTTAAAGTACGAACACAGTCATTTTCTAAAATGGGTAAACGAAAGTATGAAGCAGAACACCCAGAAGCCATCAATCTAGAATTGAAAAAAATGCAGAGGGAGTTGGCGTATCGTTTTAAGAAACAGAAAGAAATTGACGAATTCTTGCGTAAGATTCGGGAACTCATGAGGGAGTTGGAGATGTACGACGTGAATCAAAAGTTGAAAAAATTAAAAATGTAAAGTAGTGTTTAGTAAAAGTTTTAACTAATTTAAAGTGAATGGATTTTGATTTTTTTTAACAAGTCCTTTTATAAAATGGGTAAACGAAAGTATGAAGCAGACCATCTAGAAGCCATCAATCTAGAATTGAAAAAAATGCAGCGAGAGTTAGCGTATCGTTTCAAGAAGCAAAAAGATTTGGGAACTCATGAGGGAATTGGAAATGTATGAAATTAATATTAATATAATAAGGAGACAATCGAAGAGTTGACTAATTTAAAGTGGATGGTTTTTGATTTTAACATAGTAAAATTGTAAAAGCATTTTCCAATCATGTAAAAATTTGGTTTTTGTTCTTGTAAAACAAATAATAATGTCTTAAGGTATTTTGATTTTACATAGTTATTCTGCATATAATTTTTTCAATCATGTGAATATTTGGTTTTTGTTCTTGTACAATAAATAATAATAATGTCTTTTAAGGAATTTGATTTTAATTGCGTTGTTCGAAATCCCATCAACCATTAAATTACTTACTTACATAATATAATGCAATAAACGTGATACAAATTCAAGCGTTAGTTTGCAAAGGGTGACGTACTTACATATAATAATAGCAATTTGTGACTTTTTTTATCAGTCTAAACTTGCATAATAAAGTTTCTGGCAGATTTTGGAGGTTTTTCAGTGTATCGTGCGGAAAGCCTGTAAGTTTTTAGTGCAACATTTGATATAAAATAATGCGCACCTTATCGTTGGTAATCCTTAAAAATTTAAGGAAGTGCTTGAAATTTCATCAATCACCACTTATTTAACAAATATGAACTCATTTATACATTTTACATCATTAAATCTTATACTTATGGAAGTGCGCGACAGCTGACAGAGTCTAAAAATAAACAATGTGTCGAGATAGCTACTCTAAGTTTATTCACCATAAAAAGAAAAAACGAATGTTTTAAAACTGTTGTCCATATCCTGAAAATAATTTGTCTATCTTACCTGAAACAATGCATTTTTTATACCTTGTTTGAGAGTAATATATTTGAATGAAATATTAACATTGATTGATTGCCTACTTCGATGGCATTTATACATCAAAATAAATAATAACATCTTATTTTGATTTTACTGCATCATACAGTTTGTGGATATAAATACACACTTGACATTTGAAATGCGAATGTGTACTTACTTTTGATGTATAATAATCTGTACACTTTATAGGTGAAGGAATAAAAGTAAAGTAGTAAAAAGAATTAAACATTTATTTTAAAAATTAATTATTAGCAGACAAACTTCGAATATTAAAAAAAGAATTAAATCTAACCATTTAAAAACTAACGATAATTACAAAAAATTAAAAATTAATTATTAACACAAACTTAGAATATCAAAAACAGAATTACATCTAAAATTTTAATACTATACTAATAATTGTTCACTACCCTAATAAATTGTTCACACTACACTACCGTCTCCAATGCCCTGTAGGACTTGAAGAAGTTTTTCCGCGTCGCTATTGTTCTTGCGCGATACATTTAACTTTGTGGTAGCCTCAGCTAACTGCGCTGTTAGCTGAGCCACCCGATTTTCGTTCTCTAAAACGTCGCTCCGCGACCTTTCCACGACCCTCTGGACATGGGCCTCATGCAGCACCTTTATTTGATTCAGCATCTCCGATACCAGGGGTACCTGGGGTGTCTGTGGCCTCTGTTGCCCCTGAGATGGTACGTCTAGGAGGGCAAGGTCTTTACCACCATACTGCCAATTGGACGAGGTCTCAGGCACCGTGGTCGCTGGAGTGATGCTGTAAATAGAGATAATTACATTAGCAATGCAATCACACAAAAAATAATTAAGCAATGTACTTACTTTTCGAAGTATCTTGCGAAATCGTCCTCTATATCCGAGTTAATAGTTATAATTGGCTCCGGTGATGAGGGTGGTGGCGGTCGGGGCGCTGGAACATTCTGTAGCACTGGGGGTTGCACCACTAATAAATTTTGTAGTATATGAGGCTTCTGTTGCACTGCTGTTGAAGGTTTTTTCAGCGACAATCTTGATTTCTTTGATGTCGATGCCATGATCACGTATAAGAAATGAATAAGGAACGCAATTTTGAAATTATATATACGTTTAGATCTGTTAACGTTTGCAAAACAAGCGAAAATGACCCTTATCATTTCCGCTTGCTGAACAAGCATATGCGGTAATAGTTTGTTAACTTAAGCAAAGTTAAACGTTTGCAAAACAGGCGAAAATGACCCTTATCATTTCCGCTTGCTGAACAAGCATATGAGGCAATAGTTCGTTAACTTAATCAAGGTTGTGAATATGTGATCTATACAATTTTTCACAACAACACCCAGGAGGGACAATTGGCAATTTTTTGGGGGGAAATTACAACAATTTTGGGGCAATTTTGTCGGTGGGCAATATTCAGAGTATCAAATTACAATTTATATCAATTTTCGGGGGTGTCTTTAGGACAATTTTCGGGGGGGTCTTATTACAACAATTTTGAGACAATTTTCGGGTGTCAAATTACAATTTTGGGCAATTTTCGGGGGTCATATTACAACAATTTTGGGGCAATTTTCGGGTGTCAAATTACAATTTTAGGCAATTTTCGGGGGGGGTCAAATTACAATTTTTCGGGTGTCAAATTACAATTTTGGACAATTTTCGGGTGTCAAATTACAATTTTGGGCTATTTTCGGGTGTCAAATTACAATTTTAGGCAATTTTCGGGTGTCAAATTACAATTTTCGGGTGTCAAATTACAATTTTGGACAATTTTCGGGTGTCAAATTACAATTTTGGGCTATTTTCGGGTGTCAAATTACAATTTTCGGGGGTCATTCACCCCACTGAAAAACCCCCAAAAATTCCGAAAAAGTCCTCGTGGCCGGTGCGATTATGTTGACAATCTCTCTTGCGTGAAATAACGACCTTTGCAGGTTGTACAATGTCAAAATAGTGACCTTGGAAATCAGTTAACTTCGATATATTTTTGGTTACATAACCTTTTATAACCTTGGTCTGTTTATGAACTAAAGTGGTGACCTAACAATTTAACCTTGAGCGATACTATATAAACGGATTCTGAACAGTTCGAAATCAGTTGCTTTCGTTTTGGCATTCAACCGCAATATATAGTAAACCTATAGTATTTCTATAATCATTTAAACCATTGCTCGTTACAGTTATTATATTTTGGGGATATAATTTATTGAGTTACATAATAAGTGTGTGTGTGTGTGTGTGTGTCGCATATATCCTCGAAATAGGTGTTACATTATATTTTTTGGAATACAGTGTAAAAGGTAACTATGAGTCAAGCTACCATTTCGACCATGCCCTCCAGTAGTGACTTAGTTAAAGTAACAAGGGATGTATTTAAATTGCTAAAAACTAGAGATGAATTTGTAAAGCATATTGGTATTATTAAGACTAATATAAGATTGATACGACGCATGATTGAACATAAAATTTATTTAGAAGTCAATGAAAGTTTGTTTAGATTAGAAAGCAATTTATCTTTGTTGAAATGCTATCTTGTAAAACTTACACAATTAAAGAATGCTTCAGAAAAGAAAGGTAGTGGAATTGGTGATGTCTCTAAGAAACCTACACGTAAATTGGGTTGGTACACCCTAGATTCATGTTTTAATGATAGATTACTTACGGGGATAATAGTCAATATAGCAAATATCAAGGACCCTTTGATTTTTTTACAAAATGCATACAACAGTTTTAGGCGACAGATTAAGTTAATGTTAAGACAGTCAATGTTAAAAGTAAATGTTGTTTTAGCTTGCAATTTCATTCAACCTCAAAATAATATAGTTGATTTCAAAACTTTTACCACGAGAAATTATGCCATTGATGATACCACAAATATACATGAGTGGTATAAAGAAAACGTTTATTTTAAATTGCAACACAGATTAGAAGAGTTTTGTGAAAAAGATTCCGGTTGGGCATTATACGAAGTTTTACATTTAAAAGTAAATATCAATAGCTACGCTCCTTTTGTTGGCGGTCTTTCAACTTTTGTTAAAGTTCCATATTTTATAGCATTAAAGCATGCTGTAGTAAATGTTAAAAATGATGATGAATATTGCTTTTTATGGTCTGTTGTTTCAGCTCTATATCCCATACAAGATCATACAGATAGGGTTTTGAATTATCCTCATTTCAGTGAAGTGTTGAAGTACGATTCAATTAATTTTCCGATTAAATTAGACGACATAAAGAAATTTGAAAAACTAAATAACCTCGCCATCAATTTGTTTTGTATTAAAGGTAAAGCTGTGCTACCATTTGCATTAAGTAAGAATCAAGGGAGCAATCGAGAGCCCATAAATCTTCTCATACTTCCAACTAATTTTCAGGGCGATGATCCTATTACCGATTCTGTTAAAAATAATACGGTTTACCATTTTGTATGGATTAAGAATATGTCGGCTCTTTTTTCTAAACAATTATCAAATAAGGGACATAGAAAATTTATTTGTAACAGGTGTTTGAACCACTTTTCAACGGATCTTATTCTTCAAAAGCATACTATTCATTGTCACCAATTAAATAAGTGCGCTATTAGGTTACCTAATGAAACCGAAATGCATTTACAGTTTAAAAATTTCCGTTTTCAGGAAATGGTACCGTTTGTAATTTACGCCGATTTGGAAAGTATTTTAGAGCAAATTTAAATTGTCCCGAAAATAATAGCACTACATTTTATTCCAAACATATACCTTTCAGCATTGCATATTATTTGAAGTGTTCATACGACGACTCTTTATCACGATTTAGGTTATATAGAGGAAATGATTGCATTTCATGGTTCATTAAAGAACTTTACGGTATTGCACAGTGGGTTAATGTAATAATCAATAACATAATTCCAATGGAAACTTTAACTCCTAGTCAGGTTGAGCAATTTAAAAATGCGGTGGTTTGTCACATTTGCTTAAAGCCATTTATCAACAGCGATATTAAAGTTAGAGATCATAACCATTTTACTGGTAAATATCGAGGAGCTTCCCATCAGGATTGTAACTTAAACTATACGGACTCTCATATGCTTCCGGTGGTCTTTCACAATTTGTCCGGTTACGACTCGCATTTTCTTATTAGGAAATTGGCTACTAATTTTGCGGGCTCTGTATCACTGTTGCCTGTGAATAAAGAAAAATATATTTCTTTCACTAAAGTAGTGGAGGGTACTAAGATCAACTTCAGATTTATTGACTCTTTTAGATTTATGAGCACTAGTATTGAAAAATTATCTAATTACTTGGAGAATGATAAGAAAATTATTACCAGAGATAATTGTAGGGATGATGCTGAATTTTCTTTATTGATTCGCAAAGGCGTATTTCCTTATGAGTATATTGACAGTTGGGATAAACTAAATGAGACTTGTCTACCCCCAAAGATTCATTTTATAGTCACCTTCATCACGATAACATTAGCGATGAGAGTTACGATCATGCTCTAAATGTTTGGAACAAATTTAATATTAAATCGATGGGGGAATACTCCGATTTGTATCTAAAAACTGATGTTCTACTTTTAACCGACATTTTTGAAAATTTTCGTCAAACATGTTTAAGTACATATAAGCTTGATCCCCTGCACTATTACACAGCTCCCGGTTTAGCTTTTGATACCATGCTTAAAATTACCGAGGTACAGTTAGAATTATTAACCGACATTGATATGATTATGTTTCTTGAAAGGGGTATTAGAGGCGGCGTGGCTCAATGTTCCAATCGGTATGCTAAAGCTAACAATAAATACATGGGTGACCAATTTGACCCCGCTTCTGAAACCGTGTACTTAATGTATTATGATGTAAACAACTTATATGGTGCTGCCATGTCTGAGTTTTTACCATTTGGGGAATTTTCTTTTGTAGATGAAACAAATTTTGCATCTTTGGATATCATTAACCATCCTAACAATTCAGAAATTGGTTATATATTAGATTGCGATTTAGATTATCCCCTAGAATTACATGAAAGTCACAGTGATCTCCCGCTAGCACCAGAGCATATGGTGCCACCTTCATCAAGATCCAAATTTAAGAAATTACTACTTACCCTGTTTCCAAAACGAAATTATGTCCTTCATTACAGAATTTTAAAAATCTATTTAAAAAATGGATTGAAATTGGTTAGAGTAAATAGAGTTTTACGTTTTAAGCAGTCACAATGGTTGAAAAAATATATTGATCTAAATACAGCGATGCGTCAGAAATCTCAAAACGAATTTGACAAAAATTTCTATAAATTGATGATTAATAGTGTTTACGGGAAGTTAATGGAGAATGTGCGTAAATATAAAGATGTCCGTTTGGTTACAAAATGGGATGGCCGATATGGTGCTCGTGCCTACATAGCAAAACCAAATTTTCATAGCTGCACCATATTTGATAATGATATGGTTATTATTGAATTGAATAGGTTAGAAGTGTTTTTAAACAAACCTATATATGCCGGTTTCACTGTTTTAGATATTTCAAAGACATTTTTATACGATTTTCATTACGGTTACATCTTATCCAAGTTTTATAATAACGTTAAGTTATTGTACACAGATACAGATAGTCTCATATACTCCTTTTCCGTACCGGACATTTATCAAATTATTAAAGAGGATATTGATAAATTCGATACTTCCGATTATAGGTCAGATAACATTTTCGGAATTCCACTAGTTAATAAGAAAGTTCCGGGTTTAATGAAAGATGAGAATCACGGTAACATTATGTTAGAGTTTGTAGGACTTCGTGCAAAAATGTATGCGTACACTGTTGATGGGAAAGTTGTTAAAAAATCAAAAGGGTCTACTGCCGCCAGTGTCAAACAAATCACCATAAGTGATTACAAAATGCTTTGTTTGATAGCGAGGTAATGAAGCAATATCAACATTTGATAAGGTCAAAGAAACACGAGGTGTTTACAATAAAACAAAATAAAGTAATACTGAGTCCTTATGACGATAAACGAATAATACTTTTCAATTGTACAAACACTAGACCGTGGGGATATAATTTCAATTAAACATTTTTTCGCGTTCCAGAAGGAATTATGAGCAATACGGGAAGCATGTTACAGCAAGAAGAAGAACTGTGGCGAAGTAGTGCTCAAATGTATAAAAAAAATCTGAAGCGTTCTTTAACGGGGAAGTTATCCGCTGAAAGTTATCCACTCATACTTACTATATTACAGCATATTATTATTCCCGATGACTGTTTTGAGTGGTGTGCCGTAAATTTTAATTGTGCAAATGAAATCATTATAAAGACCTTATTTGATAGAAAAATTAAATTAGACAATATTTTTAAAAGTTTTGTTGAACGTTGTATTCATAAAGGTTATGATTCATTAAGTTTTAAACAAGTAGATAACATTTTAGATGATATGAATTTGCTAGGTAATATACAGCTTAAAATGTATTTTTATGATTTATTGAGTCATGGTTCATATTATAATCCAAATATTGTTAAAAGTTTAGAACATTTTAAAAATGTATATAAGAATACTTCACTTATTGTAGCTGATTGTATTGAAAAATCGGCGTATTACGCAAATTACAAGTGCCTTGATATTTTATTAAGGTGATGTTAGAACAAAATATCACTTACAAGTTTCAACCATGGGAAAACGATGAACACCACGGCATCTATTATTGGATATGCGAAAATATTTCAAAAGGAGAGCAAAATTCAAAATCTCTTTTGGGGTGGAGAAGCGGACCAGATTCGGGGGCATGGCCTTCGAGCAATGTAAATGATTATAGGAGTACTTTAGGTTTACTATATAGCATATCTAAATTTTAAGCAACTTTAGTTTTAGTATATTTTTAGGCAACTGTAGTTTTAGTGTATATTATGATAAAAAATAAATAAAAACAGTAATTTTTGTTTTCGTGTTTTATTTCATGTATATTAAACTATTAGTAACAATGCTATGTAAGAATCTTGTTGAATACAATAAATTGCTTATGCTTAATTACAATAATTCATATTAGTCGATACCTATACATGCCGGACACTTATATCCGTTATTGAACCAATAGTGATGCTTTCTACAGTAATTTAAATGTTCCAAAGCGCTTGTTGTTCTTACAGGCATTTTACAAAAAATGAGCTTATTAGACACTGCAGTATTACTTATAATACAATATTATCCTTATCAATCCACGATTTTTCATCTAACCCTAACCACTTAACGTAAACTTTGTTTTTCTTTCGTCGAATGACCTTCTCTACCAAGTATAAGTCAGGATGCTTAGCCTTCTGTAATTCGGGCTCATAAAATCCTCCCAGTACGGGATCGCCTTTCATATCTTCCAGTAGGTAGGTAACAGGGTTGGTGATGTGAATCTTTGCAATTTTAAACAACTCGCAAGACCAGTTGGGAGTGTACCCTTTTTCGAAGACGCTCTTAAACTTGCTGATGCGTACTACGTCACCAACTTTAAAGCGATGGGCCTTATTGAACAGCTTTACATGTGTGTACGCTTTAAGGGTTGTGCCGGCAGTAACCTCGCTAGGTCTCATGCCGATCGTTCTGTGTTTGCGATTATTGTAGTCGTTTGTCGCACTAGCCAATATATCAATCCATTTGTATTTTCCCCGCATACTAAACATTTTGTACAATGAATTCTTTATTGTTCTAATCACACGCTCGGCGATTGCAGCTTTTTTGGTAGTATATGTTGAGTAATGGTTGATGTTGTTTTCTTGCATTAACTTTTCAAAATGTTTATTATAAAATTCCTTTCCCGCATCCGTCTGCATGTTGTGAGGGGTGCGATAATCAGATTTAAAGATCATTCGCATAGCTTTAGTCACCTCTTCACCCGTTTTCCTTTTTAAACTTTTGGTCCACAGATATTTTGAGAAGCAGTCGATAACTACCAGTATGTATCTATAACCATTATTCTGCTTAGCATATTGTGTAAATTCGCCCAAATCCGCTTGCCAGAGATCATCGAAACCCTTAATTACGGTTCTTCTTCTTGCAAAATTCTTTCTTGCCGGTTTGTGTAACTCATTGACTAGTTGTTGCTTGGACATTACCAAGTAGGTATCGAGCTTTTTTTATTTTATTGTTATCTCTCTCCTTCTCTAACACTTCCATACGGTTGCTATGATTGTCTAAGACTAATTTAATCACTTCCGTATAATACTTTTGAAGGAACCCTTTGGTCACTACATCACCATTTTCTTCCGGATCCGCAACCCTTTTGAGTCGATTGCCATCCATGTCATGCCGTGTCTTGAGATAATATTGTAAAGTGATTGCGTTGTGACCATCAACTGGATCAGCGACATTTGTCAATCTCTTGTTTTCCACATCAAAGTGATTGTCGCTAGTTAATTGAAGTCCTCCTCCTACTCCTCCTCCTCCTCTCATCTTCATATTCTTTTCAAGGAATCCTTTGGTCACTACATCGTGATCTTCTTCTGGATCCGCAACCCTTTTGAGACGATTACCATCCAGATCATGGCGTGTCTTGAGATAATATTGTAAAGTGATTGCGTTATGGCCATCAACTGGATCAGCGACATTTGTTAATCTCTTATTTTCCACATTGAAGTGTTTGTCACTAGTTAATTGAAGTCCTCCTCCTCCTCCTGCTCCTCCGTTAACAGTGATACAATCAATTTTCATCTTTTGATGAGCACGTCCAAATTTGTCAACGTTCATTTTGGTAATGACAAAAACAAGTTCAAATCCTCATTATTTATATTGGATTTGAGTGGTAAATTCTTTAGAAGGTTTCTCTATGTAACCGTCTTCATAAAGCTCCTCTACAATTGATATTATCTCGTTTACCAGACCTGTGTTTCCCGCGCTCCTCTCGGCCCACAACACTTGTAAGTCTTGTATTAACTCGTGCACATTGTTCCAATACTTGTATTCGATAGCTTTGTTATTAAGTTCTTTGAATATGGTAGCTCCACTACCTGATATTGGACTGGATGCGAGCAATAAAGGTTTAATTATTTTCGTATATTTTTTGCTACGGCTTCCACGCAATTGTTCATTGGCATCATACAATCGTCTAGCGGCATTAGTAACCTTTAATATTTTCGTATAATTACTTTCATCCTGTTCAGTTACTAAACTTTCATCGGGCTCGTTCATAATTAGTAAATCGTAAAGACCTGGAGTCCCTTCGTATTTCTGACCATTGATTACCAAATCCTTTCCTTCTATATTAACTTGTGTATTACCCATTGTCCATTTATCGGTATCGACGTTATAATGAACACCGTAAGTAAAATCAATCGCATTTTCAGTGTCTCTCATAATTCGTTCTACGTATATCCTTGGTAAATCATGGTACTGTTCGAGAAATGCTTGTGACCCTATGGTATCGAGTAAGGTTGAATTCAGGTGAGAAGAATCGGCCAAAGGCGGTTCCTCTTCTTCTTCAGGATTCACCTCTCCAATAAAGGTTGTTTGTAGAAACGATGGCGAAATTAGAGAACGCTGCATGAGAGAGGGAGTAGCAGCAGCAGATGAAAGAGGAGGGTTTCTCCTAAAATATGAAAGTTGAGCGAGAGGGCTTACAGGAGTTCTTCTTGGATTGATAAGCAGAGGTGTTCTTCTTCTGATAAACAATTTCGATTGGTTATTGTCATACTTTTCCTCTTGCGTCCTTGTCGGCTCTGGTTTTATTTCATGCTGCTGCTTTTTATCTACATCTATATTTTTCACCATCTTCGATAACGGTTCAATAAGAGGCTTATACGCGAGTGCAAAATCTTTTTCACTATTAAATTTGTTAGTTTTGAGTACATTATATTTCTGTCGAATGGCTTTGCGCGCTAGAATAATTTTCCTTTTCAGGTTCATCTCCTTATTATCCATAGTTGAACGTTAACACAGGCGATAATGACTACGAAGAAGAAGAAGAAGAACAGGTAAACAGGTAATCGGTTAAACAGCTAAACAGCTAAACAGCTAAACAGCTAAAACAGCTAAAACAGATCTGTTATTGTTGTTATTGTGACAGGACTGTAGCTGTTATTGTTGTTGTTGCTGATATTACTTCACTGTTGATAATAACTTAGGATAGCGCCGTTAGGGTATTATATACTGATCGAACCCCTTTCTAAAACGACCGTTGCTGAGATCGACATCCTTGTTTATAACTAGAAATCCAAACTGATGCTTCCAACATTCGGAACATATTTCGCGGAAAAGTTGAAGGCTTATTGTAGGACTCACGTGATCATCGTATATATGTTTTAGATTCATTTCGTCTTGTTCAAATATCACAATCAAGTTTGCATTGTCTCTCACCAATTGTTTAGGAATTTTACTATACGTTTGACCTAAATAAAAGCAATCAACGGCATTATGTCTACCCATCGAAAAATATGCTCTAATATTGTCTTGTTTTTCGCATGCGATATCATCAAATATAAATATTGAATCGGGGCGAGCATCATTAGGCTCCATAATGCTCTCATTGTCCTTGAAAGTAAAATATCCTATGTCCTTCATCGGTTGTAGAATTTCTTGCAACAGCTTGTACTTATTTTGATTCAGCGATTTCGAGTAGATGTAAACATGCTTGAATCTTAGGCCGTTATTTTCGGTTAATAAACTAATCATAACATTAGTTTTGCCGCAATTCGATGGGCCGCATATGATGCCTCGTACCGTATCGGGTAGTAGCTCTCCATGTTTACCTACGCCGCCTCCTTTTTTTATGAAATTATCGTGATTTTGTATAGGAAGTTTACGATTTTGAGCAATTACCTTCATCGTTAACTGCTTAAACGTCTCTCACCTTAGACCCACGAAATAAAACTGAACTCTTTGCATATACAATACTTTATTTAAACAAACTACAGGTGTATATGACAATACATAATCTGTATAATGACAATATATAATTAATTCAATAACTTATAACTTCTTCACTTCTCCGGTAAGTGGACTGTATTGCACTAGTGCATCGTGAAGAATTAGGCAATACGTTACAATTCCTGCTTCGAACGAATTTCGTGATTCCATTTCCAATTTGATGTCCACTGTTGAATTTTTAAGTGTTTCGTTTTGCTTCGAACAGTCCACTATGAATATTGGGCAGCTTTTGAAATACTCATAATCGAACAAGGCGTCTTGATCGTCTTTACCGTAGTAATTTCTTCGGAAGCTTAGATACTGGTGATAGGCGGCAATGTACGTATTTTCATTAAAGTTCAAATGCATTGCTTCGTATGGATAACTCTCAGAATTCAAATGGAGCTTTATGTCTCTAATGTCTACGTTATCAAAATTGGCCGCTTTTTCCGACTTTGAGAATTTCTTATTTTTCTGGAATGCAACAATTACCCATCGAGGTTTCTCTAATTGCGTAGAAGTTTTTATAGGCCATATATCCATTGGCGCTTGCTTAAGGGCGGGAAGTTCGTATAGTTCCCATTGTCGAAACGGTATACTAATCGCCGAATTCTTGTTTATGCGTTCGAATAGATTAAGTTTTGCGTTGTCGCTAAGAGTCAGATGAGGAACTTTCCACTGAATTTTATTTAACTTTATCGTTGCATCTGCTTCCCCAGAATAACAATCCGTATCGCTTCTTGAACGTATTAATATCAATTCTTGCTTCATATTTACAATAACTTGACGATAATCTTCCATCATTCCAAATATGTGTTTTAGGGGTATACATACGGTAAAGGATCGTGCATTATCACCAGTTTTCGTATATTCCACCTGTAGAGGTTCTACATTTTTCGGTGACCATCCCAAATGACTCAACACCCTACTTTCCGATGAGGTATACGAAACGTATCCTTTCAATGCGGAGGTAATACCCGGGTTTCTGCAAACGTCTACTCTTTGACCGCCTAATTCGTAACGGATTTCTTCAAAAGGAAACTTGCGAAATTGTTCGTTAGATGACAGGTTTTGAGGCGATCGTCTGCTTTACGTTCTATTTTTCCTTCTATGTACAGAAAACTGTCATACGTGGCGGTTATTAAATCTTGACTTTGTATTAGTATACGTATTTCGTCGGATAGTCCATAATTAGATGATCCGTAAGGAAGATAGGTGTGAATATCCGATTTGTTTACCATTTCATCAAAATGTACGTTTTGGAAAACGTTTAAAGACTCGCCCATTTTTGTTTCCTTTATTTGCTCTTCTTTTTCTACTGCGGCGCACTTTTAATCCTATTGATTGTAAAAATCGTTTCTCGCCGGACGATAATTTCCCCCCTTGCTTCGTCTGCAACGATGGTCGATTTCGAATAAACGCACTACTAGCGGCGTTTACTCTTTTATATGAATTGAGATCAAAAGATAGTGGCAGTGGACCTTGATTAATTCTTAGACCCATACTCTTTGAGTTCTAATCGCACAGTGAAAGATTCCGTTCGACCGAAGTCTATTAGTTCGCCTTTCTGATTTGTTAATTTTATAGTTAAGTTGCTAATTGAGTTGGTATTTACTTCCAAATATTGAGTGTTACTTGGCGTTTTATCCAGTCGAAATCCAGGAGGAACTGACACGTCAATCTCGTACAACACTTTCGCGTGCTTTCCGTTCCGATAAGAACCCGTTACAATATTACACTCCACGTGTATATTAGTATGCTTGATTATTTGTATGTCTAACGTAGATACATGCAGTGTATTGGGTTGTAGCAGTACAGGTTGAAATCCTAGCATACGTCCGATGCTATCCTCTTTGGTGAAATCAATGGCAAGCGTGCAGCTGATTTCGCACTTTAACGTGTTATTATTTGCTTTTAAGGAGAAATCGCTTCCGGTAGGTATTCGAGATTTTAGATAAGCGCTAAGTTCATCCAATTCATACGCACCGCGCGGAATGACGATTACACTGTGATGAATACTATTTGGATTTGCTTTATAGTAAAATTTATCGTTCCCCTTATGAATGTTTCTAATGCTATTGCATCCATAAAATCCAACCAATCCGATGACGTATTTCTTATGTGCGTCAAGTTCTATTGGCGGGTAAAAATCGTAGCTTGCGATGTTACCGGTACCTTCTAAACTGAACGTCGTTGACATGGCTACTACTACTACTGATCTCAACCTATTTAGATTAGTTTTATTTATATAAAAATTTCAAGCATAAATGTCCGCAAATCGTCGTATTAAACTCTTGTTCTTGATTATAATTGTAGTAGATTTTAGATCCCCGAAAGTAGTCAATCAGTTCGATGGGTGGTCGAATACTACCGAAACTGTCATAGTACCGCACCTCTTTATCGCGCTTTTTATAACAAACCCAGTGCGTTCCAGGACCAGATTGAGTGTCTAAATTTACAACCGCACACTCGTTTTTCCATGGTGCTTTAGGCATGTTATCGCGCATAAACACATTCCGAAAGTGGGGTACGTCCTTGGCAAATTTTCTTATATCCACATCCGTTAACGGTCTATCGGGGAGTAACCTTATTAGTTTTTTGAATATGGCTTTAAGTATAGAGCACCTTTACCACTCGCTTTATAAGGCTTTACATACAGCCTCCCTCCATCTTTTCCTATAGCTACAGCTTCCATGGTACGATTATGACGAGACGCTTCCTCTTGCGATTTTTGTGCATTTTTTGCATCATTCATCGCTTTAGCTATTCCCGACGCTCCCCCCGCCAAAGCACCGACCGCCGATAATCCGGCAAAGAGAGGAATAAGGAATGGTAAAAACCCACCCTGTTTAGGTAGTGGAATTATTCTGGGAATGCGAATATTTTTCTTACCACCTAAAGTCTTTACCGCTCGTTTTGCAGTTAGAACAGCCGATTTTATCGTTTGAGCTACATTTCCATTTTTCGTCATTCCCCTAGCTATTAGCTTTCTTAAAGTCGACAAACTTCCACCTATTTTTCGTGCCGTCCTTTTCTTCTTCATATTTTTCCTCTTTGAAGTGCACGAGATTTTCGCTCCCATTCCTAATTTTCTTTTCGCTTTCATGATGCTTCCCACAGTTAATGCGGAAATTCGTTCTCCTAGAGTAGCGTCGGATGATTTCAGACGACTCCAAGCGCTTTGTTCTAAACGATGATCGGCCTTATGACGACTCTCCAAATCTATGCTATTTCTGTAGCTAATATCGTGTAATTTACACTGCACGTCTAAAGGATTTACACCGGGATCTCCACGAGCAAGGCGTTTATCTAATTTAGTTCCAGGACCACAATACTGATAACCGGGCAAGTGTAACTCGATGGGAAGCCTATTAATTATCGTATTCAGCAACCCGTCTGCACTCTTTCGCTTTCCCACTAACATTACTCATACACATACATTCGATGAGGTATTTATATAAAAAAAATATGCATATTATTAACCTTCTTTATTAACAAATTCAACAGATTTTGTTTACAATATAAGATGGATGATAACGTACAATTTCCATTATACACATAGTATTATGAGAGTTTACATTATATTTAGAATTTAATACATCTTCAATATCTTGGTATACATTTTCATCATCACCCTCTTCTTCTTCTTGAGCTCGTCTTCGAAAATTACGATATTCAATCACTTCTCCAATGAATTTTTGATAATGCGTTATCAAATTATATGATTGCAGTAATTCTAATCGATAATTTATGATATATTTAAAACTAAACAAGTCTTCGATATAATTCCTTCCCATATTGCATGATCGACCATATTGACGAATATCGACGCTTCTTAGAATCTTATCTGAACCCTCTATACGCTCCCAATTGTATATAAAGTTTAGGTTATTGGTAAGAAATTGATACTCATCTTCGTAATTTATGTCCTCTTCTTTAATATTCGACCAGTCAATACTCCTCTCAACTTCCTGAGATCGAAAGAATTCTATGTCTAAATATGTTTCCCATTTCAAAAGCTGATTCCAATCCTCAACGGTCAATACCACATTACAGCCACAATTTATAACGTTACAACCAATTCGTAAAATTGGTGTAAGACATAGATAAGTACTGTATCCAATTTCAATGTACTTAGGATGGACCGTACCATTATCATAGAGGTTGTATCGAACTGAATCTAAAAGAGATTCTCCAGATGCTTGTTTGTATACTTCTGCAACTTCATCTTCAATACATGTTGAAGATGATCCCACTGTATTGTTGGCTGATGATATACTATTATTATTATTTTCACTTTCACGCGATGAATCGATTTTGTCACATGTCCAACACGCACAAAAGAAATTGTCATTCTCCATAGTCGCGATCGTTGAATTGCTTATCACTACTTTACTCGTTCGATTCGAAACATAAACTAACACTATTGACAATAATTCATCAAAATATGAAACTCTCTCCCCACTCCATTAGTCTTCCATCCTCTCTTTACGGTTCGTGACCTTGGGATGAGATGTTTCTATAAATTTTTGCACGATGATTTTCTTGTAATATGGGAGATAGAATTCTACTAAATTCCTCTATTCTACGACAAAAACGGTACCTATCCCGCGCTACAGTTTCCCATGGTCCTTTCCTTGCTTCATTATAAGCAAAAGGCCACACTACCATTATGTACACTTTATTCTGCGATTGGTCGAATGTTACCTTCTTCATCGTTTTAATTGTCTTTTATCCCACTCGTACAAAATTAAGGCGTTTTCCTGAGCACACATCAACGTGTCACTACCGTGATGCAAACATTTGTACGCAAAAATTTCTTTTTTCAATTTCTTTAGCGATGGACAGTTAACTTCTTCCAAGTTAATTACTACGTTGTTAAGAAATTTTAACAGGTATTGTTGTTTCTCGGATCCTTTTACATAAATCCTCTTGAATGGATGTAGCAAAGCGCATACTTCTGCTTCAAAGTCTTCAAATGTAATGTAACCATCGCCCCACTTTAAACCATGATGGTAATTTTCCAAATAATTAATCTCCTTTTTCATAGCGGTTGTTATTGTATATTCGGCTGGCGGTTTTAGTAATAAAGTTGTGCAACTGGATGATGAAACAATAGATATCTCTTTAGGAATGAATTCCTTAAATCTACCTCTAAATCCTTGTAAGTCGACAAAAGCGTCCATAATGGATAAAATTATTTTATATATTTACCCTGGAAACTATTCACCAGATTATACGTCTTTACTTGTTCGATTAATAACGTAAACTAAACTGTACTATGACCTTCAAATGCTTTTAGAGGTCTGAGGATACAAACCCTCGCCCCCTTTCCCGTTGATAAAAAGATGCAGAAGATTTTTGATAATCATTTTATTTTATACAAACATGATACATAATATGATACATAATAACATATTAGGTAAAAGTTAAATTTGTAGTTTTGCCAACAGTGCCTAAACTACTCATAAACACATCCTTACTCTTCAAAGATTCGTTGAATTCTATAATTCGACGTTCCTCCTCCTTAAAGTAGTGATAAAATCGTTCAGGTAAGACACTTTTAAAGTTTTCTGTTTCAACCATCGCGCGATTTCCGAACTTTGTATTTATTATATCGATTTTCACAATCTTATATCGTTCACCAATAACTAACTCCTTTACATTCTCGAAAGGTTTGCAGTAAGTTGTACTATTTAACGACGCGAGATCCATATTGCTCGATGAATGCAAGTAACTTAAGTAACACACATACAGATATTCATTTTTATATCATTTTCCCCCTCCTAAAAATTCAACAATGACCGCTGAATGACCTTCAGATCAGGTCACGTAGAGGTCACGTGGAGGTCAAGGTCATTTAGAGGTCACGTAGAGGGCAAGGTCAGAGGTCACGCAGAGGTCGCGCATGCGCAAATGAACGTTTGAGACTTAGCGCACGTAAGCGATAATCGTAGAGGTCGCGTAGAGGTCAAGGTCAGAGGCCACGTAGAGGTCGCGCATGCGCAAATAGATTTTGAGACTTAGCGCACGTAAGCGATAATCGACCTTAAAACCCCATTTGATAAACATGGTGACCTTGAAGTGGTCCAGGATCGGCCCTATATGACTACTTATGTTATTGGAAAAACAACTCATTAAAAAATGTGGAAAAAAGGTGTTGCAATTCGCTCAAGAAAATTATGGATGTTTGCGCAGCAAAAAGAAAATGCTATGGATTTTTTCATACACTGATTTGATCGTGATAAAAATGATTTGATAGATATGGTAGCTATAGAAATTGATCATGCGGATTACATTAAAGAAGTGACTGTTAAAATGTACAGCAGAGAGCAACTAAAATTTTTGAAGTCAAACTTGGCCAAGAACAAAAATTCAATATTTAAATTAATTCATCATTTTAGATATTTTTCAGAATCTAATAAAGTATGTTTGCTAAAGGCGTAATTTAGCAAATGCAAAATTAATATTCCATCAATAAAATATTTTTACACAGTTTCTTATTTGGCTACATTTAATAATTAACGTTTTCGCAAATCTTTTTGCTTCTTCAGATCTAAAAGAATATTGTATGTATATAAAATATAATTTGGTATTAGATATGTGTAAGTACTAGGGCAGGTCAACGTAATAAACCTAATAAAAGTATGGTCTTCTTTTTTAAAATTCACACCGATTTTCCTTTTTCAATTTTACATGCAGCATGTCAGGCAATAAATAGGGTAAGAGCTTAAAACAATATTTAGAAGTATGATATTGTTACACTTAAAACTCAACATCCCTCCGGATTTATTGGAATCCATTTACGCTATGGCCACTTTCTAAAAATGGTTAGCAAAGATATTGATAAAGTAGATACATACAAATTTCAAAAACTGTATTTAAAAAATGTAAAAAAGCTGTCATGGTTAAAAAAATTGAACAATTAGATAAAGTCATAATTTAAAGCGTTACTTTATTAAGCAGTCGTTTTCAAACTAAGTCAGTTCTTGAAATCAGAATCGAGTACCCTTTAAATCTGGCGCTTTTCATGAAGTGTCAATTTTTTTTTAAATTCTTTAATTATTTGCGATAATGAAGTAACAAAAATTCAGCAAGTTTTACATCAAAACGAATTTTCAAAAAAAAGGTAATGATAACTTCTTATTTGTTCTTCTTCGTATTTTGATTCAATATGTTGCCATTAACCCTTAAGTTGGCAATCATAGATATGAATGATCAAACAATTTTTTTTACTGCAAAACATCAACACCTGGTACGCTTGATATAAGAATGAAATCTGGCAAGTTTGAAAAAGGAATGCTTCAGCCGGAAGGTGGAAATTTATTCTTTGTATAAAAAATTGTTTGTTCTACAATGTAGGCATAACGACTGGTTGCACATATACAGCGCCTATCAGCTACTAGTTTTGCCCCAGGCACAGTTAGAACACTAGCTTATAAGTTCGATGGTCATACATCTCACAGCACAGCACATGCTTCAGGTAGCTGATGACAATGATATTATTTTTATTTATTTTATGTTTGCCCAGTCATTGCACCCCGGCTTTGCAACCACTAGATAGAAGCTTTTTCCAACCATTCAAAATGTATTTCAACCAAGAAGCGCACATCTGTGTATGAAACACTATCGTAATAGAAATTTCACAAGATACCAAGCTGGTGAAGTCATTGGAAAGGTTTGGATAAGAGCGGCTAGTGCAGGATTAACGGATTCAGGACTACAGGAATATTTCCTTTAAATCTGTATGCAATTTCTGATAACTTTTTTTCTATGAACGAATCCACTGCTCAAACGTCTTTTGAATTTCCCGACCTATAACTCAAAAAAATCAAAAATGAGTGACAATGATGAAAACATAACACCCAGTAAGTTCCTTTATGACGTTTCTCCTATACCAACTATGCCAGTTCTAGGCGTTGTATTGTTTGATCAGGAACAACAGCACTTCTAGGAGTAACACTTTGAATATCTCCCATGGCATGAAAAGTATGTAGGCCATCGAGAGTATTAGTGTTAAAGTCCGTATTGTCAAATGAAAATTATGAAAAATACATCCATGTTAATTTCGATACCTGGTCGCATGATAGCTAACAGTTGAAATAATGCGCATTCATGATATGAAGCAGAAAATCCCAATGCTGACACGATATTCAATAGTTCCTTCGATCCAAATTTTTGGTACAAGAGTGTACCAAGACCAATTTGTAAGGGGGACAAAAAGGAGCGGGGCCTTGCCGCCACAATTATAGCGTGACGCAAAGCAGTAGACTTGGCTCGCAAAGAATATTTTGAACTGCGCTTGTGTCTCAAGATAACCTCTTCGATGAAAGTACTTTTTCGGGAATTATTACCGTTACACCTTCAAGGAATCTATCGGACGGTGGATATTACTGTGTTTCGTACACCTCTGATCGTATGTCTACCAGTACAATACCTGAAGCGGCATTAACAACACGTAATTGTTCCGCACGCATGTCGCTTTCCTTATTTGTATACCATCCTTCCGAATGTATCTTATATCCCGTACTTTCATAAGATACCATTGTTGGTCGTGTACCACGCGAAACTATAATGATATCGTCGCTGTACTTATCTAACAACCTGGAGTTTATCGTTCGCACATTTGTACGATATCCCTGGATTTTGTCACATAATTCATTAAGACCAAAAATGCATTCAGCCCCATACTCCTCCGGATATGCATATATAAATTCCATCGCTTGTCTACTTGGGTAACGAGTGTTCCCTGCTATGTTCTGATGTTTGCTGTCTACTAAATTTTTTCATACAGCCAGTTCCCCACCGACGATTTTTAGAGAGTGGGATAACAGACGTTGCTGGGGGCAGAGGCGGTGGAGGGGGGGGTATTAGGTGTTAACTGCTAGTGTATTTGGGTCAATATTCATCAGTTGATTTTTTCTTATAGATTGTTTCAGAAAAATATAAAGTATGTCACATCGTTGGAGAGCCAATGCTATTCATTGCAGTTACTAATAAGTAATAAGTAATAACTAGCTGTGTGATGTATATCGCTGTTTTTCTTTATTCTTAATTACTTTATTTGTTCTTATAATTATTTTATATGTTCAATTGTAAGAGGAGTTTCCCGTTAATAATAAACTATTATTATTATTATCATAAAATACAGGGTGTTACCCTATAGAAAAAAATCTATTACGGCACTGAATTCGGAGTAAAAATATAAGGTACGTATACCACAAATTATTATTTAGGCCATTTAGGGAGAGATGTTGAAATAAGCAATTATCCAGTTAGACTAGAAGCTCTTATGGTGGATATAAGTTAGCAACGATAGGTTGATTAAAAATAGATAGAAAAATGGGTGATTTTCTAATGTAACTCACTATTCAAAACCGATATTTGGATTACAAACATACCAAAAATTTAATTTAATTAAAAAAGAAACTCTTGCAGTGAGAAAAGATATAGTAAGGAGCATAATCATTGAAGTATATGGATTGTGTCTATAATCGATGGTGGTGTAGAAATCCAAATGGGGTAAATTATTAAGGAATGGTAAATAATTCACACAACCAGTGTGTCAAGCAATTTATCACTGAAAACCACAATCTTCTCATGTCACATTTTGATTACCAACATTACAAGCTGATTTTAATGAACCCTCAGTTTCCACGCCTTTACGCTCTGCCAAAGATACATAAACCGAATACCCGCATGAGACCGATAGTTTCCTTTACTAAAACTCCCGTTTCCAAATTGTCTTAATTTCAATTCCCTAATGCTATTAAAAATTCACTTGAGTTATCCTCATAACTTTCTAACCTTACAATTAACAACGAATATCAACTTCTCCCTTTCGACATTGTCAATTTATTTCCTAGCGTGGAGGCGTCACACAAGTTTCATGTCTTGCCCTACATCCCATTCCTTCAAGAAATTATTTAAACAATTCGACATTAATATCTCCTTTTTATCTAAAACACAACCTTAAGAATGTATTGGTTCACACTAAAGATAAAATCGATGACCTCGACAAGTCTGGTGTTTATAATCTCTTGTGACCTTGTGGTGCTTGATATGTCGGTCAAACAGGGAGGAAATGTAAAACCATATTTGCCGAACATTATTCTTCCATTAAATTGAACAATATCTTTACTAAGTCTTCCTTCGCTAACCACATCTTAGAAAGTGGCCATTCGTTTGATCGTAAGTCAAATTATGACATTTGCGACAAAAGCACGAGGCTTGACCTTCTTGAAATTAAAGAGATCATTACTACCTTCAATCATAACCCCTACTTATCTCTCAACGAAATTCTTAATATAAATAAAAATTTACTCATCCTTTAACTTTCAAATCCACACTTGTGTTCCCTCGTATATTGTCAACCCCCCCCCCCCCCCCCCTACTGGTTGTACTGTGCATCTTGAACTTGTAGTTGGCTTCCATCTTGCCTGACCTTCAGCCGTTTACTTTATTTTCAATTTTCATGTCCAACCGCTGGACGCAGTCACTTGATTGTGTTCCAGATGGTTGCTTTTTGTTTAGTTTATGTGGCTTTGTTTCTCGTAAGCATTAGTTTTTCCATTGGTTTCTCTAACTTTATTTTTACAGCATGGTTACCACCTCTCCTCTATTCTGCCTCTTTGCAGTTTAAGTAATTTTCAACTTTTTAATATGAAGCTTGTAAGTTGGTGTTTTTTGGTTGCTGATTGGTTGTTTTCAGTGATGCCGATTTTATAATTTATATCAATTTCAACATGTAATTTCACTCGCACTTCATTACTTCATCTACTTTAATTTTATATAACAATTAATAGTAAGTATTTTACAAATGTTAGTTTAATCAATCTCGTTTTTAGCACCTGATGATGACTCATTAGAGTCGAAACTTGTCGTGTAATGTATCAACTTGTCTAACGATTAATTATTCAACTTAACGTGTCAACTTTTAACTTTAATCGAGCTTTTCAATTTACCGTCAACTTTTAACTTAATCAATTTCTTCATTCAAATTAGAAAAAATCATGGGGAAGGTTGTGTGAATTATTTACCATTCATTAAAGTATATGATGATGTTTTTAGCGGCGGCGTAGGTTGTTTTAGATGATTTAAAGTCAAACACTAAACATGCAAAATTCTTCACTGTGTTAGACCTTAAAAACGGGTTTTTGCAAATTAAATTGGATGAGGATAGCTCAAAATTGTGCACATTTTATGACACCTTACACCCCGATTCAGCATAGCATCCCCTTTTAGCGGCTCCAGTTTCGGCGGTATACCTTTTCCGCAGCCGCTTTGGACTATTGCGTACGTGTTATTTTACCACTAATTTTGTAAAACTTATGCCAACCCTCCATTTCATTGTTGGTTCGTCTACTAATGCCATACATATTCCATAACGATGGATCAGTGGCGTGTAACAATTGAATACAAAAAGGATTCGAAAGACACTCAAATACATATTTCGGGATTTTTCAGAGAGTAAAACCTTGTCTACCAAACTGTCTATGGTAAATACTTGTTAAACGGTGGGATAACACTAAATGTACCATCCATAAAGCAGTGTATCATTAGATAACTTTCTTATATGTATTTTCAATTCCTGTTAATTTTTCTTCTATGATTGCTTTTGATAAATAAGTTACAAGCTTTTCAAAAGGCTCGGTGCAGGGGTTTGCAAAAATTGCGTGGGGTGACTGGGGAGGCGCACTAATACTATTCAAGTGTTCTCTGCATATTGCGGCATTTCGACAGAGTTGCAGTGAGTTGAATGACCATCCAAAATCAAAAGTACAGTTCCACTTGGCTTTCTAGGTGTACAGTGGGTTTTTAACCAGTTCAGAAATAATTCAGTGCTCATGTAAGCAGATTTGAGATGCAATACACAACAGAACCAGGAGGCATTCCATCTTCAAACTCCGCCTTTCATATTCTTCCCTTTATAAATGCATGCAGAATTGCAGACGGCGAACGAACGCTCGGCATTACAACAAGAGATTACGGTTATGGTTTCCCTTTTCTCAAAGGAAATGACAGCTGCAATATTCTTAGACCCCCTTTTCGGCGATTATAAATCCTGCTTTGTTATTCAGTTGTAAGCCTGCCTCATTTATGTTGAAAATGTTGGTTGATTTGTTCATGAGATTACGCAAGGTTCTCTCCAAAAACTGAAAGTACGCCCCAAGTAGAATAAGGACACATTCTCCCCTCCACCTTTTTTTCTGACGTCATGGGGTCAGAAGAGAAAGTGAAAGGAAGAATGTGCCCTGAGGGTGTGAAAGTAAGGTCAGTGTCCCTCGCCTGAGGGCATTGTCTCCTCGAGGGGGGTGATGGTTTCATCGTCTAGGCCACTCTCTTAGCCTGAGATGAGTAAGAGAAAGTGAAAGTGTTCTGCGGTGTCCCAGTGGCTTGAGGTGGTGGGTCGGTTCTCTACGCCTGCGGCTGTGAAGAGTTGTTACGTGTGTACTAATGTTAGTTACATGACAATTAATGACAAAATAAAAAATGTTGTGCATGCTAAAAAGTAAAGGTGATTGGAAAATAATAATGCGTCTGTAATTAGGTTTTGGAAAAATAAAAATGTTATGTACCTATGATGTTTTGAGAAAGTAAAAGGGTAATTTGATTATGGAAATGTTTTGTCACAACATGTTACATGAGCAAACTTGAAAAGTAAAAGGTTATAGAATCTAGAATGACAATAATAATAATAATAAAAAATGCTTAGAGGAATGTGTACTATCTATTTTGAAAAATTAAGTTGAATAAAAAATGATAATGTAATTTGATAAGAAAATGGATGTATGGTATTAAAGTAAATTTTTACAAACCTAATTATAAAAAAATGAGTTAAAGCGTAAAATTAAAATTGATTTAATTAAATTAACGTACGATTTTTGAAAAAGTAACAAGACTACTGAAAAATAAAAAGTTAATGGTTGTACATTAAGAATGATAATATAACTTGATTAGAAAAATCTTTTTCTTTTGATTTTTGCAAAACTTATTATAAAGCATCGTAAAATAAAAAATTGCGATCATCTGTTGTAATAAACTGATTAAAAATATCTCTCAGTCTCTGATACAGTACTACTTAATTTTAAAAATTTAGAAAATCTTTTTGATTTGAATACGATATATATCTGTTACTACAACACACAATAATGAGCGATAGTCGCATAAAAAGAAAATTAAACAACAAGTACTTACCTGAACACTTTTTATATCCGGTCGTAATAGTTACACTGATCCGCTTTGAACGTTGTGGAGCGTTCTTACACTATCGAGATTCGAATGCGAATGCCTAATTTTCCCTTCACCACACTTAATTGGAAGGAGATTAATTAGTTTGGAAAAATACTTGTTACATAAATGCTGACGACAATGCGGTTACCTTTCGCTAAATTAATTGTTAAGTTTTCCATAATGATTTTGTTGTTGCTGAGATAGTGAGTGAAGGTAAATTTTTTGATTTTTTAGCTTAAATAGCTATTCCGAATCTATTTTTTGTCATGTGCTGTACAGTCTTCAACTAACACCGTCGAATTGATTCCTTCAAATTGTTAGTGTAAGTAAATGTTTTTTCTTCTTTTATATATATATGTAATAATACTTCTATTCACTGTTATAGAAAGATGGCAGAATCCAACTTTTTTGATTTCGATGCTTTAAATGCAACTACGTATTTCAAGCCGTACAATAATACTAAGGACTTAGTAGTAGGAAGAAAGCATCGACTCATCGAAATAAGTGTTATAAAAACCAAATATGGCGACAGGGTGATGGCTGAAACGGAGAATTTCAAAATCGTATTACCCGAGCGTTTCTATAATTTTTTATTCAACCGGGCCATATGCAAAAATTCAATGATGAATTAAAGACATGCGCTGTGTTTCTATGTAGTCAGGGGGCTTCTGGCCGAACAACAAATTTAAAAATTATAAAGTAGCTTGATATCTGTAATAATAGTAGTAGTATTAGGTGTAGTAAAATAAAATTGTTTGTGTTATCTTCTTCTTCTTCAATCGAGTGAGTGAGTAGGTATTATTATTATTATAATGCATTCGCCTGTTTACGAACCAACACCAGAGGACATTAGAGATTTTAATGACTTGTTGATAAACTATTACAATATAATCGTTCAAGATGAGGTAGTGGAGAAGATTGAGAATGAGAATGAGAATGAATCTCATAAAAAAATCAGAAAACTGTAGATAATGATGAGTCACAGAGGAAGGATGAGAAGAAGAAGAAGAAGCCCTTAGATGTAAAGATATAGGATAGTTAGTTAGTTAGGAAAATATATATTTGATTATAAAATATAATAAATTGAAAAAATGTATTATATTACTGATTATAATAATATGTATAATAATAAATAAATAATAATTAATTGCTTGATAACTTATAATGAGATTTTCCAAAATGTACAATTATTTCTTCTGCCATTCGAAAGACAACACCGTTTTGTATTTCTTGATTGTACCAATCAAGAAATTTAGTACGATGCTTTGTCGACATATCGTCCGGCGAATAATACTTAAGTTCTGGTAACGGACCGACATAATTCTGATTCTCGGCAGTGTTAAATAAGTATGGAAAATAACCCTTCGATTCAGGAAAGTCGAACGTTTTAGGTATGGCCGATAATGGTAATGGGATGAAGTTTAGCGAATCTATAAATCTAATGTTGCCGCACTTAATCGATATTAATTTCAGGCCATTAGAAATTACCTGGGGACTCCAACTGTTTATGTTCTCGAACATCGCCCGTAATACGAAACACCCGTCGTACCCTTTCATATTATGAGCAATGGCCGTCACTGAAAATTTTCGAGCTTGCTCGGCCACAAACTGCAGAAACGAGTTCACGGGATCCTTCCGAAAGATGTGCAGTCTAGGACCGCAAAATTCGCAAACTTCATCAACATTATCATTATGGATGCACATTGCACACACGCTGGCAGCCACACATAAATTACACTCATGCAAAAACTTTTCACTCATACCCATATATGCCTTCTCTTGCATACACTCTAAATCGTAAAAAATGAACAGTGACGGCATAGCTGCAGCTGTTAATTCTTTAGCTTTATTTATAGGCATGTAACAAAAGTGGCCAAGAGGGCATATTTTTTTACATACCTTACAATAAACATGTCCGCGTTTATGACCTACTGTATCTAGTAACCAAAAGCTTCTCAAACATTCCATACATCTACGCAACTGTTTACACAGTCCGCTTTCCTGGTGATTTCTAAGACATGCCTCACCGTGAAAATCCCTGTGGCAAATGTTACAAACAATTTTTGCGTTTAGAACAGAACATGGCGGTTTTTGATGACAACATGGACACTGATACATGCAGTTTGCGTGACGTTTTTTGTCGTTATAGCGGTACCGACACGGTACGCAGAAGTATCCACAAGTAAATGCAGACGTCAAGCTGGTAATGACGTTATAATGTTCATTTTCCAGCATTAAATTTAAAACGATTCGCTCCTGATTTTGGGGACCCTCAAAATAAACGCTGTTGCCTATACGCGAATTGTAAACAACTATCGTATATTTATGCAAGTAATTTTGAAATGCCTGTATGTGCTCGTAACCACCACCTTGACTTAAATCAACTCCGCTCACCTGACAAAGATGCATGGCTCGTTGTCGTAACAAAGGGCCCCTCTTATTTTTCATGAAGGTTAACATAGGATCATTGACCCGATATGCTATAGCCAGAATTAAAGCATATGCTAGGCAGTTGTTATCTTGCATGTCCGGAACAACGATGAAACCTCGAAATTTTGCCTTACAAAAATCTCTTTAAACCTGTTAATTTTTTCCCTGCCATAACCGGTTGGCACTACAACCCTATCTATCTGCAGTGTCATAACATCACTAGCGAAAAAGCTTGCATTGCTCTGCAATACTTTTTCCAGTACCGACATTATAACACTAACAGATAATTGATCGACCCTTCTAAACGAAAGTCCAATAGGCTTCTCAGGAAAACGTGGGTTACGAAGAGTAAACCCTACACGGTCCGACGGTACTGCATCTTTAATGATATACGTGAGAAGTTCTTGAAAGGCATCCTGTAAATTAGAACAACTTTTAGAGTCGACACCTTTTAAAAATATGCATATAATACCTGCATGTAAGATAAGGGATTAACCACAGCTGTAGGATGCTTAAAGCTGAAACGGACGCTCCTACAGGTGGTGTTGAACTTTTTAATACGTCTCTCGTTCAACTCTTGTATAACGTTTATATTCCTAAAATGTTGTGGTGGCTGTGTCTGCGGAGGCGGTGTTGGCTGAATACGTCCCGACCCGTGTAGATTTTGTTGCTAGAAAAAATATTATTCACTGATGAACTAAATGTTTAAATTAAATCTTATATTATTTAAAAATATTAACTTTGTAACAAGTGGGTAGACAGCCCAACACACACACAGGTCAGGGCGGAATACATTAGCGAAACCACCCTGACACCCACGCCTCAAGAGGGCGCGTACGGTAAAACTCACCGCAGCTACAGCAACCAACCCTTAATAAGGATGGACTCAAGTTTGCCCCTCATTCTATCTACAAGCAGTCAAAGTCGTAGACTATATACTGTTACCAAACGGTCTAAACATCAGACCAATCACCTATTCGGAAAACAAGACATCCTTCGATCATACAAGCAGTATTATACTATTGGGACAGTTGCATCTCCTAGGGATCAACTGCGCCTACACTAGTCTTATTTGATTGTAAAGTATCTTAGGAAATGCGTGCAAGTCTAGTTTACCATATTACTGTATTAGTCTTGTTAAAAGTGTGTACCAATAAAGGTTAAAGTTGTAATTACGCAGCGGCAACTATTTTATTTGATTCACCCCGCAACAACTTGTATTTAACGAGGATGTAAACTTATCATAATAACAGCATTTTACCGCTCTCTCTTTTATATGCGTAACTTTTAAAATATTTGACATTTTAACTTTAAAAGAACAACCCTATTTTTAAAATAATTTTCAACTATTTATTAATCTAAGTAAGCCAAAACTTACACTGTCGCATTGCCGCAAAAGATATGTAATACAAAATTAATGCAAAATAGCAAATATCTTAAATCTTTTACAAACACTTTAAGATCTGAAATATTATTTGGACCTAATTAATGCTATTATTGTAAACTTTCTCGTTATCATATTACATATTTTCCTTTCAATGCATACATTCCTAAACTAATCATATAATAATCACTTTAACAGAAGGATAATTAGCTTCGGTATTTTTGAATCATAATTATTCCTATAAATACATAAGCACCACCTAAGAAAATACATTTTAACTCTGTCTGTCTTGCTGAAAGAACATTAGTTGTTTTGGTTATTTTAAAATGGATACATTGACAGTTAATGAAATTTTAAGTATGTTTTGTAGAGGAGAATTAGGGGACGAACAATTACGGGAGGCGTACACCATTGTGACGCAAAAAATTCTACTTCACGGCGACGATGTCGACTCTGTAGCGGACTATAACAAGTTTGCTAAAGCGGCCGAGCTAGCAGGAGCCTTGTAAGTATATAATAATAATAAATTGTGTATGTATGTATGTATTATTATTATTATTATTTAGTTCTAATTTTAAAAAATGTATCAGCCCCAGCACACGTTGATATCGAGGAGGTTTTCGGTTCTAATGAAGAAGAAATTAAAGAGGGAGGAAAATTATTGTAAGTATATGATTGTGCATGTATTATTAAAATGTTACTAATTTTTAAATTTATCAGATCAGCACACGTAGACAGCCCAGCTGCACCCGAACGCGTTGAAGAGGCCGAGGATGGAGGCGGTAAACTATTTATAATGGGTGTGAGGGATTTTTTTAAAAAATAATAAATATAACAACAACAAAATATTCTTGGTTTTATTTTATTTATTTATTTATTTTATTTTTACGTCACTAATAATAATCCCTAATACTAAGACTGAAATTTTAAAATATCATGTCACGTAAGTTACTTCAAACAGCAGAGAAACGTAAAAGGGTTAATAAAAGGTAACAAACTTTCATCGTATACCCCAACCGTAGTTGTTTATAAGGAATGGTTCATTATTCATCGAAGTAGTCTTTCAAGACGAATCTGTACACACACACACACACACACAATGTCGTCGTCGAGTTCAGCAGTTAAAAGAGTTTCATTTAACGAGAAGCAAAATACCACGCATTACATGGTATTGTGGTCTTATGCCCAAGGCCGTATATATAGGGGGGGTTTAGGGGGTTCAAACCCCCCCTATGAGAAAACATACTCTACTATAGGTACTAATAATTGAACTAATAACATACTCGCTAATAAAAACAAACTACAAATAATTGCAAATTTGAATCAATGCGCGAATGCAGCCATTCCAAAGTTAACGATCTGCTTCAGCTAACTAATCACCGACGACCGTAAAATTCTAATATTTATGTTACTTCGCGTTCGCACAACCACAACACCCACTTCTATCCCACCCCCATGTCTCGCTCTCCCTCTCCACCCGCCTGTCGATGAATGCAGTTTTTAATCAAATAACTCAGCTACCCCCTAGGCGCCTACCGCAGTCTACTTCGTACATCCGTTACCGGTTACCGTTGTCCGTTAGCTACCTGGCTACCTACATTTCTCTTGGAGACAACACGAAATATTATTGCATTGTTTGGTGTTCGTGTTGGCGTGGTTTGGCTAGATTATTTAGGTAAGCATAAAAATCTTACATTTCAATCAGAATGAAGAAAATGTCGCTTATACCTATTTCATATTCATGCTTCATGCAAATTTTAAATTGTCAAATACTGGCCGCCTAGTTTATTTTAGAGGTTTTAGATAAAATATGTATTTGTAGGTATTTAAATTAAACTTTATCAAAGAACCCAATGAGGGCCTATTCAGTTTTTCTTTTTCCACAGAGATGAAGCGACTTCAACAAACGTCTATCTTTAGTTTCATCGGAAACAAAAAAAATAAGTCAGATGCAGATGGTATAAATGAAAGTAAACCTTCGGAATCAAGAAGTAATTATCCGCCTTGTTCACCTTCTTGTAGCTCACCCTCTTCTATGCATTCATCTAAATTCACTGAGGTTGAGGTCCCACTAGAGAAAACCGAATGTAATTCACTCGATGTTGGAAATTTTATAAAAGATATACCTTCAGATGATTTTTTGAAATTAGAAGTTTTAACGAACTGCTGGATACCATCAGAAAATTACAAATTTCCCTTGTCTGAAAAGAGACACCTATCTTTTCAACGACGTTGGTTAAAACTTTACAACTGGTTGGCATATTCTGAAACAACACAAGGCGCTTTATGTAAAATTTGTGTTTTATTTAGTCAACGGGTGGGTGGAAAAGGCAAACAGGATCTGGGATCTTTAGTAGTCAAACCGTTTTCAAACTGGAAGAAAGCAAAGGAGACCTTTGAATTGCATCAAAAAAATCAGTACCACATAAACGCAACCCTTAAAGCCGAAAATTTTACATCCATAGTGAGAGGAAGGGCCTTAGACGTCGGGAGCATGCTGGACTTGGCGCGGGAAAGCCAAGCGAAAGAAAATAGGAAAAAACTCAAACCTATTGTTGAAACAATTTTGGTATGTGGACGACAAGAACTGGCTTTAAGGGGTACAGATGACTCTGGCCCCGTTGGACTTGATGAACCTACACATAATGATGGCAATTTTAGAGCTCTGTTAAGATATAGAGCAACTGGTGGTGATTCATATCTCTTAAACCATCTACAGACCCATAGTTCTAAAAGTATGTACACAAGTCCCACCATTCAAAATGAGCTAATTCAAATATGTGGTGATATAATTCAAGAGTTCATTTTATCAAGAATAAAAATAGCACGATATTTTTCTATTTTAGTCGACGAGACTCAAGATATATCTAGAAAGCAACAGCTCGCATTGTGCATCAGATATGTGGATAGCAAGAAAGAAGTAGTTAGGGAAGATTTTTTATGTTTTGTCGTAGTTCATGATGTAACGGCATTAGGTTTAACAAATACTATTTTGTCAACTTTAAAAAAGTTTGATTTAGATTTAAATTGTATTGTAGGCCAAGGATATGATGGTGCTGCCGTCATGAGTGGCCAATACAGAGGCGTACGAAGTCTTATTTCCGAAAAGTACCCTCGTGCAAAATTTGTACATTGCAGCGCTCATACTTTAAATTTAGTAATTGCACATTCATGTGAAATTCCTATAGTCAGAAATTGCATAGGAACCATCAAATCGGTTATAAACTTTTTTAGAATGTCAGCATTACGAATCGACAGTTTGAATGGTATTATAAATAATAAAGCCAATAAAGGTGACAATAAACGTCACAAAACACTGCTTGGTCTGTGCGAGACACGTTGGACAGAAAAGCACGAATCGGTTGCTCGATTTGTAGAGCTATATGAAGACATAGTTGAAGCTCTTCAGTCTCTTCAAGAGACATCTAATAGAGATACCGCAGTTCAGGCTTTACAACTTGCGTCCACCATTACAACTAGCGAATTTATTATCGCTCTTTTAATACTAAATAAAATATTTAGCTATACCTATAATTTAACAAAAAATCTCCAAAAAGTTAATGTAGATCTGGTAGCATGTATCGAGCACGTCGATTTAATAACACAATCGATCCAGTCATCTAGAGACACATGTGACCAATCCTTTAATAATATTTATAAAGAGGCAGAAAAGCTTGTCATAAATATGGGTGGCGAAATTAGAAAACCTAGAACGGTAAGTCGCCAAACTCAACGTCATCAACGTGGAAACGCTCCGGCAGAAGACGCTGAACAATACTATCTTAGAAATTTGTACATTCCATTCATTGACCATGTTATAGTTGAATTAAAAGATCGTTTTTCTGAACATCACAAATTAATTTCCCATTTACAGTTACTCATACCAGAAAAATGTTTGAGAGCTAAAGCTAAACCTGAAATATTTGAACATATTTGTGAATTATATGACAAAAATTTCAATTCATTTTCGGCTGAACTTCATAATATGTGGCAGAACAAGTGGATTAATGGTGATAATCAGCCAAGAACGGCCATTGACGCATTTTTAAAAGCGGATGAATCATTTTTTCCAATTATTAAAGACCTCCTACAAATACTAGCAACTTTGCCTTGCTCTACGGCAACACCAGAAAGATCTTTTTCAACTTTAAGGCGTCTAAAATCTTGGCTTAGAAATTCGATATTAAATGAACGATTAAACGGATTAGCTCTAATGTCGGTACATAGAGATATTTATATTAATTCTGAAGATGTCATAAATAAATTTTGTTTAAAAAAACGTAACGTACATTTGTAATGTAAAACCTTGTTAATCATAAAATAAAATGTTTCAGTTCAGTTTCATATTTTTTTTACCTCGAAACCCCCCCTATCGCCAACGCCTAGCTACGGCCCTGCTTATGCCTACCGTCAAGCTCGAAAAGGTATATGGCATCAATACGCACGAGATTCCACACGGTTCAAAAGAAGAATTCAGATTATCGAAGAAGTGCTTTCACCAGTGTTGAAAAGAAAAATACAGAATTTTTATGTTTAATGATCTGATCTGAATGAAAACATTCATCTTGAAATTTTACATATAATCTTTTATTTTGCACCTTTTACAGCGAAATGAAAAGCTTAAATTAGCTGTCTCGCCGCATATCCCCCTAAATACAGCCTTTGTCTTCAAACGTTCTGCTTTTTCCTCCTCCTCCTCCTCCTCCTCGTTCAACCAGTTCTGCATTAGGAGTACATTCTCTAATGCACAAATAGGATTTTCAATGTGATGATTGGCGCAATGAAATGTCTTTGTTTCTTTTTTCAGCTTTTTAAGCGAGGGGCAGCCAACTGTTTCAAGATCCACCACAACAGCTTTATTCAGACACTTTTTTAGTATGTCATATTTTTGACTTCCCTTTACGTAAATTGTACTATATGGCTGTAAAATATGCACGATTTCGGCTTCGTACTCTTTATAAGGTAGATACCCTGAACTCCACCGTAATCCGTGGAGAGCCCTTTCGATATAATTTGTAGTATGTTTTGCAGCCGATGACAATGCTGAATACGGTATAGGTGGTTTGATTAGAAAACCTATTAAAATACAGTCACTCGTGGAAACGGCTACCTCCTTCGGTATGAACTGTTTCTGATCTCCATAAAATCCCTGAATATCGACAATTGCATATGTATCGGACCTCAGCTGCTGCTGTAACGAATGAAATCAGTTAATACATGTAACAATAAACATCTTAATTTCACTTACATCGACGAGATGATTCTTCTCTACAACTAGACTCCGTGCGGTTGTGTATGGTTTGCAATACGTTGCTGCGTTTAGTATATGGAGATCAAAAAAGCTGCATTCTGCCATCTTTCTATAACAGTGAATAGAAGTAGTATTACATATATATGTATATAAAAGAAGAAAAATATTTACTTACACTAACGATTTGAAGGAATCAATTCGACGGTGTTACTTGAAGACTGTACAGCACATGACAAAAAATAGATTCGGAATAGCTATTTAAACTAAAAAATCAAAAAATTTACCTTCACTCATTATCTCAGCAACAACAAAATCATTATGGAAAACTTAACAATTAATTTAGCGAAAGGTAACCGCATTGTCGTCAGCATTTATGTAACAAGTATTTTTCCAAACTAATTAATCTCCTTCCAATTAAGTGTGGTGAAGGGAAAATTAGGCATTCGCATTCGAATGTCTATAGTTAAGAACGCTCCACAACGTTCAAAGCGGATCAGTGAAGGGGTGCAAAAATTTTAGTTTTAAACGAACCCTTAATTAAATAATAATAATAATAATAATAATTAAATAATAATAATAATAATAATGTGTTTTGCGAGTGTAAGTTAACTATTACGAACGGGCTTCGATAATAATAATATCCTTTACCTTCTATAATACATTCACCAAAAATGATATTAGAAGAAGAAGGGGGCCAGTCAGTCTTAGTTTAACCATTGTCGAAATCAGAGGTGTATAGGAATACGTGTCAGTTTTTAAGTTTAATCAGAGGGTAAGTTTTATTATTGTTTAAATTCTCGCTATTAGTTTTATAAAAATCTACTAGCTTTTATTTTTTTTACTCAGTTCAATAATCTTTTTGTAGTTTTCAAAAACTGATTTTATTATTTTACTTTGTTTTCCATTCTTCACATACACATGCCAATTTCGGAATCTGAATGTACAACCATTAATTTTTTTTATTTTCAGTAGCTTTTTTACTTTTTGCAAAAATTGTACGTTAATTTAATTAAATCATCAATTTTAATTTCACGCTTTAACTCATTTTTATAAATCGTTTTGTAAAAATTTACTTTAATACCAGACATCTATTTTTTTTATAATCAAATTACATCATCCTTTTTTATTCAACTTGAGTTTTTTAAAATAGATAGTACAGCTTCCTCTAAGCATTTTTTATTATTATTATTGTACTTTGGTTCTTATCAATACTCAGACTGAGCCTGGTTAATTATTATTATTATTATTATTATTATTATTATTATTATTGTCATTCTAGATTCTATAACCTTTTACCTTTTTCAAGTTTGCTCACGTAACATGTTGTGACAAAACATCTCCATAATCAAATTACCCTTTTACTTTCTCAAAACATCATACATAACATTTTATTTTTCCAAAACCTAATTACAGACGCGTTATTTTTCCAATCATCTAATAGGAAAAGGAGCGGGGGAGGGGAGGAGAAAACAAACAAAAATAGACAGTTTAACTACAACAACGAACGAACACACACGCACAGGTGAGTCCATTTTTTATTTCACGCAGGCGTGGAGAACCGACCCACCACCTCAAGCCACTGGGACACCGCAGAACACTTTCACTTTCTCTTACTCATCTCAGGCTAAGAGAGTGGCCTAGACGATGAAACCATCACCCCCCTCGAGGAGACAATGCCCTCAGGCGAGGGACACCAGCCTCGGGGGGACACCGTCTCAGGCGAGGGACACTGACCTTACTTTCACACCCCTTCACACCCTCAGGGCACATTCTTCCTTTCACTTTCTCTTCTGACCCAATGACGTCAGAAAAAAAGTGGAGGGGAGAATGTGTCCTTATTCTACTGCCCCAACTTCTAATTTATTTATACCTTTGGCACCAAGCCGGGGAATTTTGCAATTGTGACGTTTTACGTTTTAAAAACGAGTTTAACCAATCATATCACGCTAACTCTTTGTCTCTGTTAAATTTATGGTTAATGCCTAAGTTGTCAGCCAAACGAAATGCCATCCATCTAATACTCTCGTGAGTAGGTGTGAAGCCGTACTTTTGCAACTTTTTAATATGCATTCTTCATTTTCTCTTCCCAGCAATGCAGACAATCCCAACATCGTCCAATCAGACGCACTTTCTGTGCACGATTCTTCAGATGACAATGAGTCTGAATAAGAATGCCATTCAATGCCTACTCAACAACCAAAAAGAAAGACGATTGGCTGAAGTGCATGAGATGTCTCCCGTGGTACCATGAGACGTGTTCCGATTCCACAGAATTATGTGCCAATTGCGCAAAACAAATTTTTACAAAGAAGAACAATAAAAAATAACCTTTGGTGTATGGAAAACCTCGCGCCATGTCACCCATCTCAACATTCTCAACCTCAATTTTCGGGTTAAGTTTTTCGCAAGTTTCTATTTGATTTTTGTTGTTAACATGTATTCGAGTTTTTTGCAAAATCTGTAATCAAATATTTGTTCCTAGTGAAGAAAGAATAAAAATTTTGTTTTTTTAAATAGTTTCGTATTTCAGTTAGTGTTCTATGGAAATAAAAAAAACCTGCGCCGTCTTTCCCGGACGAAATATTTATAGAAGCGCAATGGTAGCACACATTTAAAATTTTCAGTCTCCAACACTATCCGGTTTGCATATTTCGTATTAATTGTATCGATACCAATTACTTTAACGGATTAACGGAAGTTTTTTTTGCCCAGAAAAAGATTTCCTCTGATATGCGTTGTTAGAACTTTTCTCGTGTGTAATGTGTTGTCGTTTCGGTAATTAATACTGCTGTGGCGTCATGTAATGACTTTCCCTTCTGATATGATTCTACAGCACGCGGCGTGTAAGAAGACGAGCCCGCCAATGCGCAACCACGAGTTTATGATGTTTTTCAAATTCACGCGTTCGTTTACTTCAGTAGCGTCGCATCGTGCGAATTATAGACAAATTGGAGAGATGTCTATAAGTACATACTTTCAGGCGTATTATACAAACGTGAAAAAATAAATGTTAAAAAAACTCGTCACCAATGGAAGTATTGGAATTATTCATCTTAATACGCATTCTTCCAGTATAAATAAAATTAAACATACAAATGTGATACTCCACTGCTTGATATTTTTATTATAATCGGTACTCGCCGGAGTTCTTCGCGATGCGCCGGCTCCTCGTCTTCTTACGCGCCGCGTGCAGTATCAGTCGGTTGACAACTGCATTTCCAGTTCGTAAGTAAGCCCCTGTTACAAATGGTTCGTAACTGGTCTGATATTAGTTGCCTACGGTTACTATTGCCAGGTTTTCCAGGTAAAAACTCAGTTGGAGACGGAAAGTTCTAGTCGTTGATTAAATAAATCCGTGATTATAAATATTTATAATGCAAATTAACAATAACTAAAATACAATGTAAATAATTAAATAAATAATCATTCTTGAATGCGGTCTAAAATCTTATTTGACCTTGTCAAATGCCATCTACTTTGACAGTTTGTTTTCTGTAACGAAGATTAATTTATGTACAATGATTATTTACCATTTATTCTGGTATTTAACGGAGTCTGTTAATTCTGGTGGTTGTAATTATTAATCAGGACAGGTATGTAACAATTACAAGTTCAATTGAATAATTAGACAGGTTTTCAGGTTAAGTTTAAAGACAGGTATCTGGTATCAGGTTTAATATCGGGAACTTATGAAAAAGTTATAACGGTAAGGTGCCAATGAGCTCGGTTTATAACCAAACATCTGCTCTAGGTTATACTACCGTAACACAGAACATTAGGAGGCAATACACCACACTCGGTGTTTAACTACCGTACGTGAATGCACCAGGTTCTACGAAGATTTATTAATATGTTCGGTGTTCAACTACCGTACATAAAAATACAGGCTTCCTCTGCTCGGTTTTACGACCGTACAGAATCAAGTGAATCGTAATCACTGTAATCAGGATAAACAGGGTTTTTCTGATCGGTTAGGCTACCGTACAGAAGCGGGTTAAATCAGGATGAACGGAGCTTTCTCTGCTCGGTTTTACTACCGTACAGAAACAGGTGAGTGTTAATTCAAAATGTAAGCAAGGATTCCTTTTCCTAATGGCGGTGCTCTTCCTCATATTGGTTTTCTTTGTAGGTGGGAGCAATAGTGGGAGAGTTAGAGTGGGAATGCATGCGTGATGGATTCTTGTTAGCGATCCCTTCTGGCGGAAATTTCCATTATTTGTGGAATTTCTACAGAAGTTCTCAAACAAATAATATTATATAATTTCGCATCATTACACGTGTCGGATGTATGTTCCACCACAAATAAGAATCAGGTTCCCTCAGCCATGTAATTTCTTCGCCATCTTCGAAGTATGGTCCTCAATGAGGCTACCTCGAGAATTATTCTCGAAACCAAAATGCTTCGACAAAATATCTCTTTCAAAAGACTGCATGACCGATTTTTTAAATTGTGACATTTGCTGCGTATATTAGAGCCCAAGTAAAGAAGCAAGTAGTGTTTGTGTTTGAGTTACCTGTTCGTAGCTTGAAAAGGAGAACTATCAAGGCTTGAGTTACCGACCTCACATCAGAATTTCTCATTGACGTTATCATACCCGTAGATGAGTTATTTGCTGATAAACTCGTGAATGCTCCAAGACGTTCTTCCGGAAAATGGAAATCGCCAAGATGTGCGGTCAGCCAAACCTGCTTTTTATCCATAAAAAACCGAATTTCACATACACGTAAGGAACTACTCTTTGAATGAATACGGAAACTCGAGATTTCTTGTTATAAAAGCGCTTTTTTGTTAAGTAGCCTTGACAGACCACAATTTGAATGGAATGGATCAGCCCTCTCTTAGTGAAGACCTGCAATCGGGCCTCTAAGGGCACAGTAATAAGAAATGGTGTAGCTTTATAGGGGAAAGTGGGGGAATATCGACCCCTTAAGGAGAATTGATCATAAATCTTTTGTTATAGCTTTAATGTGTTTCTAATTTTTTCTCAAAGCACGTCAATTATTCCTTTTTTGATTTCCGGTTTAAAATTATTTTTAAAATCAATGGAATTATTTGAAAAAAAAAAAAAATAATATCGATCATGCGGCTGGGTAATATCGATCATGGTGGGTTATATCGATCAGGCATGGGTATGGTAATAAAACATAAAATTTGCGTAAGGAACATATATTTAATATTTGGTTTATGTAAAACAATTAACACAAATATATTTATCAGCACTGTCTACTTCTGTGCAATCAGCATGAGACCACACGCCACAGATACGACATCTCCACCACAATTCATTTGATCCATATTGCGAGCACACGGCGCATACATCGCTGGTCGCTGATTTTTCACCTCTAGCACTTCCACTGCTTTTCTTCACAACTTTCTTCTTTGTAACTCCAATATTTCTTTTCACCTTTTCGGCTTCTTTTTCCATTTTCTTTTGTTTCTTCTGTTCTTTATTTTCCAGTTCGTCTTTCAAAGGAGTTGAAGTCATGATCGTTGAATGCTGAGTTCGCCTGCGTGTCGTTTTTGGGAAACCATAAGATGGCAATGGACATAACTCCGTAAAAGATGTTTTCAACGATGTTTTATTTTTGGGTTTCAAAAGTTTATCTTGATGGTTGGTCAACTCAAGATCTGAGACTTCTTCTAATTCCGATTCGGATGAAGGAGATTCAGATGTTGACGATGATCTGGTTTTCCTTTTTTTAGTTTGTACTCCACTAGGACCTGGTCTTTCTATGTCCGGTATTGGAGGTGGTGTTTGATGCCTCTCAGATAAATCAAGTGTTTCATCTCCACGACCATCAACTTCTGGCAAAGCAGTTAGCTCTTCCTCGTTAAACACATCAGGATTAAATGGAAATATACCTGTTGTTTGGAAACCTTTTACGGCTTTCTCGATAGCCGCCGTCCTGTTGAAAGCATTCTTGACAAGTTCTGCAATATCCGTTGCATTTATTTTCTCAAATTTCTTATGTTTCATGTATTTTTCACATTCTTGGTAATATGCTGATTTGAAGGGCCCAAAAAAGTGACGTCTAAGGGTTGAAGACGATGAGATGTGTGTGGCGGCAGCGATAAAAGGTGAATTCTCGATTCTCTACAAAAATTATAAGAAGCTAGGCTTGAGTGGGTGGAGTGGTTATCTAACACAAAAAGTACTGGACGATCCTTAGAAGAATTTACATTTTTCTGAAAGTGTTTCAGCCACTCAAGAAATAGTTCCTCTGTGATCCACCCAGACTTTGAACACCGGTATATGCCTCCAACAGGACCGTTCCTATCAAGACCTTCCTTCATTCTGTTTCTCTTGAAAATGAACATAGGCGGGATGTATTGGCCAGATGCACTGAGAGCGCATACTAAGGTTATTGTTTGCCCTCTCTCGCCACTTGTAATTGCGCCGACTTGTTTCCGGCCTTTTGCAGTCAAAATCTTGCTAGGAATGTGGACATTGCTTACACCTGTCTCATCTACGTTGAAAATTTGATGGCTTTCAAATTGAAAGCGATCAAGGAGGGATGATAAATTATTGAAAAATATAAAGAGTTCTTCCCGATTAAAGGCTGTCACTCTGTTGATACTTGTCGCCTCAGGCTTGCGTAAACTAAGTTCTGGTTGACGACGCATAAATGAGTAGAGCCAATCCTTACCACATTTTCCAGCTTCTTTTTTGAATGGATGTGAAATATTATTTATTTCGGCATACTCGAAAACCAACTGACGTACATTAAGTGGTGTAAGTCCATAGAATGCATTTGACATTTCTAAGATACGTTTCGCAAATTCGGATTCTTGTTCTTGAGTGAACACTGGTTTTCTTCCTAATGTGATTTTCCTACCTTCGAAACGTCCACCTAGGCGATCTTGCAAAGTTCCATATGGAATTTCGTACAATTTGGAAGCTTTTCTGATTGAGATCTTTTTATCCGCGATTTCTTGCAAAGCTTTTTTTATTGCCGCTTCAGACCACGAAGATCGGGTAGTGGTGCGTTGATAATTTCGTGGCATCTAAGAAATAACGATAATATTAGATAAGGGAAATATCGATCATTTCGGGGTAATATCGACCACGTGTGGTCGATATATTTCATTTGCGAACGCATGCCGCCAAAACAGATAACCTTAAATTTAAATGCTTGCGGTAACTATCTTTTAGAGACGTAGTTGTACATGTACAACAAGCAAAATCGTTAAAACAATTGAAAAAGACGCAGCTTACCTTAATATTCCACTTAGAAAAGTAATAAGAATTGCTCTAAAAACACAATTTTTTATATTGTCCGGTTGTTGCTCGATGTGGCGTGGAACTTTTGTTACGACTGCCCTCTATCAGCGACTGTTTAAACATGTATTACAGGGAACTCGCTCTGTGGCGCCAATTATTAGAGATTTGAATGTGATCGATATTACCCGCCGGTCGATATTCCCCCACTTTCACCTACCCGCAAATAAAACAGTACTTGTGGTTTGATACCACACGCGAAAAATTAACCTCTGCGAGGTCATTTTCATAATGTGTATTCTCCGTCTTCGAAATCTGGATGTGTGTCGGATCAACTGTTGATGTATCAGTGCTCGTACTACTTTGTTGAGTTAGTGTTTGAGAAGATTCAGAAGTCTCCGAATCCGGAATTTTTTTATTTATTTAATATCCAATTGCAACATTTACAAAATCAGATTTGTCATAATATAAGCTGTATAGGCATGCATATAACAGTAACGACAACTACCACAGTACGTAACACTTATTTGTATATAACATAACCCCAACACAAACAAAGGATATGAAAGTATTATTTCACTAACTAAGACAATGTTATAGCATGTAACAACTACGGTATACAATGGACTACAATCTGTGTATCATTTGTCAAAAATCAGACAATCTTCGTTGCCCTATTTTAAGCGACAATGTTTCTAGTGCTCATGACATTTACAAACTTTTTCTCGAAGACTGGGAGAGGTTTCGCGTCTCTGGAGTCCCAATTAGTATATGCTTACCATTGTCGGATGCTAGCGTTAACAATTTGATAGATAACCAAGCAAAGTGGCACAAAAACTGTCGCCGTGAATTTCGCAAAGACCGATTCGAGTGTAAACAGAAGTCACAGGACACAAAGTCAGCTAAAAACATAGCCGATAATACTGTTTTCTCTTCCGAAGTAAAAGAACGGGTGCAAGTGGAAGGATCCAGGATATTTGTTTGTTCTGCAGGGAATCGGAAGGAAAACAAAATGAGCTTCATTCATTTCAAAAAGTAGAATTGACACGACAGATTCGTGATAAAGCTATTGCCCTTCATGATGACCACGTGCTTGCCCAGGTTTCAGTAGGAGATGTTGTGGCGAATGAGTTGAAGTACCACACAAAATGTTATGCGTATTTCAACCGCTCTTTCGACAAACAACAGAAGGCTAATAATCCTGAAGATGATATTAATTCGGCAAGTAGTAAGATTCTTTGTACGAAGAAATGACATCCAGGGCCGAGAGATATCAGATACCAGTCATTAACCGAACTAGACTGAAAAAAGAAGTACTGGAAAGGTTTCATCCTATGCTGAAAGAAGAGCAAGGTTTCAGGAATGAGATAATTTTCGTCTGTTCAACTGCTATGAACCTGACTTATTATATACTTATTATTATTATTACTTATTATAGACTTGGTGAAAACTAGTTTAGTGTCTGCAGTTCCATCAGAAGATTATCGTGTCCTTTCCAAGGCAGCTTTAATATGTCGTCGTGAGATGCTAAAAGGGAAAAAATTCGACATTATGACGGATGGGTTTCAGCCAGACTGCCAGAAGAATTCCGTAAGTCCTTTTATCAAGTATCTTATTGGCCTCATACTATATGGTCCTTCAAATAACAACCTTGAAAACGAACAATCTACTCTAACCATTGCCCAATTGATACACTATAATGCAGACATGCGTCTCCAACAAGAAACTCCATTACCCATATATCTTGGCATTCTAGTACATTCTTTGTACCGAAGTGCTTTCCTTGTAAACGAATTGCACCGTCTTGGTGTGTCGGTCAATTACAACCGAGTACAGTATATAGAACACAAGATGGGTTACGGAGTTTTGCAGAATTTCATTGCTGAAGGCGTAGTTTGCCCAACAGAAATGCGCTCAGGTCTCTTCACGGTAGGAGCTGTTGACAACATCGACCACAATCCTTCTGCAAGAACCGCTAAGGATTCTTTTCACGGTACTGCAATTTCTCTTTTTCAAGGAAGACGTGAAGAGAGTGCTGGCATGAAAAGGACTTTTGTCATTCCACCTAATGCACCTGGAAAACTAAAGTTACCAGATGATTTTACAACTTTGCCTGATATTCTAAACTTGCAAAAGGCAAGTCCACCTAACCCTAAAAATGAGAAAATCAACCTACAAGACAGCGTTCTAGGAAAAGAGATTTTAAAAGAGGAAGAATGGGCCGAGACAGTTTCTTCTCTAATTGATTCGGAAAATTTAGAGGATTCAGTAACATGGTCAGCATATCATGCCAGAGACCAGAATGAAGCAGTGCCTTGCATCGGTGCACTCCTTCCTCTGTTCAAGGAATCGTCAACGGATCCTAGAATGATATAGCATGTAATGACTCTCATCCAAAAATGTGTCAACTATTTGAACCCTCTGCAAATACCCATTGTCACGGGGGATCAGCCAATTTATGCCTTCATGAAGAAACTTCAGTGGGCAAATGAATCAGTAAACAATATTGCGGTTATGATGGGAAATTTTTTTATAAAATTTCCAACATCGAGTGAATTACATTCGCTTATCTCTAGTGAGAGCTCAAGCTCAAGTAAATTTAGATGAATGCATAGAAGAGGGCGAGCTACAAAAAGGTGAACAAGGTGAATAATTACTTTTTGATTCCGAAGGTTTACTTTCATTTATACCATCTGCATCTGACTTATTTTTTTTCTTTCCGGTGAAACTAAAGATAGACGTTTGTTGAAGTCGCTTCATCTCTGTACTAAAATAGAAAAAAACTGAATAGTGGTTACTAGAACTAGCAGGACATCCACATGTATCGATTTTATTATTATAGTTCTATAGATTCTATAGATTGTAGTAGATAATTTACTTTTAACAAGAGAAAGAATAATATCGATCTGGATACCCACGTAGAATTTGATGACATTTTTCTGGATACTATAATTTTTACCAATAATGAAATCATTACTGAAAACGAGACTCGTGTGTTGATAGTAGTTAATAATAAGTTGAATTGTGAAAGTTGCTGTAATTTCCTTTTCTTTCGAACAAATTTAGACGTTGAATTACCCAATAACGCCGAATTCTTATGTATATACAAAGTTTAGACCGCGGGGACTTAAAATGGCCTAAAGATTTTATAGTATAGTCTCAAAAAAGTTTACTCACACTTTAAAGCCGTCTGCACACGGAGCGTATCGTCATAGATGCGTACACGGATCGTCCTGCAGTGACGATTCCTGTACGCCTTAAGATTTGTAAGTGAATAGATTCTCAAACGTATTTTAGTCGCAAAAATGTCAAGTGACGAAGAGGATTTACTTTTGCTAAATTATCGTCGCCATTTACAAAATAAAAAAGAAAAGCAGAAAATGTTGGGTACGTCCCTATATCCATAAAAATGCTAATAGGAGGTTATTTATTGCTGCCAAAACAGAAGACGACTCTAAATTCCAAACATTTTACAGAATGTCCAAAAATACATTTAAAGAACTTGTATTAATAGTGGGTCCAGCAGCCATTCAAAAAGAAAATACTAACATGCGTGAATGGCATCATGGGCTGAATCCATGGTCTCAGTATTACATTCTGATAACGAAATACTTCCGGTGTCATGAGAATGCTGAACGGGTTTTACATACGACAGAACAAACTGCATAATGTCATGCAGATAGTAAGGTTTCTTACCGTTCGATGAAGATCCACTTGGCGATGGTTTGAAGCTCCGGACAAAGCCATTGCGGATATTCTTCCACTTTTCTTTACAATTAGCCACTGCAAAGAATATCACGTGTTAATAACATTAATGTGAATCAATCGTATTTCCAAACAAAAACTTTTTTCTTTTAGATATTTGGCCTACTTTCTGTCCAGTTCTCATAAAGATGCTTTGATTTGTACACAACCATTGGAGGAATCAATTTCCCTTCAGCCGTGCCACAGAACATGATGCTTACTGATGATTTCGAATTCCCCTGGACTCTTTCGACGCGTTTGTGCCCTCGAGGTGCTAGTACTTTTATCGCCCCTGGGTCGTCTGTAATATTTGTCTCATCATAATTATGTATTAGAGCTGGGCGTGTCTCCTTCAAAACTGGCCTTAAATTCTCAAAACACTCTTTGATCTCGCTAGGACCCACTGACGCTCTTGAAGTCTTGATGTTTGTGGCAAGTCTCTGCGTGAGGTTATTCCGAGCTGCAAAGTCATTCACAGTCATAGCCCGGCAAGTCGTCTTTCCACTGCTTTATAACTCGACCCTCCTTATTGACAAACATTTGAACGACAGTTCGGATATCAGCCTTTGTCAACGGAAACCTAAAACAGTCAAGGTATCGGCAAGTAATTTTTCATTTTGAGGCGTCAAAACAGTGGGATGATCCGGCTTCCCATCATGTCTATTATGGATCTTGTTAAGAAGTGTGGTCCTGTTGATTTTGTACTTCTTGGCAGCAGCAGCCTAAGTAAGTCTACCCGGTTTCACTTCTGCAACGGCTTTTGCAAGGTCTTCATCACTATAGTTTTTATCATTTCGGGCACCTATTTTTCTTTTATAAGTTCTAACCATTGTGGTTAATTTGTAAATACAAATAAACACAAAGTTAGCCTAAAACAAAATTTAAAAAAACATAGTGTGTTCCCGGATAGGTGAAACGACTTTTGTGAAAGATAGAAAATTTTCGATATAAAATTTCATTGTTTGGGGTTCAGCCCTGCTTAGTTAAAGACTAATTTCTGGCATACTTTTAGTTTTCTAAAATCATGTATGCCTTGGATATTTTCAGAATTCTTTTTGGTTCTAGTAAACTACCTTTGTTAGAGAAGATGTAACAAAATTTGATTAACAAAAGTTGTCTAGAATCATGAAAGAGTCCTACTTCTAGAATTTCAAGTACCTAGGCCAACGTTGATGTTTTGGCAATTTACAATAGTTTTTATCAATAACATCATTGTCATGTCAAATAATATCTAGCATACACACTTTTTGCTTATTGTTGTATTACAGATTGCAAAAGGAAAATTAATTAAATAAAAAAAAAAAAATTAAATTAACACAATCACTGCCGGCACCGCCCCCGAGACGTTTATCCGACTTTAGCAAAATCGCCGAGACCGCCCGAGCGGCGTTCTTGTATAGCTCTAATACAACGGCTGAGAAATTCGTGCGGGCAGTTTGAATTGCTTCTTCGTGTTTAAAGGATGTTTTGTTAAGGCTTAATCCACCATATTTTGGATTTGGTTTTAAGAAGCCATAATTTGAACGTTTTTTAGCGCAATTTTATTAAATAAGGTAAGCTTTTACATATTTGTTTTTTATATGATTTATTCTTATCAAACAATGCCTATTTCGGTTTTTTATTAGTTTTAAAAAGGTATTGAAAACAGAAATAAATTCATACACAAAAACCAAACAAAAGTATAACGTTGATCGCCCGAGGGGCGTTGACCGGCACACAACACGTGCGTAATTTTTTTGTTCTTTTTCTTGCAGGTATGTATGATGGACGAGCCAGGACCTTAAAAAAAAATAAAATATAACGAAGACCCAAGAAGAAGAAAATTAACAGACGCTGAGCTTGCAGCTCTTTTAGATTCTGAAACCGAAGTGGATCCTTTTGAAAACAGTAGCGACGATGATCCGGATTATTCGGCCGATGACGTTAAGACGAAGATTATTCTTCAGAACCTCTACAAGAGCCTCTTCGTCCCACCATCTCTGCACTTACAACACCCTCGAACAGTGATTGGAGTTATATTGAAGTTCCAAGTCAAAATTTGAATTTCATGAAAACAACAGGTTTTGTGAATATTAATTCCACAGAGGCAATAGATTATTTTGACCTGATAGCGACAGATGATTTTTTTGATTTGCTGTGTACGCGAACCAACAACCATGCAATTGATTTAATCTCACTGGGTTTAAGAAAGGAATCAAGAATTGCTGGATGGTTTGATGTTACTCCAACAGAAATGAGAATTTTCCTCGGATTGCTTTTTCACATGGGGACAATCAGGCTTAACAAAATTAATGATTATTGGAAAAAATCATCTGTTCAACCTAACGTGTTTTTCGTCTTTTATGAGCCGTAATCGGTATTTGCTAATTTTGAGAAGCTTGCAGTTTGAAGATAATGAGAGCCAAGAACCACGAACTCAGTTGGGCAAAATTATGCCTTTAATAAATTTTTATAATAATAAAATGGTTGCAATTTATTATCCGACAAAGGGAACTATCTATTGATGAATCCATGGTTTTGTGGAGGGGCCGCCTAAAGTTTCGGCAGTATGTCAAAAGCAAGAGACATAAATTCGGTATAAAGCTTTATGTTTTGTGTGAACCTAACGGCACTGCTCTCAAGCTATTAGCATATGCTGGTTCTGCAGATCGTGTGTTATCCGGGGAAGGACACACCGAAAAAGATGTGTTAGCTCTGTTGTCAGATAAATTGGATAACGGTCATTCAGTCTTCATGGATAACTTTTATAATAGCGTAAAGCTAACTAAGGAGTTGCTACGTAGAAAAACATATGTAACAGGAACCTTACGTTCGAAGAGAAAAGGAAACCCTGAGGCAGTCGTAAACAAAAAACTCAAAAAAGGTGAACTAGTGTTCAATATAATTCACAAGGAATATGTGTGGTTAAATGGAAAGACCGCCGTGAAATTCTGGCAATTTCAAGCGAATACAACGCACATATTGAAACCGTGACTACTCAGCGCGGTCAAAAAAGGAAAAACCTGCCTTGATAAATAAATATATTGAGTTTATGGCAGGAGTCGAGCATTGTGATCAGATGCTGTCATATTATTGATGTGAACACAAAACGCTCATTTGGTATAAAAAACTAGCCATTCACATATTCCAAATTATACTACTCACTTCATTTTATCTTTACAAGAAGGGAATGGCCTCCAATACTAAAAACTTTTATGACTATAGATTAACTATTATAGATAAGCTGCTGGGACCTCCGAAACAAGAGCCATTACCTAAACTGAAAATTACTCATCTTCCGGAACATTGTCCTAAAGGTGACGCGGATGCAAGAATCAAACGGAGACGATGTCAGGTTTGCCGGGAAGAAAGAAAAGTACGGAAGTATTCATTTCAAAGATTATAATACGTTTTTTAGGTATATTAGATTGTACTGACTTATAAATAGTTCCTTTATTGTTACGTAATATTTGTATTTTGTTTTATGTTTTATGTAGTTTAGAGTAAAATTTGTTTTGATTATAGTTTATGACTTTATCTTTATTTTGACATTTTTTGTTTTGAATTCCAAATAAAATGATTTATTCTGTATAGTTTATTTGTACACCTCATTCTTTACAATTTTATGGAACAAAAAATTGAACGCCGCAGGGGCGGTCCCCGGCACACACTAAGCGATTAGGTTGCCCTGTGCCCGGACCGCCTCTGCGGCGGTCGTGTTTTTGGAAAAAAAATTAAAGAATTTCCACCTAATGCAGTATTTAGTAGCTACTAGAAACAATAAACTAACAAATAAAAAAAAACAAAATAGATGTCAATTGTTACTAATATTCTCCGGCAGTCAATGTGTTAATAGAAGTTGTTCGTTCAACCGACCAAGCTGGCCCGCCTAAATGAATTGCTGCGGCCTTACCCTGGGGTAGAGGACGTAGATATGGAGGCGGTGGTTACCAGATATTACGCGAGGGGTACCAGTAAAAATCTAAAAGAAAACATGATTCGATTTATTTAAGATTATTATCCCAAAATTACAGGTGACATCTACCTTGAATCGCCCCTCGCGGCTTTGTGCTGTCTGGCCGCCTCCATCGAAGGGGTACCGCAGCTTGTATTACCAAATTCGAATAGCTGGCGGAATCTAGACATCATTTGTGCGATAATGGAGAAGATGTTTGGCGGTCCCTCTTCCTGCTTTTCCCCCCAAAGCATCCGACAGTGTCAGTTCCTACGCCGCAAGAAACAATTTAAGATCGTTTATCAAAATTGTAGGAACATGGCTTTTTCGGATGCTTACCTAGGTTCCGTAAAAGTTGCCCTATCCCGCTTCCTGCCTGCCCCCCCCCCCCCATTCCAAACTCCTCTGCCGCCCACGACTCCTTTGCCGCTGCCGTCACCAACTCCAGCCGCCTTCTCCACCTATTCAACCTCCCCCACATGCTACCATCCGCCAGACGGATCAAGAACAGCCGTGCACCTCGCCAACTCCTGTCGTCCCAGAGGAGAGCATGGGGGAACGGACAGAACATCTTGCCCCGACGAGGAGCTCTTCTCGGCCAGTAACAAAAACGGGCCCACCCCAACAAGGTTCGTTCGCCGTTGGGGATCTGGTGTGGGCCAGAGTTAGATTCTGCTGGTACTGGCCAGGACGGGTGGTGGAAATAAAACAACTAAAGCGTCATAAAATATATACGGTGGAGTTGGTAGACAAAGGTGCCTGTAAGGTCAAAGAGGCATTAGTGAAAAAATTCAAAAAACAACAGGTCTTACCTATATTTGTCAAGCCAGGGAAGAAGCAGCGGGAGCAGCTGATGGAAATCATGAGGGAATTATCAAACACCGAATAAAAATCAAATAAATTAACAGATAGCACCAGTGAACTCTATAATATAACTGGAATGCGTACGCTTGTGTAAATTCGGTGTCGAAAAGCGGTCGTCGATGTTAGAATGACTAAGTTGCTGTGGCGTGGGATGTTGTCCTGCTTCTACTCATCAGTTGTATTAGTGAAATAACCCCGAACAGAAGCAGTTTATAAATAATTATTTTATAATCCTTTTGTTTAATGCAAATAAAGTTTGTTTAACATGGTAAAACATTGTTGTGCTTATGGTTGTAATAATGAATGGAATCCCAATTCAAATATCCGATTTCATAAGATGAGTACGCTAAGTAATATATCTTTTTGTGCATTTAGTAGTATTTTTACCTTTAAATTATGTAATTTAACTACCAAAGCAATTTCGCTTTCATATTCTACTATTTCAAAATAACTAAAGTAGATAACGTTTGTGTTTACAGATTTCCAATAAAGCGAGTTGATATTTTTAAAATTGTGAATAGAAGCTGTACGTTTGTTCAACTTTAAACCCAATTTATTGTAATACTATTAGCACAGATAAGATAAGTTATGCTATTAGTTACCTTTATGTAAGTGAACATTTCACAGTTCATAGTTATTTGGAATCGTCATTGATATAGAAAACTTTTAAAAAAGACGCATTTGCTTAAGACATGTAAATGTCGCAGAAATTTAATCCGCCATGAAAGAACTTCTTCATTAAAGGTACTACTAGATGAAAATTGTTCAATTGTGCAGATTCTTAATTTGTGGATATTATCTTTCAAGAGTTAAATAGTAGGTAATACGGAAATTGATTTCAACCAAGCAGTAGCACAAGTAGGTATTTCTCCTCGTAAACTAAAGAAAAATGCGTTAGAATTGAAAATGTCTAGGAAGGTCAAAATATTGCAGCAGAAATTAAGAAGAAGAGAAAAACGCATCAACAACATGCAAGATTTTATTAAACATTATTGAATTTGGCTCATCTGTAATGTCATATTGTAATATTTTTTTTAATTTTGTGTTAAAAATGTACAACATAATTATTTAATTACTTAAAATCACACAAACCCTAAACTAAATATTAGTAAAAAGACGCATAGACATTATTTATTTTCCTAATTAAAAAGTTTCCTGTTGAAAACTACAATTTCAAATTATTACTGAATGATATCTCATAAAAGCATTAAGGACAGACAAAGATAGAACCCACTCCGCAGCAACTGCACTATTCTAACTTTCTCGACCGTTTCTTGCTATATAGCGTACGCATTCCAGTTATATTATACAGTTCACTGGATAGCACTTACAACTTACATATTAGTCTAAAGGTAAACGAATATAACGTACATTAATTTTAGGTCTAATAAAATTTGTGCCAGCAATTGCGGTTAAACAAATAAGTCAATTAAATTATTTTAGTTATAATAATACATGGTTGCAGTAACTACCCGTTTGTGGATACGCCTTATTATTGACAATGCCGTTCAAATGAGTGATAGGGTCACACACAATTAGGTACAACTATGAGATCGTTGATACAACAATGCAATGTTACCATGATGTTGGGCTACCAAAACCTTAACAAATAGATAGCGCGATAGTCAGGTTTGTGTGCTGCTAACTATGCATATAAATGCACATAACTTTAAAGAATTGTTATATTTACAATTCAGCAAGCACCCACCATAAACGATAGCTACGATAATATACTAACTTGCACCCACAAGTTAAAGATGTTTAAGAGGCAATCGACTTGTGTGAAACATAGAAATGGTTGAATTTGCTTAATGTGTGAATAAAATTGCTTAAACTACGTTCCACCGTTCAACTAGCATTTATACAAGAGACTTCCGTCGTTAGTTCTTTTTTGATAAGGGTAAAAGCGGTGCACGGCGATCTTTGTGTGTGTGTTACGGGTTTTTGTATCAATGGATGCAGTTGAAGACATTTTGAGAAACTGGGGCTTCGAAAATTTAGTGGATACTTTTCGAGTTAAGCATAAAACAAAATTATTTATTAAATTATGCATGAAAGGCAATTATACATATATAATTATTTTCTTTTCTATCCGTGCCTGTAAATTATATCGTTATCAATCACTTCACTTTAACCATACACATGATGGAGTAAGTTAGATTGGACGACATTCTTTCATTGGCAGAAGGTGATGGTAGGTTGGCGGATCAGTTTGCGTGGATCGATTAAAGGCTCCTATCGGGTCGCCGGGTCTAGGCATGGCCGGACCACAGCCATTTCCGTTTTTGTCAAATACCAAATCTGTATAACCTTAATTTCAGAGTTACTAGTGGAAAGTTTAAAGAATTGGCGACATACATTGTGTTTAAATTCCCAGGCGAATTAGAAGAATAATACTACGTGCCATACCACAAAAATATAGATGGAAAGGTGTGTTCAGCCAAAGGATTCCTTTGGGACAAATACGTAAACAGAAAATAGAAAAGTTTTAAGACATTTCGGATTAATTACAAAACGCAGCCAACTTCTTACAGAAATTAGTAGTATGCAAATCTATTTCAATACAAATGGAAAATGTTGCCATGAAATACCGAAATTACCACATATTTCAATACATACCCTGCTTTGAAGCAGCCCGGTGGATATTCGTTATGGTAGGTTGAGGTTACTATTTGACGATAATCTTTTTGTTGCTTAGTTCAATATCCTTCATTCACTGGTCTTTTTGAGTTGGAAATTGATTTTGAAAAAAAAACAAAACAGTGGTAAATGGCATGACCCCGTATAACAGATGCCATTATACAATTGGCTGAAGCAAACAACAAGTGTTAATACCTCCATGACCTGTAAAAAGTAAGAAGACCGGTACAAGGTAAAAGCCTTCAAAAATTCAGCAAGGCTTTTGTTGTCTAATAAATATAAGTACACTATCTTTTTAACTTCACATTTTATATATTTCTTTTATTCAGGATATCAGTAAATTCTCTGAGCCATTGGAAAGACGTCGACAAAAATTGTTATCTATCAACGAAACCCTGCAGCTGTGATATTTGTTGGTTTTTTGAAGAGGTATTAGCTTCGTATGTTGTCTATTCCTATGTTGTCATAGACAACATTGCATACAAATTAGGAACGCCACAGCGAGCTCTTGATATAAGTTTTAAACCTTTCACGCACTTGTGGCAAAATACCTATGCGAAGTACGTATATGACACAATTAGGTACGTCAGCTTCAATACATTTATATCAGATTTGAATAATATTTAATTTTTGTACAATAAAGTGCTTAAATGCCACAACAATTTCGATAGCATAAAGATCATTTTAGTTCTTCTGAAACATATCCATAGTTTAAGTCAGATAATTAGAAATGCAAACAATAAATAGCTGTAAATGTTTGCGCATAAACTCTTATTTATACTACACCAACGTGTTGGCGCTTTAGTTACAATAGTAACACGGAAATAGTTAACTACGCCACAAAAAAACAGTTTAAACAACATCCGCCATCTAACACAAACTTATGGTAGATTCCACTATTTAGAATTGGTGTCCCCTATTTACACATCGTTTGTGGTTACATAAATCGTATTTGTGTTTTTAGTTGGCAATACCTTTTTCTCCGTGCAAATTATATAAATATTACATTTAACATTTGTACTGCTTGTGCAATCGATAGAAACAAATTAGCCAAACAATGTATATCTCACTTTTCTAATATACTATTAAGTAATTATTGCAAATATAATAATGAATCAATTCAAATGAACCAAAAAAAGAAAAAGACTAAACACAAGGGTTGTATAATAGCTATTTATATAACAAGTTGCAAAATGAACGTGTTTTTTGCGCACATCGTGTGCAAAAAATACGGAGTTTTGCTACGTGATACAAGATTTTTTGCAATTCAGTAAAATTCATCTTCATTTTGAATTTATTTGACTTGGTAATTATTTGACGTCGGATATTTTCAAAGCAATCCTTGTTTGTTGCTATGGAAATAAACCATCACAGCAATGAAATCTCATCATTTTATCACTGAAATGGGTGACAAAATGATGACATTTCGTAACTATTGCAAAAATGTATTTTTTCTACAAACGTCAAAAAATGACAAGGTTTGCGCATCGATAACAATACGCGAAGTGACCCTTTTTTTCACTTACCTACGTTACCATGACAGCGTGCGCGAAATGACGACGCCAGGCGCGAAGTACGCACTGCACGCAAACTAGATGAGAGTTTTGTATTTTAACGTTAAAATAATTGTCAAATTCTTCACGTTTCGTTTGCGTTTGTAGAAAAAAATTTGTTTGCAACTCGTGCGCGAAATACTTTTGGTGATCTCGACTATTTTTTTAACTCGGCTGCGCCTCGTTAAATAAATCAGTTCTCGATCACCAAAGTGGCATTTCGCGCACTATATACAAAAATAACTATTTTTCATTCATTCTCTAAAATGAAGGATTTGCTGATTCTATATGCTCCGCAAAGTATATCTTTAGGGGACAAGTACGCTAAAGTAACCTTTTAGAAGACTATTATTTATTAATAATACATTTGAATATAATAGATAAGATCGTTCGGATCTTATTATTATAATTATAAAGGGAACTACGAATAGCTTTAGGTTTATGAGATTGCAAATTATAAGTTCACATACATAAACATTGGTGTAAATGGACGTATAAGACATTCTGGAGTTTTTAGAAACAGTAATTTGTCAAAAGCTTTAGAAGGGGACACATGTAATTTACCACAAATGAGTGCTTTACCAGGAAGAAGTAAAAAAAGTCCTTCAAAAAGTAACCTCATGAAATCATATTCTCAATACCAAAAAAAGGATTTTTAATTACAGACTATCAAGAGCAACGCAGGACTATTGAGAATTCATTTGGTATTCTTGTAAATCGCTTCAGAAATCCTCCTTACTACTATAAACTTAAGTCCAGAAGAAGTTGAGTTGATAACATTAACTTGCCTAGCTCTACATAATCTTGTAATAGCAGAAAGAAAATCAGAATTCAACTTAAATGATAGATATATCAAATTATAATTTAAAAAGCATTTTCAATCAAAATGTAAGTGCTTTATAATTCGTAAAGAATGATATTGATACTGTCAGTCCCCCATAATTATTGCATTCTGTATGTTCATATGTAGACCAAAAGTTTGCTCTCCCGAGAAAAGTTGTGATTTACGACAAATCAACCCATACATTTGGCGAAGTTTTGTTTTCTTCTTCTTCTTCTTCTTCTTGGTGACTTTGTGCTTTCGCCATGTCATTTTTCTGTCCAGGTGAATGCTAAGTACTTGGCTTGCACTTTTTTAAATAAATTTTTAAACTACAATACATACAGATGCATTTCAATGTTACTGATATAACTACGATGTTTTAATAAAAGGCAAAGAATGGCAACTAACAATTTTACTCTTAAACCACTTTAACCCATTAACGCCTGAGTAATTTTTTTTTGAGTTTTTTGTATTTTCTTTCATAACTTAGTTGTTTAGATGTAATATAGTGAGAAAATACTTTTTTTTTAAGATTAGGTCAAAGTTCACTTAGTAATAAGGTGAGCCCATTTGGGCGCGCTAGGCGCATTACAGGAGAAAACGAGTTATTAAAAAAAATGAAAAGAGAAACCAACATATGTCTACATTTACTATTAAAAACATTATTTAAATATTCTATTTAGTGTGAAATCTCTTAAAGCATTCGACACAAAGTCCAACTTGACATTTGTCGCACATTGTTCGTCCCCTGCTGCTACAGTTGTTTCCAGCACATCGTTTTCTTTTCCCATGTGGTAGTGGAATAACATAATGAGCTATGTTATCAAGCCGAATGTCATCAGCCACTCGCGTATTGTCTCCAGGATGTTTAGCAGTCCTGCCGTTGCCTTTTGGAGGATTTTTATATCTCCTCAAGTAATTCGGTAACATAAAAAGACAAAATAGTAACCATCAGGGTTGACACAGACAAATATAATATTATATTATGCAAACAAAGTTGGATTACCTGTGCGATACTCCTTTTAAATTCAAGTTGACTTATAGGATGAACTGCTTGCATCCGTGGCGCCCATAGTATCGGATCATCGATTCATCATAAGATAAATTTTGCTCTGGAACAAAATGAGCCAAAAACTTAGCTTTCAATGAATCTGTCAAAAATCTTAACTTGTACATCTTGTCTTCTTTGTCAATTTTATTGTTGTCAGCAAAATGAATAAAACGACATATTTGTAGAAACCGGTCTCTTCGCATAGCCTCAAAAACCATCTCATTTCGCATGTCCTTTTCCGTTTCCCAGTAACTTCTTTTCGAGGCCAACCGATTATAGCCACTAAGTATCAAAATTGCTAAAAACACTTTTACTTCTTCTACTGAAATTTTGGGATCAGCACAGTTTGTTGGACTATTTCTTCTAATAATTCATGCGTAAAGAATAACTCAAATAACTCAACGTTCGTTAGCTGGCTATAGTTGGTGTAGTCCCCCTGTGGAAACGGATATTTAGGTGATTCTAAGTCACCCATTTCACAAAACGAATACATTGACGGCTTACTGTCTAGAGTAAGTGATTTTTTAGCAGCAGTTTTTGAAGTTGTAGGTGTATCAACCGAGGTATCAACAGCTTGGGCGTCTGAGAAATCTTTCACAAGCTCCTCTCCTACTCCTCCAACTCTTCTGTTATTTGTGAAACGAATTTCTGCTTCGGCAGAAAGCTGACGGCTAGTAAGGTTGTCCACTAAACCACCCTCCTCATCGTCACCAGCGTCCTCATGGACATGAGAATCGGGTGGTTCTATATATACAGGGTGAATGAGACCACCCGTATCAGTCTTTTATTTAAAGAACGGTGAGTCGTAGAGAGGTGGGGTAAAAAATTTGATTATAAAAGGCATAATAAAGAATCGAATGGTGATATCATTATTTCTCGGAAAAGTCAGCATTCCTCCAGAAGGCCTCCAACTCCAAAATTTTAAATAGCACCATAAGTCAAAAAAGGTATAGTTTGAAAGCTTGTTAAAAAAGAAGAAAGTTTTATAGGAAAAATTATTTTATTACTGCCACCCCTTTTAAGTAATATTCGACTAAAGTTATTAAATTTGCTATTCGCTGTTAACAAGAAACATTGAAAAGTCGACTATTAAAATCTAGTTACCAATGTTACGTTACATGTGTTCTTCCCTTTCAAGAAGTACTTATTAAAGCCACTGATAGTGTACCTAGAAGAGCTCAACAGTGTTTAGCAATAAATGGAAGATATTTTGAACACATGTAACATTGGTAACTAGATTTTAAAAGTCGACTTTTCAATGTTTCTTGTTAACAGTGAATAGCAAATTTAATAACTTTAGTCGAATATTACTTAAAAGGGGTGGCAGTAATAAAATAATTTTTCCTATAAAACTTTCTTCTTTTTTAACAAGCTTTCAAACTATACCTTTTTTGACTTATGGTGCTATTTAAAATTTTGGAGTTGGAGGCCTTCTGGAGGAATGCTGACTTTTCCGAGAAATAATGATATCACCATTCGATTCTTTATTATGCCTTTTATAATCAAATTTTTTACCCCACCTCTCTACGACTCACCGTTCTTTAAATAAAAGACTGATACGGGTGGTCTCATTCACCCTGTATATATATCTCCGATTTCTACATCGCTATCAGACTCGAACGCTATATCTAAGGCTTCTTTCAGAGTAATTCCTCTAAAATATAATTTTTTATATAGAAAATCATTCTAACATGCAAACCGCCTAGCGGTTCCATATGGGAACAGCGTGTTTTATAGGGCCGTAATAAAAAAATACCGCTTGTATTGTAATACCAGTGTCGAAAATAACTTGCCTTAGGGTGTAACCAACAGATACAATTAGGAAAATTAAGTTTCTCTAAAGGTAAATGCTTCAAAATATACTTACACTAAACGAAAGTCCATTATTGACAGAGACGACCGCCCAGAGAAACTTAAAACAAATATCACAACACAACAAATTAACTAAACCAGTGGCATTCAACCTTTTTTTTTCGTGTACCCCTATAGATAATCTCTCTGACTTAAAGTACCTACCCCAAGTTTTTTATTTACCACGCACTAGCGATAGCCACTTGTGTTTTATACTTTTATGTAAAGGCATTTGACCTTGCGCTAGAGTGAGTGGGGCCGAAATACCACCATAACTAGACACAACAAGTTTTTCATTTGATCATCAGACAGATATGAAATTTATTTAAAAATTTTCAAGTACCCCTTAGGATTATCCGACGTACCCCAAGGGGTACGCGTACCCCCGGTTGAATACCGTTGAACTAAACCACCCAAATAATACAGCGTGACGTTCACCAAAGCCTGTATTAAATATAACCTGCAAAAGATACCGCGAAAACCACCACCACATATACCTACCACGTTAAATAGAGAGCGCTACCGGGTGGTTCCATACGGCACCACTAGGCGCTAATGGGTTAATACAAATTAGATAAAATGTACGCATCATCAATTAAACAATAGTTTTCATAAATTCGCCTATTAAACAAACACGAGATGTATCTAAGATAGGATAATATGTTTATTATGTTAATATCACAATCGTGCTTACAATCGTCAAAAGAGAACTAATAAAGTTTCTAGTTTCACGCCACACATAAATGTTCAAAGTACTTAAAAAAGTAAAAAGCCTGTAAACGAAAATACTACGACTACTGTTCTATTTGGAAATTGTACGTTATTCCAAGTCAATAACGCCCCTATTTTCGCAATTTTAGCGGAGGATTACCTGCGTAACAAAAACATTTGACCTACAGAACCTTTAACCATTGAATAAAAAATCACTCAACACTTTAACGAAAGATATCCGTATTTACCTACAATGACAGAACAAAAAATCAGAATGATTGAAAATTGGGATATTTTAATGTTTTCCCTGAAAGTTCTGTTCGTTAGGCGGAAGGAGACCTGGGATACTCAAGAAGTTCCATAGATAGAATTTTAAATAATCATAAAAGCATAAGAAGCATAAGAAACAATTGCATAAAAATTTTTTGAAAATTTATAATACAATACAATATTAGTACATCGGTAAGTTATAGACACTTATAGATAATTTTTTAACTAAATTACAATTGTAGAGGTAGCAGCTCAAAAAGTGATTCAGTACCGCAGACGTGGAACAAATTAAAATCAAACAGTAATGATAATTCAAAAACCAGTCGAAACGTCGGCAATATATTTGATGGAGAACTTGAGTTTCATTAAGTAATCTACTTGACACCTCCTTTGAATGTCCCCGAATTTGGGGAAAACACAGTACAATGCTGGAAAACGTTTGTATATTATAATTATAACTTACTTGCTGCACTTGGTATTGAACGCGAACTATCAGATGAAACTTTCAATCAAATTGAAAAATTTATGATACATTTGCATTCAATAAACGATAACGTAAGGTCTATTAATTCTCTAAGAGGATTTTCGGCCGCCTCCAGACCTATTAACAAATCCTCCTACATTAGACAGACTTAGACAACATTGTCTGCGAGTACATTACCAAATAAAAATATAGTTAAATAACCCGGTCCCCCAACAGGAAACAATTCTGCCAGATTATCAACAGTCGAGATGGAAATTTGAAGAAAGGGAAATTAGCAGCTGTGGTGTTACGTTGGAAATTTTTGAGTTTACCTACTGTAGGATAGTTTTATTAGTTTATACTAATTTTTGTGTTTATATTTTTAAGTAGCTAAACAACATATTTTGTTTTTCGTTTAAAAAAAAGTATAATATTATAAAATCGAAGTTCTACAGGATTCTTTTATTGATATGTGTGTTAAGTTACCTCAAAAATTATATTCGATTCCATAATAACTAAATTATAGCCTGTGGCAATTACAAAATTAATAGTTACGTATTAAATACTTTAAAATACCATATCTATTATGTATGGTACACCCTCAGAAGCAGACGAAACTATTAAATCGCCCGTATCAAACGAAACTTAATTGCAGGCGCACCGACCGCCATAAGGTCGAGAATAGCAGGGTCGTGGGTGCAATTATGATCCTGTCTCGCATGTCGGCGGTACACGCGCCGAGACTCGACAACGGTAAAGAAAAAGTTCCCCCCAGGTCAAACAAGGCATCCTATTATAAATTTGAAAATACCATCAGAATTCTCGATAACAGGCCTACAACGTTTACTTTGTGGTTTTTGTCGATAAATCAACGCGTTTCGATAATATGATGAGTTAAACGACTCATGAATGAATACGTTTCAGGGCGAGCGATTATTCGTTAGCGCGCTCTATAAGAAAGCATAGCGGAGACAATATTGAATAATTATTTAAACATATTTAACATTAAGTGATAACAAAACCGACGTTCTGTAAATTGTAAATGTACAAACAAATTTTTTTCTTTTTCAGGAAATTACCCCTTACAACCCCCTGCAAAGCACGACTTTTGGACGACCAAGTAAAATCGTCTTCTCTTTTGATGGGGCATCGTTTAAAATAGGTCGTAGCTTTTAGCAACACATTGCAAACGAAAATTGTTTGTAGGATACTTTTGGAGCTTGGCAAACTATGTATTGTAATATACTATTAAACTATCTTCGAGCCTCCATGAGTCAAGATCGATTAAGGGATCTTGCTTTGCTAAGCGTCGAACGGGAAGTTGAGAAGGGTGATTTCAACTTCGTTATTGACGCTTTTGCATCAACGAAGGCGAGAAAGGTACACATGTAGAACGCATGCTGACCAAAGTTCCTCCAAAAGTTTCCGAATGTTTACTAAATAAATAAACATAATTATGCATATATTGATAGTTAATTTGTTGTTTTACTCTTTTTTGTCCACATTTATTTACATTAAAAATAATGTTGGCAAATGATGATTTAGTATGCAGTAGAAATTAAATACCTATATCCCACATATCTAAAGCGGGAAACAAATAAACTTGGTTTTACATTGGGAGAGGGGGGGGGGCATTTTACCTAGGTACGCCACTGGCTAGGATTCAAGAAACAATTGAACATGTGAGAGCTTCAGTTCGAGAAAACCCTACATCAATTCGCGAAGGAAGTTAAGAATTAAACGTTCGAAAATCGTCTTTACAAAGAATTATGAGGAAGGATTTGCATCTTAAACCTTACAAATTACAGCTTGTGCAAGAATTAACACCAACAGACCCAACGATTAAATTTTGCGATTGAAACAAAATATATAATTTATTTTTCCCGCACAAGTACTATTAGCACTGGAAAAATACTCCAAAATTATTGTATGTCTTTTACACAATTCTTATGAAAATCAGGCATTTCCAAATTTTATCTGCAGAATATGAAACTTCCGAAAAACCGGCAGAAATTGTTATTAAAGCTGTCATGCTTTCGCCAGTTTTTGCGTTCGAGTTATTACGGAGCGAATACGAAGTCTAATTAGTTATTTATTATACTGCTTCAAATTATGCAGCTTCAGACAAAAGATTTGACGCACTTCCCGAACCTGTGAACTTGTCATTGCAGTAAGATGGACAAATATACACGTGTCCAAGATAAGGAGGGCCACTATGGGGATCTCGGAAACGGTAAGAGATAGAGTTTCGGTTAAATGGGAGAAAAGTTGAGCAATTTTGAGATTAGTAAAATGAAATTTTTAAACTGAGAAAATTCCGATTCCGAAGTTATGCGACAAAAAGCGAATTTTCAGAATTTCGTTTTTGACAAATTGTTACTTTGTCGTTGATGTTAACTAAAAAGTAAAAGAAGCTTCTACAGGTACTTTTTAACGTTCTTTAACATGGCATGCGGCAAATCGGAATCCGACGTTCCGTTTTTGAGTAACCATCATCAACTTTGTTTTTTTAAGTACGGTGCTGATTTTTTGATTCATAATATTAGAATAGCTTTTTATTCTGCATTCAAGCATGTATATGGTTTAATTGCAATTTTATACTTACTTTACGATTAGAGGAAAAAATCCTAAGTACAAACTATCCCACCTCAATAACATTGAAACGACAAAGTTATATTTAGAGCCCCTGTGGGAATCGTAAGCTCACTTATATAGAGTTTACTCTAACGAATTCTGCAAGGAAAAAACATCATCCCTCTGTGTATTGCAACATTCCACAAGAAATTTCAATTAAAGAATTTATCGCTGTATAAACCAAAAAAAGATTTATGCGACATTTGTGTTGCTTTCGAAACCAAAAATTTTACAGAAAATGACTACAATCATCACATTCAGCTGAAAAATGAAGCTAGAGATGAAAAAACTAGAGATAAGGAGAAATATCGACGATGGATTTGCAATCGGTGTTACTGTGTCCCAAACCTAACGTGTCTTCTTTATATTACAAAACAAAGTCACTTATTCACAACTTTACTGTATATGACATTAAAAGGCAAGAAGGATATTGTTACCTCTGGAATGAGAGCGAAGGAGGATTGAACGCCAATGAATTTTCATCTATAATTACACATTTTCTACAAAAGTTCCTAAAAATGTATCCCATAACCGATAATAGAAATCGCAATTATGTAACGCACTATTTAATTTCGCTATGGAAAGATAAAGAGCGGGAGGGAGAGGGGGAGGGAGATGTTACATTTTTGTGATAACGATATGTCCAAAGGAAGTGATTAACTCTATGAGATTAGGATGTTGGTGAACCATTTTAGAACCACCTTATTTCGGTTTTTGAGCCTTACGGTGACGTATGCATAGACGACAGTTTTATTGCTTTTCAAGGGTCGTTTGTTTTTCAAACAATATATTCCTTCGGAACTTCACCGCTTTGGAATAAAGCTTTTTGTGCTGGTCGACTGTAAGACAGGAGTTGTGGTGATCCATAAAGTTGACAAGTAAATCTCCAAATGGGGGTAAAGTGTTGGCTTGTAAGTTGGTCTTGGGTTTTTGACCTTGTTTTACATTTCATTTTTCAGTATGACACTGCCTAATGGCCTTTAATTAATTTAAATTATTTTAACCTCATCGCACGTCATTCGCCTCCATAGCCCATTAAAGTTTCAACCATCCATCATAATTAAAATATTTAGTAAGTATTCTATAACTGTCTAATAGTTTATGCTTAAAAATCATTGTTTTAGCCTGAGGATGCCAATTTGTAATTGGTGAAACATATCGTAATCTATAGATAAATTTAAGTGACTTTTATCTAATAACACTTATTAGCTTGACTTTATCATTAATCAATCGTGCTACACTTTCAAGCTCTACATCTTCAATTAGGCTTGATTCCCCTCCTTTTAATCAACTTTTCAATTCAACGTCACTTTTTAATCAATAAATAAATATATGGGGAAGGTTTTGTGTTATTGATCGATTTTGTAAGACAGGATTTATTTGCGATTTTATCGTTTACACCGGCGCTACGACAGAAGCACCTGTAATTGGAAATTTGGGTAAATCTGGGGATATTGTGGCTGCTCTAATGGAAACCTTTTGTAAGTAAAGGTCGAACACTTTATGTTGACAACTGGTACTACCTACAGCCCATTGCTCTTCTTATGGCTATACGAAAAACAAACCGCTGCATGTGATACGGCAAAAAAAGCAGAAAGCATTTGCCTAAAATGGATGAAAAATTACCAAAAGGGGAAATGATATTCCAGAGCATTAACAAATTACTTTCCCTAAAATGGTGCGATAAACTCTCTACATGCCATGAAGCCAACGTGACTACTAGTGGGAAAATTGATAGAGAAACAGGACGTAGTAAAACGAAACCTACTTGTATTTCCGAATACAACCGTTATAGGTACTATATGGATGGTGTCGACAAGACTGATATGCTACTTAGCTCAATTTAGTGTGTACGCAAATGTTCTGTAAGTGGTACAAATAATTATTTTTACACTTCTTAGATATGTCCCTGCTCAACTCATACAATCTATATAAGCACATTACTAAGAAAAAGATTTTTTTGGCTACTTTTCAGCTTCAGCTTATAGAGCAAATGCTGCAAAAATACCATACCAAACCAAAAAACATTCAACGAGGACTTCAACCTGACCATCCTTTGAGACTTGACAGATCAACGTACCATGGCCCAGCATTTGTTCCAGCTACAGAACGTCTAAAGGCAGCTACTAAAACTTGTGTAGTTTGTTCAAAGAAGAAAGTCCGTAAGCAAACACGGTATATGTGTGCTCAGTGTGGTGTTGGACTATGTGTAGTGCCATGTTGTACCGATTATCATAGGAAAAAATCTACTAAGGCGACTTTTTAATTTTTGTAATTTAACCATGTTCCATGTTGTTGTTTATTTTTTAAGTTTTTTTTACCATCTACTAAGCATAGCAAACAAAATAAAATTTAATTTCACACCAAACGCAAACATTTGAAATTCACAAAATCAGTCGTACTGGCGGATCACTCGCTCGCGGACGGTAACCGCCCTGCGTGGAGTGAGCACTAAGCGACGTACCGCAGGAACAGGGCTAGGGATGTTGGCATAGCTCTCCATTATTTTCTTATATGAGTTTTCGTTTCACCTTTGTGTCCAGTGGAAAGATGAATGTCGCGAATGATGGATAATATTACAGGTTCCTTTGTTGTCATAAATTTTCCCCCGTTTTGCGTCACTACTTTGGTAACGCCTGCTAAAGTAGCTAGTGCGTATTTACTTCTAAAGTGGTACTCTTGTCTACTTCTCTTCACATCTGTCCTCTGACGATTTAATACGGTAATTACTTCCCGTTCAAAATCAAGACTCCACAGAGTATCACCACAGAATAAAACACTAGTGAGACAGAAGCGACACTCCGTCGGCACCTTTGAAGTTATGTTGCCGGTACAAGGCGGTCTCTTCGGCGCAACCACACCCATTGTAGTGTAATCTTCTTTGTCTGTTGCATTAGCAAGACTAGTAAAAAGAGGACTCGTTTGTAGTTTATCTCATTATTTTCTAAAATTGAAATCGTATCAAAAAATGTCATAAAGGAAAAATATTTGCCATACATTTTCGCATGTGATAAGCGGTTCACCGTAAAACTAATTCCGATAGAATTCTCGCAATAAGAGTTCAACGTACCGGGCACCGCTAGGTACATACGCTGAAATGTATAATGTATCAATGCGCTCGCTATATTCTACACCACAGAAGGCGGATTTGTTAGTTCGCGCGATAAGAAAATGTGCAACATGTATTTAGCAGTATGTTTCACTAGTGTTTTATTCTGTGGTAGCACATTGTTTTACAACGTCTTCCAAACTTTCATGCATTTCAGTCATTAATCTAAATCTGAAATTTGATCGAAATCAATATTATAAAATTATAAAGCCAATGTATCTAATAAATGACTGCATTGGCGGATTTTCCCATAGGTGCCCGCTTCGGGCCCCGCGAAGCGGAGACTCCGTTAATCATTTCGTAAATTTGTAGTAAAAATTAGATACACATAAGAATTTGTTTCAATTCATTAATGGGGCCCCTGCAATGCTAAATCCGCCAGTGAATGACTGTTAACAAATTTTAAGGGATCTGACAAGCGTTTTAACACGAGGAAAAAAATCGCATCAGTAGCATTTCTGTTAAGAGTACGTTGCATTCCTTACAAAAGTTAATTATTTACGCGCTATCACTTATAAGTAAGCCTCGGATTTATAGCATAATGCTTATTTGTATTTTTGTAGATAAATTCAGCAAAAGTAGTTCATAGCGCCAATTTTTCACAATTAAATTAAAAGCACACATATTTTTTATGCTTATAGGCATATTTTCAAATTTACTGCTTGAAATGTTTTATTATGCTACAGTTCCTTTTGTAAACATATTTTAAGCTTATCTAGCAAACTTCAAGATTTTGCACCCAACCCAAAAGATATCGAATTTTTGTTTATAGTTTATAGTGAAGAAATTTCTTAGAAGTAATATTTTTCCTGGGGACGTGTTTATGATATGACTTTTATGAATGAGACTGTTTTAGGTAGGTACATAATTTAAGTAGGTTAAGTAAATCTTTTATCAAACATGCAAGTCCAAAATAATTTGATTTTTTTAAAAACACATTACAGCTTTGTGAGCGAATCTATCAAGAAACTTGACACAAAAAATATTTTTCTGGTGGAAGCTATAGAAAATTATAGAGGATTTTAAGCAACAAGTTTTAGAAGTGCCTGGGCCGATTGGGCAAATAAAAATGGAAGATGTATTAAATAAAAATGAAGGCTTGCTACAACTCCTAAAAATATCTAAAGTTTTAATGGGTTTTAATGAAGAAGTAGATGTTGACATATCTTTAATTCCGAAATTTAAAAGAACCCCTATAACCAGCGTAGACGTAGAAAGAAGTTGCTTTTGAAGAATTTACTGACGGGCCAAAGGAAAAGTTTCACCTTGGAAAACTTGGAGAAACATTTAACTATCAGTACATATTACCAAAATAGCGAATCATAAAAGTCTATATCATACTTACATCTTAATCATTATTTTTTTTATAATTCGTTTGTGTATGAATAATTAATAAATGATACGAAATATTATGCATATTTATGTACTTATTTTATAATCTTTGTGCTTTTTTAATGCTTCAACTGTTATTTTTTTATGCTATTTATAAGGCCTATTTTAAGTATTTTTTATGCTTAAACTTCCGACCCCTACTTATAAGAATATACATAACTACATATACATAAAACAGTAATATATCACATCTATAATAATATACATAATAGCTAATGCCCATGAATACTTAAATATGCAAATTACAATATACTCACTATTTAATGTGTATGAAGGAGACTTTTAACAGAATTTTCAAAGATTCTACGGAGCAATAAGGTTAACTTCACAGGCGTGACAATTTAATATGAACTGTGCACAAATTCCATTGCACACTTCACGAACTGTATAAAAAGCACCCATTTCATGAATTGTGAACGTACATTAGCTGCGCGTAACATACACAAAATTGTTAATTGTAGAACCATTATAACGCCAATTGTTACAAATAAGTTAATTTTATTGAAAATATTGAATTTGTAATAGAGATCTATAATTCTTACAGCGATACAGTTCTTGAGATTTATAATTTTTAAATGAGATATTGGAATCAAACTATCCTTTATTAAATTTTAAACTTATGGCGATCGATTTCGGTTTATGTAACAATTAAGCCATCATCAGGCAGTGCTGAAAATAATAATTAATATAAGTATGAGTATGTCGTAGTTGAATGGTAATTACCGATTATAATTTTTAATTTTCTCCTTGCATTAGTTAGTCCTACTTCTGCTAGCTCTTTTTAATTTTGTTTTCCATTTATTTTGTTAATAGAATGTTCTTATTGTGAACCGTCGGAACCATGGAGCGACGTATCAGATGATTTAGACCCTAACTATCGACCGGAAGAGACCAAAATAGAGAGAACACTGAATTGGCTACAATCCGAACATTTTTCAACGAATACAAAAAAAGAGAATGTGAAAAATATAATAAAAAACAAAAAGACTCGATTTAAATGAAAAACAGCGAAGTAACTACAAGAAGCAGAGAAATGAAAATGACTATGAAAATTTTGAATTCAATTCTTCAATAATTTCATATATTGATCCTATTTCCATTAGAGTTACCGAGCTAAAAATAGATGTTCCGAGTTCTACTAAATTTCGAAAAGATATTAAAAACATTAACCTATCAGTAGAAGCAGATGACCTGAGTAATGAATTCCAAAAAATAATGTAAACACTAATCAACAGTTAGAAGTTCCGATGTATACAGAATTACAAAAAGATATTGTAGTTATCTCTGAAACGGTTAATAAAAGGGCATATGTTTATTAGACATTTTTTGTTCACAATCACCAGTACTATCACCCCTCAAAGCATGTACCTTTCCCCCTGACTCGCCCTGTATATATGTATAAATTTGATAACGTTAGCCAAATAGGATGAAATCATAATCCGTTTTTCGAAATCTTGTTGATCATGATTAAATTATATACATTTAAATAATATTTTATATTATTGTTTAGGTTTCCACGAGCTGTATTATTAAAAATATATATTAAATAATATTTGTATCACATTAACGTAATACGAATTGTAATAAAGTTTCTTACAGATTTTGGTTTTTTAATGTATCTACCTATGTTTGTCTGCTTACGTTCAAAATTTTGTACATCATGAAGGTGGAAATGTGTACAAATTAAACAATTATTTTTAAGAAATACTTATTAGGTGCGCAAAACTTAAATTCGTCAAGTATTTAAGAATTCGGAAAAGTGGGTGAGAAAAGGAATTAAATCGATACGATTGAAAGGCTCAAATCAATTTTTACAATAAATTCTAATACTACACGATAACTACATAAAAAACTCACACTATAAGTCCATATTATCTATGGCACGTAATATCGATTGGGAGTTACGTGTCGTCTTCTCCGCTCGCGTTAAATTTTCGGTGACCTCAGCTAACTCAGCTGTTAGCTGGGCCGCGCGAGTTCTTAGTTCTATGACACTATTACTAGAGTTCACCATTAAGTTACACAACCACGGCGCACTTAGCTCCCTAAATTGACAAAGATCTTCTGGGAGTTGGGGGAGCTTCATCCCTCGCAGGCAATTGCTGACCCTGTGAGGGTACCTCGAGCAGGCTCAAGTCCTTCCCTCCATACTGCAACTCTGATGCAGGGACCACGGTTGCTGGAGATAGGCTGTAAATAGAGAATGGCATTTAGCAATCACCAAACATAAATTATGAATTAAGTAGTGTCCTTACTTTTCAAAAAGGCGAGCGAATTCATCATCCAGATCACCATCTTGGATATTAATAACTGGGTTCTGTTCTTCAGATTGATGTATTAGAGGCACCTGCTGCTGCACAGGAGGGTTGAGCAACAGATGTAGTATTTGCGGCCGCTCTTGTTGCTTGTTGGGTTTGTTATTGAGTAACAACTCATCCAGGTCGCATCTTGGATAGTAATAACCGGGATCTGTTCTTCAGATTGACGTATGACGTATGACCATGCTCTCCAGTAGTGACTTAGTTAAAGTAACAAGAGATGTATTTAGATTGTTAAAAACGAGAGATGAATTTGTTAAGCATATTGGTATTATTAAGACTAATATAAGGTTGGTACGGTGCATGATTGAACATAAAATTTATTTAGAAGTCGATGAAAGTTTGCTTAGATTAGAAGGCAATTTATCTGTGTTGAAATGCTATCTTGTCAAACTTAAACAATTAAAGAATGGTTCAAAGAGGAAAGGTAGTGGAATTGTTGATGCCTCTAGGAAACGTACACGTAAATTGGGTTGGTACACTCTAGATTCATGTTTCAATGGTAGATTACTTACAGGGATAATAGTCAGTATAGCAAATATCAAGAACCCTTTGATTTTTTTACAAAATGCATACAAAAGTTTTGCACGAAAGATTAAATTAATGTTAAGACAGTCAATGTTAAAAGTAAATACCGTTGTAGCTTGCAATTTCATTCAACCTCAAAATGATATAGTTGATTTCAAAACATTTGCCACTAAAAATTATGGCATTGATAATATCATAAATATACATGAGTGGTGTAAAGAAAACGTTTATTTTAAATTGCAACAAAAATTAGAAGAGTTTTCTGAAAAAGATTCCGGTTGGGCAGTATACGAAGTTTTACATTTAAAAGTAAATATCAATAGTTACGGCCCTTTTGTTGGTGATCTTTCAACTTTTGTTAAAGTTACATATTTCACAGCAGTAAAGCATGCTGTAGTAAATCTTAAAAATAATGATGAATATTGCTTTTTATGGGCCGTTGTTTCAGCTCCATATCCTATACAAGATAATGCAGACAGGGTATTGAATTATCATCATTTCAGTGAAGTGCTGAAGTATAATTCCATTAATTTTCCGATTAAATTATATGACAAAGAAATTAGTAGTAGTAGTAGTAGTAGTAGTAGTAGTTTATTTTCGTGACCAGTGGTATTGAAAACATTGTAAATATACATATATGAATAAAATAAAAGTAATATAGACATAAAAAATACAAAAACCAAATTTAACAAAAACATGATAAAAAGTTATTTTAGTTGTAAATATAAAAGTATGTAAAAATAAGTAAACAATTAGATATTAAAATATAACCTTATAAAATATAGGCTGACTAGATTTTGATAGTGTTTATAAACAAAAACATGAAAATATAGCATTTTAAAAATATTATTGTTCAAGGTACTCATTAATTGAATAAAAACAAAATTTTGTCAAGTGTTCCTTTAGCACTTTTTTAAATTCTTTTTTTACCTCAATAACACGTATTAAGGGCGGCAGCTTATTATACAGCTTAACAGAATGAAATATATACGATCTATGGTATATTGCACTTTTACTTAAATCAGTTCTATATAAATTATTTCTAGTATTGTATGAGTGGAAATCAGAGTTTTTGAGGTAACTGCTTTTATTACTAGCCATAAATAGGCAGCATTCATAGATTAGTAGATTGTAAACTGTCATAATATTGTGTTTCAAGAAAAAAGGCCGACAACTATCCCGCTTAGTTAGGCCAAACAAAATTCTTATCGCTCTTTTTTGAATTTTTAAAATTTTCACCAAGGAGTGAGTATGCCCCCAAAAAATTAAACAATATCGAAATGTGGATTCAAAATAAGCGTAATAAACATTCAATAAAGTTTTAAAATTAGAAATTGGCTTTAATCTGCGTAAACAAAAGAGTGCTTTATTTAATTTATTTACAATTAATTCGATCTGAACAGCCCATTGAAATTGATTGTCAATAATAACTCCTAAGAGCCTTGTTGACACAACATAATTTATTTTCATACTGTTTGCAAAATTTTGCACAAATTCTGCATGCTGTGTATTATTTAGAAATGAAATAAGATTAGATTTATTTACATTCAGAACTAAACCGTTTGCAGAAAACCAATTTTGCAATTTGAGTATTGTTTGTTCGGTGTTGAGTGCTAATTCTGAAACAGAATCGGCAATTATATTGATGCTAATGTCATCGGCATACATTGTAGTAGGGTAGTATATGATGTTGGGAAGATCATTCATAAAAATTACAAATAGTAGTGGCCCAAGTATAGAACCCTGGGGTACTCCATGACTGATTGTAACTTCCTTAGATTGACAACGTCCAATTTCATTATTGTTTGAGTAATCTATTTCAACAACTTGTTTACGGTCTGCCAAATAAGACTTGAAAAGTGCCAAAGTGTTTGAGCGAATGCCATAATATTCCATTTTTGCCAACAATAAATCAGGATCGATGAGGTCAAAAGCTTTCGATAAATCTAAATTTATGCTAACAACCAATTGTTTTTTATTTAAAGCATTTAATATTGTACTAAGAGTATTGTGTAAAGCAGTACTTGTTGATCTATTGTTTAAAAATCCGTGTTGGCTATCTGTAAATAAATTACGTTTTTCAAAATAAGTTAATATTCTTTGTTTAATGGCGGTTTCAATAATTTTGCTAAATGTTGTCGGAATTGATATTGGCCTATAATTTTGAATATTATCCTTCTCTTTGTTTTTATAAAGTGGAATCACCTTTGCTTTTTTAAACTCTTTAGGAAAGTATCCAGCATCAAAGCAAGAATTTATGAGATTTGACACGACTTCAGAAATGATATTTGAGCATGCCTTTATTGTTGCAACTGGAATATCATCAATACCAGTACATGACGTAGTCTTCAATTTTCTAACTATACTCGCTATTTCGTCTGAAGTAGTAGGTGTAAGGTAAAAAGAATTTAAGTTATTAATTTTTAGTGAGGTTAAGTGCTTAAGTGCTGAATCATAGGAGAGTAACGGACTAATCAAATTTGTCGCAATTGTAGAAAAATAGTTATTAAATTCTTCTACAATAACTTTAGGATTTTCAGTTAAAATTTCATGAACTTTTACCGCAAAATTTCTTTGTTTGTCTGTAGATTTATTTAATTCTTTTTTTATAACGTTCCAAGTCGTTTTTGGAATATTTGATGACTGTGCTATATTTATATCAACGTTAAGTTTTTTGGCAGCTTTACAAATTTTTTTTAATATTTCAGAGTACTTTAAATAATACTGTTGCAGTACGACATTTGGAAAGAATTTTAAAAGTTCATAAATTTCTCTTTTTGTTTTTGATGATTTTTTAATGCCATTTGTGATCCAACTTTTTGACGGTTTAATAGCAACTTTTTTTAACGGATGTATTTCGTAGTACAATTTTGAAAAAGTATCAAAAAACGTTTTTATTTTCTTACTAATATTTAAATCACTAAGATGTAGGCAAGACCAATCAATTAATATAAGATCATTTAAAAACATATTTTCATTTTTAATGTTATTTTTCCTGACCCACTTGTAACATATTTTAGGGTTATATTTGAACTTTATATTAGGTACTGTCATTATTTGTATATTGTGATCAGTAAAACCCGCCGTAGTGTTCAATGTAGTGATTGAATCCACATATTCGATATTTGTAATGAAATTGTCTATGCAAGATTTAGAGGTGGCAGTAATTCTTGTAGGGGTAGTGATTGTTAAGGAAAGCATATACGATTCTAATAAAGAAAATAAACGGCGTGTATTAGCTGTGTTTTCTAAAATATTTATATTAAAGTCACCACATAATATAAGCCTCTGAGTTCTTGCGTGCATGTCTAAGAGGTATTCTAATTTTATAAAAAATGTATCAATGTTCGTTTGGGGAATTCTATAAATGCATATAACAGTTACATTACACACATCTATTTCAACGGCACAACACTCAAATACCTTTTCGACACTCAACAATACGTGTTTATGTAAAGGAGTAAAGTGAATATCTTTTTTTATGAAAATAAGTGTGCCTCCTCGAATGTGTTTCGATCTGCAAAACGCATTGGCTAATTTAAATCCTGCAAGTGATACAGTGTCGCATTGTAATGAGTTTAACCAGTGTTCTGATACACAAATAACATTTATATTTTTAAAATCTTCTAAAAACAATTCAATATCCAAAATTTTGTTTTGTAATCCTTGAACGTTGACATGCATAATGGTGAAGGTATTCGAATTTATTCTAAAAAAGATGAAAAACTATCAAAATCTAGTTCATTAACCAGATCTATCACATGACTAGGTTCCTTTTGTTTTTTTAAATCTTTGTTAAGGAATACATTTTTATGTGGTCCGTTGTTTACTCTACAATTATTTTGTAATATTTGAACTTGTGCAAAATTATCTTTTGTGACAAAGCGATTGTCGACTTCATAATCACCCACTTCAGTAATGCGTCTTTGAGAAGCACTACATTTAAGACCATCCTCACCTAGCTGATGATTATAATTATAATTATAATAGGGCTCAATGTTGACTAAATTATTAAAATTGATGCTAGTTCTAGACATATTATCTATTACTGTTTTACTTAAAACATGGCCTAACTTATGTTTACCGCGTTTATTTACATGTAATCCATCTTTGGAAAAATGTTTGTGCTCTAATACTGTATTCAAATCTATAAATATATAATTATAACTTAAACTATTGTTATACAATTTTACGTTGAATTTGTATATTTCTTTATTTAAATACACATTTCCCGACCTTAAAAAGGGAGCTGATATTATTATTACATTTGTATGCAAAAGCTTATCAAAAATAGATTTAATCTTATTGTTATTCACATTTGTTCCATTAAGTACATCGTTTATTCCACCAATAATTATAACATAATCGTTGTAATTGTAGTTTTTTGCTAAAGATTGAGCGTCTGATGTTACATTTGCAACGGACGCACCTGGTTTTACAAAACCTTGTACAACGTATTTATCACTTAACAGAGGTGTTAGCACATTTGCTAAACCTCTTCCAAGACTATCAGACAAAATTAAGACCTTGTCTTTTTCTAGTGTTAGAAGTTTATCTTTATTCTGGTCGGCCGGGATGTCATTTTCAGTTGTGTTTGCCATCACTTTCAAATTACCGGATAAAGGTACCTTTGCTTTTGCCAATAGATTATTAGGAACAGTTCTTGAAGACTCAAGGTTTTTTGGAAATTGCGGTTTATTAATACCGTTTCCTTCTTGCAACTTAGGTTGGGATACTTGAGACAATTTCGGGGACATTCTGGCATGAGACAGTCTTTTATTGACTTTTTCTAATTGTCGCACCTTAGATTCTAGGCGCCTTATTTTTTTGTGCATAACGAGAATATGAGGATCATAGCAGAAACGTGCTTTACGTTCAAGTTGCTCTGACCTTGCATAATTGAGTTGCACATCCTTAATGGTACTATTATTTACGTAGCTACCATTTAATTGAGATTTTAGTTTCCTAATTAATTCAGATTTGTTACCTGACTTAGTTACACTTAGTTTACTTAACTCATTCTTAAGTTCACACACTGTGAGGTCAGATATTCGTCTGGCCATTATGATTAGATACGGCCGAGTTTCCACAATTTATTATTTAATGTTTACGAAACTTATAATTATCACTTTCACTTTATATAAAACTACTACACAATCTAATAAAATAGTAAATTCAAAAACAACAAGCTTTAATAAATGCGCAGAGCGAAACTAAATAACCTCGCAATCAATGTGTTTTGCATTCAAGGTAAAACTGTTCTACCATTTGTATTAAGTAAGAATCAAGAGAGCGATAGAGAGCCTATAAATCTTCAGAGACTTCCAACTAATTTTCAGACCGATGACTCTATTACCGATTCTTTTGCTGTTAAAATTAATACGGTTTACCATTTTGTATGGATTAAGAACATGTCGGCCCTTTTTTCTAAACAATTATCAAATAAGGGACATAGGAAATTTATTTGATTGGTTTATAAATTACCTTGTTCTGTGGATATGTTATGGGTTCTGGATAGTTCTGACCAGCTTGAGCGTCTTATCTCTGAAATCGATTCATTCATTCGTTTCCCATGTGGCTATACGGTTGAAGCTAAAAATCAAAGGTGGTTGACCAGTTTTTCGGATTATGACGAGATTGTATATTGCTATCATGAGGAAGGAATTGACATTAGAGAATGGCGAACGCATTGTGCGACGTTTTTTGCAAGTGCAGGGATCTCAGCGAAGTCATTATAGTCATTAAAAGTCATTTTTTTTGTGGATGGTCATTAAAAGTCTATATTTTTATGAACTTGTCATTATTATCATTATTTTGTTTGTTTTACCTCTGTCTCTGAATTATGTATAGGTATTTTATAGAAGGCGGTATTAATGTTTTTTATAATTTGCATGCTGCGCCAATGGATAAAACAAAAGCCAAATTATACTTTTTAGTTAACAGTGCAAAAATTTTTAAGAGATTCTTAACATTTTTCCAAAGAAATGAGCCACTGGTTCACCTCCTTTACAATGAGTTACTTGACCTCTTTAAAGTTCTCGCCATGAGGGTTTGTAAAGAGGGATTTAAAATTGATGTTAATACGAAACAATATTTGTTGATGAAAACTTGAAACCCCTGAAAGACATCGAGATAGGAACAGATGCAAAAAATCTTGTCAACAGCTTCAGGGAAATAGTGTAAGATTTACCCCTCGTCCTGTTTATTGTCGGCGTGACGAGGGTGTAATCTATGCTTATTTGCTTCCTTCGGGATGCTCAGTCGAAGAAATTATTAACACCGGTTGAAAACGAAAAAGGTATTTATTTGAAAATTATAAAATAAAAAGTATTTAATTTATGGGAATTTCCTTGCACCGCCCTCTATGGCCACTCATCCATACTACCGGGTAAAACTGGTACTGACTTCCGGGTTTTCACCATATAACGTGCCTGTAAGGATTGTTTTAATATTGATTAATTAATGAATGAATTCGGATGAACGGTGAATATAATTATACTTTGAGGTAAGTATAATCATTTGATAATTCGAAACCTTGTTTAATTTGGTTTTAGCTTGAGAAAGGTTCGGTGATTAATAAGGTAATAACAAAATGGACGGCAGGTGATTAATTATCAGAGTTGTTACCAAAATAATAATTAATACGGTTTTACTATCAAACGACGATCTCAAATTTTAGCTCCGGCCTTGCAACAAGCCATCTGCTTCGCTAATACCTTTGAAATAATTTAAGTAAGTTCCGGCCTTGCGACAAGCCATCTACTAATTTAATGTAGGTATTGCAAATGAAATAATAATTAATTACGTTCCTGCCTTGCAACAAGCCATCTACTAATTAATTATTTCCGGATTGACTGATTATAATTTGAACCGATTTAATTATTATGACAGGTAATTACTTAAGGTTAATTAATATTAAACAGCGGATCAGGGTGAATTCAAAACAAGTTAACAGGCTTCTGGTGTAACGGTTAGTTTCAGGAATTGAATCGGAATTCTAATTGAAGTTTTTAATGGGAATTCTAAGTGGAGTTTTAATAGGAATTGTCTGGATACGGAGTGCTCTCGAGTTTATATGTGGTTGTACGTTAGTGGGGAAATACGAAAGAAGGGGCTGGCTGCGCACTACATATTTTTCGTCGCCGGTCCTGCCCTCTCTTAAGCTAAATTTTTAACATTAATTAAAGGTTTCTGTACAATCTTTTAAAAATGAATGTTTAATAAAATTGTTATCCTTACAATAGATCAATTAAAATTTTATAAAGGAGCTCAGAAGCATTACATGAAAGCAGCCCAATGTCTAGTTGAAAAATCTTCATTAAAAACTGGAAAAATATTACGATATTTTAAATGTCTGAACCCCAACAAAGTACAGAAAACAAGTTCCAAATGTATCATTACAATTGCAGAAAAACTTCCATTTAAAGTAGATATCGGTGAATTAGGCGATGAATGGTGCCTCTTGAAATCGGAGCCAAATATATTTGACGAAATAAAAAAATTTTCACGAAAAAAATGTATTTCAAGAGTTGAATTTTTTTGGAGACAAGTATTTGATATTGAAAAAGAAAATAATGCAAAGTATACTAACATAGCAAAGGTAGTCAAAGCATGCTTAGCCTTAAATCATGGCAGTGCTGATGTGGACAGAGGGTTCTCTACATCTATAAAAATTTTGACATGCGACAAAACGCAGTTATCACTGCGTACCATAAATGCGAGACTTAACGTTCATGATGGAATGAGAAAATACAATTTTCAACCACACTTATTTCTTGTGCCCCAAGTACTAATTGACAAAGCCAAAAGAGCTCACCGAAGCTATCAAAATTATTTAGAGGAACAAAGAAATGAAAGGGCAGAAAAACAGAGATTGGAAAGTGAAAAGCAGGGACGTGCAAGAGAGGAGGAAGAGAGACGTCAAAAAGTAACATCGTGTAAAGCAACAATAACAGAATTAGAAGACAAATTAAAGAAATTAAAGGACGATGAGCAACAAAGTTCCAATGAATTAGATTTGTTATTAAAAGAAGGCACTGAGCGACTGGATAAGGCCATTGCAGATGGGGATATGAAGGACGCACGCGTGGCTCAATGTTTGCTTGAATCTTACAAAAATATGAAGAAGGCACAGGAAAAGAAAGTGAAAACTGCCGATTGTATGGAGAAGAACATTAATAAAAGAAAAGATCATTTAATTACGGATTTTAGAAAAGAAAAAACTGAAAAAATGAAATATAACCTTCATTTATGTTCTATTAGTTTTTTGAATTTGATTTGAATCTTTTTATTTTAGTTCTATATTTTTTATGAAAAAGTTTTATTTGGTTTTTGTTTTTTTAGAAGATAACTTTATGTTTTGTTAATTTACCAAATATCAATAAATATTTACATATTGAAAATGTGTAGTTTGAAATGTTGTATCATTTTTAGTCATTATTATAACCAAAAATTGGTCATTATTTTCACTATTTTAAGTCATTAAGTCCCTTTTTTGGCAGTGTCTGCACTGAGATCCCTGCAAGTGATAAAAGGAGATTCGCCGTCATTGATCGCGGACGCTCTGTCATTATTATTCCGGATATTATTGTTAATAATAGTGAGGTCAGTTCTGGGAAGGAATTAGCATTAGTTATTGCTAGATATCATGCAAGTGGTCGAGTTAAGTTTTGTAACATTTTACGATCATTAGGTTTTTTAAACGCTCTAGATATTTGAACCACTTTTCAACGGATCTTCTTCTTCAAAAGCATACTATCCGCTGTCACCAATTAAATCATTGCTCGGTTAGGCTACCAAATGAAACCGAAATGCATTTACAGTTTAAAAAGTTCCGTTTTCAGGAAAAGGTGCCGTTTTAGAACAAAATTTAAATTGCCTCGAAAGTAATAGCACTGCATTTTATTCTAAACATATACCTTTCAGCATTGCATATTATTTAAAGTGTTCATACAACGATTCTTTATCACGATTTAGGTTGTATAGAGGAAAGGATTGCATTTCATGGTTCATTACCGAACTTTACGGTATTGCACAGTGGGGTAATGCAATCATCAGCAACATAATTCCAATGGAGCCTTTAACTGCTAACCAGGTTAAGCATTTCAAAATGCGACAGTTCGTCACATTTACATGAAACCATTTACCGATTGCGATATTAAAGTTAGAGATCATAACCATTTCACGGGCGAATATCGAGGAGCTTCGCATCAGGACTGTAACTTAAACTACACTGACTCTCACATGCTACGGGTTGTCTTTCACAATTTGTCAGGTTGCGACTCGCATTTTATTATTAGGGAATTGGCGACTAATTTTGCGGGCCATATAATCACTGTTGCCTGTGAATAAAGAAAAATATATCTCTTTCACTAAAGTAGTAGAGGGTACTAAAATTAGATTCAGATTTATTGACTCTCTTAGATTTATCAGCACTAGTATTAAAAAATTATCCAATTACTTGGAAAATGACAAGAAAATTATTACCAGAGCAAATTGTAGGGATGCTGATGAATTTTCTTTATTGATTCGCACAGGTGTATTTCCTTATGAGTTTGAGTATATTGATAGTTGGGATAAACTAAATGAGACGCGTCTACCTCCAAAAGCTTCATTTTATAGCCGCCTTTATTACGATAACATTAGCGATGAGGTTTACGACCATGCTCTAAATGTTTGGAACAAATTTCATATTAAATATCGTTGGGAGAATACTCCGATTTGTATCTTAAAACTGACGTTCTACTTTTAGCAGACATTTTTGAAAATTTTCGTCAAACATGTTTGGATACGTATAAGCTAGACCCCCTTCACTATTACACGGCTACCGGTTTAGCGTTTGATGCCATGCTTAAAATTACTGAGGTACAGTTAGAATAATTATTAACCGACATTGATATGATTATGTTTTTTGAAAGGGGTATTAGGGGCGGTGTCGCTCAATGTTCCAATCGGTATGCGAAAGCCAACAATAGGTACATGGGCGACCAATATGACTCCGCTTCTGAAACTGAATACTTATGTATTATGACGTAAACAACTTATATGGTGCTGCGATGTCTGAGTTTTTACCGTTTGGTGAATTTTCCTTTGTAGATGAAGCAAATTTTGCATCTTTGGATATCATTAACCATCCTAACGATTCAGAAATTGGTTATATATTAGATTGTGATTTAGATTATCCCGTAGAATTACACGAAAGCCACAGTGATCTACCGCTAGCACCAGGACATATGGTTCCACCTGTACCTTCATCAACACCCAAATTTAAGAAATTATTACTTACCCTATTTCCAAAACGAATATGTTGATCTAAATACGGCGATGCGTCAGAAATCTCAGAACGAATTTGACAAAAACTTCTATAAATTGATGATCAATAGTGTTTTCGGGAAGCTGATGGAGAATGTACGTAAATATAAGGACGTACGTTTGGTTACAAAATGGGATGGACGGTATGGTGCTCGCGCCTACATAGCAAAGCTAAATTTTCATAGCTGCACCATATTTGATAATGATATGGTTATCAATGAATTGAATAAGTTGGAAGTGTTTTTAAACAAACCCGGTTTCACTGTTTTAGATGTTTCAAAGACATTTTTATATCATTTTCATTACGGTTACATCTTATCCAAGTTTAGTAATAATGCCAAGTTACTGTACACAGATACAGACAGTCTCATATACTCCTTTTCCGTGCCGGACATTTATGAAAATATTAAAGAGGATATTGATAAACTCGATACTTCCGATTATAGGTCAGACATTTTCGGAATTCCATTAGTGTAAATAAGAAAGTTCCGGGTTTAATGAAAGATGGGAATCACGGTTAAATTATGTTAGATTTGTAAAATTGTAAAAAAATCAAAAGGGTCTACCTCAGCCAGTATCAAACAAATCACCATAAGTGATTACAAAAATGTTTTGTTTGATAGCGAGGTAATGAAGTGATATCAACATTTGATAAGGTCAAAGAAACATTAAGTATTTACAATAAAACAATAAAGTAATACTTAGTCCTTATGACGATAAACGAATAATACTTTTCAATTGTACAAACACTAGACCTTGGGGATATAATTTCAATTAAAAATTTTTCCCCCGTTCCAGAGGGAATCTTGTCATTATGAGCAATACCGGAAGCATGTTACAAAATTATGTCTTTACGTGTCGCAAAGACGCATTACTTTACCAATGGGTTTATCTATGCTGGAAAAACCAATGATCCGAATCCTCATAAGCCAAGTATATCTACATTCTGTTTTACGGTAAATCCCATTGTAAAATATAAAAAGATGAGGTGAGTGCGAAAACCAGATATGATACTGTTATACAATTCTACAAAAGCTGGTGTGGATGCCCTTGATCAAAAATGTGCACTATACAGAACACATTGTGTCTTTGTTATATGGTGTGCATTAATGGATATCGCAATAGTGAATAGTTTAATGCTTTAAGATATCGAGCTGTAATGCCTCATTTGCAGCATGAACTTCGAAAGGCAATTCAGTTCTGTCTAGGAGAATCTAGATATAGAGATGCCTCAGCAGCCGTTAAGGCGCCAACGATGCTACATATGCCCAAGAAAACTGGACAAAAAATTCACCACTGTATGCCAAACTTGTTCCAAGACTGTTGCATGGTTCATGCAGTGCAGAAACTAACTTGCATCAATTGCAACGATAGGTATGTAAAAACTAAGTTTATTTTTTATGGTCTACAAACATGGTCAACATTTTTTTTGAATGTCTATAAATTATTTAGTAGTATAAGTATACAGAGAACGTATTTCAAAACCTTTGTTTTTCCCGTAGGAATTTGCGAAAAACGCTTGAACACGTCAACTTGATTTGTTTTGAAAGAAGTATTTTGAGACCATTTTCATTTTTCCACCTTCCTCCGTTTTCAAGTTATGACGTCAGAGCCATTTTTTTATACAACCCCCCCCTCCATTTTTTAGTGGAGTTGGATAGATCATAGAATTCTGATTTAAGTAATATGCACATTTTAGCTTTCTGGCCAATAGTTTCCGAGATATTAATTTTTGAAAGTAAAAAATGTAGACTATTAGTGGTAATACTGATTGTGCTATTTTGTCCCTAATCAATATTTTTCCGTTATTATTATTTTTGTGACTTGTTTAGTACCTACGTATTAAAAAGAAATCATTGGTATTTTTTTCTCGATAAGGATTTTTTGTTGTTGATGATAACCCATTCCCCATTACAAATTACAATTACATTACAAAAAAAAACTCTTTATCGCGACACAAAGATATGGTGACACAGCGTTTAACGTGTAATATTAACAAATCCAGAGCGGGCATTTCCAGAAAAACCTTAAATTTCGATAATTTTCAAACCACTTTGAAAGACGTTCCAGTTACAAATATATTTAACTATGACGAAACTAATGTTGGAGATGATCCTGGTAAAAATCGTTGCATCTATCGTGGTGGGGTGAAGTATCCAGAGAAGGTTATCAACCATTCGAAGAGTTGCACAAGCATGATGATATGCGCCTCTGCTGACGGTACTTTACTGCTCCCGTATATAATCTACAGAAGTAAACATTTATACAACACGTGGAAAGAAAGTGGAATACGGGAACCACCTTGTTGCACATGTCCAAGCTGCAGCACAGGCTGCAGATTTAACAGAACATTGATTGGATGGATTGACAGTTCTACATTTCACGACTAGTTCGAATCAAGTTTTCTACCTCATGCAAAACGTCTTGACGTAAGGAAGGTTCTCATCGGAGACAATTTTGCTTCACACTTCAACGAAGCAGTTATACGGTTGTGCGAGGAGAATGATATTGCTTTCGTTTGCCTCGTGGCTCACTCACATCTGCCAACCTCTTGATGTGGTCTTCTTCAAATCGTTGAAAGTGGGGTGGCGCAAAGTTTTGACTGATTGTAAATTGAGGTACAAAACCACTGGACTTCTAAAGAATTTCCCTTCACTTGTCAGGAAGACGCTACTCAAAATGGATCAAGTAAAAACGCAAACCAATACAAAACCAGGCGACCAGGAAGGATCTGCTGTGAAGAGATGTATCATCAATGATTTATACGCAACAGGAATCTACCCCCTCAACGGTCAAAAAGTGCTTGAAAAGATTCCTTCCGGTGACTCAAATTGCCAGACTGTCATAAACGATTCTCTAACTGCGCTGCTAAAGGAGAATCGGTTCCAAGCCAAAGCTGATCGAAAAATCGCGAAGAAGCGACTCGACATCGAACCAGGGAAAAAGGATTTCTACACAACAATCGAGCAGTTCGGAAAGCGAAACATCAAGAAAATTATGAGTCTTCCGACGATGAAGATGTGAGAGAACTTGAGGAAATTGACTACGCGCCGCCTGAAAAAGAGAATATTATCCCAGGAAAATTTGTATTGTCACATATTGAAAATTAGTCAAAATCAATTATTCATAATTAATGCAATACTTTGGATTAGATTAGATTACCGGGAAACAACCGTATGTATCAGCTTCCTAACTACTCATACTTACGTAAAAGATTAGGCTTTGGGAAGGATCTTGTGGGTACCCAAACTGGGACATGTAGATCCCCTGATGTATCATAGGGAGTAGTCAGGATGCCTGACGTAAAGAATACGATGTTATAAATAAGAGATGCAGGGACCAAATCGGGGAGATCGACTCAGAGTCTGAACAAGTAAGACTAACTTCCACGCGCGTACATGATGGTTAGTGTGCAGAATCTTATTGACTTAGGATAAGTACAGTTTAGATTAGCTTTAATCATTTAGTATAATTGTAATTATCTTGTGCTACGCTTAGTAAATGTAGTGTTAATTATTCCCTGTGAAATCAATGCCCAAAATTCCCGCGTTGCAAGTCACGCCCCAGTATAACCGCTGTGCAAACTCTAACCATTGGGGCGAGGACGATAAAATCGCTCACCTTGGTAATTTCCTGAGAGGAAATGCTTATACGTGGTATTTTGATTTTATAAATAATGCGGACAATGCAAATAAAACTTGGGCAGACATATCGAAAGAATTCCAAAAACATTTTGGCGGCACAACGGCCACTTTAGCCGCTAAACATGAGTTACGAAATAGAAAACAACATCTCGAAACAGTGCTTAAATACTAATATGAATTATTAGAAATCGCGAATCAGGTAAACCCAACAAACCCCGTTACCGAACTTTCAGATTATTTTTTGGAAGGTCTCCAACCAGGCGTTAAAGCTGATTTTATGTTATTGTGTCCCAACCCCGACGAATTGAATTCGGATAATTTTCGCGCAGCCGTCTTCAAGCTCTCAAACATTCAAGAAATGCGAATTAGGGACGAGATACAGCAACGCTCGTCATCCCTACAATCATTATTCATTAGCAACTAAGGTGGTAAACGCAGCCACATCAAAGTTTAATAATATGCACATTTCACAACCACAACCGTAGTGCCCATACAGATATTCGACCATACCCTCACACACCACCCCGAACTAGGGACGTGAGACCGGTTTGTTTTAATTGCAAAAGACCCGGACATTACGCAGCTTCGTGTACTTTTCAAAATTACACCCGCCGTTTTTCCAATGATAATAATTACGATCGCTTTTATGACAGTCGTTTCACTGATCGACCTAACAATCGTGATTACGTAGTTGCAAATCACCCCAGAACAAAAAATTTTACCGGATCCAATAATTATAGAGGTAATAATTTTAGAGGAAATAATTTTAGAAGTAACCCAAATCGACGATCGGTTACATTCGAGGAATATAGGTCGCGATACCCCGCTAGAACGGATAACAATAATCGAACAACCCCACCCAGAAGTCCAAAAAACGATCGACGAAGCATCGAACGCGACAATTAGGACGTATCGGTGCTACCCTTGCTTTAAACGATAACTTGCTTGATGTATACGGAACAATTGATAATTAGTAGCAATTTAGTAAATTATATTAAACCATTAATTTTATACGCAGCAGGTAACGTACAAATACCTGTTATGGGAAAAACAACGCTTCATGTTAGATTAAGAAGATTCGAAACTAAAATTAATGCCTTAGTTATTAAAACCTTACCTGTAAATTTACTTTTAGGAGAATCATTTTTACGACAGAATAGAGCCTTGTTAGACTTCAGTTATTCGTGTTTAATTTTGTATACCAGTTATAGACGGTATAGAATTCCATTCGCGAAAAATAAGGATGATGATATTTATGACATTTTTGAAGAAAAAGTTACAAGTGTAAAAAATGAAAAATATAAAATCACAATTAAAGATAGAGATAGATAAGCCTGTAAATATACCAGTTCTATACAATTTAAAAATTTTACAAATTATCGGTTTGAATTAGAACCAAACTTATTTAATAAGAAATCAATTACCCTTACGCGATACCCTCACGACCGTGATGGTGCGCTTTGCATCACATTGCAAGTCCTCGTGCGACACGCCGTAAAATTATTTGCTGGAACTACCGTAGGATACCTCGTATACGACGATAGAAATAATCATATACAGTACATCAAGGAAACCGCAACAAAGGAAAACCTTACGCACAACATATCTTCTTCGTTATCATCTAAGGAACAAGTTCAATTAAACAAACTACTACATGAGTTCAAGGACATCTTCGCAGAAGACGCTGCATCCATGGGATTCACGGAACAGGTAACCCATACCATAGACACCGGAGACGAAGCACCTGTAAAGAGAAGGCCATACCGAGTTTCTCAGGAAGAAAGAGAAATAATCCAGGAACAAATACAAGAAATGTTGGAAAATGGAATAATAATACCGTCACAGTCAAACTACAGTTCGCCAATAATTTTAGTGAAGAAGAAAGGAGGAGATTTTCGATTTTGTGTCGATTATCGGAAATTAAACGCTACAACTAAAAAGAATAATTACCCCTTGTCGTTAATCGATGATATTTTTCAGTATCTAGGTACATAACGCAAAATATTTCACCTGTTTGGATTTATTTTCCGGATATTGGCAATGTGCAATGGATCGCCAAAGTCAAGAAAAAAACAGCATTTATGTCCCCAGACGGACTTTACGGATTTACGAAAATGCCATTCGGATTATGCAACGCACCAGCTACTTTTATGAAATTAATGGACAACAAATTTATTTTCGGTTCGACTCAACATTTAGCTTTTGAAACCCTAAAATCCAAATTAATAAACGCGCCAGTATTAGCATATTTTAATCCTGAAGCATCAAAGGAACTCCATGTCTATGATTCTGATCTGATCGGCATAGGAGCAGTCCTATTGCAACAATCTGAAGGAGCAATGCATCCTATAGCGTACATTTCACGAAGTTTAACAAAAGCGGAGAAGAATTATTCCATATCCGATCTAAAATGCTTAGCAGTGGTTTGGGGATTAACGCAACTTAGACATCTGATTCATGGACGACCAATCACTGTCATTACAGACCATCATGCCATATGTTTTCTGAAAACACTAAAGAACCCTACAGGAAGACTAGCAAGGTGGAGCATCAAACTATTTTGATTTTGATGAGTTTGATTTCACAATAGTTCATAAACCAGGAACAGCCCATAGAGACGCTGATTGTTTATCACGAAACCCCGTAGAATAACCCACAGAAGAAGACGAAGACGTCATAAATATTCCAACATATCTACTCCAAACATCTGATATTAGGAAATTCCAACAAGAAGACCCAAAATTAACGGAATTGTTAGAGGTTATAGAACATCCCTAGGAAGCCAGTATTGCAGTACGACGGAGAGCAAAGAACTACACTATCAAGGAAAACGTGTTGTACAAGAAAAATACATCCACAGAAGGAGAACTTACCAAATCAACTGAGGGAGGAAATCCTCTATTCCCATCACAGTGAACCCCATGCGGGACACCTAGGTATCACTAAAACACACCATAAGATAAAAAGTCGCTGCTATTGGGATATGTTGTTAAAGGATGTAGAAAAATACGTTAAAGGTTGCCCCGACTGTCAAGCCAGAAAAGGACAAACGCATTTTAAACCTGCGGGACTTCTTCAACCAATCCCTGTGTCATTACCCTTTGACAAAGTAGGTATAGACTTATTAGGACCGTTCCGAAGAAGCAAAAATGGGAATACGATGATAATCGTTGCTACAGACTACGCCACTAGGTGGGTAGAAACAAAGGCTTTACCTAATGAAAAAACAGGACCGGTGGCGAAGTTCATTCTGGAAAACATATTAATGAGACACGGATCTCCAAGATTCCTTTTAAGTGATAGAGGTAAAACTTTCCAATCAGAAGTCGTAACAGAACTACTCAAAATTATGGGAGTAAAAAGTTATTTCAGCACATCGTATCATCCTCAATTTAACGGTTTAACCGAACGTTTTAACAAAACTCTAGCAGACACGCTATCTCTATACACCAACACCCAACAAACCGATTGGGATCGATACTTACCAATGGTAACCTTTACCTTTAACACTTCACGCCAAGAAACCACCAAAGTTTCTCCATTCGCGTTAGTCTACGCTCGAGAACCCGTTCTACCGACGGAAGCAACGCTTAAATAAAACACTACTACGGAAGATATTCGAGAAATTAGGGAACGTGCATTATACATACGAAGTTTAGCTGTATTGACAAGAAAGGAGAAGTAGATTACGTAATAAAAATGGGTTCCGCACCCAACTCTAGATCAGACACAGTACATGTTTTAAGAATCGTACCTTATCATGATCCATGGACACCAGACGTCATGGATGGCAACGAACTGGGTCAGGTTAATAATTAATCCAATAGTAGGAGAGAGGGAGAAATGAAGTACCCACTGCGCCTGCATAGCAGATGGCTTTGCAGGAGCGTGAGTAATTCACCACCCCGACCTCAAACAGGAATTCCACCGTAGCAAGTTATACAAAATTACATTTGTATGATGATCGCCACAATCCCAAGGTTGTAATGGTCCCAGATGGTTTTTAAATAAACCCTGGTATTCCTTTAATTCAAAATTTTACTTTGTGAGTTTTGCATTGACTCACGTGTCAGGTGTTTTTGCACCTTCTCTTAAAAGAACATAAACTTTCATATCTCTCTCTCTCTCTCTCCCCCTCTCAAATTTTAGGTTATTAAATGATGTAAGGGGAGGCTTCGTGTCTTATTTTCTAGATTGTACCTATTACTAACTACATAGAATTAGAGCCATGAACATATAAAAGCCAAAGTATTCTAACACTACGACATGCCTAAATACGGATTAGTAGATATAACGAGTAAATAATAATAAAGATGCAAGGAGGTCACGGGGAAGCGTTCTCCTTCGTCACTGCATACTAAGTTAGCAGGTGACGGGGGAGAGTGCTGAACCGTGTCAGCCTTGGCATGCTGAGAGTATTCTTTAAATACCTGGGTTAGTATAACAAACAGAAAAAGAAAACGCAAAGTAAAAATCTAAAAGAGCATACTCCAACTCCGGAGGAAAAAATGTCTCGGGAAAGCAAGACCAGGGGTGAAGTAGCCCGAACTCGTCACACCTGACCCCCCCCCCCCCCCCCCCGGCACACTACACACATGCATTGAGGTGCTTTAAGAGAGAGAGATGCATCCACGAGTATGATAATCTCAGAGATCAGAGATGATGTTTTTATTGTCACACACCCAGTTTATCAAACAGTCATTAAATGTCCCAAAAGTGAAACAATGTTACCAAATAGCTCATACGGACAACCAGGAGCACTCCAGATTTCATTACCTTGCCACTGTTCTCTATTAGTTAATAATGAAGAAATCATTACGTCACGATACCCCTGTTCTAAACAGAAACCTCCTAAACCCAAAGCAATTCAGATTTTACCAGCAGTCTGGTCAAATTTCAAAACGTTCGAAATTAAGCCCAGTGAACACAATACTATTTTTCACAATATTATGGAATGTCTAGATAATAATTGGACAACTACCGTACCACATTTAAATTTGTCAACTTCCTCAGCAATATTACAAATTATCGAGAATTTAGAAAACACTCTTCGAGAAGCGAGTAACGATTTATACGCTTACCAAGACGACACCACTTCATCATTCATCGAACAAGGATTAACCTATACAAAATGGTTATGTTTAATATTATTTTTTATTTTTTTGATAGTAGTAGCCTTATATTTTCGCTGTAAAAAGAGAAATAATCGTTGGTTGTCAGTGATTCCTGAAGAATCCATACCCGTTACAGACCTGGAAGGAACCACACTTGAAAACCTTTCAGCGAGCTGTCCAAGTCTCAGTTCACCTAGAGGAATCGAGCATGTGTTCAAAGTAGACAGACAAAACGTTTTTAACAGTTTTTTAACGCCAGGGGAATGTTATTGTAAGTAAGTGCTACTATTAACCTTATTGTTTAAGTCGCGTCAGCGCACGTTCAAGAAAAATTTATGATCAAATGAATGGAAGATTTATGAAGAAATAAAATAGAGGATCTTAATTAAAAAAGTGTAAGTAATATAGGAAGATAAATAAGTAAGTAAAATTAAAAGCATAATTAAAGTCGCGATATAACGCGCACCACTCAGCTAAAGTCCTTACATCAAATCATCAAACGTCAATTGATGAAAATGAAGGCATACCAATAACCGAGAGGTAGACCTACAAATCTTTGGACATTCAATTCTCTCTGTGCACAAATTTATGAGAGACCAAATTAATTTTGATTTTTTAAATAACCATTCTATCACTCTGCATTGGATTGTAATTTGTTCTTCAAGGACTATCAAATGAACGATGTAGAACACCTAGCTTTTGAGTAACCAAAATAAATGACAAAAATAAGTAAGTCAAATTAAAGTAAAATTAGCACCTCAGATTAGTAAGTAAATAAGTCTAATTAAAAAGAATAATTAGCAAAAGAATTTAATAAATTGGAAGTGTAATTAAAGTAAAATTAGCAAATGATATGAGTGAATTAAAGTCCAGGGGAAGACGAAAACAGCTCTGAAATTCACTTCGGTAAAGGAGTGGATGTGTTTGAAATGTTGTAATTGCCTATACTTGAATATGTTCTCTACATGTTCATTGTGTGCTTCAATAAAAGAGTATGAAACAACATTTTGTTTTTTAAGTCTAATAAGTAATAACTTTCGTATCTGAGGAAAAGTAAATCATTAAACTAGCGATCAAAGTCGCCCCTTGGAAAAAATGTTGGAAAACTAGAAAACTACAATGTCGATTTCAGAATGGGGCGAAATTGACATTAATATCACTGTTTACGTCCAATTCCACGCATTTACAATAGGGGATCAAAGTAGTCCAATTTCGAGTATAAGATTGATCGCGAAGTTTCTTTTCTGAGAAAATATATATAGGTATTTCAGTCATTCTGATAATGCACAATAATAATTACATGTACCATGACTGACCTACAATTTTTTATTTTACGAAAGCATTAAAATTCGGAATGTAATGATCAAAATAAAGAATATTTTCTATCAATCTCGCCCCACCTTACAGTACTTACTTGAGTACACGCTAAGTTATTGTCTCCTAGCGCCACCCTTTAGATTTTAGTGTGCTAATGTTAAACCCGATGACTACTCCTGGGTTGTCTTCCAAAAAATTAAATGAGTGGAAATGCCCACCTTTCGATAAAAATCGTAGGAGGAGTACTACTGGGTTTGAAGCAAGCAAAATCTAATGGTAATTTGAAGATGAAGATCACAATTCGGTGCTGGGGGGTTGCTCCCCCACGGACCTAGCAAATCCCTACCGATTTGATCCCATATCACAAATCCTTTTGTGTGTGTGTGTACGTATTGGTCACTCCGTGCAGCCATGAAGTTAGCAGTGGTTCGGCAGGGCTCCACTGATGCTGTCCGTTTCTGTTTTAAAATGCAAAATATGCTTAATATGTCGAATGGAGTTGTATACTGCCGAGATTTTCGAAACCGTTCCATTGAGGAGATCAAAGAAAACCTAAAACGTCAAGGTGTAGTGGACGTAAGACAGGTTAGGACAAGGCGTGATAGGCGTTCATAGATACTGCGAATCATATACTTACTTTTAATGTCTCGAAACTTACACTAATTAATTATTTATTTCTGTTATTAATTTCGCTATTGCGTTAACGAGTGCGGCCGAATGCACGAACATCCATTCGCGACACGAGGCATTCTTTGGCCGCGCGGACTGTACTTTAATTAAGATTTTAATATTACAAATATATACATTATTATTTAAGTAAATTGTAAAGATTCCAATCAATTAAATAATGCATTAATTATTGTTGCATTTGATAGTTGTGGGCTATGCAATGTAAAAATGCAATAATGTTTCGATCTTTGTAATCCCTCACCAGTATCAAAATAGTTTCAATCGGCATCTCTGTATTTCTTTGGAGGACTGTTGCCTACCACAAGTCGCTCATAAAAAATTTCGCATCCTTTTTGCACTTTTTTAAGACCCTCGCTTAGTTTCCATATTTTTGGGTGGCCCACTGCTAATTCTGTTTGCACTCTCCGATGCCTAGCTTCCGCTCCTTACCATTTAGTGTTCTTTGGTGAAGATTGCACATGTCGACTGCAAACTTTCATTTCCTTGTCTGTTCATTCTTCCCAAATAATTATCTTCGGGCCATTCTAAAAGTGGCTGAAGATCTGTAGGTAATTCTTCCGCCAAGACAGCAATAATTGCTTGGTCGAGATCCAGAATTTGAACAAAGGTTAGTGCAGTTATCATTCTGGCCTGTAACGAGAAATTCGGATTGTTATCATACATGTTGCTGAACTGTAATTATCCTATATGCTTCTTCATGTTTTTAGCCAAATGGAAAAAGCATCCGTGGATACGGGACTCCTGGAATCGAATCTATCATACCTTGGAAAGCTGCAGGTTCGCATTCGCAAACAATAGCTGTCGGATTTAAATTAGGGCGAACTTCTTTGATCATCTCAAACAGCTAATTATATATGGCACGCCGCTTATTTGGCGACAGTGCATACAAAACTGGATGGACAGCACCAAATTTCTCGGCTACTATTACATAAATTTGTGAAAACAACGGAGGCGCTAATGTAAATGTTCCATCAGCATACTACTACCCTCACTCTTGCAAAATATCAATACTGCTATCAGCTAATAGGAAATGTTCTTGTAAAACAAATAATACTTTAATAGCAGATAGGTATGGAGGATACTATTATTCCCTTACATTGTTCGTATAGGTATAGGTACCTATGTATCTATTTTCTAGAAATCCTAAATAATTCTTGCTTACCTTATTCTGTTTTCTTCTAACTACTTTTCTAAGCCCCTCATAGTTTGGGAGTATTCCTTGGACAGCTTGTGATAAACCATTGCTATATTCATTTACTACTTGAATGGTATTCCACAGTTTCTTCTGCACGACGTTTTATGGTTGGAATAACTGCGTCTTTCTCAATTTTTGCTGCCGAAGTAACCTGTGTATGGTTTTTGGGAAACTACTTTGTTCTCCATCTTTCCTTATTACGGCACCAACCCGAACTTTAACCCTTTGATAGGCAGTGGGAAGTATAATTCCCACCTATCAAATAATTCCGTAAAAAGAGAAATGGGTTAAAAATTTAAATCGACATCATACTGCCATCTGTGGATGACTATAGCCAATCACAAAAAATACTGTGGGTCTCTACAAGTGTATATAGTGACATTTATTTGAATTAAACGACCTAATTTCAAATAAGTAGACAGAATTTGCAACGATTTTCATTGTTTTTTTCATAATAGTGCCTCTGAGTAGTCATACGGTAAGTAATAAGGATTTTTTTATTATAATTTTTAATTTAGTTGTATTATCGATCAAATTTGATAGCAATTGAGATATTTTTCTTTTCTGTAGCTGATCAGTAGGACTTTGAAGAGGTGGGTGATATTATTCCCAGCGCCCAGTTCAAACGCTAGCTTAAGTGTAACTTTTTCTTTCTAATTTTTTATACGAGAGTTTATTAGACATTATAATAAATACAATAGAGAATAATTTTGTTCATTTCAAGTTATCAGTAATTTCTACTAATTTTTTTTAATTATTTTTCAAATAACACCCTTATGAATACAAATTTTTGATATGTCTGCAGTGTTCTTATTTGTACAAAACTTGTAGTGGCAGCAGTTTTTTTTTTGTAGATGAACAGTAAGTGGAATTTGGATAATCCCCAACACGCAGATGCGGCTTTACAATATTTTTACGGTTTGCCCGACAACGAGTCCGAATCTGATCAGGAGGGAGATGAAGGTGCTGAAGCAGAGTTAGACGAATTAGATGAAAATCAGTCATTTAGTTCAAATAGTTCATCTAATCCACATGATGCCACTGACGTCCTGAAAGACGAAATAAACTTTTCTATGGATAATAGGCAGCCTAAGGAACCAGTTATTGAAGATGTAGTTCCAGTTCCGAAACTTCCATTTCAAGAGGAAACGTGGGGCATGGACACGGAGAAGTTTGATGAAATAAATACTGCTTGTTTTGAAAATTCTGTGCCATCATGCGCCAAGAATTTTGAGAGGGGAAGTAAGGAAATTGACTACTTTAGTACATATTTTGACAGTGCAATAATAGACTTGATTGTTGAGCAAACAAATATGTATGCGTTACAAGACCTATCCCGACGCTCTCGTAAAAATAAGACGGAAGAGATACGCAAGTCCAAAAATTGGGTAAACACGGACTGTGACGAAATAAGAGCATTAATTGGTCTAATGATACTTATGGGTATTCATGTTATGCCTCGTTTGTCCAATTATTGGTCAAGTGATCCAATCTTGAATGTCAGAAGTGTATCTCAAGTTATGTCCTCAAAAAGATATAAAAAACTAATAGAAAATTTGCATTTGAATAATAATGAAACTGCTGTACAGAAGGGGGATGTTGGATATGATAAACTTCATAAAATCAGACCACTTTTCAATCTTCTACAGAAAAACATTTCAAAGCCTTATAATCCTTCACTCTGTCTCTCAGTGGACGAATCAATGATTCCCTTCAAGGGAAGGTCTTGTCTCAAACAGTACATGCCTAAGAAACCGGTTAAATGGGGCTATAAAGCTTGGTGTTTGGGAGATGCCCGGAGTGGCTATATTTATAATTTTGATATTTATTGTGGAAAATCTGAAACACAAAAGGTAACTGAAGCATTACCTGGTGAAAGAGTAGTACTGAATTTGACAAAGCCATTAAAAAATACACATTCTTTGGTTGCCTTTGATAATTTTTTTACAAGTGTCACTTTGATGAAGAACTTATTAGCTAACAGTATTTACTCTTTAGGTACTGTTAGATGTAACAGAAAGTCATTACCTAAATGTATAGCAGAAGGTAAAATTAAGAAAAATAAAAACAATATAAAACTCAGACGTGGTGAATTTACTTTTGCCACGAGTCAAACTATTGCTGCCGTTAGATGGATGGACAAAAATCCCGTAAATTTTTTATCGACATGTTTTTCTCCTAAAGAAACAACATATATCAAAAGAAAGGATAGCACAGGTGCTAAAGTAGATATTTCTTGCCCTATTGTTGTACATCATTACAACCGAATTATGGGGGGTGTCGACAAATTCGACCAACTGCGTGAATGTTATGAGATTGGCCGCAGAAGTTCAAAATGGTGGCTCAGACTATTTTACTTCTTCTTAGATATGGCAATTATCGATGCCCATATCCTAATGAATTTAGATAAAAACACACAACACAACTCAACTGACATTCAGAATAAATTTAGCACGTCAACTAATAAAAGGGTATACTTTTCGCAAAGGGCGTAATAGGCCAGTGCTATTTTTAGCAAATAAGCGAGAAGTTCCGGCAGAAGTGAGGTTGGTTGGTGTCGGTAGCCACTTACCAATAAAACACGACACTTACAGGCGTTGTCGACTTTGCAGTAATAGCAAAAAAGAAAAGCGAACAAAGTTTACCTGCACGGGATGTAATGTTCTTCTCTGCATGGATCCTTGTTTTAAAAAATTTCATGGGAAGTGAGTCCTTGAGATGCCTTTTCAGTTTTTGATTAGGATTGCTCACACATTTAGTCAAATATAAATTTGTGGGACCATGTGCAGATATTTTTTTAGTATTATTTGTTTGTTTTTCTATCATTGATGTAATTTTACTTTCATTTGGTTTTTTGTGTGTATATTTGATAAAATATCTACATAATAAACAATATTGTTTCAAAAATTGCAATTTTTTGTATATCTACTCATTTCCATGTATGGGCGCTGGGAACTATATATCCCATGTGAAATTACAAAAAACTGAGTCGAGAAAAAAATTTCAAAATGTCATATATTATATTATTTGTGTACATTCAATAGAAAGATTATTGATTGGATACAACAAAAAATTCCCTAATTCGCTCGCGCCCATCAAAGGGTTAAAGTATTTCACTTTTAAAATAAAATAAAGAACTGATTGTTATTTAATAATTTCAAGACCATTTATACAGGGTTCCCCATAATAGACTACCCATTTTAATATTTGAATTAAAATTTTGTCAGTTAACAAAACAAACTTTTTATTATACTAAATTACGGCTAACTCTTTGGGATTTATGATAACATAAAATATTTGGCTAATTTAATTCTAACTTTTAAAAATCACGTCTTCTAAATGACCTCCACCAACTTCAACACATTTTTCAATATTAGATAAACAGTGGTTCATTACACGGTGTTGGGTTACCCAATAAATTACAACTGACTTTACTTTCACTTGGTTTTATTTTGTTTTTCTTTGAGTGGACTGTATAATGTATTAACCCCACAGATCCGGGCAGCGTCCCTTTTATAGTCGCCCCCACCCTTTTCAGTTAAAGAGACGCAACACACGGCGTAGCAAACCTTCGTCTATTCCTTCAACTTCTTCACGAATTTTGACTTTGAGTTCCTCGATTGTACCTGGACGACTCGCAAACACTTTGGCTTTTAAATATCCCCACAGGAAAAAATCGGGTGCCGTTAAGTCGGGGGACCTCGAACGCCAAGGCAAATCTCCGAATCGAGAAATGAGTCGGCCATTACACATTTCTCGCAGAACCCTCATTGAGTTTCTGGCGGTATGAGCTGTTGCCCCATCTTGTTGGAATAGTAAGGCATTGTTTAGTAATCCTCGTCTATTTAATTCTGGAATGAGGAATGTCTCTAGCATGTTTACGTAGCGTTAGGATGTTACTGTTACAGCGCGGTTATTTTCATCCTCAAAAAAATATGGACCAATGATACCAAAAGATCCCACTCCACACCACACAACAACTTTTGGATTATGGAGGTTCTGTGTAAAGATTTCACAAGGATTTTCATTTCACCAGTATCTAAAATTCTGTTTATTAACCATGCCGTTCAAATAAAAATTTGCTTCGTCGCTCATTAAGAGACTGTGAATTGCTCCTTGATGAAAATTCAAAAATTCTTGACAAAATGCTAACCTTGCTTCTTTGTCTTGATTGCTAAGGTGCTGTGCCATTTGGTATTTATAGGGATGAAATTTTAAATCCGTTTGAAGAATTCGATCTAAGCTTCCCTTTGATATTCCTAGGATAAGGGTTTGTCGATTAGCAGACCTTTTAGGACTTCTCGTAAACGCAATTCTAACTCGTTCAATATTTTCTGGTGTACGAACTGTTCTTCGACGTCCAGGCTTCTTCAAATTTTGTACAGAACCATTTTCACGCCAATGACGAACCCATAACTTAGTTTTACGATTTGGCGCGTGACCCCTATTGTTATTAAACTGACGCCGGAATGCACGCCTAACTTCTTCTATCGAATTGCTTCTTATGTAAGTTTCTACACAAAACACACGTTGTTGGACTGAGTAATCCATGAAAGTTCAAATGGATATTGCAATAATGTCTCAAAGCAAAAAAAATAAATAATTATTGATGAAAACTAACAATCTTCTCGTAGAAAAATGACGTTCCACGAAATTATTAACCTAAAACTTATTTGTGACAGGCGTCTGCTTGATTAATAATTAACTTAAATCCCAAAGACTACAGAAGATAATCCCACAGAGAAAAACTTATTTAGTTATCTCGTAGGGAATTTATTAATAAAATAAAATGGGCAGTCTATTATGGGGAACCCTGTACCTTCCTTCTGGAATGATTTTTTGTGTCTATACAATAGAAAATTTTACATTAAAAATACAATAGCAAAGAGAAAATTAAAAATTACTATTGACATAGGTATCTCCTATTAATTATTCGCATGACAAGCCGCGTTGTGGAAAACCCACCCATGAGGTATTATATTTCGTATGAAAGCCCTATTGTATGTCCAAACTTTCAAGGGCCGCATAAAGCCACTACAAAAACATGTGCGATCTTTAAGCAAGAAATGAAAATACAAGAAGTTAGGGTAGTACATAAACTGTCTTACTTCGATGCAAAGAAGAAAGTGGCACAATGGTAAGGCCAAGTCTATGCTTTGCGGAAGGCGCGACTGCATCAGCATTCAAGCTGTTCAATAGGGTGGGCCGAAAAACTTCTTTTTTTTTTTAATTTTAAAATATCCTTATCCCGATAAAAATGTCTATTAACAGTTTTTAGGTTATAATGCGTCTTCTGCCCCCTACCGTACCTCAAAATTTCCAAAAAAAAATGAAAATCAAATTTTGCAATTTCGATTTGGAATGGTGTATAAAAGTTGCCTTTTGTTATTCCAACCAAAATGTTTATTAACAATTTTTTGATTTTATTGCATTTTCTGCCCCCTACCAATCCTTCAAAGTAGGATAACATTGTGATTTTCTAGTTTATTAAAATTTATTATTCTTTAAGTGCGTATTGAGTTCAGTCTTTTACTTTTATATGTTCGCTTTAAACGGCACATTATGAAAAGTTAAATTTCATGTTCTATATGTTACTAAAGACTAGTCTGAATGCGGTCCTGTCCATATGTCACCTGATCACCGGCGGCAGTTAGGCGTCAGACTCGGGCGAATCTTTGCTTAGTTCTTAGTTGTTGTTAGACAAGTGTGGTAGTGGTAGCGTCGTATATTTAATTATTTATGCTGACGTCCATGTGATTTTTTAGTAGTTTACGGAAAAGTAACAACAAACAATCGAGTGATGAGTTATTCAAAGACCTGTTACACAAGACGAGACACTGAGTGCCCTTTAGTAGGATCACCGTCAGATTTTAAGAACAATGTTCTTCCGACACAAGAAGATGTTTTGAAGTGCTTCTTGTGGATAAGGTACAGTCTTAAACCACCAGACTCTCGAAAAGAACCAACAGTTGCAGAAATTTCGAACATACTTGTTGATAAGATTCTAAATTTATGGCAGAAGGCGTCCATTCCCACAGTGACACATAAACGTGTTTTGCAACTCGTTAAACTGCAACATGATAGATACTCAAAGCTTTTGTGGTATCCAAAGGTTAAAAGAAATGAAAACTATGTTTTAAAAGTGGAAACTTATAAAGCAGAAAATAAAAAACTGTTCGACATAAGTGTATGCAAATGCGAAAACATTGAGGAATGTTCCTGTATCAAAGAAAAAAAGGTATGTTGCAGCTTGATTTCTACCCAAATAGGAAAAAAACGTTAATTTTTTTAGTGATATGATTCACCTTACTTGTGACAAGACTATTTAATATTTATCTTACAGGTACCTTTGAAAGAACGTCCATTTCTTCTAGATCAGAGGGGTGGCAGAAAAATGGTCATAGGCAGGTGTTGATGTAAAGGAAACAGCAAAGTTAATAAATAAAGCGAGAAGAATAGAAAAAAACAAACAACAAAGGCAAAAATTACACAACAGCTTTTGTCCTGAAGAGGACAGAAAATTGATAAAAGCATCTTCGAACACATCAACTAATATATCAGTTTCTTCTAGCCTTAACTTTGATACACCCTGTGAGATACCATCATCATCAACTTCGAAAGATCCTCTAAATAAATTACAAAATTCCAGAAACACAATTAAATTTCCTACACTCGCTAAAGTCTGTGACAGATATGGATTATCTGATAGGTCTGCAGCAGCAGTCGCTACAGCTGTTTTACAAGATGTTGGAATAGTAACAAAGGAAAGTACAGAGCAAATAATCGATAAAAATAAGGTAAGAAGAGCTAGAGAATATTCAAGAAATAGAATTACGGATTCGATTAAGTATCAACCTATCACAGCACTTTACTTTGACGGCCGAAAGGATAAAACGTTAACTACTGAAGAGATAGATGGCAGGTCTCATAGAAGAACAATAGTTGAAGAACATATCTCTTTGGTGCAAGAACCAGGTTCCGTTTTTCTAGGTCATACAATACCCTCTTCAGGATCGGCCAAAAACCTATTTCAAAGTATTTTTGACTTTTTCCAAGAAAATGACTATAATTTGTCAGGTTTACTTGCAGTGGGTTGCGATGGCACAGTAGTCAACACAGGGTCAAAAAACGGAGTTATAACTTTACTAGAATCCAAAGTAGGACGTCCTTTACAGCGGTTCATTTGCCAACTTCATGCCAACGAACTACCCTTAAGACATCTCTTCCAGCATCTTGATGGCCAAACAACCGGTCCTCGTGCGTTTGCAGGTTCACTGGGTAAGCTTATAGTTGGATGTGAAAATTTGCCAGTGATTCAGTATAAAGTTATTGACTGTAAATTACCCAACGTGCAGTGTAGTGACTTAAGTACTGATCAAGGATACCTTCACAAAATTTGCCTTGCCATATCTTCTGGCCAATGTCCTGCAGATTTGGCGAACCAGAATCCAGGAAAATTGAGCCATTCACGATGGCTTACGTTGACAAATCGCCTATTGCGTCTGTATATTTCCACTGAGGAACCAAGTTCAAATTTAAAAGAATTAACAACTTTCATTGTGAAAGTTTATGCTCCGATGTGGTTCTTAATTAAATTGAACACATCTTGTACAAATGGGGCAAAACATGTTTGGCAAACCATTAAGCTGAGTAGATATTTAAGAGGCGATTTAAGAGCAATAATTGAGCCAGTTATTCAGCGCAATGCATTTTTTGCTCACCCGGAAAACATGTTAATCTGTATGTTAAGTGACTCTCGTCCCCACATCAGAGAACTTGCCATTCGACGTATTTTAAATGCTAAGAAAAGGGAAAATTCAGAAATAATTCGTCCTTTTATAATACCGAGACTCAATTTTGAGGCAGATGACTATACCAATTTAATAGACTGGCAAAACAATGACATCACTCCTCCGCCGCTACTTCAGCATTTCGAACTAGATGAATTACGAAGTATAATAAAAGAAACCCCCAATAAAGTGATTGAGATTACATCTTACCCTTGCCACACTCAAGCAGTGGAAAGATGTGTAAAATTAGTAACAGAGGCTTCGTTATCAATTATTGTTGGTTTTAAAAAACGTGATGGATTTATCAAAGCAAGATTAGATTCTCGTAAATTAATGCCACAATTTGAGAGTAAAAAGGACTTTTTACAATAAACTTAACGGTTTTTGAAAATATATTTCATGGGAGTGTTTTTTGTTTGTTTATGTTAGAGTGAAATGTAAAATAATAAAATAATTTGCTAACAAACATGGTTCAATCGAAAATTTGTATTTTTGTTTTTTTTTAAGTTTAAAAATTCAGGTATGGGGCTGAAGACGAAATGATGTAAAAAAATTATAAATGCATGTTTTTGTTGGAATAACAAAATAAAGAGACATTGATTTGAACGCTACTTCAAATCAAAATTCCCAATATTTTTTTGCAAACTTTGAGCGCCGGTAGGGGGCAGAAGATGCATGACAATAAAAAAAGTTTTAATAAACATTTTTTTTGGAGTAACAAAAGGTAACTTCTAAGAACTATTCCAAATCAAAATTCGAAATTCTGATTTTCAAAATTTTTTCAAAATTTTGAGTTCCGGTAGGGGGCAGAAGATGCATGCTAATCAAAAAACTGTTAATAAACATTTTGCTTGGAATAACAAAAGGCACCTTTTGTGCACTGTTCCAAAACGAAATTTCACAAATGAAATTTTCGACCCACCCTACTGTTCAACCTGTCTGTCCTGAACGTAGCAGTACAGAAGTAGAAGAGTTGGAAATTGGGCTGTTACCTAGATGGGCGGATACGCTGAAGGCTTTGTTTGCCGTGGAAAGGGATAACACAGAGGTGGCGAAACTTAAGATCGGTCCAGAGGCTACATTTTGCACAACCTTTTGTTTGGGCAAGTCTTAAGACGGAATGAAAACGTTGCAAATTAGTGCGTCTACATGGTGCAGAGATATCTGTATATGTTTCGTTGTTAAGAAAAATAAAAGATTGGAACGTCTCAGAAGTACCCGGCGTTCAAAGTGGTCGCGGAAGTGGCTTCTAAAAGGGTAGCACTTTTCCCATATTACATTACTGCGTGAATTATGTGATGAACCTAATGATTGGCGGAACTCTTGAGAATGGACATAGATACGCATACTTATTTATTGGAATTAGTGACACCGCATATCATAAAAGAAAATACTTGCATGAGAACAGCGATATCACCACATGAAAGGCTAACAGCAACTTTAAGATTTTTGGCAACTGGCAGAAGTTACAAAGACCATTATATCGAAACAATCGTTAAGTGAAATTATTCCCGAAACATGTAAAGCTATCTTCAAGGTGTTGAAGAATGAATACTTTATATTTATATGAACCTTAAAAGTAACATCAGTGTTTCATAAAACTTAAGCTAAGCAGAATGAAACTGTTGAAATGTTGTCAAGTAGTTTGCAGCGGAAGAGCGGACACGGACTTGATGGGCGTGTGTCTGTTGTTCTTCTTCACCTTGCTGTGGGATGATGCGTGAAACTGCCGGAATTTGCCCAATTGTTTCATACTCCTGAGTGTATGTAAGTTGTTCTAGGACGTCGTCATGTGGCAGAGGCTGCGACTGCTGCGAGAAGGAGTGGTATTGTGCAACGTGTGAAGAAAGCGTATGTGGCATTCTCAATTGTTGGGCCATATTCTGTTGACGCCAATTCCGTCCATTCACTAAACCAGAATTATCTTGTCGTTGGCTAGTCATATCAACAATTTGAAAATGCCTGGTAAGCGTACCCAACTCCGCTTCGAATAAGACGTCGGAAATTAGTTTCTGAGCGATTGCCTTTTGTGAACTAAGGACTCCGAGTTTATTAGCCACATGTTATCCAAACACCGGAAAAGCACCCTCTGCCTGTAGCGACTCCAGGTTCTTTCCCTAGAACTTCTTAAACGGTATGGACAAGAAACATTAACAAGGGAGCGAATTTTCAATTACCGCCTATCTAGGGCGAGGCGTGTTGTTAACCCTTAACTACTACCCACCCCAAAGTGCAACATAAGTACTACCCACGGGTCATTATGACCCATGTTTTTTTTTGAGACAAATATAATCAAAATTGAGGAAAAAACTAACTTTTATTTGAAATTTGACGGCCTAAACACATTTTGGACAGAGTTTTTTGAAACATTGCTGACAAACAGGAGAATTACAACTGTGACAATATGTGTTACATTTTCTGTCACATTTTGGGGGGCAAAAAGTGTTTTTCTTTTTGATGTCGGTACGCGTTGTGGAGGTGGAAGTACTGCTGAAACCTCCCTAACAATACCAAGTATATCAGCAGTCAGGTCTGGTACTCTACGTGGTATATTGGTGTTCAATACTCTCTTCTTCATATGTGGTTCACATAGCTGTCGACCGAGTTGTTTTAAAAAGGCTAATCTAGAAATTTCAAATCCATACACAGCAAATTGATTTAGAACTCTAGAGTTAACACCTGAGACATCTAACAGCATATGGAAGATTGCCATTCGCCAGCGCCTTGTCTTCCTGGAAGTTGAATAATTTGCGCACTTCTGATCAAGAGAGTCAATACCTGCCTTTGTGTTTTTTCGTTACATCATCCACAATATTATCATTGTGCATTGTGGAAATTAATATTACCGATTTGTTTACTTTCGGTATATAAGAAACTATAGTTTGTGTTGATGTAAATCCAAACAACGATGAATTGACATCCCGCTTTTTAGATGGTATAAAATTTGGTGGTATACACATTTTATTTTTCTTCAGTGTTCCTACGTATGTAATTTTTTGTTTTAACAGTTCATTTGCTAACTCTAAGGAAGTGTAACAATTGTTTCCTGTTACATTTCTATTTGATCCAGCGACAGGTTTTACAAGACGGAGGACAGTGTCCGTAGGAACAGAAAATTTTGGTCGATCGTTGCGTTTTCCACAATATATTTCAGAATTTACCAAGTAGTAAGTTTTGCTGTCGGTCAAGGCCTGAACTTTTATACCGTACTTAGCGGGCTTGCTTGGAATGTACATCTGAAAATCGCATCGTCCCCTAAATGGAAGTAGCATCTCATCAACAGTCAGAAACTCTCCACAGGAGAATAACAGTTTTTTGCATTTTCAACAAATTCATTATAAATTTCTGAAATAGCAGCTAGTTTACTTTCTTTTACCCTTTCTTTTCGTGTATTTACGTCGTCAAATCTAAGGCAGCAACGTAGGAAAGAAAATCGTGCTAATGGCATAGTACATCTGTAGCCCATAAAGATCGAAGATCCTCGTGGCCAGACTTGAAACATCCCATCAAATATAATAAACCGATGAGCGCCAGTATTTCGTCTTTGTCTGTTTTTTGAATAAAACAAGGAGAGAAAACATGTCTGCTATTTCGTTTTTTTTTAATGTTGAATAGTTTGGTTGCATATCTCGAATTTTTACATTAGTATGAGTAAGAATTTTGTCAATGATTGAATCCGTAATTATTAATTTCCAAGCTTCAAGAAGAGAATTTGGAGGTTTTCTTACAGCTGGGCCTCTCAAACCAGGGAGAATTCTAATGACGTTTTTTGATTTAGTTTTGCCTCTTGTAGGAACAGATTGTGACCATTTCGTTTTCCATACCAAAATAAACTTTTTTAGGCGGCTATTACATAAATAGTTGTTTTACTTACGTATCTTTTGAAAGCCGTAAAGTATAACTTTTTTTTAACATCTGTCACAAACAACTTTACGGCCGCATTTACTTTACAACCGCTTTTTGTTGTCCAGGTGATGGAGCAAAGCACTCTGTAAGTGACATGAATAATCAATTGTATTTGTCAGGTAACTGTCACAGTCAAAATTGTGAAATTGATTTTTAAATTAAAGTATATCTTTATATCATAGCAATGAGTGGAGGTCGTTCACTTCGATCTTCATCATGCTCATTCGTACCGCCATTAAAGTTCTCACCCATTTCCGTACCATCCCATCACTCATAAGTCATAACGTTTTCTCCGTAGACTTCATTAATCTGAGGATGAATTTCAGCCGTTTTCACGCCTTTAGCACTAAGAAAACGAATCACAGGGCGTATTTCACAGTCGGCGGTATTCTCAATCGGAGGAGACATTTCAAATACTCACAAGCAAACGTAAACACGGTCGAATAATTCCGTAATGGCGCTGTGGTTTGGTAAAAGATAACGCTACACAGAGCACATGCGCCGAATTCCCACCGCAGCGCTACAGCGGCGGAATTCCAAACGGTACTTACTTTACAAACATGCCTCGTATTTTCAACAAACTGGCCAGAAGGGCCAACAATATTTTACGTTAACAATTTAAATTTAAGTTTACAAGACATGACTGGCGAACGTGTGAACGAAACCGCCATTATTGAAACTTAAATTTAAATTGTTAACGTAAAATATCGTTGGCCCTTCTGGCCAGTTTGTTGAAAATAATGTGTTATTTAATAACAGTTAATATAGATGCTAGTGTGATAATCTACATTGTTACTGTCGCACATTTTTGCTCCACACTAAAATGAATTTTACACATCAAGAATTAATCAATGTGGTTTACTGTATGGTGAAGCCGATCGAAATGTTTTGTTAGCCAGTAGAATATACCATCAAAAATCTCCTGATGCGAGAGTACCACGAGTCATTTCTTTTCAAAATCTTAGAAACCGATTTGAAGAATCTGACAGCATTAAACATGGAAAGGAGATATTGGGAGGATTGATGAAGAAACTCAAGTGCATGTTTTACTCGTGTTGCAAGAAATCTAAATTAACTGTCATATTACTTGCGATATTCGCTGACAGCAGCCTACTTACCCCAGTCAAATTAGCCTTCAACCTCGGAATCGAAGCGAATAAGCTAAAAATTTGTAGAAACCTTCATTTTGATGTACTCATGACTGACAAAAAAGTCTCATATCATATCGTGTCTGCGTCACAAGTTATTCAAGGTCAAAGGTCGCGTAAATTGGTTTTTTGCAATTATTTCGTTTTCTATGCGAAATACCGCATTTGAGGTTATTATGAATTTTGTAGGTCATACAATTATCTACAATTTTCATCTCAATCATTTTTTTATAACTTCAACCATTCTCGAGATATAGCGCGGAGAGTGGGGAGCGCGCATTCGTATGTAGTCTATAGTAAACGGTGTCGACAAGTAAATTGTAGATTACACAAATTTATTAATAAATTGAAAATAAAATTTGTGATATTATTTTTACTATTATTTATAAATGTGACAAGTTAATTTATTTATAACAAATTATTAAATATGTTATTTATAATAAGTAAGAAATTTTTGTAATAATATTCATTATTTTATAGTTTATGCTTTTCAAAGAGTTTGTATAGTTTCATCTAAACGTTAATATTCGGATTAAATTATTATTGTCATTATAATGATTAAAAATTTTGTATAATCATCTATCCTAGCAACGCCTTATACCTACGTATGTAAGTTTAACATATACGGATGCGCGCTCCCCACTCTCCACGCTATATCTCGAGAATGGTTGGAGTTATAAAAAAATGATTGTAATGAAAATTGTAGATAAGTGTATGATCTACAAAATTCATAATAACCTCGAACGCGGTATTTCGCATAGAAAACGAAATAATTGCAAAAAACCGATTTACCCGACCTTTGACCTCGAATAACTTATGACGCAGACACGATATGATATGAGACTTTTTTGTCAGCCATTAGAACATCAAAATAAAGGTTTATGCAAATTTTCAGCTTATTCGCTTCCATTCCGAGGTTTGCCCCTTTTTCTGGCTTATTTGACTGGGGTAACTTGCAAAAATCAACAACAACTTCATAATTACAATAGTTTATCCGGAAAATCTCAGTAACTATTCAGAAATAATCCAATAAATCGTATGATGGTACGGCAAATGATTTTAATAATTTTAATTTGTTTGATTTATTTAATGCTTCATATTCTCCCTTCAAGGATCTAAAGGTCCACTCTTTAATAAATTAAATATACTGTTACATTATAAGTAGGAATAAATGCATAAAGGGTATTAATATAATAATTATTAATTTCATTTCGTTTGCTGTGTTACAGTGTTTTACACACATTGTGCTTGTTATTGTTAACTAATTCTTGATGGGGTTATGTATATTGTTGTTTTTCTTTGTAGTACCTAGTTACTTTATTTGATTTGATATTTGATTTTATATTAAGTTATATGTGAATTGTAATAGGGGTTTCCCGTTAATAAACTATTACTTACTTACTAAATTAACCATACAAATTCCATATCAGTGGAAAGCTTATAAAAAACTTAATCGACTCGTGAACAGAAATACAGGGTGTTCCATTTATAAAAAAAGAGTTATTCGACTTTTGCGTTTCAGCACACCCTGTATAGTGTGTGCATACATATACCATTTATTAAAATTCCAAGTTATTCTAAAATTTTCTGTGGGAAGTTTGTCGAAAAACATCCATGGCCTACTGGGCAGTGATCCATCAAATATGAGCCTTTTTTCGAACAAAACGATGAATAATGCCGAAACGAAGAGAGCTAGACCCACAGTGACCTATACAAAGTGCCATTATTTTTTTCATGTAAAAACTAATAATGTAAAAATATACAGGGTGACCCATTTAAAAAAACATAACTTTGGTGTACCACGCTGTACAGGAACATTCGTTATATAATCAAAATATTTTTATAATGTGCAGTATAAGTGTGCTTACTTGGTGGTGAAACCGCATTTCGATATCTTGAATAACAAAAAAGTTATGGACCAATCACACAGCCCTGGGTCACCCTGTATATAACATATTATTAATATTAAATTATCAGTCAGTTACTTACATTGGACCTACAACCAGAAGTCGATCTTCTAAAAATAGTTGATTTTAATTTGTAATTATAGTTACCTTATTTCATATTTCCATTTATACGTTGTCATTTTTATTTTATTGTTTATACTTGAAAAAGGAGAAAAAGTGTTCTTCGAAACGTTGTACGTTGAAAATAAAAAAAAACACGAATAAACCAAATATGAATATTGTTACAAATAAAATACTTCGTGGAAGCTTGAATGAAAATATATATTATTATTATATAGCAATTAGTTTGTGTTATTGTAATTGTTGTATGTAAGGTGGTGGTGCATAAAATAAATTTATTATTATTATTATAGGTCTGTTCCTTGGCAAGATAAATTTATAACTTTAAACAATTAATGGTTTATTTAAACTATTTAAATAAATTAATAAAGTGATTACATAAAGGAATTTTTTTATCTGTGCTGGTGCTTCATCAACTGCAGATTCTTCATTTTCAGCCATTCTGTGACAAACTCCCGAGAACATTGTCGAAGGTCAGCCATTGTCGCTCAAAGTAACAAACACATACAAAGGAACTGCGGAACAAAATTAATCGGAAAACGGAGCTACCGTCTACGAGCCCAGAATCATATCATTTGGGCCAGTCATTGTTTTATTATTAAATTTAGTGTTCTGTGCATATCTCTAGCTTTCTAATATTAGTTTTAGTAAAACATGTTTACATGAATGTTTCAATCTACAATAATAATAGTTGCATTCAATAGAATTTTCTTTTCGTGTTCATCAAAGTCTTCTAAAATACAATAAAAAAGAAAACAATGACTGGGCCAAATGATATGATCTTGGGCTCGGACATGACCGACTTGTCCACACAGTTCAAGGATATCTATGCTCTCTAGTTCAGTTATCGCTGCAACTGTACCGTCTTCGCGCCGGTTTCAAAACTGCGATCTTTTCCTATCTACACGCAACGTTTTATCTGCAACGTGTTGAACTGTGCAGACAAACGGTTGTGCAAAACGTAGCGTCTGGACCGGCCGTTACTGTTCTGTATCAATACTAATAATAATATGGTACTGCGCAAGTTAGGTGGGATGAAGAAAATGTATTACCATTGTTTTTAAAAACAATGGTATTACCAACCACGTGAGTCTCTGACTGGGGATCACACGAATGTGTGCTTACATGTAGTAATACTTAATAAAACCGAATGTAAAGCAGTTATACTTTCTTATTTAAGTAATTAAGTATGGTATATCACAAGTGGCAACGAGGATGTTGATTTCGGAAACCCATCTGTAGCTGTGATGGTGTCTACAAGGAAATAGGAATCGACATAATTAGTGTAAAATGACTTCTGGAAGTAATGTCGGACATCTTAGGGAATTTGACCCCGCAAATTCGAACTGGTCAATTTTCAAAAGATAATTTCTTATGTAAGTATGTAAGTTTGTATGCTTAGTGTTAATTGATAGCTTTTAGGGGCCTGATGATGACGACTTTTGGTCGTCGAAACTTGTAGCCTTTTTGTTTTCAAGAGTAATTTTTTATGTAAACGATTAAAGTCTATGGGGAAAGGTTGTGTGTAATAACTTATTTCACGGAAAAAATTCAAAAGACGAATTGAAAATTATTTTGTCGCTGCGGAACCAGAAAAAACTAAATATGAAGATTTAATCAAATTATTATCTGATCATTTCAAGTCAAGTTTGTGTATTTTAGAGATAAGAAATAAACAAAACCCATCCAGAGGACTACAAAAATTACTTCAGGATGGGTGGAACTATATTTAATAGCCGTTTAAGATCAATTAGGCACAAAATATAGTATGTAAATAATAATAATAAGAACCGAAGTACAATAATAGTAAAAAGTTAAACATTTACACAATAAACATAATACTATTTCAAAACACATAATTATGATGTTTTTTACAGCAACTTCAAATTTATTTTGTATAGGTAGTAGGACTAATCGTTACTTGATTTCGATCCGCGGTTAGTTAACTAGGCTTGGAGTATCGATAAGAACCGAAGTACATTTATTGTCCGACAAACTATAGATTCCAATTATAGTACAAAATAAATTGATGAAACTAAGCAGTGTACAGAATACTTATATCAATAATTAAACCAATTAACCATACATAAAATGAAAATGAAAAAGAGAAGAATAATTTAAGATAAATTATAATAAATTAAAATAAATGTGAATTACTATAATTTAATATTTGACGTAAGCTGCAGTTTAGATCAAAATAGATAGAATAGATGGGCGTTGTAAATTCTACAAGAGTTTATAATCGGAGATTTATACAACACATTTGTACGTGGTTTAGGGTAATGAAAGCACACGTGGCTACGTATATAATATTTAGGGACAGAGAAACTAACAGAGGACAGTAGGTTAGGAGTGTCAAGTTTGTTGTTCAACAAATTATAAAGAAACACCATACACGTTATATGCCTCCTGTGTTCTAAGGAACAAAGATGAAATCTGGCCAATAACGAATTGTATGTAAAACAGAAATCAAAATACCATTATGCGCGACACCATTCCACACGAGGGTACATTAGCTGCTACTTTAAGGTGTTTGCCAAGCCAACTGGAAACTTATTTGAAGATTTAAAATATCCCAAAAGGATATTACCAAAAACACTTAGGGGTTATTATTCCAGAAACTTGTAAGGTGATATATGAAGAGTTAAAAGGAAATTATCTTTGGTTAAGTAATACTAATAAGTATATGGTTTAATAATCAGAAAAAATGTAATTAAAAAAAGCCATTTTTGATAAACAAAAAAATTGCTCTTTGAAAACACAACACTTGGTGAAAATATTTACAGAAAAGATTTAATAAACTCAGCATTTTTAATGCATAATTCATAAGCAAGTGCGATACGTGATGTACTTTTTCGTCGACTTTTTTTTAACGTTAAATTATTATTGATTGTTCACTTTTTGAATTGATTTCAAATTTTGTCAACAGCACAAAACGAGCGGAGCAGAAGGGAAGAGGGCTCACAAAAACTTCTGTTGACATCAACTTTCATGAAAGCGCAACCATTACAGTTCAACAAGAGCATTGGCACCACCAGCTATCAATATAATATACTTCATGAAGCCAGGCCGTGGGAATGTGGAGACCAAATTGTTTGCGGTGGGACAACTTCAACAGCTTCCAATCGCCAAAACGATTCTACTTCTCCATAGCTTCTACGGATGCGACACCACCTCGGCGATACATGGAATAAGTAAAGTGGGAATCGCTAAGCTCTTCGCAGAAAATCCTGATCTCACTCAAGACATTTCAGCAATATTCAACGATCCCTCAGGATCACCTGAGGATATCGAACATGCTGGCGAAAAGCTTTTCTTGGCTGTATATAAAGTGCCTGCACATCAAGACAATCTGAACGAACATCGGTACTCGGTATTTTTGAAAGCTTCAACGAAGCCGAAATCAGACATTTTTTTAATTTTTCTATTCCCCCCCCCCCCCTTCATATCCCCTTAAAAATTGATTCTACCGAAAAAGTGTGTAGAACCTTTATTGTGGAGAATTTTATGTAGATTAATTTAGTATATAACCATTTTTGCGCTAGAGGTAGTAGTTTTCGAGATAATAACGAAAAACTTAAAAAGGGGGCCTTTAGAGACCCCCTCCCCCACTTTTAGCTTCACCCCCACCCCTCAGTACTTTTATTATTCTGTTAAGGACACCCTCCCATACAACTGTGCCAAAATTGGTTTCTACATGAATTATTTCCGCTATTTTTCCTTCGTTGCCTGGACTAACCACATTATAGCAACATTCAATTGTAACATTGAAATATCTACCTCAAAACAATATTTTTTAATGTTATTGTTACGTATCATGTTTAGTGGGCGAATTACGCTTAGTAAGTGAAAGTAGTGTGGGTCCTAGGAAGAGAACCTGGAACACTATAAGGTTTGGAAAGACGATAAATCTACTTTATTTTTAAATCCAATACATTTTTAAATACTTTACTAACGATACTTGAAATTCGGGTTGTGCATAATAACATTAAACAAGATAACAATATGGTACAATCTAGCAGTATCATTCTAATACAAATTTGTAAAATTTTGTTGATTTATAATGCATAATAAACTTAGTGCCAACATTTCAAGCGGTGTATTCAATATCCATTATTTCAACCTTTTTCTTCTACGGCGACTGCAATATGTTTTTTGATTTGATTTATAAACTTGCACATTGTGTACAATAATTAAAACTAAAAATGAAATACCTAAACGAAATGCCCAAAAAACAAAAACCCATTCAATGTAAAGTAGGGCTCTTTACGGAAGTCAAAAGTCTATTCAAAAGTTTAGCAATTCCATGTGCTTACCAAAGACAGGACTGACAATTGCAAATGTTTTTCTTTAAATTGTTTACTTTGACATGAACAAGTTTCGCTTTACGCGGATATTGCCTTGCAAACCTCTCATCTAAGTCTTGTTTTGCTGAAGGTATAGATGCAGTGTAATAGTTATTTACATATGAGTATGGTAAATCAAGGTTTACGTTAACGAGTGAGATGTTTTTTAAATCCAATACATTTTTAAATACTTTACTAACGATATCGTGATGAGGTCCGGAAATCTCTAAGCGGATGAAACGAATAGGTTAAAAATACACACAACCTTCCCCTTTTTGTAAAAGTCTTTTATAAAAAGGGGAAGGTTGTGTGTATTTTTAACCTATTATTAACGATACTTAAAATTCGGGTTGTGCATAATAACATTAAACAAGACAACAATATGGTACAATGTAGTAGTATCAGACAGAGTTGTAATACAAATTTGTAAAATTTTGATTTATAATGCATAATAAACTTAGTGCCAACATTTCAAGCGGTGTATTCAATATCCATTATTTCAACCTTTTTCTTCTACGGCGACTGCAATATGTTTTTTGATTTGATTTAGAAACTTGCACATTGTGTACAATAATTAAAACTAAAAATGAAATACCTAAACGAAATGCCCAAAAAACAAAAACCCATTCAATGTAAAGTAGGGCTCTTTACGGAAGTCAAAAGTCTATTCAAAAGTTTAGCAATTCCATGTGCTTACCAAAGACAGGACTGACAATTGCAAATGTTTTTCTTTAAATTGTTTACTTTAACATGAACAAGTTTCGCTTTATGCGGATATTGCCTTGCAAACCTCTCATCTAAGTCTTGTTTTGCTGAACGTATAGAGTGATGATCGATATTCAAAAAGCATCGATGTCATAATTGAAAGCTCAACATCGATGTTCGATATTTATCGAAAACCGAACATCGATGTTGGGATCCATCGATAATTTTTACATTAATAATTGACCAAGAAATAAAACACAATGTATAAGCTATAAGTTCGAAATTTATTAAGCAACAGATCAAATTATTACATATCAGTAGTGGAGTAAGGCCGATCCTAACTCAAAAAGTCCCTAGATTTAGTGACTTTTCTAGTGACTTTTTGAGTTAGGATCGGCCTTACATTTTCACGATGTTTTTTAGTAATGTATAAAATGTAGGTTACTTGAAGGTCACTCTGAGTTAGAATCGGCCTTACATTCTATCGATGTGCGCTCACGTAGACGATACGAATGTAAATGGCAGCGGGAGGGTTCTGAAGCGGGGGTAAAGCTGGTGGTGACTTTGAGAAGTAAATAGAGGTCGAACTCAAGGTCACGACCCCCTGGCGGTGACTTTCAAAACTAAATGGAGGTCGTCTGGGTTAGAATCGGCCTTACATTTCACCGAGACTAGTAGGTGAAGGGCACTCGCGGTTGAACACGTGTTTAGTCTGTAGGTTACTGGTCACTCTGGGTTAGGATCGGCCTTGAATTGTGTGCGCTCACGTAAACTATACGAATGTAACTGGCAGCGGGGTGGTGTGAACGGGGAGCGCGCTGGTGAAGACTTTGAGAAGTAAATAGAGGTCGCACGCATGCCGATCCTAACTCAGTTCAAGGTCACGACTTTCCCTCCTGGCGGTGACTTTCAAAACGAAATAGAGGTCGCTTGAGTTAGAATCGGCCTTACATTGTATCGATGTGCGCTCACGTAAACTATACGAATGTAACTGGCAGCGGGGTGGTGTGAACGGGGAGCGCGCTGGTGACGAGAAGTAAATAGAGGTCGGCCGAACTCAGTTCAAGGTCACGACGTTCCTGGCGGTGACTTTCAAAACTAGAGGTCGTCTGGGTTAGAATCGGCCTTACTATTTTACGTGAGAGGTGGTGACTTTCAAAACTAAATAGAGGGCGTTCATAATGTAGGCCGATTCTAACTCAGTTGAAGATGACTGCAGTGATTCTGAACTTGACTAAAGTGCTATATATGCGGGGTCTCGAGTTGCAATGTAGTTTTGCTTGTGATAGTGGATGTACACAACCATCGACAATGTCGGCGCTGAAAGATGTAGTGATGAGGCAGCCAAACGAGCTTTACGCACCAGTAGAGGTAACGGGGCATGTGATATGGGAGAGTCTGAAAATGATGTGGACGGATGGGTTCTCTGTATCGTTTCTAGTGGAACTAATACGATACATGACGTACCAAGCTCAACGGGCCGAGAAACGGGAAAAGCAAACGTTTTTTGGACGACTTCTCCATATGATGGTGGACATAGCAGATCGTCTCGTACGGATAGGAGATAATCCGCAAAGACCGATATCGTTTCCAGAATTTCGAGACATGCTTTACACCACAGCATTATCTAGGACATTACGCCTCATGGACCAGAACGAGGAATGCATGAACGAATTAATAAAAGAGTCGAAGAAAATTATTATTAAACATTATCCACAATCAGATCCTACGGCGCCATACAAAAATGTGTTTTAAAAAGACTTTATTGTGTAAAAGGCCGCCTTGATCCGCAGGAACTATAATAAGTTTGGCATACTTGGCTCCCCCCTCTGGTGGCGACTTTCAGAAATAAATAGAGGTCTTCAGTTCAAGGCTAAAGTGGTATTATATAAAGCATCGCAACGTAGAGGAGGCAACTCAAAGCAAAATTGTAATGACGAAGACGGTGCAGGGGAATGAGCGACGGCGGAGAAGGATTGAGGAGCTGATAAAAAACATTAGAAAATTGAAGGTGGATGTTCAAGTGCTTGAGGTGCAGCGAAAGCTGAAACGAATATGTATTCGTTGAAAGTTTTGAGTTCGGGGAGTGTGCACGCACTATTGACGACCCCCCGTATAAGAACAAGCGAAGGAAATGTGCCTCGCGTTGAAAAAGACCTCTCGTAAATTGAAAATAAGAACGTAAAATATGTAACTGAATTTTAGTATTACAATATAGTCTTTAAGAAGGGACATCATGTATAAAATGTAAAAAATATTAAAGGAAAGCTTGAATTTGCACATGTTTTTTATTATGTCAAAGCTTCATCAGCAGCTATATTGGTGGCCATATTAAAGTTGCATTTTCACGAGCAATTTAAGTTTTCTCCCGAAAAACTGCGTTCTAAAAATCACTTATAATACAATGTTAAATAGTAGACTCCAAATGAGCTGAAAATACTTTACTAATTGTTAATCGCTACGTAAAACAACGATCGTTGAGGCGAAATTAACGTACACTTTTATACATTTCACCACACGTTGAAAAGTGAATTTAAAGCACTTGGTTACTATAAAAATGTAGCTTGGATATAAGTAAAAACGGAGTTTAATGTACTACAGCATGAATTTCAGGAAGTTAGAATGAAGTTGCGAAATGTCCCATTTTTGTGAGAAATTAATATTTTAACTCGTACTTATACGTTTTTAGTGGGTTAAAATATTCAATTTAAAGAAATACCTTGTAATCCCGTTCGTTTATCTTCCAAGTAAAGCGATCTAAATTTAGCTCTTTCCGCTTATTATATTAAATGAAGGCATTGTGCGATTAACTGCGCGGTTGCACTCGCATTTAGTATTATTAATTTTTGTGAGAAATTAATATTTTAACTCGTATACGTTTTTAGTGGGTTAAAATATTCAATTTAAAGAAATACCTAAGTATGTAATCCGGTCGTTTATCTTCCAAGTAAAACGATCTAAATTTAGCGTCTTTCCGCTTATTATATTAAATGAAGGCATTGTGCGATTAACTGCGCGGTTGCACATGAAAAGTTACAGTTTAGAATTCGGAAATATTATTGGTTTTAGAGTTTTTTTTTTTAAACAGGAGGCCTATTTATAACGATAATTACGTAAGTACTTTCAAATTCGAGTAGCTGTAAAATAAAAGATTAGGAACTTCTTAAAAAATATCAACTGCGCTTGTGAAACAATTTTTGATTTCTAAAATCCTCTGGAAATTTAAAAATTGAGGAGCGCGATAATTAAAAGCTGCCTTAAGCCCACTCGCCCCATACCCCCGCCAAACCCTCGGGGTGAGACAGAGCCACATTGCCTCGTGCTGGGCTTCTACTACTGCAAACGTACGTCTATTATGGTACGTTACCTTCTTTCGTTCCTCATCTTCTACTAAACACCTACGTTTCATTTTTAAAAATAAACACCTCTTTTATATAGCGTCATTTATTATACGAAAAGGTTAGCAGTACGCTAGAGGTAAGGGGCGTCGTATTTCCCATGGGAAAAATATAATACTGCTACGTATGCGAAAAGAACACTTGCATTCCCCGTCGTGGGAATCAAATAATGCTGACACACGGACACCTGCACCCCAGGGCGGTCATCGTACTTTCTAGTAAACTGCGATATCAGGTATCCGTCGTGGGAATCAAATATTGCTGACACGCGAGACGAACACTTGCAGCCCAGGGGCGGTCATCGTACTTTCTAGGAAACTGATAGCACGTATGCGAAAAGAACACGTGCACCACAGTTGACCTCTGAGTCCGAATCTATATAAGGATATGCGAGTAATTGTAAAACACGCAGATACTCACTTTTACTCGGTCGTAGTACTAATAATACCTTATCTTCGTACGTCTATTGTGCGCGTGTGTGCTACAAAGAAACTTCTTTGGATACTTACAATAGTGGTATACGTTCTATAAAGTGCTAGTAAGTATGCAATCGTCATCGGTATCGAATACGAGCGGCGATATTGTACGATTGACTCGCAGTGCGCTTAAATTAGTGAAGCGTAAATCTGAAATTGTAAGGCACATTGGCATACTTAGGACTAATATATCTTTGTTAGAAAAAGCTATTACCAATAACATTCACGTGGGTAGTAACGAGGAGAACCCTCGAAGACTGGAGGCTAATTTAGCATTATTAAAGCATTATCTTGCTATCCTTCAACAACGTAAATTAAGTATTGCTAAGAAACGAGGCTGTGGAATAGGTAGTGCTCCTCCTCCCCCTACTAATACGCGTTCTTTGGTTTGGCGTTCGTTAAAGTCCTGCTTTGATGGTAGACTCCTCACGGGAATTATCGTGAACTTTGTATACATAGATCCTTTAATTTTTTTACAAAAAGCGTACGACTGTTTCTCGCGTAAAGTCAATAGCGTATTAAAGCGTTCCATGGTCAAGGTAAACGTGGTGTTAGCTTGTAACTTCATCGATCCCCACAATCACGATACCGATGTAAAGACATTTTCTACGAGAAACTACGTAATTACAGCCGGCACCGACCTTAAACAATGGTATGCGGATAACGTGCTTCAGAAACTGCAAACCAAATTGGAGGAGTTTCAGGAAGAGGGATCGGGTTGGGCGCTCAGTGAGGTGTTGTATTTAAAAGTAAATATAAATCGGTACGTTCCCATTAGGGGAGGCTTCTTTTCCACTTACATTAAAGTTCCGCATTTCATAGCCCTAAAGAGGGCCGTCGTTAATGTTAGAAATCGCGATCGATATTGTTTTCTTTGGGCCGTTGTTTCAGCTTTGTTCCCCGTTAAAAGAAATGCCGATAGAGTTAATAACTATCCTCATTTTGATGAGGTATTGAATCGTGATTCGATAAAATTCCCCATGAAACTTAGCGATATTAAGAAATTTGAGCGGCTTAACGATTTAGCTATTAACCTGTATTGCGTGGTAAAAAGAAAGGTCCTTCCTTTCCTGTTAAGCGAAAATGTTAATGCGCAAACTATCAACTTGTTAGTGCTATCGTCCACTTTGCCGTCCGCTAATAACTCGAGCGAAAAATTTTATCATTTCGCGTGGATTAAAGATCTGTCGGCATTATTATCATCGCAGCTCTCAAAGCGGGGCCATAAAAATTTTTTTGTAACGTATGCTTAAACCATTTCTCTTCTAATACTCTACTAGAGAAACACACGACCAATTGTCACAAACTTAATAAATGTTCCGTGCGATTGCCCACGGGGAGCGACACCGAAAAGTATTTAGAGTTTACACATCATTTGTACAAAGAAAAGGTACCGTTCGCAATTTACGCGGATATAGAGAGCATTTTAGCTAAATGCGAGGATACGTTAGACAATGGAACCGCTACGGTGTATCAACAACAACATTTACCCTTTTCTATAGCATTTTATTTGAAATGTTCGTACGATGACTCGCAGTCCAAATTTTTAGCATATCGAGGAGCCGACTGCATCACGTGGTTTGTTAATCAATTGCTGGATATCGCCTTTCGGTGTAATAGCATTTTTGACGACATAGTTCCGATGGAAACGTTAAGCCCGGCGCAGATTCAAAGCTTCGATAGTGCCACTCATTGTCACATTTGCGAGAAACCCTTTTTAGAGAACGAAATTAAGGTTCGGGATCACTCACATCTTGGAAAGGGGGAGTACAGAGGTCCAGCACACAGAGGGTGTAACCTCAATTTTCAAGACTCCCACGCAATACCGGTCGTATTTCACAACCTTAGCGGGTACGACTCTCATTTTCTCATTCGCGAACTGGCTACCGGTATACCTGGCGACATTAAACTCTTGCCTTTAAACAAGGATAAGTACATCTCCTTTACCAAGTATGTAAATGATACGAAAATTAATTTTAGATTTATCGATTCGTTTAGATTTATGAGTAGCGGTTTAGATAAGTTGTCTTCGTACTTGGGCAACGAGATGAAAACCATTACGAGATCGCATAGTAATAATGACGTCGAATTTAATTTGTTAACGAAAAAGGGTGTTTTCCCCTACGAGTATGTAGATTCGTGGGAGAGATTAAGTGAGACCGAGTTACCGCATAAAGACGCTTTTTTTAGCCAGTTACGTAACGAAGGCGTTAGCGATGACGAGTACGCTCATGCGTCGACGGTGTGGAATACGTTTTCGATCGATAACTTGGGTCAATATGCGGACTTGTATTTGAAAACGGACGTCCTACTTTTGGCGGATATTTTTGAAAACTTTCGATCGACGTGTATCCGTACCTACGAGCTTGACCCCCTCCACTATTTTACCGCTCCCGGTCTAGCTTTTGACGCCATGCTCAAAATGACGCAGATTAGATTGGAACTTATGACGGACATCGATCAAATCATGTTTATCGAGGAGGGTATTCGCGGCGGCGTAACTCAATGCTCTACTCGATACGCGAAAGCGAACAATAAATATATGGGGGAGAGATACGATCCTAACGTCGCACCGAGCTACCTCATGTACTTTGATATAAATTCCTTGTACGGGGTCACAATGTGCGAGCCTTTGCCTTACGGCGATTTTTCCTTTGTAGAAGATTTTGAAAACTTGGATATATTAAACCATCCAGACGACGCGGATATTGGTTACATCGTAGAGTGCGATTTAGAGTATCCCAAGGAATTACATAGCTTGCATAGTGACCTACCCTTGGGTCCTGAACACATGGTTCCCCCCGGTTCAAAGTTAAAGAAGTTACTGCTTACGTTGTACCCGAAACGCAACTACATAGTTCACTACAGGAATTTAAAGTTGTACATCAAGCATGGCTTACGACTCGCTAAAATCCATCGTGTGCTACGTTTTAAACAATCGTCATGGTTAAAGAAATATATCGATTTGAATACGCTTATGAGACAGCAGTCGAGAAACGAGTTTGACAAAAACTTCTACAAGTTAATGATTAACAGCGTGTTCGGAAAGCTGATGGAAAATGTGAGAAAATATAGAGATGTGCGTTTGGTAACTCGCTGGGAGGGCCGTCACGGCGCTAGAGAGTTGATTTCCAAGCCAAATTTTCATAGTTGCACTATTTTCGATAAGGATATGGTCATTATTGAAATGACTCGACTAGAGGTGTTCCTCAATAAGCCTATTTATGCGGGATTTGCGGTTTTAGACGTTTCCAAAACTTTTCTTTACGATTTCCATTACGATTACGTGCTACCGAAATTCGGCACCGACGCAAAGCTATTATACACGGACACGGACAGCCTCATTTATAATTTCGCGGTTCCCGATATATATCAATCCGTTAAGGAGGACATTCATCGCTTTGATACCGCCGATTATGCGCGCGATAACGTTTTTGGAATACCCCTCGTCAATAAAAAGGTGCCGGGCTTGATGAAGGACGAGAATAACGGCGCGATTATGTTGGAGTTCGTTGGGCTTCGTGCTAAAATGTACGCTTATCGAGTACGTAGCGACGACGACGATGACAAAATTGTTAAAAAATCGAAGGGTTCCACTGCTGCCAGTATTAAAAAGATAACCGTCGAGGATTATAAAAATTCTTTGTTTAACGAAACGATTGTAAAGAGCCATCAGCATCTCATTAAGTCTAAAGATCATTCTGTGTTTACCATCAAGCAGCATAAAGTCGTTCTCAGTCCTCACGATGACAAGCGAATGATAAGTTTAAATCACATCGATACTCGTCCTTGGGGATACATTTCCCCCCAAGCACTTTCACCTTATTCCACAGCCTTATAAACGTTATTGTACGCTTTGCATTTTTTCAGAGAGAGATCATGAGCGCCAGTTGCAGCAGCAATCGTTCCGATGCTAAACATTTGGAGCGAGAACTTTTTAACGCTACTCGCGTCGTATATACGAAACATTTAAGGAGTGTTCTATTGGACATTTCGTCTATTGAAAATTACCTTTTGATTAACCGCATATTGCAGAACATTGTCATACCGGACGACTGTTTCAACTGGTGCGTCAAATCAATAAATGTATGCGAGAGTAATATGAACTTGTTGTTCAACAAAAAATTCGAAACGGACAATTTAATTAAGCATTTTGTGCAGTTATGTAAAATCTATAATAGTGATTGCATTACTAGCGATCAGCTCGATAGCTTAAGTTTACCGTTGCCTTTTAAAATGTATATAATCGATTTAGTTAAGCCTAATATTGACATTAATGTGCATACTATTTGTAGTAAATATAAGAATTTTTTGTACGTCATGGATGAGGCCATATGTACGGCCGTCGAATATGCTAATTTTAAGGCGCTGCAAATTATTTATAATATATGTAGTGAGAGAGAGGTGAAGTACAATTTTCGACCGCACGAAGACGCCCGACATAAACAAGTGCACGAATGGGTAGTAGAGAATATACGCAAAGGAAGCGAAGATCCGACTGCACCCCTTGGATGGACGACCGGTCCAGACGGCGGTTATTGGCCTTCAACGGCTCTAACCGACTACAAACAAACGTTTGCCTTACTTTCAAAAATGACGAGCAAACAGGGAGACAATAAAGTTAAAAAACACTTTGTATGGTGATATGAATAAAACGATGTACCATTTATGTTTGGGTTTTTATCGATATGAATAAAAACAATATATAGCATTTCGGTTTTTATTTACAACCCTTACTTCTACAGAAACAACAACTAATACTAATAATAACAGCGATATCGCATATGACTACAAAACGACATTTTCTTTATCTATCCACGATTTCTCATTTAATCCCCACCACTTTACGTATACCTTGTCTTTCTTGCGTCGAAGCACTTTTTCTACCAAATACACGTCGGCATACTTGGCCTTTTGCAATTCCTGTTCGTAGAAGCCTCCAAGTATTGGCTTCCCCTTCATGTCCTCCAATAGGTACGTAACGGGGTTTGTTATCCGTACTTTCACGATTTTAAACAATTCGCTGGACCAGTTGGGCGTATATCCCTTGGCAAATATGCTCTTAAATTTGCTAATTCGCACTACATCGCCGACATCAAAGCGACGCTTGTTGGCGTTGAACAGCATTATGTGCGTATAAGCGCCGAGTTTCGTGTCGGGATTCACGTCCCGCGGTCTCATTCCGATCGTTCGATGTTTACGATTATTGTAGTCCGCCGTTATGCTCTCGAGTATGTCGAGCCACAGATATTTACCGCGAAAACTAAAGTTTTTGTATAGGGCATTTTTAACGGACCTTATCACTCGTTCGGCTAAGGCGGCCTTTTTTGTACTATACGTCGAATAGTGATTGATGTGCTGCTGCTTCATCAACTTTTCGAACTGTTTATTGTAGAACTCTTTCCCTGCATCGGTTTGTAAATTTTTAGGTCTACGTTCTCGAAGAATAGCTTCCATTGCTTTTGTCACCTCTTCACCCGTCTTTGTCTTCAACCCTTTCGTCCATAGATATTTGGAGAAACAGTCGATAACCACCAGTATGTACTTGTAGCCTTTGTTCTCTTTGGCGTATGATGTAAATTCGGCTAAATCTGCCTGCCAGAGGTCGTCGTATCCTTTAATAATGGTACGTCTGCGTGGGAAATTCTTGCGTGCGGGCTTATGCAATTCGTTCACCACCTGCTGCTTTGACATTCTCTTGTAGTGTCTCTTTGGCGACCTTTAAGTCTTCTGTTAGCGCCTGTACTTGTTTGCGAAGATTGTCTAAGGGTGCTTGTGCCATCTGCAGACAAAACATTAGGAAACCTTTATTTATGGCGTCGCCGTCGTCTTCCGGATCGGCCAATTGGGTCAAACGATTTCCGTTTAGATTTAATCTTGCCGCGAGGTAGTACTGTAAATTTAGAGCATCTTGAGGTTCAACGGGATCGGCGACATTACTCAACCTCTTATTTTCAATATTTAGGTTGTTATCGTCAATGGAGAATTGAGGTAATTGCGTCCTAATGACTTTATTCAATTGTACGCGCGTATGTGAACGTCCAAATTTATCCATGGCCATTTTAGGTATAAACTCCTCGCCGGAACGGTACGAGTATTTATAGTTTGCTTAAAAACTTGTGGGCCGGTTTCTCTATGTACCCCTCCTCGTACAGTTCCTCGACGATTGATATTATATCGTTACGTAGTCCGGTATTCCCGGCGATTTTCTCCGCCCATAAGACCTCTAATTCGCGAATGAGTTCGTGAACGTTATTCCAATACTTATATTCCGTCGATCGACCGAGTTCTTTGAATAGGCCTCTTCCTGTTGTTGGCTGAGGACTGGAGCCCGCCAATAGACGTTTAATTATCTGGGTATATTTTTTACTTTTACTACCCCTTAGCTGTTCGCCCGCTTCATAGGAACGTCGCGCCACATTGGTGGCATTTAAAATTTTCCTATAATTCTCTTCGTCTTGTTGAGTAGTTAGGCGACGGTCGGGTTCGTTCATGATGATGAGTTCATAGAGACCGTCCGTACCCTTGTAACGCACCCCCTTAATTATCATATCTTCCCCTTCTATGCCTACGGGCGTATTACCCATCATCCATTTATCCGTGTCAATGTTATAATGAATGCCGTAAGTAGTGTCAATCGCATTTTCGGTGTCTCGTATCATGCGTTCAACGTATATACGAGGCAGGGCTGCGTATTGTTCTAAGAACTTTTCCGCACCTGAACGATCGAGTAAGACAGATGAAGAGTCAATACGTGACGACGTTGAGGGGCGCTCTTCTTCTTCCTGTTCAATTTCACCGATTACCGTCGTTTCCAAAAAAGAAGGAGTTGCTTGTATTAGAGAAGGAGGAGGATTTCTGTGAAAAAATGGAAGTCTAGATAATGGACTAATACCGCTAATGGAGTGTCTTCGTTTTAAGCGTTGGATAAAAGGTCGCGCGGCTGGAGTACTACTTCTCGGAATGACAAGCCTTTTGGGCGATGGTCGTCGGAATACATTTCCTTCATCCTCCTCCTCCTCCTTCCTCTCCATTTTCTCAGATTTAATTTCGTGTTTCTGCTCGAAATTTTTTTGTATGTTAGACAGCGGCTCGATTAGAGGTTTATACGTTTGTACAAAATCGAGTTCTTTGGTGAACCTATCCGCCTTCAGACGGTTGTACTTTTGCTGTATAGCTTTACGAGCTTGCACTATACGTCGTTTCAATTTCATTTCCTTGCTATCCATTGTACAACTGACGGCACAAACAGGTATGAAGGGGTAATGAACGGCTAATGAACGGCTAATGATCTGCTAATGAACGGCTAATGAACAGATATATCAGTTTGTGCAAAAAGCCGTTTGAAGCTTATGATGCGCTGATCAGTTTGTTTCCTTCTGCACCGTTGATGTGCTACTAAATTTCAAGTACGCGTTTACGCTATTATATAGTTATCGAACCCTTTCCTAAAACGTCCATTGTGTACTTCGGCATCCTTATTTATCACCAAAAATCCGTACTGATTCCTCCAACATTCCGAACACATGTCACGAAACGATTGAATGCTTATAATTGGACTGACGTGATCTTCGTAAATGTGCTTCAAGTTCAGATCGTCCTGTTCGAATAGCACAAGTAAATTGGCATTATCTCTGATCAGTTGCTTAGGGATTTTAGTGTACGTCTGGCCCAAATAGAAACAGTCGATGTCGTTATGACGCCCCATCGAAAAGTACGATCGAATGTTATCTTGCTTTTCGCAAGCGATATCGTCAAAAATAAAAATCGAATTTGGTTTTGCGAGTCCAGGCTCCATAATGTCAGCGTTATCCGTGAACGTAAAGTAACCTATATTCTTCATAGGCTGTAAAATATCGTTCAACAGTTTGTACTTATCCTGATTTAGCGATTTTGAGTAGACGTATACATGTTTAAATCTGAGACCGTTAGGTTCCGTTAGTAAACTGATCATGGCGTTGGTTTTCCCGCAATTAGATGGACCGCATAGTATGGCACGTACGGTATTGGGAAGCAACTTTCCATGTTTACCCTCTCCGTTAAAACCCCCACCATTCGTAAGATCGTGATTATGAATGGGTAATTTCTCCTGCTGAACAACTACCTTCATACTTTCCACGTGTTTGTCGTCGTCTGGCTTAAGTAAAACTACGTATATTTTAACAACGTATCTTTATTTATAGACAATTTTACACTACTCTACTAATAACAAATTATAGTTTCTTCACTTCTCCGGTAAGCGGATTATATTGAACTAAGGCGTCATGAAGAATGAGACAGTAGGCGACGATTCCCGCCTCGAACGCTTCTACCGACTCCATTTCCAGTTTGACATCCACCGTTGAATATTTGAGCGTTTCGTTTTGCTTGGAACAGTCCATTACGAATATTGGACAAGTTTTGAAATGCGAATAATCGAATAGGGCATCTCGTTCCTCTTTCGCGTAATAGGCTCCTCGAAAGTTTATATAATTCTGATAGGCCGTTATGTATTTGTTGGCATTAAAATCTAAATGCATCGCTTCGTAAGGGTAACTTTCCGAATTGAGATGCAATTTTAAATTGCGGATTTTAACGTTATCGAAGTCTGCCGCTTTTGCCGCCTTTGAAAATTTCTTTCCGCGTTGAAATGCGACGATCGCCCATCGAGGTTTCTCCAATTGGGTAGATGTTTTGATTGGCCATATGTCGGACTGTGCTTGTTTTAAAGCGGGCAATTCGTACAGTTCCCATTGACGAAACGGTATTGTAATTGCCGCATTTTTGTTAATTCGTTCGAACAGTTTGAGTTTAGCGCCATCGCTAAGCGTTATGTGCGGTACTTTCCATTGAATTTTACTCAAGGTTATTGCCGCTTCGGCCTCCCCTTGATAACAATCTGCATCACTTCTAGACCGAATGAGAATCAATTCTTGCCTCATGTTTACGATAACTTGCCGGTAATCCTCCATACTACCAAATATATGCTTTAACGGTATACACACCGCAAAATGCTTTTCCAAATCGTTAGCGTTTTTAGTGTATTCCACTTGCAGCGGCTGTTCGTTTTTCGGCGACCATCCCAGATGATGTAACCCTTTGCTTTCGTTAGACGTATACGATACGTATCCCTTTAGTGCGGATGTAATTCCGGGATTTCTACAACCATCCACCTTTTGCCCGCCCAATTCGTAGCGGATTTCTTCGAAGAGAAAAGCGGGGAAATTGTTTGTTAGACTGCACGTTTTTTCCGCGTCTTCATTTTTGCGCACGATTTTTCCCTCGATGTACAGAAAACTGTCGTATGTGGCCGTTATTAAATCTTGACTCTGTATTAGTATACGAATTTCATCGGAGGGTCCGTAATTGGAAGATCCGTACGGGAGGTAGGTGTGAATATCGGATTTAATTATGGTTTCGTCAAAATGTACGTTTTGAAAGACGTTCAGTGAGTCGACTGCCATTTCTTCTTCTTTTGTACGCTACTAAACCGATAGATGTCAAGAAATATTTTTCGGTAGATGTTAATTCTCCAGCTGCAACCGTCCTCGAGCGTGGTTGACGATTAATAGTACGCGAGTTGTCTGTGCGCTTTTTATTTATAAGGAAAGCTGGAGCCGGACCCTGGTTAATTCTTAATCCCATGTTCTTTCAGCTCTAGGCGTACCGTAAATGGCTCGTTTTCCCCGAAATCGATGAGTTCGCCCTTTTGATTGGTCAACTTAATTGTTATGTTACTAATGGTACTTGTGTTTAGTTGCAAGTATTGAGGATGATTGGGTGTTTTATCTAATCGATATCCTGGAGGGACTGATACGTCTACTTCGTACAGAACTTTGGCAGGTGTTCCGTTACGATACGATCCCTTTACGAGATTACACTCGATGTGTATATTTGTATGTTTAACTATTTGTATATCTAGAGCGGATCGGTGTAAAACGTTAGCTTCCAATATTCGCGGTTCGAATCCGAGCATACGCCCAATGGAATCTGCTTGTGTGAAATCTATAACAAATTCGCAGCTAAGCTCGCACTTGAGCGTGTTGTTGTTTGCCTTCAAACTAAATTTACGTGTAGGGATGTGACCTTTTATATAGGCGCTCAATTCTTCCAACTCGTATGCGCCATGCGGAATTGCGATTATACTTGGATATACGCTATTTGACTCCTCCTTCTTCTTATAATGAAATTTATCGTTCCCCTCGTGAATGTTTCTTATGCTATTACAACCGTAAAACCCCACCACTCCGATTACGTACTGCTTCTCTGAAGGAAGTTCAATGGGCGGATAGAAGTCGTGACTGGCGGTGTTACCCGCACCCTCTATACTGAATGTCGTCGACATGATGACTAACCGCGATTACCTCCCTTACGTGTTATTTATGCAAAAACTTTAGACACAAGTGACCGCAGATAATACTGCCAAATTGTTGTTCCTGCCCATAATTGTAATATATTTTACATCCCCGAAAGTAGTCTACGACCTCCCTCGGTGGCGGAATATTTCCGAAGCTATCGTAATACCACACGTTGGCATTACGTTTCTTGTAACAGACCCAATGAGTACCGGGTCCCACTTGACTATCTAAGTTAATTATGCCTGCTTCATTCTTCCGCGGTGATTTGGGCATATTATCGCGCATGAAAACGTCCCTGAAATAGGGTACCGTCTTGGCGTATTTTCGTAGATCTACATCCGTCAGCGGTCTGTCTGGTAATTTCCCTAAAATTTTTTTTTTTATTCAAGTGTAATGCAATACCCCCGCCACTTTTGTAAGGTTTCAGATATAGCACACCGCCACTCTTCTTTCCTATAGCAATCGATTCCATAGTGTGATTGTGACGCGATGTTTCTTCCAACATCTTTCTCGCGTCGCGCGAAGCATTAACTGCCTTAGCAATTCCTGATGCACCGCCGGCCAAAGCACCGACCGCCGATAGACCGGCGAATAGCGGTATTAGAAATGGTAAAAAGCCGCCTTCTTTCGGTATCGGTATTACTCTCGGCAGGTTGACATTTCCCTTTCCGCCTAAACTTTTCACGGCCAATTTTGCGGCCGTAATAGCAGACTTTATCGCTTCTTGCGTGTTTTTGCTTTTTTTCATTTTTTTGGCAATTACTCTACGTAAATTTGCCAAACTGCTGCACTTATTTCTTCCTCTCTTTCCCCCTCTTCTCTTAACTCCCATCCCCAATTTTCTTTTCGCCCTCATTATACTGCCGACAGTTAAAGCGGCCGCTCGCTCTCCCATCGTTGCGTCAGATGCTTTCAAACGATCCCAAGCTTTTCGTTCCAAAATTCTATCTGCCCTATGTCTACTTTCTAAATCTTTACTATCTCTATAGCTAATGTCGTGTTCTTTGCACTGTGCGTCTAAGGGGTTTATACCGGGATCGCCCCGTTCGAGTCGTTTAGTTAATTTAGTGCCGGGACCGCAGTACTGATAACCGGGAAGATGTAGTTCAATTGGAAGCTTATTAATAAGCGTATTTACCAGACCACTACCCCCACGTACTTTACTCTTCCGCTTCTGAATTAACATTGCTGAAAATGAATGCAGGACGAGATATTTATAGGTTTTTTAGAGGTGGTTCGTGAAAGAAAACATTTGCGGTTATCGTTTATTAGATCTAAGGTTCGTACAAATGATACATTATATAAGCAGGTCGATATTGCAGGAGTTCCATCATACAAACTGTATTATGCGAATTTCTGTCATTTTTATAATTTAACCAATTCTCAAAGTCACGATAGATGTCATCGTCGTCTTCGTCGTCGTGGTCGTCGCCAAACTGTGTCTTGCGAAAGCGTCGATAGTTAGCTATCTGCTCGATGAGATTCTGATAGAAACTGGGAAGACTGTACGACTCCAGTAGTTCTAATCGATAATTAATTATATCTTTTAGATTAAACAATTCTTCAATATCATTTTCGTTCATCGTACAAGAACTGTTATTGTCAGTTGTCATTGTTACACTTTTTAACATTCTCTCTTCTCCTTTAACGGATTCCCAGTTATAGTAAATGATCAATTTTCCACTAAGCGATTCCACAGTCTGGGAGTATTCGCTATCTTCTTCTTCGTTAACCTCCGACCAGTCAATCCACCGTTCCATCTCGTGCGATCGGAAAAATTTCATTTCTATGTGCGTTTGACATTTGAGAAGCGCCTCCCAATCTTCTCTTTCCATCACTATTGTACTGCCACATACAATTCGTAGAACTGGCGCAAGGTCATGGTGTGTACTGTATCCGATTTCCATGTATTTTGAATAATTATGGGAGAGGTCATAAGCGGTACAATCGATTAAACGTCCATTGAACGTAGGTTCGGATGGGGGAGCGCGCACACTTGTGGAGCCATCGTAGTCCTCGTTTTCATTACAGCACCAGCACGTACACTTAAAGTAATTATTATTGCAACTCTTTTCAGTATCCATGTAGAGTTTTCTAAATATGTTCATGAGAGCAGCAGCAGCAGCAGCACCAACGACGACGGTCACTGTACAACTGATTTATTTTGAGCTATCTCTCTTATAATGAAACCAGAGAAAACTTATTATATCTTTATTTTGTCAACATTGTTTACAATTTCTTATTGTCTATTTACATAAATGTTAAATTAGTCGTTTTTCCTGCCGCCCCAGTGCTTGTAATGAATACGTCTTTATGCATCAAAGAGTCGTTGAAAAGTTGAATTCGGGCATCTTCGTTAAAATATTCGTAGAACCGCAATGGTAGTACACATTTAAAATTTTCAGTCTCCAATACTATTCGCTCCCCATATTTTGTGTTAATCGTATCAATACCAATTACTTTATATTTTTCACCCACTTCCATTTCTTTGACGTTCTTGAAGGGTTTGCAGAATGTGCTGTTGTTCATCTTTGCAAGATCCATGATGTTAACTGATTCGCAAACACTCACTGACTAACTTCTCCGACCATTCTTCCGTTCTCTTTATATTGCGCCTCTGACCTTGAGATCTTCTGATACATTTTTGCACGATGATTTTCTTGTAATACGGGCGACAGAATTCTACCAACTTCCTCTATTTTACGCCTAAAACGATAACTATCCAGCGCTACAGTTTCCCACGATCCTTTTCTCGCTTCCGCATATGCAAAAGACCACACTACCATTATGTACACCTTATTCTGGGCCTCGTTAAATGTGACTTTCTTCTTCATCACTCACGTTCTCGCCAGAGGACGACATCGACGATGCTGAAGATTCGCTGCATACCCATTGATTTAATTCGTTTGCAAATTCCTCCAATCCAGCTTCATTTAGCCTTTTCATAAGGCACTCGACACAATACTTATAATTTAAAAACTTATCGCATATTGTCCCACCCAACGTAAATTTATCGGCAAGCGCGTTGCACTGCTCCTCACTATAATCACCTCTCCCGTACACAACCTCGTGTTGGGCGTCAAACACAAGCGCGGAAAACTCTTGCTTCAGGCGTTCCACTGCCGTTCTAAGATCGGTGGCTTTCACCCACGATTCTGCAGCGTATGCCATCCACATGTTTACGATTGGAAATCATACGCGCCGCATTATATAGCACATCACCCCTTCCACATTTACATATATCGCAAACCATCAGTCAAGTTTAGCACCCGCGATTTTAGCCACGTAGCAAAGTTCAGAACCTGTGATCCACTTAGCCAAGTTCAGAACCCGTGTCCTACTTTAGCCAAGTTCAGAACCTACTTTAGTGAAGGCTCCGAATGACCTCTATTTAGTTTTGAAAGTCACCACCCCACACGTAAAATAGTAAGGCCGATTCTAACCCGGACGACCTCTAGTTTTGAAAGTCACCGCCAGAGGCGTCGTGACCTTGAACTGAGTTAGTCACCACCTCTCTCTTACTCACGTAAAATAGTAAGGCCGATTCTAACCCAGACGACCTCTAGTTTTGAAAGTCACCGCCAGGAACGTCGTGACCTTGAACTGAGTTCGGCCGACCTCTATTTACTTCTCGTCACCAGCGCGCTCCCCGTTCACACCACCCCGCTGCCAGTTACATTCGTATAGTTTACGTGAGCGCACATCGATACAATGTAAGGCCGATTCTAACTCAAGCGACCTCTATTTCGTTTTGAAAGTCACCGCCAGGAGGGAAAGTCGTGACCTTGAACTGAGTTCGGCCGACCTCTATTTACTTCTCATCACCAGCGCGCTCCCCGTTCACACCACCCCGCTGCCAGTTACATTCGTATAGTTTACGTGAGCGCACACAATTCAAGGCCGATCCTAACCCAGAGTGACCAGTAACCTACAGACTAAACACGTGTTCAACCGCGAGTGCCCTTCACCTACTAAAAACGTCTCGGTGAAATGTAAGGCCGATTCTAACTCATTCGACCTCCATTTAGTTTTGAAAGTCACCGCCAGGGGGTCGTGACCTTGAGTTCGACCTCTATTTACTTCTCAAAGTCACCACCAGCTTTACCCCCGCTTCAGAACCCTCCCGCTGCCATTTACATTCGTATCGTCTACGTGAGCGCACATCGATAGAATGTAAGGCCGATTCTAACTCAGAGTGACCTTCAAGTAACCTACATTTTATACATTACTAAAAAACATCGTGAAAATGTAAGGCCGATCCTAACTCAAAAAGTCACTAGAAAAGTCACTAAATCTAGGGACTTTTTGAGTTAGGATCGGCCTTACTCCACTACTCATATCCCAATATTTTTTATTAATTGACTGAAGGAAAAGTAATTTTGATAAAGAAGAACCTTTTAATCGATTTCTTTGTTGATAAAGAGTAGAGAAAAAAAAACTTGATTTGTGGATGCGTTTGCGTTCATAGAAGTCAGAACAGAGAAGACATAATTTGTTTCCTAAGTTGCATTAGTTTGGTCGTGCCTCGTGCGTGTCGTGCGTGAGGTGAGGCCGTAAGTTAACATCGATGATCGATTCCGTTAACATCGATGTTGCGATATTTTTCGTGTGGTAACATCGATGTTACTGCTTTCAATATCGATGATCATCGATGTTCATCGAGCATCCCTAGTATAGATGCAGTGTAATAGTTATTTACATATGAGTATGGTAAATCGAGGTTTACGTTAACGAGTGAGATGTTTCGAAACGAGTAACGTAATCTGATTTAACGTACAAATAATGTAAAACATTTTATTTCATACTAGTCGTAGATTCTATTAACTTCATATAAAATTTGACGTTTCCAAAGTTATGTCACTTTATGTTGCTATGGCAACCTTCGTATTCGGGTACAAAATTTCTAGTACGGTAAATACGATTTACCAGACTCGTATGAGTCTCGTAAAACACAGATTACTAGTCAGTATGAAATAAAAATAAATAATTGTATTATACATATTACCTGCTATTAGGGGAACGTGGGGGAATATCGACTGCGGGGGAATATCGATCTCTTCAAAATCTTTGAAAGTATGTGCCATATGATATTAGTATGCCACATCACGGTAGAGGGCTTTCTTCCCATGCTACAGCAACCATCATTTACTTTGTAACACGTGTTGTGTGTGCATTACAGTTCATTTTTCAAATTTGTTATATTCCTTATAAGCGTTCATCTATTATTGGTAAGGTAAGGAGCAACGTACGTTGTGAATATTGCGAATTTTACATTGCTATTAGATGTAATAGTGTCTTAGATGCAACCTGTCTAAAATTTGATTCATTTATTTAAAATTTTATCCAACGAATAATTTTAACGTTTTGATAGCCGCTGTTGGGTAAAATAGATCAGACTGGTCGAGATTATCCTTCAGTGGTCGATATTTTCCGCTTGATTTTTAACTTATTTATCAAATCAGTTTCATGTACCAGACTTGCAAGAAAAATGCTATGTCGTGTTAATTATTTTCTAAGAACCGTAGACCTAGACATATTGTCTAAATATCTATATAATTCGTGGATGCCTCGAAAGTATGTGCGAAAAACTGAACGTTCTTCGTCGACTGAAGAAGCTATGAAAAATGCAATCAGGGGGATTAAGGAAAAAATGTCCATTAGGGGTGCCGCTGCTATGTACCATATGGTACGTTACAAGACAGGCTAAGAGGTCGATTTAACACGTTCAGGGACAGCAACGTGTATAGACGTCGTTGTCAAGGAGCGTGATGTGACACGGTTATTATACGACGTGCCCAGATGTCGTTGGATTTAGTCCCTTTTCTCAGCCACAACTTGTATAGACGTCGAATATGCATGTTATATGGTTTAGGTGTCATATCATAAGCTGCAATTTAGCGCTATACATTTCTTTATGTGGTGGGGATGGCGTAATACCTATCGATACGATACGAGGTGTTCGGCCGGCAGTAGTTGTAAAGCTAGTGAGCATCTATGTTGTTTTGTATGTGTTTTGGCGCGCAAAAGTGTATCAGGTAAGAATGAATTTTTTTTTAAGGTTTAGTCGGATTTTTTTAACTGTCTTATATCGGAATAAAACTTTAAACGTATAAAAAGGTGTACATATACTTATTCATTACAGATCACACCTGTAATGGATAAAAAGACAGAGGAAAAGTTGTTATGCTGGTTTAATGAAATATCCGATGATGATAATATTGAATCTGAAAATGATCCCTTTAGTGAGAGTGACGATGATTATGTGCCTGATGATTCAACTCTGAGTGAAAGTTCGAGTGAAAAAGATAATGATGAAGTAAATGAAAAATGTAGCGAAACAAGGGACAGTTCGAATGAAGAGGACGCGGATAACGTACAAGAAGATCATACTTCGACAGAAAATGGTAATGATGATGATGATGGTTGGGTAGAGAGGTCATCCGATATTCCGAATTTTGATTTTGATAATAGTGAGACAGGAATAAAAATAGATGCGATTCAGAATCTATCACCAATTGAAGTTTTTTAAAAACTATGGGATACGGAAATTATGAATCTTATAATAACTAGCACAAATGCTTATGGAGAAAATCTTAATACACAACGTCCTAAAACTCGAAATAGCAGATTCCGTGAATTCAAACCTGTTACAGAGTGAGCTAAAAAATTTTTTGGGTTGTGTCTCATTCAAGGACAAATAAAAACACCAGTAATCAGGCAATTATTTACCTATAACCCATGTACCTATAATCCATACTACCATCCAGTTTTTTTATATGTGCTAAGTGGACGTCGATTCGAGCAGATCCTTAGATGTGTGAGTATAAATACGAATGACGAACAAAGTGAAGACCGTCTAAGAAAAGTTCGAAACCTATTAGATTTAGTAGTAAAAAATAATAACTCTGTGTATTTTCCTTCTGAAGCGCTGTCGTTAGATGAATCTATGTTGCTATTTAGAGGAAGGCTTCATTTTAAGCAGTACATTAAAAAACAAGAAGAGCAAGTACGGAATAAAATTTTATGAATTGACCTCTCATGATGGCTATATTTTGAACCTAGAGATTTACCAAGGTAAGGATTCGAACGAGCCCAAAGCAGAAAATTCTAAAATAGAAGAACTCGTTTTACGATTATTACAGCCTTACCTTAACAAAGGCCATCATGTCTACATGGACAATTTTTATAACAGCGTGTTCCTATCGTCCAAACTTCTCAATTGTAAAACTCATTCTACCGGCACTTTGCGATCCAACCGCTGCGGAAATCCTGCAATCGTAGTAAAGAAAAAACTCCGTCGAGGTGAACATATATGGAGAAAAAAGCAACATTGGCATATATGTAAGCAAATGGAAGGACAAGCGGGATGTCCTCGCTATAACTACAGCATATAAACCAAATATGATTACTGTGAGAAATCGTTATGGTGCTGAAAAAGATAAGCCTATCGAAATTGATGCATACAATCGACACATGTCAGGAGTAGACAGAAGTGACCAGATGTTAAGCTACTATAGCTGCCTTCGGAAAACCATACGATGGTACAAAAAAGTCCTCTTCCGTCTTCTGGATATCGCTATGTGGAACTCATATTTCTTATACACACAAGGAGTAAAGCAATTGCCATTTATTGAGTATAGGGAGGCAGTTATAAGGTCTCTTCTAGATTTGGAAAATGATGCAGACGGTCGAAACTTTGTCAAACAGGGTCCAAGAAAGGAGAGAAACAGGTTGGAGCTATCACTAGCGGAGAAAGGGGGCAAACCACCACCGTAGTATGTTGTTTCAGTGCTTCAGGCCAATACATTCCTCCTTTGTTTCTTTTTAAGAGAACTAGAATGAAAGAAGGGCTGGATAAAAATGGTCCTGCTGGCGCGATATACAAATGCTCTAAGTCGGGGTGGATCACAGAAGAACTTTTTACAGAATGGTTACAACATTTTGCAAAATTTAGCAATGCTAGCATAGAGCAACCCGTTCTTCTGATTCTTGATAACCACGCTACGCATTCTAGTTTGGCGTCGTACAACTTCTGCAAAACTTCAGGCATACATTTGCTTTCGATTCCACCTCACACGTCACATCGAATTCAGCCGCTCGATGTTACATTCTACAAGCCATTGAAAAGGAAAACTGCGTACCACCAAGAATGTGACAAATTGTATAAGAAGTAAACATTACGAGAAAATCAACCAAACAGATATAGTGGAACTCTTTGCAAACGCTTTTAACCTTCCTAACACCGGGTGATTTTTTTAACACTAAATACTGGGTGGGGTTCGCGCGGACCCCAGTGTTTTTTTCATTCAAATCAAACATTCTCCTGGAAATTACACCTCCGTGAGTGTTTTGTTATTTAGTAGAACTGATATCAATGGCTTTTTGCATGAAAAAAGGTAGTTACATGTTTAATAAACGTATATTAATGAAAAAAGTAAGGAAATTGGAGTAGGTATATACAATTATACATATTTACATTTAATTTTCGCAATTATTACACACAGTAACTGTTTTAGTAACTCTAATTACACAGAATTATTAGAAATCGTTCGAAAAATAAATAAATGAAAGCTAATGATTGTGATTTTGAGTAATCTTTATCTAATACCAAATTACAAAAGAGAACGCCAATTAGCAAAATCGTTTATAATTTGCATACTTTGATAATATTATAGTTTATGATGATGAGATTGTAAGATAATATTTAAAGAATGTAAAGAAAACATTAACCAAAACGTATTGAATACATAACATTAACAATATTCGACAAAAATTTTACTTCACCTGTTACCGGGTGGGGTCCAGTCGGACCCCAACCGCATTTTTCGGACCACGGGAATTTCCTCAATAAATCGTCATGATTTTAACGAAGAAGACCATATTTGAAAACAACAACGATCAACAAATTAATTATGAATTATGATAGTCAAAATCCTTCTGAGCGGACTGGATCACCATTATTGGATAGTACCCATAACAGTGGTCAGCTACGACAGCCCCGACATCAAACACCTTCCCCCATACCAGGACCTAGTGGAACAGCTACCAAGAAACTGAAAACTGTTTCAACATATCATTGTGACTCAGACACGTCGAACTCTGACTTCAGTTTGGAAGAGATTTCAGAACATATTACAGACGATGAGGATAAAACGATCAAAATAAAAGAAAAACTGAATACATCGTTTCAAGATTTATGCCCTGCGCCAACCTTTCAACGAAAACCATCAAATCGAAGAAAGCAACACTCTGAAATACTAACGGCCACCCCTTTAAATGATGACCTGGAAAATAAAGAAGTGAAAAGACAAAAGAAAATGGAAGACGAGAAGTTGCGAAGAAAAACATCAATGTTGACGAAAAAAAAACAAAAACACAACAGACAATTGAAGACTAAAGAAAACGAAGAAGTGTGCTTGGTTTGTGGCGAGTTTGGTTTGAATGAGGTTTGGTGGAGATGGCGTTCTTGTGGAGTATGGGCCCATTCTCGCTGCACTATTGCCGAAAAGGCGTCTATGTTTTTATGTGACATATGTATGTTATAAAATTGTAAGAATATAACTTGTTTTATAAAAATGTTCAACACTGGTCGGAGCTTTACCCAACCGATCGATATTACCCACCACAGTGGTCACTTTTACCCCATTTTTTCCAACTTCCAATGAGTGAAATATATAACAAAAACTATTTTTTGTACAACTGTCATTAAAAGTGACAGTTTTAACGGCTGTCAAGAATGTTAAAAGATGACGTTTACAGAGTAGCGTGTTAAAAATACTTTTAACACTAGTGTTAAAAATGTTTGTAAAACTAGCCAATAGTAGAGCTGTACCCAATATTTGTTTTCTTTGCAACTATATGATAAATACGGCGTCACATAACACGCCGACTTAACCTCAAAATGCGGTAATAATTGTTGAAACGTCAAAAAATTTTCTTTGTAACTATAAGGTAATACGGCGTCACATAACACGCCGACTTAACCTCAAAATGCGGTAATAATTGTTGAAACGTCAAAAAATAATTAACTGACAAGAGAGGTCAAAATGACAGTTTATGGAAATATGTATTAATTTTTCTATTTTATTATCAAAATAGAACAGTTGTACAAAAAACTTTGTATAATATTTGTGTTAAAAGTAACTTTTATTTTGTGAGTGAAATTGCTCCACTCGCTTCGCTCGTTTCGCAAACTTTTCACTCACAAAATAAAATAGTACTTTTAACACTCATATCATAAATAGCTATTATTTGTATCCAATTTTTCTTGCAAATCATGTAAAACACTTCATCGACAAGTATTTGTAGCATTTTCAATAATTTTTAATGGTAAATAAATCGACAATTTTGCTTAGTTCTTAAGTAGTCGATATTCCCCCACGTTCTCCTATTTTGTATATCACAATTCATTTACGTAATAGTTATTTACGTAACCTACGGTGACTGCAATATGTTTTTTGATTTGATTTAGGAACTTGCACATTGTGTACAATAATTAAAACTAAAAATAAAATACCTAAACGAAATGCCCAAATAACAAAAACCCATTCAATGTAAAGTAGTCAGAATTCAAAAGTTTAGTAATTCATGTGCTTACCAAAGACAGGACTGACACAATTGCAAATGTTTTCCTTTAAATTCTTTACTTCGTCATGAACTGAAGCATGTTTTTTCGCTTTACGCTGCGATATTGCCTTGCAAACCTCTCATCTGAGTCTTGTTTTGCTGAAAGTATAGATGCAGTGTAATAATAAATAATTGTTATATACATATATTACCTGCTATTATTTTGTATATCATAATCCATTTAAATCCATGACGAAGGTAACTCGTAACCTCCCTTTAGACAGATTTAATGAAGTCGAAAATAAATTTCTCTTTCCCTTTCACTGTAATGTATTGATGTACATAGTTATTTATTTTAATGCATTTTAAGGTATTTATTAATCACCTACATTTTGTGGTAACATACTTGAAACTTCAAAATCACACGATGACGCTCAATTTCGTAATCGAGCGGACCATTCCCTAGCTGTTTCATTTGATAACTTGCGAGCGTTATAAAATTTGTATCGCGCTGCGAAAACTGATAAACTAGGTTTAAAATGATTGGACAGTAAGTAATTGAATTAACTCTGCATATTGTTTTTTCTCGAGTTCATCGGCAAACACAAATCATGCATCAATTTATATGCATCTTCACTTAAAACGTTTAATACTATCGCGGCTTTACGCTTTATCTCACTAATATTATTAGCAAGAAAATAATTTTCGATTCTACGCTTGAAAACCGACCAATCTGATTTTACTGGATCGAACTCACGCAGATGTCCAACATTTTGCACTGCCTCTTCGGCCATTTTTAACACACGCGTGAAGGTTATTAATTTTAATATAATTTGATATTTTTATTTTTATTATCCTCGTCGCCACTGTAATGTTCTGTGGTATTTAACAAAGTATAATGACTTACAAGTGCTTAAAATGTAACAATAACTTAATTCCTGAGTGATAAGGAAGTAACTTGTGATAAGTGCAAGATGCATATTCACACAACGTGTGCCGGTTTGTCGAGATATGAAGCGCAATGCATGCAATCTAAAGATAAACGTATATTCTATAACTGCGACGAATGCTTAAAAGAACGCAACGAGCTATGCGAATTAAAGCAATTAATAAGAGAATTGCGAAAAGAAATTGAAGATTTGAAACTGCATTACAGCATTATCATCATCCTAATACCTTGAATTCAATGACGAGAAGGAAGAAATGATTGCGGAGATATCAGAGAGGCAACGTCGTGAATGTAACGTAATCCTATTTAACGTTCAGGAGAGTACTTCCAAAAACGTCGAAGTTAAAGCGATTGTTTCTCAGTTATCGGATATCAACACTGATCATTTGAAAATGTTTCGTTTAGGTCGAATACATCAAAAGGATAAAACTCGTCCTATAAAAGTAATTACAGATGCGAAAACCATTCTCAAAAATAAGCACATGTTTAAAAAGGATTCTAATCGAATATCAATAACTTCCAATGCAACACCAACTCAACGCAAATATATGGATATCTTGAGAACTGAACCTAGCGATACAATGTCAAAACGTGAGAAGGATATAACGATTAAATATGTAAACGGTTTTCCAACAATTGTCAAAAAATCAATGAGTGGCCTCTCAGCTCTCCAGATTTCAACCCTTTAGATTTTTTCGTGTGGTCATACATGCTTTCGAAGCTTAACGACTATAAAATCACAAATCTGGACCAGTTCAAGAAAATCATCGAGCGAGTTTGGCAAGAAATGCCGACGGAAGCCGTGCGTGCCGCTTGTGACGGGTTTGAGAAGCGTTTGAAGCTGGTTAAGAAGGTTAAAGGTGAAGTCATTCCGAAAAATTTATTGTGACCTTTCGTTTTAATGTACTTTTAATAATATACACTTTTTGAGTAACTAAACATTGTCTAATTATTTTTATTGGATTTTGAAAGTGTGTCCGAATTTATTGGATGATCATTCTTGGGAAAAATAGTACCAGTCAACAATCAAATCTCAACACAGTAGACAAAAGTGGACAACATTTTGTGGTTGCCAGTTTATTTAGAGAAACAGAGTTAACCGAAGCAAATAATGAACTTGTAGGCCAAAGTGATGATGATGACGAAGTGCAGGATACTGATTCTCTTTCGCTGGACACTTCAACGTCAAGCGAAAAGAACGGCACTGATAATTTAAAACTTACTGAAGAATGCGAAGAAAGATGGTCTACGGTATTTAGCAGGTTACATCGCCAAAAAATTTATTTCAAAATACTCGGAACTTGGCAGTTTCGCGGTTCCGAAATCTACAAAAACATTTAGTGGTAAGTCACCTACCTGGTTGGATCAAATAAATTTTGGGAGCTTAGTTCATCCTTCAGATATTTTTTAAAGGAAGTTATGAAATATGAATCTTTATTTCGAAGGTACCATGATCCGCAGATTAAACGGATCAAAGGTGTTATCAAAATGTCTTTGTATAATGCCATAAATCTTTACAATCAGTTAGCAAAAAAATCTAAGCTTTTAAATGGTAATAAATTTAAATATAAACTGGTGCTAAACTTCGCCTAGGTAAGCATTAATTTAATGGTATATGTAATCAAAAAATTTGTTTGGTAATAAAGTCTGCATTACTATTATTTATTACAAGGTGAACTAAATGTGTATGAAGAATAAAGCAATTTTATTTTACTATTTCCTATCTAATAATGGTACATCTATAAAATTCATTAAGTTTGTGCAAATTAACCAAATGTCATTAAGTTGATCACTCATACTATTAACAAATGTAGTCCATAAAATACGAAATGTTTTGACATGTCGTATACTTCTTTCTACATGAATCCGTAGAGAAGCAATGTCTTTTGTTTGTTGTTCCTGAGCAACATATAATTGTTGCTTATTTCTCACAAAAGGTGGAATATTAACATCGACATTTCTTGATCTCGCAATATCGTCTATGGTAAAACCACGATCAGCCATAATTGAATCGCCAGGTTCAAGTAAAACTAATATACCACTATTTATAAAAAGCTCTATCTGACATTCTGCCTGGATGTAATGGTGAAACAAAACGCACAAAACCATTAGGAGTAAAGGTGGGTTCGTGCACCAGCGGATTGCGATTTGCGGAAAACGAAACTTGTTCTGATTGGCTGAATTTGAACCCAGTTTGAACGGCATTTTGGTAGTTCAAGATTTTGCGATTTCCGCAAAACTTGAACAGATTTCAATATTTTACGAGTTCCGCTAATATAATATTGAACTACGCATGCGTTTATATGAAGTATATTACGCGGGAAACCAACTACTCGCAAATAATTAAAATATTTACCAACATCGCACAGTGGAGTATTTCACGATAAAAGTTGGCCAAAATTGTTTTAATAATTTTATCGACATAAAAACAATTTTAAAGAGTAACTGATGATTAATAACAAGTTTAGTTAATATTTATTCTAATATAAATACATATTCGTAATAGAAATTAATAATTTAATTACCTAATCGAAATCTATTTCTGATTGGCTTTCTTTTTTTTCGTCGTCCGGCTAATCAGTGATTTATATCGACTTCTCAAGACAAAGAAGAGCTAACGTTTCGCTACTGAATGGTTTGCTTTTCTTTTTAGGTCGCGATCTAGAGCTAGTTATGAATGGGTCCGAGCTTAATAAAAGTCTATTTAATATGTCTCTGTTACAAGCTTCCCGCGAAAATTTCCTCGAAAAATGTTTTCGATATTGACGGAAATGTTTGTTTCGTGCTTCAGCAGCTTCTTCCGATAGTTGGCCAATGGGTATTAGGGCATGAGAAACAACTGTTGCTCCGTGGATTAAAATTTTATGAATTGTAGGTGTCATTGGATGCCAGTTATATAATTTTACGTAAAGATGAGCTGTTTCTGTCAAATATGATGAAAATTTTTTGCAATCAATTTTAAAACCACTTGATATTGCTTCCAATATAATTTTAAATCTACGAATTAGATTGACATCTAACCCAGTTATTCGAGCAGATACTTCCGGTTCTGCAAAAAATCTTCGTGACGTGTTACCGTCATTTGTGTTTCCGAATCCCGCCTTTGGTATATCTACAAGTAGACCCATTTCGTCTTTGAAAGACTTTTGAATGCTTCTTTTTTTCTCGGATACAGCTTTTTTATCCTCGTCTTTTCTGGCCTGCCATTTTTGTATTGGTATTTTATATGATAAATGCAGTAGAGATTCGAAAACCCTGATTCGCGCATGAAGAATCGACAATCCGAATTTGAATGTTTCGGGATTGTCTTCTTTCTTCTTCGTTAAATTATTGAAATTTTTAGAAGTTTCTCCACATATATAACATCTCATCGTAGAAGAAGTATTAGTGGCAGCATTACAAACCTTTGCGTCTACCATTGTTAGTAACAAAATATGTTTAATATATAGAGAAGCTCCATCGGGTTGAGAAACTTCAGTTTTTATTAAGTTTCTTCTTTGGTTTTCTATATGTTCAACTTCTTCGTTAGTAATATCTGTCGTCTCGTGAACGAATCGTATTCTAATTGGCCTGCAATATCTAGGAGATGACGGTACAGGATTTTGCCATATGATTTTTTTATGACCATTAATATTACTTATTAGACGGACTGGAACTAGAGAACTTTGAAAAATGGAGTCATCGTTATCTGTATCATTTTTAAACGTTTGTTTATATTGAGATTGTTGAGAACCATCACAACCCCACTTTGTGATTAATTCTAAATTTCTTCTTTCTTCTTCAGGAATATTTTTTAACACGTCTTCTAAATATAAACATAACCTTGAAATAGTATGATCAAGCAAATCTTGCAATTTTATTTCGGCACTCGTTTCCGTGATACTAATCGATTCTTCTTTTGGATAACACTGAGCTTTAGCTTTCTTCAATAAAGAATAACAGGGATAAATATTCTTATTAGTTTCTTGAATAATTTCATATTGCTTTCGTGAAAGATTTGCATCGACAAATAAACTCAAAGCTTGCGATGGTGAAAGCTTCTTGATGACTTTAGATTTTGCATTTGCGACAGATGCACGAAGCTTTTTCGCTTTTGTGGGACTGACAGTTATATCTTTGATAATCTGTGACACATTATTATTGCCTGCTGCCCTTTGACTCATACAAACTGCATATGTCAACTCTTCGACAGGTACCTGCTTTCTTAGATCTTGAGTTTTACGACGCTTGCTTCGGTCACTTGATTCCTCAAATCTTTTCACTGGTCGACCCCTTTTAATTGTTTTCCACGTGGGCAATTGAATCGAATTATTAAGCCAATTCTCATTTTTCCTCAAAAAACGTTCTTCCATATAATTCGAAGCTGACCACATTTTTTGAAAGTCCGATTTGAAGTATCGTAGAGCACGACGGAATTCCAATTGTTTCTCTTCAGGGCATTGAGTTTTCTTGATAAGTTCGTTTTCCAGGACAATAAGTTTGTCAGCTATCGATCGTTCAGTACTTTTCTTAATTATTTGATAAAGCTCTTTTCTGGTAAACTCTAAAAAACGAATATATTTTGATACATTTAAACGACTTTTTAAATATATTAGGGGGTAAATGTGGAAGATTTTTTTCTTTTAATGGGTTCTTAACAAGTTACATTTCAATTATTTTCAAAATATGATACCCGACAATGTCTGACACATAACCTAAAATATTGATTTATAAACTGGCAAATTAATAAAAATATGTATTACGAACTAAGTATGCATGACAGTAGCTTTTTATGAGAATACATACCTTTAAAGTCTTGGTCCATTATCACAATTATACACACAAACTTATAACAGTTCTAACAAATTTGAATAAAATTCTCCTCAGTAAAACAAAGGACGAATAAGTGATATTTCTTAATTCAATCATTATCGGTCACATACAAAACAATAGCGAAGCGCAAAGTAGGCGTAGACGCAATGACGTAATTACCTTTTTTTCTCGAATTTCAACTATCCAAAATTACAAAAAAAAATTATTTTTCTATTTCAAAAATAATTGAATTTTTTATTTTTGACCAGGTTTTTTAATGAAATACTCCTCTGTGCATCGCTCAGTCTCATTTCTTGCACTAAATTATGGTAAGCACCTTGTTGTTTACGTTTGGCAAAAATGTCCCGAACTGTACAAGATCCTAATTTTCTTTTGTTGCTTGCTCTTGTATAACAACCATGCACATACAACCTTTCTACGTTCCACATGTAATAAGTAATTCACATTCTCCATTGTTAAACAAACAAGTAAACCATATAGGCAATAAAAAAGTACAAGTTATATAAACGTTTATTATAATATCCTTGATATAAACTAAAAAATAAGGTTATACAGAACAGTGTTATGCAAGGAATAAATAGTGTCGGTATGGTGTCTACCAACTTCTATCTAGATAATACTCTACTTGGCGTTAAAAATTCTTACTTTCAGCGAATGAAATCGCTGTTGCATGAACCAAGCAAAAAAAATATTGCGGAAATCGCAATCCGCAAGTGCATGAACCCACCTTAATACCTATTAATCCTTTTGCAGTATTATGTGACTTATAATGTGAATATGTGTCACTTTGTACATTAAAATCGCTTGCCTTTTCAATAAAAAGTTCAGTACAATCTAACACAACACGGGTAGATGGATATAATGTAGCAAAACATTGTGGCATATATTTGTTTATTTCTGACAGTGATATTATAAGCTTATATTGTCATAGTTACGATACCAATAAAAAGTGTCATAACTCCCTTGGGATATAAAGACGCTATAATTCCCTCTACGGCTCTTTTATGAACCAGTAACCTAGCAACAACCAAAACTGCAATCGACGCCGACGATACCTGAATCAAATATACCGGCAATGAATTAAACTCGGTCAGAAATAAAATTATCTATGTATCACGGGAATTAATAGGTCTCAATTACCTCGGGTAATTACTGTCCCTCGGGACGCAAACTTTACCCTCGGTAATTAAGACCCTTATAATTCCCTTGATACATAAATAACTATAACAATATGCCATTAAGGCCAAATTGGCAACTGTTTAGAAAACGACCCCATTACTGCAATCCAGTGTCTACAAATTCTACTGATTGTAGGGACAGACACACCATGGCGATATGCAAGATCTGCTTCTAACAAACCAAGTCTTAACCTAGAAAGCACTAAAAATACCTGTTCTTTAACTTGAATTTTCTTTGAATTGGCACTACAAAATTGAACACGTGTTGCACACATTATTTCAAATGTGTGTATTAGGTCATAAAAATTATTGAATTTATTTAAATTTTTAAATCCCGTGTAAAAGGTTATTAGGCTGTCATTTAAAATATCCTCATAAATTATAGTTTTCTTGGAATTCACATATACAGGGTGCTTCAGACCACCCGTACCGCCCAAATATCTCGCGAAATACAACACGCATTGAAAAAAGAAAAAATACGTCTAAAAAATTTTTTAAGGCGGGGGGATAGGGGGTAACTTCGTAATCTTAAATAACACCCCCCAAAATAGGAACTTTTTGTTTGAAACATTTTTTGAAGTTCGTGACAGATGGCGCTATGATCGCCGAAAAAAGTTGTTCCGATTACCTATGCTAATTTGATGTCAGTTTTGTTAAGTGACCATCAACAATGTTAATGCTTTGTAAAAGGGAAGAGGGGGAGTTTTATTTACCCCCCTCCCACACACCCCCACTTCACCCCTAATTTTAGATTTAAACGTATCTCGAATGTCTATGTATTCTTTTACTCTTGAAATCTAAGTATTTCAAATTTTTTTTTCTATTTTCCATCAGACAACAAAATTTAACTTCTTCAATCGTGGTGTTGAACAGTTTCTTAAATCTAAAATGGTTGCGTTTTCCCATCCTGGGTTATGGGCCGTAGGGGTGAAGTGGCGGTGTGGTCAAGGGGGGGGGGAAATAAAGCTCCCCTCTTCCCTTTTACAAAGCATTAACATTTTTGATTGTCACTTAACAAAACTGACATCAAATTATCATAGGTAATCGGAAAAACTTATTTCGGCGATCATAGCACCATCTGTCACGAACTTCAAAAAATGTTCCAAACAAAAAGTTCCTATTTGCTAACGTAGAATTCAAATCTGCATAATAAACTGGGGGGTGCTATTTAAGATTACGAAGTTACCCCCTCTCCACCGGGGACATCCTATTACCATCCAAACAATATTCTTTTAACTGATTTTTTTGTTTTTGATTAGTGTCTACTAATTTAAAACATAACAATGCAATAATTATAAAAATAAGGAAGCAAATCGAACAAATGACAAATAATGATGTTGAATTATCTTTGATATGGGTCAAGGCTCATAATAGCATAAAAGGTAATGAGACAGTAGATGAACTGGCTAAGAAAAGTATCCTCGAAGGTAGAGATTACGATTCGTTTCTGACTGCAAGAGATGCTATTGCATGGACTAAGTCCAGACTCCGAAAAGAATGGAGAGAATACTGGTAAGAATCAGATCCTAACCAAGAGACACAATATGCTAAACTATTCCCTATACTTCCGGATAAACCTTGGTATCACGATGTAGCGGTTTCTCGTTTTTACCGAGTTAACATGTCAAGACTTTTATTTGGACACGGATGCTACCCCAAGCATCTACATAAACTGGGTATTATAGACACTCCTAAGTGTGAATGTGGCTACGAAGATTCAGACCTGAACCACATATTTTTTGGTTGTTCAAAGTACCTCACGCAAATTACAGATTTTGAGAGTAAAATTGATAAACTCAAAATGGATAGACCATTTTCTATACAACATTTACTCGCAACAAGGAATATGAACATATACGATGAAATAATAGATTTTTATTCTTTATCTATGTAAATTAAATGTTCTTACAATGTTTTTTAAATATTTTGTCAACCGTATAGGTAATGTTTAATACGTACCTAGAACTTAAACGTACCATTGCATCGTTGTTTTGAGGAACAATAATTTAAACGATATGTGAAACGCGGAAGAATTGCAACAATTTTTTCCCAGGCATGTTTATTTAACAAAACTTATAATAGAAATACAGAATAAGTACTAGGAATATCGTTATTAACTAACATTGAATAGTGAATACTAAAGGTATTTTAACGGTGGGCTGGTTTAACGATCTCCGGTTTTCCTCATTTTACGAAATTAAGCGCTCGGATTCGAACATTCAGGATTGCGATGTGAGACAACTTCCCATATAATAACTGGTTGACATTTACCACAAATTTTTTGAAGCATTTAAAAACAAAACATAATGCCGTTTATAATGATTATACAAGGTGGTAAAGAAAAAAACGAAACCGTCTAAAACAAAGCCTATAAAACCAAACGTGTAATATTGGAAAATATTAATAACAAACAAATGGACATCAAGACTAGCTTTACAAAGTCAAAAATTGTAAGTCAAATCGAATTTGTTGTTAACACCATGTTTGCTGTATCTATCATTGAGAACCCTAGTTTTGTACAAATCTTTGAAGGGATGAATTTAAAAGTAATGTCTGGATAGGAGTCACTTGCCATTGGATCCAAGACGCTTTCGAAAGAAGTATTGAAGAAGTTGGTAGTAATTCAGATAGTGTGACCCGAAGTGTAAATATTGCAAAACATGACAATGACTCTCTTGATAGACGCAACATTGATATTGTAATTTTAAACGAACTTTATAAATTGCACAATTACAAAAAGAAAAAAACTACGTGCAAATTTTGTATCAATAGTGTACGAAATCACAAAACAGAAAAAGATTTTTTTTTCAATTTTCCATAAATATCCAAAAAGATAGAAAAATGAGAAGAAAAATTTTGGGTGTAATGCGGTACGAAACAGAATTTTCATCTTTTGTTCAAGCCGACTCAATAGACACTAAAAGAATACCATGTGCATTGTGCACACTGAAAAAAATTAGTAAGCCCCAGTTACTTGTATAGACATTTCAAGAAATGTTACGTTAAACCAGTTAATCGATCTGATGGTAGAATTTCTCATAAAGCACAATCACAAACATTGATAGCTGCTGCATCCGACAGTGTAAATGTCGAGTCCACATTTACCCCAATTTGTCCTTTTGTATTAAAAACATCTTCAAAAACCACAACATTAACATATCTTTTTCGAATAATAATACTCTTAATACTGCCTTGGTCAGGGGAACAAAGACAACATTAAACTCACGGATAAGTCCGGCATTTATAAACTGCAATGTTAGACCGGTACTTCCTTTTACATAGGCTAAACCGCGAGATCCTTTTCCAGTCGTTTCAATGAACACCTTCGTTCCATTATAACTAATAATTTTGATAACAAATCAGTCTTTGCTGAATACATTCTATCCAACGACCATTCCTTCGACCCTAACTATCCTCCATTTGGGAAAAAAGGGTCATCTCACTGAATGAAATCACCGATTTTGAAAATAATTTAATAAGTGCCATGTACACCTAACTTTCATCCACCCTGTATTTGGTATTTGTTTAGGTGACTGTTGGTTTACTTAGTGGCGCCATCTCGTTTCGTTTTCATCCTGTTGTTACACCGCATGTGACGGTTTCCCTCACATTCTTTTATTAAAATGTTAAATCAAATTAATCATTAGCCCTCGTGGCTTTTATAATATTATTAATCATATGGATTACTAGAGTAATAAAGTAACGATGTTAAGATATTTAAGTAGTTACTCAAACCATCATGTTTTTCCCTAAGGTGAGTGTAAGTTGTTATCTAAGGTTAGATTTAATTAATACCCGTATTTGTAGCCTTCATTTAATCTCTTGTAACAGTTCATTTCGTATCACATACATTTTCCATTTCATCCTCATCGTGTTTGCTATCTATTTTCAAATTTGAATCTTTAGTTACTTTCACATTTAGTTCCTTGATATAAATTACCTGTACCAGTTATGATAAGAAGGTCGTTTCCTGTCGTTGAGAACTTGTCTTTATCACTTGAGCCGTAGACATCTTAGAGAACAGTAATTTTATTATAACCAGTGTCCATACGATGGGTTGCCAAGGAGGAGGATAGTTTATATTCTTGTGCCCTAACATTCAACCGTCTATTGGTTTGTCCGATGTAAGACCTCGTACATCCGTCCCAGGAAACTTCGTATATTCCTTGACTTTCACCAGGTCATTAGCGTTTCGGAGAAATTGTCCGAGAGAATTATTAGGCTTGTAAACTACTCTGAATTGGTCTGTCCGTGATTCCTTTTACATAAGGTAAAAGAAGTAATTTTTTAGGTTCATCAACAGTTTTTGTAGATTTTTGTGTTGGATTTGTATACTTCTTAATGATGGTATTAATTTTCTTTAAAGAATAACCGTTTTGTTGCAACATTTTGGTTAACCTTTCGAGTTCGTCATTTTTCGATTCTTCATCAGATAGACGGATGGACCTGATTGTTAAAGATTTAATTATACCATAAAGTGACATGGATGGTGGTGTGATTGGGCGTTTAGGTATCGGTTTCAGTGTGTTATTTTTCTATATATGTAATTTGTGTTTGAGTGTTCCATCATCGTGTCTTTCTATCAACAAGTTTAAGAAAGCTAGTTTTTTATCAGATTCAACTTCCATTGTAAATTGGATGTTAGGATATATGTTGTTGATATGTTGAAGAACTTATTCAAGTTATCCAAACCGTGAGGCCAAACAACGAATGTCGACGACTCCACGTACCTGTACCAACATTTTAAGTTTAAAGTTAGTGGAACTTAAAGCTTTCTTTTCAAAATTATCCATTTATACGTTGGCAATGGCAGTTAGAAAAAGTATTCAAAATGTAATGTCCAAACTACATCATGCTTACAACGGACCTGTAACACGCAGTAAAGCACGCATTAATACATCAAAAATTGGAAACTAAGTAGATAGCATAACTCATTAGTGACAATTTGTCTATTCTTGATAAAGAAAGCGAAGCATTTTTCGAAACGTTGAATTTTATCAATTATTAACACGAGATAAACTCTAAAATGAATTTTATTATAAATATACAGGGTGTTCCTAAATGTCGTGCACATACGGAAGGGGGTGAATGTTTGGCTTATTTCATAACTAAAAGTTCATATAAACATAGGTCCGCAAACGCTTCCTTACTAATCCTACAGGGTCTTGAAATTTGAAGATTTTTTCGTTTTTTCTTTATAGCTCAATCACAATGCCTTCAAAAATATCTTGTTATGTAATGCATTTTATTCATTAGAAGAATTTTTGTCCTTTAAATTTTCATTGTAACATAGGAACTTTTAATTAGTTTACTAAATTATATGTTTATTACACTTCCTTTACCTGTATTTTCTTAGTCTATTAATTTATCGCACGTGAACTGACCTGTCTTATATTATTTGTTTGATCTCTTAGGCTAATAAAATATTATTATTATTATTTACATACTTTTCCCTCAAACAAGTATTGTATATTTAAATACTTTTTTGATAGTAAAGTATTTTGTATTTAATATTTAATCTTTCCCATCTCTGCGTACGATGCGATATTTTTTGGATATTTGTTAGGTTACATTATTGTTTTATTACGCCAGATTGTTTTTATTTGTATAACATAACTTTTAATAAACAATACTTAGTCTTATAAAGTATAAAGTTTTTTTGATAAAAAGAAGAATAATCGCAAGAATGATACTCCTAACAATAACTTTTATATAACAGATGACTTACAGCTGATAGATTATTTATGGTAAAGGCTAATGGTAGTAATCCAATATTGAAAACTTTATTGGTAGAAACAGTTCCGATTAATTTTGAAGTGGATACCGGCGCTAGTGTGTCTTATAACAAAAGATTTATGGAAAGCTAGTTTATCGTTCGTTAAATTACGATTTACTGATAAATGTTTAAAAGATTATTCGGGTAATCAGTTTAGACAGACAGGTGCAGCTTTTGTAAATGTTACATTTAATAACATGTTGCGTAACTAAAAGTTATACGTAGTTGAAAAGGTAGACCACCGTTAATGGGGCGAGACTGGTTGTCTGAAATTCAAAATTACCGTAGACCCTGTGTTAGAAGTAGAACGATATCCTCTACCTAGAGTTGAAGATATTCTGAGTAAAATAGGAGATGGTAAAGAATTTACTAAATTAGATCTTGCTCAAAGTAAGCGTTTCTGATTGGTGGATTCTAAACTGCTGTTCAATCTTATATGAGGAGTGACTTATCAGAAAGCATTTTGTCCACATTTGGAAAAGATTCAGTTTGATGTGGTTTTGGCATCTTAACCCATTAGCGCCCACCGTACTTTTTTTAGTACAGCACTTTAGTCGGCGATATTTAATCTACTTGACAACGGACAACGGATTTTTCCCACAGGAATGCATTCGTGTATCATTAGGCTTCGTGCTCACACGGTTTCAATTCATTCAGTGCAGTGGTATTGTTTTAGCAAGCGTTTTAAGTGCACCGATTTTATTTCTTCTTTGCGAATGGGTGAGTGTTGCATTTTTATTGCATTTTATTATGTTTACGATTTATGATTCAATAGATTGTAACGTATTACCCAAACTAGAAGGGCCAACGTATAAAATGACCCAAGAATTTATAATTTGTGATATATAGTTTTTGAATAATGGCTCGTTGAACTTTACTGTACTAAAAATAGTACAATGGGTTCCACAGGTGCTAAAGACACATTTTCCTTGTTTATGCAGATCCGATTCCTCCCGCATCCTTTTATGGTCGTGGAACATTTTCAACGCTTCAAGAAGCCGTGGAAGCGGTTATTGAGCTTGATTTCCCGTCTACAGAAAATGTGCAGTTGATAGCAATTCCTCCTAGTCCGGATCCGGAGACGGACTGTGACGAGTTCGACGAAGACGACCTTTTAAATGACAACGTCCAAGACATTCCCGGAACGGTAGAAGTCGAAGCAACTGATACAGGCGATTCTGATATTCAAGAAGTTCAAGTGGGGTTGAAAAAGGTGGCTTCTAAGTGGTCCAAACGAGCTCCAAAATATTCGTGGGGAACACTAAATCCGATAGGTGTACAAGCTAGAGTTGCCGAACTTAGAACAGAATTCGAAGGTAAAACACCGGTGACAATTTTTGAACGACTATTCAATGACGATGTCAAAAAACTTATAATTTCCGAGTCACTTCGTTATGCGAATCAAAAAAACTTCCATCAGTTTTCTTTAGACGACGCATCTCTCAAGGGGTTTCTAGGTATACTTATTTTTACCGGATATCACACCCTTCCGCGACAACGACTTTACTGGTCAACAGATGAAGACCTTGTAGTACCGTGTGTTTCAAAGGCCATGTCACGAAACAGATTTTTAGAAATCAAACGTTTTCTACATTTTAACGATAATTCAAACGCCGCAACCTCAAACGATAAAATGTTCAAACTTCGATCTCTTATGAATTTGCTGAACAAATCGTTCATTCAATTTGGAATCTTTCATCAGGATTTGTCTATTGACGAATCTATGGTGAAATATTTCGGCCGTCACTCTTGTAAGCAGTTCATTCGAGCCAAACCGATTAGATTCGGATATAAAAATTGGATGTTGTGTAGTACAGATGGATACTGCTACAAGTTTGACACATACTGTGGCAAGAACACGTTTAGTAATGGAGATGGCCCATTGGGTACACGTGTTGTTCTCAACCTTTTAAAAGTTGTGGAAAATCCAGGAGAGCACCGCGTTTTCTTTGACAATTTTTTTTCAAGTATCGATTTATTGGCCCAACTAAGACTACTTGGCTTTCGAGCAACTGGGACAGTTCGCGAAAACCGCACTAATCGATGTCCATTGATTTCAAAGAAAGAAATGGCAAAGAAAGAACGTGGTGCTACGGATTCGCGTTTTGATGTAGCAAACGAGATATTGTGTGTGTCCTGGAAGGACAATAGTGTTGTTTGCGCAATAACAAACTTTGACACTATCCAACCCACAAAACCTGTAAGTCGATATTCAGCACAAGCTAAAGCGAAAATATCAATCGCAAGACCAAGATTGCTTGGTAGCTATAACGATGGCATGGGTGGGGTTGATCGGCATGATCAAAATACAAATGTGTACAGAATTTCCATAAAAGGGAAAAAGTGGTATTGGGTTTTGTTCACCCAAATGGTAAACACGATTGTGGTAAACGCATGGATTCTGCATCGTTTAGCAAATGAAGAATCAATGGATTTATTGGAGTTTAGTCGCCAAATTGCCAGAACATATCTTCGACTGACGCAGAAAAAAACCATTGCTCCATCGAGGCAACTTCCAGCAACAGTTCCCGAAAGTGTAGTGCAAGATCCTGTAGGGCATTTTGCAGTAGCAATGAGCAGTCAGCTTCGATGCAAGTTGTGTCATATGCGAACCACAAGAAAATGCAACAAATGTAACGTTGCTCTCTGCACCACTAAGGATCGAAACTGTTTCTGCACTTTCCACAACACATAGTTTTTGATTTTATGCTCTATTATACATAATATCATTGTGCTTTCAGTATTATATGCATTTAACAATAATCTGTAACAAAAAAATATAACTGCACCCTTTTTTCAAAAATGTGTGTAATGTAGATCTCAGGAGCCCACTGTACTATTTTTAGTACACTTAAATATACATAGATGGAATGATTTTAAAAATTATTTTTCACCTTTTCCTGCTCGTACATGTCTAATATGATAGGTTTTTAGCTAAATGACTATAATTTTTTCATTAACTTTAGCTTGGGCCTTAATGGGTTAAAGTCATAAGCAATGTATACAAATACACAGAATGCCACAAAACGTATAGTCCCTTTAAAATTTAATGGTGAAATCAGGGAGTCGCAACAAAACGCATTTTGTCCAACAACTTGAACGTATCATAACGCATGCTGTCCTTTTTTCATTAGTTGGCGCTTCATAATAATATATTGTCATTGTGATGGCGCTGATTGCTCGGTTGTTTCTAAAATCAGCTGTTGCTTATTCCACATATTTTATTCTTTAAAATAGTTTAACCGTTTTAACACTAAACTTGCGATTATTGTTTATGGTAATAAATAAAAATAATGGATCTTGAGCAAACTGTTACCGTGAGCGAAAATTGTGAAGGTTCCAGAAAAATACTTAGAAGAAAACATAAAAGGGAACTACAATATGAAAAGAGGTAGGTTAGCAGGCTCTTCTTTAGATTGGCAATCATTGCACAAACTTTTTATTGTTGTATTTTACAGGTACAAAGACAAAGATCCGTTACTACAAAACTCATCCTCCATGCCAGCATATGGAAGGTCGATTTGAATGCCTAAGTATTTCGCAAAACATGCTTGCCCGATCAAAGAGAAACGTTTTTTTAAGGCCGAATAAAAAAGAACAAGACAAACGATTGGGATTTCTGATGGAGGTAAACCTTCCCAAACGTAGTCGACCCCGGCAGGAAAGAAGAGTGCAGGGTACTAGTATCGTAGTAAAGTATTTTTTATTAACCCTACGTGGCGAAAAACGGTATGTCTGTACAAATTTTTTCCGAAATTTGTTTAACATTGGCCAAAGAAGATTGAATACGATTGCAAAAGGTATACAAAGTGGAAATGGTGTTCTAGACAGAAGAGGTGGAGATGGCAAAAGTGGCAAGTTTGCTGAAAATAGCCAAGGTTATAGAATTGATATCAAGATTAAAAGCATGTGAAAGTCATTATTCTAGAAATAAGAGTAAGCGGCTTTATTTACCTGCAATCCTAAGGGTTAATAAGTTATTTAGAATGTACAACGATAGCGTGATAAGCGCGATAAACATAACATTAACTTTGAATTACAGGAAAAAAATTTTGTTTTCAATAAAGGAATAATGCAGCTTGATTTCAGTAATACAAATTGAGCATTTAACATGTTAACTGCCACAATGTTGAAAAAAATTTCCCCCTGGATCAAGTCGCCTTTTCAGTTAATATTAAACTGTAATTGTGAAACAAAGTCGGACAGCACTCGGAAATTGTGTTTTTAAAATTTTTTTGTATGTTCTTTGATGAGCAACTACTTGCGTTTCTCGTGACCTGAATTGCATTTTTTACCAGTGGAGGCCGGCGTGACTCGTGTGTCGTGTCTCACTTTACGAACAGGTGATGAATGTTTCTTATACGTTTTGTAATATACCTACTAAAATAAAGCAACGTTTCTGTACTTTTCTCCTTTTTCATGAGCTAATGTTCGATTCATAAAGATCCAATATAATAATTCACTCATTTATATGACATCTCCCTTTGACTTGAATAAAATAATCATATTTATCGGAGGTCAAATTTACATTTTGGTCGCCCAGGGCATCTAATTTCGGAATACTAAGGCAGAAATGGACAGCGAGACACGCATGGCGATACACAGGGCTAGATATACAGGAGTGAGTGAGACACCTTATCCGTGCCTCGCGGCCTAATTGACGCTATGTATGTGTCACATTAACGTGTTAAAACAAGAATTTTTTCTTTAGCTTCCGTACATTGGAAAATAATACATTTTCGATTATAGCTCATAAAACCAGTTAATTATATCAATAATCAACATATATGGGCTTTCGACTTTTGAGAAGTATGTGTGCTACAACATTTTTAAATTTGGTAGCAATTTATGGAACAATAACAATTTTATGATAAGGTAACACTGACCGTCAGGCAGGAAAATGCTAAATACAGTGTTGTTATTGCTGTTAATTAAAATAATAGTTAAACAATTGATTCTACCATTTTGATTTTTAAACATGTTAAACATATATAAATGACTAATATACTGTCCAAAAATGAAAAAATTTCACCCCCCAGTTTTTTTATTATGAGTATGACCATCCACAATCTTGCATTTTTACTCCGACAGTAGGTTTTTAGTTTTTGTCATTTGTCACTCTTGATAACGACGTATAGTATTGAAACGCATTGCGTTCTATTTAAAATAAATATTTCAGTCGAATTACATATTATTATAATTATTGTAGGAGTTGTCAAAAGGATAGCGTGGTTTTGTTAGAATAGTTGTCATATTTGAGGTCAAAACACACTGCATGTGTATAACGTAAATTAAGTAGAACCCGGAAATCACCACAGGTGGTGAGTCACTGGACACCTAAAAAGAAATGTAAATTCTCCATTACAAAACGTTTTATAATTAAACACCATGTCAACGTCACACATATCAATAGAACGTTTTTCACTATCCTTATTCTTAATTCTTATACCTTCTAATAAGAAAGAATAAAGGAAAGAAATAAGAACGAATAACATAACTCAACTATTTTTAATATGACCATAAAAATACTGTTAAAAGGTCCTTATAGCTGCTTTAAAAAAAAATACTTTCACGCAGCACATATTGAGCACAGACTCAATCACGAATTTCTGATGGATATGCTGGGGCCGTTCGGTATCCACACCAACTTGCTCATGCGACCTCTGGCTGTCTCATTTGCGTACGTGCTCACATATATTCCCAACTTAAGCTACGGTTTGTTAGAACTGTGCGCCGCAGACAACATACGTGGTTAGCAGAATCTGTAGCGTTCAACTAATTCGGTTTTGAAGAAAGGGTGTTTTGTTAAAACAGTGCGTGTTTGTATGCTGATAGGTGCAGTCAAAAATATTTATTATTATTGTGAGAAAATTCATCTACATCGTAACAATGGCTGAACATTTGTTGCTGGCAATAATTACTGAGCAAGAAGAACATGAAGAAGATCTTCTTTTGAGTTTAATTTGTCGTCGCCAAAATAAAACTGAAGTTTTCCTCCAATTTTTTGCCATATGTTATTTTTTATAGTATGGTCTTTGCAACTTTTGCTTTTAACGGTGCATAGTGGAGGATGTTCTCGTACAAGATCAATTAATTTCTCGTCTTCTTCTGCTGAAAACTTGCTTGCCATTTTAAAATTCGTTAAAAACTAACTATACTCCACTGTCACTGTGAGCTCAGCTGAAAGACTGCGTTGAAATCAAATCGAGTTTGATTCCGACCGAAAACGTGACGCACATATAACTCAACTATTTTTAATATGACCATAAAAATACTGTTAAAAGGTCCTTATAGCTGGTTTAAAAAAAAATACTTTCACGCAGCACATATTGAGCACAGACTCAATCACGAATTTCTGATGGATATGCTGGGGCCGTTCGGTATCCACACCAACTTGCTCATGCGACCTCTGGCTGTCTCATTTGCGTACGTGCTCATATATTCCCAACTAGGAATTGTTTGCGTGAATATATTTTATTAGTTTCCCCGCAACAAACATCAATCTACGAATGTTGGGTGGCTTATGCTGCACTTAAGTTCATTTTGGGAAGCGTTTGATGTATGGCTTTAATAGGCAGGTTCGACATTTTTCGTATTTCTTTTATTTAAACTGGGACCTACGTTTGAATATTTTTTTTATTTGTGCTAGCACAATGCTGCAAGGTTTTCAAAAAGTTGATTCGCGAAATTTTCCCCGTGTGAATGTGGAAATTAGCTTTGTTAAATAGCTTGGACATTTATTAAGTGAAAGTTTCCTTAGGAAAGTTACCATTAGGTAAAACATCCTTTCGCGTGTTTTAGGTTCTCCAAGTGTGTCGTAAATGGGAGTCATGTGGTGGGCGAATGGTGTTGGATGCACAAAGCGAACACACGAATTTTGAAGTTTTTGTAACTTTGACTTATTATCAGTAATCCATATGCGGGTAAATTAGAGACTTAACTAGCATTAATTTTGTTTGTTCGTGTAATTCAGACTTCAAGTTGTGTATAGACTTTAGTTTTGCAATGCTGGCACTGAAGACGTGATTTACATGCTGCGAAAAACTAAGACTATCGTCTAAGATTACCCCTAAATTTTTTACGGATTGCACCCAATTTATTTTGAGATTATTAACATACACATGCAGATCTTCTAGAATAAAGAATTCTTATGGTTTTTGTTAGATATGCAGAGGGCGACTGTTTTATTGGGGTTAATACATAATCCGTTATTCAAACACCAATCTAATATTTCATCTAAGTCTGCATTGAGTTTTTCTATTGCATTGGTGATTTCTCCTAAATCAGAAGAAATATATTTGCAAGTCGTCTGCGTACATATGGTAACCACAGTGCCTTATGATAGACGGAAGTTCGCTGGTGTAGATTAGGAATAGAATTGGGCCTAAAATACTCCCCTGTGGAACACCTGAGGTGGTCTCTAGTTGTGGGGACGTTTGCTTATTATACAATACCGATTGCGTTCTGTGTATCAAATAGCTACTGAACCATTCACAAGACCTATAATTAAAGCCTATATTTTCCAATTTTGCAAGGAGCAGATCGAAGATGACTCGGTAAAAGGCCTTACTTAAATCTTAAAAAAGTTTCGGGTAGTTTAGTTAACCAAGCCATGAGTGTCTCGAAAAAATTTACTTCTGAAGCTATGAAAAGAGGACTACGTTTGGAAAAGTTGGTTTTGAAAGAGTTGGAAAAAGTTTTGGAGACTCAAATCCAAAACTGCGTCTTTAAAAAATGCGCTGCTATTTTAGGAGTTTCGCCAGATGGTATTACAGATGACGCAGTAATCGAAATAAAATGCCCTACGTTAGAAAAAACAGTTTCGAATTATACCTATTACCCTAACGGAGAAATACATAAAAAATACTTAGCACAGATTAATTTGCAAATGCATGCCACGGATCGTAGGAAAGGTGTATTCTCCATAGCACGTCCTGGTTTCGAAAATTAAAAAAAATGTACAAACTTTCTTGTTATTATGACTCTGAGTTTACTGAACACCTCATCGATTGTGCTGTGCAGTTTTGGAAAACAACGTGCTTCCTAAACTATACCATAGTTGTCAATTATCCTAATCATAGTTTTAGTATATCTTATACTACATAACTACTGATAAGTACGGGCTGTCCTAAAAATCATATGGCCGGTTTCACAAAGGCTCGTTAAATATTTAATCACGATTAAAGTCCTTAACGATGATTAAAAGTAAAATTTTGTTTCAGAAACGTCGATTAAGCTAATCATGGTTAAAGTTAATCATCGTTAAGTAGTCGTCGTTAAATAATTGAAAATCGGTGCTTAAATGTTTCACAAACATCGATTAAGAGATAATCGTCGTTAAAATTGTCTTTAAAGTTAATCGACATAAAAGGCTCGATTATAGTGTTGTTAATTTTATGTTAGGCCAATTATTTGACATTTATTTCAGTATTATTACGGATTAAAGTAAATTAATTAATAAAAAGTGTTTTTCAACGAACATTAAAACAATATTATTGTTTCTTTTTTATTAATATTTTTAACTTCACAAGAAACATGTAATTCAAACTTGTTACATTATAAATAACTTATAAAAAAAATTCAGCACATAGAAAATAATTTGATGATCTTTTTCAAAGATGTCTGATTCATTTCCTTGTCAGAAGATGAAGCTCCTCTTCGACGAATTCGATTTATTAGGGACAGAAATAATCCTTTTGAAAATCTGAATAATCATGATTTTAAATTGCAATTTCGGTTTTCGAAAGAAACTGTCATGGACCTAATGCATAAGAGGTCCAGTAATTGAACCAGCTACAAAAAGGAATAAGGCCATCACTGCACTTAATCAGTTGCTAATCACTCTACGATTTTATGCAACTGCTTCATTTCAGTAAACAATAAAATTGGTGACTTATTTCGGGTCAGTAAACCTTCTGTGTGTAGAATTGTACACCGGGTCTCCCCTTTAATTGCTGCACAAAGTCTACTGAGCAACAAGTAATTAATGATACTGTGATGGATTTCTTCAGAATAGCTGCTTTCCCGTGCGTCGTTGGTGCAATTGATTGCACACACGTCAGGATTAATTCACCTGGAGGGAATAATGCTGAATTATTTAGAAACCGCAAAGGTTTCTTCTCAATTAATGTGCAGGTTTTTTTAAAGAATTTTCTTTTTCTTGTTTTATTTTTTGGAACTGGGGCAGGTTGAGGAAAAGGGTGAGGTATTGCTGATTCAGGCAAAGGGCGAGGTATTGCAGGTTCAGGCAAAGGGAGATTAAGTTCGAGGTTCACACAGGCATCGTCTAAAATAATAAAAAAAACATATAACAAAAAAGATTTGTTGTAGAAAATATTTTCAAATTTATTGCAAGGGCCTGATGAACTAAATCTTACCAAAATATATTGCGGAACTATCATACAAATTTGCCAGTGGCTCAACCTGATCCCCTAAAATTGCTAGTACTTGTGCTTCTACGTCGTTCAAAGATGTAGAACACGTACCTCCTCCAGTTCTTTTCCGTTCGGTCTAAAGTTTTACAAAAATATTGTATCGTTAAATTTGCGACGTTGCCAGCTGTATTCTCTGATTAGTTAATCGACGTTAAAATACGAACGCATTTGTTTTGTGAAACGCATTCCAATATTTAATCAATGTTAGTTAACAGACGATTTAACGGAGCTTTGTGAAACCGGCCATTAGTGGTCTAAATAAAGTTTTTGTTATCTATATTTTAACCCTTGGTTAGTCGCGTGGTCTACGATCGTAGACCGCCCCCTTTTAAACAAGTTTAAATTAAAAAATTTTTTATTAAAACGCCTGCGCGTCTCTGTAGCTATTGGTATTGAATCCCTCTGTCTAATAAGTGCGTTGGATGCCGTTGTAAATTTTATTCGTAGTGAAACGTGTGTGGTCTACATAATATGTAGACCGTGCGACTAACGGCGTTACATTATATTTTTCCGTCGCAGCTTTGTTTATTCTTTATTTGGACCAGCTTGGGTTAGTATTTTTTCTTTATTTCTGTTGAATGTGTGATTAATATGATACATTGTAGGTAGGGGAATGTCTGAGAAAAAAAATACACGTGGAAATCAGCAGGGGATCCTGAAGTGTGGAAAAGATGGTTTGATGAGACTTAGAGTGAGGAAGAAAGTCCAATTAACGAAGAAGACGAGGATGAATTAGAAAATAATGACGTGAAAGCAGATGTGGCCGAAGAGAGTGACCACAACACAGAATCTGAACTAGAATTATCGGCCCCGATAAAGGACTATTGCTAGATGTAGAATCGGATCGTCCAATAAACTTTTATCTTGGAAAAGACAAAACGACAAAGTGGAAAAAGCAACGAAGAAGTCGACAAGTTCGTGTCCGTTCTCACAACATCATTAAATCTTTGCTGGATACGAAAGGTGATGCACGTAATGCCGCTACTGAAATAGATTGCCTGAACTTATTTGTGAATGAGACTGTAATCAAAGTCATAACCGTTTCAACAATATATACATAGAGAATATTCGAAGTAATTTCCAAAGGGATCGAGACGCTACAAGCACTGACGGGACAGAAATATGTGCCTTGCTTGGTATTTTTTTCTTGCTCGGGGCTCTCAAATCTGCAAGAAAACATGTACACAAAATTAAGGGGTAACTCTAAAGGGAGTGGAATAGAATCATGCTACCTGACGATGAGTGAACAAAGGTTTCGATTTCTTATAAGATGTCTGCGATTCGATAACGTCAGAACAAGAAAGGGCCGAAGAGAAATTGACAAGTTGGCTCCTATTAGAGAACTTTTTGAAAACTTCCTCGTCAATTTCCAAACCAATTTTATTGCCAGTGAGTTTCTCGCTGTATATGAGCAGCTGTTGGCTTTCAGAGGGCGCTGTGCTTTCAAACAGTATATCCCAAATAAGCCAGCGAAATATGGCGTGAAAACATTCGCACTGGTTGACGCAAAAACCTCCTACCCTTCAACTTGGAGGTTTATGTGGGAACTCAACCCGAAGGACCATACAAATTTAGCAATACTGGCGAACACATCACTCTGAGATTGGTAGAACCAGTTGTAGGTACAAATCGTAACATTACTGCAGACAACTGGTTCTCTAGTTTATCACTTGTAAAGAAGAAAAAGCTCACGTATTTGGATACTGCACGGAAGAACAGAGGGGAGGTTCCTCAAGATTTCTTGCCCAAGAAGGATCGAGAAGAAAAGTCATCGCTCTTCGGTTTCCAAGCCCATTGCACTTTGGTGTCGTACTGCCCAAAGAAGAACAGAACAGTAGTACTGATTTCGTCTATGCACCATGACGATGCAATTGATGAGGAAACAGGAGATGACAGGAAGCCAGTTATGGTAACTGACTGCAATCAGACGAAAATCGGAGTTGATTTGGTAGACCAGTTGTGCCATAACTACGATGTGGCAAGAAATACGCGGCGGTGGCCAATGGTGGTGTTTTACAACCTACTCAACCTTTCAGGTATAAACGCTCTTTGCGTCTATAAGGCAAACCATCCTCAGGAAAAAGTAAAAGGCAGTGACTTTCTGGAGAAGTGTGCGTGGGAACCGATCCGTCCGCAAATTGAAGTTCGTTCAAAAAATCTTCCATTGCCAAAAGAAATGAGGCAGCGAGCTCAATTTTTCCTGGACACTGCAAACATTCCACTCTCGCCCTCTAATCCAGCACCTAATTATGTCGGTCGTTGTCATATTTGCCCAGGAAATAGAAATAAATCTTCTAGAAGGTCTTGCATGAAATGTGGAAAGTTTGCTTGCAAGAACCATGTGAGAGATACCTGCACGGAGTGTTTGAGTGAATAGAAATGTGCGGTTTTCCATAGTTGCAATTGATTGTCAAATAAATAATGAAAATAGCACGTAGTAATGTTTTTAGTGATTTCCAAAAACAAACGAATATTTTGATTTCAATACTTGTGCTTATTATTGACAATAGTTTAGAGTATTCCTGTGACCCAGTACCATCATTCAAAATATGGAAACGATGAAGTTAAATAAAACAAATATGGTCTACGATTGTAGACCGCGCGACTAATAACCACGTCTCAATATACAGCGCGACTAACCAAGGGTTAATATACTCGTCTGCAGCAACACTTGGTGGTCTAACTAAATCCTTTCTTAATTAACAGAGATCCAAATCTATCGCCCATCACTGCGCTGTAATCTGGAAGAATGTCTAAAAATTTACAATCTTCAAATACTGCCGCAACTATAGGGATACTCGGTTACCTATGCCCGGGATATCTAAATAACTACGATTATCGGTCGTTTCAACAGTATAATGAACTAAAATATGTACAGGATGTACAACTAAGAAAGGAGGCCGGCCATAACTCAGAAACTATTGGAGATAGAACAGTGAAATAAAAAATCGTATAATCAATATGCCCAAGAGAAAATGGTGGAAAATATTTTCAATTTCCTACCATTGCCGCCAGAGGGCGTTTCACAGATTTCAATTTGAAATTCCCATTTTTTGGGCAATTTTCCTCAGTAAGGTATTTCAAAAAAATATATTCATTGTAAACTAGTGATCAATATGTAAAACTTTGTTCACTGAATTTTTTCGATTGCTGTCAAAATAAAAGGAGGGGGGCCTAAATTACGTGTTACTGGAAAAAATCGTGTAATTTCGAAACGGGTTGCTTGATTTTGTCAAGATTGGTCTTGATGTAAAAAAAATACTAAACCACAACAATTTCTTATCTCCGTCTACCAATAGAGAGCGCAACTTGTTGAAGGAACAAACCGGTCGACTTTTCTAAAAAGAGTCAAATGGTACCAAAATTTTTTTACTGCTATTGGGAGGAACATTAATAAGGGAGTAATTTAAAAAAGATTATGTCAATAGCTCTTATAGTACCGAAGATATAGTAAAAAATGAATTTGGTGGTGAACCCCGGTACAACTGTCAAAAAGTAATTTTACCGAAGTTACTAAATGGCGTTACACCTTCAATGCAACAATCAATTAAAACCGCCCGGTAATGATTGGTAAGTATTTGTAAAATCTCTCGTTCACCTTTCGGGTTATTCTATAAAAATAAGGTTAATCGATCCAAGGTAACTTATTGAACAAACAAATCAACAGGAGAAAGGTAAACAACTAGCCAATTTATACTACCTACCCTTCTTAGCAGCTCCCCCGATTCGTAGTAAATACCCTTTTGCATTATCCCAAAAGGATATTTCGGGGTATTTTGACAACGTTATCTACTCGCTTAAGATGCGAAAATGTTAACCGTCGCTTGCCTTACCACCTCGACAACCACGTCGCCAGAATTGGCCTTTTGGTCATCCCCCTCTCTTTGAATTTTGGCGGGTATTTATCTTGACAAAGGAGAGAGAAATGAGGACACTCCTACAATTTGAATGAACAAATTACAGCGAGTACTGCTTTTTTTATCTCAACAGTCAATGGTTGCGTCATAGACCTCAAATTGTTGAAACAGTTTACTTTACGCTTTGTTAAAATTCTGGAACGCGTGTGCTTCTTGTCCATTTTTAGAAGTGTATTTTACTTTCGCTTAATTTACGCTTCGTTTTAAGCAATATTAGTTATCTGTTATATTATAACCTCAAATTCTAAAAAATGAATGTGGATTCTTTTATATATTCTTATGAAGGTACAGAGTATGAAGTGGTTGATGTTCCAGAAATTCATCACCAATTGCAAAATGGTAATTATTTTCATTTTAAATTAATATTTAATGGTAAAAGGTTGATTTTCAGATGAACAGTTCCGTACCGAGTATTTTAAAACAAAAAATTGTATAGAAGCTGTGGTAGTTGGAAAAGAAAATTTTGATGGTAAGTTTATTTATTTGAAAATTAATGCAATCATTACTAACATATTTCAATTTACTTTTAGAATCAGATTTTAAATGGGATCGTAATAACACAAAATTATTAAATGCTTCCTTAAAAGAAGATTTTAAAAGAAACCATTGTGGTCTAAAATCAAGAACACATTTATATCTAGAAATTATGGTGTGAAAGAAGATATCTTTAGATCGCAAATTTCGAAATTTAAACAAATTAAAGATAACGGAAAGAAGCGTAGAACTGGTCGAGCAACAATATCTTGGGAATTCTTTGATGATATGAATGATATATTCGCCCAAGACAAAACCATAAATGTAGGTCACTGCATAAACACACTGCACCCATGTTCTATCCCTTCTCCGTCTACGTCAACTTTCAACCCATCCACAACCAGTCCTTCTACTTCAGCTTTCTGCCCATGTACAATCACTCCTTCTACGTCAACTTTCAACCCTCCACAAACAATCTATAACGTTAGGATCCATCCGGGCTCGAATGGTAAGTACTCATTATTTTCCAGGTCGAAATGATCTTCGCAGCAGTACATGGTCGACGTGGAAGAAACTAATTTTACATCTCGCCGAGCTGCGTCAAACCACTTTTTACGTTGTACGGAAGCTTTTGGAACACTCACCAAAAATTTTTGTGGACGTATTTGTACATTTTCATACAAAACACCACTTTCTGTTTGGCATTTTTAATACCGTCAAAGTTCACAGAATTTAACAATAATTAATCGTACCAGCTCTAACTACTCCAAACCGATAACTGCGACGACGTTGTTGTGTGCATCGTTGCCAGACGCTTAAAATAATCCTTAAAAGCGCATGCTCAAAATCCGTATATTGGACAAAAAATCCGTATATGTATAAAATAAAATGAAATTTTAAAGAAAACATTTATTTCTGTCACATATAAAACATTATAATTAACAAAAAAAACTCTTAAAAAATAGAAACTAAAACTGGAAAATCTCTTAAAAATAAAAACCAAAACAGGAAAATCTCTTAGAAATAAAAACCAAAACAGAGATATCTCTTAAAGATACGCAACTAAAAGAGATTTAACATAATTATAATCAAAACAGTCACTTCAGATAAATCAATTTCATTTTATCTATTACAGAATTGGGTTAATTCACATAATTTTTTTATACGCTTAATAAATGCAAAGATGTCAGATGTCTTCGATATTGCAAAAATAAGCGGCGTTAGAATAATTTAAACAGCTTTTTTTCAAATTTTAAATCGCGAAGCGTCGAAACTGCACGACAACTCAGCGACAGGTGCCGACTACGGCATGACGTCATATACTGGTGTTTCAGCTAAACTGGTATTTACGAATGATTGTTTGGCGATCATGGAGCCGTCGAAAAGGTGTTACAAGTGGTGTTTTGTGCCTATGTGCACTAATACGACTTTTACAACACCTGAAAAGACATTTTTGACAATGCCTCGAGACGTAAAAATTCGAAAAATGTGGTTCAAAGCAGCTAGAAGAGATTATTCTAAAATAACTTCTTCGGATTTCTACTGCTGCGAGGATCACTTTGATGTAAGATGTAGTTACTTACTAAGCAAACCTAAATGTTTAAGTAATTGACAAAAATAAATATACATGAGACGTGGTAAACGAGTAAAGTAATGCAATATGCAAAATATCTGCGTAGTAAGAGTCTGTCAAGTAAACGAATTTCACATTGTTAGGTTTTATTCAAGCTTTTGCTCCACGAATTTCTGCAGTATTAAATCGATCATCCTTCTTTAAGAACTCGGCCAACATAAAAACATCTACTCGAGGAAGATTACCCGACATAGCTTTCAAATAACCTGCATCCACCATCGTAAGAATCAGTTTCAAAAACGCAACGATAGCCGACTGACAGTGGGCGTTTCCCAGTACGTGACGTCACTATCTGTTTAAAACTGATTTAGCGCGAACGCTCATGTTTGAACACTTCAATTCTTTTTTTCTCGGAAATGGTACGTTTTATTTAACTTTTTTGAACTGCAATACTTTACAAACACGATTCAAAAGCAGAATCTTATGTTTATTTTGAAATTTATTTTTATGAACTAACCCAATTGTCAATTTTAAAATGATAACAGTTTTGGTTTCCTATATAACCTTTATTGTGCAAAAGGCCGACAATAGTTTCTGTATTTAGCCTGTTACGTTCTTTTCTTTTTATTAATGTAACTGACGAGAATATTCTTTCACACGCTGCACTTGAATGAGGCAGTGACAAAAGGTTCAGCATAAATTTACTTATAAGTGGAAAAGCTAACAATTCACCTCCAGTTTTTTTTCTACTCACAGCAATCCAAAATCTTTCAGGATCATCCTCGTTAAGCTCCAAGTAGCGTATTTGTCTAAACTCTCGATCTATATCTTGGTACAATCTTCTTTCAACCAAATTTTCAAAATTCCTTGTCAGTGGTATGATACTTTCAACATTACCAGACTTTGCAATTTGTGGATCTATTACTGATAATATAATTGGTCAAATACTTCATTTTTCAAGTCAAAACGCTTCAAAATTTGGTCTAATGCTTCTATATAAAAAGATAAGCATTTCAATTTAAAAGTCTTGACCTGATTTTCCGTCAAAATCTGGTCCAATATTGTGCTTATAACACAAGGTCCGAAGTAACATTCCTCAATTTTCTTATAAAAGGAAGGATTTTTATAATTTATATTTTCAATACGTAGCTTCAAATATCTAGAATCGATAAAGCAGTCTATTATAAAAAACACAGTCTCTTTGACAGATTTTTTTAAGTGATGTGTCTTTGGCCTTTCAGATTGCATTGATTTATTGAGATTAGTAAAAATGGTAAATAATGGTAAAATAAATGTTGTTCAAGCACCCTATCGACCACTTGTTTTAATGAGAGCCAGCGAGTCCATGCGGGATACAATATCTTATGTGGATCAACCCGTACAAACTCTTGAAACTCTACAAGATCTTCAACTCTTTTACTACTATTCTTAAAATAATTATACAGGGTGGGCCGTTGAAAAGGTAACACTCCTCTTTTGGGACACTTAGACAAGTTTCTTAAAAAAACGCTCGGACACATCGATTTTCTATTTTTGGGGAACAACTTTTGATGTCAAATTTGACTTTGTCAGGTCAACCCCCTAGCCCCAGCAACCCCTAACTCAAGAATTTAAATAGGGAAAAGGAGTTGAGCGACCCCTCACTTGAAACGTCTTTTAATTCTCTATTCGACAGTATGAATGAAAATTAGTTTTATTCAATTTTTTTTCACCCCCATGAAAAGCACCGTCCAGATTAACTAAGGTGGGGGTGTTGTTTAGGAAAGATCCTGAAACACGTCACCTTCGACTTTTTGTAATATGTAACTTATGATTAAGCCCAAAGATTAATGGGTGAAACGTAAAGTAATTTTAAATAAAAACGAGGATAATTTAGCTGATAAATCTCTTCCAATCTATATAAATTAAAAGAATACAGCTACAAATTTACCTTCCTTTGTTTGCTGAGTTTAAGTTCTATACTCATATCTACCCCGCCCATTAGATTGCCCCTTATAACTGAGCTTTTCGAGCCATTACATTATAGATTGCGGTACCAACCATTTGTTACCGTAACAAAATTTTGCGCAAATTAAGAATAAAAAAAATATTTTATTTCATATACATATTTATGTTATTTATTATTTTGTTCTTTTTATTTTTTTTTAAATTTTATGTGATTGTATTTATTTTTTTTTATTTAATTTATTGCGCAAAATTGCCGAAGTTGCGCGAAGTTCCACTTAATTGCGCTTAATTGGGCAAAATTTCGAGAAGTTGCACTTTCGTAATTTAGCGCAACTTTGCGCAATTAAGCGCAACTTCGCGGGCAATTTTGCGCAATTAATTATTACATCAAAATAAAATAAAATAAAAAATTGGGCGAAGTTGAAGATAATTGCGCGAAGTTGCGCTTGATTGTGCGACACTGCGCTTAATTGCGTTTAATTGCGCCAAATTGAAGGTTCTTAATTTATTTTTCCCACATGCATATCGGACATTGGAAAAAGCTTCCACTGCGACGTAAGGTATTCTCACTGCCACGTAAGGTATTCTCCACTGTCACGTAAGGTATTCTCACACAGAAGCTGACTCATTAAACTAACACGGTATCAGATACCTTGCATGCTAACGATTTAATTCGAGTACCACTTAAAAGATCAGGTTTAGCGGCATAATGACGCCATTCAGTTAAACAATAAACAGTAAAACTGCGGAATCGGATGCGAAACTCAATAACGAAACTTATCCGCAGTACTTACAGCATGATTTTTCTGGTCCTTTTGTTGAAAATTGTGATAGTTCAAACAATACAAAGCAATAAAATTCCAGACATTCACAATAACAACATTATCACCAAATAACTGCTGTAATTTAATATGCGGACGTGTTCGTTATAGTGGTAGAGGCCGTTCACTAGCGGTTGGCGAGACTACCTAACTGTTGCTAATTACTCATTGTTATGCTTCTTAGGATAATTAACATTAACGTAAAAGTGCAAGTTGAGGAAATCCAGTGGCATCATAGTGATTACACCAAATTTTTAAATTAACAAATTTTTTACTTTTTATTAGATGCTTATAATGACAATGATTAACGTGAAAACAGTAAATGTACCTACGTTAGTTGCCCTTATCTATGTATGTATATAAGTAGTAGTTTGTATAATAGCATCTAATAAAAAGTAAAAAATCTGTTAATTTGAAAACTTGGTGTAATCACTATGACGCCACTGGATTTCCTCAACTTGCACTTTTACGTTAATATCAATTATCCTAAGAAGCATAACAATGAATAATTAGGATCAAACAGCCAGGTAGTCTCGCCAACCGCTAGTGAACGGCCTCTAAACATTGTGTATTCCACTGTGTTGCAGTGCATGGAGTTAGTTTGTAACCAATTTTTAGTTTAGGCAGATTTTTATGGACACCCTTTTTGTAACAGTTCAGGTCTTCAAATCTATGTGGTATCCGATTTAAAAATAGTGCCAGTAAACCATATTTCACAGAAGTTAGTGTTCATTTTTAAACAAAGTATGTTGCGATGCCATTTTTTATTATAGTAACACCCAATTATTATGTCTTGTTTTAGAAACCTATTTATCGGCAAGGCAGAATATAAGAAAAGCTGAAGAGACTTCTAATTTAGATACAGAAGATGACGAGGCTATTCTAAGTAGGAAGCGAAAGAGGAAACCCCTTCAGTTTCCTGACAAAGACATATAAACAAAGTGATAATATTTTAATGATGCAACTAATCGAAGTTATCATGATGAAGATGAGGATGCTGGCCCTAGTTCCGAAGCAAATAGAGTAATAGACCATGTTCTCTTCTGTCCTTTCATCCATGAATCGTACCTTGCAAGCACAGTCATCTGTACCTCCTGGCTTGCTGAGGAATAGATGTACCATTTTCGGGACAAGCAGCCTAATACATACTTCGATATCTTCATTGTTAGGTACATGAAAATGTATTGTATTTTTTATTATTACATTTACTTTTATGTTAGTGTGGTGAACCCTACAAAAAGTCAAATACAATAATTACTGTATTTTAACTTTATGAATGTTTAGATTGACATCATTTCTTCGCAATCATGTTAAGAAATTCTAGAAATTGAATTATTTCACGATCAGCCTCTGTTATTTGATGTAAACCTCATTTTTTTATTAGTGCAGATCGAATATTACTTGCCCAAATGCAAGCCATCATGGCTAGCATAGGTGAAAAATTGGATACGTTAAGCCGTAAGGTCGAGAGACTGTTGTCAAGCCAGGAGAGTACAGACCAGAATGATAATTATCACGCCATATTAAGCCTGCTACCACTACAAAGCGTGGAAGACTTCAATGTCTTAGAGGATCGCATTCAAGCAGATGGTCACTTTAAGAATCATTTGGTAAGATCTCATTTTTCGTGATCCCTATTGTCACACCTATTGTGTTCTACTTACTGAATTTCGCATGTTCTTTTTTAGATCAAGATTTTAGACACCACTGGTGGCAGAGATGCACGTAGTTGCACAATGGATATAATCATGATTGATTTATTAGCGGACGAATTTTCATACTCATGCAAAATTAGAAACAACGAGGCAAAAAAAGTTGGTTTTGCAGAAAAAAACTGTGCGGTGTTGTTCATGGTAAGTGACGGTGTATTTATTGTCCTCAGTAGAAGGCGGACACCTTACCACCCAAAAGGGGCCCCTCAAGGCCTACGTGGGCGGCTATATTTGACCTTGAAATCACCTTCACCTTGAAATGACTTTGAAATTTAACCTTGAAATTTGTTCCCGGTCTCACCGCTAGTCTGGGAACCTTGAAATTTGTTCCCGATCTTTCCGCTAGTCGGGGAATTTCCTGTGCTATAAATAAGCGTAATCGAATTTAGATAAGCTAATTAGTTCTGTTACTGTATTTACCATGGAATGTTTAAGTGTTAAACAAATTTTGGGGTTGTTTCGCGGTAGTGTTTTGTTGACCGACGAGCTACTGATAAAGGCCTATAATATTATTAATTATAAGGTGGTCTTTAACGGTGACACTATCGACGAATTAGAAGTGTACGATGATTTTGTGGAAGCTGTACGGAGAGCGTGTGGCATGTAAGTACTTTTTTGTTTTACTTTATTTTTGAAAATTGTTTTACAGAGCCCCTCAAGTAAACATAGAAGAGGTGCTTGAAACTTCTTCTGATGGTCAAGCACGGGGCGCAGTAGAGTATTTGAGGACGATAACGGTACGTCTTTTTTAATTTCCTATTGTTTCGTAAATGAATACATTACAGCAGCAGGGACAATTGGGTGCAGCTGCAGGTCCATCAATGCAACAGGAAGAGGCTGCAGATTCATCACCATCAATCCAACAGCAAGGGGCCTCCACCCAGGTGTTTAAACACATAAACATTATTGAAGAATCGAACACCAAATTTATAAAGAAATTCAATACTACATGTAAATCGCTGAGGTTCACTTTCAACGACGAAACATGTAAAGATAATCCCTTAGCGTGGCTACAGGTAAAATCGTTTTTCTAAAAATGATTTAACACACAGTTTTGCAGAGTGCCTTCGAGGAGCTGCACGCATACATTGTCAAGGATGCGGCTCCATCAGATAGGATCGGCGTCACCTTAAGGAATCCAAATTTCCCAGACAAACCGGTTGGCATCTCGTTTAGAAGGGTGGATCAGTTGTCGGTAGAGGTGATAATGTCGGTATTAGATAAGGTAACGTAGAGCAACGCCACTTTTTTTCGAGTGACCTACTAGTTCTAAGCGTGGATAGAATGACGGTACCGGTCGGCTATGGACGAAAAAACCTAACAGGTTTAAAATTTGAGGACTTTTGTAAAGCTAAAAGACAGGGTATTATTTTTGTACCAGCATCGACCGATAATAATTGTTTAGCTCGCGCCCTAGTCCTGGCGATAGCGTTTAGAACGAATGATACAATGCTTCATAGTATGGAAACGGATAGTCCATTACTTCAGGCGAGGAACATGCAACTTTGCCGAAACAGCGGAGTGGACCTCAGTCAGGGCGGTAGTTATCAGCATATTCAATCATTTCAGAATCATTTAGATCACCATCGTATATAATTCGCGTATAGGTGATTCAGTTTATTTTGAGGGGCCAAGGGACCCCGGTAGATTAGTATTAAACTTACTGTTAGAGGACCGGCATTACAACGTCATCACCAGTCTGACTTCTGCATTCACTTGCGGTTATTATTGCGGGCAATGTAGAAAACGATATAATGACAAAAAAGATCACGCTAGCTGCTTGTATCAGTGTCCTTGTTGTCACGAAAAGCCGCCTTGTTCTATGCAGAATCCGAAAATTGGTTGCAGCGATTGCAATAGAGATTTTCACGGACAGGGGTGCTTTAAAAACCACAAGGACACCGAGCTATGCAAAAAACTGCATAGATGTTTAACACGTTGAGTGCTCATGAGAAATAATGCGCGGACCCCTAGCGCGCATCTACTTTTTTTACAAAATATGTTTCAAAATTTTATTTGTATATTAAGAAATGAAAATAAAAATAGTTCTAGTCTATTTTACGCCTTTTTGACCAAAAACGCATATGTGCGTCATGAGCGCCCAGTAACAATTTTGTTTTCTCAGCCTATCGACGCATTTATGCGTTCAGTTAATTTTATGTCAAATAACTTGGAAATAAGTGTAAATTCAGTGAATACCTAATAGGCAATAAATGAAACAAACACACTTCATAAAATTATTTAATAAAAAATTGTGATTTATAAAAAAAGAGGAATGTGACTACATTATATTTTTATAACTTCCTTTTATACTGTAAAATACAAAACTAAAATTTATTTTGTAAGCTATTTTATACCTAAATTATTTCTAATTACTACCTAAAAAATAACAAAACTAAGACACTACTTTTTTCAAGAAACAATACTCATGTACTTAAAGTTTAACATTTAGTTTTGCATGTTTTGATGGTACAGCTCAAAACAAGGTTCTAAACATAGTCCCACTTTACATATGCGGCACATTAAACTTGTGTCTTTTCTAACACCTCTCTGACTACAACTTGCACACCTTTTTCGAAGAATTTTACCTTTTCCATCTTTTGGACATTGTGTCAGCAGATGTGTTGGAAAATTCACCGTTTCTTTCGGTTTCTCCGGGAGTAGAGCTGCTATTATTTGTAACCGAAAATCATACAAAGTGGCACGAGGAGACACGTATTTTTTATATAAAAAAAAAGAATTCAACAATAGCAACTGGTAAACATGTATGGCAACTTTTTTGTACCAGCGCAGACTTTTGTGTCGACATGGATAATACGACATGAATTGATCTTGACGATCTACCCCTCCCATATAATTATTATATTTTAGAACAGGCAATGGTTTAGATACTTCTTTTCCCCTTTTATTAAAAAAAGTTTGCAAATTATTTTTGAATTCGGTTGAGATGTAAGTTACATCCCTCTTATCTCTCCATTTACCTATCATTACATTATTTGCATATTTTGCCACTGTTTCCCCTTTTTTTAATTTTGCTTCTTTTACACTTTTAGGGCTGTATTTTCTGTCAATTCTTAGAGTTCCCGTTGTATGAGTCTTTCGTTCTAACAGTTGCCGTGATAGCGTAAAACTGTTGTAATAATTATCCATAAAAACGCAGTGCCCTTGGTCTAATTTACCTTCTAATAAGTGTAGCACAACGTTGGCAGCATGTCCTTTTCCCCCAGCATCAGCTAAATTACCCGTGTATATCAAAAACTTCAATATTAACCCATCAGGTTCAGTTAGCATATAAAATTTTATCCCATACTTGTGACGTTTATTAGGTATATATTGCCTAAAACTTAACCGACCGCGATAAAGCATCATTGATTCGTCGATTGACAAATTTTGAGTTGGATAATAAGTATCATTTATTTTATTATTAAAATAATGAATCAAAGGTCTTATTTTAAATAATCGATCCTCTGGTTTCGGTTCATTTTTAGTAGGATTTTTAGAAAAATGCAAGCATCGCAAAATTAAAAAAAAACGATCCCGACCCATAGAATCGCGAAAACTTGGAATATTAAATAAACGGTCTGTTTTCCAATAATCTTTCAACCTTGGAAGATGAATAGTACCTGTATGAAGAATGAGACTAAAAAATATTTTCAATTCCTCAATGGTTACAGGCTTCCATCGCGAAATTCGCGAGTATTCCAAGAAGCCTTGCTCCAACAAAACGTCTTCTGCATACGCATTGGTTTCTTCCACTATTTTCTGGTAAAACGTGTCGTCGACTAGAAAATTGAAAATATCGATCGGTTTGCTACCTGAAACAAAGAAAAGCAGGTAAATATTTATCTGAAAGGGATAACGACATGCAAAATAGTACACAAGTGTACGTAACGCTTACCTGGAAATGGCCACAGAAACTCATTTGTTTTGGTAAAAGGAATGTCCAATAAATCGGGTGTGTCAGACCAGGCAGGCTCATCACATATTACCTGGGGGCTTTGAGATGATTCACCCTCTTCGACAGTGTCCATATCGTCAATCGATTCTTCGCAAGCACGGTCTTCATCGTCCCCCAGGTTCTCAGTTTGCGACACATCTTCTTCACCGGAACTTTCTTCGTCCACATCTTTCACTAAATATGACTCGTCGAAATCATCGTCAGACTCGTAAAGAAGCTTTTCCAGTTCATCGTGAGTCAAATACTTTTTTAGTGGAGTTTTTTTCGATAATTTAGGTTTTTTCGAAGATGAAGGTCCAGGCACGTTTCGGTCCATGATGAAAAAGGTCGGCGAACGAATATAAACAAAACAAATTGTGTACAACGCGTTATGCAGCACAGAATAATTATTACTGAAGAACTGGCTGCACACTACGGAGTTGAATGAAGCAAGGTCGACGACGCATAAGTGCGGCATGCGCGCTGGAGGAAAGAACCCTCCGCCGCATTTACGCGTTATGAGCACCCAACGTGTTAAAGTGTCTAAAAACTGCTCAAGTATTAAAAGGTAAACATAGATGCGGCTACAGTCATTGCTTTAATTGCCGGAGTCAAAAACCAATCGGGCATCTTTGTTACATGCCCGTCAACAGGGGTGGGGACGACGGCGCTGAAAAAACATCTATGTTTATCTTTTACGATTTGGAGTGTATGCAGGAGAAAGTGTGCGAGGGAGCGAATGATAGACAGCGTCATATTTGTGGCGAAACCCGGCGACTGGAACCCACCATGTGGCGATTCCCTCGGCCAGATGACCGACGAACTGGAGGCGTACGGTGAAGGAAGTTATATAGCCGAGTTTGTGAGTGCGGGTCCTAAAAACTATAGTTATAACGTGTTCTCAGCCAGTGACCAGGCGCTTAAATCAACGTGCAAAGTGAAGGGCATCACCTTAAACTATGTTACGTACCGTATTTGTTTTGCAATAATTTATTTGTTTTCCTTTTATTAACTAGTTAAATTCATTTCTTTTGCTTTTTCTTTGTTAGAATTTATGTAACCTTATAAAAATGTTTTGTTTTGGTTTTGAGGTTAGTTTTGGCGGTTTGTTTATTTTAGTATTTGGTTGGTATATTCCAGTGGCGTACGTAACCCTCTTACCTCTACATTTTTGTTGGTGATTCATTTGTTTCTTTTCGTTGCAAGTCAGTCATATCATTCATCTCATTATGTTTTCATATTAAGGTTTAAGATCGTTTAGTTGATAGATCGCTCATTACGCATCATCGCATTATCATCATTCCCTTGGTTTCTGTTCAGATTTCCATTTCAGGTACCGTCTATGCATTTATTGTGAGCGTCCTCTCTCGATGTGTTCATGTACTTTTTTTCCCGCCGTTTTTTTAAGTTCCGGCCTAATCTTACAATTTTACATTTTTCCCCAAAATATTGGCATCAATTTTCTTTTATCTCATATCCGGGGTTCCATTTTTGGAAAAGCTCCGTTACTTTAGAAAAATCGTGTGTGTGTCTTGAGGTGTGTGTTTTGTGCTGACATAATCCAATTGAATTTGGGATTTCGCCTCAATTTCCTATGCGATTTGGCTGTAGAATTTCGTGGAACTCTTGCAGCGACCATTATTTTTGGGATTTGTATGCATAGGAAAGGGACATGCCACCTTTTTGACTCTGGTTCATTTTATTAGAAAAGCCAATATATATATCAAGCTGTGAAACCATCATCGCATGTGAGTAGTTGTGTGTATTCGTTCTTCCCTAATTTTGCCGTTACATTTTAGCATCCTCGTCCTCCTGTATTCATCGTCGACACCCTGTAACAATAGCTTACATATATATTGCCTCTACTTTTAGGCCGCTACCACCTTGTAAGTAGTCGATCCGAGTGAAGATTCCCCATTTTATTATTTTCTTCCTTTTAGGGCCTTTTTAGTTTTGCGTATATTAGTTGTGATTCATCATCGTTCTTCGTGCAGTTCCTCATCAGATTCATCTTTACGTCACCGGACATCAACATCGTCACCTTATAAGTATCTAATCCTCCTACCGATTGGTTCCCTCCTTCAAGTCTCCGTTACCTCCACCCTCATACTTGTCTTCCCTTAACCCTTTTCAACAAGAAAAAAAAACCACCAAAGTACCGGAACAGTACCCCAGGTAGAAGACAACCACAAATCGTAACTACCATTATTTTTAGTTAGAAACAAATAAGATAAACAGAAATTTAAATTAAACAAAGACATCATTTTTCTTTCATTCAATTTATGAAACGTGTAATGTGAGATCTCGCAAGGCATATTCAGTAATTTTTCTTTGATATTATTATAAACATTCATCCATTCCACTCATACCATATGTACAACGCATATTCACATCACCTAGCATACATATTGACATTATTTACATTATTTACATTCCCATCACCACACCTATTATATTATTATTTACAACTATACTAATTGGGGTTCTGTTTAGTTACACACAATTAAATTATTTATTAGTATCTCCTCTGCTATCTTTCATTAACCCAAAGGTAATCCTACAACTTCCTAGTACATCGAGGGCTTTTTCTAATTTTTTTAAGTACGACCTAAGACAAAAATTAGTGGCGCCTATTCTATTCAATCTTTTATTTCATTTTATCGAACTCACCCCTTCCTACCGTGAGTAGCCGAGGTCGTAGGTTTCGGGATACCTTCATTCCCCCTTCAGGAGATTTTTTTTCCGCGTTACAACTATAAGAACTCTCGTGTCATAAACTTTGACTCGATGAAGGATATGGTGCTTAGTAATAGTAAAGATTCCCTGTATGTTTATAACGACCGAGAAATCATCCGAGACAGGTGTTATAATGTAATCAGCAGGCCAGAGACTAAGAAGAATAGAATAAGTTACTCTAAGCGCCGAAGAATAGAAAACTTCGACACTGTACCGTTTGGATATAAGTAATAAAATAAAAAATGATTTATTTTTTAAAAAGAAAGAAACCCCCTCATAAATTCATTAAAAACAAAATCGTGTAAATCGTTTAAATTCGGCTGGGCTGCCGCCACCATATTCGGAGGTTCTGCCGAACCCGGTTAGATTTGTTTTTTTTTTTCAATATTCTCCACTGCGGCTTCCATATTTGGAGACTCTGTCAGAGTTTCCATATCTGGAAGCTTTACAGGAGCCGACTTCATAGTAGCTTCCATACCTGGAAGCTCTGCCGGAGCCGTCCCCGGAGGCTTCGTAGGAACCACCTCCATAGCAGCTTCCGAGAGAAGAAGGGGTTTCAATGTCGGGACGTTTCCTGGTTTATCAATTCGGGCTAATTTTCTTTTTTTTTTCAAAAAACAAGACTGGCTGAGCACCGCTGATGCTGCCGACGACTTTGGCCCTCTTCTTTGGACGGACATTATCGCTGCGTTCAACGAACTTCAGCCTGTTAATTATGCGCTCTGCCCGAACCAATAGGGAGCAGCTCTCGGTTATTAGTTGTTTAAGTTCGGTTATGTCTTTAACAAAATCAGTCATCTTAATGATGCTTTAACACTGTAAAATATAATTGGAAGACCGTATATATATCAAAACTTTATCATCCAAATTTTCTACGCATAAGGTGATAGTCTAATAATAGGCAAATTAACACATCACACACACACACACACACACACACACACACACACAATGTGATAAAAATCCAATAATAGACAGTCAATAATTACCGAATTTCGATAATGACTTTTCAAATAGATAGATAAACCACTGTTGTTCTTTCTTTCGATAATCAATTTATCGTATAGCACAAAGGTCGCAATTTTGGTTTTGAATTAGAAAACGTAAATTCGCTAAAAGGCATTTATTGTAAAACATGTATTTATTGGGATTAATATACAATACGTAAAAGATGCTAAACTAATTCTAAGAATTTTACCACTAGTAGAACTGAAAAAAGCACACACAGCTAAGTATTTATATAATAAATTAAACCTATAGAGGGTTGACTGTACTAGAAACTCGTTATTATTCCTTTGTAATTGTTATATAAACATATTAATCACTTCTTTATGTTACAGGTGATTATTTAAAAGAAGTAATATTTGAAACAATTGTTTAACAGTTCACACTTTATCGAATAACAAATTTTTTCATTTGAATATTATTTTTTTCCTTGTAATGTAGAATCGATAATAATGAAGAAACCGGAACAGAAATCAAAAATTAATTTTTGTTATAGCACCAGAATCAGAATCAAAACCCCTTTTGAATTGTAATGTGATTATAAATCAGAACCGGAACTGTTATTCAAAAGTGTTCCAATCCATGGTTCTTACTTCCAAGGTCCTACGCCAACGTCACATTACAGTTACAAAATATAAACCAGAGCGAATATTTAAAAATGAATAAAAAATGCAATTATTTAACTGCCCTAAAATTTAGTTGTTTCGTAAAACAAACCCAAAAATGATAGTACCCCGTTCAATCGACGAATAACGAAAAGAAAGAACTAGGAAGAAAACTTCGTTTACACAATTAATTACATAAAGATCGATTAATTTAAAGCAGCACACAGTTGATAAATATTAAGACACAGATAACATGAAAATTTGAATTGTTGAAGGCCTTCAAATCAGTCTTAATACCAAATGTTGTATTTACAAATACATATTACATGTACACAACAACAGAAACAAATTATATCAAACACATTTACATACAAAAATAACATCGCTACATGAAAACAAGTGTTATGGTTTTGGCGTACTAAGTGAGGATTTTCATCTCTCCATTCGTGCAGGTTACGAGTGTTTATGATACCTGTCGCAGTAAATGTGGATTCATCACTCCACAAAATCATTTCAATGAAATATGGATCATTGTTTACGCTATCCAACAACCATCTACTAAAATTGATTCGAAGCTCCCTATCCCCGTCATGCAAAACTTGAACTTTTTGAGGCCTAAATGGATGCAGACCATTTATCCTTAATAATCTGTGAATTGTATCTTTTTGGACCTGATTTTGGGACGACACAATTCGAAGGTTTGCACTTGGTTCCGTCTCAACAAATTCAAGAATTTACTCTTCTTGATCGACGCTTAGTGTAGGTTGACGTCCTGCCTGATTTTTTTCTAGGATTTAAATTACCTGTTTCCAGTAATCTTTGTTCTACCCGTCTTATAGTTTTTGCATCAGGGTTCCGACGATTTGCAAACCTCTCCGCATATGCCCTGGCCACATCAGTGGCATTGTCATTACATGCACCTAATACTTTCAACATATCGACGTAATCTCGATTAAAGTAGTATCGTTCCATTTTAAACACAAGTAATTGGAGCGACCATGCGGTAAAACTTATTATTTACATTTTTATCGATAACGAGGGACAAACGAAAAATTTTTAACTCTCAATTTTCGATTTGTTTTAGCCCCCTAAATCAAATCCCAAAAGCACGGGCGTCAATTTTGAGACACCCTGTATATTATTTTGTTATTATTTACAATCTATATTTTCCTTAAACATTGAATTTGATGCTTTACTGCGTTAAGCAAGGAATATGAATTTACTTTAACTGTAATTTAAAATGAATTCAACTATAGCCTTCTTTAAGGAATGGTAAATAATTCACACAACCTTCCCCATAATTTTCTAATTTGAATTAAGAAATTGATTAAGTTAAAATTTGACGTTAAATTGAAAAATTAGATTAAAGTTAAAAGGTGACACGTTAAGTTGAATAATGAATTATGCAGCTGCAGTTCTATTAGATGCGTTAAAAATATGGTTCTCCATAATTAATCTTTTGCATCAGGGGTCCTTCCGGCCTCTGTTGTTATACTTTTTAATAATGTTACCATTTAGTGCTATTTAACGTTTATTTTCATCCGTTTTTTTTCCCTTCAGCCACTCATGTACTCGTAAATTTCGATAATCTTAAATACTTTAGCTTGAGAATGAAACTAGTTGAGTTTCGAAACATGTCGCCCCCGTTTATTTAAATTTCATTCATCGTTGAATTGCTTCGTTATAATTTTGTTTCACTCAAGTTTAAGGTTACACAAATAGGTTGTTACAATTATTATACTATCGTCAAAATGTTACCCCTGCCAGTCTTGAATTGCTGGTAGTTTCAGTACTTAGGTACTTTCTCTAAAAACATAAAAAACATTTCCATCTTCATTCATTGGCTAAGGGGAGGTCGTAGTTTGTTTTATTTATTTCTTATTAAATTCGATAAAATAATTATTGGATTCTAAACTTGACAATGTTAAATTGCAAAGAATATCTTTGTGGTTTTGCTTTTTCAAAAATACTCCTTACAATTCCTCATTATTAATAATATATGTAAATACAGAAAATAAATGTAAGCATTTATCTAGGCCGCTTCTTTGAAAATATTATAGTCGTATTATTCATCACATATATCTTCACCTTTAAAGTTTAATTCAGCAACATAATCTCTACATGCAATACAACAAATTTTCTTTATAACAGAATATGCTGCATAGCCCACATACATGTAACTGAGGAGGCTGATCAGTCTCGAAACTGTCAAGATAGTCTGTATCAAAAATAAATTGAAATTCAGATACATCTAAACCAGTGTTTCCCAAACTTATTTGGCCTACCGCCCCCTTTTTAGAAAAAAAATATTCTGCGCCCCCTGGAAATCTATATCTTTAAGCTTAAGGTTAAGCGAATAAACAGAAAAAAGATATGTGTCTATGTATATTTTCTATCTATACCTAAAATATAGTAAAGAAAGATGTGAGACATCTTGAGTTTGAAATTATAAAATTATTGATTAAAATCACAAAATAACATTAAAAATAATCCTAATGAGAAGGATGAACCTGGTGCGATAAGCTATAGAAATCTGTTTTTTTAGCCAGAACTGTTGGTAGCCGCCTTTGAATTTAAGTTTCAATTCAGTTCTTCTTGTAACTCTGGACATTCTTCTGTGTTGGCACTTGAAAAAGGATCCAAAACCCAATCGGGTATGTTCATTTTAAAAATATCTTCAAATAGTTGGATGAAGTCAGAATGGAGAGCATCCAAGTGTTGACAATAGGTAAGTAAGTCTTCATCACTTTTTTCTACTCTTGATAAATTTGGAAACTGACTAAATTCCCTTCGTCCAAAATTTCGCTTGTACAAAAGAAGTTTTGCCACAAACGCAGAAATAACAGCTTTTGTTTTTTATTAAATTCAGCTCAAATAAACAGTTGCATTAACACTATTTTAATCGAGGTTATTAAGTAAGTGGAATCCATTATCCTGTTTATTCTCAAAATGGGAAGGTGAAATTGTCGGCACATTTCTTCGGCTACTGCAATTACGCATTCTTTGATCATTTCTCCATCGGTGAATGGTTTTCCACGTTTTGCGATTTCAAGACCCACGCGAAAGCTGGCACGAGTTGCAGCTTCTTGTTCGTTATTGAGGTTCGTAAACAAAGATTGCTGCGATTTTAATGCGCGCCTCAAAGCTTCAAATTTTTCTGTCCGCAAAGTTCCTGTATATTTTGAGTAATTTTGAAAATGTTTCGTTTCATAGTGACGTTTAATGTTATATTCTTTGAGAACGGCTATGGTTTCGTTGCAAATCAAACATAGAGCCTTCTTATTGCACACTATTACGAAATATTGAAAGTTCCATTGATCTTTGAATGTTCTGCATTCACTGTCTATTTTTCGCTTCTTTTCCATACTAGTAAATCACACACAAAAACAAGTCAAATCAAAATACTGTTACGAAGATGTCTTTTAAACACGCACAACACGTTTTAAGGAGTTACGCACTACTTTATTTCACAACAGACACTTTCTCTTCCTTCGCCTTCCGTAGGCGGACTGACTAACGGTCGCGCCGCTAGTCTTTTTATACTCCAATTACTGCCATCTAGAAGTGAGTGGAATACACCAGAACTTTCTCGAAACGAGATTATTCGGGATAGAAGAAGGTACTACCACTACCTATTTCCGCTTGTGACCACCAGGTGTCGTCAAGTGTCGCGGCCGTAACAATAAAGTACAGTTAGTACACAATAGTAATTGAACTAGCCAATTTAACAATCGTATGCTCGCTCAGGGCGCGTACTCGGCGGCTAGAAATTATAGAATAGATAATGGCGGGAAAATTAAAACCATTTTGGCCCTTGGAACTTACTGGAGTAGTCAGTATGGCCCTAAGGCTCGAAAGTTTGGAGACCCCTGCTCTAGACGAACATCATCCGTTGGAATATAACTCTTTTTTGGGAGCGTGCGCTTTGGACTTAATTTTGGGGATGATAAAGGACGACCAACACCCCTTTTCTGGATAATATTTCCGGAAAGGCAAAGAGACTCAGCAACTTGAGCTCAAAAATTTGGCAGCTCTATTTTTGCTTCTTTCTCTGGGTAAAGTCGATGGAACAAGACGTAGGCATTTACCATAGTGACGTCAATAAGGTGATAGAATATTCGGTTTGGCCATTTCCGAGTCTTCATTCGAATATGATATCTCCCTATCAAACCGTCCGCGTCCATCAGGTCGACATATTATGCAAATTCAATTTTCTTCTGCTATCCATTATCTAAAAATATACCTTATTATCAGTTAAAAACATTTATTATTAAGGTAAAGGTACCAGTAGTCGACATGTTAAGGTTCAAAATTTACAAAATAGTAGAAAGTGGTTTGAAAGAAAAATGTGAACTAAATACCTTTGGAAAGCCTATACTTTGCTCTTTACGATAGGGCTCGTCTCTAAATTTTAACCACAAAATATTGGTTATGATATCGAGAAAAAGATAATGTAACAAATGTTCCAATAGTCGACACTTAAAATTACCAATGTTGTAATAGTCGACATGGGTTTTGTTCCATTAGTCGACACATTTTACTGAACACTTTCATTGGGAATAAATAAGTATTATTGCATTAAGTCAAACTTTTTATTAAACAAAACTATATTTAATTTAAGACGCATTTAGAGATTTTTTAAAACGGTAGCTCACTCGCTCCCTTTCACAATAAGTTCAGGTTCTTCAACAAGTCTAACTATTTCTTTTAGATTTATCTCACAAATGTGTTTTTCTTCTGCCACATACTCCTCCTCACTGTCAGTATTCTTCAATCCCATTACAACTATATTGCCATCTTCTCTTAACTCTTGGATGACACAAAGGTACACAAACACTGTTAAATTTCTTTTTACCACTTTGAATTTGGCGAGGATGAAGGTGCCTTCCTTTAATTCATCCAAGGAAAATTCTTCACCTTCATTACCATCATCACTAATAGCCAGTTCCAACTCGGAATCTCCAGACTCTTGCAGGGAAATGTCACTTTGTGAGTGAGATGAAGAAGAACTGGAATTGTTCCTCTTTCTTTTAGAATTTAATTTTTGCTTCTTTTTGTCTTCACTTTCCTTGGTCTTAGCTTGAGACTCTTTTCTTTTTGCTTCCCTCAATAGTTTTCTGTCCTCTTTCTGCTTCTCAGCTGCTCTTTTCTTGTCATCTCTTTTCATATAATATTCCAGCATTTGTGGTGATTTGACTACAGTAGGTAGTTTTTCTCTTCGCTTGGTTGATCTAAGCTGTACTGGTTGTGGCCACAGTAGTGCTCTCTTGAAAGGGCTTGGAAGAATACATCCATCAGATGTGGGTGGTGTCAAACCAGCGACATTGTCTGAAGTGTAACTGTCTTTTGTGACTGAAAGATTGAGACCGGATGTTGTTGGTTGGTCAATTCTTGTAAGTACAGGAATCAAACTGGATGTGGTTGGTTGATCTATCATCAAAACGGCTTCATCAATGTCCCTGCCAGGAGAACGTTCGTTTCTTGAAAGGATAATTGCAGAACCTGGAGCAGACTGTTGGTCGTCTGGAAAACCAATTGTTAACTGAGTACACACATTCATGTCATGGGCTAAATTTTGTATACATACCTGATGGATCAATTGTAGGTGACTCTATCGTAGCAGATTGTGCTACTAAATTGGTAGAATTCTGTAAAATTACAGGCCATTTAAAGTTAGAATTAAGTACTCTTACACTGATTTTTTATTTTCTCGATGCAGATTTTTACATATCTCCTGTCCCATTTTTGTTTTCCAGAGTGCCCATAGATCAAGTAAAGATTGGTCCTCAGTTGCCCCAGCCCATTCGCCTTCGTTCTTCAGGAAATAAGCAAGTTTTTCCTTTCCAATCTCTCGTTCAAATATGACGAAGAAATGTTTTTCCTCGGTTCTTAATGCTTTAGGTTGTTCTACATGTTTTGGCTCGATTCTCACTTCTGCTGGATTCCATGGAAATAGACCGCATTTTCTGAAGCCATTGGATATTGTTTTTTCAGTAATAGATGGAAGGACTTGTTTAAGCAATGCGGCAAAGTCTGGTTTCTTAAGTTGTTCTCCGTTGTGCTCCATTCTCCAGTCATGGACTTTCTATAAGAATAATAATAATTTTATTTATCTTTGACAATTAATAACAATTATTGTATAAGACTTGTCAACACTAACACTAACATTACATAAATTCGTCCACACTATATATACATTTTAAGACCAGGTATTCTTTAAGTTTAGCTCTAAAGCTCTGTAATGTACGACAGTTTTTTATATCTATCGGTAATTTATTTTAGTATTTCAATCCTAATTGTTTTGGAGATTTACATGCCTCCACGCTGTTTTCAACACATGAAAGACAGCAACATCCATTGGCTGGAGAATGTGTGTGGCATTTGGATACAATGCTACCAACTCTATTCCATTTTCCTTGCACAACTGGTTTAGAGGTACCGATAGGTGAGACACATGACCATCTAAGAAAAAGACAATGGGCAGTTGAATGTCTTGTTTTTTAATCCAGGGAAGAAAAATATTTGCAATGTATTCAAAAAACAACTCGTGCGTCATCCAACCATTCTGAGATTTTCCCATAGACCAGTCATGAGGAAAAACCTCGGCAATGTGCTGAGGTATCCTGCTATAACGATACACTAGCATAGGAGGCGCAATTTGTCTAACAGCATTGGCAGTGAGCAGTGTTATAATATTGAGTTTTTCATCATTTCCTGAAACGGTATATACACTCATACAGCCTTGCCAGGTTTGGGATTTAAAAAGAACGCCGTTTCATCGGCATTGAATACCCTCGTTGGATCTCTCATAGCCGCGTCTAAGTTCATTTCTTTTAAATAAGAGGAAACTTCTTCAAACCAGTAGTTTATATTTTATTGGGTGACAGCTCGCCTCATCATTGTCAAATTTTGACTAACTCTAAAACTCAGCTCAGGGTGTCTTTTCTGAAATAGGTCCAACCATTTCCTACCAGGTACAGCATTTCCCTTGAAATCCACTTTTAATTCTTTTGCTAACTTTCCAACGCTATGGATAAACGTATCCTTTGTTACAGGAAAACCCGATTTTGCCATAGATTTTACCCATTCAGTGAGTATTTCTTCTTGTTTAGGACTGAATATACCTGAAGGCCCCATTTTTCTCTTAAGTGGCACACGCCCCTTATGTTTGTCCATAAGGGTTACCCTAGGCACACTGTGTTTCTTTGCGGCCCCCTTATAGGACATCCCTTTATTAACATCTTCAATAGCTGCGAGCATATTCTCCACTGGATATTTTAGAAAAGTTTCTTTTCGGCTCGCCATATCTATCAAAACATCACCCTGTATAAGAAAGTTTAAAAAACAAGAATGCTGTTGCAGAATTTTTGATAGTAAATTGCAGATTTAGTATTCGACACTGGTTGTTTCAATAGTCGACACGCCGGTGTCGAATACTGCTTACCGTCGCTGAAATGAAGTCGCGCGTATAGCAATTTAAACGCATCGAAATATTTGTCTCCTATAAGCATTCAGTGCAATATTCGGATGTGTTTATGAAGTCGACATCCCTGACGAGTATAAGAAACACATATTTTACGGTTTCAGTACTCGACACCCCACGCAAAAAACAACGTTTCAGCTCGGAAGTGAGACGGACATAATAACATGAACGTATTAAAGCATCACCCACTATCCCTGCGTCAAAAGCAAAAAGAAAGTTGCACGGAGAAAATAGAAATAAAATGCACGCGTCTATCAGCGTACGGCTGCGCCGGGGTAATGGCGGGGGTTGAACAGTGTTTGCGGAAATGTTGCCGGCAATTCTTGTTTTATAAGATTAAATTTGGGGTGTCGAGAATAGGTACTGTGTCGATTACTGGTACCTTATAGTAATTTCATAAATCTATCCAAAAATTGTTACTTTTCTTTTCTACAACTCTGTGAAATAAAAAATCAAAAGAAAGAAACTTCCAGTAATCCACAAGTCCGCCTGTAGGCGACCCTATTTTATGAGGGCTCCACGAGCGCTAGAATATTTGTGGCCATCAACTATAGCAAAGAGCTTATTATATAAGTGATAAACTACTTACCGTTAATTTTTTAACTACCGAAACAACTTATAGACTATTAGAAATAAATTCTAAATTTCTGGTCGATAAAAACCTTCAATTTTACAACTGATTTTTGCAACATTCTACATTGTAACCAAATATATTATTGAACGCCTCGTGTAGCGCCAATACCAAATACATGAGTGTAAAGTGTATGGTATATGGTTAGATTTTAGTGTACAGCAACATGAAAATAATTTGATGTGTAGATTTACCGGGAATTAATATGAACTCCACCTCGTGGCGGATTGATGCATTAGAGGGTTAAAGACCTTATATACACATTTTCAGCTTTCTAGTTCAATTCCCTGTTAAAAAACCGAAATTCGGGTATTTTTCAGGTTTTCCGATGAAATTTTCGAACGGGACCTATTCTGAAACCTTTTCCTGATGAAGTAAGGTGTGTGTGCCAAATTTGGTGAAGATTGGTCAAACGGTGTGGATTTGTATAAAGGACAAACACACGCACACACACAAACTTTCTACTTTATATATTTAGATAGTATAATTTCACCAACTGAAAAGATATTACTAAGAGGGTAGTAATTCGTGGAAAGAGAGGCCACGATGTTCCTGTTTTATTTAGCCGTGACGTACAGGATCACATTAGTATCTTAATAGAATTAAGAAAACATTTTGTACCTGATGATAATCCATTTTTATTTGTAAAACCAAATTGAAAGACATGTGTTTGTGGATATAAAGTACTTCAAAAATACGTAAACGCGATACAAATTCCTACAGGCTTCCCAACGTTATATACCAAACAGCTAAAATTTCAGAACTCTTGCTGATCATGGAAAAAGGAACCGGCAGTCAATTTAAAGGAAAATCTAGATGAAATTAATGTGAACCTGGATGGAAATCTTTTCAACGAACTCGATGGAGACCGCGCTGAAGAACTGAGTAATCTTGATGATAAAGTGGAGGATGAAAAGGAAGCTCAATTACCGAACCCCAACGTGGAGGATGAAAAGGAAGCTTAATTACCGAACCCCAATAATAAAACTAAAGACATAAAGGCACGGAACAAACGAATATTAGTGAAATGGACGGACGAACAAAAGTCTATTGTTCGTAATCACTTAAACTGACCTTAACGTCAGATCTGAGCAGTTAGGTAGAGGATCTCAGGGGCCGGGACATCAGAGTTTTAATGACTCTAAGGTGGCGTACACTAAGGCTGTCACTTCGTTGCTGGAGGTACTTGAGTCTCGGGCGAAGTATTCGGTTAGTGGTGTGTATGATCGGATTGGTTTTGAGGAGACGATGTTAATTGAGTGGATAGATGATTGAATGTGTGCCATTATATAGGGTTTAAAATTTTAAGGTGTTAAATGTAAGTTTATTGATATTTATAATCCACTATGTTTAGATATCTATAGTCCATACGCTCGGCAATGTCCCTTTTCTCATTAAGTCGTAAATCAAATCTCATTTATAACGAGATCGATAGTTTCATTCAATATCCACATCTAATGCAAAGTAAAAACCAGTTCCATATGGACGACAGTTGTTCAAAACAAATCTTATGGAAACTTGAATACAATAGAACAATAGTTTTCAACTACCTACCTAGTCAGCGGTTGTCCATAGTTTCATTACAAAGTAATATATCAATTATTAATACAAACATAACAATTTCTTAATGAAACTAGTGTATCTTCTATTGAGAACCGCTGCCAGTTAGGTAGTTCACATCTATTGTTCTATTGTATTCCAGTTTCCATAAGATTTGTTTTGAACAACTTTCGCCCGTATGGAACTGGTTTTTACTTTGCATTAGAGGTGCATATTGAATGACACTATCAATCGCGTTACAAATGAGATTTGATTTACGACTTAATGAGAAAAGGGACATTGCCGAGCGTATGGAGTATAGTTGTAGTTTTGTATTTTTCTACTTTTATATTAGGTAGTAAGATCGCAACGGAGTTCGTTAAACGTACTCTGGACGATCAGAGAGAATGTGCCTTACGTCTGTGTATCCGACCTCGTCAGGAGATTGTTTTGTTTGATTTGGAGGTTAATTCATTTAGTTGTTCAAACTCCGTTGTTCAGGGGTTGTTTAATTTCACTAACATATACATACCTACAGTTTACTAGAGACACTTCTCGGGTGCGAGCTACGCAGACGCAAGTTTTATTAATGTGTTAGTTACGTTAGTTGTTTTAGTTGTGATGGTTTCTTACCAGTTCTTCCATCACTATTTAAGTTTTCTGAACTGGTGAAAAATTTTCTTTTCTTTACTTCAAAAATTTCCATGTAGTTTTATTGTTCTAATTAGGTTGTTTTGATATTTTCTTTAGTTGGGTTCATTAATTTTCTTTCTTAAATTTCATGCATTATTATTATTATTAGGAATAAACAGCCTCCTAAAAGATTAGAATGTGAAGAACTTATTAAAAAGTATCCGGATATTCTTAGCAATAAAACCTGGCTGAAGATGAAAGTATTCATACAAAATATCTACGTTAAAAAATCATGAATGAAAAATCCTTTTCATTTCAGTTTGAACACTTATATAGCTTAAGTAATTATTTAAGTATTTGTGTTTTTAAATAGAGTTCAATAACAAAACGGATAGGTACGTAATTAAAGTTGTTTTACTCCCTTCATGAAAAAACAGAAGTTTTATCTACTTACGATGTGCTATTTATTAAAACGACAAAAGTGTATTAAATAAACAATAATAATAAATTTTATTACGACACTTAAAAGGTACAGAGCCTCTTTTGACAAGTTAAAACTTGAATGAGATTTTTGCAATTTAGAGAATCAAAATTCTACTTTTTAAAAAAAATTTGAATGAAACTAAACTTTTCTATTCTTATTCTAAAATGTTGCATTTGTAAGTTAAATATCTAAATCACCTAAAAAATAGTCATTTTAATAAAAGCGCAGAGGAAATTATAATTCTCCAGCGTATATTCTATTCATAAAGTGCACAATCTTACAACCAGAATTACGCCAACACTGTTCCGAAAAAAGGTGGAATTTTAAATCTATTACACAGCACTTCGCTTTTCATATACGGTCTCAGCAGAAATTGACATTTAAAACTTTTAATTAAGATTAGGAGCCAATACATGAAGAAAGAAAATAAATGAAGGGGCAAGTGGATGAAGGTGTTATGTGACATTTTTTGAGATTTTGAGATTTATAATGGAAGAAGGTGTTATGTACACGAATCTTATGTACAGTACTAATGGATGATAGTGTCAAGTGCACATAACACCTTCATTCATTCAATGTTAAACCTAACCTCTTAGTTGCATTACACTTAACACCTTCCACTACAATATTACAAGAAAACCTTCTTACACGTGTTTTTTGAAGTGTGAGTTTGTGCCCGGAATATTGTTTTTAATATTGTTTATAACATTAGTAATGAAATATGTTTCCCTCAAGAGGAAAGTTGATGGTGTTAAGAGCACTTCAAATAAATAGTGAAGAAAATAGAGATGGAAATTATAAAAAAACTACAACTACCCTAGAAAACACCGAAGATGACGAAATTTATTAGAAAGGTAACAAAGCTTTGTGTTTTTTTCTAGTATTTACGTGTAAAACTACCAAAAGATGGAATTACATTATTATGTTATAATGAAAATATGAATAATATTAATTATTACACCTACATTTTTATCCTTGCATAATATTGAGTTAATATTCTTGTAATCTTGTGTTGTAAAGGTCTCGTGGAAACTGTATTTTTTCTATAACTTAGGATTACACAAACTTTTACATTACAGTAACGCTTTAGACAGTAGCCGTGTGTGAAAACTGTATTTTTTTAGACGACAGTGATGAATACATACCAAGACCAAGCGAAGAATCTAGCTCTTCAGTGGAATCTGACTGTAAATTCAGAAAGAAATTGAAAATTGGTGGTGCAGTATTTAATAAATCAAAAACTCCATGCGGTACTGAAATGTCTATTGCGGACGAATCCTCACAGGGAAGTTGTATTGACACCAATCGAGGCGAAAATAGTAACAATGTTCCCCACGTTTTACTGCAGAAGATACTCCAGTCGAAAAGCACAGTAACAACATTTCTGAAGTTGTTGAAAAAAAGAAGAAAAAATCTTTAGTCCTAAACCAAAAACATCAAGAAAGAGTATTAGAAAAGAAAACCAATGGAAAAGGAAAAAGGGCGCAATAGCCAGGGAAAGGGGAGAGGCATACATTTCATATAACGGAAAGGAGATGTCTGCTAAGACTCCTAGATTAGAAGCTTTGTGTAACGAAAACTGCAGGTTCAAATGCGGTGAAAAAATCAACCCTACAAATAGATAGCAAATCTTTAACAGGTTTTATAAGTTATACGTTAACGCTAAAAATGCCTTATTGTTTAGTAGCATTCAAAGCAACTCAGAGATGGAAAGTCTGTGCCCTCTCCTGACTCTAGGGGAAAGCATAGCACTAGTGACTAGACCACACAAAATTTCCAACGAAATAGTGTCCTATATCGAAAACCACATTCGTCTATTTCCTGCAGAAGAATCGCATTATTCGAGATACAACAACCCTTACAAGATGTATTTGTCACCTACACTTAACATCTCTAAGATGTACGAACTATACATCGAGAAATGCAAAAAGATAACAAACCTCAAAATTATATTGTAAAAAAATGTTCTTACTCAAACATATTTTCCACTCACTTTAATTTATCATTTGGAGTACCAAGAAGTGACACATGCAGCACTTGCGATGCTGGGAAAGCCAATATTGAACATCAAGAAATCTATAAGGCAGCATGCGAACTACAACGCATTCACAGGGAGGAGGCAAGAAATAATAGAAGTTTAATTTACAATTGAACTGCTTTACAATTGCTACGTTTATGGGTTTATAGGACACACCTCGGGAGTACATATAAATTCGTACAGGTCGTACGGCTAAGATTTCAAAATTATTAATGATAATGGAAAAAGGCGGGGCAAGTGAATACCAAGGTAAAGCACTAGAGAACTTTAATATAAACTTAAATAAAAATTTACTAAGTAACTGGGAAGAAAGTGATGAAAAAGATATTTTCGAAGAGGCGGCGAAGAAAACCGAGGAAACTAATATCCAGCAACCTGAAATTACAATTCATAAAAAATGAAAATGTCGGACATTAGTCCCATGGACACAACAAAAAAATGTTGTAAAGGAATATTTCAAGATGCATATTGCCAAAAAGAAACCTCCCAAAAGGTCAGAATGCGAGAAGTTGAAAGAAATACATTAAAATTTACTAGACAATAAAAACTGGCTAAAAATGAAAATCTTCATCCAAAATGAATATACCAAGAAATAATAGGTACACCATACAGATTTTTGACTAACCTATTAGAATATCTCAGGAACTACTTTTAGTTATGGTTATAACGTGTATAAGAAATAAGCAACTTTGACATTTGAAATAATCATTTATGAATTATTTTTTTGTTAGATTCCTTACGATATGTATGGTTAATATTCTTAGATAATAATTTCCTACTACTAAATCTATATCTTTAATTAGTGTATTTAAAACGACATTTAACATTTAAAGCGAACAAAAAACTTAAATGTGAAGCACAAATTCTAGCAAGACCCATTTTCTCGAATCGGATGTTGTAGGATGTTGTAGGCCAAATCGCCACCAATAATAAATACCCACTACACTACATCCAACACCTCTACCACAAAACAAGGAAAAACATTACACAAAAACTAATTTACCCACACTACACAACACACAACAACTACATAGCCATCCCTTACCATCCAGACATCTACAATCCCCTAAAAAAACTATTAGCGTCATTTAACATCAATACTATACCCAGAGCCCATACTACCCTAGGCAACCACTTAATTAACAACAAAATAAAACCATCCATATATGAAAAATCCGGAATTTATGAGATCAAATGTAATGATTGCGATGCAATATACATAGGATTAACCACCCGCAACCTTAAAACACGCTTCCAGGAACATTCGAAGAATAGATCACGATCAGCCATAGGCACACATGTCACAGAACAAAACCACAATATTTCGCTCCAAAACACCAAACTATTACACTCATCAGATAATTTTAAAAAATTAACCATCTTGGAACACTTCGAAATAGAAAAGGCCAAATACTACAAAAAACAAATTGTCAACGAAATCACTGATTTCAATGAGAACCACTTATACAGATCTCTACCTCCCTTTAACCAAAACATCCCAACGTTAAATACCATAACCCCTACTACGCCTATGACACCCTTCAGTACGCCCCTGATCACATACACACCTGCTAAAGATAACATAACCACAAACACGACACCACATGCTATTACCGAAAGTTAAAAAAAAAAAAATAAAATAAAATAGAAAAATTACAACACCTACTATTAAAACATAGCATACAGGTAAATATATTTATAATAATTATTGACTGTACAACAAAAATTTTAGAAATCTGACAATACATATATACAACGGAAGGATTTAATAACACAGCTTTTAACCTGTTCTTAAAAAAATCGATAACATCAACCTTCATGATCACCAAATTTGCCAAGACGGTAAAAAAATACATTTAACAATACACGAACATTACCATAATTATAAAAAAATTTTTTAGCTCGGCCTGACGATGGCATATTAATGTCGAAATCGATCGCCTAAAGAAAAATTAAATAAAATTTAGCTTGACAACGCCTTTCCTTTAAAGTAAAATTTCACATCATTTTAAATGATATGGTGCAAAGCAATCCTTACATAATGCAACATTACAAACTTGACATAATTATTATATTGCACCGCTTTTGCTTTCGTTTCAATGAACTGCAGAGAACACAACGGCGGTAGGTCCCCTTGATGGGAAGATGAGAACCGACGTTCAAAGCTGATGACTTCTGTTGCGGTCCAGGTTTTTTTCTTTGTCCTTTGTCCTGTTTTGTTGGTTCGTAAAACTTGCGTTGTTTCTCTATAATCGTGTTTATTACTAGCAAGAGCTTCGCATTTTACACCCCGATCCTTCCATTTATAGACTTATATATCACCAGAAGCAACAGAATCTGATTGGTTGCGAGAAAGGTCCTTATCAGTGCTTAACAAGTGCTTGGGAAAATTCTTTCTATGTTGCCTAATAGTACCACAACCAAAAAGACCTCTGTCTAACAGTTTCTGCGTAAGAGAGATGGTGGTAAAGAAATTATCAAAATACAGACAATACCCACGATTTTGAAATTTTTCGGATAGTTGAAGCACAACACGTTCGCCCAACATATCACCGGTTGATTCCGCCTTGCCTTGATAAATCTGAAAGTTGAGTAGATATCCTGTTGTCGCGCATGCTAAAGCCCATATTTTGAAACCCCTTTTAATGGGTTTCATGGGCATATACTGTTTCATGGACGTACGCCCTTAGAAAGCGCACATACTTTCGTCGATGGACAAATGTCTGTAAGGTGTAAAAGCGGTTTGGAAACAGGTTAGGAAGATGAGTTAACAATGGCCGAAGCTTGTACAACTTATCGAAATTAGGAGTTTTCGGTTGTGGCATTGTTTCATTGTTGTTTAGATGCAAGTACCTACGAATTTTTAAAAATCGTTTTAGAGTAAATATCTTCGTAACACGTTCGACGTGAAAATTCTCATTTGTAGACCAATATGATCTCAGTGTGGGTAGGCTGTGAAAACCCATCACTATTAGTATACCTAGAAACGCATCAAGTTCTTCTGCACTTAATCCTAACTGAGTGTTTTTTTGATTTGATTCACCAACTATAATTTCACAGATATTTTTGTTAAAATAAATCTTGAAATAATCGATAGGTTTACACGAATCGACTACAACGTTCACTCGCGAAGACTCACCAAAATGATACGATTAAAACGTCAGTAGCTGAGTATTTTTCTTGGACCATGAAAATTTTTTGGTGAAACTACATCCTCTTCCTCTTCGTTCTCGGAAGACAGTTCATTATTTATGGGGAACGACCTCGCAAGCTTGTTTGGTGGACCATTCATATCGTTTGGATCGAAATCTGGGTCTGCATCTGAGTCATCACAAATCTTCCTCACTGTTACTATTCGCATTTTGTGGGGTAGCTTTTGAAATCACCCTCCTTCTCAATCCCATACTGGATGAACTACGAGGTTGAGTTGGCGACGCTGACAATAATAATGACGGTGACGATGAAGATGAGCTTTCAAGGGGCAAATCGTCTTCAGCATCATCATCCCCTCCAAATTCCGAAGCACAATAATCTTCATCACTAAGGTTTGCTACTATTTCCTCCAACTCAGCTTGAAGTAGCGGTCGATTTCTGAACGACATACTGAAAAAAGAAAGAAGTTTGATGTAACATTCGATGTTTTTCTGCGGTAATTTTGAAATATTTTCCTAGCGCAATAACCATATATTAAAATTCTTGCAATAACGTGTTGACAGCTGTTTTGTACTTTTTTCAGTAATAAAATAAATTCTATCAAGCGAAAATTACATTGTTCTTACGGAAGAACAATTATTGTTGATTTGCTAGGTTATGCCTTGGTCCAGACATTTTTTTAATTTTTTTGGCTTGTGGAGGTGATCAAATGTAATACTTAACTATGAATAGAATGCAAACATATGCATAAATTACTTACCTAATGAATATCACTTCAAAGTAAATTCAACACAAATATATTTTACATAAAAATAACTAAACACCACAAAATTATTTACCGTCGGTATCCATAACGCACAGTGGTAAATTAACCTACCGCACGTGGTTGCATACGCTAACGGGGAGCAATATACGCATGCTGGGTATCAATACTTACCGGAGAGCAAACTAGTTGACGGCTAGGTTCAATAGAACCAGAATCGCATGACCGGTCACAGCAGTATAGGCCTTAACAGCGGCTGGTATATATTACTACCAAAGGGCGTTAAAGGGTTAGAGGAACTAAATTGCACCAGGACCTAGGTTTCGAATTTAGGAGTAGGCTTAAAGCCTCTTGTACCTTCACAAAAATGTTATTTGGGTAATTTATCGAAAAATGAGAATTTTTGACTAACCTCCGCAAATTATTTTTTTCGAAAATTTCACCCTTCAAACAAATTACAACGTTGAATAGCCGAAACTCGAAATTTTCCATTGATTCCCAAAAAATTATCCGAAAAAAATGCATGTGAAGTTACAAGAGCCTCCCTAAATTGGAAACCTAGGCGCCACCGGTGCAATTACAAGTTTATCATAAAAAACAATCCTAAAAATAGTAGGAATGTGAGGGGCAAAATACAAAAAATACAAATTACGTAAAAATAAGTAGATCTACTTATTTTTTGAAAAAGACATTACAATCGCAAAGTTAAGGTAAAAACTCTTGATAAGTGGTTCTCCATTTTTTAAGGCTTCAGGCATCGTTACTTAATACTTTTTCACATATGAGACACATCGCCAAGTAGTCCAAACTGTATTGTCTGCCGAAATGTATGATTACGTTATTAACGCGCGTAGGTAACTAAGCACTTTACAATTCTTTTTCAATCACTTGATTTAACTAGGAAATCACTTTATATTCTATTGAAATAAATTAGTAGATGAGTGTATTATCATTCAAGCTCCAACGAATTTCAAAACGCAAATCAACTTTCAACCTAAGTGCAAGCTTGTTATACAGTGCTCACCAAAAAGTCGGCACCAAATGGACATTTTTATTTTTGATTAAAAAAAAAATCTTTTTACGGCAACAATTTGTGCTTGTCTGAAAACCTATGTAACCCCCCTATCAGATATACCGAGTGATTTTCACTTAGCTAGAAAATGACGTTTTTCGAAATCATCTAAATTCAAAAAGTGAGTGCTATTTTTCGCAAATTAAGCAAGATTTCAATGAAATTTTTTCATTGTCTGTCAGTTTTAGCTTAGCGAACAATCTCAAGACCAGAAAACATTTATCATTGAAAAACATTTCGCCCATAAAGTATCTTGCACCAAAAACGTAAAGATTATGCAACAATTTTGCTTTTCTGTAAATAATAACAAATCTAAAGGAATAATTAGCAATTTCTATTGTTTTTTCCAATTATAAATCTTTAACGTTTTTAACGAAATCAAATTGAATTTTGAAATCATGTCTTCGTATGTGAAAATTTGAAAATATTCCAAAAAATTAAAACTAGTTTTAGCGGAAGTTAAAGAAAAAAAAAAGGTTTTCTGGTCTTGAAATTTTTCGGTAAGCTAAAACTGGACAGACGATGAAAAAATCTCATTAAAATCTTGCTTAATTTACGAAAAATAGCACTTTTTGAATTTAGACAGACATTTAGAATTAATGAGAAAGAGTACGACTACAGCGCACTCTTACCAGCTGGACGAACAATATAATGTCGCGCCATTATTTGAAATAATCCAGGATGTTTATTAGACAAATGTTTATCTTATATTTGTATGTATAAGCAAAACGCCTAATAAAACATCATTTTTTTTATTGATAAACAATATCGTAAAATACGTGTATAAAAAACTAGTCGATAATCCTAATAGTATACGTGAAGCGTCTACTTGCAAAAGCGGCTACATCCATATTTTCTAAGAATTCTACTAACAGTGGAAAATTGTACTGTAAAATATACTTGATGAGATGGTATACTCAGTTCATTACAAAACCGACTCGATCCCACTTGAAAATGCGCTTGAATTTACTGGTATGTTGCAAAAACGGCTACATCCACGATTGAGTTTGTTGCAAAAACGGCTACATCCAAATTACCCCTTGCGCAGGCTCCATACGGCGCGATTGCTTCGTTCTCAGTAACAGCTGATTGCTTAATGATCTTATTAATATTAATATTAATATTAATATTATTATTAATTAAAAAAATAATTAATATTAATAAACATACGATATAACTCCATTTTTACAGTGTTATTCATGTGCATTACTTTTTTTTTCGTTTAGTTTGTTTCAAAACCAGCCACATCGCCTATCTTTGTTGCAAAACCGGTCTCTTCCAAACTTCAAATTTCAATAATATGGTAATTATATGCAGAGGATTTCCCAAATTTTGCTCAAAGGTAAGTCCTACCACAAGTAGTATAATCCATACAATTACAAACAAATGACCCTTTTCTTAAAAGCCGTAATAAATTTTTGTCTTTTCTGAAAAATGTTGTAGAACGGATGTGGCTGCTTTTGCAAGTAGACGCCTCACGTACTCGCACATACAAAAAATACAAATTTTAAATAGTTTAAAGAACGAATTTTTGTAATCATTACATTGTTAAATGTCGCAAGTTTTTCCATTTTCTATTAGTTTTCTGGGCTCTGTTGTGACCTTGATGTAGCTGTTTATGTCTTCTAGATGTTTCCCTAGTACCTATTAATCGTATTGTTTTATCTATAAGTATTGCTTTAGTGTTATATTCGTGTTGGTCATACTCAAACCAATCAACTTTATTTATGATCATGATTTACAATTTGTTTAAAATGTGTTTCATATGTCCAAATTTGTTTAAATAAAAAACAACTATCGTAAATTTCTTGTACGTATAATATCAAGTTTTTATGTACATATTTAAGTCTCAATATTGAATCATCGTATTCTACCCTAGAACACTAACCTTCGTAAAGTGTTCCTTATGAATAACTATGCGTAAATTTCATTCTTTCAAATACTACCCACCTATTGCGTAAAATTTATTGTCAGAAAATTTTTAAATTAAACATACTTACTATTAATAGTCGAACTGGTTTAACTGGTACAAAATAATAACAATAAAATCAATAAACACGTGTCATTATATAGGTTTCACTTTACTATATTCATCAAAACATGAATAGCATTTTTTTTATGTTCACCGCATACAGGTTTATGGCATTTGAGGCCGTAAGTATTGGTGTGTCTCCTTTTTTTGTATGAACAGGCAGAACAGCATTTTATATTTCTTTTCTGAAAATTTGTGCTTGATGGCACCTGAGAAATTGAAGGTGTTGGTAAGGATGAAGACTTGCTCCTCGTGGATGATTTTCCTTGAAAGCGGCAGCCAAAACAATCAGCCCCAGCAGAGCATTTAGTTTAGCCAAAGTCACATCAGATATGGTAGCTTTATTTTTGAGTGCACACTTCTGCCTTTTTCGGAAAATCTCTTCATTTGTACTTATTTATTATTTCGTCAGTGAAAAAAAGTTTATAACAATCAATTCGTTCAGTGCAGGAGCGAGCGTTTACTGAAGGACCTGGTTGGACATGGATAATTTTTCGCCGATGTTTCCCAGTGATCATAGTTTCATGAGTTTTCCACTTGAAATTATTTTTCCCAAGCATCTCTGCTTGTTCTGAAAATTTTAAAATCAGACTCCGTTCCTCAGCTGAACTTTTATCTACATTCTTCTGAGTTCGAATAATTTTGCGTGTTTGGAAAGGTTCAATTTCAGCTTGTCATACTGCACTCACAATTGTTTCTTCTTCATCCCCAGCTTCATATGCTTCTGGGATGTAATCATCATCACTATCGTCCGAAACTCTTTCAACAATATCGTCATCTGTTTCATCATCAGAATTTTAAAACAAGCACAGTAACTCTTCATCGTCTTTTCCTACTTGGTAGGTACGCTTCATCCTTTCAGTTAAAATGTATGTCAGTAATAATAAAGTTATATAAAAAAAAACAGTAAATGAATTTTTATTCTCACAAATTGGGTATAAATAACCATGCGAAATACTTACGCACTTGCACAGCTATAACTTAATAACCATGCGTAAAATTTACGCCGTGATGTCTGGTGTTCGGTTGCTATGAGAAACGAAATCAAACCGCGCGCATTTCACTGCAACAGTTTCTTACTACTGACTGAGAGGCAGAAGCATAGCTAGAGACAGGCTCTCCCCCACCATACCGTTGACATGCTATATGTGCAAACTCAAACGACATGCGTAATGCCCCATCCACACGCTTGGCAAACCTCAACAAACCGTCACAAACGCAAACGTATGGATGGGGTGTTTGCCTTGGCTTGTGTAGGTTTGGCAAACCTTCACAAACGTTTGTAGCCGATCCGGCGAGTGTCGGTACTTTGTACACAAATCAAAGGGATTTGCCGCAAGCGCTTGCGGGGCGTCCACACGTTTGCGAGCGCTCAGTGTCGTTTGTGCAGTGGAACCGAGAAGAACGCTTGTGAAAATGGGCGACTGGCCTAGTGATGATATTTTAAAATTTCTTGAATATTATCAGGCAGAACCCTGCATTTGGGACCCACACCATAAAGATAAAAAAAAAGTAGCAGATGCGTGGAGTCGCATCAGCGAAGCCTTACATAAATCAGTAAAAGAACTGAAAAGCAAAAAGGAAATCCTTATGGTTACGTTCAGGAAGCATTTAAAAAAGAAACAGCAATCTGTTCGTTCTGGCGCAGGTAGGTATTTAACTTATAGTTACTTTATGTTAAGACAATGATTCAAAACAAAGTGTACCTCTAAACGTACCTATTTCTTTATGGATTTAAAAAAATAATTATTGAAATGTCTATTTTAATTGAGTACTGAGGTAAATAAATAATAAGCATTTTCCTTCAGGTGTCGAAGATGTGTATGAACCAGTGTGGTTTGCTTATCAACTTATGGAATCATTTCTTCTGCCGATATATACCGTGAAATTGAGCTTAAACTCAGAAACGGTAAGTTAGTAACTAAAAATACTTGAAAACTTTGGAATTTATTTAATATTTTCTTTATTTACAATTAATTTTTATAATATATACCAATAATATAAAATACCTACGTACATAGACATATATACGTGCTTAAATTGAAATGTAAGTAAAAAGTTAGATAGGAAGGTAAGTAAGATAGTTAAAAAGTTAGGTAGATAGGTTCGGTATACCTACTGGTATCTCCTCCCACAAAATATGAAGTAAATTCGTCCCTAATCTTAACGGCATTAAGTGGTGATTTTCGAGGTACACGTGACAGATTTTGTATTGCATTATATTCAGTTACATTATTCCGCCATGAGCCTGGTTTTATAAGATGACCATTACTATCGTATACATCCAACATCCCGGGGGGAGTGTATTTGTCTGAAGAAGTGCTACTCTTCCTAAGAAAGTTATGTAGTAGCACGCAGGTCATAGTAATTTCTGTCACAGTGTCAACATTTAAATTAATAGGTCTTCGAAAAATTCTAAATACTGAGGTTAAAATACCAAATGTATTCTCAACTACAACCCGGGCTCTAGACAAGTTTTGATTAAATATCCTTTTTGGCGATCCGATCTCATGATTTCCGGGGTAAGGCTTCATAACATGCGGACTGAGAGCAAAAGCCCCATCTGCTAAAAACACGTATGGTACGTTTATGTTATTATTCGATCCAGGAAGTGGGCATGGCGTGGGAAAGGTAATTTCGTTTCTGCAGATTCTTTGCCATAATAATGAATTGTTAAAAATGCCACCATCGCTAATTCTTCCTTGACATCCTATGTCAACAAACGTAAATTTATAATTACTTTCAACTAATGCGAAAAGAACTATACTAAACGTTTTCTTGTAGTTGAAATATTCACTTCCACTATGAGGCGGGCTCTGTATAACTATATGTTTGCCGTCCATCGAACCCACACAATGTGGAAATCTACTTCTGTATCCTCTTTCTATAGTAATCCAATCTTCCGCTGATGAGGGCATCTGAAATGATTGCATTTATGTTAAAATAATAATAAAAATTTGAAGTATATATTGAGTGTTTAATCAAATTAATTTCTTGCAGCAATCACAATCAACAGAAGCAGCCGATGAAGCAATTGTGAATGAGACTGAGGAGTCAGAAAATGACAGCTTGGTGAATCCCTCGATTTCTACAGCTGCTACTGTACGATTTCCAAAAAAAAATACTGAAAAATCTCGTCGCACAGCTTCAAGTATAGCTGAAGAACAAATGGCCACAGCGTTTGGTCAATTAACAAATGCACTTACGAGTAGGCAACATCAAACAAAACCTTCAGGCGCGGATCAAGAGGACGAGTGTGACCTGTACGGTAGGCTTATAGCCAGCAAAATTAGGGAACTTGCAAAAGACGAGAGGAGGTTAATGATGTACGAAATAGATGGGTTATTTGTCCAGCAAATTAAACAGAGGCCACGTTCGCGTGAAGCACCATCCCAATATTTGCCCTATTCCAGACTATCATCAGCTCCAAGTGGATATATATTACCGAACCGACCTTTACGTGTTCAGTCGTCATTTTCTTCACCGCCTTACACGCCACACCATAGTCCTTGCCCTAGGAATGACTCGCCGAATTTTGAGGGAACGTTCACTCAATTACCACCTAAATTGGCTCAATATAGGGATGACACCATGACTGTTTACTCTAATGAACCTACCTCCTCTAACTCAACAGGTAGTATTAATATAATATCTGATGAAACAATCGTACCTCCAAGACCAAACATAATTAATACAGCATTGTTGAAGGCATTCGAAGATTTTGAGCAGTATAGTGAATATGAATAATATAACTTTAAGTTGTAGAGACTGGTTGCTTCTATCAGAATGCTTTGAAGGAAGTGTACCTACCATTTATGTTTTACTTTGATTTTATTGTACACCTAGTACCTAACTAGATTAAACGAAATTTAAAAATATTAAACATGTTTTACGTCACCTTTATTTCATTTTTTAGAACTTCATTAATAGCTTTGCAGATTTCAGGTATAATTTCTGATATAGCCTGGGGTGATACTTTAAACAAATAGTGTAGACTTTTGTAGCTGTCACCAGATGCTAAAAATCTTAATGTTAGTGCCAGACGATATTTAGCTGGTATAGATTCTCTGAAGTCGGTATTTTTCTTTGAAATCATAGGCGAAATTGCGTTGAGCAAAAATTCAAAATCAGTATAGCTCATCCGGCAGAAGTTATGAAATTCTCCGGATGGCTCATACAGGAGCTCATTAAATTTTTCTTCCATATATTCCCTGCAATTAAAAACATAATTTATATAAAATATAGCACCATTACAACAATAATATATACATAATACATGAACCTACGTACGTATCTCTAATCATACTCGTAGTTAACGGAATAAAGTAGGTAGGTATAATAAAATAATTTAATAATTACCTTGTACGGTTTCTATGATTTTTTAACATCCACCATCTTCTTTGCTGTATTTTTCGTTTCCTTTCAATTTTTTTCTTATTTTTATAATAAAAATAGTTTAATCCAAATGTTATGGCTGATACAAGCTCGATGTCCGTCATGTTTGCCTGCCCGGAACGTACTAACGCATCACAAACGTGTGGATGGCGACCGCAAATTTAGCCAAACGTTTGTAGAGGTTTGCCGTTTGTGACAAGCGGCAAGCGTGTGGAGCTGGCATAAGACTTACGCAGGTTAGCGTTCTAGGCTTAAATAAATTAATTAATATGTGTTGTGATTCTGGGTTTGTTACTAATAAACTAGGACGACAATTACACAATCCAATGAACGTATTTTTTCCGCAAAAACCCCTCAAATATGTAATAGCTTGGACGTCCAAGGGATCTTCATAAGAAACTGCAGAGTTAAATATTGGTGGAGCTGTATTTAATAATTCATTTTTTCCTTATCTAAATAGAGGCTGGCCCAATTCAAGAGTATTTCACAAAAATGCTGCCCTCATGTACTTCACAATTACTATTATACAGTGTGTCCGTAAAGTATGGAACAAATTCATGTTTACCTAAACAGACCATTTTAAGAAATAATCCTGAAACACGTCGATTTTTTATTCTTGGGGGACAACTTTTGATGTCAAATTTGACTGTGTCAGGTCAACCCCCTAGCCCCACCAACCCCTAACTCAAGAATTTAAATAGGGAAAGGGAGTCGAGCGACCCCTCATTTGAAGCGTCTTTTAATTCTCTATTCGACAGTACAAATGAAAATTACTTTTATTCAATTTTTTTTCCGCCCCGATGAAAAGCACCCTCCAGATTAACTAAGGTGGGGGTGTTGTTTAGGAAAAATCCTGAAACACACCACCTTAAACCTTTTGAACGGCACATTTTGATGTCAAATTTGACCTTATCAGGTCAACCCCCTAACCCCAGCAACCCCTAACTCAACAATTTAAATAGGGAAAGAGAGTCGAGCGACCCCTCATTGCTGGGGCTAGGGGGTTGACCTGACAAAGTCAAATTTGACAACAAAATGTGCCGTTCAAAAAGTCAAAGGTGACGTGTTTCAGGATTTTTCCTAAACTAAAATTAGTTAATCTAGAGGGTGCTTTTCATGGGGTGAAAAAAAATTGAATAAAACTAATTTTCATTCATACTGTGGAATAGAGAATTAAAAGACGTTTCAAATGAGGGGTCGCTCGACTCCTTTTCCCTATTTAAATTCTTGACTTAGGGGTTGCTGGGGCTAGGGGGTTGACCTTTTTTTTTTTTCGTTCCTGTCTGGGGAATTAGGGAATGCCTAACGCACACCCCCTCCTATGAATCAACGGCGGGGGTAGTGTGGGGCTCGCACCCACTAAACCCTTTCTCCCTAATTCCTCCCGAGTATGAGACAATATTGCGGGGTAACCAGGCATCACCGCCGGTATTCTTCTGGTTACGTGTATTTGGCGTTACCTCCGGGCGATAACGCTGTCAATCTGTTGGTGTGGTACTCATGGGCTATCTGCCCTCTGTTTCTCGGGTTTCGATTACTAGGTGGCAGAACTCGGCTATTCTGTTCCAGGTGTTTTCGCATGTTAACATCAAATCGACGGTGTTGGCTGGAGTTAGTGTTGTGCCGATGCTGTTTTGCAGTCGTGCTCTCTCTCCGTGCCATCTGGGACACTCGTATATTGCGTGTGCGCTGTTGTCGGGCAGCCCACAGTTACGCATTCCTCTGATTCCCGGATGCCGAATCTTTCCAGGTACTGCCCGTTCTCGCCGTGACCGGTGAAGAACTGCGTCAGCGTATAGTTCAGTTCGCCGTGGCCTCTGCCCACCCATGCCCAGATGTCGGCAATAAGGGTGTGGGTCCACGATTCGCGCTGGTCCCAGTGGAGCTGCCATTCCATGCATGTTCGCATTCTGCCCCACTTCCCTGCTCTGCTCTTGACCGAGAACTGTGCTGGGGGTATGCCGGCCAGCACCAGAACATCGTCGAGGGACGCCGTCCTATAGGCGCTAACAACTCTGACCGCTAGGAGCCGTAGCACCTTATCGATTACCGCGCGTGCACAACCCCACTCCATCGCGCCCACCCACACTTCGCTCGCATATAGGAGAATGGACTGCACCGCGCTGGCCAGCACCTTACGTTTCGATGCCCTGGACCCCCCCTTGTTCGGAAGGATTTTACTAAGGGCTGTGTAGCTCTTGAGGGCTCTTTTTGACACTTCCCTCGCGTGTTCGATGAAAGTGCCGTTCTTGTCGATGGTGACACCTAACACCTTTATCGTTTTTGCCGCTGCCAGCCTCTGACCTAGGACTTCCAGCGTGACCTCACCTAGTCTACGTCTTCCCGTTAGTAGGGCCACCTTCGTTTTTTGCGGAACCAGTCGTAGTTCCCTTGCGGTCATCCATTCGTTTATCCTGGTAATGGTGTGCTGGAGCTTTCTCGTGGCCTCGTCCAAGCTCCTATCGGTGGCGACGATGGTGATGTCGTCTGCAAAGCCTATTATGCGAATCCCCTCCGGCGCCGGTATCCTCAGCACGCCGTCGTATGTGGTGTTCCAGAGCGTTGGTCCCAGTATTCCGCCCTGAGGAACGCCTGCCTCCAGTACGAATGTGTTGTTCTGTCCTCCTCTTCACCTTCCTCTATTACAGCCTGGTATTTTCTGAAGGTCGTCATTCCGCCCTTGAAGGTTTGCACGGCTTCTATATTATCGGCGAATTCTGGGTGCCTTCTACCCATCTCCTCTCTTAATTTGTTCTCCGGCTCGTTACTGTATAATATTAATTCACTCTTCAGCCACTTCCCTTCCTCTGGTACCTCGTACCTCGCGGTACCCGCCGGCCATTCCACTCGCGCGATCTCCCATGCTTTTTCGAAGGTGTCGCATCTTTCTATTATCTTCTGTATCTTGTCTCGGCGGATATCTTCCTCTTTAATCTCTGTTTTGCATCTCCTGCATACCGTTGTGCCGGCTCTCGCTCCTTTCGCTGTGTCCTCCGCCGCCACCTTGGTGCTGGTGACGTTAGGTTTCAAGCTTGCAATGAATTGTTTGACCTCCTCTGCCGCTAGTTGGGACCCAGCGCTGCTCATCTCCAGTGATAGGTCTTTTATCTCTATCGTGGTGTTTCTTACTATCAGTTTCTCCAGTTGCTGTATCTGACCATAGACTTTTTCTATTAACATCACCACCTTTTCGTTCATTGCTCTTTTATTGAGCTTCTTCGGGTCGGGCATCGGTATGTTCGTACCCAGTGGCTTTTTTGGGGCTTCGCCCTTTTGTATTGATTTGCCCTCAACGTCGCTCCAGGTAAGCTGGACGTCGGCAATCCTAGGGGATGTCGGTAGGGGTGCCACCCCTAGCGCACCAAATTCCTCTTGCAGGGACAGTACCCTAGGTCGTGCCATTTGTTTGCGTTAAGTGTTACCGTTCCTACTCAAAGTTGAGATGGTACCTTACAATGTAGGGGGGTGGGGAGCTCCTGCTATATGAGCGGATGCCTCCCGCGACGGGGCCGTTGGGCTGTTCGGTTCAGCCCCTATGCCCCTCCAGGCCGCGGAAGGGACCTCTATGCACCCCTCTTATCGCCCTGCTAACTTCAAATGTCTCGTTGGTTTTTGCACTATTTTTGCCCTATTCCCAAAATTCTGGGGTGGTTTGTGCGCGATTTATATGTAAATGGTGTCCCAGAAATGTTCGGTGCACTAGGGGGTGGTTTTTCAGATGAAAATTTGGTATGGGGGGCTGCGTCTACGTCCCCTGAGTCCCCCGAACCGATTCCCCACGCCCTAGAACCACTGATTACCCCTTGAGCGCCCTATCAGTTTGAAATCGTTGCTCCCTCCCCCTACGTCCGATAGGGGTGGTTGCGAAAACGTCCGGGCGGTTTGATGCCCCGGTGCCGCTGACACCAAAGGAATTTTTTCCGGCCCTCCCTGTTCCCAAAAATAACGAGAAAAACAAACGCGTGACGTCACTCACGTTAGTTTTCCACTCCAACCTGGCCTAACCCCCCCGAGTGGGGTGTCGGCTGAAAGGTCTTTAATTGTGCTAAGTCCTACCGTTTTTCCCGATACGTTAGCCCTTATGGTCAAGGAGTTATGAGCTCCTGAAGTTTCTAAGCGGTAAGGGTTTCAGACCCTTAAAGTGGTCCGATAAGCGCGGGACCGGTGCGGGTCGGGTTCGGTGTCGTAAGTACTATAAAAAGGTGCTGTCACCTACCTTATCGCTCCATCTGTTCAGGTGTAAATCCAATATGTGTGATTGCCACTTATCAACAAATTGTTATGTTATTAACAAAACACTTAAAATTCTCTAACTTCGTTATTTTTTATCCAAAAAACACGTGGTTTTCACTATAATGTGCGTAAAAATACCGCGCACAACCCTCTGCAGCTTAAAATTTTTTAAAAATAACTGATCACAAGACACTTTAAAAATGCTTAGGAGCGCTCGAAAACACGTCCGTTACGTTCGATGTCGAGACTCTCTCTTAGGCCCGATTTTACAATCATTGGTTAACTTCTGGTAACGATTTAACCAAAAGTTAACTAAAGATTTTCGTTTTTCAATCGTTGGTTACCACAAATCTTAGAGTTACCTTTTAGTTAACTTAACCTTTGGCAGACGCTTTAGTTAACTAGTGGTTACCTTACCAGTACATACTTCTAGTGGAAATATTGGTTAGAATTAATTTTTGATTGCTATTGCTACCTAATTAGAAAAGATGGCTAACATTATGGATTACGACATTAATGCTTATTCAAGTGATGAAGAAATAATAAGAAGACCAAAAATAATAAGGTACCGCCAAAATTATTTTGAAGAATACGACGGGTATGATTTTTTTACTAGATTTCGACTAACAAAGAGGACTGTCGAAAATGTAATATTAAATGAAATTGAGGATATTATCTCCCATCCAACAAATAGGTAGTTAAATATTATACGTTCGCTTCTTACCTTGACTTAAGTGACAAACATTACATTTTGTTATAGAAATGATTGTCTTTCTGCCAGTCAACAGCTGCTCTTGACTTTAAATTTTTTTGCCAATGGATCATTTTTAAGATGTGCTGGTGACTTTGGAGGTGTCAGCACGTTAACAGCTTGCACTACAGTAAAAAGAGTCAGTGTGGCGCTTGCAGGTCTCAGACCTCGCTACATAAAAATGCCTTCAACGGATGAAGAAATATTCGAATTAAGACAAAATTTTTACAATATTGCACGGTTACCGAGGTGCATTGCCGCTATTGACTGTACCCACATAAAAATTCCTCTCTCCTGGGGGTAATCAAGCAGAGTTGTTTCGAAACCGAAAACAGTTTTTTTCTTTCAATGTGCAAACTGTATCCGATCCACACCTAAAAATACGCAATATAGTGGCAAGATGGCCAGGGTCAGCACACGATTCCCATATATTTCGAAACTCTAACCTATGTGCCATGTTTGAACGAGGAAGTTACCCAGGTAGTTTCATGGTTGGTGACAGTGGCTATGGAGTTAAGCCATATTTAATTACACCTCTGGCGAATCCGAGAACGCCTGGAGAAATATTATTCAATGAAGCGCAAATACGAACCAGAAATGTAGTAGAAAGGCAATATGGTGTGTGGAAAAGGCGTTTTCCTTCACTGGCAATGGGCTTAAGGACATCATTAGACACTACCCAAGCAATTATAGTAGCAGCAGCTGTCCTTCATAATATTGCGTGTGACGAAAATGAAGTAATTCCACCTGTGTCAGAAGACGAAGAAGCAGCTATCAACTTTGCAAATAATGTTGATATTCAACACATTCCAGATCATAGACACAATATTACTACTTCAACACGAGATGGGCTAATTAATGATTACTTCAATAGACTTTGAAGGTTTACTTTATAAACTCAAAAAATTTATTCCTATAAGAAAATATTAAGTATTAAGGCACATTTTAAAAGACAGTTTTGAAAACCTTACTTAATCCCCAGCATTTCACATTTTTTATTTGTTATTTTTAGTTTTTTTTCTAAAATTTCCATTTTCAGTTCATGTTCTGCCAAAAATTTAATGTTCTGATCTTTAATAAATTTCAATTTAGCGTCAGCTACTTCGTGGGCTAGTGGGGTGTATATCTTTTCCCTTCGGCACTTGTTAACTACAGCTTTTGCTAAAATAAAAAGTTAATGTACCTACATTTTATTTTTTTGTAGAAAAAAACCTCTTACTTGTTACATTCTTTCGTATTCGCAATTTCTCCGAAACTGGTTTTCTTAAATCGTTACTTGTATATGTGCTCCATGTATTGTTCACAGCCTCATTAGTGTTTTCCTCCTGTACTACATTATTCGCATTAGAAATTTCTAGCATATCCACATTTTCATCGTCATTATAATGCTTACTTGCGCCTGGTTTGTCTTCATTTATCAGACTTGTGTCCACACTCATTTCGTCCGTTTCTGTAAATGAAATAACAAATTACCACTATTTTTGCCAAAAAATATGTTCACTGCTTACGCATAGTGTTGCTGCCTTGAGAACAGTTTTCATCTTGGATTTCATCACCGTCGTACTTGTTACTAAGACCATCAATTTGGGGTCCTATTAACTCGTATATGGCATTATCAATGTCGTTGATATCGTTTTTTTCTGACGGCCCTCCACCTGTTTGTCTTGCCATTCTTTTTTCATCACTAAACTTTTTTTTTGACTTTTTTTTTAAGTTATTGTATTTTTCCTTCAAGTGGTCGCCATTTCGTTGAATGTTCCTCGAGTTTTGGGTATTAAATTTGTTCGCAATATGATCCCACGTATTTTTTTTAAGCGCCCAATTTACATGTCCCGTTTTTTTAGATTCTATTATATTTTTATATTGCTCTACTAACCTAACAAGAAGCCTTTCTTCTTCTACGGCAAAATTAACTTGGCGTTTGTTCATTTTGGTTGCAATAGCCACTGCCTAACACGTTTCTTAGGTTGTTTATGATTTTTAAAATCCCAACCTCAACGCATGCTAAACCGATACATTCACTTATACCATAGAATAACTAAACCTACACTGTAGTTCAGTTGTGCAATCTCGGTGTACCAACCATAACAAAATTAAAGCAAACCAATGGTTACTTTACCGCCAATGCGGAATGTAATGTAAAATGATTTCTTTTCTTAACCAAAAGTTAACCAATCACTCAAGGTAACCTTACCCTTACCGTTAACCAATGATTGTAAAATCGGGCCTTAGGGGGTTGACCTGAGAAAGTCAAATTTGACATCAAAAGCTGTCCCCCAAGAATAAAAAATTCGACGTGTTTCAGGATTATTTCTTAAAATGGTCTGTTTAGCTAAAAATGAATTTGTTCCATACTTTACGGACACACTGTACGTTCTTGTTGATACTCAATTGCGGTCTGAACTTGCAGATAGAATCGGTAACGGTGAGATTAACTTAACAATTCGTTATATAAAAGCAATTCCTACAAATAAAAAAAGCTTTGTAGTGAAACTGAAAATGTTAAATTTTTTCTAACAGGCAGAGTTCTCCCGGGTTAAAAGTGCAATTGCCCAAATTATTTCAATTCTAGATTAGCATGTAACATAAATAAATTAAAAGATTTTAGTTAAAAACTGACGTATAAAAATTAAAAACGTTTATTTGACAGAAAAAGAAAATTTGCTATATTTATGTACATATGACTGGGTTGCATAACATTTATCCAAAACTCCCACAATGTTCTGCGACCTACGGGCGTACTCAAGGAGCAATGCATTATCGTTGTGGCGAGTTGTTTCAAGCATTTTTCATCGTTCCTTTCGTTTAAGCGAGCATAGCGAACGTCGTCGTTTGGTTAGAACAGATGAAAATCCGGCTGAAACAAATAATACTAAACTTTACTTAGTGCAAAGCGATAATGAAAAAACTGTGTTAAAAGTTTACAATCTGCTAAGAGTTACTGTGAGAAGGCACAATACACATCAAATTTAGAAACTGCTGACGATGGTGTTGATCACATGGTAAGGAAGAGACCTAAAACATTGATGGAAGAATGTGGAGATGAGAAAAAACTCGAGCACATACTATTTGTATGATAGATGAGGAAGAAAAAGTAATTCTGACAAGAGTGCTGTCAATTCATACGCCACTGAGTCGACCCGAACTTGCCGAAAACACAAATGAATCTACTGACTCCTATCGAACCTGTTCCTCCACCAAAAACAAAAGATGTTGCAACTTAAATGTTCTTAAAACGTCCGAAACACTCCAGGCGTTTGAGTGCAACCTAAAAAGCGTGACGTAAAGATGCCGCTTGTTCCTCTATAAAATTTGAACCACTTTTAGTCCAGTTAAATTGTGTTTTTGCAAAGAAAGTTTTGGGGTAGTTCTGATTTTTTTGTTTTATATGTTTTTTGGGGTGCTGAATCCGAATATGAGGTTTGCTAACAAAATTTCGTGACGCAACATTGAAAAAAAAGGAAAAAAGTAGAAAAATACATATTTTTTACGATTTTTAGCTTATAACTGAGAAACTGTTGGTTTTTTGTGATTATTTCACTCATATAATATAAACCAATAGAATTCGGTTATTACATCGTTCTCATCCAATGACAGATGTTTTACAGTGAAAAAACGAATCTGTCAAAAATTACCCGCGGTTAAACGATGAAACGTCAAAATTTAATCGCGATTAAATTTTGACGTTTCGTTTACAGTGTTGCATAAATCGTAATTTGGTTGAAGATCTTTTTAAAAACGCAGCGTTTTGGAGATAATTCTACTGTTATTGCTATTCGAGAAATAATCATGCCGAATACCCCACGTGCACGTAAAATACTTGATAAAATTTTGACGTTTCCTTTACTCAAATGCTTTGCTAAACGGAAATACTTTTCGTGAATTTGCCATCCAAAATGTCTCGACTTCGTCTCGACATTTTGTTACTATGGCAAATTCACTCAAAATATTTCCTAGCAAAACATTTTCGTAGAAACGTCAAAATTTTATCGACTATTTTCCGTGCACTAGGGATATTACTGTTGAATAACCTTCCCATACAAAATAAAAGTACATAAAATTTCCTACAAATTTTATTATTTAGGTTTTTTTCTCTGATGCACCGTTTGGGCTCAATAACATGCGAAAGAGTTCGAAAAAAATATTTTTTGCGGATTTTTGCTTATAATTAGAAAACTACAATTTTTCCTAGAAAACGTAAAAAACCGTCCTATTAAATTTGAAATTTCATAAAAAATATTCACTGATAGGTTTTTACGTTTTTCTCAAGAAAAAAAAACCTTTTCAAAACCAAATTGTATTCAAATTCCACGCAAATATGATTCCGTTTGTTCTTTTTATTGCACCGCATCAAATGGTATCATGGCCAGACATATGCAGAAACTTGTAACAGTTATATATCATATGACAAATCAAATTACAAATCAAATGCCGTTGTTATTTTCGATGGCTACCCTACCGAAGCTTGTTAAGGCACCAAGCAAATCGAACGAAGCAGACGAGTGCAACGGAAACAATTTATTGTAATATCATTTACATAGTCGATGGTGCCCACTGTCTCGCAGGAAAGTTTCCTGGCAAACTCCAAAAACAAAGACCGGCTGATATTTTTGCTAATGCAAAAATTTGATCAAGCAAAAATTGATTCCCAACAATCTGTAGAGGACGCTGACACCCTAATTGTCACAACAGCACTTATGTTGGCCTCGACAAATGAGAACGTGACAGTGGTGGGAGAAGATATCGACCTTTTGGTGATTTTGATTGATCTGATCTGATCATTTGATTGTCATTTGACAATGGCTCAGTCGATTTATAAAACCACGTACCTACTTGATGTAAATACTTGAATCGGCGTATTTTTGAGAAAAAATTTTTTAAATTTATTTTAATAACATTTTACATCAAGTAGGTACGTGGTTTTATAAATCGACTTATCCATTGTCAAATGACAAATGGGGGACAATTTGAACACTTACTCTAAATTAGGTACTTAGTTATTAATTTGTTTTTAGTGATTTAGTTGATTCATAACTTTTTTTTTGTCTTCCATGTACCTACTTCATGTAAATACTTGAATCGGCGTATTTTTGAAAAAATGTTATTAAAATAAATTTCTTTAGTGCTGTTTTAAAGAGAAAAAAATGCTCTATCGAATGGTGAGGTAAAAGTAATATGTTCTCATTTAAAAAAATTATGCGGAACGGGGTAACTCAGAAACAATTGCAGATCACAAAAATTGAAGTATTCCCAAGTATAGATAAAAATTACACAAACAACTTTTGTATTGAACAATTTTTCCTAAAATGAATATTAACGACAATAAATCGCCGTCTCCAAACTTTCTAATAACCCTGTATATTATAATAACAATAATTTGTCAAGATTTTGCGTTGGAATTTCATTTTTATACTATATAACTACAAATACAATGTTTTAATATCAATCTTAATCAGAATCTTGTCTAAAGTGAAAAATATTTTAAACTGATTTTAATTTTTTTTCTCATTTTATTAAAAAAAAACAGCAGGGTTTCAACAAATTCATAATATTTTGTTAATAATTACAAGCCTATCAATATATTTTGAAATACCAAAATGTTAGTATTTCCCACAAAAAACTAAGGGTGTTTACATTTCCGCACTAGTGCGGATAGTGCGAAAAAGTGATATTTTCAACACGCAAATGCGTCCGGAAAAGTAGACTTTTCCGCACTTACCACTTGCCTGAACTCCGCTGGCGCGTCGTTGCAAACGCCGATGCGTGCGGAAAAGTATAACTTTCCGCACTTGTTAGGTAAATTAATACACATTGTGTAATTCTTCAATAAAAAATACCTGTACCTTCATATACACAATCTAAATAAGGTATGCGTTGAAAACTGGAATTATTTTGTGGCGGAAATGTGGGGTTTTGCGAGATAACCTGAATAAGTCAACATTAAAGTCGTACTTGAGCCCAAACGGTTCGTTGGAGAACAAAAACTAAAAAGACAAAACGTGTAGGAAATTTTATGTACTTTTATTTTGTATGGGAAGGTTATTCACAAAAAACCAACAGTTTCTCAGTTATAAGCTAAAAATCGTAAAAAATATTTATTTTTCTGCTTTTTTCCATTTTTTTTCAATGTTGCGTCACGAAATTTTGTTAGCAAACCTCATATTCGGATTCAGCACCCCGAAAAACATATAAAACAACAAAATCAAAACTACCCCAAAACTTTCCCTCGAGGGGCCCGTTTTAGTACAAATTAACTGTATTATTTTATTGCGAGATTGTATATCTTCTGTGTCTGAGTCGAAAACTACTGCTTCGAATAATTTAAATAATACCTTAGATTCTTTCGACGAATATTTTCATACTGATGTTGAAAACGGAGAAAGTGCCGATTGTGCATTGGGGAATAAGAAATCGGATATTGTAAAACTGCGATTGGAACGAATAGAAGCAAAACCAAAAAATTATATTGAAATACCTCACAACGCAACGCTCTTTTTCTTGTTTAGTTACTAAAAACCGAGGCCAATTTGAAAGACATTTATTTGACATTGGAAAAAATAAAAACAAATATTACCAACTATGCCAACGATGTTATTAGAAAATCCGTGCCCTTGTTAGCCAATTATATGAAGAAGTTACCTATCGCTTACCAAGTTTGAGAAAATTGTGATTTTAAGAAAAATATTCAATTTAAACAACGCCTAATAACACGGAAACCACTTACTTTCAGTAACACAAATTTATATCGATTTATTTTGACCTTTAAGGCTTTCATCTGCACTACGTGGGATTTCGATTCTATGCACAGGGTGTTTAGAAAAAGGATTCATATTTTATATTTTTCAAATAGTCGTTATCAATTTACATATGTCACCAAAAAATGAAGCTGATATCTTGTACCCTTTAGGCACAAGAGACCGAGGAAATAGTAGTGAATCACCCTGTATAAAGTGAACTGATAACAGAATTCTGAAACTCCACGACGTCATTACGGGTGTTTTGAAATTCGAACCCTCGTATGATATTTATCTACGTCTATTTGTAGGAAAAGTAAAGAGAAAAAAGTAAATAATAACAATAGGTCTATTCTATAGATGAACATTTTCCACAAAGTTCATATGCTTTTTAGAAACTTATTGCCCTTGAAGCAAATATTTCCAATACTCCTGTTTTTACTTCCGGGACAAATACAGCAACATAGAAGGTCTAGGTTGTTGGGTATCTTGTGATTTTTCAAGATCAGACAATTTCCAAAATAGCCTTGCCCTTCGTTTTATTTCTGCAGGTACTGCTTTGATTGATGATCTGCGTCCAATTTGTAGTCGAATAAATTCCCATGCTATATCATCAATAAAGCCTGTTCGGTCTAATATCACATTCTGATTACAGGAGAACCTCGCTACCGCTACCTTTAGAATTATCCCATAATAGTTTGACATTCTTCCGTGATCTACGTAGTACACCAATTAAAAAAAGAGACCAATGCAATGCCTTTATTTCTCTTATGTCTGTGAGGCTGCCGTCTCGTTCTCTTTGAAATCTTTCCTGAACATTTTGAATATATATATTAATACACGTTGTTATTATTTGTATATTTTTGTCATCTAAATATAATCCTATACACGCTATTTCTGACAGATTTTGCCTCAGGCAAATGTGTAATGATAGTATGATTACGAGTGGAACCAGAAAAGTGAACATTACCATTATTTTCAGCATAAATGACCGAAAACAGTTCTTTAAGGCCGCTTCCTGCCATAATTATACCAATTGTACTCATGTATGGCAATGGCCAACGTACCTACTACCTTGTTAAACTCTGGGTTATTGGCAAGACATCCTGAGCTTTGAAAAAATGGGTCTGATCAAAATTGATAAAACAAGTTTTCCGATTGAGTGATTGGGAGACTGTGAAGGCATAACATTTTTTGAATATTCGAATGGCCGATCTTTCCATAAATCCCAACCAGAGATATTTAAACTTTTAGAACACTTAACAAACGGCCCAAGGAAATGATGAGCGCTTGGTGTAATGGCTTTCAATGAGGGCTGAATACTATCAACATCAACTATTTTTACGGTATTTTATAGCCCAGTCATTTTAAATGTAGTCAGTATTAAATAATAGTAAATCTAAATCTAAATATTTAAATATCTAAGTAAAATTAAATAAATACTTATTTTTCTTTGAAAAGCTGTATCTCAGAAAGGACTTAACTTAGAATTCTGGTTTAATACTCAATCTGTACAAAATTTTAAGTGCTTTAACCCTTTCGCGCATAACTTTTAAAAGTATTTCCTTTTTATAAATAAAATTCCTGAACGTATCAAAAACTGTACAATGAACAATAATAAATCATAAATCTAGATAAAAATTTTATTGGTTTTCAAAATAATAACAAAAACTTAAATGTACACTCCAATGTACCTCATGCATTAGACTGTTCTAATGAGCAGGAGAATGATAATATTCAAAACAATCTGGACACAAATATTGATCACACTTCTTACAAATATATTTGGTTCTACGTTTGCAAGCCGATGACCTACACCTCATGGCATTTTGTACTTTCTGAAGTTTAGGCCAATGGCCCAAAGGTTCCAGCCTAATTTCTCTTGAGGTTTGTTTTATGGGTTTCTTTTTTAGAATTGTAGGGGGTGTTGTAGATCTTGATCTTGGTCTTCCTACTCCAGGTCTTTCAGTTTTTCCCATATTTATGAGCATTTTAGCCAAAGTACCCTTGAACTCCAAAAAGTCTTTATCTGTCTTCCCATCACGCTTGAACAGAATAAATGAATTTATAACGGCTACGTCGAAAAAATGCATAAAAACTTTTATGTACCAACGTCTATTTTTTCGACGCATTGGATACATGGCTAGATGTTGATCATGCAGATCAACCCCGCCCATATTTTTATTATAAAATTTGATTGCATAAGGTCGATCAATCTCAATCATTTTTCTTTCTGATTTTGAATATCTACTAGCGATATCCTGAGGATTTTTACCTGCACACGAAGATGCTACCAGCATCGGTGCCCTATCGTGCCATTTTGTAATTGAGATATTGTTTTTGGTAACAACATACGATGTTCCCCTTGGCTGCATTTTCATAATTTTATCCGAAGGGAGTTTTTTGTCAGCACCTTGGGTTCTGTTTGATCGAAGAGTACCTGTTCCATACAGTCCGTTGTTTCTCAGACTTTCAAGAAGTGGTATAGAGCAAAATAGATTGTCAAAAAAAAGTTTGTGGTTTTTATGATGAATATCATCAGATACGCGTTCGACAACGTCTGCACAAGCTCCCAAAGAGGTAACTGGAACTCTATTTTTCGCACCCTGATAAATTTCGAACCTGTACATATAACCACCGGTGTCTGCGCGTACCCAACATTTTATCCCCCATTTTTTAGGTTTTTTAGGCAAGTACTGCTTTATACTTGTTCGACTTTTCATTGGGATAACCTGTTCATCTACTGCCTGATATTCTTCGGGATCCATTGCTTGTACAAAATTTGTTTGTAATTTATCCAGAAAAGGTCTCAACTTCCACAATTTATCTTCTTCATCTTTTGTTTTTGCTTTGCTTGGTGTAGCATTATTTTTAACTCTTCTGGGTTCGCCATCGGGATTTTCCACAAAATGAAGATTTCTTAGAATGGTCTCGAATCTGTTTACAGACATGGCATCTGCAATCAAGTTCATGCGAAGACCATCATCGGAAGACCAGTACAATCTTGAACGTGGGTATCTAATATATGACATTACCAAATTTATGCCCAGGAATGTGTATAATTCTTTTTTGGTCAAACCAACGTTTCTGTTATTTTGTTGTCCATAAAAATTGGTTTGATATACAATGTTATTGATTATGTCATCAGAAAACAAGGATAGAAATACATCAACAACAGAATCAGTATTTGCATTTACCTTGGGAGATCCTAAAAATTGTGGAATTGTTGCTGGACCTCTTTCGTTGTCTTGGGATATCCATTCTTTTTTTCCAATTCTGTCTCTAAGTTGTTGTAACGGAATTTCACTTTCACTCTCGCTTTCGATTCCATCACCTTCTAGAAGTTGATATTCCTCAGGATCCGTTTCGTGACCATTATCATCTGAACCCTCTTCATTCTCATCCTCAATTTCTATCAATAGTCCTTCATCTTCTTCTTCCGACGAATTATTCACAAAATCATCGTTTCTTACCGTATATGATGGTTGTGATACTCCTGGAAGCAGATCACTCTCATCATCAGTACTTGATTCGTAGACGTCTTCAAAATTAACTTTCTGTAAAATATAAAATATAAAATATATACCTGTAATAAGTATCATACTAGTAGTAGAGTGCAAATTAATACTCTAGAAGCAATACAATAAAAAATCACACAAAAATCAGCTGATTCACTAGTAGCATTGCACAAAAATTTCATAAACACAAAAAACTTATTAGAAAAAACGTTCCAGGCACAGATATTACAAACGTATAAAAATATAAACACGAACGGTCAACTTTTGACCAATATTGGTTTTTATGAAATGTGTTGCTTCGAAAGTATTTTCACTGTAGTGGTAAATTTATTCAAGTCAAGAATGCATGAAGTCCACTATAGTGTACAATAAGAAAACGAACAAAATTACGTAAAAACAATAATTTTTTTTACATCTATATAATACACAAGGTTTATTCATATAATAGACTACCTAAAAAATAATTTTTTACCTTTCTTTTTGGTAGTCCGTAAAAGCTTCGCACATCCAAAGATTTAACATTTTCGTCATCCATCTTTCACAGCTGATTACTGCACTCGTTAAATAGAAATTCGAACTTAATGAACTGCACACAACAAATATAGATGGCGTATGTTCTATTATAATAGTAACAATCACTGAAATGTTCTTATGCATGTAAAAGTTGAAAATTTGCGTTATAAATAAATAGAAAAAAATAAAAATTAAGTGTCCACTGTAGTGACCGCTATGCATGAAAGGGTTAAAAAATATAAGAACAATAATTTTTATACAACGGTTACTTTTTTTGTTACATGGCAAAAACCAAAATAAGAACCGCATTTTCGCTGATTTTCCGAGCTGGCTCAACGAGCGGTCGTGGCCCGAGGTCGAAAACTTGGATTTTACATCATCATTGTAATCCTAATGATATATCAAAAATTCAAAAGTACCCGACCTTTTGCAAGGAATTGTCTATTTTTTTGCTATATTGACTGGACTATAACATTTATTACTCATATATGTATATTGAATGATATAGCAGCATCTCCTTTAACTTTATTCTGTATGTACCCCATATCGCAATCTGATGTTAATAGGTCATTTTTTTATTATTTTCTGAAAATAGTAAATTATGTACAAACCACAGTTGTAGTTATCCTTTTGCCTTATATAGTTATCAACCACAAGTTTCATATCTTTACAAGAAATAGTCATATAATTTTCTACAAAATGAGAAATCTTGTTAAATATATCTATTTTTTACTTCATTGTTACCTATTTGATCGACAGTGAGGCATTTTAGAAGTCTACTAACGTTTCGATGAACAATAAAATTTACGTTTTGGGATGATAACTTTACTAATGAAATAGTCGTTATAAGGCGAGTCCTCAAAAACTTTTCTGTAATTGCTGGTGTATAATTTGGCAAATTATAATTAATGACTGTTCAATATACGTGTATTTTGGACCGAGGGCGTCTTCCTCTTTTCCTTTTGTGAAACGGAATATAATGCAAAGCTTGTTTTAGCCGCTTTATCTTGTTTTCCGAAAAGGTTCTTTTTTTGCTTTGGGGCCCGTGTTTGATGGCTTCAGGAGAGTTTATTTATGGGGCGTTCCTGTGAAAAATACACCCGAAGAAGTTCCTTTTGTTTTTCTCCTCTTCGAGCCCTCCCCTGACGTTGAGGGGAATTAATTTTTTGGCGACGGTTCTTGCAGCTTCAGTAGAAGTTTGATCTGCATTTGGACTTACTCGCTCGTCGGGTGTGGAATCTTCCTCTACGTGAGGACTTTCTGGAATACCTGTGGCAGGTTCCTTCTCTGTCTGAGTAGGTTCAGGGCGACCCGTGACCTCAGAGGGGGCAAAGTCTGCATTCGAAAAATAGATATCAGTCTACTGGCCATATCCCAATAACCCTACCTAAATTCATACGGCATTGGACATAGTTACAGTGTCGAAATGTCATACCGACCAACGCTCCGCCGCTAAACTAGCGGTCATTGAACCCTACTTTTCTTATTAATTACATAAATAGATTATATGCATTATTAGTGGCCTAACTAAAAACTTAGTCCAATGCGTATGGCTACAAAACACATGATAAAATCGATCTCAGAGACGTTGATATTATTGAACTAAATGCGTTTTTGGTCTGATATATTCCGCGATATTTGGTTCTAATAATGATAATCTATAGACCATATTCGCTACTGATGGTATCGGTAGGGCAATATTTAGATGCGTGATGAGCATAAAACGATTTTCAATTTTATTATCTGCTCTACGGTTTGATAATGCTGAAGATCGGGACGATCGAAAAAGAAACGATCCCGCATCGGAAATTTCCTTTGTATTCAATACATTCATACAAAATTGCCAAAGTGCTTATGAACTAGGTTAGTCTGCCACCATAGATGGAATGCTCGTGAGTTTCAGGTGAAGATGTCGTTTCAAAAATAACACGGCGAAGTATGGCATCAAAGTACTGTAATGCTCGTACTGCCTTTGTGAGCATTTCAAGTTTCGAAGCCAACCCATACGCAAATTTAACCTCTTTTGATAGTGTTAACATCTGTGAGAAATGTAAATACACATATACCTAACATAAGTTTACCAGGGTAAACGGAATCATACGACTGTACAGTACATAAGTTATTATTATTCGGGATCAACAGATAATTGTAAGTGTGTCTCTAGTCGGGTTACTGCTTATGAAGGAAAGTTTTGGGCAGGTGGGAGTAATGTCGGGAGAAATATAGTGGGAATGATGCGCGATTACATTATAACTCCCCCCCCCCCCCCCCCCGTAGAAATTTCTATTATTTGAGGAATTTCACATCATTGCAGTACAATGCCTAACAGACGCTAGCAATGGCTTATATTTACTACGGACTCGGACGGCACTGTACCCACTATAGTCTAAGAGCTGGCATGCAAATTCGGCCATGATCTAATATAGTCAGGATTTATAGGGGGAATGGATGACCCGGTGGTGTGTATGGTAAATTTCGTGGAGCCAGAACTCTGGGGTGACAAGGGGAGGGTGGGCGGACGGCCAAAATTACAAAGTTTTTTTTTTAAATAAATGATCGAATATAGTTCTGGGTATTGGAACAGCTATAGCCTTTACCTATACAAACATTATTTAAAAACTCCCAGAACAATAGGGAAACATGAAACACCGTCACAAGCAAGCATACATGTCATTTTTTTAAAAAATTTTGTATGATAACATATAGTGCTGGCAATTTTTTTACATATTTTGCATGATCCCAATGACACATAAGCAAACTTACAGAACTTAAATCCTACAAAAAATAACGAAAAAAAATATAATTATGTGCACATCATGTCACAACATTATTATAAAATGCTCAAATATAATTGTAGGAAGTAGCATATTCTATATTCACACATGTAGGTAATAACAGAATCAAAAAACCTGGAATATTAATATATTAAATATTTCGATGTTGTACAGGGTGTACAACTAAGAAACGAGGCCGGCCATAACTCGGAAACTATTTGAGATAGAACAGTGAAATAAAAAATTTTATAATAAATGTGACCAAGAGAAAATGCTTGAAATTATTTTCAATTTGCTACCATTGCCGCCAGATGGCGTTTCACTAATTTAAATTTGAAATTCCCATTTTTTTGACAATTTTCCTCAGTAATGTATTTAAAAAAATATATTGATTGTAAACTAGCGATAAATATGTAAAACTTTGTATAAGGAATATTTACGATTGCTGTCACAATAAAGGGAGGGGGAACTAAATTACAGGTTACTGGAAAATATCGTGTACTTCGAAACGAGTTGGTATGGCCAAGATTGTTCTCGATGTAAAGACAATACTTGACATTACCAAAAAAATCTAAAACCACAACAATTTTTTATCTCCGTCTACCAATAGAGGGCGCAACTTGTTGAAGGAACAAAACGGTCGACTTTTCTAAAAAAATTCAAATGGTACCAAATATTTTGTTCCCGCTATTTGAAGAAAATTAATAAGAGTAATTTCAAAAAAAATTGTCAATAGCTCTTATAGTAACGAAGATATAGTCAAAAATGTGGTAATATATGAGGCAATTTGAGGTATAAACCACATCTTCGGTTCTATAAAAGCTATTGACGTAATTTTTTTTAATTACTCCCTTATTAATTTTCCTTCAAATAGCGGTGAACAAAATATTTGGTACCATTTGAATTTTTTTAGAAAAGTCTACCGTTTTGTTCCTTCAACAATTGGCCCCCTCTATTGGCAGACGGAGATAAGAAATTGTTGTGGTTTTGAATTTTTTTGGTAATATCAAGTATTGTCTTTTCGTCGAGACCAATCTTGACAAATTCAAGCAACCCGTTTCGAAGTTACACGATTTGTTCTAGTAACACGTAATTTAGTTCCCTCTCCCTTTATTTTGAAAGCAATCGTAAAAATTCATTAAACAAAGTTTTACATATTGATCACTAGTTTACAACGAATATATTTTTTTAAATGCTTTACTGAGGAAAATTGCCCAAAAAATGGGAATTTCAAATTGAAATCAGTGAAACGCCCTCTGGCGGCCATGGTAGGAAATTGAAAATAATTTCCAGCATTTTCTCTTAGGCACATTTATTATAAGATTTTTTATTTCACTGTTTTATCTCAAATAGTTTCCGAGTTATGGGCGACCTCGTTTCTTAGTTGTACACCCTGTACAACATCAAAATATTTAATATATTAATATTCCAGGTTTTTTGATTCTGTTATTACATGTGTGAATATAGAATATGCTACTTCCTACAATTATATTTGAGCATTTTATAATAATATAAAAATACATGTTGTGACAACCGCAGATACCACTTTGTATGATGTGCACATAATTATATTTTTTTTCGTTATTTTTTGAAGGATTTGAGTTCTGTAAGTTTGCTTATGTGTCATTGGGATCATGCAAAATATGTAAAAAAATTGCCAGCACTATATGTTGTCATAAAAAATTTTTTAAAAAAATGACATGTATGCTTGCTTGTGACGGTGTTTCATGTTTCCCTATTGTTCTGGGAGTTTTTATATAATGTTTGTATAGGTAAAGGCTATAGTTGTGCCAATACCCAGAACTATATTCGGTCATTTATTTTAAAAAAAAACTTTGCAATTTTGGCCGTCCGCCCACCCTCCCCTTGTCACCCCAGAGTTCTGGCTCCACGAAATTTACCATACACACCACCGGGTCATCCATTCCCCTTATAAATCCTGACTATATTAGATCATAGCCGAATTTGCATGCCAGCTCTCCGTCTACTAAAGATGAAAAAAAAACTTGTTTAACTCACTCAAGCAGCATTACGTCTCGCCCAACCACTATGTAATAAAAATAGAAATATCACGGCCAGCAAATACTGCCAAGTGGATGTTTTGCTAAAAAATGAATTGGCGTATTTCGACGCAATGAAAAAAATAAGTGCTACTCCACCAAATTTTCAACCTGACAAGGAAAAAGAAATAGGATCTACGCTTTATGGGTTTAAAGAAGAAGAAACTCTAATATCTTATGTAGGGAGAAAAGGAAAGGCCACAATAGTGGTATTGTGTATATAAAAGTACACAAATGGATGGAAATTCAGCGTTAAGCTGTTCTGCAATTCCAACCAGATAAAAAGTTTAACTATGAAGCACATGCGTGTTACCTAAAGTAATTACATATATTATATACTTATAGTGAAGTGGTGAAATTGTGATAACAATAATAAAATTAGAGAAATAACCCTATATTATTAATTCTTAAAGTAAGATTATATATCCTTTTTAAAATACAAGTTTCTTAATTTATATTTAACAGCATTCCAAGATATATCCTAGTAATATTCCAGAATTAGCAAGCAAGATTAGAAATTACAGTTCAATGACAGCCGCGGACGTATTGAATTTAGCAAATTCAGCTTTTCAAGCAAGTACGCGATAAAGCATTAGAATAAGTTAGTATTAGTTCTACCTTTGTAAAAGTAATTGAAAATAAAATTATCGTATTCAACGTAATTAAGTTTTTAAAAACGGAAACTTACAAAATAACAATAAAATTTTCTCTTTAAAAAGATATCCAAATTCTTTAAGCAATTTCGGAGCGATATATGAAAACGAAGTTTTGCTTTGCATTAGAAGTTAAGATTGTTTTTACCACATACTCCTCTTTGGTATTCCAAGTAGTCGGGTCATCAATCAAAAATGAAGCCGAAGATAAGATAACAGGGTTACCAGAGCTAGACTCAGAACTTAAATCTGATGCACTTGGTAACAGGTTGTTAGCTTGAGTTTCAAAATGACAATTTTTACCTGAATCATCGGCCCTTACTGTCCTTGATTGATCAGGCAAATCATCAGGATTTTCTACTGCAAGTTCAGGTGCAGTCTTCGACAGATCTTCTACTTCAATTTCAGATTCAGGTGTCGTCTTCGACACATTAAAAAAACTATTTATTTTAGGAACTTTTTGTAGTACCTCTTCACTGGCCGCACTCTTTCTAAAGTCACTGCCACTTGGTTTTTTATTCATTTTATTTCAACCCTTCAAAACTATTCGTAACACTGACACACTGTAAGGGCTCTTGTTAACGACAACGGATAACGGTCCGATTTTTATAACGGGCGACGGGCCGACGCGCAGTGTTCAAAAGGTTAGTGTGGGCGTTTGTTAACGCGACGGGCGCATACCCGTTGCAACGAAACTCAACGGATGCACGCACGTCGCCCCTTTGCTCGACGGCGGCCGGTCCGATGCAGTGGACCACGTCATTCCATAGCAGTGTGTTGACGAAGACGGATGGTCGCACGTTTTTACAACCTACCCGGCTTGTGCTGCTCATTGTGAATATGGAGTTTACCATTGATATGGATTTATTAATTTTAGCCTTGTTGAAAATAGGGCTGTGTTGTGGGACAAAACTAGAAAATTACAAAAGTAAACAAGCAAATTTTGCGGCATGGAAAGAAATCTGCGTAATGTTAAATGAAGAATTTGAGACATTATCTGATAAAGAAAAAAACGAATTCGGTATGTGATCAATGTTTTATTTTTAAATTAGACAAACTCAATATTTATGACATGTTTTTTAAACATATTGATTCTGCCACGGCAGTTGCCCTTCAGGTGTCATGAAATACTCTGCAAACTTATTGCGTATCACATTAGCTGTCAAACGAATTTGAACGAGGTACGACAGGTAAATTGACATCGGTGGTCAAATTATTACCGGCTGGGTTACTAATGATACCTTCTTCTTTGTGGATGAAATTTTGCAACAAGCAACAGGTTTTTACTATATCGACTGCTAAGTCCAGTGATACGTTCAATGGTCGATGCAAAATTCGCCATTTATTCGCCAATATACCAAATGTACATTCAACATATCTTCTCGCTCTTGTCAGACGGTAGTTGAATATCTTTTTTACGTCATTAAGTTGATGACCACCAAACGGCCGAAGTACATGTTCATGCAGTGCGAATGCTTCATCAGCTACAAAAACATAAGGTAGTTCAAAGTCCGCTCCTAATTTATTTGTCGATGGTGGTATGTTTAATCTGTTATCTATGAGATTTTTCCAAAATTGTGTTTCTTTAAATACGGATGAATCGCACTCTTTTCCGTATGCACCAACATCAATGTAAATAAAATTATAATTTGCGTCTACCACAGCCATCAATACAATAGAAAAGAAGTGTTTATAGTTAAGGAACATAGATCCACTTTCTTCCGGCTATATGACTCGTATATGTTTGCCGTCTATTGCTCCTAAGCAAAGAGGAAAGTTTGCTGCACTTTGAAAACTATTGGCTATCATTATCCACTCTTCTGTGGATGGAATTTTCATATATGTCTCTTTTAATTTGAACCATATCGTTTAATGGAATCTCTGTTTTACCATTCTTGTAATATGCAGAGTATTGTAGACTGTAACTGTATTAATGTCTTTATTGATGAATACAAATATCAGGAACAGATTACAAGTACAACATGTAATAATTTTTAAAAACGTCAAAATTCTTATTATTTTTCAGACTATTTTTTTTTTAACTAAGCCATCTTTTCTCAGAGTTAATTATTAATCTATGTGTTTGCTTATTCAACATCGTTGTGCACACTTCTCGTACTATGTAGCTTATAGTTTTTATTCCAATTCTGAATGTGCATTGAAGATCCGTGAATGAATTTCCTGATGCTAAATATCTGTAACAATAATTTTTCAGGTAAGCTTGTTATCAAAAAATGGAGTGGAGCTAGAGATAACTTGATGAGATGTGCCAAAAAACTGAAAGAGTACCAATCTGATTCAGGTGCAAAATCGGCCAGTAAATATAAATTTTACGAACAAATGCTGTTTTTGAACAAAATTGTGTCTCATCGACCTACAGAATCAAATTTGCCACTTGCCGAAAACGAGAGTATTCCAAATACAGAAGAAAATGAAGTCCCAGAGGTTACAGTCCCGAAAAAAAGGAAGAAAAAAGACACAGAGAATGATATTGAGAAAAATTTCGGCCTTAGTGGATTCTGTTGAAAAGGAAGATAACAGTAGAATTATGTCGTTTTTCAGGGGAATCGCACCAACAATCGAAAAATTTAATGACGCTGATATCGTCGCATTTCAGTATGAGGTTATAAACGCGATGAGAAACATTAGTCGAAGAACTCGACCCCCTTTGCATTCACAGACATCTCATGCCTCATATTATGGTTATGCGCCACATTATTCCCAAACTGCTTATACTTCAAACCCTCAAAATCCATATGGAGGATATCGTACCGCTACAAATTATTATGTAAACGATAGCGCGCGTGATGAAATACCAATTCCAGAAACACCTAAGAATATACAATCTTCTCATGAAATAGACGACACAGTATCTGTACGTAGCCCCACGTTAAGTTCTCTAAATGATTTTGATTTTTCCAAGTCATTTGATTATGAGAATTTGTAATAGTAATTATATGTTTTTCTGACAATAAATAATTACCTACCAATTTCAAAAATGACTTATTTTAAAATCTGTTAATAGGCATTAGGTGTGTGAAACGCGGGTGAAACCGCTGGGAAAAGCTAGTAAAACTTATATAAATACCTTATGGTAACAGCCAATCTTTCAGCGGGTGTAATAGATAGTCGCATATTAGTGTCAGCATGTATTATTCTCATAACAAGTTTTAATAATTTGCGAAAACTTTCATCAGTCATTCGAAAGAAGTTAAAGAACTTTTTTCCGCCTTTCCTTAAATCCTCCATGAGAGCATGGAATACTCCATACTACTCTCTTTCTAATAAAATAGGATGAACCCATAGCCTCTTCCTTTTTTTTGTAGCTGCCTCTTCCTTTTTTTTGTAGCTGTTGTTTTTGTATAAATAGTAGGCTAGAATAAGCTCTTTCTTTGCACTCGACATAACGTACATGCACTTCTTCGCCCTTCAAACACAGAACTGATACCGACAACAACCGACGCGCTCACGTTAATTTAGCGGATCGTGTACAAAGGCAACCGTTTCGCGTCGGCCCGTTACCCGTTGACAAAAACGGTCGTTAACAAGAGCCCTAACGGTATTAAATACACCACTTAAATCTCACTCTCACTTAAAATGCACCTCATTCGCTTCACAGTTTAAGAAATAGCCTAAATAACAATAAGCGATTTGAGCAACGAGCAACGTTACTGAGACAGAGTGGGGTTATGCAGGAAGTAGCAGTCTAGCAGAACCGAGGTAAGGGAGGGGGGTGACGTATGAGTGTTTCAGTCATGACTCATCCCATGAGATAAGCGAAATTGCCGGTATTGGAAATAGCCGTGCGCCGTAAATTGACCTTAGCGGAGCGAGCCTTATTCATCAGGGGAGCGGACGGCATTGGAGCGCCGTGGCCGCGTCTTCCGCCAGTTTCCTGAATGCTATATTTTAGGAGGCAGCGGCGAAGCGCTTCGAGCGCTCGTACAAGTACAACTACGAAATTAGTCGATTATTTTGTCTAACGCCGTAAACTAGATAGAACTTTAAAGGTTACACATTATAGGTTTTGTTTAGTATAAAAACGTTGCTCAGGCTTTTTATTAATTTTTTAAGTTAATTAAGTTTGTGAAAAAATTTTGTTGGCCCTAACCTCGTGCGCCCCTGGGCCGGGGCCCATTTATAAAATAGGCTCTGCCCACAGGAATGCATCTAAGGTGATAAAACGTCCTACAATTTTTCCCCCTGTGACAAGAGTCGTAGGGCACGTCGTTGTGGCAATATCTGGCTCGAAACATGGATGATACATTGAAAAAAGATTTTGTGAAAAATTGCCTATTTTTGAAGAGCTGTATCTCGGAAACTATTATAGTTACACACTTCTGGTTAGGCTCAAATTTTGGGAAATTTGGTCTAGTTTAAAAAGATAATAATATTCTTTGCATTACAATTCATAGTTTTCGAGGTACGAGGCTAAAACTGGAAAAAGTCCGAAAAAATCGCGGTTTTGCCCCCCCCCCCCCAGTTTCCACAAGTTTTTCGAAGTTGCAAAATTGAGTATTTACTTCTGGGACTGAACCTAACAACATAAAAAAGTCAAACCTAACATAGGATTTTTTGAAATGTTCATGTTTAAAATGACTACACTAAGTAACCTGTACAGAGAAGAGATGACGGCGACCCAATTCTCGAGTGAATAAACGTTGGGCACCCACAACTGAGCTATCACTTCGATAATATTTTTTTATTACCTCCAACCGATCCAGAGGCGTCAAACGCTGCATCATGAAGCTGCACACTATACTGAATATCTTGTCACCTAGAATAAAATAAAATTTATATTAGAAACCAAGAAATCTCCAATGAAAATCCTATCACTCCTATTGAAAGACCCCTTACATCATTATCATTTCTGGTTTGCCTGCACAAGCGTCAATCTCGTCATCATGATGGATTGTTGACAGAAGAATATTTTTATTTTTTTAGGTATATAGGATACAGTTGTTGTCTTTTCTTGCTTTCATTTTAGTGATGTGAATTCAATAGGCAATTATGGTTTGTTTTTTCCAATAGTGCCTGAAAGTGTTAGTTTTATGTTCATAGAACATAGAGAATTTTTTCTGCAAGGTTCTTTGATGTGAAAAAGTTATCTGTAGTTACATTCCGCCCAGATTCCAAAATTGGTTCGCAAAGACGCGGAATAATGACATATTACTGTTGTCAACTTGATGTGGTACCTCTGGCTGTTTTCCTACGTACACTTCCATATTTGCAGTAGAAAGATTTTGAGTCACGTAAAGCATATACTTTTATTACATAACGATTTGGTTTACTTGGTATATATACTCTAAATGAACACTTTCCTCTGAAAGCTTCCAATTTTTCTGTATTGTATTGTATTCAGAAATAGAGTAATATTCCTTAAAATTTGATAACAATATATTCTTTTTTAGCTGTGTAGGTATGATAACAAGGTAAGTTGACGAATATATTGGATAACGCTTCCAGGGATTCCCAACCTTTTTATACCCTAGAGCGCATTCTAAAATATCGGTGGGGCGGCGGGCAATAGCTATTTTTTAAGGATATTTATAATTGAACGAGCATAAAAAATAATAAACAAAAATAATTTCAAAAAATTATTGTTGAAATTAGATACACAGAAAGACACGTACATACAAAACGTAACACAAAGTAAACAAAAAACACACATACAAGGAAATCATTTAAAAAACAAAAGAAAACATTAAAAAATATATCAATCTGTCAGTGTGATCTTTGGCATTGCATTTCAGTGGTCAGTGCCTTGTAATTAGGAGAGTATGACGATAATCCTGATTTTATCAAATTCATGTTTAAAAACAACGATTCGCATAAATATGTTGACCCGAAAAACGATTTGATTTTATATGCCGCTTTTTTTAAAAATGGAAACCTTTCTTTGTCGACCATGTTCCATACGTCCTCTGATATTAATAATTTTAGCAAAATATCATTCTTCTAAGGTCCAAAATTTCCAACTCTAGTTCTTCTGCTTCCCCCTGAACAAGATCTGCAATGCATGCGGCTAGTTCCATTACATGTAATTGGGTCGATATTTGTAAACTGCAGAAATCTCCCTTCAAACTGTTTTTGAAGCACTTGAAGGGTCTCAATAAATAATAACACGTTTAATTTATTGTTTACCTACCATTTTCTTCATATGCGGGAAATGCACGAGAGACTTGATCTGCAGATGTGATATCAACAAAGCCAGTTTCGCTTTAAATGAGTTTACAGAGCTTATCATTTCAGCTATATTTTTGTCTTTTCTCTGCAACTCCAAATTTAAAGAATTCAATTTTTCCATGGTGGCTGCAAGAAAACCCAAACCCACCAGGCAGTAAGAGTCGATTAGCTCGTCATAAATTTCATTTTTATCGTTCATAAATGTTTTTATTTCTTCAATTAAGTTCACAAATCTTGTAAGAACTTTACTGAGCCAACGTACTTCAGTATGCAGGATGAGATCGTGTTCTTTATCTTCAGTATCTTCTAACATGGGCTTGAAAAGTCGGTGTTGCAGTAGAGCTGCTCGAATAGAGTTGATTATCTTTATAACTATTTTTATAATATGTTCAAAGGGCAGTATTTTACAACACAAAGCTTCCTGATGGATAATACAGTGATAGGACATAAAGTTTGGAAATGATTCATCTTTCTTTCTTTCTTGCAGAGGGCAATAAATCCTTTATTTTTACCAACCATTGCTGGTGCCCCATCGGTGGTTATCGCAGACAGCTTGTGCAAAGGCATGTTTATCGACTTGGCATATGTTCTGAATGTATTATAAATATCCTCACCTCTCGCCTGTCCTTTCATTGGTAAAATTTGCAACACCTCCTCTTTTCCTGTGACGTTACTAAATACCATGCTGACCATAACTGCCAACTGTGCGGTGTCGGATACATCTGTTGATTCATCAAATTGTAGCGAAAAGCAGTCACATATTTCCAAGTCAGTTTTTAACTGAGTTTGCAATGTTGAAATTGCGTGAATTCTTGTTTCGACTGTATTATTTGGCAACTGTAAATCTTGTATTGCTGACATAATCCCACGTTTGTTAGAAAATCCCTCAAACAAACAATCGGTACCAGTCAGAATGCTTCTTCAAGCAATTCACCATCCTGGAAAGGTTTTTTTCTTCTTTGCGAGCATGTGAGAAATTTTGAAACAAGCAATGGTTGCCTTTTTTAGATTTTTCCACATGTTTAGTGAAAACATTCTGTTGGGCAGTTAGACTTAATTTTAGTTGATTTATTTTTTTTCTTTCTTACTTCAGATTTAAGCGGATAATTCGTATCAAAAGTGGCATTGTCTGAAAGTGACGTTCAACATTATGTTTTTTTGGTATTGCAATACTACTGCCACATCTACACAGCATCTAAATTAACTGTCATGTCACTTGCGATATTTGCTGACAGCACGCTACTTGCAAAAATCAACAACTTCTTCATAATTACAATAGTTTTTCCGAAAAATCTCAATAACTATTCAGAATTGACCGTACAAACTACATATCAGCTTATAAAATACTTAATCGACTCATGAACAGAAATACAGGGTGTGCCATTTATAAAAAAAGAGTTATTATTATTAAGGCGTGGTCCCAATAGGTTCCCGTACCCCGGTGTTGTTGTCTATCCTTCAAGAATACCTGTATCTTTCACACAGTCCAGGATTTTAGCAAGGCGAATCTTCGTTACTTCCTCTTGTGTAATCTTTTCATTTCCATGTAAGTGTTCCCTTGCCCTTATGAATGCCTCACATTGGCAAACGACGTGATAGGGTGTTTCATCTGCCTCACCACAACTCCTGCATGTCGGGCTTTCGGTCAGTCCCATGTTGTGCAGGTGCTTGTTCAGGCGACAGTGGCCCGTGACCATTTCTGTCGCAAGTTTCATCTTTGCCCTGCTTAACTTTAAGGTGGACGTAGCTAGGTCCCCGTTTGGGGTTTCCAGGAAGATCTTGGAATGACTCTGTCCTGGTATTTTCGACCAATGTGTGCAATGCTCTTTCGTGAGTATTGCCTGAATCTCCTTTTTGGCTGTGTTATAAGTAATCCCACAAGCCGGTTCGGGTCCTATGAATGGTTTTGCGCTTGCCATTTGTTACGTTGCTCGATTATTTGCCTAATTCGCAAAAGTCAATCATATTGATTTTAGTAAGAATTACAGGGTTACGAATTTACTAATTCTATACTTTGTCGAGAGAGTTCGCTCCCGATACTTTTTTTTGCATCTCTTTTGTTTTTTTCTTAAAAGAAGCGTCGCTCTGGTCGCAGCGTTTGCGTTGGTTCCGTTGCAGATTTCCTACTCGTGCTCATATAAATAGTACTTCGATTTCCAAGTGCGTATCTTTTCACTTTGTGTTGCTGAATTAAGTCCTACCGAATTTTCGCAAGTTTCTTATAATCGATATTTATCGTTTTTAATGTGAAAGTTTCGAACAATATTAGTGCCTATTTAGAATCACCTGCTTATAAGTCGTTTTGCTACGCTCCATGAAAATATTAATCCTCGAGGTATGTACCTAATTCTTTTGTATTAAATATGACGTTACTTTTGGAATTCCTGACAGTAATTCATATTGTTTGTCCTAGCGTTTAATATTGGATTTCTTTTGTTTTTACATCTCACTTACGGTGTACCGCCATTTTGTGAAGAATTTGTCTTGAGTTCTACTTGAAAATATTTCCGTTCTACTTGCTGTCGAACGTTGATGGTTAGTTCCCTGATAAACAACACTAATTGCTGCCCATCATTTCATCTCTAATCATTTCCGATATTTCTGAATTAAGAAGATTATGTTCTAGAAGATTTTCAACTGCTGCCATCTTGCGTCAACTTTGGAAACAAGATTGATAAGTTAACTAACCTTACATTTTGCTTGTTATGATTTGAATTTGAAATTACTGTTGATTGCTTAACACGTTGAGTGCTCATGAGAAATAATGCGCGGACCCCTAGCGCGCATCTACTTTTTTTACAAAATATGTTTCAAAATTTTATTTGTATATTAAGAAATGAAAATAAAAATAGTTCTAGTCTATTTTACGCCTTTTTGACCAAAAACGCATATGTGCGTCATGAGCGCCCAGTAACAATTTTGTTTTCTCAGCCTATCGACGCATTTATGCGTTCAGTTAATTTTATGTCAAATAACTTGGAAATAAGTGTAAATTCAGTGAATACCTAATAGGCAATAAATGAAACAAACACACTTCATAAAATTATTTAATAAAAAATTGTGATTTATAAAAAAAGAGGAATGTGACTACATTATATTTTTATAACTTCCTTTTATACTGTAAAATACAAAACTAAAATTTATTTTGTAAGCTATTTTATACCTAAATTATTTCTAATTACTACCTAAAAAATAACAAAACTAAGACACTACTTTTTTCAAGAAACAATACTCATGTACTTAAAGTTTAACATTTAGTTTTGCATGTTTTGATGGTACAGCTCAAAACAAGGTTCTAAACATAGTCCCACTTTACATATGCGGCACATTAAACTTGTGTCTTTTCTAACACCTCTCTGACTACAACTTGCACACCTTTTTCGAAGAATTTTACCTTTTCCATCTTTTGGACATTGTGTCAGCAGATGTGTTGGAAAATTCACCGTTTCTTTCGGTTTCTCCGGGAGTAGAGCTGCTATTATTTGTAACCGAAAATCATACAAAGTGGCACGAGGAGACACGTATTTTTTATATAAAAAAAAGAATTCAACAATAGCAACTGGTAAACATGTATGGCAACTTTTTGTACCAGCGCAGACTTTTGTGTCGACATGGATAATACGACATGAATTGATCTTGACGATCTACCCCTCCCATATAATTATTATATTTTAGAACAGGCAATGGTTTAGATACTTCTTTTCCCCTTTTATTAAAAAAAGTTTGCAAATTATTTTTGAATTCGGTTGAGATGTAAGTTACATCCCTCTTATCTCTCCATTTACCTATCATTACATTATTTGCATATTTTGCCACTGTTTCCCCTTTTTTTAATTTTGCTTCTTTTACACTTTTAGGGCTGTATTTTCTGTCAATTCTTAGAGTTCCCGTTGTATGAGTCTTTCGTTCTAACAGTTGCCGTGATAGCGTAAAACTGTTGTAATAATTATCCATAAAAACGCAGTGCCCTTGGTCTAATTTACCTTCTAATAAGTGTAGCACAACGTTGGCAGCATGTCCTTTTCCCCCAGCATCAGCTAAATTACCCGTGTATATCAAAAACTTCAATATTAACCCATCAGGTTCAGTTAGCATATAAAATTTTATCCCATACTTGTGACGTTTATTAGGTATATATTGCCTAAAACTTAACCGACCGCGATAAAGCATCATTGATTCGTCGATTGACAAATGTTGAGTTGGATAATAAGTATCATTTATTTTATTATTAAAATAATGAATCAAAGGTCTTATTTTAAATAATCGATCCTCTGGTTTCGGTTCATTTTTAGTAGGATTTTAGAAAAATGCAAGCATCGCAAAATTAAAAAAAAACGATCCCGACCCATAGAATCGCGAAAACTTGGAATATTAAATAAACGGTCTGTTTTCCAATAATCTTTCAACCTTGGAAGATGAATAGTACCTGTATGAAGAATGAGACTAAAAAATATTTTCAATTCCTCAATGGTTACAGGCTTCCATCGCGAAATTCGCGAGTATTCCAAGAAGCCTTGCTCCAACAAAACGTCTTCTGCATACGCATTGGTTTCTTCCACTATTTTCTGGTAAAACGTGTCGTCGACTAGAAAATTGAAAATATCGATCGGTTTGCTACCTGAAACAAAGAAAAGCAGGTAAATATTTATCTGAAAGGGATAACGACATGCAAAATAGTACACAAGTGTACGTAACGCTTACCTGGAAATGGCCACAGAAACTCATTTGTTTTGGTAAAAGGAATGTCCAATAAATCGGGTGTGTCAGACCAGGCAGGCTCATCACATATTACCTGGGGGCTTTGAGATGATTCACCCTCTTCGACAGTGTCCATATCGTCAATCGATTCTTCGCAAGCACGGTCTTCATCGTCCCCCAGGTTCTCAGTTTGCGACACATCTTCTTCACCGGAACTTTCTTCGTCCACATCTTTCACTAAATATGACTCGTCGAAATCATCGTCAGACTCGTAAAGAAGCTTTTCCAGTTCATCGTGAGTCAAATACTTTTTTAGTGGAGTTTTTTTCGATAATTTAGGTTTTTTCGAAGATGAAGGTCCAGGCACGTTTCGGTCCATGATGAAAAAGGTCGGCGAACGAATATAAACAAAACAAATTGTGTACAACGCGTTATGCAGCACAGAATAATTATTACTGAAGAACTGGCTGCACACTACGGAGTTGAATGAAGCAAGGTCGACGACGCATAAGTGCGGCATGCGCGCTGGAGGAAAGAACCCTCCGCCGCATTTACGCGTTATGAGCACCCAACGTGTTAAATTGTTTACACTTAATCAGACCTATAAGTCTAATCCATATTACATAGGAGCTACAGTTTACAACAAACTTCCTTCACATATAAAATCTTACTCGGCACGTCAATTTATAACCTGCGTAAAAGATATATTGTTTAATGCTTTTTATAGTGTAGAGGAATACTTAAATAGTACTTTTGGATTTGGTTTGTTCAATTTATTTTTTTATTTTTTAAATTTATTTAATTTAATTTAAGTTTCTTTTGTTTGTCACTTTGTTTTTGACATATCCTATATCATATATATGATCCACAGGACCAATAAAATTATTATTATTACCTTTAACCTTGAAAAATTTAATTTGTTGAAAGTTCAAACTTAAAAGCCAAATGCTATTTAGATAAATGTCAACACTCGATACTGGCTAAAGTTCGTAACTGTTATATTTCAGTCGGTCTGCTTGTCGCAGCCCTAATTTTTATGTTAATTAACCATTTTGTTTAGGTAATTTAACAGTATTGTGGTTGCGCAACATACACTACTGGGAAGTAAAAGGTGAGAGTTGTTTAATTTACATTTACTGACTTTTGCACAGTTACCAAGTCGGTTGCTGATATATATTTATATTTTTGTGTTATTACCTATTTTGCACCAGTTGTACAATTACACCGATCAAGAAATGTGCTCAAATGACATTTGCATAATACGATAATACTAATATATTATGTATATTAAAACTGACAATAATTAATAGTCACTATGTTATTTTTTCAAAATGGTAATAATTCGATTTAAGGATGCAAATAATACAAATAATAAGTTGCCGTCGACAGACGAAAAAATGGCAACAGGGTTTTTGTTTAATCTTGAAAATTAAGTTGATCACTTTTTGTGGTTATGTTATTATTTATTTATTTACTGTGTTATACCATTAAAATTGCAATTGCCTACCTTGAATTATTGATTGAACAAAAGACGTTACGTTTGGGAATTGTAATATGTAACAGTTATTCAACAGAATTTGTCAATGAAGTATTAAATATAATATTCAATCGCAGCTTAGCTTAAACAATGTTTTTAATTTTATACAAAACGATACAATGTTATTTGTTGCGGTTTATTATTTACTGGCAGAAAGTAGGTCCATGAATGACTGGTAATTCTTCGTAACAGGATGTGTTCTTAAATTGAAACTACAGAAACACATTTCCGACTTTTTTTACATTTTTATTGAAAGAGCAAATTTGAATTATTTGTATACCGTTTACATTTTACAAAGTACAGTAAATAAATAGAAGATTTCTTTACTTATTTAATTTTAGTAAAATGCAGAACTAGTCTGTATCGGTATTTGCACATTCATCTGAAGAGTCTGTATTGACACTGAAAATTAAGGTTTCAACAGTATCGTCGATTAAACCGTCATTCTTCCACATTTCTTCTGCTACATGCTTCACATGAATGCAGTGCTTCATCCAATCTGTCGCAGTTATTTTGGAACACGCCTTTCGTACCAGTTGTTCAATATTGGCAGTGCTTTGTTGAACATTGTCACTGGCAACTTTATGCCCTCATGATACTCCAAATTTGTTCGATTGGGGTTAATTCACAATGGTACGGAGGTAAGCGTAAGACAATATGTCCATGTTGTTTTAGTAGTTCATCAACGTAATAAGTTTTTGTCACTGCAATCTTCTTTGTCATAGTAAGTAGCTCAGCTTTTCGCATGTCTATCAGTTGTTAAAACACCATTGTTTTCTAACCACGTGCGTTCTTTTTACGGTTTGCTTGTGTAGGTGGTTTATTTATCTGTGCACTGTGGTAGGATGCATTGCCCATGACAACTATGCCATTTGGAGGTAAATTAGGTATAAGTTGCTTTTCAAGCCACTGCATAAAGTTTGTGTGGTTCATATCATCATGATAATCACCTGATTTACATTTTGACTTAAAAATCAGTAATCCATTTGGGATGAACCCATTTAAACCACCTGCATGAACTATTATGTGCCTCTGACCACTTCTATCACTTCGATACACGCCAGGTTCCTCTTCTGATTGCCAACGGTATATGAAGGGTGTATGTAAGTTTCATCTAAATAAGTCACTGGCTTCTTTTGGTGTCCTGGTTTTTCATTCTCGAACAACTTTCTTAGATACCGAGACCGCCAGGCTACAACATCACTTCGTTCCATCAACAACTTTCTTTTATCATGACATTTTTTGTATTTGAATCCATGGAACAGTAACTGTTTCCGTAAAGTTTCACGTGCTCCTGAGAAATTTATTTTCTGCTCAGCTTCTCTAATAATACTTTTAAAGTAGGAACTTTATGGTCCACTGTATAAATCTCGTGCACAGTTCGTCTAACACCCTGATCGAAAGCGTCCACAACAACATGATTTACAGCACCCGATTTTCTTTTCTTCTTTGGAGATCGTAACAAACTGTTTTCCGCTGCCAAACTTTCTTTCCGGATAGTTTTTATAACGCTTGTAGACTTTCCTGTAGCTGCCGCAGCTAATTCAATAGCTTTGTCTAATGGAAATGTCCATCGGCCAGACAATTTTTGTTTATCGAAAAATTCGATAACGATTCGGATAATATTCCTTGCTTCAGAATAAAAAAATTTCCAAGACCGCCAGGCTACAACACCACTTCGTTCCATCAACAACTTTCTTTTATCATGACATTTTTTGTATTTAAATCCATGGAACAGTAACTGTTTCCGTAAAGTTTCACGTGCTCCTGAGAAATTTATTTTCTGCTCAGCTTTTCTAATAATACTTTTAAAGTAGGAACTTTATGGTCCACTGTATAAATCTCGTGCACAGTTCGTCTAACACCCTGATCGAAAGGGTCCACAACAACATGATTTACAGCACCCGATTTTCTTTTCTTCTTTGGAGATCGTAACAAACTGTTTCCCGCTGCCAAACTTTCTTTCCGGATAGTTTTTATAACGCTTGTAGACTTTCCTGTAGCTGCCGCAGCTAATTCAATAGCTTTGTCTAATGGAAATGTCCATCGGCCAGGGACCTGTGCTTGGGCCTATTCTCTTTAACCTTTACATTAACAATACACTGGAAATGGACAGCGGATGATACTGTAGTTTTGTACAAGCACAGCTCCTGGTCGATCCTGAACATTTGGTTAAATCTGATTTTAATAAAATAATAGATGCCTTTAACCATAAGTTACTAACCATTAATTATGAAAAAAACTGTAATTATTCCGTTCACCTGTTACAGTTCCTCCGCGCCCCTTTTTAGGAATATCGAAATTAATAATGACAACCAAGTCCTCAATATTCAGGTCTCCTCCCACACTGTCTGGGCATAGTCCTTGACTCTAACCTAAGATGGAATCGCCAAATCAGTAACGTAATTAACAATTTACGGCCCTTACTATACAAATTCAAACATTTTGCTAAATTTATGCATGAATAAGAATTGAGAACTATTTTTCATGGTTTAGTTCAGTCGCGTTTATCTTATGGCATTATCGCTTGGGGCAGTGCAAATGGAACTCGACTCAATAAACTTGAAATTTTGCAAAAAAAATGTCTTAAAATAATTTATAAAAGGGAACGCTTGTATCCGTCTAGCTTACTGTATAATACGACGGGTTTCTTAGATATAAGACAACTTTATTACTATAAAGTAGTAATTAAGCAGTTCACTGAACTTCACTTAGCAAAATTTTTGTATGTCATCCACATTTCACTAGGCTAAGGGATCTAAATTATCTGGTAACTAATGTGTCTAAGAAAAAGGTTGGTCAACGGCCAATCTCATATGTAGCATCCAGATTTTTCAATACTTTACCAAAAAATTTAAAGGTAAAAAAACAGTCAATGGGTTCAAAAAGAGTGTTAAACAATTTATGTTACTTATAGGAAGGAAAGAATGTTATAGAAGTCTCATTACGCTATAGTGTAAATGCTGCCATTATGGTATTAATTTACACTTTGGCATCACTGAACTGTATTATTGTTTTCTTCACTAATCAGTATAATGTATAATCGAGAAATTTTCTACCCCACGTACAAGCTTGCTTTTGTGGGTTTTTTTGTACATACAGGGTGGGGGGGGGGGGGTCAGGAAGCTCGTTACGTAACGCCTTTCGCGTGGTTGATCGAAATCGTTACATTTTAAATTAATTAATTAAAAACAAATTATTGCAGCCTTCTTAAAATCAACTTTTAATCGGCGCCACTCCTCACTCATTTTATTTCATTTCTGCAATTTAGCGACTTCACCCGAATGAGAAAAACTAGAAAATCATTTTTATTCTGCAAAGAAATATAATCTCATTTAATTACCGCTGGCTTGACAATACATAATCTTTTAATACTGAATGTTATCAACATTGTTTTTATATGTAATATACACCAGCTACATGTCATTATGTGTCACTTATAAAAGCTGAGTAGTAATAAATTTACAAAAACCTAAATAAATTTACACCTTGAAATAATTTTTATCCTCTAAAAACGTTTTATCAAATCAACGTGCTTATGTGGAAAGCCGAACGTCACAGCAAGGAATCCCGCAAGCACGCGAATTTTTACCTAGTAGGCGTCGACTGAATTAACAGAATGCTATGGCTTTATTTCTTTCATTGTGATATGTAATGCAGTAATTGCGATTTGCGAACAAATTACTGACACTCCGACTACATTAATGCAGTATCTCCGAACTTGCGCCTTTCAAATAGAAATTTTTAATATATTAGTTAAATAATATTGTAATGGAGTCTGTTAACAAACAGCTTCACACTGAATTGCTGAAGGCATATAAATTCGCCTACCCCAGCAAAAACCATGCCAAATGTGACGCTGAAGTATCCACAATTTGGGGAAGATTGAAGAGAGAGGACTTTCCATCTAACGTCCGCCAGGAAATTAGGAAGCTAAAGGAGACTGGTCGAAAATCAGTTAATATACATATAAATAATACCTAAATCAAAAAAAACTTCGTGCATGTTTGTAAATACGAATGTTTGCAATACGTTGCCTAACATTTTTCCTGGTTTAATTTGCAGAGACATTTGCCGAAAGAGGATACGACTCCTGTTACCTCTGTGTCGCCACGAGACCCCCCCCCCCCCCCCCCCGGAGCCGGTGATGTTGCTGCAACATCTTTCGGAGTGAACCAGGAAGTGCCGCTCTTGTCAGTACGAGGTACCCCGAAGCAGAACGAAGTGAAAGAAAAGATTACTACACTAGCCCTTGACGTCTCATATTTGAAAGCTAAAAGAAGTAAAAACTTGATTACGGAGGAGGAGGAAACAAAGTTGAAGGGTCACGAACGCATGCTACTAGAATCGCAAAAGAAATTAAAGCAGCTGCAAGATGGTCAACTGAGATCACAACGTAAACGGGAAGCCGACAAGATAGCGTACGAGGAACTAAGGGAGTCTAACCCAGACGCTGCAGTCATCCTCTCTAAACGCAGTAAGCCCGGAAGACCTCGTCTTGAGCAAGATCAACCAGGCATACTTGATGCCATATTGGAAATTGCGGGGCGTATGGGTAAGTCTTTAGCAGATGAAAAACGAAGAAGTGAAATCCTACGAACCACAAAGACCTTAGACGATCTAACGGCGGAGCTCCAGAGGAATTTCAAGGTGCGCAACTTGTATTAATTATCATCACCTCTTCTAATACATTAACATATTATTTGTGCCTAAACGTTGAATAATATGATCTATACAGATTTCACGCAGCGCGGAATATCTTCGGTTTCAGCTAAAGAGGTCCGACACAACAGAAGGAAAAAGACATGTGGTGACTGTTCCAGTACGACTTGCAAGAGCGACCAACGATTTACATAAGGAACATTCCGATACGTTGTTTTGTCGCACTACTATTAGATATATCGAAGAACTGGCGTCTATTCTCGGCCCGGAGCAGGTCGTTTTTATAAGCCAAGATGACAAGGTAATATCAAGAATCAATAAACGCATTTACAACTGTATAAACTTAACACTATAACGAGCGCTCGTTTTTAACAGGCTCGTGTGCCATTAGGAATCACTGCGGCCAACAAGCAAGCACCTTTATTGATGCATATGGAGTACCGGGTTCGACTCCCAGATCATGACTTCGTGGTCGCTGAGAGACACAAATTAATTCCATCAGTTTATGCCATGATTGAAATCAAAGCCAAGTTGCCCGGAGAAGCCCGTGCAGTCGGTTACAGTGGTCCTACTTACATATCCATAAGAAGTGGGAAGCACAGCAGTAGTACAGCCTTTTCTCATGGACGCGATATTGAAACAATATTCGACAGAGAAGAGTTTGCAGAATATTGTAAGCGGATGGACGGTTCTTTTAAACCAGTTTTAATGATTACAGTGGATGGAGGTCCTGACGGGAATCCAAGGCGAGTTCTGCTGTAAAAATTGCATTCAATTATATTTTGATAAACTAGCGAACGTTGCCGTTTGAAAGATTTTTAATTTTAATTTTAGGTACGACAATGTTCAAAAGCAAGCGATTTCGCACTTCAAAAAATATGACCTGGATGCAGTATTTATTGCAACTAATGCACCAGGTCGGAGTGCGTACAATCGAGTAGAACGAAGAATGGCACCATTAAGTAAAGAACTTGGTGGGTTCATTTTACCACACGACTATCATGGATCCCATCTTGACGATAACAGGAAAACTCTGGATGATGTTTTGGAGAAGAAGAAATTTTGCCCATGCCGGAAACGTATTGACTGAGATTTGGAGTGGCGTGATACTTGATAGTCGTCCCACAATTGCTGAGTACGTTGATCCGGCGGAATCTGAGGTTGCCGAGATAGAGACTGTTAATCCAAAATGGAGGACGGCTCATGTGAGAGAGGGACATTACTTTTTCAGGTAATTCATAAATTCCTCATCGACTATACGGGAAGGAGTACTTTTATACATAAAATAAATTCTGAATAATAGTTCTAAATCGGGGCTGATTTTTGTAGGTAATGAAGTGTGATGATCCTTCCTGCTGCGCGAAGCTTAGGAGTGGCATTCGAGGCATAATCCCCAAATTTATCCCAAGTCCCTTGGCCGTACAGCAAGATCCATTTCTTGTACTAGATGACGATCTTAGTGCGAACAAGATACCGTCCAGCCTTCTTTTAAGATTGAGTCTCTCGGACAACAACTTTAAGGTAGGAAGTGCCAACGAAGTTCCATTCGATGTCGCGTGTCCGTCCTTAAAAGAAATCAAAAAGAGTATGAAGATTCATATGAAGCTATGTAGGGCTATTAAAAAATCAGCGCCGGTTGAAAAAGAAGAATCAGACGCTTCCGTTGAGCTACGTGGGAGACCCATCAGGACTGCTGCAACAAGACAACGCGAAAAGATGATATTATGGTCGTCACGGCTTAATGACCAGCATGTTGATTGGGTGGATGAACAAGAATTAGTTGGATTAGATATCATGGAATTAAATACTCGAGGGAATGAAGAAGCATCTCAAGCATTGCCAGTGGTCGCATTTGAAACTCATATGACTAATCCGTGGGAGGACAATTAAATATTAATGTAAAAAATTATGTTGCATTAATGTAAGTACATAAATAGATGTGATTTGTTTAAATAGGTACATATTGGAATTTATTATTACACGTTACGTGTTACGCACGGGGAAGGGGGGGGGGTCACGAACTGCGTTACGATTTTGTTACGAAGGGGGAGGGAGGGGTAAAAAAAACGGATTTTTTGCGTTACGTAATTAATGGATCGCCCCTAAGGTGGTGGTGCATAAAATAAATTATTATTATTATTACTATAGGTAAAGGTTATGCTCACTTCATTTTGAAAACAAAATGTTTACGAACATCGTTTATGAAAATCGTTTGCTACCAACAGCTACACCAACCCAGTTTTCTTCATTGGAAGGTTCAAACAGCACAACAAACAACGACCACACTTACTGTCTTAATCCACAAAGCCCGGGTAAGTTATGTTTTTGTGCTTTTTAGGTAGGTACTTATTTAAAATCCATAATTATGCATTACTTCAATAATTATGTGTAATTGCATAAATATAAATAGCCCTAGCTTTTACAGAAATGTAAAATAATGAGAGATATATTTGTTCCAGTTGCCATGGTGGTGGGGAGGGTTGTTGTGTCTATGATACTGGTGTGATTGATGTTCGCTGTATGCAATGGACTGGCTTGTTTCCTCTTCGGATCAATGTTATGACCATTTACACTAACACGCGTACGCAAATAATAAACCACAAGACCGCCATCAATATTTAATGTTTAGCACAAATTCACTTGAGAAAAAAGCATACCATGTATCAGAATTGACATAATTAATTTTTTTTACTTGCTTGATCAACTTTTCTAACCAACCCTAGCCAACTTATATAAGATGAAACAATGGTAGTCAAATAGAAATTTTTCAAAATAATACTGTTTGAGGGGACTTCCACTTTGGATGCACCAACTTTCCCAACACCACGTAGGTTCCCATCTTCCACCTGTCCCTCACGGTAGTACGCAAACTGAAAGACTTTATCAAATAGCACACCCCGCAAAAACAAACTCCGGAAGAGAGACAGAGAAAAAAGGTAAGAAATGAAAATGATCGTTTGAAAAATGAAAATGAACAACTCCAATGGCATTTGAAAAAATTATCTGATGAGGATAATCTTGATGTATCTTTGGAACAGTACCAATCCCTTACTTACAAATTTTGTCCTAAAGATTTGGCTGTTTAATAAACACCCAAATTTTATTAGCACAAAAACATTCTTGATGAAGTTAGTATTAAGGCTAATTTATTCTACAGCATTGATAGTGACCATATAGTTGGTTTTGAAGACAATGGTGTAGATATAAGAAAATTTAAAGCTGCAAAAGCAGCTGTGGTATTTATGATTAGAGGGATAAAAAGTAATAGGAAGCAACCACTCTCTTTCTACAATTCTATGTGTCCTGCAATTGATCTGCAAATTTTATATTTTCACTTTAATACCAAAAGATATACATTTAAAAGTTTGTGTTGTTATAAGCGACATGAGTTCCAATAATATAGAATTAACTAAAAATTACACCAGAAAATCCTTTCTTTTTGTTTGGTCACAGAAAAATGGTATTTATGTTTGATACACCCCATCTTATCAAAACTGCCCGGAATAATTTGCTGAAACATAATTTCAAAAATGAATTAGGAGAATTTATTTCTTTCAAATATGTAGAACAGTTTTATCTTTACGATAAACAATATCCAGTGAGAGCGGCATCTAAACTAACAGACATGCATATTAAATTTTGACAAGAAGGAAGTGAAATTTAATATGCGACTAAACTCTTCAGTAACACCTAAAGGGTCAATTATGTACTTTTATGTCCAGGAGAAGAATTAAGCCGCTAAATATATATTATGACTGCATTTACTTACTTATAATTTCACTGTCACTCCCTTGTTAGCTAACAACGGTCTCACACACCGTATTTGACCACAACACCTACTACACCTTAACAGTTTCCACGCCAAGGCAATACTGAACTAAATTCATCATTTTAGGAAGGTACTTAAATGGCCTAACTCGAGAATTATCGGCAAAATTTACGACCACCTGTCTCAGAGACCGTGTGTTAGCTCTGGAAGGTTAATAAAATCCGGAGCTGTTGGATTAATTTATTGTAGTTTGTGGCAACAACACATCTTCCTTTTTAATCCACCCCCATTCTTCAGGATTTAAAATATTTCCCAACCATTCCTGAATTTGAAGATAAACCCTTTGCAAATGATATTTTGATGAATGAATCACTTGTTGGTGGAAGAATTGCTATCTCAAAATTAGTATTAAGATGCTGTTAACATAATTATTGTATTTTGAAAATCTTAAATCATTTAGTGATTTGGTAGTTTCTTCCATACAATTCTTCCCCATACTTTAAAATATTATTTTTAGAGGCTTCTGATTCCTTAAATATTATAGATAGGTATTAAACTTGAAATGGTATTTCGATTTTTAATTATTCTGATGGCTCTTAATTTTCCCTGTTTATAGGTATAAGCATGATGTTATATCACACCTAGTGACCGCATTAAATCACCTAATTCCTACTGTAAGCTGTATATATCTGTTACTTTATCAGGTTTACCTCCTATGGCTGGATGCATCATAAACACTCCCTCACTGGTAAGGTAACAGAGTGTATACAATCAAATCTGTATCATTTCCTACTAATGTGACGTTATTACTACTGCCTCATTGTAAAATAGTTTCCTGAACAATTTTGGTATCCGCATCTCCTTTCCATTATGAAGTTTTGATATTAATGCCCTAATAAATTGTTGTTTATTGTGGAAATTACTTAAAAAAATTTCTTTCCGGGGATTATTGAATCCTTAATCGTAATATCAGCACAAGAATTTCTCCAAAAGTGGATGGAAACTGCCACACAACTTTATGAAGTAGATGCCCTCCATCTACCACAAATATGGTACTTATCATCTGGATTTAATAAAGTATGATTATCCGAGGTGTTAGGTCCGTGAAGTTGGAGGTACACCATCACCAAAATCAAAATGCAGCATAGCCATAATTTTGTGCTCATTTTGTGCTAATTTGTGCCGTATAAAACAAATTTTGTGCTCAAGCCCTAACGGAGTTATTCAACATTTTATATGTGTACCTCCAACTTCACGCTGGAGGTACACCATCACCAAAATGAAAATGCAGAATAGCCATAATTTTGTGCTCATTTTGTGTTAATTTGTGCCGTATAATACAAATTTTGTGCTCAAGTCCTAAGGGAGTTATTTAACATTTTATATGTGTACCTCCAACTTCACGCTGGAGGTACACCATCACCAAAATGAAAATACAGCATAGCCATAATTTTGTGCTCATTTTGTGCTAATTTGTGCCGTATAAAACAAATTTTGTGCTCAAGCCCTAACGGAGTTATTCAACATTTTATATGTGTACCTCCAACTTCACGCTGGAGGTACACCATCACCAAAATGAAAATGCAGAATAGCCATAATTTTGTGCTCATTTTGTGTTAATTTGTGCCGTATAATACAAATTTTGTGCTCAAGTCCTAAGGGAGTTATTCAACATTTTATATGTGTACCTCCAACTTCACGCTGGAGGTACACCATCACCAAAATGAAAATACAGCATAGCCATAATTTTGTGCTCATTTTGTGCTAATTTGTGCCGTATAATACAAATTTTGTGCTCAAGTCCTAAGGGAGTTATTCAACATTTTATATCTGTACCTCCAACTTCCGGCTGGAGGAAGGTCTCATCGCCGGCCAACTCATCGCCGAGCCATCTCGTTAAAATTAAAAATTGTTAGTAATGGAACAACGTAGCATACAAAAAGCCATCAGTATCCGTTAATTACTTATAACTAATAATCATATACGATACAAAAGTACCGCGTAGTGGCAATTTACGTTTAAGTTTAGCATTTTTTTTACTTCCAAACTTTGTTTAGCGTCATGTTGCCATTTTGTATCAATTAAAAAAAATATACTACACCTGCAAATAACCTAGGCGCTTTAATGGCAATCTACGTTTAAATTTAGCATTATTTTTATTTCCAAACTTTTTATATATTTATTCACAGCCATCAATAAGTCATTAACGATTGATTAAAATATAAATGAAAGTTAATATTAGGTAAGTATGATTGATTGTTTATTAACGCTATCATTATCGATTTAAAGCTCTGTAAATCTGATTATCAATTGATTAAGATTTAAGGGAATGTTAATGTCATATGTTAATGTAATATCTTGATGTTCGGTATCGGTATTTATACTAGCAAGTAAAAGGGGATAGGTAAGAATGTGCTGAATTTATCGGAAACAAAATCGGCGATGAGTTGGCCGGCGTTGAGATGGCTCGGCGATAAGATGGCCGCGATGAGTCGGCGACGCTGACTTGTCCCATTCCGGCCGAGAGAATGTGTAGTATGATAGCAGGAGAAGTCTTTTAGTTTTAGAAAATCTTCTTTTGTGCAATGCGTCTCTGATCTTTGTGTGAATAGAGTTGCTTGGCGTTCGTCCAAATGATGTTTCAACCCATTGGCATTCCACGTCATTATGCGCAAGTTAGCCATTTTGAATTTTTAAGTTAGCCCCTTGCCTAATTGGTTTCTCTAAGTTTTCCAGCCTTTGGTTGATAGCTTTGTTATCCTTTTCTTGGCGATTTAGTTTCTCCAATACTATCTCAGAATTTTGACTCAATGGTGGTGGGATTATCGGTTTTGGTATATTATAATCATCGCGGCAATCTCAGATAGCGGCCCGCCGCTTACCGATTATATGCCCCCCTCGGTCCCTGCTATAAAAATGTTAAATGTACGTACGTGATAATCGCACTTATCACACTCTGCGCTTGCACCGGTGATACACAACTTTACTCAATGAAAGTCAAACCACTTATAATTTACTAATAAGTAATAAGTTTACGATAACCTCTAAAAGTTTCATACATGTTAGGTTGTAAAGTATAATAGGTAAGTTGTAAAGCAACCCCCGCTAGGTAGTTTATATAAGGGGACAGCTACCGATCACTGAGAGAGTTCGTAGACAACCATTAATGCGAACGCACCAAATTATTATACAGTCCACTTAACTTAAGTAAAGGTTGGCATTAGAAAATAAATAAAATACGTTAATACATTAGTGCGGTTTTATTAAATTCAGTGCCAATAAGCAAAGCAACACAAAACATTGGTCATCTTCGAGCCACATCAGGAATCGAGTAACCAGCATCAAAAGCAGCATCAAGCAATCATCAAGTAATCAACATCAATCATCAAAAGCAGCATCAAGCAATCAACAAGAATCATCATCAAAACATCATTTCACATCAACATCGACATCAGCGGGACGTCAAGTACATCGAAACAAAACGGTGAGCTTCATTTCCTTATTCATATAATCATATCACTTCCTTTATTGTCTACTTGTGTAATAACAACGTGTAATAACAAAATTCACAATCATAGTTTATAATTTGCAATCGTTTCTGGCATAATGGAAGAATTAAAGCCTATGATAGCCCGCCGCGGCGTATTCAAGCGTCAATTAACAAATTTCGTCACTTTTGTACGTGGTGCAGAAAGCGACGGTAATAAAGTCAAGCAGTTAAATTTTCGGTTAGAACAAATGCGAAATATATTCAATGAATTTCAAAATACTCAAACGTCTATCGAATTAATCGAAGACACAGAGGCTCAATTACAAGAGCGCGACATGTTCGAAAACAAATATTACGAAATATTATCAAAAACACACGAGTTATTATCTCCGCGAAGCGAATCTGTTCAATCAAATGCAATTCAGCCACTCAGTTCTCAAATAAAATTACCACAAATACAATTGCCCAGCCTTTCCGGAAATTACGACGATTTCATGTCTTTCCATGATATATTTAAATCGTTAATACACGATAATTCCGCAATAAACAGCATACAAAAGTTTCATTATTTAGCAGCCGCGTTAAAAGGGGATGCCGCCAAGGTCATTAGCGCCCTCGAAATGTCGGCCAGTAACTACGAAATTGCTTGGCAATTAATTAAAGAACGCTATGAAAACAAAAAACTAATTATACAAAATCACATAAAACAAATCTTTGACCTTCAAGCTATCGGCAAAGAATCCCATAGGGACTTGAGGGAACTTTTAGATAATTTTTTAAAACATTTTCGGGCTCTTCGCAATATAGGGCAACCTGTTGATCAATGGGGTTCCATAATAATTCACTTATTAACTGGCAAGCTCGACTATAATTCTAAGAAGGAATGGGAAATAATCTCCAAAGGCAATCACGAGCCAACTACCGATGAGTTTTTACGCTTTTTACAAGACCGCTGCCAAATTCTAGAATCAATTAATTCACATAACCCTAAGACCACTAGCGCGTCCAGTAGAACATCCCAATCACAATTATCAAGCAGTAAATCATTAAATCATGTAACGATGCAAACGCGTAAGTGCCTACTTTGTAAGGACGACCATTACATTTATAGTTGTTCAAAGTTTTTAGAATTGTCTCCACCGCAGCGCTTACAAGAAATAAAAAGGCTAAAGGGTTGTAGTAACTGTTTACGTACAGGCCACATAAAGGCGCAATGTAAATCAAATTTTCGCTGCCGAAGCTGCAACCTACGTCACAATTCCCTATTGCACCTTGACAATAATCATGCGGAAATCAATTCACATCCACAAACAAATCAAGTTTCGAACACGAATAATTCAGAAATAGGGGTAACTGCTTCTCATAACGAAAGTTCACAAGATATAGGAAATAGTATCACGGCTCATGCTAGCGTCAACCAATCACTCGTTTTGCTTTCCACAGCGATCATAAGTATTTTTGATTCACAAGGAAGGGCACATAGAGCTAGAGCACTAATTGATAGTGGCAGTATGTCAAATTTCATGACGAAATCGTTATTTCAAAAACTAAATTTAATGGGAAACAAAATTGATATGCACATCGCGGGAATAAGCAGCAAACTAACAAACATTAATCTAAAGACAAATGCAATAATACAATCAAGATTCTCAAATTATCAAACAGACTTGTCATTCTTAATCATTGAAAAACTCACAGACAACTTGCCACAATTTACCTTTGATAAATCCAACCTATGTTTACCTAAACATATTCAGTTAGCAGATGAAAACTTTAACAAATCTGAGCCGGTGGATCTGTTATTAGGCGCGGGAATGTTCTTAGATCTATTAGGGACAGGTCAAATCAAAATGGGAAAAAATAAACCCACTTTACAAGAAACGAAATTAGGATGGATCTTGTCGGGTCATATAAATATCAATTCAAATAGCAATCAGTGTTTTCTCGCTACGAATATAGACATTCAAACACAACTTGAGAAATTTTGGGAAATCGAGGAATGTCCTAATACTCGAATCATGTCAGACGAGGACCTTTTCTGTGAACAACATTTCGTAAATAATTACAAACGCGAAGCTGTAACGGGGAAGTTCATTGTAAAATTACCGTTCAGGGGCAATTTAAACAAATTAGGTGAGACAAGGGATATAGCAATATCACGTTTTATAAGCAACGAAACCAAATTAAGGAAAAACAAAGTCGTGTACGAACAATACAAAAATTTCATGAACGAATATGTACAGTTAGGCCACATGACGGGCGTCAGCAATAATCGTAAAACGGAGGTAGCCTGTTATTTACCCCATCACAGTGTCATAAAGAATTCCAGCTTAACGACAAAGTGCAGGGTTGTATTTGACGCCTCATGCAAATCGTCAAGCGGATTATCTTTAAATGATTTGTTACACGTAGGGCCTAAGGTACAAGACGACCTCTTCGCTATTATCCTTCGGTCACGTAGACATAATGTTATAATACTAGCCGACATCACAAAAATGTATCGGCAAATTCTTGTCGACAGGTCGCAACGGTCATTACAAAGAATCGTATGGCGGGACAATGAAGCGGAAGGCTTAAGGGTTTATGACTTAAACACGGTAACTTACGGCATGGCACCAGCCAGCTTTTTGGCGACAAGATGTTTAAAGCAATTAGGTCTCGATCACCGCGAATCATTTCCAAAGGCGAGCACATCATCAATAACAACGGTACCAACTTCATGGGACATATTTAGTAAATTTTCAAGTTTACCAAAGCTCACACATGTCATTGCGTATGTTAGTAGATTCATTAATAATTGCAAAGATAAAAACATCAAAGTAATTTCCCAATTAACTCCCTTAGAACTAGACGCGGCGACTATAAAGCTGATCAAAATTGCCCAACAAGAATGTTACAGTAACGAAATCAAGACACTAAAGGGTCAAAGGCAAATACAAGCTGGCAGTAGCTTAAACTCACTTAATCCATTTATTGACCAAAGCGGAATTATACGAGTCGGGGGGCGTTTACAAAAATCAAGGCTTGCATTCTCCCAAAAGCATCAAATAATCTTACCACCCAAGCATGCACTCACAACCCTGATAATTAAAAATGAGCATCACAGAAACTTACATGCGGGAGCGCAATCGATATTAGGTGGCATAAGAGAAAAATATTGGCTTATAAATGGCCGCCAAGTAATTCGTAGCGTATTACGTAGATGCGTTACCTGTTTTAAAGCAAAACCTTTACCATTATCTCAACAAATGGGAGAATTACCGAATTACAGAGTACAGCCAGCTCGCACTTTTTCAGCTGTAGGGGTAGATTACGCGGGTCCATTCGACTTGAAAGATGGAAAGACGCGAAACCGGAAACTAGTAAAAGCGTATATTTGCGTATTCGTTTGTTTATGTACAAAAGCTATGCATTTGGAATTGGTGGGTGACTTAACATCTCTTGGCTTTCTGAATGCATTAAAAAGATTCGTATCGCGCCGAGGATTGTGCAAAGTAATAGTTTCCGATAACGCAACCAATTTTACTGGCGCTAATAATATTATTAAGGGCATCATGGGCGAATCACAATTCCGAAATTATGTAATTGATAATAGAATCGAATGGAAGTTTATTCCGGCCAGGTCGCCACATTTCGGCGGACTGTGGGAAGCTGCAGTCAAAAATGTAAAATACTATCTGAAACGATTACTTAATCAAACAAGTTTGACGTATGAGGAGTTTTACACGTTCATTACACAAGTAGAAGCTATCCTCAATTCCCGTCCCATAACCGCCTTATCCTCAGATCCTAATGATTTAGAAGCGTTAACACCAGGGCATTTCATAATCGGAGCACCGTTAAATTCGTTACCGCAAGAGCAGATAGAGGCAACGGCAAGGGTCAACACCCTTACAAAATTCCACCACCTACAACAATTGGCGCAGCACTTTTGGGCACGTTGGTCTCGGGATTATTTAAATACACTACAGCACCGTAGTAAATGGAAATTGCTAAAGAAGAATGAAGGGTTAGCAACGGGAAGCCTGGTCATCATAAAGGAAAACAATCAGCCTCCATGTCAATGGTCGTTGGGGCGGATTACGGCATTACACAGAGGAAGCGACGGTTTAGTACGAGCCGTAAGTGTTAAAACACGTAAGAGTGAAACCAGACGTGCGGTAAATAAAATTTGTTTATTACCAGTTGAGTGAGGAACGATTAAACCAAGTGGAAGAAAGTAAAATTAAGTAGATTTTAGGTTTTTTTTCATTAACTTGTGTAAATTCATTGTAATAGTTAGGCCAAGCACCTAGTATTAGTTTAGTCGTAACTCATTTCAGAATTAACTTCTTATTGAAAGCTCCCATCTTTCAAGGGGGCCGATATGTTAGGTTGTAAAGTATAATAGGTAAGTTGTAAAGCAACCCCCGCTAGGTAGTTTATATAAGGGGACAGCTACCGATCACTGAGAGAGTTCGTAGACAACCATTAATGCGAACGCACCAAATTATTATACAGTCCACTTAACTTAAGTAAAGGTTGGCATTAGAAAATAAATAAAATACGTTAATACATTAGTGCGGTTTTATTAAATTCAGTGCCAATAAGCAAAGCAACACAAAACAATACACTTTTGTGCAATTAAAACAATTAAGAACAAAATTGGCACCGTCATAAAAGGCATGGATTCTTCAAGATGTCTTATTAAATGACTGCTTCCCTATTGATTAAAGATAACCCTCTCTACAATTTTTGAAAAAGCAGGTAATATAGACACTTGACGGTAGTTTCCGATGTGTTCTCTATTACCCTTTTTAAAAACGGGAATAGTTTTCGCTATTTTTGATTTACCTGGAAAAACACCACTTGTAATAATTGTATTTACTATATGCGAAAGAGGATTTGCTATGAGGTAAGCAACCTTCTTAACAATTGCAATTGTACCTCATCAATGCTAACCGAGTTTTTGTTGTTTAGGTTTCTGATTATATCGACGATTTCCAAGGAATCTGTTGGTTTGAGAAATAGTTATTTGCATTACAAGCTACGAAAGCGTACTTTTCATTGCGAGGTGTTTGTAAATGGGCGAGGCGTAGCGTAGTGGAGCCGAGGTTACCAAAAAAGTCAAAGGACCTATACTAGCAAATGTACCTAGACCTACGAGAAATTTTGCAAATTGGTGCAAAGTAAAAGAAATGGAAACGATACGTGAAGATGTAATTTAACCAAATAAAAATTAAACTTCTGTGTTATTAATTCAAATGTCATTTTGACTTTTTCGTCGTCCAGGTACCGAAAGTTTTTCAGACCTAGCAACCGGATCACCACGACAGTTTCACTTTCGGTTTCGCTATCTGCGATCAGAATTAAAATGGACACTTTCATGGGGGGGATATTGAAAAAGTGATTTACCTATAATACACCTTGTATACTCTTCCTTACTCTGATTGTTAACTATGTCTAATCGGAAATGATTGCTAAATAAATTTAACCGACAATTTGCATCGGTGACTAATTTTCCTTCATGTTTGATTGAGATATTATCGTCACTCACAGTTTTGTTTTTATTGTCATTGAATATACGAAATATGGTCTTAGTTTTATTTTTTAAGGATAAAATAATCTGTTCATTGTGTTTTATTGCTGCCTTATTAATGCTTTTTTTTACCAAACCATGTCTTTTATGAAGGTGCCAATTTTGTTCTTAATTCTTTTAATTGCACAAAAGTGTATGAAACTTTTAGAGGTTATCGTAAACTTATTAGTAAATTATAAGTGGTTTGACTTTCATTGAGTAAAGTTGTGTATCACCGGTGCAAGCGCAGAGTGTGATAAGTGCGATAAGTGTAATTATTATCACGTACGTACATTTAACATTTTTATAGCAGGGACCGAGGGGGTCATATAATCGGTAAGCGGCGGGCCGCTATCTGAGATCGCCGCGATGATTATAATATACCAAAACCGATAATCCCACCACCATTGAGTCAAAATTCTGAGATAGTATTGGAAAAACTAAATCGCCAAGAAAAGGAAAACAAAGCTATCAACCAAAGGCTGGAAAACTTAGAGAAACCAATTAGCCAAGGGGCTAACTCAAAAATTCAAAATGGCTAACTTGCGCATAATGACGTGGAATGCCAATGGGTTGAAACATCATTTGGACGAACTCCAAGCAACTCTATTCACACAAAGATCAGAGACGCATTGCACAAAAGAAGATTTTCTAAAACTAAAAGACTTCTCCTGCTATCATACTACACATTCTCTCGGCCGGAATGGGACAAGTCAGCGTCGCCGACTCATCGCGGCCATCTCATCGTCGAGCCATCTTAACGGCGGCCAACTCATCGCCGATTTTGTTTCCGATAAATTCAGCACATTCTTACCTATCCCCTTTTACTTGCTAGTATAAATACCGATACCGAACATCAAGATATTACATTAACATATGACATTAACATTCCCTTAAATCAATTGATAATCAGCTTTACAGAGCTTTAAATCGATAATGATAGCGTTAATAAACAATCAATAATACTTACCTGATATTTAACATTCATTTATATTTTAATCAATCGTTAACCGTTAATGACTTATTGATGGCTGTGAATAAATATATACTGGGTGTCCCATTTTAATCTTACCAGCGGAATTTCTCGAAATGAGGACCCCTGACAAAAAAAGTTGCTAAATAAAAGTTTGATGGTTTGGAGGGGGACGTCCGATTCTGTAACAAATTTCACCCCCCGACATTCACGGGGGTGGGAAACGGGGGTGACTTTCGAATGTTAAATGGAAACCCCTATTTTTTATTGTAGATTCAGAAAGAGCATAAAAAAATATGAAGATTTTATTTGAGAACTTTTTATTTATTTGCAACAGGTGGCGCTGCAAACGGGGTGTCTAGGTGTCCCATTTTAACCTTACCAGCGGAATTTCTCGAAATGAGGACCCCTGACAAAAAGTTGCTAAATAAAAGTTTGATGGTTTGGAGGGGGACGTCCGATTCTCTAACAAATTTCACCCCCCGACACTCAGGGGTGGATAGGGGGGGGGGGGTAACTTACATAGAAACCCCTATTTTTATTGCATATTCAGAAAGCTCATACAAACCTATGACGGTTTAAGAACAGATTACTGAAATCTCCATCAAAATTTCCAGGAAAAATTTATTGTTGGAGGAGACTTATTTAATGCAAAGAAGGCCGAATGCGGTATCACCATAACCACAACTAAATGCAGAGAACTACGACGAGCAATATATGACTTCGGATGTTCAGCACACACCACAGGAAAACCAACATACTGGCCCACTGATGTTAACAAGAGGCCAGATTCACTAGACTTCTTCATTAGCAAGAATATATCGTCAAACTACATTGACGTGAGTGATGAATATGTCATGAGCTCAGATCACTCCCCTGTAATCTTGACACTCACTGAAACTATTACTAGCACAGAAAAAAATCAAAGGATGGATAGCTATACCGAACCTACTATCAAAGAGACTTAAAGGTACCAACTAACCCAAGGAAATTAATAGCAAAGAAAAGAAAAGCCAGGAAGGAATGGCAAACCGTCAGAGATCCTAATTTTTGAAGAGAATCCTTACTTGAATTATGAAAAGTGGAAGTAGTGATTTTCATACAAACTTTCAATCGAAACAGGTTTAATTGTTATTTATTTGAAAACATATTGCAGGATCTTGCATGTTACGACCTACACCATCCATTTCATCCACGTATTTACTTAATATGAGTTTCTTACTTCAATGCATACATTTCACTTTCTCGCTTGATGTTAAAACAGAATAATTATACTTACTTATGTTGTATTTTTTTATATTTAAATTCAGTTTTTTTCCAATATACTTAGTTAGTTAAAGTTTACAACATCTAGAAATGGCCAACAAAGCTGTTGATAAAATTTGCTCTTATAATGCATATGGAACAATCCCAAGAAAAAAAGTATATCCTATTTTCTCTCGGTCTCAGTCAGAAACACTTTTCTTAGGATTTATCGCCAAATAATGTTTAAATCAATGCTATGTTATGGTGATGGTGTAGCTACCTAATAACGATGATTGGGACGCGTTGTTAGATTTTTCAGAAAAACACAGGGAAATTATTACAAATCGTGCAACTGGTTTAGATGGCCGTCAAAATTTAAATAAATTATGGACTGCACTTGCCAACCAGTTACATTCTTTAGGATTTTGTGAAAAAATAAGTAGATCAGTGGTAAAAGGTAGGTTTCTATTCTTTAATATACCTACTAGAGCATTTTTGTACATTTATTTTAAATGTACATGGGGGGGGGGGGGGGTCAGTTGTAAAATGGGTCAATTTGCAAGAGTGCTTATATTTAACGTCAATACATTCTGGGCCAATTGTAACACTGTTACATTTTCCCCCGAAAGGTGATGATGTATCGTGTTTAAATTAAAAATAGTTTTCTGACAGCCCCAATTTACTGATCTTTATAAAAACGTCCGGATGCTGACATGTACTATTCGTTTTTTACATATTAAATGCCTCCCAATCGCCTTCGCACCACCAACAGATGTCCGGATCAAAATGTTATTGAGAGAGCTGCTGATTTAATGATGAACGAAAATATGTCAGTTCGAAAAGCAGCAAAAACCTATGACATTTGTCACGTAACACTGCAAAGGTGTATCAAAAAGCGAAATTCAAATGAAGACTCTCATAACCCACATAAGAAATGTTTTCTGCGACTTTCGAATACCTACCTTAAAGCGCCAGCAAATATTCTCTATCGACTCACACCCAAAGAAGTATGAAATTTGGCTTATAAATACGCAGTTGCAAACAAACTGAAATTTCCTGACAAGTAGAACGAGTTGGAGACGGCCGGTGCCGATTGGTTTACCGATTTTTTGAAACGTAATCCAACACTCCATTAAAACCCCCGAATCAACCAGCATTGCTCGAGCTCGCAACTTTAATAAACAGAATGTTGACAAATTTTTCTATCAACTGAACATGTAATGAAAACGTACGGATTTGAACCCCAGAACATATAGAATTTAGATGAAACAGGAGTTACTACAGCATCTGATAAAGTCTTACCCGCCAAAGGTGTAAAACAGGTTGGCGGCATTAATTCACATGAAAGAGGGGCATTGGTAACTGTATGCACTTGGCAATTTAATACCGCCAATGTTTATTTTCCGTCGGAAGATTTTCCACGTTCTTTACACCGGCTTAAAACTAACGAAATCTTGGTTTAGTCAGAATCCATGGTTGTTCTTCAGCAGAACATTGCGTGAACTTGGTTGAAAAGTGTCTCAAGACCTTCAATATAAATATTAAGGATGATATTGTTGCTATTACTACCGATGCGATGATAAAACTTGCCAACCTAATGCCTTGCTTTCAACAACGTTGTTTTGCACATGGTATACAACTCGCAATTATTGATGTTATGTATAAAGATGATTGAGCAGAAGTGCTGATTCCAGACCAATAAGTATTTCAAGAAATTATTGACAACGCCGATCAGTCTGACTTTTCTAACGGTGATGACGAGAATGGTTTTATAGTAAATTTTACTCCTCCATCTCTGAAGATAGCTTCGAATTATAAAGATCTCATTACAAAGATTCGAAAAATTGTGAAGATCTTCAAAAATCACCTACGAAAAATGATCTCATTTTGCAAAAATATATTCAAGAAGAACACGGTACTTCTCACATTTAAGTATATTTGGATTTGATTAATTATGTTTTTATTATTTCATTAATACTATTTTTTTTACTGTCTTAATAGAAACAGAACAGTACAACCAATTCAAAACAAATATATGTTATAACTACAATAACAAGCCGTGGGAGGAAATAGTGTACATGTGCAAAAGGAGTACAAAATCGAGAATAAACGAATTTTTAAAAACGGATATTTCCTCAGTATTTAAACAATGGCCTATTCTAAAAACATCTCATTCAAAAATTTGTGTAAGTACTTTGAATTACCGTAAGAATGCTTAACTTCGGACACTTTTCACTTTAAGATAAATGTCACCGATAAACTAACAATCAGATTATCGCGAAAAAATATGTATTGTTGCCAGCATAACTTACTGATTCTATTTTCTACAACAACACATTTTAAATCATTAACAATTCGCAAAAATAGTAGTTTACGTAACAAGTCTCGAAAGTGACCTTTTACTGGACAAGTAGGCAAAGCGGCTCGTCCTGCAAGTCTGCGAGTCCAGTAAAAGCACTTTTGGGACGTATTACGTACAATATTTTTTTTTAAATCGGCCAGAAACGGGAAGAACAATTGACCATTCTAGGCCGGAAAGTAAAAAATGAGTCCGGTAAAGTAAAAATGAGTCCGGTAAAACTTTTACCGGACTATCACAATACCTTTCCGGCTCAGTCCGTCAAAATGACATTTTCTGGCCTAAAAATAATCCGGAAAGTACTACTTTCTGGACGATTTAAAAAAAAATTTTTTTTTCAACTGTCCGAAATTACGACCTATATGACCTAATTTCGGACATACCAATTTTAGCTCTTTAAATATAAGGTAAAATTGTTCTGTCCGACATTAAGTAACGCAATACGTAATTTCGGACACCCTAATACATCGCGTAAATCGTTAACGCGCTACGTCAACTAAAAAAAAAAGACTTCTGTAGGTGTTCAAGCGTTTATTATAGTAAATTTAAAACACCTACATGCATTTTGATTGAATAACAAAAATAATCTTAGGTTAAATTGGTATAATATTCATATAGACATTTGAAAATTAATAAATCATTCCAAAACGAAAAATAAGAGGAACGTGGAACTCCTAGGAATATAATTCTTTAATAGGATATGAGTAGAATTTAAAAGACATTGTTTGCAAACTTATAGTTTCCTCGATGCACTGTCGGATCTTCTAAATCTAAAACACGACATATTTGACTCAGTTCAACCAAATTAACATCTTTTTACATCGGGAAACACAAACACATCGCGTTTCTGACGTAAGCAATTTACCTCATATAGAGCATCACTTTCGATTCTTAATACTTGGGGAACATATTGTTTTTGTGTTTCAGTCTTTAAATTTTTGTTATACACAAAGCTAATCACTACAAACTTGCCTACTTCCAAAACATGCTGGAAAGTTGTCGCATCCCGTAAGTTGTTAGATTCGACAACGGTTTCCTCTTCATTTGCTTCGTTTTGATTTACCTCCTCATCCTCCAGATTTTGGCTGGTACCTGCCATGTCTTCTGAGGTGACTGCTTTGCCGGGGACAATATTGAGTCTTTTTCGTCGAGCTCGTTTGGGTATTGTATCCGATAGTCTCGATTCCTTTAAGTACTGTCCGAAACTGTCGCACCACTCAGGACCGGTATTATCCTCTGATAATTGATTTAGCCCATCTGGAATTCTTTTAAGAACTTGTTTTTTGTCCAGTGGAACTATTCCACATGCTCGAAATCCTGCCTTTATGTTATTACCTTCCGATTCTGAAAGCGAATCCAACGCTTTTTTTAAAAGGGAAGGAAAGTATTGTTTAGGAATGGCACCGCGATGCCTTCTTTTCCAGTCTAAAAGGATGCTCCTCCATGACTGTTTTAAAGGTTTAAAGTATGCCACATCTAGTGGCTGACATAGATGAGTTGAATTTGCGGGAAGCAATATAAATTTAATGTTGTTTTCCTCGCATTTGTTAATTATATTAATCGATGTGTGACTGGCTAGATTGTCTCCGATTAAAACTTTTTGTCCAGTTAATTTTTTGAAGTATGGGAATGCCACCTTATCGAACAAATCCTCAAAAATGAAAGAGTCAAACCACCCGCTATTACTAACGTTATAAAACGTTCCTTTAGGACCACTGTTTACCCATGTGTCATGCAGGTGGCCAGCTTTGTACACAACATACACTGGAAGACGTTCGCCAGAAGCGGAAACGGCAAACATAACAGAAGTACTGGTTTTTGAGAAATCTAATATTCTATCCGCATGCTTTGCCCCACGTCTAACGAGTACTTTCTGCTGTCCGGGATCGTCTGTCATGTTGGTTTCCTCATAATTGACTATATTGGTGACCGGCACATTTTCCAACGTTTCTTCTAAATTTACGAAAAATTCCTCAATTATTTCTTTCGATACGGCAGATCTTTGTCGCTTAATATTTTGGCTTAAACGTGCAGATAATGTATTTTTGTGTCGTTGCATGAAACCGCGCATCCATTTGGGGCCTGGCATATTATTCAAAAAACGCTTTTCCACTTTTCCCTGTCTATCTAAAAAACTTTTAATAATGTTTTTTAAATCGAATGATGTTAGGGGGTATCCCCATTTTGCCGCCGTTAATACTCCATAAACAATGTGTTTTTCATTGGCTGCACTAAGAACTGTTGGTCGCCCAATTTTTGAACCATGAAACCCTTTATATTTATCATGCAAGGTTGATTTGGGGATTTGATACTTATCTGCTGCAGCCCGTGGCGAAAGTTTGCCGTTTACAACATTCGTTAAGGCTTTTTCCATAAAGTCATTTGAATAATTTTGGTATTTTATGCGTTTATGTTTACGTTCCTTTTTATTTTTTGCTCCTTTTTTCATAATAGGGGCCATAATTCAACTGCAAATAAGGAAACAGCTGTATAAATGGACCGTCCGAAATTAGGAAATTCAACAAAAAATGATGTCCGAATTTAGGACGCAAGGTTAACTTTTTACGTAAAATGACTGTACAAGTATAAGAATTAAGTTTCCTTTAAAATACAAAGATTTATGTAACAAGAATGCCTTGTTCTAAGATACGTTATATTTTAATTTACAAAATTTACAAAAGAACAATACTTACCCATAAAGGCCATAAAGTACGTAGCAACTTTAAAATTCGTAAACCAACGAGATAAATTCAACACGTGCTAGAAGCAAACTTAATACATTGTTGGTAATGTAGGTTACGACAAACTATTGTAGAAACCGTATTGTAACAGAATTCATACATACAGTAGTTTTAGAAATTCTCTGCTAGATGTCACCCCGACTTAAATTTAAAATAGCGCCATTTGTCCGAAGTTTGGATATTGTCCGAAGTTATGCATTCTTACGCTACTATCACAGAATAACTTTCCAGAAGAGACACTGTTTGTCGGCTTCTTTGATGTTACGTAGGCTTGTATGAATGACCTTCGGCCATATTTTTGATGGTATGTTTGGCGGGATTTTTAAAAAAATTTGATTTTTGAATCAAAACGATTATGATGCAGTAAAGTTATAATTGCTGAACATGAAGAATATAGAAAAACACGCAAACTATGCACAAAAACATTTATTCTATATATGATTTAAAATAGACATTTTTAAATTTCTTTGCGAACGGGAATGTTTATTTGCTTTTAACTCTCGGTTTGCAAACTTCGTAGCATAATAGATTCTTAATCTTATAAATAATTTTATTAAATACACTCTGGGAAACTCGCCACACTTAACATTAAAATTAACCACACTAATTAAATTTAAGTACTTTGAGGCAATTCCCCTATCAATTATAAAGTCTTCAAATTTAGAAAAAAATATTGTTTCCAATTGATAAATTGATTGTAAAAAAGTACTTGAGGGAACAGTGAGTGATCCAAAAGTGTTTTTTTCTGATTGAAAAGCCTTCAAATATATTAACAAATTATGTTTTTCCAATGCACCATCACCCTTCATAAAAGCTTCACAAATGTTACAGTTATGAGTAGATAAAACTTTCCTAGAAAGATAACCACAAACATAGGCAAAGGCATTTTGTGCCGGGAGATTTTCATTCCTGAAATCACAATCCTTAGTAATGGTAGGTTCTGCTAATGAAGTAATGGTGACATTTTCAGGAGCCGGGTTTTTAGCAACGCATCTCCAATCCTTTAATTTAGTAAGGACACCTCCACAATCGTCAGTACAGTTTGCATGCTTACTGTGTAGAAAAGTCTGACTAAACAGTTTTTTAAAGGCCCTTTCAAATTGAATGCAAGTTGGATTTAAATTGTTGCCACCTTGCTGTCTGATGCTGCAAAAGAAATTTTCAAGGCAGTCTTGATTTACATGCCTAGTGACTAAATAATCAAATCCTGCATTCTGTAAGATTGTCCATAATCGCTGAATTCCTGTTATTGTTATCAGCCATGCCTTGCGAAATTTCATCTTATTGGTAACCTCTACTCCATTTCGGTTGTATATTTTAAGATTCTCAATATAATTATACATTTTCTGCAAAAATTGATTTTGGTAGTCTTTGCCTTTGAAGACATTTTTAAAATGATTTGGCATTTTTTTATGCGCATTGAGAATGTCAAAAAGTGTATTAAAATCTTCTAAAATGGTTGCAGTTGCTGTTGCCTCATGTGGAAGATACCCTACAGTAATATACAAATTCATTGCACTCGCTACAGAATGGCTAAAAATTTGAGCTGCAAGACTCACTTTCATTTTCTCAAAAGCAGTTGGGTTTATATGAGAAGCAGTCAATTTGCTCGCACATTTATTTTTCGATTGTCTTTCTTTGTCATAAAACTGTAAAATATAATCCCATGAAGTACACTCATCATTGAAACGAAATTCATGTTGCAAGAAATTGTTTCGAGTTGCTTTAAGAAGATGTGGGGTATCGAATAAATAGACCACTTCTTTGTGATCAACATAAAAAGAAGTATTAGTAGGAGTAATGCCTAAAAAGTTAGATAAATTTATAAAGTTTGACCCCATATCAGTCACAAGGGCATCAACCATGAGACCAATGTTTGATAATTTTTTTATACACTGCATCAAAACATTCATCAGATCTTGTGCAAAAAACGTAGTCGATACAAAAAAGTAAGCCAATGGTTGTTTCCAATTACTTTGTAAACCTCGTACCATGATGACATTTACATTTCGACAGGGTTTGTAATTCTTCTTAGCATTACCAATGTCTTCCAATCCAACTATCTCATCTCTACCATTATGATAAAAAAAACCTCCTTTCAATGCCATCTCATCAATACATAAGAGGCAATGCTTGTCTGTCTCAGACATAGTATCTACTTTCATTTTTACCATATTGTACACTGTATCATTATCAAGTCCTGGAAGTAGAAGTAGATTTTCTGTGATACGTTGCAAGCTGCGCTTCGAAGGTAAATAAAACATGTTCTGTAAAAAGCGGTAAGATTTAGGCCCCAAAAAATACAGTCCCAAAGCAAATTGTTTGTATGGATCGGTGTAGCGTTGTCCCTTATTCTTTACCTTATTTAAGCGAGCCTGAACTTTCACAAATTCTGACATAGAATCTGGCAAGAATTTGTCGCAACATACATCGAATGTCTCAAAGGTAATTGGTAAATCTTCAGCTTTTGATGTAATTGCCATTCTTAGTATTTTGCTCTTCTGTCTCATGTTCTTGATGGACTTTCGTAATTTTCTTTTTCGGGGTGTATCACAGCTTAACATTTTTGGTGTCTGTACAGCAAAACAATGTTTCTCAGTCAATTGTGGTGCAGGACAGATATCTAAAAAAAAAGGGTAACATTTTCAGTAATTTTTTTATATGAAAGAAGATTCATGAGAGTTATTCTGTGGATTCATACTTGTGTTACTTGTCTGGGGTGAAAGGCACGTTTCCCCTAATAGACTCTTATTTTCAGATAGAGCATCTGGAACCAGTAATTGACAAAGTTCCATATCTGAAATAAATGATTAAACCCTCAGGTAAGGTTTAATAGCAGAACAATTAAATGTATTGTGAATAAACAAACCTGCGATAGAAGTTGATTGTAAAACCAATCCCATTGATCTTTCCTCATTACCAGATGATGGTTTTGTAGAAGGTTTACAAATTTGAATATCTAAAATAATAAATACAAGAAATCACAGCAAGTGTTCAACTTTAGTACATTAACATAATTCATTGTTTACAATTGGTTTAAAAATATAAGCACATCCTTACCTGACAAAATTTTAATTTTTGAGTCACGTTGAAGATGCTTTTGACCAAAGATTGTTGGCACTGCTGTACACAGTAATCTGTTACGTTCAGGACTACTAAACATTTTATCATCAAAATGAGCAGCACATAATTTGTAATTATTGTATAATTGATGACTAGTTTTATCAGCCAAATCCATACGATTGCATGATTTCAACCAAAGTTTAGCTCTTAAATATTTTTTAATTTTAAAATAAATACACACAAATACGTATAAAGACAGTAAATACCTTGTTAGATCTCTTGGAAAACGAAACATAGTCATCTTTGGAATAGAAGTCGTTTTATTTGAACAGCCGCGTGCGGCACAACCTGTTCCACCGGTCATTTACTTAAATTTATAATTAATAGAATAAAGAACAAGCCACTCAGAAAAACCCAACACTATATAAACGCGATCACAAATTACAAAATGAACTGAAATACAAATAAATCTCCGTACTGTGACAACAAAAACAACGCGGTAATCCGTAATTAAGGTTAACAGAAGACCCAACAAAAATATGGCGTCGGTAGACACGCGCATATAATTTTAAATGTGGCCAGAGCATAGGAGTGTCTCTTCTGGAAAGTTATTCTGTGCTACTATTGTGTGTGCGTTATTATTTTAAACACATTCTTTTATTGAAACCGAAATGTTTGATAAGATCTAAAAGATATAGGAACACAAGTAGTCCAGTCAACTTAGACAAAATATAGCTTGAACCTTGAACAAATTGTTATAAAGCTGAAACTTTGCACAGAGTTAGTTTTTGGCTTTAGAAACAACATACTAAAATACTCGGGCCCACACTAGTTTGCGTCCTTGAATTTCAGGGCCATGACGTCATTCCGCCCGGAAAACAGGCGCTCGCTACTTCTAGATGTTCTAGAAAGCGTGGAATTGATCAGAAATCGATAAACAATTTGTTTAATAGCAGAAAATAAGTCAAATATAAACAATTAGTGCTTCGAATAAATAAAAGTTGTCAATACTCCTAAGCTGTTTTCTCGCAAAAGGCTAAATTAAAAAGTTTATTATCGAGTAAATGATTATTGTTGTAGTAATATTTGTTGTTGTTGTTGTAGTATTTGTTATTAAGTGTCTGTCTCTTCTTTAAATACACCCACAGATTGATATTATTCATTACCGCGTTTCGTTGTCAGCGCCGGCAGGTGATTATGTTCCACCAACATCTTCAGCTCTTGAACATCTTTTGCGAACCTATCTACAGGTAAATTAAAATGTCATTTAACAAACAGATCGATGTTTTTTAAACTTTTAGCAGGTTTTTTTTTTTTTTTAGTGATTCAAAGCAAGATTAGTTACTATTGATTTATTTGCTAGGATCAATGAGCAATATGTAATATTGTCTTATTAATTAACTAACCTAAATATATAACTAAACTTGAGAAAAATTAGACTAATATCCTCGCTAATATCTTTATAATGCAAACAAGTACAGAAATGGCTTGGAAATTTTCTGCCAGCTGCTTCTTGGGGATGGGGCCTTGAAGAAGGTAGTTTGGTACCAATATCTGTTGTACACTAATTGCCCGCCACTGCGTCTCTTTTACAGCTTATATCTTGTGCCTATAAAAACGATTGTTGGAGTGCACTTTACACGTGTAAACAGACAGAACAAGTAGGTACGTTCTGAATTATGTGCCAACTGTAGAGGAACTTTTTGCTTAAATAAATCAAAAAATATATGTGATTGTTACAATGACGCTGATGACGATTGGGAAGAAGTACCTATAGTTTTTTTTTATTTTATTTGTTTAAACAATTTTTGTATTTTATATACATAATAATAAAACTGTTCATTTTTTAAAAAATAAGTATAGGTATAAAATTTAGTTTTTGTGAAGTGTCCGAGCGAAATGTAACGGTCGTTATTCAGTAAGGTATATTGTTGCACTAAAGTATAGTTTTTGTTTATTTTTTTGCTTTGTTTTAATGTTGAAATATTTTTTTTATTAAATTGTGTCAAAAATAATCTTTTAACTTTCATTTCTGATCAATTCCACGCTTTCTAGAGCATCTAGAAGTAGCGAGCGCCTATTTTTCGGGCGGAATGACCTCATGGCCCTGAAATTCAAGGACGCAAACTAGTGTCGGGCCGAGTATTTTAGTATTTTGATTCTAAGGCCAAAAACTAACTCTGTGCCAAGTTTCAGCTTTATAACAATTTGTTCAAGGTAAAAACCTAACTTGACTGGACTAAAGATAAAGTTTCGTTTTCTTCTGCTTTAGGTTGATCCTGGACTTTAAATATTTATATCCGGATAAAGTTAACAAATTATTATTGGGCTGGGGCTGGGAACCATTTATTAAAAAAATCGAGGAAATTATTATACACGATAATGTGCCACAAACGGGTGACCTAGTAAAATATATAAATAGTCAAAACGATATTGCTGAAGGTATGTATTTAATCTACTTTAGATTTTATATATACAGAAAGACTATTTCAATTTCAGATACAAGAAATTTCATTGGACTGAAGTGTCTTCATTATATTTTAAAACCATCAAAGGTACTAACAAAAAACCAACAGACACGAAAAATAACAATATTAGACTCGTTAGACAGCCAAATAACCCATGTTTATTCAATAAACAATTTAGAACATGTTTTGAATGAAAAACGAAATGCGGGTAAAAACTTTGGTACTACGGTTCAACCACATATTATAGCGGTAGGTGAAACGATTAGTAGCTTAAACGAGTTCTATGCGTTTGTTAATAACGTTACAATTAAATTTTCGAATTTGTTAACTTCTCTAGATTTTTGTTTTAATAGTATATTATACACCAAGGTGGTGAAGACTGTTATTATTGACCGAGCACCAAGATTATTTCGCGAGGGGCTTTGCCCCGAGCGGAATAAGGTGCGAGGTCTATAAATGGCTTCACCACCGTGGTGTATATACAATTTTTTCCACTACTAGTCAAATTTAAGACATAAATTAAAAATAAAAAAATTTCTTGTACAAATCAAGTAGGTAGCACAGGAATGCAAATTCCCATTATTAACCTAGGTTAATAATATAATAGATTATTGACCACTAGGTAGAGAAATTAAACTTCTCAGTTGTCTAGGATACGCAATAATTGTCAACTTCACAGCTAGTAGTGGAAAAAATATTTTTTTTATTAAATTTAAAATATCCTACAGTCTAAACATATCTGGATATTTGTTCAAAGATATTTTTATAACATACAGACGAATGCTGATAAAAACATTTCACGAATTATGAACTTTATTTCTCGTTTAAATTCGATTAAAATTTAAATTTAGATGGTATTAATATTTTGCGCATGTATTACTTTTTATTCAATATTATTTCCAGGTATATTTAGTTCATATATAGTATAAGATATTTAGTGCCTAGTTGTGTAGTTTATTTTTAATTTCTAATAAAAATGTATACATGCCATTCGTGTAATTCATCAGAATTTCACAATATTAACGTACTAATCCATCACATTATGCTATCAAAAGTTTTTATCAATTCATGTACTATTTAAAAAGCATTTGAAAGTTAAACATCCAATTACTATTTCAACCGTAACTCCTAATAATTTTATTGTCAGATAGTTACGATAACCGAAAATGTAATTGAAAATCCTATAGCCGGGTGTTCCAATACTGCTTATATTGAAAATATGAACGTGGAGGAGACTAATTTTTGTTTAAATAAAAAAACTATAGATGATTCCATTTTAAAATTCTCCCTTGAATTACATAGTATAAACAATTTTAATAGGAATGACGTAATGTTAATACAAACTTTAGTTACTGATACAATATTAAAACCATTTTCTGATATGATAAGTACATTTCAAAATATTACAACATATGAGCAAATTTTACTTGAGATTAAAAAATTCGAAAATCTAATTTTAAACCCTTTTGATAATAAAAACAGAATACCGCTTTTTTCAACACTTACAATCTTTGGATTTACTAATGCTTCCAAAATTATATACAATTAACAAACAATATAGTGAAATAATAGTTCATGAAAGGCCTACGATTTTAACTTGTGAGGTTAGGTCTCTAGTAGTACCTAATAATATTAACAATTGTATTTTTCAATTTGGTAAACCACTGTTTTGCATTATTTCTGCTACATTCTTATGGCTCGTTTCAATCCTCGTCACCAATACAACTAAAAAAGTGTTAAATTAAATAATAAAGTAAAAATATACATAGTTACTAGTAGAGTGTGGAGTAATTGTCAGCCCCCCTTTCATAACACCTTGTTATGTTGTGACCTAAAGTAAAGAAATGATTGAGTTTGTAAATATGACTCTAGCGTTTGGAGTACCTTTTCAAACGTGCTCGCCGCTGTCCAGGGCTGTAGAAAGATGGTTGTCACTATATGTTGAAATTGGTGAATTCTTATTATTCTAATTTTCGATTCGTTTACGCATGAAGTTAGTATTGGTCGTGTAGTAATACTTCATAGGTGTTTTCTTTTTGCACGTTTGGGTAGACCTAAGTCGGCTCTGTCAATAACACACCATTTGTTTTATAAAAACAATTTGACTCAGTCACAGAAATAACCTAAAGTAAAGAAATTATTTAGTTTGTAAATATGAATATAGCGTTTGGAGTACCTTTTCAAACGTTGTCGGCGTCGGCGTTGTCCAGGGCTGTAGATGGTTGTCACTATTGTTTGCATGTTGAAATTGGTGAAGGCTTATATATTTTATGGATACCATTGGTATTGAGTGGTTGAGTTGGTTTAAGTCAGCTAAATTCACTCAGGTGAGGTTAATATATTCTATGGAAATTGAACAGATGTTCCGAAAAAGTTAGGTTAAGTTAATGGTATCATACAAAGGGATAAAATTAATTAAATTGTTATAAATTGCTAGGAAGTAGGACGTGAGGGAGAACATTATACCTGAAGGACCACAATTTTTGAAGTATGTTTGATTTTAGGATTGGCAAAGGGAGAAGTAGGATTATTCAAAGCCGGGATAGGTGCGGGCAAATAAATTACGGATGTTATGGGAGGTGTTACGGTTAAGGGTTGTATGGAGATAGATGCGGGGAAATTGGGAGTTGTACCTCCGTCCAAAACGTTTCATCTTCAAAGACAGCCCTGGACACTTTCTTTGCCAAGGTAGCACCGCAACCAACTTTTCGAAAGTGCCTCGCCGGAAGATTTGTTTTAAATTTTATATTATATGCTAATGCACAAATAGGTGAGATTGCCAATAAATCTCCTGCGGCTAAGTCGTCATAATTAAATTTTTTTTAGCGCAACTCCCAAGTTGGTAATTGTTTGTTTCGTTGGCGTTGATTTATAGGATAGGGCACCATAAATTTGACATAGACGATGATAATCGTCAAGACAGTCTGGTCCCCATCCCCGTCGGTGCAGCAGCTTTGCAATGTTCCGTAACTTCTGATGATGATGTAAGGATGTAAGTAAGGATGGTGGAACATTCGTCAAGTTTCTGTTTTTATGTTGTGGATGCCCAGGTTGCCCATATAACTGGCTCATTTTCATACAGATCGAAAAATTCAAAAACTACTTCTTGAGACCACTCCATTTCGAAAAATCTCTAAAGGGACACGCACCACGCACATTTTAAGACCTGCCCCCTAAAGCTATCAGATTAATAATGCTGATTGTCAATAGTATTGTCCTTTTCCTGCCCAGTGGAAAGTCGCCCAATCCTGAAGCCTGGGAAACCGAGCAATGATCCAACCTCCTACAGATCCATAAGTTTACTTCCCCTGTTTTCCAAACTTCTCGAACGTCTGCTCCTAAAACGACTCTCCCCCATTCTTGCTGAACAAGAACTCATTCCTGAACACCAGTTTGGTTTCCGGAGTGCCAAAAGTGTAGAGTCAGGTCTTCATTTTCTCTGCGACCTATCCAGAGGAAGGGATTCATTCAAAAAGTCTTGTACTCCGAGGTGCCATCCTAAATAAAGTCCTGTGACTCTTCCATAACTTGAGAAAACAGGCATTGTTCCAACATGTCCAGGTACGTCATTCCAGTTACAGTTCTTTCCGCATAAAAGAATGGTCCATAAACCTTTGTACGAGATAAGGCACAGAACACGTTTATCTTCGGCGAGTCTCTTTCGTGTTGCAATGTTGCATGTAGATTTTGTAAACCCCATATGCGAACATTGTGTCTGTTGACTTTTCTACTAAGTATGCAAGGGTGGGAAAATGTCTAAAACAAGAATTACGGTATTGGTTACTGCAAACATGACTAGATCGCGCAAAGAGAGACTTTTAGTGATCGGAAAAGCTAAAAAATTACGTTGCTTTAAGAACATTCGCTCATTGCCTGTTACATATGAAAACAATACTATAATAACATCGTATATTTTTGAAAAATACCTCCGAAGCTGGGATGCAGAATTGAAATTAAGAGGTAAGAAAATTCTTCTCTTGGTGAAAATACAAAAAGTCTTAGTGTTCTGGAGGCAATTCTGATGGTATCAGAAGCTTGGGAAAAGGTCAAACAAACCATTATAGCCAACTGCCTTCGCCATGCAGGTTTTAAAGATCTCTGTATCTCACTAGACGAGGACGACGCGACGTTGATACAATTCCTCTTGCTCTACGAGTGGTTTTTTATTCGGTTGATGAGTTGAGGAGTCGACCTCCCACAATAAACAAGTAAGTACAAAATTGTTTCTTATTACTTTATTTGTGTTTATTATTGAAAGTTGCCGTATCAACAAGGAATTTCATTAAATTAGATATACATACTTGCACAGTACTATTTCCTTGACTGTTTCGGTCACTAAACTCTGCAATATTTTTTCCACTTCGTCTACTGGATTAAAAAAGCTTCCAATAAAGATTGTTCGTCGAGTATTTAGTATTTAGGTTGACGTCATTTATTTTTTTTCACTAGTGGGCATTAGCAGAACTACTGGTCCTAAATTTGATAGTCCTGCTATTTAAAATCCTGTTCTGTAGTAAGGTTTTGAAAATTGTCCTCGGAATTAACATTTATGTTGAGAGGAATTGTCGGAATTTGATTCATCAATAATATTTCTCGTCCTCTTCCTATCGGAAGTAATAACGGTCTGAATCAGTGGTACCTCTGTATCTTCAATTCGATATTCTTGGTCATTTTCTTCAGAATGATTTGAGCTCGGCCTGGAGGGACACTCTGATAGTATTCTTGGTTTAAACTAGGTACAATGAAGGAAGACGACTTTCATGTGCTTCACCTGAGATACTCTTATTACAACAACTAACAATACTTAAAGTTCCAATCTCGGATTTTATTTCCGATTTTGAAATATGGAATTGTTCTCGGAACTGTTTAATTGATCTTGAGATTCGGGCCGACTTTTTTTTGTCGTTAAGTGATTAAGAAAATGATTGGATATATTTTTCGTTTTCCTTTAGCTGTTTCACCTGCAAATTTCAGAGTGTAAGATGTAGTAGCCACAACAGAACAAAACTTTCTGTTTAGATCTTTAGTTTGTGTTTACTGAAAAATCAAAAATATACACAATAGAAAATTTGCCTTGTACGCCCTTAAACAATTTTGAATAAAACAGAGAACCTTGCAAGCAACTCAAGGGCCGTCCATGTAACAGAAATACTCTTTAGAATCTAAATAATGTATGCACTGTTTTTATGCTCATTTGTTAAAAATTCTAATGATTTTTAATAATAATAATAATAATAATAATAATAAGTTTATTGTGACAACACAAACGGATGGAAGTTCAGCTTAACGCTGTTCTGCCATTCCAACCGGAAAACAATTTTATCTACTAGTATTAAGCACATTAATTAATATATAGGTAGTTTAGAATAGAAAAATCAAGTAAATAATTCGTAAGAAAAAAATAACAATAAAATAACTAAGAATAACAATAAAATAGACAAATAAATAAGAAAGAAATAGCTACTATTGAAGCAAATTAAGATACAGATTTTTTAATTTATGTTTAATTGTATTCCAAGATTCATCACTTTTTAAGGTATTTCTATATTCGTTTAGAAATGTTGGGCCTAAATATGAAAATGAACATTCAAACTTAGCTGTGTTGTGATGTGGAATGTTGTAGTTGTTCTTAAATCTAGTATTTTTTGTATGAATATCTAGCCTACTTTCTAATAAGTTTAACAAATAGTCAGGTTTGTTATATTTGACAATGTTATAGAGGACCTTTATATATTGAATATTAAACCTATGTCGCATAGTTAGAATTTTGTGTGTACTATAATGTGGGGACATATGATCAATAAAGCTTATGTTATAAACATATCTTAAGCACCAATTTTGGAGTACACTTAATTTGTTTTTAAACTGATTTGTTAACTGGAAATAATATACAGAACTACAATAATTAAAGTTACTTAAGATTACGGAATTAACTAACAATAGTTTAACACTGGGAGACAACACGTACTTAAATTTGTAAATTGTTTTAAATTTGGAATAAGCAATAGATAATTGTTTTATCACATGCTTTTCGAATTTTAGTTCAGAGTCTATCTCAATACCTAAATTTTTGATATTATCTACTAAGCGTAAAACTTCATTATTTAGTACTATATTTGTTTTGAGTTTTGGAGAGCACTTTCACGTTGGTGTTTAAGGCCACAACACATAACATACGATTTTACAGGATTCAGTTTTAAACCACTATTGACACTCCACATATAAATGTTAGAGAGTGCCATGTTTAGAATTTCCGCCATACGATTTATTTCATCAGGTTTTCCACAGATATATAATTGAGAGTCGTCGGCGTAAAGTTGGACTGCCACCTCTGATGGAATAATACTAACCAAATCAGATGTGAAAATGGTGAATAAAATCGGTCCTAGGATACTGCCTTGAGGTACGCCTTGCAGAGATTCCAGTTCAGAAGAATTTTGGTTGTTTAATTTTACTGTAGAAGTTCGTTTAGACAAATAATTTACAAACCAGTTTATCGTGTGTTGTGAAAAGCTGTAGTAGTGAAGTTTGGCGCATAATAGCTCATGATTAATCAGATCGAAGGCTTTACTAAAATCTAGAGCAACTAGAATGGTAACACTTGACCGATCCATCGCTGTTGTTATGTCATTTGTGACTTTCAATAGGGTTGTATTAGTGCTGTAGTGGCGTCTGAAACCAGATTGTGCACTAGGTAATACGTTGCAGTTGATAAAGTTATATATTTGGTTGAATACTGCTTTCTCCATTATTTTAGCCATAACTGGCAGTAAACTAATCGGTCGAAGATCACTATAATCTTTAGGATCTCTTATTTTTGGAATCGGAATTATTATAGATTTTTTCCAAATATTCGGTACACAAGATGTCTTTAATGAATAATTTATTATGTCTGTAAGACTAGGTAGTATATACGGAAGCACTAGTTTAATAGATTTTAACGAGATGTTATCGACGCCTTCGGCGTTAGACGTGAAGTTGTTGACGATATCATTCACTTCCTTTTGTGTCACTGCTTTAAAAGTAAATTCTTCGACACAGCCATCGCGTTTATTGTCTTTATAAAATTTTCTTTATATCCACTAAGTTATTAATTTCTGCAAATTTTTTCGGCATTCTATCAAATGTGTGTATTATTCTCGGAAGTTCGAACACTGCTACTCTGAGCAGAATTTGTTGCCAGTGTTTGTACAGATGTGGCAAATTCTTTGTTGCAATATTCATCTATGCTTAAAATCATATTTTTGTATCCCACCAGAAACTTAAATTTGCTTGGAAATATTTTGTAGAGTGGCCCGTAATAGCACTCATGTTCTTCGTTATTTATAAGATTCTAATTCTTGAAGATCACTTCCTTTGAAATTTTTAAATGCAAGGTTGTTACTCAAGCCGTTGATTTTTGGTATATTTTGTTATAAAGCAAGGCAACTTAACGTTTAGTTCCTTCTCCACATTAATAAAAAAAATTCGTCCTCTTCAGATTGTTTTTCCGGCATTGTTTAGCTATATAAACTAAACATTCACAACACCAACGTTAATTTGAATTAAGTAATGAAATATTCATATGAAAAACAAACAACACTGAAAGTTGCAGTAATGATATCGAGACGATCAGACTCATAATCTACCGTTGCACCCCCTTCCTAAAAAATGGGCGGTTTTATGTAAAAGTGTTAACAATTGATAAATGATATTTTTTTTAAATTACTTCTCCAGAACAAGGTCTTTGTTTAGTACAAAACTACAATGGGTGATAAGGTAAATAATACAAATGTTCAAGATAATAAAGAAAACATAAGCAAAAAACAAAATTATCTTTTGCGATATTTTGCGCATTTTTATCGTCTCCTACAGTATATGATTATGTACCTATACATTTATATTTTGAAAATCACTTGATAATGGTTTTGTTTGGATGAAACGCAAAAATTATCAACGTTATTTAGAAGTAGGTACCTAAACCAGTTTAGAAAATTATTATATTATTCAAATATAATAATATTTAAACATTTCCATCTTTAGGCTGCTTCCGTTTTGCGTTAAACTTGCGAAAATCAAAATTCATATTTAAACTTTAAACACCCGGTATCTCGGAAACTAGCAATATTTGTATAAGGCATGTTGGGCAGAATAATCATATTTTGAGGTCTGGAATCTACAATTCAGAGATTGGACATTCTTAATGAATCACCCTGTATGTGCTATTTTGTATGTAACAGCAACTGCAGTGGTATTTTGCTTAATAAAGGCACTAAAAGATGCCTGTTGATGATGCCTCTCATTTTTCAATTTTTGAAGTGCAGCTTGTCGATATTCGTCTTCTAAAGCGAAATATTTATGTTCTTTATGAGTCAAATAGTGTTTATTTGCATTCGCCTTTTTTAACGTAGTGTCGTAGTTAACACTGTATTGCACAACAAACACATCATTTTATCTTTCACAGAAATAAAGAAGAAATCTACTCCCATTCTACATTAAATGTTCTGTTTTCTACATTTTCTTTTATCTTTAGGTCTAATAATTTTCTTTTTGCTAAAAGCTTTATGGCTGTGGAGTTAGGTTTATAAATTGAATCTAATTTATCAATCATTGCTTTAGCAGTAGTTTGATTAAAACTTAATTCTAATTGTGAATTCGGCATACCTTGAACTATTATATTTCTTGCTTTTAAATCTTTCTCTTTCCATTGCAATTGTTGATTTTCATCTGAGGGCATATCGTCTAAACTTGCTTTCACATTTTTATTCTCCAATAATAACATTAACCTGAATTTCCATTCATTTCCATTAAACACTGGTAGATTTAATTTCCTCATACTTGGTCCTGACATTTTGGAGGCAACGACTTATTTATTTATTCGGTGTTTTACTATTTTATACTATCATTGATTTTGTGAAACCGTTTGCTTGATATTGTTATTTAAAAATGTCAGCTTAACTTAAATTTATCTATTCAATCCTTAGCCCCTTGAGGGTTTATTATGGTATTTTAGTGATTTTAAGTCACATCAATGTTTTATGCATAACAATGTCATTTAATTAAGAGTTTTTCCCCTCGGTCATCATCTTAAATAATGTCATTTCTTCTTTTGGCTTGAAAATGACACTAGTATAGTTTTGAAACATGTTGCCAATGTCATAATTCAATTATTAATTATTTGATGGAATAAGCTGCATTCGAAGCAAATTCAACGAGGCTAAGAGAATAGTCACAATTTTACTTCTGCTATTTTGCATAGATAGTAGGTTAATCAACCTTAAAAAAAAAAAAAGATATCATCTCATCTCCATTACATTTTCATTAAACTGGTTAAAGGGGAGGTTGTGAGAATTTTCTTTCAAAGTACGAGGGGTTGTTACCTGACGAACTAGAAGGTGCTTTGAATCGCCTAATCAAAACTGTTCAAATAAATTGTTTTTCCACAGAATATTTCGATCTAGCCCCACCACGTGCACCTAACTTCGGGGGTCTCTGAGAAGCGGGGATAAAAAATACTAAGTATCATTTGAAAAAAGTACTACCTAGGTAGGAGTTTATTAACATATTGCAGTGATTGCATAAGTGGGAATTTAAATTGTTAAAAAAGTATAGTATAAGGATTAAAATGTATAAGGATAGATAGTATAAGATTTGAAGTGTATAAAGTTAGGCTAGTATAAGGATAAAAAGAGAAGAGAGGAGGGAGTTGAAGAATGAAGCGGAAGCATGATGGTTGTTGTTGCGGTGATGCCATGATGGTAAAGAAGAAAAAAAGGCGAAAGTGACAATTTTGGGGGACGATAGTGAAGGAATTGCAGGACGGTTGTGCGTGGAGTTTGTGTGAAGGATTTTAATAGAAAAAAAAAGGAATTTAACATTTTGTGAATCGCGGAAGTGTGTAGGACCGTTAAATGGCGGCGGATTTGTAGAGGTTTTTATATTTTTTATAATGTTTGTATTAATGAAAAATAGAATTAGTTTTGTTCCTTTCATCACGTGTTTTCTTTTACTAAACAAAGCCACATACCAAAATTTATAAATTGAGATCACCTCTGTAGATTAAAAAAATATGCAAACACCGCATATTTAAATGGCGCCAAACGTGGGTGGCTTCCTGTTTTGTTTAGTAATTGATAACGTTATATAAAAATGCGAAAATGCACAATGTGATGCGGACATTGATTTGAATTTAAATTAACAGTAGAAATTTATTGAATGATAAAACAAATTTGCGAGTATTTAAATGTAATAAAACGTTCGTTTGTTAATAAAACTCATGGAAGTACGTTGTACAAAATGATGATTCATAAATAAATTAGCACAGAAACTGATGTTGCAAAAAAAATTGTAAACGATACGTTATAAATTGTTGCGTTTTAAAATGAGTAATTGTTTAAGTTATTGAATGATATTCATTGTTTATTTGATATGCAGTTCTGAATTGAAATATGGCAAATGTTAATTTACTTTATATACAGGGGTATTAAAAAAAAAAAGGGTTCATATTGCATAGGTTGAATAAAATTGGAACAAAATGGAAACACGTAGCAAACGGAAAAATGACACAATGGATGGACAAGAAATGCAAAGTGAAGAAAATTCGACAGATTTTGTAGCAGTAACAGAAGAAAATAAAGAAGGTTCAGAAATGACGGTAAAGCCTAGAGAAGAGGAACAGAAAATAGAAACATTTATGCAGATAATGATTAATAAAATTGAAGAAATTAAAAAAAGTCATTCGCAAAATCATGAAGAAATTAGACAAAATTTGGAAGAAAATAAAGAAAATATGAGATGTATGGAAGAACGAATCTGTAAGAAATATGATCTAACATTAATCGACTTGGAAAATCGAATGGACAACAAAATAGAAACTAAAATAAATACAAAATGTTACGAATTAAAAGAAGATTGCAAATACAATCAAGAATTAGTATATGACGAGATAAATGAAGTCAAGAATGTATTAGAAGGAAAAATGGAACAAACAAGGAACGCTACAATAGCTAATCATAACGAAATATTAAATATGAAGGAAACAGTAGATGACATAAGGAGAAAGGAACAGGAAATAAAAACAACACAGAGGAAATTAGAAAAGTCAATCGAAGAAGTGAAAGTAAGAAGTCAGGATAAAATTGAAGAAAGAAATGTGGGTGAAAATATGAATTGCATGAATCACATATTTAATGAACTTGAAGGACTTAAATTTTATGGCGATAATCGTATAAATGCAAGCATATTTATGAGAAACCTGGAACAAGGAATAGGAAGGATAAAAGATATTAACAGAATCAAAGGATTAATAAGAAGAACGATGAAGGATGATGCTGAAATTTGGTTTTGGATGGTAGAACAGGACGTAGAGACATTGGAGGAATTCAAAGAAATGTTTTTGCACAAATTTTGGGGAAAGATGGAGCAAAGCAAAATAAGAAGATTGCTCATAAATGGAAAATACAAAGGATATGAAAATTCTAGAGAAATCTATGCTACAAAAATAATTAGTCAAGTCAGGCAATTATTCCCACCTATGGATGAAGAGGAAGTAATATATTATATGGGACAACACTTTGAAGATGATGTTAATAGGAGAATTGGTTTGGAAAATTTATCAACAATTGAAGATTTTATGCAAGTTTTGAAGAAATGTGACCAAACAATATACTTTAAAAAAGAAAATAACTGGAATCAGAGAAATTATAATAATGGATGGAAAAGATATGACAACCAAGGACCAAATAATTATGAAGAAGAGATCAAAATGATCAGAATTATAGAAATGAAGAATACCAAAAACATGATGACCGACAAAACCAATTTAGAAATCAAGACTATAGAAGAAACTGGAATGATAGAAGGAATGCGGGTGAAGAATATAAGAGAGAAGTGACTGAAGAGAAAAACAATAGAGAAGAAAGAGAAGATAATACGAGATATGCTAGAAACTACAACATAAACAGAGGAAGAGGTGGTTTTCCAACCAAAGGAAGAGGCAATTATGCAAATAGAGGAAGGGATGTTAGAAATAATGCATACGTTCATAATGTAAATGCTATAGTAGAAGAAAGGAATGAGGAATATAACCGGTATTCCGATGATGAAATTGAAGTAGCAGAAAAGGGAGATTACAAAGAAAAGAGTGGAAGTGGGCAGGATTTTTAGAAAGGGACAACTCGAATGTAACTAGATTAGTTTGTAATTATACACACCCCAAGGAATATATAAATATAAATAATGATGAAGAAGGTGAAGTTGAAAAAATTGTAGCATTACCAAAAATAAATGTAAGTTTAGAAAATTGCAAGTTAAACGTATTGTTAGATACTGGAGCGGAGATTTCGTTAATAAATGAAGCGTGGGTAAATAAGAACCAGGAAAACTTTAAACGGAAAATGATAAATGTTAAAAATTTGAATTTAATCACAGCGAATAATAAGAAAATAACAACAACTAATGGTATGATTTGTGGAAATTTGAAAATAGCATCGAAAGAAATGGAACATGGATTTTATGTCATAAAGAATATGAGAATGGATGGATTATTGGGTATGGATATTATGGGAAAATTAGGAATAAAAATGAACCTTAAAGCAAAGAAAATTTATGCAGATAATGAAGAAATAGAATGGAAGGATACGGAAGAATTTTTGATAAAGTACTCCATTTTTGTGTGTATATATTATGGTAATAAATAACAATTTTCATTGTAAGTACACAAATGTTACCACCACGTGCTACCATTGCACTTTACACAAAGTTGTTTTCTTATGCAAATAAATATACTCTTCATCTTATACCACCGACCCAAGAAAAAATCACAATTCACAAACGATACATATGTTACATCATTTGCCATCAATTTCAGCACCCTATGACGCAAGGTCTGATGATGACTAATAAAAAGTCGAAATCGATAACCATATAGAAACCTAAAATAAACATTTGTGTACTTACAATGAAAATTGTTATTTATTACCATGATACGGAAGAAGTTAAAGAATATAAGATTTTAATGAATATTAACAAGATAAAGGAAGAAGAAATAAACATGAAAAAAGAAGAAAATAGAAGTCTGCAGGAAAGTAATGAAGAAATCGAAAAATTATTAAGGAAGCACAAAGGTTTATTTGATGAAAAGCAAATTTTTATAAAAGAATATGAACATAAATTATCCATAGTGAATGAAGAGGCATTTAGGACAAGGTCATACCAAGTTCCACAAGCATTAAAAAACCAAGTGTGGCAAGAATTAAATAAAATGGAAGCGCAAGGAATAATCGAAAAATCAAGCACATCATTTATTAGTCCACTAGTTGTTGTTAAAAAGAAAGATGGAAGTATTCGTTTATGTTTAGATGCAAGGAGAATAAATTCTATAACGAGATCTCAGTATGAAAGTCCAGAAAAGATAGATGCGTTGTTAAGTAGATTAGGAAAGGGTACAATTTTTACAAAACTTGACTTGAAAAATTCATTTTGGTTAATACCATTACACATAGAATCAAGAAAATACACAGGTTTCAGTATCGATGGGTTTGTGTATCAATTTAAAGTCGTTCCATTTGGGTTGTCCACGTCATCGTCAGCATTAGTAAAAGTAATGCAGAAAATATTGAAGAATTATGAAGAATTTTGTATACACTATATTGATGACATATTAATATTTAGCAAAAATTTGAAGGATCATTACCAACACATTGAAATTATATTTAAGAAATTAGAAGATGCAGGAATGAAATTAAATTTGAAGAAGTGTGAGTTCATTCGGAAAGAGACAAAGTTCGTAGGATTCAAACTTAATACAGAAGGAATTACAATTGACGAAGAAAGGATTAGAGAAATACAGGAGTATAAAAAACCAAAAAATATTAGAATGTTGCGAGGATTTTTAGGAGTTTTGAATTTTTATAGGAAGTTTATCCCAAAATATAGTGAAAAAACAATCGTATTGTTGGAACTGTTGCGAAAACACATAAAATGGAAATGGGAATGGCAGCATGAAGAAGCTTTTGAAAGTTTGAAGAGAACATTTTATGAGAATCATTTAGACAAAGTTGAGAACTTCATAAATTGGACCCCGAGTATTAGAACAGGATATGTACCGTTATACTTAATGAAAGGAATAGACCCACCAAGACCATGGGAAGCTTTGGAATTGAAAGATTACTATCAAGATTTAGAGAAAGCAAGAGAAAGAGTTGAAAGAAGTTTCAGAAAATATGAAGAAAAGATGAACCGAAGAATAAGAAAAAGAACAAGATTTAAAGAAGGCGATTTGGTAATAATAAAGAATTTAAGAGAAGGAAGAAGAAACAAAAACCTATGCGCGAAATTGATGGATCCATATATAGGACCTTATAAAATAAATAGAATAATAAATGAGACAACGTACGAATTAAAAAATATAGATACCGACAAAATCAGAGGAAAATTTCACGTTAACTTAATATACCCTTTTTGTTGATAATGAACAATGTAACGATATTAATATAAAAAAAAAGAAGGAAAAATTTTATTATTATGTAGAACTATTTAAAGTTAAAAAAATTTGAAATAGTATTTAAATTTTTATCACTTTAACTGGGGGGTTTATGCAGTGATTGCATAAGTGGGAATTTAAATTGTTAAAAAAGTATAGTATAAGGATTAAAATGTATAAGGATAGATAGTATAAGATTTGAAGTGTATAAAGTTAGGCTAGTATAAGGATAAAAAGAGAAGAGAGGAGGGAGTTGAAGAATGAAGCGGAAGCATGATGGTTGTTGTTGGGGTGATGCCATGATGGTAAAGAAGAAAAAAAGGCGAAAGTGACAATTTTGGGGGACGATAGTGAAGGAATTGCAGGACGGTTGTGCGTGGAGTTTGTGTGAAGGATTTTAATAGAAAAAAAAAGGAATTTAACATTTTGTGAATCGCGGAAGTGTGTAGGACCGTTAAATGGCGGCGGATTTGTAGAGGTTTTTATATTTTTTATAATGTTTGTATTAATGAAAAATAGAATTAGTTTTGTTCCTTTCATCACGTGTTTTCTTTTACTAAACAAAGCCACATACCAAAATTTATAAATTGAGATCACCTCTGTAGATTAAAAAAATATGGAAACACCGCAATATGAAGAATTAAATTCAGTCATAGTACAAATAGAAGGCATATTGAATTCACGTCCTTTGTGTCTCCTATCCTACGATCCTAATGATCTGGCGGCTTTCACACCGTCTCACTTCCTTATTGGTCGAAGTATATCAGCCATTCCGTAAGATAATTTTACAAACACTCCTGAAAACAGGTTGAAAATATATCAACGATCGCAAGCCATAACGCAACATTATTCGAATATATGGAACAAGGAGTGCGTGACAGAATTGCAAGTTCGGACCAAATGGAAGCAGCAATGTAGACAATTAGTGAAGATTGGAACAATGGTTCTGGTGAAAAATGAAAACATTTACCAAATTAGCTCGCAACTAGAAAGAGTAACGGCAATAAGACGCGCAATGAACAAAATATGTATTTTACCATTTGATCCTTTCAAAGTGGGCGGGATGTTGAGGAGCGTTTTAAATTTGAATTCAAACTTTTCGCGGTGTGGACTAAGAACTGTTGGTGGCGGTAGATATGTAAAGAGAGTACGTTACAAACTATCGCACGACAAACATGTTTAGTATTTTACATCATTGTTATGTTTATTTTTATAAAAAGAGTGTATTTTAGTTATAAATTTCTATACGACAGTTACAGTCCACTTATGTATCAGCGGTTTTGATTATTAATCAATAGTAGGTGTAAAAAATAAAAATAAAAATGTAAGTTATAACCTGAGATTATTACTACATGTGTGCATTTTTAGGCGAGACGTTGAACCAGGTGGTGGAGCTTCCCTCTGTATGTGTCATTTTAAAGATAGGAAACGAGAGAATGGACCAACAATCTTTACACATAATGTTAATGAAAGTTTTTGGTATACTACTCCTGAAAAGAAAAAAAGAAAAATTACAGCTACTTCATCGATTGACGAAGGGGTGATTAGAACAATCAGCAGTGAAAGGTACAATGGAAATATTGCTTGGTGCTTCAATAATGTAAATTTTTTCACTTATAGAATTGTACATTTAGATACATCAGCAGATTTGTTTACAGGAAGTCATGATGTGTAAGTCTTTATGCATTAAGTATTGATTAAGTAAGATAGTTACAACCAGCAAACTTGTTTAATTTATTGTTAATTTTAGTCATGCTTCTGCAGAAACAATGACCATTATTGAACCTCAACTATCAACTTCAAACAGTTAAAAGTGAGCAGACTAATGTTAAACATGTTTATTGTCATCTATAAATTCGCAAAATGACAAAACAGTTCATAAGAACTAGTATTCGTTAACAGAAACTCAAACTATATCTTAATAGAAATCAAACAGAAACGTATATGCTTATTCAAAAAATTATTACATTCTAGTGTTACATCGTTTCAAAAATATCGATGTCCTTTTGGAAGAAATAGGTAAGCTAAAACAAACATTTTAGTTACATTATACAATCTTAGAACTAAGACTCGCCTAATTAAAAACAGAACGGTGTAACAAAATCGAGTTAAAATGATGGGTTATAAAACAAAAGTTTTCACTGAACATGTTATATCGGCATATATTGATAACAGAAAAGGGGGGCCTCAAATGAGGAACCCAGGGTTGCACAAAAGGACCATGGAAAAAGGGGGATGAATGATGATGAAATAAAATTATGGAACAGTTAAGGGTGACAGCAAGTGAATGAAATGAATGAACATACCAACCTTACTTAAGCGGACTGACTAGGGTAAAACAAAAAAGAACTAAGCATAAAGTATACAGAGTGAACAAATAGAATTTGTCTGCAAATCCGCCAACTCATTCAGCAAACCAGGGTTCTGTTTTCTGCGTGTAATTTCTAACATTTCTAAAGTATTAAGTAAAGGGCCCTTCCTGCATTTATGTAAAATACGAAAATCCTTACTGGGTTCAAAAACAGGACCGGTATTAAGAACCTGTTCAGCAAAAGTAGATTTGTGATATATATTGTTATTTCTGATAGATCTGATGGCAATGATCTCCCTGTCTGTCCAGTGTACATGGCTGGGCAAGACTGACAATTAAGTTGATAAATGCCGCAAGAATCCAGTGCATGGGTACTGTCTTTGTTTCTGACAATGGAAGAACGTAGGGTGTCGACGTTGGAAAATGAAATCTGAATTTGGCAATCTTCCTTTCTTCTAAAATCTTTTCCATCACGTGTTCTGCACAAAGAGCAATAAATTCGTTTTGTATCCTGTTAGACAAATAATGTACCTATAAAGGCTGATGGTTTCCTACAAAACCTTGATTTTATTTAAATGCTCTTGCAAAAGAGGATCATATCCAGCTGTAATTTCTAAAATCCCCAAGAAATTTCCATTATTTGGATCTCCAATTAACTGGTTTTCACCTCGAGTCCTCTCTCGCCTAAATATAATGTTACATCTAAGAAACGTCGTATCCATATTTCAGTCTCTGACTTGATGACTTCCAATAATTGGCGAGTGATTGTAGATTGGTTCTTCAGATTTAGTTCCAGTGTTCTCCATTGCACGTAGCACTCCTTAAGTTTTTTCCATTACAAGTCCATTGAATATCCAGAAGTTGTAGCTAATTTTGACCTAAGCGTTGGAACTATCTTTGTAAATAATCTACAAGTGAAACAGAAAAGAGACCTTTTAATATCACTCCAGACCAGCCAATCGCGCTTTACAGTTTCTCCATTGTTTAGTTTTTGCGTAAGAATGTACACGGGAACCTTTGGGAAACTTCGCAGGCAAAGGTCCGGGTTCACACCTAACAGCATTTTCTACATCGGAAGGTGCTAAGTCGCAACTAGTCCAATATGAAAGCGTATTTTTCTCGTAACTTCAGTTGAAGGTGGAGTCACTGTCAGTGGAGTATCGGTATCGATGAACTCTACAAAGATCTCATTTTCGCTTGAGTTTTGGTCGGCATTTGATTTCGTTTGTGCATCTACTTTAGTTCTACTACATCAGTGGATTGGCCCGGTTGGGAAATAGCATCATTCTTACCTTACATGAATGGCAAAGACAGAAATATCGCTAACATCTGTTGCTGTCAAAAATCTCAGGTTAAAGAGGGGCTGCTGACCTTTGAACTTCTAGCTTGCTTTTCAGATAGCTCTGTAAGAACACCAATTTTATTAATTATTTAGGTACCTAATAAGATTTAGTAGAAAGCTTTAAATAATAGGAAAAATTGCAAAGCAAAGAGGGCAGGAGGAGCAGTGTAAGGTGAAGTGGGGTAATTGTGATAACACTTGTTCACTACTTTGAATGTATTTCTTCTCCGATTGAATGTGGATGGAGAGAAGATGACAAGTATTGCTTTCAATGGTTCGAAGGTGATCAGTTACCTTCCATAGAGACGATAACTGATGGCATAGATCAAGAAGAAAATATCACGTATTTCATTATGCTCATTCTAAAATGAATTATCGAAATATGCTCCTTATTTAATATCTATGCATTTTTCAGAAAACCGAATCACAAAGTAATGAGGATGATTTGGAATACGGTGAGAATGCGCTAGATGATAGCAGCAGTGATACTTCATTGGATCTAGTGATTCTGAAAATTATTATGAATAGATGCATTATATTTGATAAAATTATAATTAATATAAGTAAATAATATGCGCGCGCAACTAATTCCTTCTGCTTCATCCCCTTCTACCACAAAAGGTATAAAACTGCAGGAACTGCATCATAAGGGGCTATATTTCACTCATTCATTTTTACCATTACTAACCGTTGCCGACCGTATACCCGTATAAAATTAACCGTTGCCGACCGTATATCCGTATAAAATTAACCGTTACCACCCCTACAAATAGGCACTAGATACATTGGCTTGTATAGGCTGGAGACCCCTGTTCGATTTAAATTAATCCGGCTAATAAAGTAGTACTCGTGTTGGCTTCTATAGGCTGAAGGGTAAACCGAAATTAAAACACCTCCCCTGGAGTAACGATAAGCCCCTAGAGCTCCGACTACACAATCGAGGGCCCGCGCAGTTATTCTAAGGACAACCGGACATTACGCAGTGGTAAACAGGTATCACTATAACTAATTATAATTAATTTCCAGAAAAAGTTTTGTTTCAGTTATACAGAATTTTTATTTTTGTTTCGAGGGAATTTCATTTTTTTTCAGGGCCTGAAAAATTTATTTTAGTTTGAGTTTTAGTAAGAACTATTTACCATATGGCTACCCCTTATCCAGAACCAGAAGAGGTAGTGAGTGGACCAGTTAGTTGAATTTAAACCCTGAAGAAGGAAGCCTTGGGGAACGAGTTAGTCAAGGTAGGGTTAGAAGAGGACGGTATCGTAGAAGAATTAGGAGCTAGACTTGTTCACAAACACAAACAAATTAAGGAATCCTACAAAACCCCATGATGAGATAGAAACAGAAAACACACATGGAACAAAACCGAAATTAAACCCACAAGGGGATACATTACCCAAAGCCGCAAGAGAATATCCGAATCCCGGGAGAGAATATCAAAACCCCAAACCAGAAGCTGCACTATTACCAGCGGATCTATGTGATAAGGTTCGTAAATGGGGTGTCCGATTTGATGGGACCGGAGACCCAATGGCCTTCCTAGAAAGAATTAATAACTTACGAGAGTGTTATAGATTCCAAGATCGCGATCAAATAATAACAACCAGAGATGCTAAAGGGGCGAGTATTGATGTGGTACAGAAATTACAAAGCCTCTGGAGAACCTTGATGACAAGCGGCACACTCCGTTGGCGTATTTTCCAGCCTCTGTTTTGAATGTTTCATGTTAAAAAAAATTCTGAACGATTGGTGCCTGTGGACTAATCAACGTGCGTCTATGTACTTCGAAAACAAAGATTCTCTGAAAGTATATAGTTTTGTTTTGAGGAAATGTACGTCTTCATTGCCCTTTCCATGTTTATGGGAATTATAAAGTATCCATCGATACACGAGTGCTGGAACACATCTATGTATTTGGGGGACCTAAAGTGTTTACATGTGGAATTATGAGCCGCAACAGGTATTTTTCAATTTTAAAATTCCTACGCTTTAGTGATCCTCGTCATTACATAGTAAATCGCCCTCTAACCCGTGTGGCCATGTTTTGTGCATTATTACGGCAAAACTGTATGAATTTAATTGATATAGGGGAAACGTGTGATATTGATAAGTGTCTCCTTTGTATAAAGGCCGAATACACTTTAGACAGTACATACATTAAATCTAAACGTTTACGCTTTGGAATGAAACTATTTTGCGTTTGTCCAAGTGCTCCTAAGTTCAGAGGGTATACATACAACTTTAGCGTATTTATCAGGAAAGACATATAAGACCACATCCCCAACACGCAAAACAGAACAAACCGAGGTGTTCCAATTGAACTGACAAATATAAACCTTCAGTTCGGGCAGTCCTATTTCGTGAGAAAGAACGATATGCTGATTGTGCGATACAAAGACAAGAAAGACGTTTATGTGTTAACCACAAAACTTACGGCAGGGTTTGTCGATAAATATCGATATAAAAAGAGAGGTGGAAAGGACAGGCTTCAAAATCCGCAACATATTTAAAAGGCTTGAAAACAACTCTGAACTCATTTTTGGGAAATTTTCTGGCAATTTTGTCAGTGACGCCTTTTAGGTAAGGTAAAATTAACAATTTTATCTCGTCATTTACGTTATTTTTCTCAGAATTTTTATGGCGAAGATTCTTCCTAATGATATTGTTAATTTGATGTAATTTATAACCATTTTGTTGTAAGATTGTCTTTAGGGTGTTTAATTTAATTTAATTTAATTTAATTAATAATTTTAATTACAAAAAAACCGTCACGGAGAAACTCCAGAAGAAAATACAAACAATATATACATCCGTGGAAACCTTAACGAAAATACTAATACTACTATATATATATGTCTCGTGATCCCCAGGAGATGCTACTCGACAGTAATGATAGTTCTAGTCTGGCGTACGCTCAAAGGTTAGTTACTAGTGTGACTTGAGTCCGAGTGAACTGTGTCGTACTGAACTATCGATATGATGTTGTGGTTGGTTATTGTGATTCCGTGAGAGAAGCTGTGGTGATATCTAACCGTATGCGCCCTCTCACGGTTCAAGTTTGGCGGGGGTAGTTTGCATGCTTATGCCTTCCTACCCTGCGTGTGTCTTGTGTTGCCTGTTTGTCTTGTTACAGTTGTAATATCCATTTATGCGTTCATGTTTTCTGCAGCGATTGATCATTTTCTATTTCAAGTACAGTGCTCCTAAGAAGAGGCGGTAATTGCAGAAATGCGATCCATAGCTCACGCATGCGCACTAGCGCAACTGACTGTTCAACTTCGTGTTATTTATTAACATTAAACAACAAACATAACCTATAACTTTCCTTAGTCCATTAGGCAATCCAAACCGGTCTAGGACAAGTCAGCGCCGCCGACTCATCGCGGCCATCTCATCGCCAAGCCATCTCATCGCCGGCCACCTCATCGCCGACCCATCTCTTTAAAATAAAAAATTGTTAGTAGTGGAACAACATGGCATACAAAAAGCCATCAATATCCGTTAATTACTTATAACTAATAATCATATACGATACAAAAGTACCGCGTAGTGGCAATCTATGTTTAAGTTTAGCATTTTTTTTACTTCCAAATTTTGTTTAGTGTCATGTTGCCATTTTGTATCAATTTAAAAAAAATATACTACACCTGCAAATAACCTAGGCGCTTTAATGGCAATCTACGTTTAAGTTTAGCATTACTTTTATTTCCAAACTTTTTATATATTTATTCACAGCCATCAATAAGTCATTAACGATAGGTAAGAATGTGCTGATTTTATCGAAAATAAAATCGGCGATGAGTTGGCCGGCGTTGAGATGGCTCGGCCATGAGTCAGCGGCGCTGACTTCTCCCATTCCGATCCAAACTACGTGACCAAACTGGAATTCAATATGGCGCCGATGACAAACATTGTTATTGTCCGTGTAATCTTGTGACTAAATTGTCTAGTTTTTCCGCTGGTTTCGCTACGTTTTTGACATTTTAATTGTATAGAGTTTTTGTGGATTGTTACCAAGTGTTTTTAACCGTTGTGGAGTAATACAAATTATTGCATTATGCAGAGTGACTATTTTAAAAAGCTGTTGTTTGAGAACCCAGATGTTGGGGAGAGGTAGGTTTAAAATCTGTTTGAAGTGTTTTAGGGCCACTCTTTTCATTTCCTGATAAATTTACCCTGCCAGATAAGTTCCATGAAAGCAATTGTTTGGACAATCAGCTCCATGGAAGTTATCTGAGAGTTAAATTTAACAGGAGGTGGAAAAACTATTTACGTTTTTGAGTGATAATTATATGTTAAACAATGGGATTTTGTTTTTATAGACATCGGATGAAGTTAACACTAATCCATAATTTTGATCCTTTCACATTAGGAACTGAGGATTTAAATTATACTGTCAGCGGTATTCGACCAGTTATTAATATGGACAGTGTGTCATATTTAGTACTAACTCACAGCTTTTACACAAAAGACCAGATGAAAGCCTATAAGAGCCTTGAAGCTTACAAGTATTTTACTTCTGGATTTGTGTTGAAGGCCGGAACTAAAGTTATAAACAATTTTTATGTATTGTTAGGAAAGGTAAGTTTGTATTATTTGTTGAAATTTTTGAATCCTTCGTAAGTGCTCTGAAGCGCTCCGTTGCAGTGTTCTCCCCAGAATCATTTAAATGAATGCACTGTTAGGCTGAGTACCACAGATAAGTTCTGAGTAAGCTAATTAAGTGTACTGGTATTTGAAAAGAATTTTATAATAGTTATCTTCCCGCTTGGTAATTCTTTCATTCAAAAATGTCCATGAAAAACATTGTGTTGGCATGTTTACATTTATTGCTAATAATTATTACTATGGCAACGAAGCTCTTTTAGTGCTCCAAACTGATTAAACAAACTCGGCTATAATGAATTTTATTATTAGTATCATTATACACATTTGGCAAGCACAAGTCTGTCATAGCATTTACATTAAGAATAACTTGATAATGTGACATACAGTGTGTTTCACTTCTTAGGTTCACACCCTTGCAACTTTTGTATTTATTTCCTGGTCGATTTCAAATTTTTCGAGGAAGTTTGGAACCGTTGGTGTCCGCTTATGAAAGATTACACTTTATTAGGGTGGTATAACTGACCAAAATTTTAAATCAATTGTAAAATAAATAAGAAAGTTACAGGGATGTGAACCAGAAAAGTGAAATGCATGTAGAACAAAATTAAAAGATCTGACTTAGCAAAAATGTAAATGGAAAATTTTGATTCTAGGTAAAGCACTCCCAGAGAGCCAATGCAAAACCTCTTGATGTATGGTCCATTATAGCAAAGGATGGGGCAGTAGCTACTGCTCATTGTACATGTATGGCAGGCAACAGTGAAGTTTGCAGCCATGTTGCGACTGTGCTATTTGCAGCTGAATTTGCAGATCAAAAAATTTCTTCACCGTCATGTACTGATGTTACTGCCTTGTGGCCTATGCCATCGTTGTCCACAGTGATGCCTATTGTTCCTATACATGAAATGAATTTTGGGAAAGCCTTTACATTAGTAGCCCAAAGAAAGATACCAGTTCCTACAATGACTGAAGGGGATATTGTCAATTTGCTTTCAAAAATGGAAAGCATAGGGCAAACTGTAGCTTTAATGAGGATTGTTGAACCATTTGCTAGCAAAATAAGTGCCTTAATTCACTCCATACTCAATATATTTGAGGAGATTAATGTATCTAAATCTTATACAGAATTAATGAGAATCGCGAATACTATTCAGTTAAGGATAAGTCAGGAACAGTGCTCTGCAATTGAGGGAAATACGCAAGATCAACACGCCAATAACAACTGGTACTTACAGAGATCTGGCAGAATCACTGCTTCTAAATTTAAGTCAGTTTGTCGCACAAATAAAGAATCACCATCTCTGTCATTAATTAAGATAATTTGCTATCCATCACAAATACTTTTCTCTACAAAAGCTACTACTTGGGGTTTAGAGCATGAACATATGGCTGTACAAAAGTATATTCAATACATGGATCTACAAAATCACGATTCATTTATTGTAAATAAAGTACAATTAATTATTAATCCAAGTTGGCGACAACTGGCAGCATCTCCAGATAGGCTTGTATTCTGTGAATGTTGTTTGGGAGGTTGCTTGGAAATTAAATGCCCTTACTTGCTACATATTAATAATGTCCAGGACACAAGTGAATATGTGAAGTGTAAAAACTCTTGCTTAGTTTTAAACGATGGTGTTATAATTTTAGACAGAAACCATTCATATTTTTTTCAGGTTCAAATGCAAATATTTTTGACAAATGTACAATATTGTGACTTCGTAATTTGGTCTCTGTAATATATGATGCCCGCTTAAGCTATAGAAAAATACGGAAAACTGTTCTTAAGAAAACATAACATTTACTCTCCATTACAAAGTACAAATCCATTGCTAACTTCCCTGTTTTACTACCAACCTGACAACTTTTAGGTTGGAAATACATTACAACAACCCCCGCCTATAAATTTAAACGACGCGGCGGTTTCACTAAACTTCTACAACGCAATTTCATTTTTCCTGCAGCTTTTTCAACTGGTGGTTTTTCTTTCACTGCACTACTTTCCACAATCTTACTTAAAACAGATTCATTTGCCGTCTCTTCTGGGATAACCATTGGTTGTTCTGAAGAATCGGCCTGAACACTGTCACTACTAGGCGGTAAAATTACAGGTTTATCTGCTATTACATTGTTTGGAAACTCCTGTTCATTTAATCATTCTGTTTCAAACATTTAAAATAAAATTGTTTTAGTTCACATATTTCCTGACTATCTTGTTTGCTTTGGTGAGCTGTATGTAAATAGGTACAGGAAACTTTTTTTACATCCATACATTGCACATTTTCTGAATTGAAATAAATGAAAGCATTAAATTGGCACAATTGGATTTGCTAAATTAATCAATGCACTGCAGGTAATCTTATTGTTCCCTGAGGCGTGATTCCAATAAAAAATGTTACAGTGTGGTGGTGTTTGTAATCTGACCAGCACTGTTGTTGCGTTAGATATTTTTCTGGTTTTTCAATAAAAGCCTCAAAACAATCAACTATAATGCTAGTCTTCTCTTGAAATGCTTCTCTGAAACATGATGGAATGTTTTTTCTATATACAGAGCGATCTGGCCAAATGACTACAGATTTTAATCTTCCATAGAGAATCTTTATGACATTCACAAAATATGTTGCAGCTGTTGTTGGAGAAATTTTAAAACGGTATAACAAATTCTTAAAATGTAAATTTAAACGTAACTTAATTAAGGTAAGCAATAAACGATTAAAAGAGCTAAGAACGGTTGTTGATGTAGTTGACAGATATGGTTGCACTTCTTCAAAAATTAATTGAACAAATTTGTATTGGAATCCTGTATTATAGTACTTCCATCTTCCATCATTTGTAATATCATGCATAAGTCCAAGTGGACAGTTTTCAATTTTTTGTTGTAAGTTTGATATTTTTTCTGCAGCGTAACTTAACTGCTCAAATTTCATCGTCAAACATCCCCATCGTCAGGTCTGTCTGTGAAGCAGAACCGTCAGCTTGCTCCTCTGTATTTCCAAATTCGGCATCCAGTAACTAAAAACATAAATAAATTAGTAGATGTTATAGTCTATACATTCCCAGACCAGGGGAGGGGAGGAGATTGTTGATATTTCATTTTATTATTGTATTTCTACAGAAGGTGTAATAAATTACCTCAGGTTCCATATTCTCTTTATTATCCCTAACATCGGCTAATAATTTCCTTCTTTTCCCAACTCTGGCGTTTCTTTCCAAGACATCTTTTCTTTTAGAGGTGGCTTGGGACACATGACCCAGATGTTGAGATGGAGCCCAGTCCGGATGATCTACATCTTCTAACTTGCTTGGCTTGCCTAAAAACAAAATTAACCAACTATCTAAAAGTTCGTAATTACCTATTGTACTTTACAAACCAGTTTGCTACACACTCTCTGGTTTCTTAGTATCGAGGGTGTTAAATCATCCATTTTGATTGCATCTATCCATCCTCGGCGCCTCTTTCTTGATAAATCATTTAGACGAGGGAAATAAACCGAATTCACAATGTCGGGAACACAGTGAAAGCTCACTTTGTCTCTATTTCCACGGCTTCCACAACTAATTACGATGCAGGTCACAGGGATAATCGAACTAATTTTATTATAGGGATAGAGAAACAATAAAGTATAATCATATATGTATTAACTACAGTATAATTCTAATAAGTGAAATAAAGTAATTGTCTAGGAGGAAAAACTAGAGTTAACACTAATAAAACTTGAAAAATCTACAAACAAATTACCGCAAATTACACTACTTTGAGAGTAAACAACAAATGTTTGCCCTCGGCGCCATATTGGAATAAATTTTGACAGGTCGTTGGATTGCCTAATTCTTAAGGTTTTTAAATTTGTGTGAAGAGTCAAAATGAGTGTATATTGTTTTCACTGTAATAAGATTTTTTAAATCAAAGCAATCTTAACCTCTTGACGACCAGTAGTAGCTCTAAATCTTAAAATCGGTTTAAACTAAGATATTAGGCAAGTAAAATAGACCAGTGCCGAAGCTGCCAAAAATAATGAAAAAGGAAAAAAAATTATAGTAGGATGAAACCTATTAGAAAAGAAAGGGAATACCCTTAAAATGAAAGGAAAAATAAATTACGGGCGATCTGAGGTTGGGAAGTGGTAGGGGGTGAGTTTTTAAGGGTAAAAATCGGTTAATCTCGATTTCCGGCAAAACTACAAGTTCTATCGAAAAAAATTAAATGACAAAGTTATAGGCAATAAAAAGATCTACAATTTTGTATTTACACTTTTTCTCCTTAACCTCAAAATTCATGAGAAAAATTCAAAAAACCACATTTTTGGTTTTTAATTTTTATTTTTTACAAAAAAAAAATTTTTTTCATGAAACTTGGTGAAAACTTACCTTGTTATGTCCCAAATATACTGGAATTTTTTTGATTTAAAATCATAAATTTTTCATCTTCTTTTAACTCGATTCCGAAAAAGCACCCTAATTTTTAATCGAAAATTCTCACGTCAAAATATCTGATATTTCAGAAAAGTCGGTGGGCTTTTTGTTCGTTGAAATCTCTACTTTCTGATGGTGTTAAAGAAAATATACATTACTATGAAAAATCTTTTCAGAAAATGCAAAAAACCGAAAAATGCTAAAATTCGAATTTTTTTTTTATCTTCATGTACAATTTTGAGGTATTTATTAAAATTTTTACTTTAATTACTCGGAAAACGTTAACTTCCATGGTAGATTAATAAACCAAAAAATTGAAAGTCGAAATGTACTACTATAACTAACAACTAAATGAGTTAATATTTAATATAATATGTCATCAACAAAATTTTGAGAAATTAGTAGAATTTTCTTTAAATAATATGGGTACATGCCTATTTATTTCTATTTTGAGTGTGTGACCTTCGTAAAATTGTAGCCCATCAAAAGGTATTTCATAGAGAAGTTAGGGTGGAATGGGCTAGAGACGTTAAGTGGGGAATGGGCTAGGAGGGTCTGGGCCTTACTAACTGTTATTTCGTAGCAGCTTGTAAAAACCGGATCCAAACGAGATCTGTGTTCCAACGTGGAATTATGCCCAAATTTACAGAAATGCAATTAATTCCGGAAACATTGCTGAAAACTATTTGCTGCAGCTGTGAAACTGGATGTAATAGTTTAAAATGTGGCTGCCGGAAACATGGTTTAAAATGCACAGATTTATGCACAAATTGTCATGGTTCTGACAAATGCGCCAATGTGGATAAAAAAATCTACGAGGATATTAATGATTCACATGAAATTACCGATGAAGAACCAATGCAGACTGTAAATAATGTTGGAGACGAAGACGATAATGGTCTGGAAGATGTCGAAGATCTAGTAGAATCAGAAAAGCCTGTCGAATCTAACGATCATAAAATACCATCAAAAAGACAAAAACTGATTGAGAAATAAGTCGAATTGAATGTAATGTTTTTATAAATACAAAGATTAATACTTTTAAAAATAATATAATGTACAATTTCATCATTAAAAAATATTTCTACTCAATAGTACAATTTACGTGTATATTTCTATCTAATGAGATTCTCTATTACATAAATGTAATGAAAATTGAATAAATCAACTTTTTTTACCGGAAAAAATAGCAGTAGTCACATTTTTTTAAATAAAATCTTATTCTTTATATTTACAACTATGTTTTTTTGTGATATTCATGTTCGATGGATTTGTAATTTTTTGGTTTATTAATCTACCATGGAAGTTAACGTTTTCCGAGTAATTAAAGTAAAAATTTTAATAAATACCTCCAAATTGTACATGAAGATTAAAAAAAAATTCGAATTTTAGCATTTTTCGGTTTTTTGCATTTTCTGATAATATTTTTCATAGTAATGTATATTTTCTTTAACACCATCAGAAAGTAGAGATTTCAACGAACAAAAAGCCCACCGACTTTTCTGAAATATCAGATATTTTGACGTGAGAATTTTCGATTAAAAATTAGGGTGCTTTTTCGGAATCGAGTTAAAAGAAGATGAAAAATTTATTATTTTAAATCAAAAAAATTCCAGTATATTTGGGACATAACAAGGTAAGTTTTCACCAAGTTTCATGAAAAAATATTTTTTTTTTGAAAAAAATAAAAATTAAAAACCAAAAATGTGGTTTTTTGAATTTTTCTCATGAATTTTGAGGTTAAGGAGAAAAAGTGTAAATACAAAAATTGTAGATCTTTTTATTGCCTACAATGTAAAGAGATGGGAAGGAGTAAGTTGAATAATATATTTGATAACCAAATTGTAGGTATGACTCCTTCCCATTCATTTTTAAAACAGGCCGCCTCAAGTAAATTGGGGGGAAAACTAGATGTGAAAACTGGGGGAGAGCTTTTAAAAAGGAGAGCAGACAAGAAAAAGGAGCTTGTCTTGAGTATTTTTGGTAGTTTGCCTAGTTTTGCTCCAGTTCGATTTATTACCGTTATTTTCCAGTTTCCGATTTCCGTTATACCGTCCTGAAAACCTTATTTTGTATTTTCCATTTAGACTCCTGATACATTTACCTGTAAACCGTATATTTCACGAATCCGTTCACCTGTTTATCCGTGTAAAACTCCTGTGTGTGACGTCCCTTGTGTGCGTACTCACCTGTGGGTAGAAAAACCGTTTTTAGTTCTATTTTTGGTAAGTCCGTTTATTTTTTAGTTCTTTGCTTTATTAATTATACACTTTAATTCACCTTTTTCATTTATACTTGAACATTTAAGACACCGGTAGTTCGGAATAACCTGAGCTACCGTTGACAACTTTATTTGTTTAAAATTTCATTCACTCGGCATTCAACCGTTACTTTAGTTATGGTTTGATACTTTGCTCCAGTAAAACACACGCCTACATAGCAATTATTTCTATAAAAAGGTTTGTGGTACTCTGTTTTGGGATATAACCGGAGTGCGAATTTTTCAACCCCGTTATATCGTACGGTAATATAGCAGGAGATAATTTCCGAAGCTAATTACATAAAATAAACTGTCTGCATCTTGAATTAGTTCCTTTAGGCAACAACAAAAGGGCTAATTTAACTTGTAGGAGTTTGCGTAAGAGCTCTTAAGTACATTTTCAGTTATCACTGGTTTTAAGCAACCGACTTGTGTTTTAACCCTGAACGTCTAAGCTGGCACCGCAGTTAGCGTTTGTGTAATTAGGGTCAATTGCTAATTCAGGTGGAATTTGTGATTATACTGTGGACAAGTAAAATTATTAGTTGATTGCATTACCGTAAATTTTCCTTGTTAGTCAAATTATTCTCCAGAATTGGAAAACCTGAAAGGTGAATTAATTAATTAATAAAGGAAAGTTTAATTAATAAGGATATACGTACCTGTAAATTATAAAACGATTAAAAGCGGAGCATTTTTCCACACCGGTTAATCCGCCATTTCATTATTTAACCCGTGAAACCAACCTTTCCGAAACGGCAATTACTTTGCTTACTTAAGATAAGTAATAATCTTTTTCTTGCAGAGTAACTAGCGGGCCAATAGGGGGCGATACCGTGGTAGAATTTACCACCAACTTTTGAAATAATTAATTTCTGGTCATTAGGATCTTGTTTTTAGTTCATTAATCTTGTATTTTTTTTTAGTTTATTTACTTGTACATATTTATTTAATTATAATTACTTTATTCTTCCCGCTGCTGAAATATTTAACAATGCTGTACTAACCGAAATAGCTACAAACACCCGCTACCGGTATAACAACTTTGTCATTTAACTTTTTTCGATAGCACTTGTAGTTTTGCCGGAAATCGAGATTAACCGATTTTTACCCTTAAAAACTCACCCCCTACCACTTCCCAACCTCAGATCGCCCGTAATTTATTTGTCCTTTCATTTTAAGGGTATTCCCTTCCTTTTATAATAGGTTTCATCCTACTATAATTTTTTTTGGTTTCAAATATTATCTACCCTGGTCTAAAAGGTGTATAAATGAACTCCTAGATTTAATTTTTTTTATTTATTATATTGCAAAAAAAATGTCTAACAAATTTGGAACACTGGTCGGTTAAGCTATAGATGAAATGCCATAAAACAATTTTTATTTTTATTCATGCACAAATATATTTTGCACCTGGTGCATCTTATGCTTGCAAGCCCTTTACAAAGAGGCATTTTACATCTTTGCCTGTCTTTCGAGGCTCCGGCCAATGTCCAATACCATAAATCGGGTATTGGCTTTGTTTTTCCCATTCGGTTTTTGGCGTGGAGCACATCGATTTTGTGCGTTACAGTCTTCACAATAAATCAACCAGCTTAACACGAGAAACCTATCGATGAAATGAAAGAAAATTCGTAGATAGTATTTTTTAGATCTTATAGAGATCCTGTAATAAATATGTTGGGTCCATAAACACGACGGGGCTTGTGGGAAATCTCCAAATGGAGTGGAACTAGAATTTGACGAAAGTCAAATCATTGACACACAACCTTCCCCATGAATATTTAATAATAAAGTTTAAATTACAGTAAAGTTGAGAACTTGTTGACATTAAGTAGCGACTACTTTCGATATCTGAGATATTATCATCAGGCTTATGACTTTTGGTTTTCTTGACTTTTTGAGTGTTTGGAATGGTTTCCTGTCGCACTATGTTGTTGATCTAGTGTTTCCCTGGTTTTTTTCCCGTAAGTATCCGAAACTTTACACATGTGTTTTACTTAACCTTTTCAGCTTGAAGTAATTAATTTGCATCTTCAATTTCAATTTTAATTTTACCAATAATGTGAGAACGGTCGATCATTGTTTACCGAGACGTCTTACCATTATTCATCTTACGTCCTTATGTATTCGCAATTTTAATTAAATTTTATACAAGTAAGTAATCAACGCTTTGTTACACTGTATTACTTAATTTAAATTTTTTAGTCGTAAGCCTGATGATGATATCTCAGATATTCATGGGGGAGGTTGTGTGTCAGTGATTTGACTTTGGTCAATTAATCCTGTAATAAGATACAAGCCCATCCAAAAGATCAACTACCCCATAAAACGATTGTAGCTTTGAATCATTTTGGGACAATTAATTTCAATCACTTGTTTATTTTTTCTGTCAAATCTTTTGACGCGTGGAGTGGGTGTGATGCATCCAATGAACTCTAAATAAACTGGAAGGGAAGCTGTACACCTTGAATACGGTACTTCGTGTGTCAGGGGCAGTAGAATGAGATAGTCAGATTTTGTGGTATAAGCATCCTTGTTACAACCGCATGGTTAAGTGATTAACTTTCGTTGTGTTAATTGTTTTTGTTATTTGTTATTGATTAGAAATGTATAACGTTTTTTTGAGTGCATCGATGGCACGAAAATAAAATTTACAGGATATGAATCGATGCAGAGGGATATTCGATAAGAAAATCGCACGAAATCATTTAAGAAAATATAAAAAAATAATTTTTCTCAACTATTAAGGTTGTTCAGGAATTGAAACTAAAGCACAGTTTATTAATACTGTGACTAAATAAACAAAACAAAACTTTACCAAATGAACTCATTCTTAAAATAACACAATCCTCATACAATCAATTATTAGCAAATTTCAAACTATGTATTTATACGGCGGGCACCGATACTGGCGATACTGCGATAATTGATTAGAAAATGAAAGCGAAAAAACCACTATAATTTGTCGCTGTAAAAGTGACAATTTCACTCCGCCTAATGCGATTTTTATACTTACATGAGTTTAGTTAAATTGTCAGTGAAATATCTTTTCGTACTGAAACTACCAACTTGGTCGATTTGATTTATTTACCCACCGATTTACACTTTCAATCAAAGGACACCAAACTGATAACTGAGTGCTGGACGATATTAAAAATATAAAACTCCGTAATTAGTAGATACAATATAATTTTTAAAACTTTGCAATTAGGTACTGCTGTAATAAATTTGACATGTTAAATGATCGTATTTTAAAAAATGTTATATTAAGACCTAATTTTAAATTGTAGTGTAGGTATGTAGATACAATATAATGTTCATGGTTTAGCTGTAAATTAAATAAATTATATCTATCTATTATTAATAAAATATGCATTGTAAATATGAATTATTTTTTTAGCTAAATTTAACTTGATAAATTACAAACATACGAACACCCAAGTAGCTAGTATCATTTATAAAAAACTTCTACCCAAAAATATAAAATTCCTGCTTACTTTTTTGTTTAAATGTCTGTAACTACAGAATGCATTGGTGGTTAAAATGCATTAAACAGCTTTTGTTGCCAGTTGCAATTTTAAATGCTCCGCAAATTGAATTAAGAAAAATTGAACCTGCATGTTTAAACCATGCTTAAGTATGAGCTAGACAAAGAATACAAGGATGGAGATTCCACAACGAGGCGGGTTGCATATCTCCGGACCGTGCCTCACACAAATCTACGGCGGTCGCCCTTCCAGTTTATTTAGAGTTCATTGGATGCATCAAACGTAGTTGCCAAAGTTACTCCGCGATTATCAAACCATTTCCAAGCTCTCAAGTCAATTCGGGTCTTCATCACTAGTCAGACAACACACTATCGTCACTGTCTTCAGGAGAAATTACAATTTCTTTGTGCTGTCGGCGATTCATAATATCCACTGGAAATAAGAACGGAGTCATACAAAAAAACTCAGTTGTTAGTCAAAACTTCCCAATGTTTCAAATTTGATACGTTGCGTTGCAAAAAATGACGTAGTAGACCAATGTTACATTTTTGATCCCAACTTGAAAAGTAACTTTTTCATAAATATATAATTTTTTTGTGTATTGGCATGCAACTTGGGATAAAACACACCACATAACAAAATGCACATTTTTATTCAATTGTCACTTATCTAGAATTCACAAAGTATACGTGATAAACTTCGATTAACCCTATTCGTTGACAAAGTAAGAGTGCTGTTTACAAAAATAGGTAAAACTAACCTTGATTATCACTAGATGGCGGCAATTTTACATAAATTAATAATGTAATGTTACTTTGTTTCAGTGGGCGTTTTAAGCTCGATTGATCCTTTTTTAAACAAACGATTTTAACTAATTTTTGAAGTGTTACTGTAACTTGTAACATGGGGCGTTAAGAGGAATGAACATACCTACACGGGTGGTGCATAAAATTAACGATGTAAGTACAATAGAATATGAAGGAGATGTAAGTTTATTTAAATGCATGGAGGGGTGCAATGTGTCCTTTAAATTCAATGTTATGGACCTACGAAAACATCTGCAAGCGAAACATCAATTTCAGATAGAAGTAGAGGAAAAAAAAGATATGACTGAAAGTGGAAGAAAAAAGTAATGATGTACGATAGGTAGAAAGAAACATGAAAAAAGTGAAAATATATTTTGACTGTCAGATTTAGTAACATATTGTTGCTTAAATGATATTACAAGGGTGCCTTTACATTATTTATTTCAGGAAAAGTGATCATAGAAGAAAGAAAAATACTAAAAGTCAAGGCACCTGTAAAATGAATCAATCTTGCACTGGACAGATTATCATTACAAAAAAATCTACCTAATTCTGAAACCTGTTTAATGGAATATTTTAAAATTGATTTTGATATTGATCTTGTACGTGTCAACATTACAGAAGATCTGAAGCGCAATGACTTGCTAACAAAAGAAGACAAAGAATATTAAGCATTCCTATAACATACACCTTAAAGATGGGTATCGAAATAAAAATGATGCTTGTAGTGTTGCTCTACGAGTGGATGAATGGAAACAGAGTGAACACAACCCAATCTTATTTTTTTAAAGATAAAAATGAACCAACGTCACGGTATGACTTAAAAAAGGAAGACTTTTGTTTTATATTTATGAACCAGATTCAAAGAGAGCTGCTGAAGAAGTTTGGAAATAAAATTATTTGTCTCGATAGTACACGCGGCCTTAATCCTTACGATTTTGAACTCACTACTATACTTTCACTTGACGAATGTGAAACATGAAAACGGGATGTACGCCAATTATCGCGGCGGCAAAACATCGTCCAATGACGTTTAGAATGTACAACTAAGAAAGGAGGCAGGCCATAACTCAGAAACTATTCGGGATAGAACAGTGAAATAGAAAATCTTATAATAAATGTGCCCAAGAGAAAATGCTGGAAATAATTTTCAATTTCCTACCATTGTCACCAGAGGGCGTTTCACTAATTTCAATTTGAAATTTGCATTTTTTGGGCAATATTCCTCAGTAATGTATTTAAAAAAATAAATTCATTGTAAACTAGTGATCAATATGTAAAACTTTGTTTAATGAATAATAAAGGAAGGGGGAACTAAATTACATGTTACTGGAAAAAATCGTATAACTTCGAAACGGGTTGCATGAATTTGTCAAGATTGGTCTCGATGTAAAAACAATACTTGATATTACCAAAAAAATCCAAAACCACAATTTCTTATCTCCGTCTACCAATAGAGGTAGCAACTTGTTGGAGGAACAAAATGGTCGACTTTTCTAAAAAAATTCAAATGGTACCAAATATTTTTTGCACTGCTATTGGAAGAAAAATTAATAAGGGAGTAATTAAAAAAAAATTATGTCAATAGCTCTTATACAGGGTGGGGCATAATGGAGGGGCGTTTTTGAAATAACAATAACTCCGCTGCTTTTTAACTAAAAAAAAATTATCAAAAAAAATGGAAGTTTACATATTACCATTTAACAATTAAAATATGAAATTATGTTTTGAAAATAATGTCAGGCAGATGACGACCGTTTTCGGCAATGCACTGCTGTAGTCGTTCCTCAAAGTTCCGCATCACGACCGATATTGCATAACAATAACGGACTCGCCCGATTTTAAATACTCCTCAATTGCGAACGCGCGATGCTCTCTTGTCCAGATAACCATTGCGACTAAGAAACGGTAAGCTTGCCTGAATCTAATGATGTCAACCGCGGCCCTCTATCCCCGCCCGTTCGCGTGTACTGGCCGCTCTAAAAACGCCCCTCCATTGTGCATCACCCTGTAGTACCGAAGATATAGTGAAAACGTGGTAATATAACAGGCAATTTGAGGTATAAACATCGCAAACTGTCCAATGCACCTTCAGTTTTATCTTTCTCACAATTACTGTTAGGTGAATGTACAGACATGAAGTTATTTACTATTAAAGCCTCAAAAGACTTCTTAAAAAGTGCTACCGAAGGATTACTATTTTGAACACCATGTGCCCGTATGCAGCCAAAAAAGTTTTCCCGTGAGTCTTGACTGACCCCTCGAAGACACAAATAACATTTTCTATTCTTCAATAAAAGCATTTCTATTAGGCGTATAAAACCTTCCAATGTGAAAATTAAATTTTTCAAGGAAGGCACCAAAACAAATTTGTATTGTTTTTTATTATGAAATTTCATCGTCTTCAAAACTTGAATTTGTTCCCTCCAATAAGTTTCATGTCGCGAATTGGCAGTTAAAGCTTCTTTCAAAACTTTACTGGCAGGTGCAATTTTGTAATGGGAATTGCAACTAGCAAATAATTTGTCCAGCAAAAGTATGAGTTTGAAGTATCACTTGCATCCATACTTAATCCTTGAGAATTTTGGATCCCTAAAACATCACCATAGAGTTGTTGAAGTAATACTAGTATTTTTGGAACTTACCCCATTTACAAATTCGATCCATCAAACTGCCAACTTTGTTGCTAAACACTTGTGTGCAACATGAAACTTTCATTTTCTTTATTTTATTAGGAATAACATGCGCTGCAGAAAGAATAGGACAAATTCTATTTTCCTCTTCTATATCCAAAAGGTAAAATTGGATTATATGGTCCCATTTTGCACACTATCTTTTGACCATCTAATTCAAAATGTAAATTTTTTGTTATTGTTATTAAATTATTCCTCAATCCTTTAAAAATATGTGGGATATCATATAATTATGTATATGGATTACCCACCCACCAAATAACCGTGATAACGATTATCCATGTTATTTTTTTGGCAATGCACTGTTTCCCTCAGAAGCAAATTTATCGTTGGGCCTCATGAAATAGTAGTTCGGGACTCAAAATAAGGGAGTATAAATAGGTAAAATCCAGAAAATAAGACACGAAGCCTCCCCTTATATCGTTTAATATCCAATATTTAGTTACGTTGTAAAAAATTTCATGGATTCATGTGAACGACGTGACACATGCGGTAATTGACATCTTTCCTAGGACTCGAATAATTGTGCTGGATTTCAAGTCGTTCAGATGACTCACTCCCACAATCACGATGAATCGCCGGCTCATTACAGTGCAGCCAAGATTGCCGCTGATCTCAAGAATCGCGCCCAGGAAACGGCGGAAACCCCTGCTCAGATAATCAGACATGTTATCATCGAAGGTGTTCTTCGCGAAGTCCTTGCTGCTCTTCCAAGAAAAGCGGCGCTTACGAAAACAGGGCAGAGACAGCGAGGCCTGGTTCATATGCGTCCTCCAAACCCTACGCATCTGGCAATTCTCGACATCTCTGAAGCCTATAAGTATACCACGTGACCGAAGGTAACGGAATTAGACCACACCTCACAGACTCCTGATTTGCTTTTTTTAGATGTCACTGAAAGGTTTCTTTTGATAGACTCAAAAGATTTGGAACCCGAAGAAGACCATTTGAAACGGATTATTGTCTTTGGAAGAGAAGGGAATATGTCCTGGGCGGCGCAGATGAAAAAAATTTACGTCGATGGAACTTTCCGACAAGCTCCGCCTCTGTTCTCACAAATTCTCGTCATTCTGGCCCAGCGGCAGGGCTTCGTGTTTCCCGTTCTCCATGTGTTGCTCACAGACAAGTCCCGCGATACTTATCGAACAATGTGGACCTTGATGGCCGCAATCTCTCTTGACTACGAAATTGCTTTAAAGCAATCGATAGAAGCAGCTACCCCTTGGCTCGCTTAGATGGCTGCCTGTTTTACCTGGCGAAGAACTTCAAGAAGAATCGCGGGATTCACGGTCTTCTGCGCAGATACAAGAACGATGTGCAGTTTAACACGCAAGCCCGGCTGATTTTTGCTGTTGCGTTTTTACCTCCTGCGGATATGAACGACGGACGCGACGAAGTCACCGCCAGTATTCCTGTCCACCTTCAGCCAATCCTCGCTTGGTTCGAGGACACTTACCTGGGCCACCTCGATAGACGTAGAATAAGGCGTCAACCGCTTTCCTATGGAAATGTGGAATGTCTACGAGCGAGTCCTCTCCGATTCCCCTCGAACCAATAACAGGGCGGAAGCCGCACATCGTCATTTGCAGTCCGAATTGAGCATGGATCACCCATCGCTGTGGATTCTTATCGATGGAATGCGGCTTGTTCAGAAAAGCAGAGATAAGGATTTTGAAGAAATGATAGCTGGACATCGTCCAACCAGAAAGCGTAATTGCTAGGTTCGTTCTAGCTGACGAGAGAATCAAGCATCTTGCAGAGACTTACGATCCCTTGAACAAGATCGAGTATCTTCGGAGCATCAGTTACAATGGCGGTATGCAGTGACTAGCTCTGTGCTTATATTATACAATGTATATTCTTCAAATAAATGGTTACTTTTCGAAAGCTTTTGAACACGATGACTATTAGCGCGGTCAGATTGACTGGCAACGGCGCCCAGTTGTCCTGCGCCGCGTATATGTAATAAGGTGGCTGCACAGGGGCCAACAATTGTATAGTTTACTCTAATCTAAGATTTGTGGGTTAGACACGCCTTCTCAAATAATCCTACTTATACCCTGTTTGCACATTTATTAAACATGGACGAAGCAGCGTTTAGAGATGATTTTTTTATTATCCCGAGTATGTAGAAGAAATAGGCGACTACGAAGAAATGAGAGTTGAACAGTTACTGAAAAGGTATGTAATTCGTAATTTATTGTGCATATTATAGCAGTGCTTTGTTAATTTACTCTGTCTTCAGATACATTCGGAATTCAGAAAATCCATTATAGTTTTTTGAAGCAAATGAATTTCGAAGAAGGTATCGATTTACAAAAGAGGCTACTGTTCATATATTATTCCTATTAGTAGATGCAGTATTAAGAAAACCAAATAATCGTGGATTACCATTTTCACTTGCAGTTGCTAATGTGTTTGCGTTATAATGCTACATGTAGTTTTCAAGTGGATGAGATTCACGGTAGTAGTACAAAATTTAATCAATTCATCATTTTAGACTGTATGTGGCGATTTGAGGGGAGCTAGCCAATTGAATTGAAGAGGATGAGCTACATGTTGAAGCAGGAATTGAAAATATTGCTGAAGAAAATATTCCTGTTAACAATATTGGCTTAGCTTTTCGCCATGAATTTATTGCACGTCATTTTTAACTTTATGTAAAAAATAGATTAAACAAATAAATTTTAATATGTGGGCACTCTTGAATGAGATATTTTAAATAAAATCCTGAGGATGAGGAGCCTGAGTGTGCGATGAAGTGGAGGCTGAAGAGGATACCAGGATAAGAATTTGTGTAATATCCATAATCCATAATTTCTATCCCCGTATCTTCCTGTGTCAGCTTGAAAAATAACTTGGCATATACCATTTTTGACATAAGCTAATGTTACTGCACCATAGTTCCGCAATTCAGTCGATATGTACTGTCCGAATATGTAAGAATCTGTGTCTGGTTGTGGTGGCTGTGCACATTGTTGCAGAAGTTGGAAAGCTTCTGAAAGAGTTTCATCTAATATGTCATCTGCATTATTAGAAGCAGTTTTCTTTTTTTTTCGTTCGTTTGCCTGTCGTTTGGACATTGGATTGTACACTCTCATCATTTTGCTCTCTACTCGTGTGGTGGTTGGCTCTTTCCGGTTGTTTGTCACTACTAACAATGTTACTCTTCTCGTTTTCGCTCACTGCAGCATTTACTTCAAGTTCCCGTTCAGTAGTATCCGATTCTTCCTGTAACAACAATATTATTACTACTACTTATTCTTATTTTCAGCTTTATAATATTGTTGAGAATCTCACGGCATCTTTATTTTCAGGTGCCGTCAACTGAAGAAGAGTGGCGTACAGTTTCTCAGTAATTCGAGAATGAATGCAATTTCCCACACGTGATAGGAGCGATGGACGGCAAACATGTCGCTTTGCAATCGCCTTTTAATAGTGGCAACGACTTTGATCATTACAAATTATTTCCTAGTATTGTTCTTTTTGCATTAGTAGCTGCAAATTATAAGTTCCTGTATGTGAATGTTGGGACTAAAGGCAGAATATCAGATGGAGGCGTGTTCAAAAGCGCAAATTTATATAAAAAACTTGAAAAAAAAAGAACTAAACATTCCAACACCGGAAATATTGCAAGTTCCCTATAAAATTGAGGTGTCCCATTGTATACTAGGTGATAAAGCTTTTCAGCTGAATGATTATACAATGAAACCATACGATGGTACTCGGGAAAGGGGTTCGTGTGAAAGAATTTTCAACTACCGACTGTCAAGAGCACGTCGAGTAGTAGAAAACGCGTTTGGAGTACTTAGTTCTGTCTACAGAGTTCGGCGTAAACCTATGCTTTTGGAACCAGAAACTGCGACTAAAGTCGTGCTGGCAACGGTTCATCTATATAACTATTTACGCAGTAATTCTAACTTTACATCGCCAGGAACGTTTGATACAGTACAGGAGAATGGAGATGTAATACCTGGAATCTGACGCCAAGCATCGTCTCTTACACCTTTATTGGTGTAATTAACATCTTTTGGGTCCCATAAACATCTAAATTCCTTATAAAGCGTGATCAGACGGCGACTTTGCGAGATGTCCATGGTGTGGATCGCGCGAACCACACACAACTGTCCGCACCGCGCGTGCCACGCAACTGAGGCACCGTTGAGGCTGGCAAAATAACCGACAACGAACGGATCGGGCGCAGCAGGGAGCGCGCGCTCCAATACGTTTGCGTGGATCGCGCGCGGCACGTGCACACCGCCTGCACATTTGGATCGCGCTCTTGCCGCGTGCTATCGGAGCGCGGTGGATCGTCCGGTGTAGACCCGCCTAATTAGTTACGACAATCTTAAGTGACTAATTACTAAATGTCGCAATGATAACATGTCATTGCCGGAACATATACATAACAGAATTTAATCGGTTAAATTAATAATAATCGGTCAAAAATGCCTACATAAATCGTAAATGTGCAAAACATAACGCACCATAATCATAAAAAATACATACACTTATACATAATACGTTAAAGTGAATCTAGAAGTAGCTGATAAGTACTGTATGTGTTTTAAAAATATTAGAAGAAAATACAGCAAGGTTTTTGATTCGACTAAACATAATTAACACCAATATTTTAATTTTAGCATTTTTATCTGATAAATCAAAAACCTTGCTGGATTTTCTAATATTTCTAATATTTTTAAAAGGTAGAGTACATAATGTTACAAGGAACGTGAAAAAAAAATTGAAAGAAAAAGAAAAAAATAGCGTTTTTCTACAAACGTCAAAAAATGACAAGGTTTGCGCATCGATAACAATACGCGAAGTGACCCTTTTTTTCACTTACCTACGTTACCATGACAGCGTGCCCGAAATGACGACGCCAGGCGCGAAGTACGCACTGCACGCAAACTAGATGAGAGTTTTGTATTTTAACGTTAAAATAATTGTCAAATTCTTCACGTTTCGTTTGCTTTTGTAGAAAAAATTTTGTTTGTAACTCGTGCGCGAAATACTTTTGGTGATCTCGACTACTAAAAATCAGTTATCGATCACCAAAGTGACATTTCGCGCACTAGATACAAAAATAACTATTTTCATTTCGGTTCCATCGACGCGCCTCAAACTTCCTCATTACTGTGATACGGTCTGGCCTTGATATAAATAACTCCATTTTAAGCTCTGTCGATGCCATGACACCCTGGAATGGTACCAACACTGAGTCTGACCTCTCAGTTTCCCTACCGCAATTAATTGTATGACCTCGTCCCTGACCCCGCAGGTGGTTTGCACAGCGTCGACCCGTGCAAGCCACTCGTCAACATCCAATTGGTCGCCATTAAATTCTGGTAATAAGGTGGTGATCTCGGAATTCCTATAATTAGGTCGGGGAGAGGTGCTTGCTTGTTCTGCGTCACGCAGGTTTGTCGCGGTCGTCTCGCCATGAATAATGATGGCTTGAACGGTGGATTGGATAAGTTCTTCAACAGTAACGAAACCCGAAACTGGTGTTTGGTTTAAGTCGCCATCTCTCCTTTGTTCATCCTAACTCATTTTCACTAAATTTTAATTTGTTGGCCGGTAAATATCGTAATCCCACTTCTGAGACTGTGGATGAGATATTTTAAATAAAGCTCGAGTTCACGCTCAATGATTTAATAGCAATTAATAAAACTAACTGGAAAAAATGTCCGACCTCATACCACCTTCTTCTTATCGACCGAAGCCCTCCCTTACCCGCGACTTTTCGTGCAGCCGCATACGGTAAGTGCTCGTATTATTTTGTTTTTACAATTTTAATTTTAATTTCGATAATTCTAGATCCACTGTTAGTAGCCTTTTCTTTTTCTATATTGATGACTTCCATTCTAGCTTGATGTAACTGTATGTTATTTAGCATCATTTTTTTAATTCCATCGGATCGCAAGATTGCTTCATCCGAAGATGTTGCGTACAGTCTTTTCCTTTTATTGGATGACGTTAACAGCTTCACCAGCATAACAGTTTTAGCAGTGTTCAAACAGCTGCTTGTAGAGGGGGCTGACTGTGGTTCGCTGATATCTAAAATTATAACGCAAAGTAATTATGTAAGATTATATTACTTTTAAATAAAAGTAATTTTATACCTTTTACAACTTCATCCTCAAATACAGCAGTGCTATTAAAGCAATTTTCTAATGTTACGTCCATATACGGAGCAGCATCCGAAAAATGCTCATCACTACATCATCATCAACTTTAGGGCGCCATCCTCCTCCAGTTCTTAATGCTTCATACCGTAAGGACGTATTTAGTGTGCATTTTCTAAAAGATTCAAAATGATGTTAAAAAACAAAAACCACAACGTTTATAACATTAATAAAAAATACTCACTTTTGCTTTAAATTCTTCCAAAGCGTTTTTAGCTGGATACTGGTTCTCGCATTATTAATTATAATTACTGATTGCCCATTGTATTCGATTGTTAATTGTTCCCATTCTTGCTGCTTCATTTTGAACGGTCCCAGTGTTGTCTTATTTGATGAAATCTTTCTTCCACCGAATTTATGGCAACATCGAAAGTTCTAAAGAAAAAAATTATTTTGAATGCACTTTTTGGGTCAAGTATAAGTTGATCTTCTACTTCATAATCAAAGTGTCTCCTCCGACGATGTACTCTTCAAAATAATGTGTTATGACGGGATTAACTTCTAAAATTGATGCAAGTTCCTTAGCGTTAGCATCAGCTAACATACTCTCAAAAAATTCATCATTTCTATTGTTTCTTAAATTTTGCAACGTCTTTTCTAGTAGCGAAACAGCGGTCGCTAAATCCATTTCAATAGACTGTAACACTTTACTAACAACATATATTTGAGTTAAAATGTGGTGCCAAGTAACTAAACAGCAAAGAAATTGAAAGTCTACCATTTTCGAGACTAGAGACTCCGCCTCATGGCAAGTGATTCTGTCGAATGATTTATCAGCAATATCTATCAACGCATCATAAACATCATCGATGTGGTATCTCAAGGGTCTAAGTGCATCTAGCCGACGCTCCCATTGGGTAAAACGTAGAGGCTTCACAGTCAGTGCAGATAATTATATGTTGTTAAGTGTGCCCCAACGGCGAGTGGAGGCCGAAAAAAATGTATAAAGTGTTTGAACCAGATCAAAAAATGAAACTGCTTCGGTCGACGAAGTGGCAGCATCGTTCACTAAAAGGTTCAACGAATGAGAACTACAAGGAAGGAAGGAAGCTCTTGAATTTAGATCTAGGATACGCTTTTGAACACTTGTATGTTTTCCTTTCATGTTGGCACCATTGACGTATCCTTGCTCACGTAAATTTTCTAGAGGAATGTTCATATCAGCAAGTTCCTTCACAATAACATCAGTTAAAGCACTTCCATCCAAAGAAAGTAAACGGTTCTTGAGCTACACCCTAAAAAGTAAAAACTTGGAGAATTGCTATATTGGCGCCGCCATTTTGAATTTAGAAACAAACGAAAAACGGCGTTTTGCTTGTTACCATATCTACTAACTTTTCACCAAGGGAAGTTAGATTGGCCTAAAATTTGAATGTTTGCTCCCAAAATAACGCCCCTAATTTGGGCCCCTTTGGGTCCATTTTGAAGAGAAGCTTGTTTTACCGATGAAGTTTTTTTATAGGCTTTAGTTTCAAATTTCATCAAAATCGGTCTAGTAGTTTAGGCTCCAGAGCCATAACGTACACAACCCACCCACCTAAAAATTTTTATTAAGCTATATCCTATTTTATTTTTCGTTAATAAAATACCAACATTAAACATTACCTAAAATTGCAGACGCGCTCAAATGACTTTCAATTTGCTAAAAACATGGTACTTCAATTGTGTAATTAAAATACTTATCCCCATGCAAATCGTCTGCAATTTTATTTTTCGTTCATAAAAAATCGCTATTAAACATAATCCGTAATTGCAGACGCGCTCAAATGACTTAATTTGCTAAAAAAAATGGTACTTCAATTGTTTAATTAAAATACTTATCCCCATTCAGATCGTCTGCAACAATTTTTTTCATCACGTACATACAATAACAAAATAGTGTACTGAAAATCAGCCACGCTCAAATGACTTAATTAAAGTACCTATCCATATCCGAATTGTCTGCAATTTTTTTTCCCGTGAGATACGCAAGAACATAAATCATTAACCTGAATTGCAGACGCGCTCAAATGACTTTTAAAATCATACAAATACTGCACCTTCAACCCCGTCTGCAGAGTTATTGCATCTCCGAAACCGTCTGCAAATACCTTTCTGACGACGTTTTTCATTTGTCCTTTCGATTCGTACAAGAATTATACGCACTCAAATCACTTTAAAACAGCGATTTTTTATGGACAAAAAAATTGTTGTTTGAACATGTTATCCCCAGCTTCAGAACTGCGACCATTTTTATGCCCTTATATTTTACATCATCTTCAACGTACTATGATTTGCAGACGCGCTTTTATCACTACCTAAAATGACGCTGGGCTGCCGCCCTATCTATAATAATGGAAAGTAATGTGAAAAATCGTGATAGAGGGAAGAACTTTATACAGAACAGAAGGGAAATCTGTTAGATATCGCAAAAGAATATTTGCATATAATTGAAAATAAAAAAACAGATGCGATTACACCAAAAGAGAAGATGCACGTGTGGGATATGATTGCTTCCCAATTTAATTCCACTGCTACTACAGGATCGAGAAATGGTGAGCAACTAAAGCTTCTATATGAAGCTTTAAAAAAGAAAGCGACAAAGCATAAGGCTGATGATAAGGTAGGTAGTTTGTAAACGTTTTGTAGTACTGGAGGAAAATTTTTTTTTGCACAATTTTACTCAAATGTTGTTCCATAAATCCCAACTAGTCATTTTTGTTTGACACATTTACTGCCGACACCGCCCCTGAGTCGTTTATCCGACTTTAGCAAAATCGCCGAGACCGCCCGAGCGGTGTTCTTGTATAGCTCTAAGGCAAGGCGCAAATTGAGACACGTATAACGCGTGTGAGGTGACATGACACGAGCGGCATGAGACGTACGTGCTATGTGCGTAGCGTGGTGGTCCGCAAATTGAGACGCAGTTTTTATTAGTAGGTACCTATACTTCCAGTTCAAACGTATCAGATGTCTGATTCGCGCTCAAAACAATTGTTAAATTTAAGTTCCGAATCAGAATCATCAGATAATGCTTAAGAGGAAATTGTGTTTTCATCTAGTTGGCATTTTTGGTATCATAAAGCTCTTTATGTGCCCTAACGGCCTCTATTAACCTCTCGTCTGCCATTTTTCCAAAAAAAGGGAAAACACTAATAAATAAAAACAACAAAATATATAAGTTTTTATTCACACGTGCACGACAAACTGTGCCTCAACTACAGCGCCACCCGCTGGTCATTACGCGCGTGTCGAGACACGTTGCACTTTTCTGTCAATTTGCGCCGTTCTATTAAATCCTGTAGTTTACAAAAACACGCGTCGCGCTGCGCCGCCTCACGCGCGCTATACGTTCCTCAATTTGCGCTTTGCCTAATACAACGGCTGAGAAATTCATGCGGACAGTTTGAATTGCTTCTTAGTGGTTAAAGGATGTTTTGTTAAGGCTTAATCCACCATACTTTGCATTTGGTTTTAAGAAGTCATAATTTGAACCTTTTTTAGCGCAATTTTATTAAATAAGGTAAGCTTTTACATATATTTGTTTTTTATATTATTTGTTCTTATCAAACAATGCCTATTTTGGTTTTTTATTAGTTTTAAAAAGGTATTGAAAACAGAGATAAATTCATACACAAAAACCAAACAAAAGTATAACGTTGATCGCCCGAGGGGCGTTGACCGGCACACAACACGTGTATAATTTTGTTCTTTTTTCTTGCAGGTATGTATTGATGGACGAGCTAGGTTTACTTGTGAATATTAAACCCATTAGCGCCCGGGAATTTTTTTAATTTTTTTTTTAGTTTTTATAAATGAATCATGTTACAATATAAATAAATAAAGCAAAAATAGCGTTTTCAAAAATTTGAAATACGTCAGTTACAATTTATAGGGTGATACCATATGGTATCAGTGGGCGCTTATGAGAACAAAATATCAAAAAATCAAATTTAACAAGTCATCTATTGAAACGAAATTTTTATTAAAGTGATACATTTCTGTACGATTATCTTGTATGGTAAACTTCAAAACATGGTACGCACAATCCTACATCACATTTTTTGCACATTGTTCTTCAGAATGACTTGCACCCATCCCCTTGACAGCGCCTTCTTTGACATGGCTGTATCCAGTGATCGATTCTGTCATATCGAATGTCATAGGTTTAGTTCCGTAACCTTCCAAATAGACTTGAGCAATTTCTTTTCGAAACTGTAAATTGGAACAATGTGGATGTTGTTTTCTGTACAGCATCCATGCATTGTTTATCGCCACATCGATTAACCATGTTACTATAGGCTAATACCATTTTTTGGAATGTACGGCTATTCTATAATTTGAGACACATTCATCCATTAGGGCAACTTGTGTCTAAATTGCAATTTAATAATAATGAAGGTTTAATATTTGTGAAAATGTAGAGTTGAAATATTAAATATTTTGAAATTGACATTGGCTGTATCTTCTAAACTAAAATGTTTACAAAGAAATACAAAGAGACAAAAAAGTTGAAGAATAGACGTTTGATTCCAATGGCATTCCATATTTTGTTAAAGTATAACCCTAAAAAAAGTTGGAGGGTAAAAGGGGTGTTCATCCCCTCTGAAAATAGGAGTGCGTCAAAATTACTGTCAATTTTGTTGATACCATATGTATCAGTGGGCGCTAATGGGTTAATTCCACAGAGCCAATAGATTATTTTGACCTGATAGCGACAGATGATTTTTTTGATATTATGCTATGTACGCGAACCAACAACCATGCAATTGATTTAATCTCACTGGGTTAGGAAAGGAACCAAGAATTGCTGGATGGTTTAATGTCACTCCAACAGAAATGAGAATTTTTCTCGGATTGCTTTTTCACATGGGCACAATCAGGCTTAACAGAATGAATGACTTTTGGAAAAAAATCATCTGTTCAACCTAACGTGTTTTTCGTCTTTTATGAGCCGTAATCGGTATTTGCTAATTTTGAGAAGCTTGTAGTTTGAAGATAATGAGAGCCAAGAACCACGAACTCCGTTGGGCAAAATTATGCCTTTAATAAATTTTTATAATAAAAAAATGGTTGCAATTTATTATCCGACAAGGGAACTATCTATTGATGAATCCATGGTTTTTTGGAGGGTTCGCCTAAAGTTTCGGCCGTATGTCAAAGGCAAGAGACATAAATTCGGTAAAGTTTGATTTTTGAGAAGGTGCGTGTACGTCATAGGCATTTTTCTTAATTACTATTGTTATTATATTGTTGACAACAATTGTAACTATGTAAAATGTCTATGACGTACACGCACCTTCTCGAAAATCAAACTTTATAACGCTTTGTTTTGTGTGAACCTAACGGCACTCCGACACACCGAAAAAGTTGTGTTAGCTCTGTTGCCAGATAAATTGGATAACGGTCATTCAGTCTTCATGGATAACTTTTATAATAGCGTAAAGCTAACTAAGGAGTTGCTACGTAGAAAAACATATGTAACAGGAACCTTACGTTCGAAGAGAAAAGGAAAATCTCGCTTACACCATTTTATGGACTCTTTTTCAGTTACAACGCTTTTGAAATTTGACTTACTTGATGATGTTGTAGCAAATGATGACAATGGCAAATCATCTTCATCATCCCAGTGTGATTCAAAAACTTTAGATGTATTTGGTCCCATTTTGTCAGTACCCAATCGGACAGTATTTACTCGTTCCTGTTGGAATTCGGTTTCTTCCTCCTCCAATTCATCATCACTCAAAAGAATAGTAAAATCAGATTCATTTTCAGGGTTATATCTTCTCTATAAAAAAATTATTTTTCCCATTAGACATCTATTTACAAATCTATTTACAAAAATTGGGCATAATTATATCCATTAAATTTGACTTACCGTACGTGCTCCCCATCATTGCAGCAGTAAATGAACTGTATACTATACGTACCTGGAATGGACCCACGCCGTATTTCAACAATCAGTTTTTGTGTCAGGGGCAATCAGAAAAAGAGGACGGTAACCTGTCTTTGTCAATCTCGTTGTAATAGTCGGTGCGGTACGATTTTTTTGTCGGCATCTTAACTGTACAGGACGCCATTTGGCACGATTGTTCCTTATGTAAAGGACTTTCATTTTCGATTAGGACGCGTCGACATTTCATGCGCGTATCCAAGATGGCGGCCGTTTTCGAAAAAAACTGAATTTTGTTGAAAATATACATGTGGGGTATGGTTTCCAGCTAATTTTAACCTCCTCATTACGAAAACAATGTTTATTTTTTACTAGGAACCAATATAGACGCACATCCATATACAGGGTGACCCAGGGCTGTGTGATTGGTCCATAACTTTTTTGCTATTCAAGATATCGACATGCGGTTTTCACCGACAAGTAAGCACACTTATACTGCACATTATAAAAATATTTTGATTATATACAGAATGTTCCTATACAGGGTGGTAAACCAAAGTTATGTTTTTTTAAATGGAACACCCTATATATTTCTACATTATTAGTTTTTACATGAAAAAATAATGGCACTTTGTATAGGTCACTATGGGTCTAGCTCTCTCCGTTTCGGCGTTATTCAACGTTTTGTTCGAAAAAAGACTCATATTTGATGGGTCACTGCCCAGTAGGCCATGGATATTTGTCGAAAAACTTGCCACAGAAAATTTTAGAATAACTTGGAATTTTAATAAATAGTCGACTTTTGGTCCATGCATGCACACACTATACAGGGTGTGCTGAAACGCAAAAAGTCGAATAACTCCTTATTTATAAATGGAACACCCTGTATTTCTGTTCACGATTCGATTAAGTTTTTTATAAGCTTTCCACTGATATACAATTTGTATGGTCAATTCTGAATAGTTACTGAGATTTTCCGGAAAAACTATTGTAATTATGAAGAAGTTGTGGTTTTTTGCAAGTAGGCTGCTGTCAGCGAATATCACAAGTGATATGACAGTTAATTTAGATGCTAGTGTGATAATCTACATTGTTACTGTTGCACATTTTTGCTCGACTAAAATGAATTTCACACATCAAGAATTAATCAATATGGTTTACTGTACAAGGGCGTCGCCAGAAAATTTTCCCAGAGGGGGGTGTCACCGCAGCCCCACCAACGCATGGAGGTGGGGCTTGTAATAACGGGATCCCCGGCGGTTCAAGGGATATAAACCCGCGACCCACGCTTCGAACTTCATCTTCGATCGACTCGCATCTCGAAGAACACCTCTAGGAGTAGGCAGATCGAGACCTAGAGCAACAAGCAACTTCACAGATTCGAACCGCAACGTATCGCAAAATGTACATTTGTATATATTTCTAATTTAGTAGAGTATATATTGTATTTCTCAATACTTAGTAGCTGTAATTATTCATCTTCTTTTTAATATACATTATTTATCACCACCTGTACGTTTCTCTTCACCATCATCGCCGACGCTATCACTACCGACGCCCACCCGGTAACAGGGGGGCAAGCACTATTGGGAGTTCGTGGCTCTGGCGTTTTTTCAAGATTTCGTACAAAATTTATTTTTATTTTTAATAACTTACCTTTTTTCTTTTTCCCAGGGGAGGCGATGGCCCCCTGGCCCCCCCTTGGCGACGCCCTTGTTACTGTATTGGTGAAGTCGATCGAAATGTTTTGTTAGCAAGTAGAATATACCATCAAAAATCTCCCGATACGAGAGTACCACAAGTCATTTCTTTTCAAAACTTAGAAATCGATTTGAAGAATCTGGCAGCATTAAATATGGAAAAAAAGAGATATTGGTAGGGAGGATTGATGAAGAAACTCAAGTGGATGTTTTACTCGTGTTGCAAGATATCTAAACACTTGCGATATTCGCTGACAGCAGCCTAATTGCAAAAATCTACTTCTTCATAATTACAATAGTTTTTCCGGAAAATCTCAGTAACTATTCAGAATTGACCATACAAATTGTATATCAGTGGAAAGCTTATAAAAAACTTAATCGAATCGTGAACAGAAATACAGGGTGTTCCATTTATAAATAAGGAGTTATTCGACTTTTTGCGTTTCAGCACACCCTGTATAGTGTGTGCATGCATGGACCAAAAGTCGACTATTTATTAAAATTCCAAGTTATTCTAAAATTTTCTGTGGCAAGTTTTTCGACAAATATCCATGGCCTACTGGGCAGTGACCCATCAAATATGAGTCTTTTTTCGAACAAAACGTTGAATAACGCCGAAACGGAGAGAGCTAGACCCATAATGACCTATACAAAGTGCCATTATTTTTTCATGTAAAAACTAATAATGTAGAAATATATAGGGTGTTCCATTTAAAAAAACATAACTTTGGTTTACCACCCTGTATAGGAACATTCTGTATATAATCAAAATATTTTTATAATGGGCAGTATAAGTGTGCTTACTTGTCGGTGAAAACCGCATGTCGATATCTTGAATAGCAAAAAAGTTATGGACCAATCACACAGCCCTGGGTCACCCTGTATATACAATTATACAAAATACTGGCAAATATTAAAGAAACACAATTATTTTAACTTTAAAAGTAAGTATTTGGTATGGTTGTTAGCTTTTTTATGCACCCTGAACTTTTTATGGGGCCTGTTGGTTAGTGATGGAACATGTTGACAGTTATTTTTGGCCAATACAGTTTTGAATCGCCCCTAATGTTCGAAGTCGGCAGTTGGAATAGGCGCTGAATTCAAAGTTAAATTGAAATAAATCATGAGCAAGTTATTTTAAAATATAATTGGACCACAAGGGTAGACTTAATCATTAATTTTCTTCCAATTAGTCACTAGAAATAAAAAAAATGGATTATTACCACCTAAAATTGTCTCATTCAATTACCTGGAGTTATGGCATTTTCCCCTACAATTAGTACATATTAGGGCACAGGGAACTTTGCTTGCGACACAGCTGCACATTTTATTCTTGCAACCGTTCCTACACCCACATTTTAGAACAACTTCTCGCAGAGCCGTCCAGATCGTGGGTAATGTCGTTCAATAAGGCGACCAACAGTTAGTGTCACTCACCCAATTCCATCCCCAGTCCTAACACAAGAGAACACAATAGATATATTTCTGTTTAGTTATACTTAAGAAGAAAACAAACCCGAGGTGACGGTAGGTTAACTGTAATCTCCCATACATGACCAGCTTGGTAGGTAGCCCGCAAAGTATGCATCTGAGGTAGGCGACTTTCCAAAGTGTTTCTTCTAGCAGTTAAAAGTACTTTACGCGCCTCATTTGTTGTCCCCATTTTGAGATCTCCGCCATACAGAAGTACAACATAGTTTTGGAGAATTTCGAAAACTTCATCAGAAATGAACTTAACTGGCTTGGAAATAGCTTGAAACGCTCTATCGTAAGATTTCCATGTCTTCTATGCACTTTTTTTTTTTGGTAGCAAACGAGGACGTACAATCACAACCTGTAAAGGCATGGAATCCGCGAATTGCTAGCACCTTCTCAGGACCCAAGACTTCAGCGATCGAATTATTCGATGTTTTTCAATTTTTACAGGATTTTAAAATAAGATATGAGCAAATATTGATTCTTAATGAAATTACATCTTATTTTCGTAATGATTGGAAACCATACCCCACATGTGTATTTTTAACCATTTTTTTCAAAAACGGCCTCCATCTTGGCAATTTTTAGGTGGTAATAATCCAGTTTTTTTTTATTTCTAGTGACTAATTGGAAGAAAATTAATGATTAAGTCTACCCTTGTGGTCCAATTATATTTTAAAATAACTTGCTCATGATTTATTTCAATTTAACTTGAATTCAGCGCGTATTCCAACTGCCAACTTCGAACATTAGGGGCGATTCAAAACTGTATTGGCCAAAAATAACTGTCAACATGTTCCGTCACTAACCAACAGGTTCCATATAAAGTTCAGGGTGCATAAAAAAGCTAACAACCATACCAAATACTTTTAAAGTTAAAATAATTGTGTTTCTTTAATATTTGCCAGTATTTTGTATATGGATGGGCGTCTATATTGGTTCCTAGTAAAAAATAAACATTGTTTTCGTAATGAGGAGGTTAAAATTAGCTGGAAACCATATCCCACATGTATATTTTCAACAAAATTCAGTTTTTTTCGAAAACGGCCGCCATCTTGGATACGCGCATGAAATGTCGACGCGTCCTAATCGAAAATGAAAGTGCTTGACATAAGGAACAATCGTGCCAAATGGCGTCCTGTGCAATTGAAGTGCAGTATTTTGCCATTTTATGTCGTGTACCGCACCGACTATAATAAGTTTGGTAAATTCTCCGTCACTTGAATAAAGTATAATAAATAATTATTGGGTAGCGATTTTTCTTGTGTTGCATTTATACTGTGTAAAACGAACGATATAGTACGTAACAATCCCCATATAATTTTCATCGGGAGTTACCAAGCGTGTAAAAGTTTGCCCCCCCCTCCAGGATTGTTATCAATGACCCATTGAACAATATTAGAGGGGGGGGAAAGTTGAACGGCCGCCATCTTGTCCGCCATCTTGAAAATGCCCGCGAACCTATTTTTGGCTATATCTTAGCAACCGTACGTCCAAATCGAACGTACGTAGACTCTAATTGCACAGTTTTGTATTCCTAAGATAAATTGTTATATAACCGAAATTGATAATCCTAGCGGATTTAATGTTTTTGGGCTTAAAAGCTTAAATTATGGAATATGTAAAAAAAACGCTAAAAAACATATCACTTTTTATTTTATTGTTATTAATCTTTTAGATCTCGCTTTTATGAATAAAATGCAAAAACAATCAACAAAATCCGAGCACTGGTTACGAAAATATACAAGATTTAGGAATAGGTACCGCATCTTTGCTGAGCACAATAATTGGTAGTTACAGGTCAAATTAAAAATTTCATAAGTTTGTTCTCTACAAAATATGCGAATTAATACTAAATACATACATTAATTAAGTGTAATCAATTTTGAAGGCTTATGCCCCATTCGCGATTCCCTCGCCCTCATAAGAGTAATGATCGCCATGACATGAATCAGATCCGAAAAACCGTACCGGTAAAGAAATCGAAAATACCCGAATTAATACAAATTTTATAAATTAATAATTTTTTGTGTCGAACCTTCTCGTTTATTTAATTAATTAATTTAATTTAGGCTTTTAGGAAGAAGAGGTGAACATCAAATGACAATAATTATTATTATACGGATTAATTTACACAAGGACATTTGCAAAGAGCAGTGTACCCGAATTAATACAAATTTTATAAATTAATCATTTTTTATATCTTTTTAAAAAGTTTTATGCGTTTCGCACCTTCTCGTTTTTTTAATTAATTAATTTAATTTAGGCCTTTGGGGAGAAGAGGTGACCATCAAATGACAATTATTATTATACGGACCACTTTACGCAGACATTTGCAAAGAGCAGTGCAATTTAATGATTTTTTTCTGCAATTGCATCGGTTTGCACAATTCTACTTGGAACCACATTTAAGAATCTCAATGCAAGCGGGGCTGACTTCCGGAATTGTTATCCACACGAGAAGGAATCTGTGATCGAGTTTCTTCCACCCATGTTGAATTGGATGTGGGGCTTGAAGCTCAGCCTAATGTGCCTTGCTCCAAATGGTAACTTGGTAAGCTGCTCTCTTGCAGTGTAATAGGAGAGCGTCTTGTGTCGTGTGCATCATTTCTAAACTTTTGTTTCGGTGACAGAATATTAACTTTCGTTGTTGATTAATGGATTCTGCACTGCCTCCATAAACTTGAATAAAGAAAGGCTTCAAAGCTTTGAACTTTGTAGACTTCAAATTTCGCCACTGCGATTGGATTTTCCATCATTTGGATGATGACCTGAATTACAGTATCTGGGTTCCTTTTCCAGGCACTGAATTCCGTCCTTTTAGACTTTTAGTTTTAAAGCGTCCTCTCAGTGAGGAAGTGGAGTCACAACCCGTAAGTGTGACAAACAATGGACGTGCAAACTACACTGCTCTTTGCAAATGTCCTTGTGTAAATTAATCCGTATAATAATAATTGTCATTTGATGTTCACCTCTTCTTCCTAAGAGCCTAAATTAAATTAATTAATTAAATAAACGAGAAGGTGCGACACAAAAAATTATTAATTTATAAAATTTGTATTAATTCGGGTATTTTCGATTTCTTCACCGGTTCGGATCTGATTCATGTCATGGCGATCATTACTCTTATGAGGGCGAGGGAATCGCGAATGGGGCATAAGCCTTCAAAAATTGATTACACTTAATTAATGTATGTATTTAGTATTAATTCGCATATTTTGTAGAGAACAAACTTATGAAACTTTTAATTTGACCTGTAACTACCAATTATTGTGCTCAGCAAAGATGCGGTACCTATTTTTAAATCTTGTATATTTTCGTAACCAGTGCTCGGATTTCGTTGATTGTTTTTGCATTTTATTCATAAAAGCGAGATCTAAAAGATTAATAATAATAAAATAAAAAGTGATATGTTTTTTAGCGTTTTTTTTACATATTCCATAATTTAAGCTTTTAAGCCCAAAAACATTAAATCCGCTAGGATTATCAATTTCGGTTATATAACAATTTATCTTAGGAATACAAAACTGTGCAATTAGAGTCTACGTACGTTCGATTTGGACGTACGGTTGCTAAGATATAGCCAAAAATAGGTTCGCGGGCATTTTCAAGATGGCGGACAAGATGGCGGCCGTTCAACTTCCCCCCCCCTCTAATATTGTTCAATATTGATAACAATCCTGGAGGGGGGGCCAAACTTTTACACGGTTGGTAACTCCCAACATTACATTGTTACGTACTAATATGGTTATTTATTATTGCCTTTCAACAAACATTTTACGTTGACAATTTTTTCCTTATTTAGCTTCTATTTGTGAAGGACAATTTACTTTAAAAAATAAAAATCCAATTTTATACTACATATAATTTCTTTAATAGCATCAAAATAATTCTTTTAAAAAGGTGAGAAATTGAGTGCAACTTATGTATCTAAATAAGATAGAAAGAGATAATTTCTCGTCCACACTGCGGGTTGCCGAACTTCAAATTTTGCCTCACTTTCATGGATTTACGCATCCCTTCCAGGTACGTATAGTATACAGTTCATTGGCAGCAGTTAACAACGCATCTGTTGATGTTTTCTATACGGTTCGCAAGATGACAGCACCACTTCATTATTCTGCTAACTACATGTGCACTATTATGTCGTTTCAGTCTCAGCGTAGTGGAATTAATTTTACATACATAAGGACAACTTAAAAATAGGTGTGCATAATTATGCACAATGGGTCTCAAGCGGTTAATGCGTCCTTACTCCTTATCCTCGAAAAAATGCGAATAAAGAACAATAAATTTTTAATTATAGGTTAAGTTTTTGAGGTGCTTCATAATTTTTTAAGGACAGTTAGAACAAATGACAGCTACCTTCGCAATATTGTTGATAATGAAAGTTGTGTGTCTTATTATTTGAATTTACCTACTATTTAGTTGTTAACAATATCAAATCTTCTAGGTCACCCCTGGGTTGTGGCGTACAGAAATGGATGGATTTGAAAATATACAATTTCAAGGCTCACGTAATTATTCCAATGAAGTGACAAGAGTTAGGGACGAATTATGTAGATATTTTAATTCAAGTGCTGGGAGTGTACCATGGCAGGATGGAATGATATAATGTAATAATAAGTGATATAAAAAACTTAGATTTTATTCTTAAGAATATTTTCTTGTAAAACTAAATGCTCAATAACAAAGCTTATTATCTACAACTATTATTATTATGATTGTACCTATTCGTATTCCTCATATAGTTCGTCTAAGAATGCTATTAGACGGTTCCTAATTTTACGGTGTTGTGTAGCAGTTTTCCCCTCCAATAATTTTTTAACCTGTTCTCCATGGTATTGGATAGAAGTGGACAAAACGTAGTTCGGAGTCTCATCCTCAGTTAATTTATTTACTACACTTATTAGGGTTGCTGCAATGTCTCCATTGTCGTGTATATCAGCAGCACGCTTGCGTTTTTTTACTGTGTTTGTTAATGTGGTATCAAATATGTTGGATTCTGTGGTAGTTTCCCTGTCTCGTGTGAACGGGGCGCTATGTGATGTGGTATTTGTTGATGAGGATGACGGACCTTCAATAATGAATTCTGCGGACTCTAAATCTGCAACATCTACAAGCAGTTGACCTTGGCTTTCCTCAGGTGGAATTTCTTCTGTTTCGTAACCTTCGCTAATTTGTCTTATACCTTCATCACGATGAGCATGACTTCTTGTTCTGAAAAATAAGATATTGTTGTTGATTGTGTTGGAAGTGCACCCACCATGGACGGACACCTCAAATTAATCATCACTGGTTCAAACTCTTAATTGTTTAATTGCATTTTATCTTACATTTAAGATAACCGAATACACAGTTGTTAATTTATACGAAAGTTATAGCGTTAAAGTTTACATTTAAACTCTTACAGCTTCAAAGGTTTCATTACATAACAATTAACACCTCTCGAAAGTTACATATTAACTGTCGGAAGATTACATATCAACTCTCTCTGGTTTTTTTAGCAGCCCTTTCATTACTTACGCGTGGGCGTGGGCATTAAGATACAAAGACTACACGTCCGGGGTGGCCATAAAATGTAACCCGTAAGGGTTGAATTATGAGAAGGCGATTGTATTCCTTGAAATGCAATAACGTGCAGTTATAACAAAATGTCACATGAATATACATAAATTCGCTGTAAAACGGGTATTTTAAGGATGAATAGATTTCTTACAGGTTTCTTAAAATACATTAACAATATTTAAATACCGCTAAAAATACTGACGGTCACTTCCTACTTCTTCTACTATTGACTGCCAGGCCTTTGTTTTTCGGTCCCTGCTTCTGAACTGGACACAATTGCTGTCCCATACTTTTGGCCTCATATGTACCGCCTCTGTTACGTTCATATTGGTCCCTATATAAATATTTCCCAAATTAATAACGATTACCGATTCCCGTTTTGTTCCATTTTGTACCTATCCCGCGCAAACGCGAACGTTTTGTTAAGTAGAAGAAGACGCTTCGTGCTGGCATTTCACCACATAAAATGCATTTTCTTCGCTTAAAATTCTAAGAGTGATATTTGAGAAGCTGGATGACTTCGTGTTTCATATAAGTTGCAACACACTTAACCTGCTTGTGTACACAATTATTACAGCTTGCATCGAATACTTTTACTTTTTTTGGAGAGTACGCCGGTCCCGCTTTAACGAAGAAAAAGAAGCTCTACGTTTTTTGTTTGGTGTCTTCTGGTGATACCGATCGAGCATAGAAGCATTACTTAAGTTTGTTTTTTGCGCTACCACCACAATTTTAACGGCTGCCCGCCAAGCAGATGCATCAGTTACTTTATTACATTTTGTCAATTTTCATGATTATTAATTCATTTCAATCTGTATCAATTATACGTTTATTTTAATTACAAGACTCGTTTTCTTCTCTCGCAACACCTACAGACCATCAACGCGTAGCCTTATGCTACAGCCTCAATCAAATTGAATTTTATCAACACTGCCCATAACCTCGAATTGATTGAAAACAAAACAACACGTGCACTTATTAGTTGACCGCGCGCAATGACGGCGTAGTTTTACGGTCAAAGTTGAATTTCTACCTGCTTTTACGTTGCGCCGATACCCAGACAACTGCTGGTACCGAGTGACGCGGAACGGCGACATCAAAATGCATAGGATTCGACTTTCTGCGACAGTAAGTTTCTGCGTATGATCGGGAATCCGCTTTTAGACAACGCAAGACGCATATCGTGTGTCACGTCTAGTCAGTTCCGGTTTTTAGTTTTTATTGCAACTAAAGGCGAAAACATTACCATCACATCACGTGAGCGCACGTGACATCACAGTATCTCACGTCACGTGGCAAAAGTGCGCGGAGGGTTGTTTTACATATGTCATATAGTTTTACGTATGTACAGAGCCACATTGATATCACGTCACGTGTTACACGTGATGTCATATTATCATATGTGATATCACGGTTTTGTAAATCTGCAGGTGCACACATTTGTGACTCACGTGAGGTAACATCCTGGAGTTTTTGATTTGTTTTGTGAATTGGTTTTTCTTCACAATGGACGAATTGCAAATTGAAAATGTGCGCAAGCATGTGTGTATATATAATGTAAAATGCCAGGAGTATAGGGACCAACATATACGCCAAACTGCCTGGGAGGAGGTGGGAAAAGAACTGAAAATATCTGGTAAGTTTTAAAGTTTTATCGTTGATTGAATAATGTGAATTTATTCAATCAACGGTTTTATTTTATTTTACATACGCCGAAGTTTATATTCTTGTTATAATTTGAAATTTAAATTGTATAACTAACAAAATTACACTTGTATTCTTCCTCTACGAACTATATCAAGTTGCCAAGCTACACTACCATCCTCAGAAGTAAAGTATTTCTTGAAATTCTCTCTGACTTCAAACGCTTCACGGGTATTATTTCTCCTTATTGGATCTAAATTCAAAAGTGCTGCTTCAGGAACCTGAAGTGACTCAGCATGTGATCCAAACATGTTGTCTGCGTAAAGCATGTTATGACGCAAGAACGATTTTGTCTACAAAATCTGGCTGAACTTCCAAATACCTCCGGAAACATCTCCATCGTGCAACCAATATTCCAAAGGCGTTTTCAACTACACGCCTAGCTCTTGACAGTCTATAGTTAAAAATTTTGTTGGGCTCATTATTTCCTAAATGACTTCTTCTATATGGGCGTAGCATATACGTTTTTAGAGGGAATGCTTCGTCTCCAACGACGACGTATGGCTGTGGTTCTCCATTATCTAACAGTGGTGTGGATTGAGGCACATTAAAAGCTCCTCTTTCAAAAATTTTACCCATCTGCGAATGTGAAAAAATTCCCCCATCACTATTTCTTCCATACGAACCTACGTCAACTGAAATAAACTTATAATCGGCATCAACTAATGCCATCAGCACAATCGAATTACAGCGTTTATAGTTGAAATAAGTGGACCCAGCATTAATTGGACACTGAATATTGATGTGTTTTCCATCAATTGCAGAAATGCAGTTTGGAAAATGCCACAGTTCCCTGAATCTTGCAGCACTTTTCTTCCACGTTTCCTCTGTGGGTGGTGGCATTGCTATTGGGCCTAGTCTTTTCCATATGGCTTCACATACTTGTTTCACTATTTCTCTTACCGTACTGAATCCCAGCCTATAGCTGAAAGCAATACTTCTAAAAGAGTTGCCTGTCGCTAAAAATCTGAAACAAAATAATTCACACATAATATTAATTTGTAAGGATTTTGTATGCGGCATATAAGCTTATTATGTAACCTAAAAACGAAATGTTCAACATAATAGGGCGAATACTATTTATCATTATCAGCTTTGTTACCTAATGTTAACATTTGTGAATGATAATCAAAATTGATGATACTGACTTATTTTTCAGCCAGTGAAGCCAAGTCTCATTGGGAGAAATTAAGGCGTTGTTTTTGTAACGCACGGAATAGGCGTCGCGAAGAAACCAGAAGTGGCACGAGCTGTAAAAAGAAAAACTTGTGGAAATTTGAACTACAGATGGACTTTCTTACACCTTTTATAGAAACCAGAAAGTAAGTTCACAAGAAAACGTAATCCAGTTTCAACTTATTTCTTCATCCTTTCACAATTATAGTACATTCTTTTCTTTTTATTTCAGAACGCATAACAATTTAAGTGATCCAGAAGTCGAGGAGAATACTCATGTTACAGAAGAACCTGAATTAGAGGAACAAATTGCTACCCAAATGGAAGACGATCAGTCTGTTTTGGACAATGCCAATGAGCAGAATCATAAAATGATAGATGAAGAGGATTTAGACAAACGTTACGACACTATAAAACGATAACAAAACAAAAAACGACAAAAAACTTCTAATACACAAGCACCAGAAATACTTCAGATTTTAAAAGAAAATTCTGAACGCAGAAAACGAAAATATGAAGAAAACACGTCTACAAAAAAATAACACAGAATCTATGGACGACATGGACATGTTTTTTTTAAGCATGTCTAGGATGACGAAGCAATTGCCAAAGATTAAACAGGCAGAAATTAAACTTTCGGTAAGTAATATGGTACTAAGGGCCGAACTATTGAATGAAGAGCAGAATTTTCTTCAACCACCTCCTTTACAACGCTCAAATGGTCCAGTTCATGTGCTGTCTCGTTCATCTGAATCACTGCAATCACCGCCACCTAACAATAGCATTCCACTAATAGGGAAGCAAAAGAGACAAGCAGTGGTTGTTGAAATTTTGGATCAACTAGGCAATATTATACCAGTTGAACAAAACAAAACGTTACTTGATCTTACAAATGTCTCCGACTTACAATATGAAGACACAGATTACTAATCATTAATTATTAGCAACTTTTTGTTTTAACTAAGTTCTGGTGTCTATATTATAATATTAAACATAAACTCTACTTATTTGGTTTGATATATTCTTTTTAACTTACCTCAAACACACAGCCAATCGTTCTTGAGTGGATACAGCTCTGCGGAGTTGAGTGTTACGTTTATATATATATATATCTCTGTGGTATTTGGGAGACATATGATAACTCCTAAAATTATGTTTTGTTGTTAACTCCACTGTCGTATTCAGTTTTTATTGCAGTTTCATTTGGTCTAAGCGCGATATCTCCAGGATGACTAATAACCGTGCTACAAATGGATCCACACATGATATATCACAATAATTCCACTTGTGTTTGGTATTATCATGATAAATGTATTTATCATGTTGAAGCCAAAGAAAAATCATAATTTGGTTTGATACATTTAAGATAAGTATATTTTATCATAAATTTACCAAATATTCTAATATAAAAATTGTGCACCATTCCTGATAAGTACTACTTTAACAGAATTGTATTAAATTACTTATACATTTTAAACATTTTTGTACACATTCTTTGTATATGCGACATAACATAATCGTATCCAAATGTGTTTTAAAACGGCAAAATTCGTTCATTCTCGTGTAAAATCTCGTTCACTTCTTTGACGACTATCGAACGGTTAGTGCACGTTTTGAATCTGTGAGTGTGAAGGTCAGTTTTGTTTATTTTCGGTAAATATGGCCAACAACAGTGCGAGAATCAATAAAATTATGGAGATGTGTAAATTAGGAGTTGAATGTACCACTTTTAATAATGTAAGTACCTATACTTACATTTTTTTAACCGTTATTTCACACTTAACATGTTTGTATCAAATCGTTAATAAATTTTAACAATATGTTGTGTCAATTAACTATTACATGTAGGTATGACATAACATAAGTGTACCAAATACAAGTTGGTATGAAAATAAAGAGCATTACATAATTATTAACTTTGTATGATCTTTGCAGCAAACCAATGCTAATGTTACAAACAATGAGGCGACATCGTCAATTTTGGATAATTCCACCGACAATTTCTGTGCTGCTGAATTAGAACCAGAGACATCGCATATCATAAGCTTAGTACAAACTTTGGTTACTACTGATGATACTACATTCACTATGGGTGCATGTAGTTCTGCTTCAAACATAGTAGAAAGCTCATCGACTTCAGCATATCAAATAAATTCCGATTATCCTTCAGCTTCGCGACTGTCTCTGTCTCGGAAGAGCTTAACGAACCTCGAAGACAATGTTTATCAAGTGGATACATTGTGTTCTGGATCATCGAACCTTGAAAATGATACCGAACTTCCAGGTTTATCAGCACCACGTCCAATTACTCCTTCTTATAAGGATTTTAGTTCTGGGTCTAGTGATGTATGGGAGCCATCGCATTCTGAAAAAGAGATGGAAAATAGTTCCGAATCTGGTCCTGTAGAATCGGAATCGTCACAAGATAATATTCCATTAGCACAGATTGTAGTAAGAAAAAGGAGGAGGGGCCAGGGTCCAATGCAAAGAAAACTGCGCAAGATTCGCACTGAAAATAGGAAGAAAGGTGAGTCATATGTTACAGCAAAAGGGAAACGTATTCCAGCTAGAAGACCTATACCTTTGTATGAAACATGTCGAGCAAAATGCCATGAAAAAACAGCGAATATTAACTTAAACGAAGTGTTTAAAGATTATAGAAACTTGCCAAGTAGAGATACACAGAAACGTTATTTAGCAAGCTTAATAACAGTAAAACCGAAAGAAAGAATTAGAAGAAGTAAATCGGCAAAGAATAGAGAAGTCACAGTACTTTATAAAGTAGAAGGCGCACATGGTAACATTTGCAAAAATTGCTTTTTAAAAGTGTTTGGAGAAACAAGAGGTTTTCTAGATGATGCAATTAAAAAGAAGAAACGTTCCCCTACTTCGATTATTTTAGAGACCGACCTAAGAAGAAGCCATCCGCCAGGTAACAAGCGATCAGAAGCGGACATTACATGTGCCAAAGATTTTATAAATAGTATTCCAGCTTATGAGAGCCATTACTCTAGACCAGGGGTGGGCAACCTTTTGTATAACAAGGGCCAGAATAAGATTTACGTTTCGTCCGCGGGCCATAGTAGTTAATTGGCACATTTTTGTTAAGTACTTATATTATTTTCTGAAAAAAAAAACAATACTGAAACAAAGGTAATTAAGTATACTAGATTTATTATACTTTTCACTCAACGGTTATAACGTTAGTATTAAATTATGAATAAACAAGACGAATTGTCCTTTTTCTTTATGTTGGGTAGGTACTAAGCTAATTTAAAATTTTTGTTTTTGAAAATATTTATTTATTATTTCGTCAAAGATCTCGCGGGCCGGATAGAAACTTTACGCGGGCGGAGTTGGCCCGCGGGCCGTAGGTTGCCCACCGTTGCTCTAGACGACATACGACAAAACGATACTTAGAACCGAATATGAACCTACAGTTATTATACACACTTTATAAAGAAAAATTTTTTAACACAACAAATCCTACTGCAAAGCCTCTTAGTCTCAGTGTATTTCGCAACGTTTTTAAAACTCTCAATTTGAAGTTTAAAAAACCCAGCAACGATACTTGCAAAACATGTGATTCGTTATCTCTAAAAATAAAATCCTGTGTCTCTGAAGAAACGAAGCGTCAGTTAGAGAATGAGCTCACCCAGCATCAAGACAAGGCTTCTTTTCACTATGAAACAAAAAGAGCTGATAAGAGAATAAGTGAGGAAAGTTCAGGCAAGACTATAGTGGCTGCCTTCGACCTACAAAAATGTTTGGCCACACCACATTTAACTGCGAGTGTGTCATTTTACAAGAGAAAACTGTGGACATTTAATCTCACAGTCCGCAATATTACCGCAAAACGGACAGCATGTTTTCTATGGTATGAAGGTGTAGCCCAACGCGGAGCTGATGAGATTGCATCTTGCTTGTTTCAGTTCATAAAGAACTTACCAGAAAACGTAGAAAAGCTTATTCTCTATTCGGATACGTGTCCGGGACAAAACCGGAATAGTATTTTACCTGTGATGTTTATGGTAGCTCTTGAAAAAAAGAGATCTCTTAAAGAAATTCATCACAAATTTCTCGTTCCTGGACACACTCATTTAGAGTGTGATACAGATCATGCTGCCATAGAGAGATTTGTTAATAAAAGAAATAGCACAATATCAATTCCACACGATTGGGTATCTATAATTAAAATGACGAGCACACGTTATGATGTAAAATTAATGAAACAAACAGACTTCTTTGGATTTTCTACGATGTTAAATACCCATTTCACTAAACGAAATGTTGCAAAAGATAAAACATCTTTTGCCTGGAACAGTATTTTTTGGTTTTGTTATAAAATAGCTAGTGACGTAGGGTTCAAATATAGTTTAAATTCTGATGAACCCTTCCGTTTTTTCTCCATGCAGAAAAGGGGCAAATCAGTTTCTATGGCTAATATTGAATTACCATTGGCGTATACCGCGCCTGTTCCTATAGACGTGCTTAAATACAGAAACATTCTTGATCTTTTGCCCTATATTGATGATATATATCATGATTTTTATAAAAATTTGAAACACACCCAATCCAAAACCACATCATATATGAGTGACAGTGATGAGCAATATGACGAATAATTTGTTTCCTTTTAAATTTTGTTGTTTTTGTTTAGCTGTAGTTTACTGGTTACATTTAAAATACTATAAATAATGGTCAAACACCAAAAAGTATTAATAATTTAAGTTCATAACTCTGTATTTTCATTTTTTTTATGTTCGATATGTTTGGTACCAACATGATATGTGCCACTAGTTCAAAAACTAAAAACAATATAAAAAATTATGTTTATTACACTCAAACATTGAAAGAATAAATATTTAAACGTAAACATTTGTTTTTTCTCTTAATTATACCCGATTTACAAAACCCTTTTCAACCTTAAAATGCGCTTACTGAAAAATTTAATTTTTGGAGTTATCATATGTCTCCCAAATACCACAGCTTTTCTAATAAGATCATGCAAAAAGTTAAATTCCTCCTCGCTCATTCGGAAATACATATGAAATCGTCTTGGATCTTTCCGTAGTTCTGGTACTAGCTTATAAAATTCGCCCAGCTGTTCTCTTTTCTTGTTAATGTTGTGTACCCATGTTCGACGGGATACTTTTCTCTCATTGAGAGAGAAGTAACGCCCTGCTATAAGGGCAGACACGGTTTCAAGTTCTTCTTCCCATTCCGAAGAACTACTTGAACTGGCACATTCCATATTGAAAAACTCCCTTTGAAATGAATTAAATAAAAAAAGTAACTACAGCTGGAAACAAACTCCTACGAAGTTCAATATGGCTGACAACTGTCATACTTATCACACGGGAGTGCAGTGTGTTTCTAAGCATGATGTCACGGTAGAAATATCACACCATCACGTCACGTGAAGTCACGTGATGTGATGGTAATGTGTTTCCGCCTTAATGGGTCTATATCACAACGGCCACTGATCATAACGCCCACCCCAGTTTTTGCTATTTCATAACGGCCACCTTGATCACAACGGCCACTTTTATTATTTGATCATAACATGAGCAAGGTAGCCGTTATGATCAAATAGTATTAGAGGCCGTATGTGATTAAAGTGGCTGTTATTAAATAACAATAACCTAGGTGGCCGTTATGATCAGTGGCCATTGTGATCAGATCCCCAACTAATGTTGAGAATCCCGACTCGCAAAAATATGTAGTAGCAAACGACACTAACAACGACATAGCTCGTTTCACTAGTAGAGGGTAAACCTGTCCTAAACTTAACCAAAAATTACAAATATCATTAGCGTTAAATTCCGCTCGCAATACTGCTTTCGTTCTTAAATTAATCAAGTCATCTTTGATCAAATCTTCGTCATTTATGTCGTTGATATCAATAAAACGGACTTCGCACCCATGTCTCTGTCTCTTGATTAGAGTTTTCTGAACAAAAATGCCCGTCAAAATTCTGCAATGTTTAGGTGTATTGTGAAACCTCCGTATTGAAACCTCATCTTGAATTTTAGCTGACAATGTTCTTGCAGTTTGGTCTGCACTATTTTGTTAGAACAGTTAGACAAAATTTGTAGTTATACCTCCATCCATTCTCCTTTTCTCAGAGTGGTAGCTTACCTAAGCAGGCTTTTAGTCGTTCAGCTTTCATTTAAATAGCCAAAAATATCGGTTAAATAAGCTAGTCCTTGCAATAAATTGTCATTTTGAAGAAATTCATACAACGCGCTTTCCTTTTCCTTTAAAAAAATCCAAACTTCCTTCCGTAACTCAAATAAGCGCTTCAAAATATGTCCTCTTGATAACTAGCGTACTTCTGTATAATAGAGTAGCACTTCGTGTTCAGAGCCCATTTCGTGACGCCAATGCATGACGGTGTAAAAAGCAATGAGTTATTAGGATATTAGGAATCTCTTTCTTTACTAATGCTGTAAAACCAGAAGTATTTCCGAGCATCGTAGGTACCCCGTCTGTACAGGGTGTACAGCTAAGAAAGGAGGCCGACCATAACTCAGAAAGTATTTGAAATTAAGCAGTGAAATAGAAAATCTTATAATAAATGTGGCGAAGAGAAAATGCTGAAAATTATTTTCGATGTCCTACCATTGCCGCCAGCAGGCTTTTCACTGATTTCAATTTGAAAAACCAATTTTTTGGACAATTTTCCTCAGTAATGTATTTAAAAAAATATATTCATTGTAAACTAGTGATCGATATGTAAAACTTTGTTCGATAAATGTTTACGATTGCTGTCAAAATAAAGGGAGGGGGAACTAAATTACGTGTTACTGGAAAAAATCATGTAACTTCGAAACGGGTTACTTGAATTTGTCAAGATTGGTCTCGATGTGAAGATAATACTTGATTATTACCAAAAAAATGTAAAACCACAACAATATCTTACCTCCGTCTACCAATAGAGGAGGCAACTTGTTGAAGGAACAAAACGGTCGACTTTTCTAAAAAAATTCAAATGGTACCAAATATTTTTTCAGTGGTATTGGAAGGGAAAGTAATAAGGGAGTAATTTAAAAAAATTATGTCAATAGCTTTTATAGTACCGAAGATATAGTCAAACGTGGTAATATAACAGGCAATTTGAGGTATAAACAAATCGTACGCTTAAAATAAATAAAGTAGGCACTATTCGAGACCGCGATGTTTCGTGAAATAGTGACTCTCAAGTAGCGATCAAGCGCAGTATTTTTAACGTCTTCATTCACCTCCAGTACCTCATTTACGTGGACCACAGGTTAAGAACCCCTGTTCTAATGGTTTGTTAGGGGATCCGATTGACCTTTTAATTTCCCCTAGATAATTGATAAAGGGAAAAGCAGAAATTGTATAAGAGGACCATAAATGTTGGCCTCCTCACTCAAATGAGTTGAAGTATGGACATTATAAACTAGGTATTCCAATCCATATGTCACAGCCAAAGTAAATAATCTAGCTATTATGTATAATATCGAGACATTATGAATAATAATTAACTAGGGGGCCGTCCATTAATCACGTGAGGCTTGAAGGGGGGGGGGGGGGGTTTGACAAAAATCACGAAATATCACAAGGGGGGAGGGGGGGGTCTAGTAAGATATCACGTGCATTTATTTTTATCATGGTCCTTAATTTCAGAATAAAATAAGATTATACTTTATACCTGTATTTAAAGATAATATTCGAAAAATTTTAAGATTCTTTGTAGGTACTAAAAATACACGTGATGTTGGATAGGGGAGGGGGGTAGTCTTAAATCTCACCACATATCACCAAAGGGGAGGGGGGGGGGTTCAAAATGCTAAATAAAAGATCACGTGATTAATGGACGGCCCCTAGCGAGTTTGGTCAAAGTGACTAATTAGGCTTTATTTATCATTTTATACAGCCATTATACATACTATCTAACTGAGTTTGGTCAAAGCGATTAATGAATACTCTGTTAATCAGTTTGCCTTCTTGGTTACGGTTAAAAACTATTAGATTTTGGAGAACTAATAAAATGAAACGATTTTGCTCGATGTTTAATGTTTTAACTCAAAATATTGTAACAAAGTTTTCATAACCTTGTTATTAGCTTAACACATGCATACAAATAAATGTGACCAACTTAATAATTTCACCGCTAAGATTATTCAAAACGTAGAATATACTCACTATGAATAAAACGTAAGTTGTATATATTGATAAAGAAATGCCTTTAAATCAGTCTTTTGTATTTCAAAGTTATCTAAAAAATAAAAAAAATGTCCTTACTTATTTTTACAAGGGAGACTTTTGTGGCACTTTGAGTTACACAAAACGTTGCATTTCTTACATTTGCATCGATTGGAAGTGCAATCTCCAGTGCAATTGCAGTGTTGGAATTCCTGGCCACTTAGATGGGATTCTTTTCTTGCACATTCCCGCATTGATACATGCTCGTCTGGAACATCGCTCACTGAAATGAATTTCTCCTTGCAATGAGTAAATTGATTTCTTATGTAGAGTTAGTTTAATATTCCATGTTTTGTACCAAGCCGATACATCCCTTCTTTCTCAATTGCCATTATGGCCGCAATAATGTTTCTATCGTCGGCTTTAGCCCGGTCTACATCTGGTATTTTTACCACGATGTTATCACCAACATTAGCAACAGGATATTTCACTGATGACAAAGCCAACATCTTATCCGCCTGTTTTTGCAGAGCTTCTTTTGCTGAGATCCTTATATCTAGGATGGTCTGTACTTTTTTTGATACCAAAATGGCTTCTTCTGATACGATATCCAAATCCATATTAATTTGAGTTTCGTTTTTAGAAATACTATTTGATGTGACTTTCTTCTCTAATTGGCTTACGTCTTCAGTTTCGTTATCATCTTGGCTCTCGTCTTCAACTTCGTCATGAAGGGATTTTTCATTTAATTCGTGATAACTTCAACTTCACCATTTTTGTCGCTTTCATTTAACACCATCTCTAGATCTTCTTCTGTATTAATGTTATTCATTGAATCTCGAGGAAGGTTTATGCCTATTTTAGATTTGCAGCCAAACAGTGCTTCGTAAGGGCTGCGATTTATTCCCGAGTGATAAGCTCTGTTTTTCATAAACTAGACGAAGCGTAACCCTTCAGACCATTTTGTGGTATTGTTGGATTCTAACCAAGTACAAAGCATTTTTTCCACGTCTTGGTTGGCCCTTTCAACTGACCCCTGTGACTGAGAATGTATGGGCTTGCCATGTACAATTTTTAGATCAGGCCCCATTGCACACACTTCTTCAACTACTCTATTCGCAAACTCTCTCCCATTTTCACCTTGCAAAATGCAAGGCGCTCCAAAAATGGTAAATATATCAAGCAAGTGAAAAGCAACTTCTTCCGCTCTTTTGGATTTCAATGGTCTCAGCTGTACAAACTTTGTAAGGTGGTCTTGATATACTATAATGAATACGTTATCCCCGTCAGCCTGTAACTGCATGTCAATCAAATCTATTTGACATCTTGAATTAAATTCCTTGCATATAATTGACTTGATAACCAGTCCTTTTCTGGGTAAACTCTTTTTTTTCTGACAAGGTTCACATAGGTTCAAGTAAAGTGTAACGAGTTCAGCAGTCACATTTTTATATTTGTTTTTATTTCTTTCATCATTCTGACCCGGCCGCCATGACCAATATTGAGACGACAGTCGTGGATTATTTGAAAAGTTTCTTCCAAATAAGCATAATAAACTATTGAATCGCCTTCGTTTTTCACAGGAACAATGAGTTTTTCAAAATTTCCAATTTTGACAATATCATACCTTGCAAGGCGTTGGTAATCTACAGGTGTCTTCTTAATGATCTTGTTCTTGGCCTCTTTCACTGCCATTATTAGCGACCGATACGGATCGCTTGTAAACAACTGATTATTCTTACCTTTACTCTCAATAAGTTTATTTACTTGTGCAGTAAAAGGAATTCTCATATTGTCGACCATTTTAATAGGATTCAACAACACACCACTAAACTTAACTATGACTACGTTTACACGGACATCTAACACCGGTTTTATAACTACTAACGTTATTAAAACCGTTTTATGAAAAGGAGTTACAAAGCCGTATTTTGTGGTCGGGTGTTATAACATCTGGGTGAAGTTTGAACAGTTTTTGTTATGATGTCTTAACCTTACATTTGTTAGATTTTACCGCCCTTATTATTTTCGTTTCATTGCGCCTTTTCCTGTTTTATACCATTTTCTGCTATTTTGTTATCTTTCATTATCGTTCTATTATCTTTCGTTAATTCGTCCTTTTACGCGTTCCTTTTTACAATTTTCCTTTCATTACCTACCCTGCAGTCTTTTAAAAACAGTCTTTTTCAAGACTAACATTACTCATATTCTACACTTGATCGGTAAGTAAATGTGAATATTTAACTTACATTTGTTATTACATGAATGCTTTTTAGTGGATTCTTCGAGAATCAACTGTTTATAGTATTCTTTTAACAATATGGCAGCTGTATACGTCCGCCAACCAACAGTTATGTAAATTTTTCATAAACAGCATTATGAAGTGTCGAAATCATTTCAACCAAATATTATTACTGTTTTTAATAAGAACAACACCGAGTGATACGTTCTTAAACTTAGGACCAATTTTAAAATATAATCGTAAAACCCTGTGGATGAAGAAGAGAAGTAGTGATTGGTGGGACACAATTGTTTTACAACATTTTAGCGATGGTGATTGGTTCAAAAACTTTCGTATGACCAAAAACACTTTCTTATGGTTGTGCGAACAGTTGAAAGATAAATTACATCCCTGTGAGAATTATGTACAAACTAGAGAGCCTGTATCAGTGGAAAAACAAGTTGCGATAACTTTGTATTTTTTGGGAAGCTGTGCAGAGTATCGAATTGTAGCAAATGCTTTCGGGGTCCACAAATCAACTGTGTGGAAGTGTGCACATGTCCAAAAGGAATTTCAACTGACACTCTTCCAGAATTTAAATAAACATTGAATGATTCTTCTTCAGGGGTTAGTTTTGAAGAAATCAATCACCTTTGGAATTAGTTGTTCCTGCTGTTTGAACAAAGCAGATTGTTTAAAAACTTCTGCATCGTGACAAGCACCAGGTGATTTGCAATTGATATTCCGAAATCTATAAATGAAAACATAAGAACCAATTACTGCTAGTTACTGTGTAACAACCTGTACGAATTAAAGCTTGTTAAGCCATTAATAGCAATTTGATGGATTCCTGCCTGAATATGCCCAACGTTGTGGAATGTGGTGATATATCTTTTCAATATGAGAAAATAACACATATTCCACATTTAATTGGAGCGATAGATCGTACTCACATCCCCATTTTACCCCCAGCTGATGGGTATCGGGATTTTATAAATAGGAAAGGGTGGTCGTCGATGATCCTACAAGCAGTGGTTGATAATTCGTACAGGTTGTTACACAGTAACTAGCAGTAATTGGTTCTTATGGTTTCATTTATAGATTTCGGAATATCAATTGCAAATCACCTGGTGCTTGTCACGATGCAGAAGTTTTTAAACAATCTGCTTTGTTCAAACAGCAGGAACAACTAATTCCAAAGGTGATTGATTTCTTCAAAACTAACCCCTGAAGAAGAATCATTCAATGTTTATTTAAATTCTGGAAGAGTGTCAGTTGAAATTCCTTTTGGACGATTAAAAGCACGCTGGAGGTGTCTTTTAAAACGCCTTGATGTTCACTTTACCTTTGTGCTTGAAATTGTATCTACATGCTGCATTTTACATAATATAGTGGAAAGTAGAAAAGACACCTATGTATTACAATGGGGAAAAGCAGTTCATGAGGCAGAAGTTATATTTCCACAACCAGAGGAACATTCCAGCAGAGAACGAGAAAATTTTAGTGGTAATGCTATGAGATGCCATTAAAAATTTTCTCAAGTCCAATTTTCTCCTAAGGAAGACATTTTATAGATAAACGTTATTTAATGAACATAATCACATATGTACAAAAAATAAAATATTATTCTATATTACTTATGCATCGTGTACACAAACATCCCTTCACATGTTCTCTCGAACGGGTAGGTTGTGTACCAGATGTGGACGGTCTATTTAGGCCTATTTATAAACTTGACGTTGGCATTCCGTTTGCCGTTGAGCTTGACGTTTTACCGTTTGCCGTTCGTAGAAACAAAATTCGACCATTTATAAACTTGACGTTGGCGAACCTAACGTCAACATAAATAACAATAACCTAACCTGTATCTTTATCTTTGTAATGTAGATGTTCTGTGGTAATCAGTGTTCTGTGCCATTGGTATCTTGTCTGTTGTGGAAATTTATTAGTGCTTTTTGGTGATTTTATATAATTTCTTCGTTTTTAAAATGAACGAACAGGATGAATATTTAGTGGGCGCCTTTGGACTTGTTTTGTGTGCATTTATATTTCATAAATTGCAAAAAAGTAAAAGACAAAGACGATTCAAAGTGAGACCTATTAACAAAGCTCGAAAATCATCTGGAAATTTTCATTATTATAAAAAAAATGAAAACTTGGGACACTGAACAATTCTTCAAATTTACCAGGATGACAATTCCGGTATTTGAAAAATTATGTGGTAAAATAAAATCAAAAATTAGCAAGCAGCATAGATCTGATGGCATAACGTACGAAGAAAGGCTTGTTATAACTTTACAGTAAGAAATTATTTCTATTTACATTATACCGGGAGTTCTGTCTCAAAGTCGAACATAGGGATTTAACATGGTATTGAACGTTTTTTCCATTTATTGCTTGCCTATTTAACTTAGAGACAAGGTAATGACATCAACAGAAAGAGAAAATTATTGCGATTCAAATAATGCTACTGGTAAGACTAAAAGTGCGATTTATTCTTTTAAAATACTAACTTAAAGTATGACACTTTCGTATTGTAGTATTAAAATTAACGGCAAAGAAATGTCGAACTCTTCTGAAATTAGCGTCACTATGAAAGGTTTTCACCATAAAAACCCTTTCTTCGTTGGTATAGGCATTCATTATTAGATAAATAAACTTTAATATGTGGTTTAACGTCAAATTCGTATTGACAAACCAACAGTACAAATAACAATTGCTGTAAAATTTTCAAATCAAGGGAATGCTATTTACACAATTTCATACTTTAAGTTAGTATTTTAAAAGAATAAATCGCACTTTTAGTCTTGCCAGTAGCATTATTTGAATCGCAATAATTTGCTCTTTCTGTTGATGTCATTACCTTGTCTCTAAGTTAAATAGGCGAGCAACAAATGGCAAAAACGTTCTATACCATGTTAAATCCCTATGTTCGACTTTGAGAACGAACTCCCGGTATATATAAATATGTAGTGAATTTAATTTCAGGTATTTGTCACAAGGTACTTCTATGCAAACCCTAGCATGGACCTTTAACATAGGGCTGACCACTACCCATAAAATTGTTCATGAAACGTGTCAAGCTCTATGGGATGTTTTAAGCCCCGAATACTTAAAAAGTCCAGAGTCAGAAGAGGCGTGGCTAGATATATCCGAAGGATTTAACTCTAGGTGGAACTTTCCTCATCGTTTAGGAAGCATTGATGGAAAACACATAAATATCCAGGCTCCAGCTAAAAGTGGTTCTTTGTTTTTTAACTACAAGAAGACGTTTAGTATAGTGTTATTAGCTTCATGCGATTATAAATATAAATTTACATTTGTTGACATTGGGGCGTATGGATCTCAGAGTGATGGTGGCGTGTTTAAACGTAGTATCTTTGGACAAAGAATGGAGCAAGCGGATATGAACATACCCCCTGAAAAACCCTTACCAGGAACAAATGTTTCATTGCCTTACTTTTTTGTTGCAGATGAAGCGTTTCCATTAACCAAATTTATTATGAGACCTTATCCAGGTAAAAATTTAACCCATAAGCAAAGAGTTTTCAATTATCGACTGTCTAGAGCTAGACAAGTTATCGAAAATACTTTTGGCATATTAGTAGCTCGATGGAGGATTTTGAAAACGTCAATAAATGCCAAAGTGGAGAACATCGACAATATCGTAAAGGCTGTTGTAGTTTTACATAACTATTGCCAAACAGAACTCTCCGAACAGGAAAATATAATATATTGTCCACAAAATTTTGTTGATAGTGATGATGAGCAAAGTGGGGGTTGGAGGACCGAACAAGACCCTTTACAGTCTGTTGGTCGATTAGGCGCTAACGTAACAAAACGTTACATTTACTCAATTAGAGATGCCTTATCCAATTACTTCACATCAGATCAAGGACGAGTTTCTTGGCAAGACAGAAGACTGTATGAAAATTTAATGTAAATGCACATATTTTACAAATATTTGAATGTTCCGTTTAATTTTATTTATTTTTATTTAAATTAGCTTGTAGTTTTTAGTTCATTTGTTTTTTTTTAGAGTATTTAGTTCATTTTGTAAGTATTTTTATATATTTTTGTGGAATAAAAAAGTATAATATAAAACACATAGCGATGGTCTAATTCTAATACCCCGTATCTGCAAAATCATCACATTTTACTTTTTAGCGCCATTCGGTTGTACATTTTATTCTTTTGTGAGTTGGATACACTGTATCAGCTTCGGAAATTATTGGCGCGCAAAATTTACCATTCTCAGAGTCAGTAGATTAATAGAGTACCGCAATCTCCGCCATTTTTAGTCCTTTCCGCGCTTCACTCACTACACGCTCAGTAAAGTATATGATGTTTTGACTAAATTTTTCGGAATATAATAAAAAAAATACACTTAACGACACAACAACACGGCATTTTATTAAAAATTACGCACTTCGTAAGTATATTTTATGTATATGGACTAAAAATGGCCGCCAGGGCGGCATTTGTCGCGTCAAAGGCTTGCGGTACTCTATTAATCTACTGACTCTGACCATTCTAATAAGCCGTATTGCAGCGTTGGAAAGTACGAAAAATAATATCCTGCATCGGTTTGTTCATCTTTGGCCATGCAGTTACCGGCTATTAGAATTAGACCATCGATATTTATTTTAAATAATAGTTAGCTTTCAAAGAATATCAATAATATTTCTTTTCTTTTTTGTTTGGCCTCTTCTTCAGAAAGCTTTTCCAGTTCTTGATATAAATACTCGACGAAGGTGCTATTTGCATTCTCACGACGCCTAGCGCTAAAACTATTAGCTATGATGCTAGCCATCCCCATTAATTGGTCCATCTTGTCGTCGCTTTCTCTTTTTCGTTTTTTGCCTATAACATAATTATTATATTGTAAAACTAATTGGTCTGTTTTTAATATATTTTACCAGTAGATGTGGTGGGCGTCGCAATGGGTTCTGGATTCCTGCGATCAGATATTTCTACATACAAATTTTGGGTTTTTTGGATTTTTTTGCCCTTTCTTTGGTCTAGAAGAACATAATATGTCCAAATTATAAGACTATTTTTCCTGTTTTATAATTATCTTACCGACAGATGTAGTGGGCAAGTCCTCTTCATTACCCGAGGCAGTATGAATACTGGCCCGTGACTCGGCCCTGCTACACTCTGGAGATGTCATGGCTTCTAAGGTCACATTGCTCCATACCGACGCAGATGATGACGGTCTACTGCATGTCGATAGTGCCGACGATGGTCGGCTTGTTTAATCTTTGGCTGTTGCAGGTTCTTTTTTTTGTGTAGTTGTAAACGTCCTATAAAGAAACCATGAATAATAACTAAATTCCATACATATCCTTACATCATATTTCATTAAATTTAATAGATATGCTTACTTTCTCGCTCTTGTGAATTTGCTGTAAAACAGCATAGCTTCAAAATAGGGCCAGTTTGTTTCGGGCGCCCCGGCTCCTGAAGCAAGTTTGTTTTTTTCTTTAACAAACCTGTCTCGAAGATTCTTCCATAATGAAACTCAGAGATTACTGCTTGAGAAAGGGGAAAATGCAGTTGAGGCGCTGAACACTGCTACAAATCTGAAAGATTACGTAGTTCTTGTAGAAGTGACGTTTATGTTGCTCATTCTCCACACAGAAAACGAGTAGGAGATATCCAGTACATTCAAACAGTAGACGTATCTGAATCCTGCAGTATAGAACAAGTGGATGAAATATTCCACTCGTTAAGTGAGACAGAAAAAATCTTAGCAAAATTTTACAAAAAAATACATACCATCGGCAAAGGCTCAAAAGAAATACTAGTTCTAGTACCACGGGATGTACAAGAATTTGTAACCGTTTTATTAACGCAAAGACCTAAATACGTTGAGTCACAAAATAAGTATTTTTTTTTGCATTCCCAACAGTACTGACGAATGAATAAATGGATGTTACGTTCAAATAAAATATTCTAAGGAATGTGGTGCAAAGCTACCGAAATTAATTAGAAGCTGCAGACTTCGGAAGCATATTGCTACAATGATGCAATTAATGGATTTGAGGTCTAATGAGATAGGGCAGTTGGCATCATTTATGGGCCACACTGAAAAAACCCATAAAGAATTTTATGGGCTACCAAAAAAAAATTCTTCCTAAAACTAGAAAAGGGAGAATTGCTAGATTGTAAAAATAAAAAGTTGGACCAAATTGTTATCAATACCGAAGAATATGTTTCTAATTCCTCTTCAGACGAAGAAGAAGGAGGAAATAAACACGATGAATTTACAATACCTCTTCCTACGAACAACGGTATGTCATTTTTTATTGGCTCTCTTTCTCTTTTTGTTGTCTATTAAACCCTAAACTTGTATATTTAATAAATTAGTTTTTAAAATGATCTTATATTAACTTGTTTGGATACTAAACACTAAACAAAAAAAAGAATAGTTACAGTTTGTCCAGTATTTATGTAATTTATTTTTGTTTAGATAATATCGGAGGTGATTCCTCAGAAAAAAATTCTTCTTCCGACAAAGAAGAACAGCAAGCAGAAATGAAAAAACTTCCTATTATAAAAAAATCATGGGCTACTGAGGAAATTGATTTAGTTAAAAAACACTTCGCGTGCTTCCTACAAACAAAATCGTCGTATCCCAACACAAAGGAAATGAAAAACTTCATTTCTAAATATTTAAACAATTCGAGAAGCGTTGCGCAACTTAGGAGTAAAATCCAACATTTAAAAAAGGGAAATGTATTGTAAATTGTAAATGTATTAAATAGATTAAGACTTAATATTATTTTAATCAAATTCACTTAGCAATAAATAATGTTCAAAATGACCAATTTATTTAGATAGGGATTATTTCCTTTCTATCATATCTTTTAGAATTCAAGGCCTGTTCAGTTTTTCAGCCTCGCAATAAAGTGATTTCTTTATCTTTACCTCATTAATAAATTGCTTACAAACACTGATTCCAGTATTAAACGATTTTTAAATAGTTTGTGCCTTAGGTACTAAAAAAAGGACTAACAAAATGTATTTGTTGCTACAACATTTTACTAACAATAACAAATGTTTTTAGTAATTTCAGAAATTAATTTAACTCCAATATTAATCGCATCTTATTACAACATTATTTTTGTACCTAATATGTGTGTTTCAGTTAAGAAGTGCAATATTTTCTTCTAATAAATCTAATCCAATATATAATAAGGTAAAACTGTTCTTCGAAGTTACGATTCATTACAGGTATTCTGTATCTAGTCAAAGAAGATCCCAGTACTAATTTTTTAACGTCTATTTCTTTACTTACATGTTTAAGTTATGGGCAGTTACAAAATAATATCATTTTAATGTCAACTGCAATTACAAAGGTATTAATTATCTTATTTGTATTAACTCGTTTGTTGCGATGTGTGGTTAAAAATATACGAAATAACTTAATTAATTTTAATAAACAGAATAGATAAGCCGAATTAAAAGTATTTTATTGAAATATTTATTTAATGTGGAAAGTCATATAAAGATTAAAAATTTATAATTAACTTATTGAAGGGTAAATCAAAATCAATATGGTACATTTATAATTTACCGATGCTTTGTAAAACCAGAGTAAATTAAAATAATGCATTCAATCACAAATTCTGTGTAAGATTTAAGTTTAAAATTCATCAAAATGCCGTTTCGAACCCATAATGCTACAACAGTTGAATATAAAAGCTTTAGAATATCCTAAATACAGAAAAGAATGCAGCTGTTTATTATTACACCTGCAAAAACTGGTTTGCCATGTGGCAACTACAAATTCCCGCCCAATATCGTATATATGGCGCTAAAACGCATATATAACTCTATCCATATATTGGTGCGAGAACTACACTTTATGTTCAAAAAATTCCGGGTTCCAGAACGTCGAATTATGTTTTGGTGCGAGAACGTCGATTTTCGCGTATATAACTACCTAAATTTAAAATTTTGTTGTTCAATCCTACCATGGAAACTTGTAGTTTCTTACTTGGATACGGAACGCGAAAGCGTTTGTTTTCCTCACTCATAGCAACGGGTGGGAGAAAATATTATTACACTCACGTGTGGGTCTTGCGTGTGGGTGGAAAAAAATTTCGCCCACTGGTTTTAAAATCATGCCAATTAACTAGATGGCGCTATTATAGTTTATCAAAAATACAATGACAGCCGCTTTCGTTTTGTAATGCTAATATTTTTGACAAATTTTATGGTTTTTGTTTAGGAGTGGAACTCGTAAAATTGGAAATTGAATATAAAACGTAATATACAAACTATATTCCAGAGTAATTAGTGATTTTATAAAGAGATAAAGAAGAATTTTTATTAAATAAACTAATTAAAAAATGCCATGGAGAGCAGTTTAAAGGCTTCAATATAAAACTTGAACACAGAACATTGAACAAAATTTTCCCAACAGCAAATTAACAAAGTTAATTTTTAATATAAAATTTAACAGTACAACTATTAAAAATTTGTTGATTAACAAAAGGTAAAGATTCGTTGTCCGCTAAGTCTTCCGTCTCAATTTCTCGACGGATTTTCTTTGTGTTGCTGGTGCTACTTCCGTCATCATCCGTAATTATTATTTGTTTTACTATATCGATTTTACTGCTTACCAACTCTTCCACACAACTTTCAACAACAGACAAATCTTCGCTACGTATTTTCTTTGTGTTGCTAGTGCTACTTCCGTCATCAACGTTAATTATCTTTTTTGCGATCTCAATTTTATTGCTTACCGACTCCTCCACATAACTTTCAACAATAGACGAAGAACGCCAACCTCCGTGCCTTTTAAGTGTCAGAACATCGGCAGTAGCATTCGCCAGTAACGTTGCTGATGTACGGCGAAAACTATGCCCTGTGTAGAGATTAACATCTTTCAATTTCAGGTACGTCGCCACTAGTCTAGGTATTTTCGATAAAGTATTTATACCTACAGGTTGTACTGTGCATTTACCAGATCGATAAGTCAAAAAAATTCTTCCTTCCCCAAGAGTTTTCGGGCGCAACGCTGCATATTTTCTATATATCCCTAAACCATTAAAAGAACTTCCTTCAGAACCACTCACAACAAAAAAACGCGGCTTATAATTTTTCGTCTTGGTAATATTGACAACCAATAAAGATTCTTTATCTTCAATATCACTCGTTTTGAGGTTCAACAACTGCGATCTACATGCACCCATAACGCCTAGTTTGCGAAACGGCGTATGCGTGAGCGAAATTCTTAGTTTCTTCACTTGTACTGTAATATACTATAAATCAACACTAGAATTCAATTAAAACTACCTAAAATGAATTAAGAGAAATCTAACCTACTTGAAACTTTATAACAAATGTTAAATTAATATTAAATATTTAGATATATAACTACCTAAATTGAAAATTTTTAAATCAACACTTAATTAAAACTACCTAAAATGAATTAAGAGAAATCTAACCTATACTTTACAAAAATCGGTTTACTTTAAATATCTATTATCTAGGGACTTCTAAGTGACTTTGTTTGTACTACACAACGACTTTACTAAAACGTACTGTTTACACGCGCTCTAAAACCAGCTTTATAACGTCACGCCAAATGAGAAAGAGGTGTAGCGTTATTAAATCTGACTTATAACACCTTTCTACGACAGTGTTTACACGGCGTTTAACGTCGGTTTTAATAACGTTAGTAGTTATAAAACCGGTGTTAGATGTCCGTGTAAGCGTAGTCTATAACGACCCAATCAAGATTATAAAGGCACTACTTTATTGCGAATTATATGCACTCTAACTATTGCATCATCCTCCACGACTGTGGCACGTGACTTCCCCACCTACTTGACCAGAACAGTACGTGTTTTTAGAGTTATTAGAGAGCAGTGTTGTTCCTTGCTTAAAATTTGTAGTGCTATACTTAGGGTAATTTGGGTGCTAGAAGTGGCAGAAGTGTGCTAGAAATTTAAGTGGGAAATTTAAACAGAATAATACTACATGTCGGTATAATAACGACTTTATAACACATTTTAAATACAAACAAAAACAAAACAAGATAAAATAAAGGCATATTCTTATATAACATAATATTATATTTTTTAAAATAAACAACTTATCGAACTATTGAAAATAATGAAAATACTTAAAATTATTAACGTAACACATAACTATTTACTAATTATTTAATAAAACATCATCTTGAAGAATTTCAATGTTTGCAATATTTTTGTTGAAGCTCAACAGACGATTGTCTGGTTCAAAAGTATAGCAAGATTTGTCTTTCAACATTTCTTTTGTGTGTAACAAAGAACAAACTGTTTTTATATTTAGTATATTTCGTGTTTTAAGTTTAATTAGATTCAATTGTGAAAATACCCGCTCGGCAGCAGCTGAAGAATGTGGCAATGATAAAACTTTACTTGCTACTACCATGAGATTACTAAACATCGGTTACCCCAAGCTATTTTTCTGCTCATTAATAGAAGCCCAAAAACCTTGAAGATCTAAATCAGAAAAGTTTTTACCAACTTCACTAGCTAAATTCCATTCCACATTTAATTCTTCCATGTCTATGTCTAAACCGGAAAAAAATAAGCCAGCTTGAGCTATTGAAAGAATGTCACCAGAAATGACTAAATTAGGTTCAAAAAATGAAGCAAAATGTAAAACATCGCTACTAAAATTAAACCTGGATTTAATTTGTATACACAACTCTATATAAAAATCAAGAGCTCTTCTTTTAAAGCTGTGCAGTTCAGCTTTATCAATGATTGTATTGTTTCCAGATAAATATAGTTCCAGTTCAGCTCCAAAATACATTTTATTTAATTCTAAAAAATTTGAAGGATCATTCACAACTAAAGCACCAATGTTATTTTTATATCTGTCAAGGACAGTCTTTTTAATAAAACATTTCAGGATTACTTTATAAGAAGTTGCCACTCTCTCAAGCAATACTGTTATTTTTGGCATCTCGCTCTGAAACTCTAAATTAACTTTATTGACTACGCCTAATATATATGATAGGAACAACAGATAACACTTTGTAATGTTAGCATTAAATCCACTGAGGATTTGTTGTGCACCTAAAACTTGTTCTTGAAGCACTTCATTTTGAAAATATAATGTTAAAGAGTTCCAATGCTTTAACAGTCTAGTCACTACCATACCAAGGGAAAGCCAGCGAGTTTTACTTATTTTTAATATTTTTGATGGAGTTTCCTCTACAAAATTTTGAAACTCTTTCAAATCCTCATTTCTTTTACTGCTCTTTGAAAAATAGTTGCAGACATCATGCACAAATTGTTGTAGTGACTGGTAATTTTTTACATGCATATGAGCTGCACAAGTGAAAGGAATGACAAGTGCACCCGATAACAACAATTTTTGAATTTATATTGTTTTTCAAAAGGGCCTGCACGCTTTTAATTTGTCCTAACATAACATTAGCATTATCAGCTGCTAGACCTACCAGGTTAGTGTAAGGAATTTTATTATCATCTAACAATTTCTTAATGCATCAGCAGATTCAACTTTAATTAAGTCTAAGAAACTATCAATGACTTTCCTATTTGTAAAATACCCAGCAACAACTACTAAACACTTTTTTAAACTTATATCAGTTGACTCATCAATGATAATTGAAAATGAGTTATTCTGAATAAACTCAACAATTTCAGACTTTCTTGCAGGACCGAGAATCCCCATAGTTAATTGCGTTGATTTCTTACGTTTCAGTTGTACTTTCTTTGCAATTTGAGAATCCGGAAAAGCAGATTTACATAGTAATGGTAAATGGTCCATTAGCATGAAAGGAAGATTATGCTCAGCCAAGAATGCAGTTAATTTGAGTTCTGCCTTTTTGATCGATGTATTCATTTGCTCTTCGGGGTCCTTTGAGAGTATCGTCTTAATTTGTGGTGTAGATCTAGCTGCTTTCAGTTTATTGATATGTTGTTTACTTGTTTCATGTCGTTTTATATTGTAAATGCCACATACAAGTTTTATGTTGCATATCTTACAGTAACTATGCGTTCCTGAATTTTTGGGAGTACACCTTTCTTTTTTTTTTCAGTGTTACTCCTTCTGGTTCCACGGAGGCATCTTCTGATAGTTCTGATTCTAAACTTGAATCAGAAATTCTACTTGATCTTGTTGAGCACTCATTATCCAGTTGTTCGTCGGGGGTAGTACTACTGTTACTGGAAACATTAAAATAAGTAACTGTTTAATACTGATGCATCGGTAAATCAAACTAAAATATTACCTAGAATTTTTACAAGTAGAACCTTCAGCCACTTCAGGTTCTAATTTGTTTGAACTACAGGATGGTTGTACCTCCTCCCAGTCATGAATATCACGTCTGGTTTTTGTTTTTCGTAATGTGACTATAAACCTGTTAGTGTAATCGTTCAGTTAAAATTGTAGAATGCTATTACCTAGTTATGTAAATTTCTTACTTGTCCATTGCTGCTTGCTTTATAAACTAAACATTCATTACATCATTCACATTCTTCACACATTAAAATAAAACTGTTTTAGACTTTTAGGTTATATTATATTGTTTTGTTTGTGAAATTGCATCAGTCTAGCCAACTGCGAGGCCAACTGCCAACACGACCACCTGAGTCAGATTCGAAATGAGACTATACGTTCATCGGATCTTAATTTTCTTATTGGGAATTGGGAAAATTGTGCTAAAATTCTGATTGGGGTGCTAGAGTGGTAGTTGTTAACTAATAGTGTTAAATCTAGCACTATTGTGCTAGCTGGAATAACACTGTTAGAGAGATTTTAACTTTTAAGCCACTTAAGTTATAACGTAGGTAAACCTTATAGTAGGGGAAAGGTGCCATGAATGGGACATAACAGTTTTCTCCTTACCAAATGGTAAATACGACTTTTCGTTACCATGTATAGATGGCAGCTAACATGCCTTTAACTTTAATAAATATCTGCACTCATTTCCCGCGTTAGTTTTCCTAGTATTCGCCAGACAAGTTTGACCACGTGTAAAGTGACCTGTTACAAGACTCATACAAAGTGTGTTTATCTAAAAACTTTAAGATAAATGTTTGTGAAGTTTTGGACAAATTAGACTTTGAGTGTTCTCAAATCATCTTCCTAATTGTTGAAGCTGCCTTTTGAAGGTAAGTATTTATAATTTATTTATTTTCATAAAAAGTAATGTGTGTCATGAATGGGACGAAATTCTGTGCGTTGAGTGGGACAGTGTCCCATTCAAGACACTGTCTTACAATTACCTACTTTTTCATTTATATTAATTATTTTCAGAATAATAATGGTCGGCAAAGGCAAGACAATTGTTCGAATATCTTCCGAGTCCATGATAGAGGCTGTTAAACAGGTAATTAAAAACCACCTATCTATTCGCAGTGCAAGTGAAAAATTTGATATATCAAAATCAGCATTGCATCGAGCAGTACAACGTGCCAGAAGTCTTGCTGCCATAGAAAATTTCAAACATGAACCAGATATTGGTAACAGGCGTATTTTTACATTAGAGCAGGAACGTGCTCTAGTAGAATATTTAATCGCAGCATCAAAAATGTGCTATGGAATTGGACAAAAAGGACTTCGGCAACTAGCCTATCAATATGCTCAAAAACTACAAATTACCTATCCAGCAAAGTGGGATGTTTAGTCGAAAGCAGGCCTGGACTGGCTAAAACATTTCAAAGGCAGACACAAATCCTTACTGTCGTTAAGAAAGCCGGAGAAAACGATTTTAAGCAGAGCTACTGCCTTCAATCCAACGAATATTAACAATTTTTTTAATAACTTAGAACAAGTTATGGAAAAACATAAATTTTCGATAAATTCAATATATAATTGCGATGAAACTGGGCTTCTTACGGTTACAGATCCTCCAAAAGTTTTTTGCCAAAGAGGTTTAAAACAAGTTGGTCAGGCAACATCGGCAGAAAGGGGGACCTTAGTAACGATGTTAAGTTTCATATGCGCCAATGGAAACACTATTCCACCAGCCTTTGTATATCCCAGAGTAAACTTTAGAGATTATATGTTGCATGGTGCTCCACCAGGGAGTCTTGGGCTTGCCAATAAATCAGGATGGATGACAGAGCACAACTTTTTTTTATGTTTTCAGCATTTTGTAAAACATGCGAAGCCAACCAGAGAAGAACCCATCTTATTACTGCTAGATAATCATGAATCTCACATCAGTGTTGATGTGGTAAATTTTGCGAAGAGCCATCACGTGGTTTTATTAACGTTCCCTCCACATTGTAGCAACAAACTTCAACCATTAGATGTCTCAGTCTATGGGCCTTTTAAAACGTATTTCAAAAGTGCCCAAAATGAATGGATGCTTTCAAACCCGGGAAAGACATTCAATATTTACCAAATTGCGGCGGTCGTTAACAAAGCATATTTAAATGCTTTTACTCCAAAAAATATCATGGCTGGTTTTGCATCCCCAGGGATACATCCGCTTAACCGCCATGTATTCCAAGAGTCTGATTTCTTGTCTTCATTTGTGACGGATCATGCAATACCCTCAACTAGTGCTCAAAATGAAGCTGTTTCTGTTACAAGATCCCCTACATCAAATTCCAAGTCTGAGGAAAATAATTGTGTTGTGACACCTCAATCAGTGAGACCGTTTCCAAAAGCTCCAGAAAGAAAAGAAAGTCGAAAAGGAAGAAAAAGAGGAAGCACTAAGATTTTAACTGATACTCCAGAAATGAATAAAATTGAAGAACAACATCATGCAAAAGTAAGAAAAAATAATTTAAAGAAAAATGAAAACAAATGCAAACGGATTATTTTCGAAGAAAGCAGTGACTCCGATGTTGACGACTTTGAACTTCAAGAATCAGATCGAAGTGCTATAGATAATAACAACGAAAGCGATATTGATGATAACGAAGAAGCCTTTGTATTAAAAGAAAATGATTTCGTCTTAGTAGATTTTTCGACAAAAAAGAACAGACTGTCTTATATAGGATGCATTCAAAAAACGTTAGGAAGTTGTGAGTTTCAAGTTAAATTTTTAAGAAGATTTGGAAACTAACAAATTTGTTTACCCAACTGAAGATGATATATCAGACGTTGAGAGAAGCAATATTATTAGAAAACTAAGACAACCATATACAAATCCCGACACACCACGAACACAAGCAACTCTGAGATTTGATATTGACTTTTCGACTTATGAAAACAAATTTGGTAGAATTTTATAAATTAAGCATAATAGGTACCTATTTTAGGTGAAATATTTTGATGTTATGTCTTATTTGCTTCGATTTTATGACTGTCCCAGTCAATGCATGGTACTGTCCCATTCAAAACACACTGAGTATTGAATGGGACAAAATCAATTTTTTTTTAAATATTGTTTTTTTTTACTTGTAATTGAAATTAAATATTTTTGAGTTGATAAATACGTTCCTATACCTTTAATGAATGTACCTTTCACTTTTACCTGGTAAATTCTTAAAAATAAATATTTTATGAGCGATTGAAAAAATCTGTCCCATTCATGGCACCTTTCCCCTACCCATGCGCACTACTGAAAAAATAACGTTTAAACCGTACATCGGATAACGTTTAGCGTTGCTAAATTAAGGGGCTTAAAATCTCTCTATTACTTTGACTAACCCACGTTATAGGTTATTCATAATGTTTAGTTAAAGTGATTAACATTTGAAAACATTTATTACTTTAGCCAAACTGTACTAGCCATTATGAATAATGAGTAATTAATTAATCACTTTAGCTAGCGAATTTGGTTATTATACATAATGTCTAGATATTATACATAATAACTGATTATTTACTTTGGCTGTAACACATATATGTATAAGTTTACAATATTTGATAACTCTATTCATTCAGGTTCTTTTTGACAATAAAACTGTTGCAGCAACATGAAATGTTCATAATTACATCCATGATTTTATTTTATAGAACCTGTATACAGTAGGAAAGTTCAAAATTCAGTAGCTTTGTAACGTGAAAGTTCTGAAAGACTTCGGGGTTTTCTATTAAATTTGTACGGAAGAAAGAGAGCTAAATGTTTCAGCTGTGTTGATATAATATTTACTGATCTGCTGTCTAAGCGAACATTAATAGAATATGCACTTACCCATGAAGTTAAAAATTTTTTCATAACACCTAAACATAGAGAGTATGTATTCTATTGGAAATAGTGATACCATTCCAATATTCAATTGTGTTAATGGTGAAATTCCAGTATGATGTTCCTCATCTATTTGTAATGAAAATGATTCGTCAGTTCTTCTGGGAGCTGAAGTACTATCTAAAACTACTCTGCTGTTTATGTAATCCCCTTCAACTGTGCACTTATCACAACTGAAATAACCACCATGTTATACTTATCCACCACATGCAGTTTCAACATCACGCATGTTATTTTACACCTTGCTTTTTATTCCCTTTAACACAAACATCACAATTGGTTACCACAGTGACGAAGACACCCCCCAAAAAATTTTAAAGTTCGTATCTTCATACTTACATTTCACTTCACATCTCATCATTAACATCCAATTTGCAATTCAATCGACGCTCGGCCCGAAGATGATCCTAACGGATCGAAATCGATCGCCAAACAATTAAATTAAATATAATTACTTAAAATATACGTTTTCTTACGTTACCTTATATAATAAAAACAGCTAATTCATGGAGAAATTTATACATTTAACCACCATGTGATTTGGTGCACTTAAAAAATGCACGAGCTGGGGCATCACAAATGAAGCGGTGAATTTTGAATGTATATTGTTTATTATTAATAAATAAACCATTTGTTATCAATTCTGAAAGTTCAGAAATAAAATCTTCAAGAAAACATGAGAGTGGTGCAGGTTTAGAGCTTCCACAAAATACCCCAACTGCAAATGGCTTTATATTTGTAATTCACTTACTTCCCGTGCAACTCTACTATTTACTTACAATACTTTGCCATTAGTAGGTAGTTATTTCAATTATTAATAAGCCGTTCTTTACCTTTGTATCTTATTATAACATCAGTTAATGTTGTATTTTGCACTATAAATCTACTCACCAGTTGTTCTATAAATCCGAGGATTTTCGCTCAGAACCTTTTCAACATTTTCTAAATCTTTTATATTATTTTGTTATTGGTATCCTGAATGTAAAAACCTTCAAGACATTCTGAATTATTAGTAAATACATTCCTATTTTTAATAATTGTAAAATTTCTTTTTTTTTCCTTAATTTTTACAATTTCTATTAAAAGTAGCTGATATTCTCTAATAATAAAAATCCAGGAATTATTTTTAATAATTGTAAGAATAATTTGGATATTACCTTGTGAATTATAGTCACGGTTTTAAATTGTTATTATACTTTGTGGAGTAACAATTTTTGTTTTTAATCTCTAAAAATGCCCTTGCATTGGTTACAACCTTGACTGTAGATACAATCTTTAGCGGATTTCGTGTACAAATCGAATTGCCAATTTGTAGGGTACAAAATGAAATAAAAATACAGCAGAAGCATATAAACAATACTCATATTCTTTATTTCAGAAAAGTACAAATTAAAAGTAAAATTACACTATTACTGCTATAATTGAATCAACTTATACATCACATTCATCAGTCTGATTACTAGAATTATCATAAATTCTGTAATTAAATAACGCGTACATTTTTTATTCAGGGAAAAGTTTTTACAGCAACAAATTTGATCGTTAGAAAAATTAATTCTGATTCTTAATATAGCATCTAATGTTTCCAATACCATTTTATTTCTGGTTTTAGTTTTGATCAAATTCATGACGGAAAATACTCTCTCGACTTACTGGATTGCTTAGTGGCAAAGGAAAGACAACTGTTTTAAAACAAACTCGGATAATTCTTTAAATATCGAATGAGCAGTTGCGTTTTCGAAAGAACTTACAACACTACAAAACATTGCAGTATCCAATGGAATGCCTTGAGGCTCCGCGTTTGGTTAGGGTTACTACTCTGGAGGCAGTAAGCTTCGGTGGTTGCGTGTTCTTATTTCTAGCTCAAAAGGGTTATAATACTCGACGTTTTTATTTTACATATGTACATTTATGGTGTCTACAGTACTTATGGAAATGTGTATGCTTCACTTCTTATTCTGGATCGTATGACGAAGCGCCGCGGGTCGTTCGGTTGAGCAGCGCTGGCGGGTAGTCCGGCGTACGTCGCTATCCGCAGTTGCAGGAGCTGGAGGTTCCACGTGTGAACGAGTGTCGTCTCCAGTGTCTTCTCCGGCGTCACCGGCCGTACAGGGCCGCGATTCTCGACTTTATTCCTGCAGGAAAGATGGCCGCATTCCCACTACAGCCAACTTTTGCTATTCTCGAGTTAACCTATAGGAAAATAGTATTGGAAAAAAATTCCAGTGGTCTTCTCTCATGTGAAAACGAAATCCTATGGGCATTAAATCAAAACTTAACGGTTATTTATCTATGAACCTAACCTATACCGTTGAGTGAAAGATTTAAATCTGACACAGGATTTAATTATTGGCATTCAATCAGTAAGTGCGCAATTCAGGGAAATTGTGTACTTATAAGTTAATTTTTTTAGTGGAACACGAAAATGGTACTAAATCAAACCATGTGACGGAAGGGCAAAAACAAAAATTAATACATTTTATAACCAATGACGAAAAGCTTCGTAAATGTAAATTTACCAGTCAATTCACGTATAAAGATGCACAAAGTAAGTGGCAGAATATTGCAGCGGAAGTAAATTCAATGCCCGGCCACAAGAAAAATTGGACTGCTTGGCGAAGGGTACGTATTATTGAAATACTCAATACCATATGACTATGAATATAAAATGTAGACATGGCAAGATTTAAAAAAAAATGCAAAAAAAAAGAATACGGAGGTAAACCAATATGCAAGAGGTACTGGTGGTGGTCCCCCTCTTAATCCAACATTTACTAAGGAGGAAGAAAGCATTTTAAATATTTTAGAGAAGGTCGAAGTCGAAGGGGATGAAAATATAAAAGAATCGTGTGTGATTTGGGATGTAGGTGTCATTTATTTTGAAAAATTATAAACATTTTCAATATATGCATTTACTTCAGAATGAACATGATTACTCCCTTACCACCGAGGACATAGTCGAAGTGGAACCTGTAGCCTCAATAAAACCGTCCACTTCCAAATTGGAAGAAAAGCAAACGGAGAGAGCTGCAACAAAGAGGTTCACCCAAACTGCGGAAGCCTCAAAACGCATAGGGGATATTTTATAAATGAAATGCAATGCCAAAGCAGTATACTATGAAGACAAATTAAGGCTGCTAGAGCGTGACGTGGTAGCAAAAGAAAACATTGCTAAGGCTCTTGAGAAATTAGCAGGCCATTTTTGTAAATAAAATTTAAATAGGTATATCATATAATTTTAATTGTATTTTTAGTGTTATATATATTATATATATTTAGGTTTTACTTTTCATACCATTCAATTATAAGAATTTGTATTTAGCACTTGTAATAAACTTTAATGTATTGTAAATCAATTATTATTTAATTAGAGCAGTTTATATGAACCTGTAATTTATTACAAACATCTTTTGACAGTTCTTTACACACAAAGGGGTCAATGGAAATTGGATTAATTGAAACGCCCACTAATATTGTGTGTTGTAATTAATCCAATTTCTGTAATTACACAAAAATTAGTGCCTGGTTTGACATTAAATAGCACAATTCAAATTTATATTTATTTATACATAACAAGTGTGACAATTATTGAAAATTCCTGACAAGTTGCTGTTGCAGTTGTCTGCCATTCTCCAATTCAGCATTTCTTTCTCTTCTCTCATTATGTAAAATATTTTCCTCCATAATGACACCAAAATCCAGCAACTCGTCACCTTCTTCATTTGCAGGATCTGGAATATTATTTGCGATGCACATATTGTGTAGGATGGTGCATGCGTTTATAATTTTTGAAGCAACATTTGGGGTGTAATGAAGTACACGATGTTTTAATAAGCACCGAAACCTCATTTTTAGCAACCCATTACATCTTTCAATAGTTGTACGACAAGATTTAAATGCTGTATTAAATGCATCTTCCTGTGTACCTGGTTCCGGATTCCTAATGGGAGTTTGTAGCCATTGCCTTAGTGGATATCCTGAATCACCTAGGGAATTATCATAAAAGAACCAAAACGTTTGAAATGATTACAAGTGCCTACGTACCAATTAAAAAGTAAGTTTCGCCATGTCTGTTTATTTGTTGCATAAACAAATTTATATTGGAATTGTTCCAGATGAAGGCATCATGAGAACTTCCAGGAAATCGGGCATTGACATTAGTAATTTTCATGTTCACATCGCAAACCTATAAGAATATGAATTTTTAAAAAGAAGTTATAAAATTGCTTTATAAAGAAAAAGAACTACAAGCCTACACTACTTTAGCAACTTAAACCTTACAGAGTTCGAGTACATACTCAAAACAACTAGGTATAACATTATGAAATTATGATGGTGATGGGCGAGTATCTAATTCCTACAATATATCTTTTAATTATTTACCAACTGAGTGTTGATCGAGTGGTAATTTTTCCTGTTGACATATATGTGCTCAGGATGATTACCATTACGTGTTGGGGGATAGATGGCAACATGGGTACAATCGATTACTCCTACAATGCCTGGTATACCGTACTTTTCATAAAATCTGAAAGAAAAGGCCATTTAAAAACATTCATTAGCATAGGCATTAGCATGTATTACTCTCGTCGAACTGAATTAAGTTCTTCTTGGGTTGCAGGGAAATGTACCCATCTATTAAAAATTTGATTTTCGTTTAGGGCATTTATGACTTCAGCCACACACCTGCTTACAGAAGACTGACTTACTGCCATAAACTTAAATGATCCAATATCAGTTTGGTAGCTCCCCGATGCAAAAAATTTTAGTGCTACTAAAACCTAAAAACAAATATTAAAGTATTTTACCCCCTTAAATAACATAACATTTTATAAGTAAAGTAGGCCATTCTACTTAAAACCAATAACATTTTATTAAATGTATTATCAATGAATAAATTGCAAATATTAACGTTACATTAATGCAATTGTTATACTTGCCTTCATTTCTACTGTCAACGCTGATCGACGAGTTGGTGGTGTTAAATATTCAGATAATTCTTGAATTAAGTTGTGAACTAACTCTTTAGTTAGTCGAAAATATTTCACAAATTTTCTATCACTTATTGCAAAAGGGTTGATATTTGTCCAATGGCTCCAAAAATCTCTTTCCGGGTTATTTGCCTGCTCTTCGGCCTCCTCCATATTTTGTATGATTTGCACAACCGCAGCTTCTTCCATTTTAAGTCTTTATTTAATTATTCTCAAAATTGTCCAATATAGTGACTGGCAATAAATTAATGTAGGACAGGTAATGTAGGACAGGTGTAGTCTTGAAAAAGACTGTTTGCTTTAAAGCTAGATAAGGTAATACAAGACAAACAAAATTATAAAGAAGGATGCAAGTGAATCGGATAATGAAATTAAAGTAGGACTGTGAAGTTAAAAAATGGGAAATCTGAATAATTAAAATAAGGTAGATAAAAGATGCGAATTTAATGGGACAATACACTTGGAATAAAAGTTTAAATGAATAGATGGATGCTGAGAATAAAACGAGACGAAAATGAGGTTATAAGTAGTTAAGCGCGCGAAAAATTTTTTAATTATCGATGTAGGTTACCAACACAAGAACTTTTAAACTACTACTTAATGAACAGTTCTCATTGGTGAAATTTCATGACGCTGCATTTTAATACGACGTACGTTACTTTCCTATTCCAACGCTGCTCCTATGAGAAATGATATTCCGTTGCCGGTCGAGAATACAATTCATTTTTCCCATGGGAAAAGTATCATGGGAAACAACTCCTACTGGAATCTTTTCCTATACAGTCGAGAATCGCGGCCCAGGTGGGGTGCGGTCGCGAAAGCGCCGCAAGGTATTGTGTCGGTGCTTCCGTACCTTTCGGAGTGTCCCCGGCATTAGCGGGGGCCTCGCGTCGCACTCGGCTGTGGTGGGCGTTGGTATCGATGATGTAGGGAGATATCACGGGTCGCTATAGAAAGCAGACAGGTCGCTATCGGAAGCAGACAGTGAGGTCTTCACTATGAGAAGCAGAACTCTGGCTTTCCTTAATTGCGACCACGCTTTTTAAAGGGAAGCGGGTGCTTCTGGTTGGTCTATGCGCGTGGAGGTTTGCGCGCGAGTGGGGTTTAGATGTGGCTCACGTATTGTCGTAGTGCACCACAAAGGCATTCATGCTGTAAAAAGGTTACGTTTTGGAGTAAAACCTGCATGTATGATATTTCAAAGAACGATAGAAAAAAATATTACAAGGTGCTAAAGGTACTATCAGTTTTTTGGATGATATTTTGGTGACAGACTCAGATTAAAATGAACATATTGAAAATTTAAAAGGGTTTTTAGATTATTGCAGGCAGCTGGGTTAAAGGTTAGGAAAGACAAATGTGAATTTTTCAAAAGAGAAGTAAAGTATTTAGGGTATATTATTATATCGGCTAACAGTTTGGGAAAGGATAGTGAGAAAGTAGAAGCAATTTCAATCGCAATGCAACCTAGCAATGTGAAAGGGATTGAAAGTTTTATAGGGATGATAAATTACTACGGTAAATTCATTAAGGGATTAGCTTTGTTAAAGAAAGATAAACAATTTGTTTGGACAAAAGAATGCGAGCAATCGTTCAATAGGGCAAAGAAAGCAATAGCGTCAGATGATGTGTTAGCTCATTTTGACAATAATAGTCCACTTAGGTTAACATGTGATGCCTCATAGAGAGGAATTGGTTCGGTATTGAGTCACGTTGATACCGAAGGCAATGAACGGCCAATAGGGTTCGTGTCGAGAGTTTTGTGGAAAGCCGAAAAGAACTACTCGATGGTAGACAAGGAGGCGTTGGCAATTTTTTATGGGATAAAAAAGTTCTCACAATATTTAATGGGGAGACAATTCGAGCTTGTGACTGATCACAAGCCACTGCTAGCTTTGTTGGGTGATAAAGGGGGTGTGCCTCCGATGGCAGCAGGAAGATTGCAAAGGTGGTCATTTTTTTTTATCTAGTTTTAATTATACAATTAAATATATAAAAGGTACGAATAACGAAACAGCAGATGCATTGTCACGATTACCAAGTAGTAAACACGAAAGTGATATAGTTGAAGATGATATGTATTTAAACTTCCTAGAAGAGGCTATGCCAACAGATGCAAAGAAAGTGTTACGACAAAAATTGGGTCGCAACGAAATTAAATGGAGCAATGGCCGCAGCAGTTCAGTGCTAGTAGACAGGTGGTCGCAGGTTAGCAATAATGAGCGAAAAAGTAAGAAATTGGAGTAGTAAAATAGGAGAAAAATAAGTAAAGAAAAGGGCGCCACGTAATTCTTCTAGAAAATAAAGCTGCTAATCCGAATTACGAAGGTATTAACAGTTAGAATAGTAACGATGTCAATTCTGAAAGAGAACGGGGCGGTTTCAGCAATAAAAAGAAAGTAAATAAATTTAAGGTTATAATAATGAATAATTCAAATAAAAATATTACAAAATAAAATCAGTTGTTATAAATTAAAGAAGGATTATTAATATGACTTCGATAAAATAAATATTCAAGTTTGTAGCACAAAATACGTGGGTCTAAATTACCTTTAAGGGATTTAAAAAAAAAATGGTAAGCACAATGACGTTAAATTAGCAAACAAAGATTATCGGGGAAACGATCGAAAGTTTACAAGTCAGTAACTGCAATAATAAATCAAAATTTTACCTTATAGCTTCCTAGGATCCTTATGCATAAGTTTCCGTCGGCACCTTAAAACAGAATTAAACACAAAAAAATACAAATTACTAGCCTGTAGTACGGGGATCGGATACCAAATATACGAGGGCCATTCAGAAACTAACCTCCGATTGGTCACAGTGCGGGTAGTGGGGGGAGTAGCGCGCCATCCGTGCATTCACGCGCTCAGCAGGTCAGTCGGCATCAAGCCGTAGTCGAGTGAACATCGTACCTGCGCTAGTTTAGTTTTTGTGGCAGTTTGAAATGTGTGCGGCAATAGAAAATCCCGCCAAATGTGAAGTGCGTGCTGTTATAAGGTTTTTTACAGCCAAAGGATACTCTGCAGCAGCTATTCATCGTGAGCTTTGTGCCGTGTACGGACCAAAAGTTATGAGTGAAGGAGTTGTCCGTGAATGGGTACGTTTATTTAAAAGGGGACGAGAAAACGTTCATGATGAAGAGAGGAGTGGTAGACCATCATTGGTGACTGACGAACTCGTTCAGACAGTTGATGCAAAAGTTCGTGAAAATCGACGTTTCACAATGGTGGAGTTGTCTACTGATTTTCCACAGATGCGGTCACAGGCTGGCTCAAGGCACAAGCGGGTGATTTTTATTCAGAAGGAATTTCAAAGCTTGTGAAGAGATACGATAAGTGCCTCAAGCGTTATGGAGACTATGTCGAAAAATAGTGCAAAGATGTAGTTGTAAGATGTATATATTAAAATATTTTTACTTAACTTGGTGTATTTTTTTCAATCAACCGGAGGTTAGTTTCTGAACGGCCCTCGTAGATTACGTTCAAATGCAAAACGTTACGTTAATTCAAAAGAAATTAAAGGTAATTCGATAACAAGTAATAGTTAGCAAGTAACAAATTAAATTAGCAAATAAACTATATCAATTGAGGCAGTTAAAACGAAATAAAAAGGTAAAGTGACGTTACAGCTAATGTTTCAACAGAATCTTTTAACTAAAATAGTAGCAAAACTGAGTAAGTAGAATTGAAGTACAAAAAGTTCACGTAGTATAAATTGAAAGTTATTACTCAAATCATGAGCAAAATAAGTGACACAGGGGAAAAACTGAAATTGGTTTTCCACTTAGCGACGGTAGATATAGTAAAGATGGGATTCACTGAATTTTCGGAGCGGCGCCGGCGATCGAGGGATTGAAGAGATGGTTGATTTCCCACGAAGTGTCGTCGAAGTCGGCATTTCACAGAAGGCAGGAAAATGGTAGAAGATTTAAAGGTAGCTTTTACGGGTGTAAAACCGCTAAAAAAAGGGGAAAGCGAAATTAGGTAACTACATTAAGCAAGAAAAAAAAATCAGTACCAACCTGGAGGTAATTATTCCAGCGTTTAAGAAGAACTCACGTACACTTTTTCTTATGTGTTATATAGCCGTAAAAATACGTATTAGATGATCTTCGGACAAGCAGATGGTTCGAAATATCACTAATTAACAGGTCAAATATACGCCAAAGCCGATTTAATCGAGTTTCAAAAATGCGTAATATTGAGGCACAGGAAAAAAAGTACGAAGTGAACGGTAGTAGAGCAAGCAGTTAACTGAAGAACATGAATCGAGAAAAAATGGGCTCCCGACCCTAAAGATAATGAATCAGCAAGTTATACGTCAGCAAAATAGTATAAAGGACAAAGAAATGACCACATCTGTCGTGCAGCCTAGAAGTGGACAAAACAATTTAGTCATCAGCGAACAAAGAGAATTCCAAAGGTTCAGGTTACATAGGGCTGAGATGATGAGCCAAGAAAGCAGATGCTTACAATACAATGTAATGTAGCAACTTTTACGAATATTAGTCATTAAAGTAAAAGAAATTAGAATATTTCAATTATAAAATAGGAAATTAACGCAGGGCGTTACAAAAGTTTTCTTTTTTTTCCTCGTTTGCCAGTTTGGCCACTCGATTGTTAGTTTTTGTGTTTCCTTCAACTTGTTTTGTGAAGTTTATTTTGTGTCTAGTTCCCCATGGTTTTGCCTTTCGATTTTATTTGATTCGGTGTTTATCGCCGTTTAGGTCTGGCCCCTTTTCAGGCCTTTGATATTAACCTTACGGCTTCGCTAATGTAATTTTATGAAGTTTAAACTTTATCACTCGCCCTCATTACCTCATTACTTCAACCATAGCCAGATTATTATTTTTACCTGATGATGACATTTATATTATGTCGAAGCATGTCGTAACTTAGCCCTACTTATTGTAATTTTAACTGATTTATCAGCAACTGATTCTATTTGTTTATTGCTATTTCAATCTTTGCTCAACGTAACTTTAACTTTCAACTTCATACTTCAATTTAATTGTAATAAATACCATATGGGGAAGGTTTTGTGATTTTAATTCACCATTATAATTGACCTAATCCGAAAAGGATGGGAAAATGATACAGAAAATGAGGTAAATAAACCGTATTTTAGAAGGCGCGATGAGTTAACGTTCGAGCAAGGAATTTTGATGTGGGGTTACCGAGTAGTGGTACCAGGTAAATTTAGAAAACGATTACCGTCCTGTACCACTCTATCTAATTTTAAGCAATAAGTTTTTTTTCTTCATGGTTGGGTTTTGCGGCCCACTGATTCTACGGTCCTTATGCATTTGGCCCACCCATCACTTTGAGTTTGACATGCCTGCTCTACATCATCTTTCATTTCGGAATGAATTTTCCTTAACTGTGAAGACACAAAATCTCCAAAAACATCTACTTCATCTCTCGAAATTTTTTTGTTTTGTGTGCGTTGTTGCAATGCTTCGCCGACCAAATTTATTGCTTTACCCGCATCTTCGAGAACATTAGTTCTGTCCATTTTTCTACGTTTGGGAACTGTTCTCAACGGTACACCTTCACCATTACTATTCTCTGTACCAACTTCATTTGATTCAACAAATTGTTCATCCCTTGACCAAAAAATTTTTAACAGAATAAAAAAGGTTAAATAACGGAAAACAGAAAACACTTTTGAAAAGTTAGGTTAATTTGCGTAAAAAGCGGTAAAGTCGCTTTTTACGTGTTCTGTCGTATTATCATGGAAGTACGAATTTTAAAAACAAGTTCTGCGTATTTCACGCACTTTTAACAAAGTATTTAGAACTTGTCGTAAATAATTTACATGAAAATGTTACACAACATTTAGCAGACTTTTTTCTGCATGCAACGATTCATATCATTTTTATAAAAATTTATATATCAATTTTCTGTAAAATTTAGCGTCGTGTCAGACGGGCTTAACTGCGGAAGCTACCCTATTCCACAAACTTGCAGACATCGAAAAACGCTCATCGGTTGGGTAGTGACTCTTTGCCGTATCCTGATCTTCTGGTTAACAGGTCAGTCTCGACGTTTTGACTACGTTCAGTGTACATTGTTATTAATTATTTAGTATTTTTGCGTTTAACGTTTTTTTAAATCTTATAACATGGGCGGTTCATATTTATATTCATGCCGTTTCTGGTTGTTGGGACTCAAACAACGAAAGTAAACATCGTTTTTCGAATGCAAGAAAAATCAAAGTTCTGTTTAAAAAGTGGATCAACTTGTGTGGAGATAAGAATGTGCTACAAATGAGTCCTGAAAGAGTATATGGTAATTGTAGGGTTTGTAGTGTTCATTTTGTGAAAACTAGTTTTGGTACCAATCATAAACTGATACAGCTAAAATTACCAATTGGATTATAAATTGCTTTATGCAATTAAGATAGGTAATTGATAATTTCGAATGAGTAGAATGTCTTTTCAGTTTCATTTTTTATTCTTTAGATAACTTCCCAATAATGAATAGCGATTTGGCTGTAACAATTTCTGCCGATGAAATTTCTAGGAGAAGAGATCTTATACTAAGTACTTATACTTAAACGTATTGTAATTTAAAAAATTAAAACTTTTTTGAAACGTCGCCGTCGCGTCGTTTTTATTTATGTTTTCAAAACTTAACATTAATTTTGAAAATGTATACAATTCTACATTACAGAATTTAAATTTCGCGCCCTTTTAAAAAAGCTTTCCCTCAGGTTGTTTGGTGGCGCTTTTGCTGCCAACTTGTGAAGTCATTTACATGGATATCTACTTTCTTTTATCTATGTTAAACACCGAATTTGGAGAGTGTGCTGGTAGTGTAGGTACGCGTATTACGTCTTTTAATAAAGAAAATGAGGAGAGTTATTCTGAGAATGAGAAATAAAATTTATTGTAGTGAGAGCAAAGTTTGTACTGATGGAGCAATTAGATTTTTGATTGACACCTTCGAGGAACATTATCAACAGTTTTCAACCGGAATAAAAAAGTTTGTGCAGCAGAAAATCGCAAAATTGTGTTCGGCACAATTAAAAAAAAATATTACACCACAAAATTGCAAAAGTAAGTGGAAATCATTGAAAAGCAATTTTGAACCATAGTAGGACTTTTGGGGAAAAGAAGGGAACATGGGTTTACTTTGAAAATATGCGCAAAGAGTTAGGTCATAAACCTGAAATAACATGGGTTGGTTGTATCTAATTCAACCAACGCAACGAATGACGTTCCCCTAGAAGTTGTATGTGACCCAGGCAGTGGAAATAAATTCAACAAAAAAAAGAAAGCGCCCATTAGAAGCTCGTGAAAGGCGGCATCATGACAAGTTTAATGAATTATTTGATCAAATGATTAAAAAAATGTAATGAAATGTACGATATGACTAGGACTTGCAATCCCGCATGGTTCTCAGTCCCGCGAGATTCATGTGAGATTGTTGTCAATCCCGCAATATATATGAAAGATATTTTTTGCATTAGCACATTATAATGTATAATAATGAATATCTTTATTTATACACATATTTTTTCATATATTATACTGATAATGGAAATTATAACAGCGACTGCCGAATAGCTCTCCTACATAAAGAGCATGAAGGTTATTTCCCCATTTATACAGTCTTTCAGAAACACCTTCCAGAAAGAGAAAAGTTGGAAGGCAGAGCAGCACTACTGCAATGCTGCAAAAAATAGTCAATAATCGGAAGAAGTTGATACAAAAATGATTATAAGTAAGTTCATGTTGCTTGGTAAAATATCATGTTAAGAAATGTTTGTTTTAGATTATTTACAGCATATTGTTAGAAAGCAAAGCATCTTACAATCTATGATTGCACATTTAGGAAACCGAAGCACTAACCTAGAAAATTGTAAAGATGATGTAAGCGATGATGGGGAAAACAACGAATCCATGTTCGCTACCTTATCGAACTTGCCAGCAAGTAACATGGAGGAGCTACAAACTTTAGAGAATTATCTGAGCGATGCAGAGCAAATGCGAAAAGCGGTATGTGTACATACATGTAGATATTACTTGTAGCCTACCCAGGCCAGTCGAAGAAAGAGGGAAAAAGAGCTATCTGTTCATTCAGCATTCCTCACCTCAATCACCTTTCTGCTGATTATTCATTTTTGTTGCTCAAATTTTCACTGGCGTAACCACAATTTCAATGCCATTAACAAAATAATATGACATATTTACAGCGGGAAGCATTTAAATTCAAAGCTCCCCAGTTGCGTTACATCACATACTATAAACATTTTTAACTATATTGTGTTGTTATATTATTGAACGTAATTGATTAATAAGTATAACATTTTAATAGGTGAATGAGTTTTCAAAAATTGGAGGATCTAATCCTTCTGATTTCGTCTCCCGTGTCGCTCAAAAACTTATTACACACAAGTTTTCCGGAGCAACATTTAGCCCCCAAGGCAGAAGAAAGAAAGAATCATTTCACAAACTGAAAGTATATGAACTTCTAACAAGTACGTAAGATTTTTTATTATCATTTGACGCTCTTCTTTTTGTTTTAACAGATGCTTCGATGGCTAATTTAACGATAGTACTTTAAAAGACGTGGAGCAATACAACTTTGATAATCCGGACACGCGAATGTCCGGACACTCCAGTAATTCGGACAGCGTCTACTATCCGGACATTTTATATTTTTTACCTCTATAATCCGGACAGTAACATGCGTCAGCAAAATTACAGGTTTCAACAGGTTTAGTGCACTAAATATTCGTATGTAGTACGTAATAATAGTACATATTGAGGTGCTTGTAATAAAGATGGCTCCTATAAAACGGAAACACCTGACACTTACTCTAAAGGAAAAGTGTAAAATACTAGACGCCTTAAGGTACGTTTCCATTACTACAAATTTGTATCACGACATGTGCCGGAACAAGTTCTGAGACAAGTGCCCGGGATTTGTATAAATGGAAACAGTCCGCGACATGTTCCGACACAAGTGCCAGAGACAAAAATGTATCCGACGACTGCGCGACAAAACATGTTTCTTTATCTCGCGATATGTGCCGCGATTTGTATCGCAAATAATGGAAACGGTCTGCGGCTTGTGCCCGCGACATGTGCATGCGCAGTATTTTTCAGTCTTGCACGTTGTGTTATTTAATGTGTTGTTGAACTATCGAAATGGAGTGGTCAAAGTGTAAAGTGGGTAAACTTATTGAATTGTACGAACAGGAGACGGTATTGTGGAACATAACAAGTTCACACCATAAAAATAGCAATAGCAGGCACGATGCTTTGCAACGTATATCTCAGGTGATGGAATGCAGTATTGCAGAAGTTGAGAAGAAATTACATAACCTACGATCTCAGTATATGAGGGAAAAAACTAAAATTGAAAAAAGTAAGAAAAGTGGTGCTGGTGCAAAGGATGTCTACGTTCCAAAATGGTTATTTTTTTCTCTATTAAGTTTTCTTTCACCTACTATGGAAAGAGTTGTACATACAAGCTCGCTACACTTGCAGTTGGTGAGTAAATAATAACAATATTATAATTTTCATACCATGCTTACTATTAATGTTTATATAGACACTTGATAGAAACTTTAATATATGCATTATAATAGGCCCATGAGATGTAACGACCAATTACTTTTCATACAGAGTAGTCGATGTAAAAGCATCAAGGAAATTGGTTTTGCCACGATAACGGTTGACTGTGGAAAAAGTAAGCCAGTTCCCTACGCACGAGTGTGCCTGGATTTTCACCTCTTTCTTTGCACCATCGAAGTCCAGGAAGGACAACTCCCTCATTTCTCCAAGTCCCTTCGATAACATTCCCATCTTCATCTTCTGAATCCAATACCTGAGCAGTACAGTAAGTTTCAGCTGAAGAATGTTTTCTTAGAAAATTATGCAAATAAGCACAACTCAACGTGACCCACCGTGCTCTCTCTGGTTGTAGCAACATTGGTTTTCGGAGCACTCTAAAAACACTGCTCATTATTCCGAAAACGTTTTCTATAACCCTCCTAGCTCTCGAATGTCTATAATTAAAAGCTCGTTCAACTGAACCTTTGCTGTGTCTTCCAATGAATGGTTTCATAATATGCTCTGACATGGCAAATGCATCGTCTCCCACTATTACAAAAGGCAGACCTGCGTCTCTTCTTGGTAATGATCTGTTAAAGGGAATTTGTAATGTATTTTGCTGAATAGCAGCGTACAAATCTGTGTCCAAAAATACACCGGCATCACACTCACGTCCTTGTACACCCACATCCACATACAAAAAATTGTAATCTGCGTCACACAACGCCATGAGCACAATACTAAAAGTTCCTTTGTAGTTGTAGTACAAACTACCACTATTTGCAGGAGCTTGAAGAACAACATGCTTGCCATCAAGAGCACCGATGCAATTGGGGTAGTTCCATTTGGAATAAAACTTTTTGGCAATATCTTCCCATTCTTTCTCGCATTGTGGTACCTAAAAAAAGGAATAGTTATTGGCTTATTAGTTAAGTAGTTATTATTTGTCAGTTGTATTAAAATTATAACCAAATATATTGCAATACATATTGATTTGTAAAAACTTTTCACTAATTCCAGACCAATAATGACGTCGATGAAGAAAGCTGTATTGGTAACGTAGAAGAAACTGAAATCCCTGCTATTGAGAATGATACCAACGAAAAGAACAATGTAAGTGAAGGTCAAACTCCGGAGGAGGTACATGATGTCACGTTAAAAACCCCAACACCTAGCCGACAACCTCGAAAGCGACAGAACGACACCAAAGCAAGTGGGCTCGAGAAAAAGATACACCATGCGTATGACATCTTGACGTCCAGGCCCTCTACAAACAAGGATGAAGACACCTGTTTCGGAGAATTCGTTGCTGAGTCATTGAAAAAACTTCCTGACAGGAGAACCAAGTCTTGGGTACGTCACAACATAACCAACATCTTTTTCCAAGCTGAGTTTGGAGAAACTCCTAAAGTTCAAACACTTCCCCCCCAAATTAACCCCCGCTACCCATTCCATTATCAGCCCCCCTACAACCAGCATCACTTAAATCAAAAATCTCCTTACAGCAGTCCAGCATTAAGCCCACAAAACTCATATCCTTCCTCCAATTCCTCTTCCACACACGTTCCATCATATACTTCAATGCAGCTAAACCAACGACCAGTCGCTGAGTTAAACAGTGAAGTGCCCCAAGATAGTGAAGATACTCCATTCTCAGATTTAACTCTGTTGTATTAAATGTTAATTTTTTGATGTTAAGTAGCAATAAATACTTTTTTTGACAATAATTAAATATTTCTTACCTTAATGTAATCTCTCAAAACTGATACAATGGCTTCGCACACTATTGGTATGAATCTTGATATGGCAGATTTCGAAATCCTGTGCAGGTACATTATACTGCTGTAGCTGTCACCTGTAGCTAGGAAACGCAGAGTAGCCGCTAGCATTTCACCTGGAGAAAGTGATGCTCGATACTGATTGCTCTTAACAATTACAGGTGCAATAAGGTTTAGCAGAAATTCAAAATCAGTAGCAGTCATTCTAACAAAGTTACTGTAGCCACTCTGTAGACGCAAGTCTATCATTAGGGAATTGTACGCTCCTTCCGATGCTCTCTTTGCCAAAAAACTTCTGATCCACCATCTAGGTCTTTTTCTCCTTTTTTTCAATAGTTCGTGATACGCTCCTGTCATTACCACAAACCCTGCTAAAGCAGCTGCATCGTCCATCTTGAAGATAAATACTCGTAAAACTTAGATCACAATATACTACAATCAAACTAACACATTGAAACCTTAAAGCCGACTACTGCAAACTGCATTCACCTGGACGGCGAAACAGAAAAGTCGCACCGGTACCGCGACATGTTCCTAGCACAGAGATGCAGCATATTGTACGTTCGACTTGTTCCGACACATGTCGCAAGACAAGTACCTGCGACATGTGTAAATGGAAACGTACCTTTAGATAAAGGCCATAGTGTACGTTCGATTTCGGAAACTTTTAATGTTCCTAAATCAACAGTGTCGGATATTAAAAAAAAACAAAGAAAAAATACGCAGTTTTGTTTCGAAGTGTTACCTATTAAATATGTTTGATTAAATAAAAACTACATTCCTTTATTTAGGAAAGAAAAAAGTTATAAAAAAGGCGGAAAATCCAGAAGTGGAAGAAGCGTTGTATAATGGGTTCATCCAGCAACGGCAAAATCATATTCCAGTTTCTAGCGAAATTTTACGTAATAAAGCGCTTTACTTTTATGAACAAATAACCGGGAAAAATGATTTTCTAGCCAGTTCAGGTTGGCTTGATAAATTTAAGTTGCGGCATGGTATCAGATTTTTAAAAGTCTGTGGCGAACATGTTTCCAATAACGCCGATGCTGTAACACCTTTTCAACAGAAACTGTTAACTGTAACTGAAGAGATGGGATTGGATCCAGAACAAGTGTATAATGCAGACAAATCTGCAGCTTTTTGGAGAGTATTGCCTAACACAACATGGGTACATCAGAATGAAAAATCAGCACCTGGAAGAAAAGTGTCAAAAGACAGGATTACATTTATGCCATTCTGTAACGCAGTTGGAACACATAAAGTTGCCTTTACTCGTTATAGGTAAAGCTCAAAATCTGCGGGCCTTTAAAAATTTCACGTTGCCTGTAACATACCGTGCAACTAATAAAGGTTGGATGACAAAATCAATATTTTCGGAATGGTTCAATACTATTTTCATTCCTCAAGTAAAGACATTTCTCTCTAGTGTAAACAAGCCACATAAAGCATTGCTTCTTGTTGGCAATGCCCCGTCGCATCCCCCAGAAGTTGAGCTTTCCGATCACCCCAATTTTAAAGTGTTATTTTTACCTCCGAATTGTACGGCTTTAAATCCAACCTATGGACCAAAACTTAATTCAAAATATAAAAGTCGCTTATAGAAAGAGACTATTAACCTACATAGTGTCACAAGAAGATGGCGATATAATGAAGCTTTTAAAACAATACAGTTTAAAGGACGCCGTAATCAATTTAGATTTTGCATGGAAGTCTATATCTGAAAAAAATATAGTCAGAGCTGGTCTATGCTGTGGCCTGAATTGGTAACAAATGATGAAGACGATATTCCGTTATCTGTTCTTCGACAGCGCCTTCGTTCTTCGGAAAATGATGATTTTGAGGTAATCTATCAATCACTACGTATCATAGACCCAAATAGTGAAGTAAACAAAGAGGCAATTACTGATTGGGCAACTGGGAAGAATGAAATCGTCAACGATTTGGCAGATGACGAGATAATCGAGTCTGTGACATCAACTCATGATGAAGAAATTGATGTCGAGTGTGGTTTAGATGAAATTTCAGCAACAGCTGTTAAACATTCTGAAGCAGTAAAGTGCTTTTCCACTTGTATTGAATGGGCAGAACAAAATAATATTGCTTATCCAGATGTATTGTTACTCAAAAGAATTGAAGAAACAGCCAGAGATCTCCATGTGAAGAGTATTACTCAAAAAAAATCGTTGATTTTTTCATAACAATTTATAATTTAGGTGTCCATATGTACATTACATATGTATTATATTCATACTGATATCTATTTCAATATAAATTTTCAAACTTACGTGTATATTTTGTTTATTAGTAGCAAATTTCTTTAGTAAAAGTTGTACTTCGCTAATACGGCGGACCGAAAAACGATATCTGTTCGGATTATCGAAGTTGTACTGCTAAATGGATCAGGAGGTGCACTGAGAGAGGAAAAGAAAAATAAGGAACTCTGTAATAAATTATAATGTTTATTTTAAACTTTAAAATTATAATGTTCATTTTAAACCTTTCTTTGGTGTTTCTAATTATTTTAATTTATTCTCAAAGCATAACTCTGATAGGCAATGAAATCATGCCACTTCTATGTTCAATCAATTTTAAACCGTTTTAACTTTTATGTTTCTTATAACTTACTTTAATGATCGTCGTATATATTTAAAGTCAAAAAAACTACCTACAAATTTCTTCGAAGATTATGAAACTAAATTAAGAAACATAAGAGGTTTTAAAATTTACTAAAAATTCAAGGCGGCTGAATTTCATTGGCCATCAGGTATATCCGATTTTGTACATATTGTGTACATACACCGATGTACTATGTACGTAAGTACACCAATGTACGTACAACTTTGGTACAAAGTTATGTCACCAAAAATGTACGTACAGTCGTACATAGTATGATAATGTACGTCCATTGTACATTACTAAAGTCTTTTGGTTTTGTACATCCATAGTACGTTATTGTGCTATATGGGAATAGGCCACTAATTTTTAAATATTATTATTAATTGAAAAAGGAATACAGAATACAGAAAAAATAACAATCCGCATTTAAAATTAATTATAAAGAAAAAAATTTATAAAAGTAAAACTAAATTAATATTCTTTGTAATAAACTATTTTTTATTCATTAAATTTCTTATTAAATCAACATTAGTTAATTTTTTTTAAAATAAAATATAAAAATATTAATAAAAACAAAAAAAGTTGTGAAAACCTTATAACGTGTAACTTTTGTGTCTATTTCACACAAACTAACAAAAGAATCTATTGAGTTGGCCTTGGCGCGTCGACAATACTCGGCAATGAAATGATGAAGCGCGCGGTGCGAGGTCGGAGATCAAGCTCATACATGTTTTAACGCGCGCCGGTGGCACGCCTTCCAGTTGATATTGTTTTGTCTTATTCTTATAGTGAGTGCAGGATCCCGCGGGATTGAGAGATTGCAAGCCCTAGATATGACTGTTCTTAGGAATTGTTTTTTTAAGTTTTCCGAATGATTTTTATTTTTGAAGTTTTGAGAATTGTGTTTATTTTAGAAAATAATATGTTTTATTTGCAGTTTCGTAAAAATAAAGTGATATTAAAGAAAGCATTAATTTCTTAACAATGGCAAACTATTTACAATATCAGTTCGCTTATTTATGGCAATAGGTAAATTGTTTGCAACATCCATAACAGTTTCGTCATCAAGTTCACACAGTTCTTGCAACTCTAATTCAACATTAAGTACCTACATCTGATAAAAATCTTCTTTAAGAATGCATAGGTATATTATGCAAAATGCAAGCTGATACTATAAGAAGAGTAATAAGATCTACTTAATTGTATGAACTTCTCCATAAATTAGTTGTTTTTTAATATACAGGGTGTCCCACTGCTCCGTAATCGGTGGATAACTCAATATGGGTTGAAGATACAGAAAAAAGTTTCAAATAAAAGTTGCTTTGACTTGAATTGCGCATCTTTTAAAAATATTCTTATATCTACAGTATGTTGCATTTTCACGTGGCAGGAAAATGTCACTTTTTTTTAAATGGCACACCCTGTATTTTTTTCTCTTAATGTATCGACCAACCATATTTATATCACGCCTGAAATTTTTTTTAATATCGGATGTGCGGTTGCCAAGTTATTAATTATTTTGTCAAAATTTGGTACAATTCAAGGTCGGACTATAATATTCATAACTACGTTATTCTTCAAAAAAGGAAAAATTTATTTCGCGAATAATATTACCCTAATGTCGTGTTACTCTACAAAAAAACTAAGTGATTAATTTTATACCGAGTGTTTAAAATGAGAATTCAAACTTTGTGAACTTTAAATAGAATTTATACGAATATTTTAAATGGAACACCCTGTATTTTATTTACCATCAGATTCTCGACAAAAAACCCTATTCAACGGTGTATTATTTCCTGGTATTATTTTTTTGTACTTTTGTTAATATTTACGATTTTTAAAATTTCACGTAAAAAAATTTGTTAAAATTAATTTTTATTTAATTATTATTACAAAATACCGTTTAAATAGTTGGTATCAACGCAAAAGAACAAAACTCAAATCCTGTGACTATCTTAAGTTCTAAATAATTAGATATAAGAATATTTTTAAAAGATGCGCAATTCAAATCAAAGCAACTTTTATTTGAAACTTTTTTCTGTATCTTCAACCTACATTGAGTTATCGACCGATTACGGAGCAGTGGGACACCCTGTATAAAGGTTACGTGAGAAAAAAGTGTATTTTTGAGCTAATTATTTTTATTTACTTTTTTGGCTATCGATTTCGATCCGTTAGGATCATCTTCGGGCCGAGCTGAAATTTACATATTATAGGGAAGAAATATAAAGGCTAAAGGTGGTTCTTTTTTATTACCGTCAATTGAGTTGAAGAGTGGATGTAAATAATGAGATGTGGTGTGAATGTATACATATATAAAATTTTAGGAAAATATCTTCGTCACTCTGTAAAAGAAACAGGATAATAGCAAAGGGACATAAAAATACGGTCGGTAAACTTACGTGGTAAAAAATGTGGTGTGTGTTAATTGGAATAAAATAAACTGTGTAAACTAAAATGCCTTATGATAAAACTGCATGTGGTGGATATGTATGTTATGAGGTTAGGTATATTACTTGGCGGGTTGTATGCACGCCTATGACACAACTACAACCCGCCAAGTAACATACCTAACCTCATAACATACATATACACCACATGCAGTTTTATCGTAAGTGCTGTACAAACATTAATAATAATATCTACTACCTAGCACTATTTACAAAATATTAATTCTAGTTTATACATTATGTACAGTTGCAGTAATTTTTATCTGTGGATGTGAATCTAAGAATAAATAATTAAAAACATTGCTTTTTTACAGGCTTCAATAATTTCATGTGTTCTAATTGTAGTATTTGCATTCGTATGTCATGTTCCTCTTGCCGCTTTTTCAATTTTAATCGATGTTCTTCTTCCCTCCTTTTTGTTCTGCATCTGCAGTTTTTTGCAAGATGGAAATTTCTCATGTTTTTCCTGCAGAAATTTGAATTTCCTTCCTGTTCCTTTTCCGTAAATATTATTTTAGAATTTTCCAGCTTACTTTTCGCTTGTGCCCATTGTGATACTTATTTACTTATTTCTAGTTTTACAGGTTAATGTTAAAAGAAATACTTTACTACTATAATACGGGAAACTTCCTGTTATTAACATAGTATTTCAGGGCGATAGCAGTTTCAGCGCCATCTATTGGTGTGAGGTGATAACTAACAAACACATATGGCAAATTCAAACACATTACATAATTTTAGATAAGATATTAGTGTAAATTGTGACAATAATTATGTTGAAGTAAGTTCAAAACATTTGTAAAATTGTCGGAGGAATGTAATTTATTAGAAATTATCTACCTATAAAAAAACACCTTTAATTTGAACTTAATTAACAAACAACATTATTTTATCTATGTGTAAGCTTATTAAACTTAATATTTTTTTTATTAACTTTAAACTTAGGAACTGAATCATTTTTTCTCTTAACTACACAGTTAAATAATACATTTAAATATTTAATAATAAATAACTTCTGGCAGTCACTACATAACTCATTTAATTGTACACTTTCTGCAGCTATTTTATTTATAATTTTATGTTTCACACCTTGGCGATCTTCACTAAAATATCCAGGAAAGGAAGATTCAAAAACAGTCTTTAATTGAACACAAAATTTTATAGCATTGTCATTTAAAAATAAAATAGTTTTCGCATTATCATACTTCTTCATATCTAAATGAATATTTCGCGAATCTAAGTTGCAATTAGTATTGCTAGATATCGCAGCCTTAAAGTCTTCGTGCAACAGTTTACTGCATGCCCATCCTCCTACATAACTTATTGCATTCTCTTCGATTATAACTTGTTTATCGTCTCCAGCAGGTACGAAATCTTTATACAAAATTATTTCTTTTTTCTGAATGTTGAGTGTGATATTTCTTTGTTCAAAATCTTGTTTTTGCAATAAAAACTGTGTTGAGTCAATTTCACAATTGCTATCCTCTGACGGCTTTAACAATTGATTTGTCATGGTAGCACGTAATGCAGAGCGCAGTTTGGTGGCATCAGGAGTTACATTATTTCCTCCCTGGCTCCTTAAAATAGAAAATAAATTTTCCATCGAGTCCTGTGTCAAACGTCTCGTTAATAAGTATTTAAAGCCATAATTGTCCCTTAAGTCAGGCCATAATAATTTCAAGGTTGAAATATTTTCTAACCATCCTTTTAAGCACACAGAGTTTGCTAATCTCTTATTTTCAATATTTAAATTTTGTAGAAAAATAGTAAGTTCATTCAATTTCTGGAAATGAGGCCCTTTGTCACTCAAACATCGTCGATATACTTTTGCATTATAACACTGCGAGGAATTGAAAATATCGAACAGTGTATCGAAATTCTCCAAAAATTCAGCTGTGTGTGCTGCTGTACTTGGCAAAGAATTAAAAGATACATGAGTTAAAATTCCCCTTGAAACTGAATGACTTAACACTGGTACAGCCAAACATACCCTCATTGGGGAAAATGGTTGTAGTTCTATGCATTTATTATTTAATTTGGGTGCTAATCTGGGGGTCATAATCCTATCACGTTTGTAAAATTCAACATCAGACCACTTATACGTTTTGTTTTCTTTTACATTTTTTATGTCATATTTCTTCAGATTATTTCTGATTGACTTTAATAAATGAGGGGAATCGTTAAAGAAAAAAAATTTTTCCTGTTCAATTTCAATGTAAGGTTTTTCGGTTGAAACCCCTAACAGTGTTCTAACTTTCCGGTTATTAGTGCCTTGATCACATACGACAGTTTTTGGTATAAATCCCGTATTTTTAACTTCATGCAGCACATAAAGCAGAATTTCTTTCAAAATTGTTCCATGCATTGCATCTCTTGATAAAAGCCGGCAGTACGGCAGAATGTACAGTCACAATCCATGCAGGTATTGACAGTTAAGCAACTCGCGCTCTGGTCAGTACTTTAATGGGTGACCGGTTCATTCTGTGGCTCGGTGTGTCCGGCAGGGGGTAGTACAAAGGGCCCGAATGTGGCCTACGTACGCGTGGACTTAGGTCCCATCCCCCATTCTAATTTACATTTACATTTATCTCTTGATAAGAAATATCCCAACACCTGCTTATAGTTGGTGTACAGACCGCGCACCATAAACACCATCACTTGATTGCACAGTTGTGGATTCTTATTTGGCACAGCTTCTCCAAAATCTTCGTAGCCATCAAAAATATCACATCTGCAATCATACGACACTAGCTGCTTCAAAGACATTTCGTCAAACATAATTGATACAACTTTTTCTTCTTTTTTAATTTTTCGGCTTTTATTGCCATCATGCTGAGCACCATTTGATTAAGTCCAGGTTTTACCTGAACATTAGAAAGCCAGTTTCGTAATGATCGTATCGTAGGCAAGCAAAAACTTTGTCGCAGAAATTTATACGATTTTGTCAAGCAGTAATATAATGCTAACGCAAATTTTTTATCTAACTCTGAGTATCTGCGGCCCTGTGGTTTACGAGACTTTTGCCGAATCTGCATGTTAATAAATTGCCCAGTCGTATCCCCCTTGGTTACTGCAACAAGTGCAGATAAATTTTTGGGTTTTAGCTCTGCGATTTCTTTTTTATATGCTTCGCACTTCTTTTTATAAACCTCACACTTTTTTTTATAATTGTGCAAAAGCTTCTGTGCACCCCGTACCTTTCTGCGCATCTGTGGACATCTTGTACACAATGTACTACTACTACTTTGGCTTTCCATCATAGGATTTTGTATTTCTGTGTTTTCACAAGGCACGTTCATCGGCTCTACTTCAGGAGAATCCTCACGTTTCCGTTTTTTCGGACTGCGTCTGGTATATTCGGTGTGATTATATAATTGCAGGGAGGGAACAGCCCCAGGGTAAATTCTGCAAAAATAGGTAGTTCTTAGAATCAAATCTACATTTCTGGAAATAATATTGTTTTACCCTTGACCAAACAAATTCTTGTTCCTGAAATCTTTCGTGGTAAAATGGTCGGAACAAACCGTATAATTTTTGTATAAATGCTCAGGACCTTTTTCTTTAAAAATACTGTCTAGGTCTGCCCTTTTGCTTCTTGCAACCCATATTCTGCAGCTACAAATTTTAATAATTTAAGTAAGTAGTTAGAAAATGTTTCTAAACATCTAAATACAGGTAAAATTCTTATTGATTATAAAGCACATGTTACTCACATTTCCTTATTTTTGGGAAACCTGTAGAAAGACTTTACCGCTTTTTGTATTTTGTAATTATTACAACCATATATGGCACATATTGACCCCCTTTGACTCATTTCAAAGCATAAAATTGATTTAAAGACAAAAAAACTGTCAGACCCTAATGTAAACACTAGCAAAAACGGTTTAGTTATCACCTCCTACCGCTAGAAGGCGTTGATGCGCGCGTCACCGGAAATTTTTAGAGTTTCCCGTATTATATAGTAAAGTATTTGGTTAAAATTAACGACTCCTCGCTTTTGCTTCCGGAAATAAGAGCCTTGCATTTTGTTGAACGAAGCCAAAGTTAAACCTTGGAACGAAGCATGTCTAGTGTATATTTGAACCAGTCACCAGTTTGCATATTTTACTTAATGCATGTACCGCGCAAGCGTAACTATTGTCAACTGTATGAAACACATAGATTACAGAAGTAAAACCTTACCTGCGATACGTAACCCCATGCACTTAAGAAATTCATTGACAAATAGCTGTTGTTGCTATACAGGAAGTATTAAATTCAAAGTGTTCTAAAAAACCGCGAATTAAGTTCTCAGCTGTCATATATCAAATCGCATTTTTCCGATATTCCCGACATAATTAAGAAATTGGAGACACAAAATCTTTAGATTTAATTGAAAACTTTTAAAAAACTATAGACGCAAATAAAAGTGATACGTGCAAAAAAATATCCACAAAATTGAGTGATTTATTTAAAAAAATTCAGGATTGTCGATACTTAAATCTATAAAAAGTATTTTAGATTAGATGGAAATTTTTCCGGTCGGGAGGACTTTCCACAAAATTTAGTTACTCAAAAAAATCATTTATTTAAATGTCCTGTAACTTCATGTGATTGTGAAAGAAGTTTCTCAATAATAAAAATATATTTCAATAATAAAAATATATTGCAAGACAATCATCAACGTTTTCTAATGGATAATATAGAAAAACACATGATTATTTATTGTAACAAGTAAACAGATTCTGCTCTATCTGTATTTTTATTGTTTCTAGTTACTTTTGTTAACTTTTTTAGTATAATTAAGACGAACTGCATTTTGTAAATTATAAAATAATGTGATTATCGTTTGTATTCGAAATTAAAAACATTTAACAAAATTTCGTGTACGTTTTGAATTTTTACTTCCCGAGTACGAAGTAAAAGGGAAGTATTGTATTCGTGTTCCAAAAAAATTGACCTATGCAAATTTTTCTGAATACGTAGATTCAAAGAATGAAAAAAAAAATCCGTCTGTGGCCTGTCCGTACACATTTTCTTGCAACGCTCTATAGGTACTCAGAAACTATTAAAGTTATCGAAATGTGGTTTTCGCTGTAACGATCCTTTTTAAATTATATTTCAAAGTTGCGGTCCGCCCTGTATTTTATCAGACCTTTCTTATCCTTTTCTCCTTCGGTTAGTACGCCGGAATACTCACCTTTCGTACTATTTTTCCCACCAAGCCTAGCTCAGTACCAAAACATACATAAATTTGGCAAAAAGCAGTAAACTTAAATAAGGGCGCCAAACATTTAAAAGAAACTCGCTCAAGATAAAAAATTCAGTCAACGTAGGCCTATTCCTCCAATAATAATATTAGCGTATTAGTAGCCAATAGTAGGCAATATTTTTCCTTCTACTTTAATACTTCTAATGTTAAAAATTACACCACTTCACCTTAACCAAAGTAAATTTATTAATATCAAACAGAATTCAATACCCTTTATAAGATACGGACTACAACTACTTATCAATGGCAAATGCAATTCTTCTTTTTAATTGATAATTACAAACTTGTCAATAACCGAGGTTACGGAAAAATCTATTTCTTCAGTTCCAGACCGAAACAATGTTTTTAAAACTTTTTCTACCAAGACATCTTTGCTCTAAGTGTAATATAGGCAAACACAATATGTAAGAGTACTTATTTTCAGTACCTGATTTCTTTCTTTGGCCTCGCCGTACGGTCAGCTTCGACTTATTTCCCTATCTATCGACGCTCTTCTTCTTTGTATCTTTGGAGGTTACTCCCCGTGATTTGAGAACAGTTCTTTCACGTATAGTTTCTGGTAACACCCTCACTTAAAATTCTCTTAAAAAAACACCCGCGAATTCGCGACGTAAAACTCACGCGATTACGCTTAACCGTCAATCGAAATTTTTTTAACTCCGCCACTCCAAACAGTTGGTCCTCGCGAAGTTTCACTGACTCACTTCTCGACTCCACACTCTCTCTCTGCCGTCTTTTTCTTTTTAGTTATAAAAACGCCAATTAGCGACCGGCGATATGCGGGTACAACACAAGTTTTTGTCCTTCGTAAGGACGTCAACGCTGGAGAGCCAAAAACGCGACTGACTTTTTATTTTATCTTCCTTTAACCGGTCATATTTATCTGTACGTGTTAAAATGTGATAACTCGGTTTTGCGAATATTGCAATTCTCACAATAAAATTAACGCTCACCCACGTCTGCAATTCTATTTTACACTTCCTGTGATTCACTGTCTGTTTTTTCGTCTTAAAATTTAATTACAAATTAACAATAAATTTCCAATCAATTCGGAATTTACCGTCCCATTACATCGCCAATCGATTGCATTCGTGCCAAAGACGAAAATGCTGATATTACCTTTGATGACGTCACTTCCGGTATTAGCTAAAATGGCGGCACCCGTTTTTTTAACCCATTACAGCCCAGCGTTCCATGTATGGGCTTAAAACCACAGAACGTTTAATCTACCATTTCTGAGAATGCAAGCTAAGCCCCAGCGATTTTATCATTCGTCACTCTTCTAAGAACCCTTACCTTTGAATTTCTGTGGTCAGGTAGCCAGTGGCTCTCTTTGTTCCCAACGAGACGGGTCGACAAAAAGTTATAATTTTGTGCTCCACGTATTTTGATCGAAATATGGATATTGAGTAAGTATTACTTTTTCAAATAAAAAAAAATCCATTGAAATATGTTTAGAAATGAAGTATGTTTGCCTTGGCAGCAATTCTCGAACCAGATTTTTCAGTTCAGGAAGCCCTGGAAATGTTACTGGCTGATGATGAACACGAATTTGAAAGCGATCTTTTTATTGCACCACCTGAACCTTCTTTAGTTAGTGATGAGATGATGAGGTGAAGAGTCTGGAGGAGATTTTAACAATTTTAATAGAAACCAGCTATTAGCTAATGCCGAATTGAGACCACGAGTTTTGACAGATCGTTTGCCAGATACAGGTAGAAAACAGGACTGCACCATAGGTGATCTTATGTATTTACCGAGAGAATTTACTAAGCCAAACTATGAAAGGCATTCTTCGAAATCAATTGTTGAATTATTTGAATCATTTAATCGACGATGACCTGATCAATTTTGTAGTAGCAGAGACAAATAGATATGCATCCTTTTTGAATTCTACACCAAACATTACTGGACAAGAAATAAAATGTTTTATTAGTATTTTACTCTTGAGCTATAATAGAGTCCCTTGCAAAAGAATGTATTGGGAGCATTACGAAGATGGATTCAACGCATTAGTTACCAACGCAATGAAAAGAAATCGTTTTGAGCAAATTTTACGATTTTTACATTTGGCGAACAACGAACAATTCATTCCTGGTGGTGAAAAACTTTGGAATATACGACCATTAGTAAATAGACTGAAAAAAAAGTTTATAGAAAATTTTGTTCCAGAGCAAAATTTATCATTTGATGAGAGTATGGTAAAATACTACGGTAGAGATGGAATAAAGCAGTTTATCAGAGGTAAACCGATCCGGTTTGGATACAAGGTATGGTCCCTAAATACGAGTGAGGGTTATTTCATAGATTTTGAAGTGTGCCAAGAAAAATCAGTTTCAACCAATGAAGAAATAAAAAAATCGGTTGGGAAAGCTGCAGCACCGTTAATAAAAATGATAAAGAACTTCCCCTTGACAATCTATTTACAAGCTTCAATTTACTCAAATATCTGGCGGACAATGGATTTGGTGGTTGTGGAACAATAAGGGAGAACGGAATCCCAAAACCCTGTCCAATGCCTACAAAAAACAAATTTATGAAGAAAGACAGAGGACACTTTGAAAATGTTATAAGCAAAACTGATGGTATATTATTATGTAAATGGAAGGACAATTCAGTAGTAAATGTTGCTTCAAATATTTATGGTGTGAACCCAATTGCCAATGTGAAAAGATATTCGCAGAAACACAAGGCTCAAATACAGATACCCAGGCCATTTATTTTTGCTAGGTATAATACATCGATGGGCGGAACTCATCGGATGGATGAAAACATTGCAAATTATCGAATTAAGATACGCAACAAGAAATGGTACTGGGCATTGTTTTCCTGGTTAATTGTAGGTGGATGTTGGAAAAATAATGACACACTGGTTAGTCGCGTCTAGAAATTCAATTTCAATTTAACTTAAAAATTCTATGAGATAAAGACGTAAATGTATTTTATGTCATTGTTGTTTCAAAAATTTGTTGTTTTATCAACTAGTTTTACTTGAATAATTGCGCATTTGTATTTTACGGCAATGTTGTCCTCAAATTTTACTATTATTTTTGGTAGAAGTGTCTTTTCGGTCAATATTCTACTAAAACAATTTAATAAAATATGCTTTAAGAAAGTATCAATCTATTAGTATGTTTGGTACCTACTTCTAAATACGATACTTATTAACTAACCAGGTTACTTATAATGACCCGAATGAAACAAAAGAGCACGACGATTTTTCGTCTGGTTCTAGTGACAACTTTTTTCCGGGAAGTGAGCATTCATTAAGTGACTCTGAACCGTCTAATGAAAACACTCCTCCGGAACAAAACGTGTTTAACACTTCAGAAATTATTGAGAACAAACACAATTCGCCAATTCCTAAAAAAGGAAAAAAAGAAACCGCAACCCTGATAACTGGATTAATGTAAAGGCTAAAAGACTGAGAAATAGTGGCCAGAGTTATACGTCAAAAGCAGGAAAAAGAATTAGTGAAAGGAAGATGGGAAAACCTTGTAAAGAGAAATGTGTGTTATCATGTTCCAAAAAGATTGACGAGATGTTTAGAGCCGAATTATTTAAAGAATCTTGGGAATTAGGTACCTTGCAACGACAGCGCGATTTTCTGGCTTCTCACATTGAAAAATTAGGTCTTAAATACAGACGTATCTCTACTGAGCGACCCAGAAATCCCAATTGTGCCTTCTACATTCCTAAAGAAGGGCAAAGAATTCGCGTGTGTAAGACTTTTTTAATAAATGCTCTCGGTATAATTGAAAGATCAATACGAACAGTTATTAAATCCAGGGCAAGTGGCACTGGAATAGTTCCAACGGATAACAGGGGCAAGCACAAAAACCATAGAAAGATCGATGAAGAAATATTGAAATCTGTACGTGACCACATCAATTCATTTCCACGGGTTGAAAGTCACTATCTCAGAAAAGACACAAAAAGAGAATTCATTGACGGTGGTCTTTCTACATCTGAGTTGTACCGAAACTATTCATCACAGAGGTCTACTGCCAATATGTCTGCAGCAAGCTTCGATAAATACCTAAGAATATTTAATACCGAGTTTAATATAGGGCTCTTTTTGCCCAAGAAAGATGCGACCTTTGTGAAGCATATATAAATACACAAGAGAATGAAAAAGCAGACATAGAAAATGAATATGGGAAACATCTCGAAGAAAAAGATTTAAGCAAGAGAGAAGCATAACGATAAAGAAAAAGCTAACAATAAAGACATCGTATTAGCAGTGTATGACTTGCAAGCAGTGCTACCAGTACCCACTGGACAGTCATCGTCTTTTTTTATAAGTCTCGTTTAAATTGTTATAATTTTATGCTAAGTAAAGAAGATTTCAACATACGATTAGAAGTTGTATAAAAATGTGTCAAGATTATGATAATTCCTATTCTTACAGATAACAGAAATCGTGAACGACAAATTTTGCTGTTTCTTTTGGCATGAATGAAGGTCTGGGTAACAGAGGGGTTACAGAAATTGCTTCATGTGTTTTACTTTATCTTGAAGAAGTATCACGAACAAACTCCGGTCCCGACGTAGTCTTTTACTCCGAAAATTATGGCGGCCAACAGAAAAACAGGTAGCTATGTAAAATAAAAATAAACTAAAATCATTGCAGTCACTTAAAACTTACTTGACAGCCTGGCAATCGACTTTTCTGTGACAGAACGGATTTTTTTTTCAGGTATATGATTTCTACATACCCCTCTATGCTGTAGAGTACCTTGAAATAAATTCTATAAGGCACAAATATCTAGTTCGTGGCCACACACAAAATGGAGGGGGGCGCCATTCACAGCATTGTTGAGAAGTCGGTGAAAAAAATAAAAAAATCTTGTCCAATCTACGTTCCTGACCAGTATTATATCTCTGCAATTCGATATGAACTTTGATAACTTCTGGGATTTAAATTTTCTTCATGATGAAATGGCGCTCGCTTTAACAAAAAATACACACGGGGGTGATTTTAAAATAAGTGAAGTAGTTATTACAAATTGAAAAAGGTAACCCTTTCTTTGGATACAAAACAAGTTACGAGAGCAAGAAGAATGGGATTGTGTAGAGTTCAGGGCTAAAAAACGGCGCACTTCTGAATTGCAACCGTTAAAAGAGATCCACAGAAAACCTCCCGATGACCTATTAAAACCCAAATACTCCTGAAACATTTTTTGTCACAAGTTCGTTGCCAAACTTTAATATGTTATCAATTCGATAGTAATAAACAATTGTTCTGAAAGATTTTTTTCATTTTTGTGTTTAGTTTTTGAATTATGAGGCGTACGTTTAAACATACGGTAGGAATTTGAACTACGTTTTATTAACGAAAAAAAGTCCCAGTGCCTTTTATATTTCTATTTGTCAGTTCCTCCAATAAATGTAAGGAAGTACAAAAATGATCAAAAAATAAATGGAAGAGTAAGTCCTTTCTTTCAGACCTCAAAACATCTGCAACAGTAATACGACCGCTGCGCCTAACCCGAAACTTTTATATTTATCTGCTATTAGCGTGGAGGCACCTTGATAAGGCTCAAATCACTCTATGTAGCCATGTCTAGTAGTTCCAGTCCATAGCTTATAGCCCCAACCGAATTAGTTTTCCGCGTATAAATTGTTTCGATCCATGCCGGCCGAAATATGGCACCATTGATTCGTCTAAGCTGCGACACTCTTCAGTTGGAGCAAAGTCAATAAATCTTTTATTGAGTGCTGCAAACAATGGTCTCATTTTGGAAACTTTGTCGTTCTCATCTAAGTTATTGTTATCATTTACATGAATATTCTGCATAATATAGTTAAACCTATCCATAGAAATAGCGGAATAGACAAGCTTATTTCCAGCATCGTCGCTGTTTTCCCAGTACATTGACCGTCTAGGAAATATATTATATCCACTGAGCAGTAAAACCCCGATAAAACATCTAAGTTCATTTGTAGGTATATCCCCTGAACGATTGTGTTGAGAAGCATATGTGTTTGTGTAATTTTTAATCATTTCAATAATTTCATCGTCCAAAAACAGTGAGAATAACTCTAGTGGTGTCAAGTTGTTTTTAGGTTCGTCATACACTTTACCTCAAACTCCAGCATTTCAGGTTATATCTGTTTTTTCCAGGAATATATTTTCTTCCTTTTTGGACGTACATGAGTACCAGAGGAAGACTTATTGCTTTGTAGACCTTTAGCCCTTTCGCGCAAAATCGATAAAGGCAAGTCATCTTCACTGCCATCTGAATCATCCCGCATCAATATTTCCGCTTCCGCCGCCAATTGACTTCCTGGAAGATTGTTTATTGCTATGAAATTTTCATCCCCAGAATCTTCATCTGTCACGTAATCGTTTGAATTAGTTGGCGAAAGTATTGTTATTGCTTCAGGTAGTAGAGAATCATCATCGATATTTTCTATTTCTTCTAACAATTCATGTAGATTCAAAGGGTTTTTGTAATAACTGTAACAGAAAAAAATGCAAGCGATACTTGTTTATCCTACCGCAGGTATTTTTTCTGTGGAACTGATATTGAAATAATGACATTATCTTAGTCAACTGAAAGAACTATCTGCATACAATACAAATATCCAATTATTTGTTACAACAAAATTTTAAATGTTTTAAAAAACTTACCTCCAGTTGTCTATGTTGCACTTCAAAGAAAACGTAAATAAATTTGTCTACTTACTCAACGACAAGAGAGATAAAGGCTTTTCAACTTACGAAGAAGTGACATGCATTGCAGACTGTGGTAGTACCCGAAGAGTGGACATTTTAGCCATTAACAACAGAAAACGACTGGGTTGGATTATCGATCCCACAGTGCTATTTGAGTTGAATGAACAGCAGCCAGAAACAGTAAGTAATGAAAAAAAAAATTTATGAACCAACGATTTCTTTTTTTAAAGAAAAATACCATCTTATAGACATAAAAATGATTGGAGCACGTGGGACCATTACTACTTTTTTTAAAGAATTTTGTAAAAGTTTTGGACTTTCCTCAAAATTGTATAAATTAATAGCAGCTATGACCATAAAAAAATCAGTTTATATTTTAAGGAATCACGTTTACAATTGATTATACATGTTTATTTTTTTTTTGTAAATTTATATTTACCTAGTGTTTATCTATAGTATTTTCTATTATTTTTGTTACATTTTATTTTTACGTTGATGTTCATTTGTTTAGTATCCTTTGTTTTTTTATGCAACTCAATATGTTGAGAAGGTGCCATTTATATTAATAAATGCCTGTATATATATTTAAACTTCAACCGATTTTTCAAACTAATTACAGTTTGTTATTGTTTGCAATCTTCGAAAAGAGCCATCTATGTGGCAATCGAATAACTTGCAAAAAACACCTGTTTTTAGAGTGTATGTTAAAACGGACAGTAGGAGTATCTGGGTTAAGAGTTTGTAATTAAACAGATAACTTATATTTTCACTTTTTTATTTTATATTTTTCATTTTTATACATTGTAAATGAAAGGTTTGTTTATATTTTGAAGCTGTTTGTGCTCAATTTTATAATACATATTTAGCATGTAGGTAGTTTTTAATATTTTCAGTCACCATTATATTTCTTCTATTATTCTCTTTATATTTTATATACATAAGTCAATATATATAATTAAAATTATTTGACTATCTTCTTATAATAATTAATAGTATTTTAATGCAATAGAGTCAATTTATATAAAACTTTATTTATTAAAATTTATTAAATGTTAAACCTGCCTTTACACCTCTTAATAAAAATTCTTCATTATTTACAAAATTAAAGTCTTTAACACCCAAAGATCAAATTACAAATACCGTATACAAAATTCCTTGTAACGATTGTAAACTTATATACATTGGAACTTCATTACAACCTTTAAAAAATAGATTAACCCAACACAAATCAGATGTAAAAGTGAAACCCAAAAGTACTGCTTTGGCTAAACATTCAAATGAAACTAAACATTCATTCAATTACAGTAACACACAAATTTTAGATGTTGAAAATAATTATCAAAAACGGTTACTTCTAGAAATGATGTATATTAAAATTAATAGTGATATCGTTTGTAACAGCAAACAAGACTTGGACGGCCTCCCTTTTATTTATAATTCATTATTAGAAAATTTAAAGTAGGTTTAATTCATTATAATTTTATTAATGTCACACTGACGAAGGCAGTAACCACTGCCGAAATATATGTGCATTTAATAAATAAAGTTTTATATAAATTGACTCTATTGCATTAAAATACTATTAATTATCATAAGTCAATATACACATTTAATAAAAATGACTTGATTTTTTAATCCTCTTCTCTTCGCTGCACCTGAACTTGCCATATTATGACTTTTACGGAGAGAAGAGTTTTTGAACTTTGTATAGCGTCATCTATTGATATTTTGAGGCTCATATTTTTTTAGGTCTGTAATGTACCATAAAAGTACTTACTTTGGGAAATTTTATGAAATGTACTAGAAATTAAATTATTTTAATGTAAATGTACTGTTGTACTTTTCAAACAAAAATGTACATACTGTAAATAGTACAATTGTACTAGAACGGCAGACCTGGATATTTGTATAATCTCAATGGAGCAATTCCACACCTTGAAATATAAATGTAGAATAAAATTAGTATATAGCATACCATAAGTACTTGGTTCAGAAAAGCTTCGGCTTAAACCGCAAATGTACAATCGGCCCTAAGGCGATTTGACGGACGATGAAGACTTTTTGCAGTTGGTAGAACATATTGTGGTTCCTAGAGCACCGAGGCAGCAATACCAGCAACGTCCTAACCGTTTTGAAATATGGAATGATAACAGCCTACGAGTCCAATTTATTAACATGCTTTCAACCCCAATGGAAATGTCACGCGTGAAACAGGAATTTTACGCTATTGCTTGATTTCCTAATTGCATTGGCGCGTTAGACTGCACCCATGTCAAAATACGAAATCCCGGTGGTGAACAAGCTGAACTATTTCCTAATAGGAAGTCAAGTCAGAACGCGAAACCCAATTGAAAGATGTTTTGGGGTATTAAAACGATGTTTTCCAAGTACTTGCTCTAGATATTAGATTAAACAGACGAAAAGTGGAAGCGGTTGTACTAGCATGTGCAGTGTGACATAACATTGCAGTAAAAATGGGGGAAAACATGGAATTTGAGTATGACCAAGTGGAAGCAGAAATAGAATTAGCTCTGGATATTAATCCTGATCTTGAAACAGAGAAATAAATATGAATAATGTTGTTCGTCATAGATTAATATCCATATACATTTCATTTGTGTTCTTTAATTTGTGTCATTTTAAGCTGGTGTTCTTCTCACATCTGCCGAAGTCTCTCTTGCTGCAACTCTTCAGCATGTCTCATTTTCTGTTCATGTTTTTGTTTTTTATGTTTCATGGTTAATTCATGCTCTCTTTTGAAACATTCTTCTTGTGTGTTGACAAACAGGCTGTTTTGTTGCCGCCCACTGTGACAATTTTGTTTTTAGATCAGTCCTTCGACAATTGCCTGGAAAAATATTGAATAACCAATACATAATTATTTACATACAGGGTGGCTCAACGAAAAGGTAACAGACGGGTTTCTGAACTGAAATCAGAAAAGAAAGACCTTTCAAATGACGTATCACTTGCTCCATCACCCCTATTTAAATTTTAGGGGTTGTTCTCACAGCGCTAAGGGATGAAATCACTTCAGGTTGAAAATCATGGCGAAAGTTGTCCCCCTTGATATAAAAATTGACGTGTTTTTGCGTTTCCCAAAAAAAAATTCCCTCTGGCAAGAAACCCGTCTGTTACCTTTTCGTTGGGCCACCCTGTATAAACCACAGCAAAATTTACCAACTGTTTCTTTCCTCCCTTTAGAGATTTTAAGGCATCATTTTCGGAGACTGACTTCTGTTGTTGAGGCTGCTTACAGTTTCTTCATCGACTACAATCTTTGAGTATTACTCATGACATCTAACACAATTCAAAAAATAAGAGGGCATTGATTAAAATAATTGAGGGTTGCAATACCATCTAGGGCATCACCATCAAATTCTGATGTGAATCCTTCGACTTGAGTGGAAATAATACTTGAAATAAGGTATCCGGTCATTTCCCCGCCGAAAAAATCCCGCCGGTCAATTGCCCGCCGGTAAATTGTTCGCCTGGTAAAAACCCCGCGCGGTGAAATGTTCGCCGGTAAAATGCCCGCCATGACAAAATCCCGTCGGTCATTTGCCCGCCGCTGTAGGCAAAATGATTCCCCTGATATTCCCCTATTTTTGTGATAAAGATCCACTTACATATGTACCTACGTTATGTGCAGCCAGTGGCGGATTATGCGCTCAGGATGCGTAAGATGAGTTTAAGGCCGCTGTTTACTGTAAATTAAAATATGCTAAATTCAAAAAAGAAGACTGTATTAATAAACCAGACATTGCCATGTTTAACAAAAGAACCGTTATATATAAATTTATAAAATATTTTCGACGGCCATTTTAAGCACTTCCCGATGGCATTTTGACATCCTTTACAGACCTACGGCACTATACATGAATACTCGCCTGCTACTATCTCTTGTTTCAACCTCGTTCTTAACACGTAAATGTTGTACCATTTTCTACGCTTATTCCCCCACTAAAGCGCCTAGGTTATTTGCAGGTTTAGTATATTTTTTTTTCAATTGATAGATACTAAAATAGTGGCATGACACACAGGTTTACAAAACTGAAGTTATTTAAAAAAGAACTTTCTTAATTGCTTATTTTTTCAAAAATTACGGCGGGAAATTGACCGACGGGATTTTGTCATGGCGGGCATTTTACCGGCGAACATTTCACCGCGCGGGATTTTTACCAGGCGAACAATTTACCGGCGGGCAATTGACCGGCGGGATTTTTTCGGCGGGGAAATGACCGTGAACCTTGAAATAATGTTATCCTCATCAGTAGAGCCCGGAATTGTAAGCGTAATCAAACAGGGAAATAAGCAAGCAAATAAGCACGTAAAATGCAAAAAATAAGCGGCAAAATAAGCATAGTACACATCAATTTTATTCTAGCTTACATAAGTATTATTTATTTATTTAATGAATTACTTTATTACAATACACAAGAAATGTCATTCGGAGATTTTCCTGCGTAAAACTTCTTCGCCGATCTGTAAAAAAGGTTTTGTACATCGAAAATGTTCTTTCAACATCGCATGATGTCACAGGTGCATGTGAAAAACACCACAACTCTTCGTCGGTGTATTCCTCTTCAAGCACGATGCTATCACCAGACAGTTTTTTGGAAATTTGGCCCAGTATTTTGTACCCGGAATTTTTGGATAATACGTTGCCGAGTTTCGAAAATGCAATTTTGGCTACACCATGCGTTTCATTTGATAAACATGTTGAAATTTCTTCCATTAAAGACAGCGAATGTTCCAAAGAATTATTTCGTGCTTCCAACTGCGTTATAGTAGCAGGTATTTTGCAGAAGCGAGTATGAATGTATAGTATCTTTTCTAGAATTCCCTTTTTAGCGAAGCATTCTTGCGCAGTTCCAATGCTGGCGGCGTCTTCTGCATTTAAGGCATTCAATACATGTTTAACTTCGCCAAAATGATCCGCGTAGTAAGATACAGCTTGCAACCATGATCCCCATCGAGTTAAAATGGGCTGAGGTGGTAAAGATATGTTTGGAGCCAGTTGATGAAATTTTTGAATACGAATCGGTGATTTTATGAACACTTTCTTAACGGACGAAACGAGAAGATCAACATCTTTATAATGGCTCCTAATAGTTTCCGCGACACGATGCAACCCGTGAGCAAGACACGTCACGTGAACTAATTTAGAGTAAAGTACTTTTAAGCCAGACCCCGCTTTAACAATATATGGGGCAGCATCACTAAGAAACAACAGTACATTGTCGTATCGTACCCCATCTGGCCACAAAAGTGTAAGGGAGTCATTAAAAAACTTTGCCACAGTCGAATGATTCACGCGATCCAGTATTTGAATATTGAGAAGATATGATCGGCTACCTGCTTTCAAAGCTCCTACTACGGCGCTGCATATACACTGTCCCGCTGCATCTGTGGTTTCATCAATTGAAATCCAGATATATTCGTGTTTCAGTTGATCCCGAATTTCACAAATTACATCGTCAAAGCACTGTTGCAAATACCTTTTGCGCAATGTAGATTCGTCAGGCACCTTTTTGTTTGTGTACTTCTCCAAAAATTGTCTAAGCCCCACGTTATTCAATTTCCACAGCGGAATGTCAGAACTCACTAACGCTAAGCACAAGTCTTTAAAAAATGGATCACTGGAACTCGATTGTTCGCCTACACTGCCTGTAATTAATTGCTGAGTTAACTTGGATTTATTTTTAACCCTCTCTTTATGTCGCGATGTATTGATATGTTGCACAACGTCATACTTTTTCTTCACCGAAACACTCTTTTCACACACTAAACAAAACAAGATTTTGCCGTCTTCGCTGAAAATGTTACTACCGAACTCTTTTACATATTTGGCCAATAAAGAAGAATGAGAATTTCGTACGGGAGGCATTTTTAACGAAAACGTAAATAAAGCACGAAAGCCAAATCTATACTGAAAAATAAAATAGTAGTACTAAGTAGTGTAGGTACTGAAATCATAATTCGTCATCCTTTTATGGAATTCTGTGCTGACCGCACGAGTTTAACAAACAAGTCATCCCTTTTGTTCTATATTGATCTCGGGTATGATTTATGACATGACCTTACAATGTCCCTCACTAATACCTATGGTACAATAAGACTTAAGACCATGCTAATACCGACCTGACAAAAGAAAAGCTTAAAGGGGGTTACAGTCCTAAGCGTGGGAAGATGTTTACATTTATTCAAAATTTAAAAATAACGTCATAAATGCGCACTTGCACTCTACCTGCAACCCCACAAAAGAATGTAAAAAAAATATTAACGTTTGAGTGAAATATGCAGTTTTAATTAAGAATTATAAAATAAGCATTCTGATTCGTAATAGCCTAAATAAGCCTTTATAAGCACTATCAAGGATAGTTTAATAGATTTATTAATGCCTGCTTTACAAAGTGTAACATTTCTGCTTACTTTTAAAAGAATGGGAAAAAATGTGCATTTTGCTTAGAAATCCGGCCTCTACTCATCAGTATCAGTTGGAGTATTTGACTGTGAGCCAGGCCCACCACCAGTTTTGTAAAAAACCATCTTTTCATTTGAATGTTTTCTTTTAGTAATTTATTAGTTTTCGTATTTTTTTGTTAACGAAACTGCATCACGAAAGTGACTGTTTCCTATACTATTAAATTCCTGTTCAATACATTCCCCATCCTTCTCTTTTTATTCTATTGGTATCGGTATCACTTCTTTTACATTCCACTTGTTTGTCATACTTGGAGACCAATTGTAGTAGCCAGTTTTCTTCGGTTTTGCTGAAATTGGGGCAACGTTGTCCCTTCCTATCCATAATGCTGAAAACAGCAGGTTTTATGACATAGTACATTACAATAGAAGTGATGAAAGTGACTAATTTTTCAACGAGCAATACATTATATACCTAGGATAATATTGCGAGTTGAAAAATCGCACTTTCATCACGAATTGTGTATACTATTTTTTCCAACATCGCAAAAAGGAGTCTCAATTTTAAATTTCTTTATAATCATTTTACTCTCCTATTTTTTCAAGAATCTAGTTGCTGATTTTCTATTCTAACGTTACTATGAAATTGAACCTTCCTCACTAGTGATGTAAACGCCTATTTTCCTCACTACATTGAGTGATGAGTGTCATTTTCATAAGCGATGTTGGAAAAAATATATTATTATGAATAACGTCATCAACAAATACTTACCAATGTATAATGTAACTGTAACGTTTATTAATTACTGACAATTCTTCACAATAAACAACCGGTGCAAAACAAATAACAGCTGTTTTCAATTGACAAATGACATCGATTTCAAAGTATCTTAGGTTTTAACCTAAGTGAAGTACCTACATAGAAAATATAACCTACGGTATAGAAATGCATCTCATAAGAAAAAATTAATACTATTCTGAGAGCCATCTATGGAGATGTGCGCCTACTATTAACAACGCGATATATTCAAATTTATTATTTTTTTAAATATTTTAGTTATTGTAATCTAACAGATAAGTACTTACAATTTTTCTGAAGTACTTTTAAGTAATCGTGATGAGGTCCGGAAATCACTAAGGGGTTGAAACGAATAGGTTAAAATTACACACAACCTTCCCCTTTGTATAAAAGTGCTGATTTATTCGCAGTATGCCATGCAGAGATGGCTTAACAATTGAGTTGTTGTTAATGGCGACAAGTTTCGAATTCCACTGAATTCATTATCAAGCCCATGAAAAATTATTTGTTTATAAGATAAAATTACATCTATCACATGTTAATTAATTGGGAATTTTACACTTGTCGTTGCGACACATTTTGTCGTCAACATCGCAAATAAATTCATATAAAATTTAAAGGTTCTCTAAGTGAGAAACCGAGATTTGCTTGAAGAGCTAATTGCAAAAAGGGGATGAAGGGGGATGAATAAAATTATGGGAACCTTAAACGACCGCATCTTTCACTATCAGTTCAACATACACACGTTCGCTCTTATTCGCGAGCTCCCATGCTTTCAGGTAGGCGCGAAGGCATATCCGACCGTGTGTATGCCCATATAGTGTGTGGTTGAAAACTGAAGGCGCGTTCAGGCCTGGCGCGGTACGACGCGAATCTGTCGTTGCCTGATTTTTTGAGCAAGTACGACAATTTGTCTGCGAATGTGTGGCCATTCGCGAGCCTCGTCTCAGTTTCTTTAGTGTCGCGTAAAATCAAACTAGTGTTATTGAATGCGCTTAGTCTTAGTACATTTCGCCCATTTTGTACCAAAATTTGTACGGTCCATACTATCTATTCACCGTAGGTGTATAAAGTGAGCTTTACTGGAACGTGTATGGTAATGAAAACACGTTGTATATTATTAATAGTTATAATATACTGTTTACAGTTCTTTTATAACGGTAAAAATGGCGGTTTCACAAAAAACACAAGAATTTATAGAAGTATATAGAGACTATCCGTGTTTGTGGAAGGTGAAGTGTAAAGACTATTCTGATAAAAATAAAAAGAACGATGCGTACAAAATATTGTTAACTAAACTACAAGAACTAGAACCTGATGCGCGAGTAGTATAGTAGGACAGCTTTCAGCGCAAAATGTCACTAGATCACTTACAATAACTGTATATAGATATGTTATTGTAGGTTCCTCTTAATATGCACTTTTAATAGTAAATGAATCCTGAAGACGATTTTTTGATTCAGTCAAGCAGTTATAATGAGCGGTAAGGATGTATTCTTGTAAATGAATACTACAATACAATAAATTTCCAATTACAGATAACAGTATTCCATCTATAATCGCCCAAATAGAGGCAAATGATGAGTTGCAGCCGTATGGTAAATATCTCCCCAGTTTTTTAACTAAGTAACTAACTGTTATGTTGTTATATAATCGTAGCGGTACATCTAAATGTCTGTCAAATTGTGCGGGAAGCGTGAAATTAGGTACACTTATTAATTAGATCAAAATAAACGATTTGACCCGCAGCACCCCTATTTTCAACCCTTAGTTTTCAAAAGTGCCCCGTATTTAGTTTTTTCCATCCCCTAACGATAACTCCTTTGTTTACAACTTTTAGAAAAAATTATTTTAATAAAAGATTTAGGAATTCTTATAAGGAACATTTTATATAAGAATAAAATTTTCACAAATATCAACCCTTATCGAGATATGTGGGAAAAACTTATTTTTGCAGTTTCATTACAAAATCGGTCATAGTTTTCTTGTTTATCGTTTCTCAGAAAAATTATTCAAATAAAAGATATAGATATTAATATGATCAATATTTTAGAGTTATATAATATTTTCACAGAAAGCAACCCTTAACAAGTTATTTCGATATTTCTGAAAGTAAGTAACCCTTAAGTATGAAATCGCTCATATCTTTTTTATTTGTAACTTATGACGAAAAACATGTGAATAAATATTATAGAAAATTATCTTTTGGGCATTTTATGTTGGTATGAAAATTTCTCAAAAGTCAACCCTTAACGAGATATATCGAAAAAACCAGAAACTGTCAATTTTCACATAAAATCGAGTATAACTTTCCTATATTTCACTACAGTGACATTACTGTTATATAATTCGGTAGGTATATGGATGTAGAAAATATAAGTAAGGGGTAATTTTTTTACAAAAACTCACCCTTAGCGAGATATTTTGACAAAAACAAACTTTCGGCACTTTTTAGAAAAGCGTTCGTAACTTTTTCAATTACGATGGTTAATATTATTTCTTCGCGGTTAATAATAGCCAATTACAGTGCGTTTCATGAAATCATAGTGATTTTGCACCATATCACACTGGTGCGGGAATTTTCAACGTACAAATGTGTAGGGTTTATTCGCGGTAATATAATTAAAAAGAAACAATCTAATTGTACCCATAATGCAAACATAGGTCGATTTTTATATCAAGGAAGACATATTTTGATGTTATTTTCTTGGGGGTGGTTCCCACCTCCAGCGCTTCACAGGGGGTGACATTGAAATTTCAAATAGGAAGGCGGGTCATGTGATACATCATTGGAAAGCTAATTCCTTGGCCTTTTCATTTTTGCATTTTTTTTCACTTTATTTCTATCAGTAGCTAAGTAAAATACTGAAATATTTATTTAAACACATTTGGCTTAAGTGCGCGAGCTCGTTACGTAGCGGGCGTCGCGGCGTATGGTTTCGCTCGAGTGTCGCATCTCCTTTAGACATTTTACATGCGAAAATAAAAGGTAAGCACTTCAACAGCAAGTTAGTATTATCTCACCGACTCCTATTTCAGTGAGAACAACCAAATAGAAGACTAAAAAGGAGATGCGACACCCGAACGAAACCATACGCCGCGACGAAATTTCAATGTCATCCCCTGTGAAGCGTTGGAGGTGAGAACCACCCCTAAGAAAATAACATCAAAATATGTCTTCCTTGATATAAAAATCGACCTATGTTTGCATTTTGGGTACAATTAGATTGTTTCTTTTTAATTATATTACCGCGAATAAACCCTACACTTTGTACGTTGAAAATTCCCGCACCAGTATGATATGGTGCAAAATCACTATGATTTCATGAAACGCACTGTAATTGGCTATTATTAACCGCGAAGAAATAATATTAACCATCGTAATTGAAAAAGTTACGAACGCTTTTCTAAAAAGTGCCGAAAGTTTGTTTTTGTCAAAATATCTCGCTAAGGGTGAGTTTTTGTAAAAAAATTACTCCTTACTTATATTTTCTACATCCATATACCTACCGAATTATATAACAGTAATGTCACTGTAGTGAAATATAGGAAAGTTATACTCGATTTTATGTGAAAATTGACAGTTTCTGGTTTTTTCGATATATCTCGTTAAGGGTTGACTTTTGAGAAATTTTCATACCAACATAAAATGCCCAAAAGATAATTTTCTATAATATTTATTCACATGTTTTTCGTCATAAGTTACAAATAAAAAAGATATGAGCGATTTCATACTTAAGGGTTACTTACTTTCAGAAATATCGAAATAACTTGTTAAGGGTTGCTTTCTGTGAAAATATTATATAACTCTAAAATATTGATCATATTAATATCTATATCTTTTATTTGAATAATTTTTCTGAGAAACGATAAACAAGAAAACTATGACCGATTTTGTAATGAAACTGCAAAAATCAGTTTTTCCCACATATCTCGATAAGGGTTGATATTTGTGAAAATTTTATTCTTATATAAAATGTTCCTTATAAGAATTCCTAAATCTTTTATTAATATAATTTTTTCGAAAAGTTGTAAACAAAGGAGTTATCGTTAGGGGATGGAAAAAACTAAATACGGGGCACTTTTGAAAACTAAGGGTTGAAAATAGGGGTGCTGCGGGTCAAATCGTTTATTTTGATCTAATTAATAAGTGTACCTAATTTCACACTTCCCGCACAATTTGACAGACATTTGCGATTTTCTCGATGTACCGCTACGACTAATAGAGAAATAGTCCAGTCAACAAAGCAAAATGAGCGGGAATAAATCGTGTAGTCCCGGATTTTTGTACAGTAGTAGGGGGTACCTTCCTGTACAACATACTAAAAGTCCCCACCCGTGGGGCGTGTGCGTTGGGGGGGGAGGGGGGGTTAAATGTTCGATTACACCTTATTTCATGAATAACTCGAAAACGGCGCCCTCTAGCGGAAATACATCTCTTTACAAAAGGGAAGTACATTAAATTTCCTACAAAAAAAAAATTCATCAACCAACTTCAAAAATTTGGTTACTAAATTCGTCCGGATGTCTGTGTGTCTGTGTGCCTGTGTGCCTGTGCGGTGGTCATTGTTACAGGGTTTAGAAAGCTTGAAGTGGTGTCATCTTATAGGAAATTCTTTACTGATTCCAAATCTCTGGTAAATTTTTTGATCGGATCACCCGTTCGCCGTCGGGACGCCATTAAAATCAAAATATACACCCTTGAATATCTCGAGAACCACACATCCAATTACAAAATGAAAAAAACGCGTTTCCTTTATTTTTTGAAACCTATTGAGTCATGATACGTAAACATCACCCTCGCCCCCTTTTGGGGTGGAGCGGGGGTGAGTTTTAAAAATTTAAATAGGAACACCTATTTTAATTGCACTTTTGAATTCTCCATAAAAAACTATTCTCAAATTGCAAATTTCACCTCCAACTACTACAACCCCTTTTTGGGGGTGGAAAGGGGGAAAATATGTTACAGGGTTTAGAAAGCTGGAAGTGGTGTCATCTTATAGGAAATTCTTTACTGATTCCAAATCTCTTGAAAATTTTTTGATAGGATCACCCGTTCGCCATCGGGACGCCATTAAAGTCAAAATATACTCCCTTGAATATCTCGAGAACGACACATCCAATTACAAAAAGGCAAAAACACGTTTCCTTTATTTTTTGAAACTTATTGAGTCATTATACCTGAACATCACCCTCACCCCCCCTGTGGGGTGGAGCGGGGGTGGGTTTAGAAACTGAAATGGGAACACTAATTTTTTATTGCGCTTTTGGATTCTCCATAAAAAACTATTCTCAAATTGCAAATTTCACCCCCAACTGCAACCCCTTTTTTGGGGGTGGAAAGGGGGAGAAAAACGATCTTTTTTACTTTTTTTTTCCTCCAACATTTTTTCGTGATTTACAAATTGTCCGTCACCCTCTCCGCTCCCATCTCCCTTAAGGGTGCTTGTGTGTGAGGTTGAGGGGGGGGGTTAGTTATATAAATATATATTGTGTATAGTATATGCCATAATTAGTTACAGATTTGAAGTTGGTTGAAATTAGAATTCTATAAGAATTTGAGCCTTTTGATACTTGTTTTTGTCCTACGATCAATACTTAATGAGATACGGTAGAGGAGGGTGTAGAAAATTCTGAAAAAATTCGTGTTATTCGAGTAAAGTGAATGTTTAATGATAAATGAAGTGGTATAAACTCAATAATAAATGTATTATATACCTGTGCTGTGCATGTAGTACATAATTATTCCCTTGTTTGTACTACATGCACAGCACAGGTATATAATACATTTATTATTGAGTTTATACCACTTCATTTATCATTAAACATTCACTTTACTCGAATAACACGAATTTTTTCAGAATTTTCTACACCCTCCTCTACCGTATCTCATTAAGTATTGATCGTAGGACAAAAACAAGTATCAAAAGGCTCAAATTCTTATAGAATTCTAATTTCAACCAACTTCAAATCTGTAACTAATTATGGCATATACTATACACAATATATATTTATATAACTAACCCCCCCCCTCAACCTCACACACAAGCACCCTTAAGGGAGATGGGAGCGGAGAGGGTGACGGACAATTTGTAAATCACGAAAAAATGTTGGAGGAAAAAAAAAGTAAAAAAGATCGTTTTTCTCCCCCTTTCCACCCCCAAAAAAGGGGTTGCAGTTGGGGGTGAAATTTGCAATTTGAGAATAGTTTTTTATGGAGAATCCAAAAGCGCAATAAAAAATTAGTGTTCCCATTTCAGTTTCTAAACCCACCCCCGCTCCACCCCACAGGGGGGGTGAGGGTGATGTTCAGGTATAATGACTCAATAAGTTTCAAAAAATAAAGGAAACGTGTTTTTGCCTTTTTGTAATTGGATGTGTCGTTCTCGAGATATTCAAGGGAGTATATTTTGACTTTAATGGCGTCCCGATGGCGAACGGGTGATCCTATCAAAAAATTTTCAAGAGATTTGGAATCAGTAAAGAATTTCCTATAAGATGACACCACTTCCAGCTTTCTAAACCCTGTAACATATTTTCCCCCTTTCCACCCCCAAAAAGGGGTTGTAGTAGTTGGAGGTGAAATTTGCAATTTGAGAATAGTTTTTTATGGAGAATTCAAAAGTGCAATTAAAATAGGTGTTCCTATTTAAATTTTTAAAACTCACCCCCGCTCCACCCCAAAAGGGGGCGAGGGTGATGTTTACGTATCATGACTCAATAGGTTTCAAAAAATAAAGGAAACGCGTTTTTTTCATTTTGTAATTGGATGTGTGGTTCTCGAGATATTCAAGGGTGTATATTTTGATTTTAATGGCGTCCCGACGGCGAACGGGTGATCCGATCAAAAAATTTACCAGAGATTTGGAATCAGTAAAGAATTTCCTATAAGATGACACCACTTCAAGCTTTCTAAACCCTGTAACAATGACCACCGCACAGGCACACAGGCACACAGACACACAGACATCCGGACGAATTTAGTAACCAAATTTTTGAAGTTGGTTGATGAATTTTTTTTTTGTAGGAAATTTAATGTACTTCCCTTTTGTAAAGAGATGTATTTCCGCTAGAGGGCGCCGTTTTCGAGTTATTCATGAAATAAGGTGTAATCGAACATTTAACCCCCCCTCCCCCCCAACGCACACGCCCCACGGGTGGGGACTTTTAGTATGTTGTACAGGAAGGTACCCCCTACTACTGTACAAAAATCCGGGACTACACGATTTATTCCCGCCGACGGGCCTTTTTTGGGCTTCGTTGACTGGACTAAAAAAATATTAATGGTATGCGTAATTGCGACCGATGCGGTAAGTGAATTTCAAATTATTCCCTTCTTAAATGTATAGTCTTTCAGAAAGACTTTATGACGGCCAAAGGGGGGGGGGGGGGGGGGTGTTAAAATTATGGCCCCCCCTCTTTACACACATCGCCGAAGGGGCGATCGATGATCACCCCTTCAACATTTATATGAGCGAGGCGGTGGACGACATAATATTTGTGGAAATTGTAAGTCTTTTGTTCCTGTCTCCATAATTGTTTATACATATATATTTTTTTGTTTTAGTTTTAAATAAAATACTGACGCGCCGTTCATATTGTTATGTATTATTACCTCCACCCCACAGACTCATAATGAAATCTATACTGCCCTAGTAAACACAAAGGAGGTAAAGACAGTTCATATGGCGTTAAGATATTTAAACTTTAAATTAATATAGTAAGGCATTTCTGCAGATATGGAATTCTTTTTATAACGTTATCCCTATTTACAGTGCAGATACCTCAAATATAGCCTATTATAAGTTGTAAAACGTGCTCTAGAAGTACTAGGCGATATTATCTCATTTTACATCATTTGTCGGTAACCCCCTTTGCGTTTAATAGTGTAGTATAGAGATCTTTCATACAGGAATATTATTCGCCAAAAGGTAATCTACCCAACCCACTTTCTTCAAGTAAAATACGGAGGTGGCACGGATATTGATATTTATTACTACCAACCCCCTATACTCTCATAAGTAATGTACTTACAGTGCTCTTTCATAAGGTACTTAGTTGTCAAAAACGTATCCGCTTAGTTTAACACAAGCCAAGGGATAGGTGGCATTAGGATTAGAAACCTCAGTATTTAGGCACATTGTAGAGGGGTCGATTGCTGATACCCCATTAATGGCTACATAACAGTTGTGTTAGGGGTTGCAATTATGGCCGAAAAAAAAATGTAAGTGTTTTGTAATTGCAATTTCAACTTCTACGAATTTCAAGGTTCGGTGGTGGTGCTTGCTAAGTATGAAACAGTCGTAGAAGGAAACGTCCAATACCATATACCATACATAGAGAGGTAGTGAATTGGGGATTATTGTAGCCTGCATCAGTTCGATAGGGCGATTCACACATCAATAATATTAAAAAAAATTATGGTGCAGGTTATGTGACTTGCACAAATCAAGTGCATTTACAATTGACTACCCCACACTTACGTGATCAAATGCTGTATTTCAAATGTTTTGTTAATGTAGTATGCAAATAGTTTTTTTGTTGCACACCCTTGATTCTCCACATATGACATCTGAGCAAAAAAAAAGAGTTAGGCATCAGATCCCCCTAGTGATCCACTGTACGTTTTCAAGATGTAAGTTGAAAGTCAAGGATTTTCATTAAGCAGGTTGCAGATTTTGAGGGCAGGAGGGTTTCACTGCTTTCATCGAGGTCCTCCTGATCTGGTGGCATCAGCAGTTGACACCCCTTCAACCATACTGATACTGATAGCCTCGATTACCGATACTCGCGTATTCTGCTGCTACTATAGAATGAGAGGGGGGACGATGAATGTGTTTTATCAGCTTTTCTAAAAAGGTCGAATTTTCAGGGCTTATAGAAGGTTAAAGACAGTGGTGCTACCTGCAAGAGAGAGAGAGAGATGATGATAAAATTTTATCGATTTTTACGACGCAGTTGAGAACGATACTACCCCAACAGGCCCGTACATTACCCCAATTACAATCGATCGTCTTCACAGGCTAAAACCAATTTTCTGCATGTTGTTCATTAACGAACTGTCTTATGGTTGTTATTGTAGTAAATTCCTCATTGCTACTTCATTATTGTTGTTTTAAAAGCCCATCCTTGATTGAATAGCGTTTGAACACCGATCGATCGATCGATTCGAGAAAACAAACTTGCATTCGAAATGGAGCTTGTTATCCTGAATTTGCCTGTAGAGGAGCGCGAACAAATTGTCTGTCGGCCTAAACCAATATGACCCATTTAACGACTCGAGATCCGCATTGATCAATGACTTCAATAAACTGAAGTAGGTAATAGCGTCGTCACTATATCCATGTACCTAGTTGAGCTGAACTCTCGAGTACCTACTACACGAAGAGGATCAGTCGATTGCACACTGTTTTCTTAGCAAATAGACCGTCAAAGTTTTATCGTGTTGTTGTTGTTGTAAACGGAGCTCACATCTACACACTGTGTAAACGTTGTCTAACGCGTTTTACCATTTTCGTTACTGTACCAATTACTGCAAAGAGTTCATTCCTCTGACAACCGCTAAAGAAATCGATCTGATCAGTCCAGATGATATCTGAACCGTACCGGCTTCTAACGGGTACAACTAGGGTTGCCAGATGTCCGGGAAATCCGGGATTGTCCAGGAATTTTGTGTGTTGTCCAGTGTCCAGTAATCGTGTGTTATAATCCCGGAAACCCAGAAATTGCTGTGCGTCCGCGGTATCGAGTCGATACTCGACTTAAAGTGGGTATGATGTAAGGATGATGATGGGTTATTGTTATTGACAGTGCAGCTGGTTTGTACGTCCGGGGAGCGTTGAGGGAGGAGGGAGCGGGCGAGTCGACCATCGCAATGCTTTTTGCGAGGGAATTTTCAGCCCCAGCTAAATAATTTATGGACCAAAGAGAAACAGAATGTCTATTTACTTGATAAAGTCCGAACTGCAAACTAGAGTAAATTACAATGAGACCTGTTCAGAGATTATGTCGTTGCTACAAAGCAATGATGGAGAGAAACTTGTGAAGATGGCAAAGTCTAGTGACAAGTATTTAAAAAAATGATTAAGTACCAAATTTAAGTTTGACCAAAGTTAAAATGGTTTAGTTTATAGTTTTTAAAATACGTTTTATAATTTTTTAATTTGATTTTTTTTAAGTTGATTTTTTTACACTAACTGAACTAGCCCCTTCAACTAAGATAAAAGAGGTGACGTTTTTTATTGTTTATTGAGACATACGTATTTTGTATTTATAGTTTACGTACACTCTTGTTTTTTGGAAAATGAATAAATACAATCATTTCTATAATTTGCGTTTTTCTTTACTACCATGTTCGTACACCAATAATGAAAATGGTTAGTTAATTTAATCTTCTTTTTCGTGACACAAGAAATGTCCAGGAATTATTGAACTCAGATCTGGCAACCTTAGGTACAACAGAGGCGCAACAGGTAAAAGGTGAACAGCTATTGTAAGTGTGCATTTGAGTAAGTAGGAGGATGGAGAAATATAGTAATTGAACGTAGTGACGTTTTTACAATTAAAGCGAAAGTATCCATTTAATGGCGCTTGTGAATAGGGTTGAGATTGCAGATCTACAATCAGCTGACATTATGTTTATAGCATTAGGTATGACCGTTGAGTGAGATGATAATTAGTTAATTACGAATTAATGATTGTTGTATAAAAAACTGTTGGTTATTCGATATATTTTTAATCGCTGTGTACGATTTTTTTACAGCCATCCTACTTTATTAACATCACAGGTACAATGAGCATCCTGTTTCTCCTATCACACTGTTTCAGTTAATAAACATATTTTATTGTTATTTTTCCTTTTACAGATGTTACATTTTAATTTTCTTTTTGTTTAGTCGTTCTCGACGCTTTATAGCGCCAGCATTTTGGGTGGTCTTCGTCATTGTTGATTGAATGAAGTCATCTCAATAGTTATACGGCATACTTTGAGCCAGGATGGCAACATTCGGCCTCGATGATATTAATTTAGTAATCCCCCAGTTGGGCTTTGACCTTGATTCTCTCGATAAAATATAGGACAGCTTTCAACTAACAGTCGCTGTCATTTTCTCGATGAAATATAGGACACCTTTCAACTCAAGTCGCTGTCATTTTCTCGATAAAATTTAGGACAGCTTTCAACTCAGTTGCTGATCGTCATTCTCTCGATAAAATATAGGACAGCTTTCAACTCAAGTAGCTGTCATTTTCTCTCGATAAAATTTAGGACAGCTATCGACTCACACAGTCGCTGATTTGTCATTTTCTCTCTCGATAAAATATAGGACAGTTTTCAACTCAAACAGTCGCTGTCATTTTCTCTCTCTCGATAAAATTTAGGACAGCTTTCAACTCACACAGCTGCTGATCGTGATTTTCTCCCTCGATAAAATATAGGACAGCTTTCAACTCAAACAGTCGCTGATTTGTCATTTTCTCTCGATAAAATATAGGACAGCTTTCAACGCAAAAAGTCACTAGATCTAGTGACATTTTGCGCTGAAAGCTGTCCTACTATACTACTTGCGCGTATTGAAGACGTGAAAAAGAAGATTAATTCTTTGAGAAGTTGTTTCAGAAAAGAGTGCAAAAAAGTTATAAATGCAAAAAGAACAGGAACCGGCACAGAAGACGTGTATAAGCCAACTTTGTGGTATTTTGACTTTCCCTTGTTTTTGAAAGATGACGAAATGCCGCGAACAAGTATAGGGAACGATGATGAAGATTTTTTACTCGGTTTAAGCCAGGTAAGTTGTACATATTAAGCTTATGTGGAATTAATTTTGATTAGAATGCATTTGGAAGGATGACAGTGAACATATTGACAACATCGAGGAGGATGAGCGTGAGAACGGTGGCATTAATCCACAAACGCCTGAAAATATACCATCAACGTCATCGTTTGCTGTATCCAGCGTGTCTCATAATAAATGCAAAAAAAGGCAAAAACCATTAGAAGAATGCGACAAAGTATTAAAACTAGTAGGAGAGAAATTGCAGTCGTCCAAACCGGATGATGAGTGCGATTTCATTGGTAAAACTGTAGCCGAGAAATTACGAAGATCAAGCCCGGACATGAAATTATATGCCGACAAATTAATTAATGACGTTTTGTTTCACGCTCAATTGGGGTCTTTACACAGATACACTTTGATAAGCATGCCTCCACAACTAAATGAGCAAACAGTCACGCTGACACAGCTACAACCACCAGTACGCAATTTTGATAACATCATGACTGAGATCCCGGGTGTTGACGTAAACGATAGTGCTTTCTTTTCAAATTTCAGGGGAGAATAAGGTTCATTTTGCTTGTATACGACTGCTGCACCGTATTGTGTTTCAAATGATATGGCAATTAAGATACCAAATAAGTTTACTAAATAAAACACTATGTTCATTATAAGTTACTTTAAGTAAACTAAATAGGCCGAGAACAGGACTGCAAACTAAGAAGTTTATATTAACTAACTAAATAATTAAATATATTAAATATAACTAAATAATTTTCTTAATTTTTGTTATTCTGCTTTTCCCACTGGTTGAAGAGTTACACGTGCATGTTGTCACGATACTTGTCCTTCGTTTAAAAAATACTGTAAAAATTCGTCTCGCACCTCTTTTACTTCGTCTCTGGCATGACGATTATGTCCACGTTGTAACGGAATAAATGTCGGTTCCACTTCATTACTGTGGTTTTGCGCTACTCCGTCGTAATGAAATTTTTTAATATTTAATGAAATATATGTTTCCCCACACTTTGATCTTAAGAAATTATGCAGTGTGCAACATGCCAACGTCACTCGCTCAATGTTCTGCAGTTTCATATTTATTTCAGTACAAAAAATTCGGAATCGAGACGCCAGAATTCCAAAAGCGTTTTCGACAACATTACGCGGTCGCGAAAGACGCAAAGTGAAAATTTTTCGTGAATAATTCAATTCTTTTTGGCTATACGGCTTCAGAAAGTTCGGTCTTAATGCGAAAGCTTCATCGCCAATAAAAACAAATGGTATCTTTTTGTTACTGCCGTGTATTTCACTAACAGCTGGTATATTTAATTTATCGTCTACAAGTTTATTGTAGAAGCTAGTGTTTTCTATGACACCACCATCTGATACTCTTCCATTTGTGCCAACATTAACCATTAAAAATTCGTAATTTGCAGACACTATAGCTAATAGCACGATGCTGAAAAATCCTTTATAATTGTAGAAATAAGACCCGCTTTTCGGTGGACAGGTAATTGTGATGTTTCCATCTATAGCACCCAAGCAATGTGGAAAATCCCATCGTTCTTGAAAGTGGTTCGCTACGGTATACCATTCTTGTTCTGACGTAGGGAACTAAAAAAAAAGAAACTGGAATCTCGCTAATGTATATTAATACTTTTTTACATACCTTCATGTATCGACCAGATAAATTCGTCGGCTTAATCAGAAAACTACGTAACTCCACTTTATGTACAAAATAGGATTTTTGCGACATCTTGTGTGAAATTTTCCGCCGAACACTATGGAATCCTCCGTATCTCTATAAAAAATTTGGTTTACTAGCTACGGCTGCATCAGAAAACTACCTAACTCCTTCGCGCCAATTTCATTAAGAAAATTGCCTAACTCCATTAATTGCCATTAGAGCTACCATACACACGTCGTGCAGCTGTGCAATAACTTAGACAGCTATTTCTCCCTTCGTTTTTTTCTTATATTCCCACATCTCATCATTAGCTTCTGCAACAAACCATTAATTGCCATTAGAGCTACCATACACACGTCGTGCAGCTGTGCAATAACTTAGACAGCTATTTCTCCCTTCGTTTTTTTCTTATATTCCCACATCTCATCATTAGCTTCTGCAACAAACCACTTAATTACCGTAGAGTGGGGCGAATAGGATCACTTTTGAATTTTGGAACCGTGTAACACCCCAAGTAATAGACATAAAATTGTGATATACATATCAAAACGTGTGTCTATACGTGGGCTATTCATTTCCGATGCCACTTTTTTTCTATGTCAAGTGGTTTGCCATATATAAATTTTGTTTTTGTGTGATCCTATTCACCTGCCATTGGGGTGAATAGGATCGAACAAGCTTTTACTGTGTTCAATCCTATTTAACTTTCTTTGGGGTGAATAGGATCTTAATAGGAATGTGTATCTCTTCAATTATCAATAAAAAACGTTCTTTTTTTGTTATTTAAGTCCCATTTTATTTAAAAGATAAACGTTTATTGTTATAATTACATATTCAACTACATACTAACTATTTGAATTGTTTGTTGTATTCATATAAATTAATTTTAAATCTAAATAGACCTCTTCCATATCTTTCAGGAGTTTGTAGTTTCCCTACAATTTGTTGGAATGTAAAATCATATTCATCTTTTACATCTGGAAAGTTATACACGTATCCAGAATAGTCTCTAGTCGTTTTTTCGCGTAAAAAATTTCCTTGGTAGCTGTTTTTTTTTAGTTTTAAAACTTGTGCTATAAAAAATCTATTGGAGGACCTGGATGCACCTTCACCATTCTCCTTAGCGGTGTAAGGTAAATTTATAAGAAGCCAGTCATCAATATTGATGTCTTTCTTATTGACAGAAAGCAGGATATTAGAGTTAATTGGCGATGGATGAGAAAACTCTTCATTTTCGCCAGCAAGACGCTCTTCGTTTTCTTCTTCATATTCAGACATGGGGTCCATATCTGAGTTTGAATCGTGAGTGCTAAAATGTTGGCTACTTTCATCAGAAGATGCAATGTCGTCAACTGCCACACTTTTACCAGCAGGGACGTTAATTTTTCGTTTTCGCTGTGTAGGCTTGTTCTCATCATACCTCATGGACTTTAAAATATTAACAACGGAGTTGTTGATGTCATCTTCCTGAGTTTCATTTACAGCTGTATGTTCCACAGGCAGCATGCGCAACACACGCTCAGCATTCAAGGGTAATATTCCGCATTTATCAAATCCAGCAATTATGTTGTTGGATCTGTTTGCTTCAATAGCTTCAAGCAACTTTTTCAATAAACTGGGAAAGACATTTTTGGCAATACCAGCCTCCTTCCTTCCTGGTCCCTTTTTATACAATTCCACTAGTTTTCTCCATGCAGTCTTCAATGGCTTGAAAAAAGCTACATCTAATGGTTGCGTCAAATGCGTGGAGTTGGATGGTAAAAATATGAAACGAATATTGTTCTCGGAGCACTCTTTTATTGCTTCAACTGAAAGGTGGGACGATAAATTGTCACCTATTAATATCTTCTTGCCGGGTAACTTCTTCAAATAGGGAATGGCAATTGATTGCATCCAATCCTCGAAGCAATAACTGTCGAACCATCCCGATTTGCTGCGATTATACCTAGTATGGGGTGGTCCTCCAGTTGTCCAAGAGTCATACATGTTTAAGGCTTTGTATACTACATAACATGGCAGTAATACTCCACTACCAGAAGCAGCAAACATGATTGAGGTGGACGATTTGCTATGGTTTATAATCCGTTCGGGATATTTACATCCCCGCCTTGCAATAATTTTTTTTCGACCAGGGTCATCACAAAGGTTTGTTTCATCATAATTAACGATGTGGCTAGCTGGAACACCCTCTAATTCTTCAGAAAGATGTCTAAAATATTCTGTAATGGTTTCCCTAGTAACACCAGCACGGGCCCGTTTTATATTTTGACACATTCTTTCAGATAGTATATTTGAATGTCGTTTTAAAAAGCTATATGCAAACTCTTTACCCGGAAGGTTATCTTTAAAACAGGAAACAACTCTACCAGCTCTATTTAAATATTGTTGAACAAGCAATCTTAAATCGAATGTGTCAAAGGGGTAACCCCATTCACTGCATATGAGTAATTTCTCGGCAATAGATGTTTCTTCTGCTTCACTCAACACTGTTTGCCCTCCTTGTTTCTTAACACCTTCATTTTTTATATGTCTTTGAAGCACGGTGTAAGCAAGATTGTGTCTTTTCGCAGCTTGTCTAATGCTGTAACCACGAATGACATCATTCTTAGCATCTTGAATTATATCTGGATTATGTTGTTTGTAACGTTTTCCCCCTACTTTAGGTTTATAATCTCTAGGCATGTTTACTTCGTGATCCTAGTCACCCCAGGTATTGATCCTATTCACCCCAGGTATTGATCCTATTCACCCCAGGTATTGATCCTATTCACCCCAAAACTCTCAAAACGTGCAGCAAATTAGAAATATTTTTCCAGATATTTTTTGCACACAAATGAAGTAAAACTATTTCGTGTTTCTAATTACTAACTTGTTGGGGGTCACTAATACTAATTACTTTGAATTTAGGCCTCTTCAGTTCGGAGTTGCGCACAAAGTTTTTACACTCACTGAAACAACTGACTTACAACATTCACAGGTAAATATTGGTTTTTCATACTACCAACTGCTGGTGACTAAATGTTACCGACATTTATGTCACTATGATATAAGGCGCCAATCAAGATCAAATACAAAACGTTTGGATGATTTATTTAAGTTTTATGATTTTTCTAAACAAATTCCCACTTTTCGATCCTATTCGGCACAGCGATCCTATTCGCCCCATTCTACGGTAATACATCAAATTATTTGAAGTCTTTTAAAATTGCCTTACAAAAGACACTGAATTTGCTATGACCCAGTTATTTCGTGAGAGCATCGGGTAGTTGTTCATTTGTATTAACCCACGTGAAAATTAAGTTTCTTTTAGATATTTCTAATCGAACATAATGATAGCATAACTTAACAATATGTTTTAATGATTGAGAATCATCCGATTTTGCCATTCTTATTGCTGCTCTATTATCTTCAAATAATATTGGAATAAGCCGCAGATTCAAAAAACTACTACACATTTCTCGAATACATGCTAGTTCCTTTGCACCTAATGACATTGCTATAAATTCTGCCTCAGCTGTGGATAGTGCTACACGTGATTGTTTTTTAGTTCTCCATAAAATTATGTCTCCAAATAATTTTATAAGAATCCCACTCGTGCTTTTACCTTCATTATCTTATCATTAGTGCCAAGAGATGCATCTGCATAACATATAAAATCATCACATTTACCTTCAAACTTTAAAGCTAAATTTAAAGTACCACGTAAATACCGCAATATTCTTTTCACTTTTACAATATCGGATAAATCAAAATTACATTGTTTTCTACTTACAACGTTCACTGCAAACGCTATGTCTGGTCTTGATCCATTTGCTAGATATAGGCGATATAGCAAACTTCCTACTATTTCACGAAAAGGGAAATCTTTTAAATTTTCATTCAACACAAAATCACCTTTTTTAGATTTCTTTTCACCTTCAGAAGTAACGATTCAATCATATTAAACTGTTTTAAAATTTTGATTATCATATCCCTTTGATGTAAATAAATTGTTTTCGAAGCAACACAGCGTACAATTTCAAGACCAATAAATTTTGTTGGAGTTCCCATATCTTTTATTTTAAAATGTTTCAACAATTGTTCCTTTAAATTTGTCATCCTCTTTTCATCATTTCCGGCTATTAAAATATCATCTACATAGAGCGATAGTAGCACTATCCTCTTATCACTTTTCCAAAAGAATAAACATGCTTGGTAAGCATAAACATTAAAGCCTGCCTCTAACATTACTTTACGAAATCGTTCATACCACAGTCTTGGGCTTACTTTAAACCCATACAATGCCTTTTTTAATTTACAGACATATTTATTAGAAAATTTTACTTGATTTTTTAAACCATCAGGTAATTCCATAAACACAGTTTTTTCTAGTTTGCCATTTAAAAAGGCTGTTTTAACGTCCATTTGACATAACTTTAAGTTATATTTATTGGCCACTGCCATTACAAACCGCACATCAACCAAACGAGCCACAGGAGCATAAGTCTCAGTAAGATCATATTTATTTGAATCTACAAAACCTCTTATTACCAATCTAGCTTTATATAATTTTTTCCCTAAAAAATCCTCTTTCATTCGAAATACCCATCTAGAGCTCATAATTTTACAATCTTTATTTACCTACACTATCTCTCTCAACAAAATCCCACGTTTCATTTTCCCTTTGTGACATTAGTTCATCTTTAATTGCCTTTTCCCAAAACTTCCACTCATTACTATTTAATGCTTCCTTGTAACTTTTAGGTTCATTTTTGATATCCAAAGTAAAATTATAGATATTTTGTTTATTATCATTGATATTAGCTTCGTAACACTCTGTAATATAACCCTTTAAATTATCTACTATGGTCTCACTGCCTGTATCGAACCATTCAGATCCTGGTTCATTTTCAACTCTAGGATCTTTCAACACCCCTTCATTCTGGTCATTATTGAAACGATCACCATATACTTTTGATTCAATAAAGTTTACATTTTTTGATTTATATATTTTTCCAGATTGGGGATCTATTACATAATAAAAGGTATCTCCACAACCTACTAGAAAACCCTCATACACACGCTCGTCAAATTTGTTTTTATTTTGAGGTATCAAAACGTAACTTAAACAACCAAATCTGCGAAAATATTTAACTGTGGAAGGACGTTCACACATAATTTCATAGGGTATTTTATTATCAAGTGACTTCTTTGGAGTTCTGTTATACACTGACACAGCAAATTGCAGTGCATAAGCCCACAATTGCTTTGGAAATCCTGCATCAGAAATTAAGCATCTAATTTTTTCTTGAAGCTTCCTATTAAACCTTTCTGCAGTACCATTTAGATCACTTGTATAGGGTGGAGTTAATTGTAATTGAATTTTTTCTTTTTCAATAACACGTTTCATTCCATCAGTCATGTATTCAGTACCATTATCTAATCTAAGGTAAGTTATCTTAGAGTCTTGACTTAACATAGATCTTGCATTAGTTAACATTTTTTGAATAGCTATATGAACTTCGGTTTTGTTTCCTAAAGGATAAGCCCATGCGTAACGGCTATAATCGTCAATAAACGTAACAATATATTTTGCTCCATATTTTAAAGTACAAGGACTAATTGGTCCCATAACGTCAGTGTGTACCAATTTTAAACAATCTTTATACCTATACCTAGTTGTAAGTGAAGGAGTTTTTACTGATTTTGCCTTTTTACATACTTCACAATCAATAATATTATTTCCAAACTGTTCACCTTCTTTGCATTTATGTTTTCTAAATCACTTCGTTTCATTTCACTTACTGTTTTTAAATAATCATTGAGTACACTATCAGAATTAATATCTTTAAACGACACCGATTCATCTGCATTATCACCTTTTGCATAATTATGATCAAACACTATATCAAAATCATTATTTTTAGATTTGACTGTTTTTTCTACATTTATTTTAGCGTAAGTATGATCGGTCATATTGTCATGATCACTCCCTTCAGTTTGAAGAACTGTTTTTCTCCCTTCATTTTTAATGTTTTTAATAAGTTCAAAATTAATTTTCCAAAAGCAACCATCAAATTTCCCTTCCTTTATTACACTTTTACCCGTTTTATCAACAACTCTTACTAATTTGTTATTGAACTGTACCTCAACATTATTTTTAACCAGCCTACGAATTGAAAGTAAATTCTTCGTCAGATTCTTAGAATATAAAATATTTTTGATTTTAAGAATTTTACCATTACGCAACTTTGAAATTAAAGTACCTCGTTTGTTTACCTTTAAATTTGCAAGGGCATTTTTATTTGCACATCTGATTTCTAGTTCTTTTTCCAAAGTTTCAACATTAGACAACAAGCATTCATCATTGATCATGTGCTCAGTGGCACCAGTGTCACAAATAAAAGCAACTTCTTTATTATTCAACTCACCGTCAACAACGTTTGCTTCCACCGAGCTTACTGCATATTGAGCTCTTCGTGGATTTCCTCATTATTATCAACCGCCATGAATATAAATTTGGGCTTCTCTCCCCCATCCACCTTGATCCGTTTATATAAATTTCTTCCACGTCCACGACCTCTAAATATGGGATTCCTTCCTTGAACCATTCTTTTCCTGCATGTCCTGCTTTCGTGATTATTTGTCAATTCTTTACAATTATAGCAGATCCAGTACGGACTGCTGCACTCTTTTGACATGTGATTAGGTTTTCCACATCTATAGCATGTTATACGCTGCTTGTTCTTTTAAAAGCTTGTTAATGCGACCTTTGATAGCTTCTCTTCACTCGTCTTAGGTTTTTCAATAGATAACACCTGACCTTCAACCACACATCATAATCCGTTTCTTTTATATCATCATAATTCATATTTTCTTTATTTGCCTCATAAGAGAAAACTATCTCTGGATAACTCGATTCGACTGCCATCACAAAGTTCTCTATCTTATCTTTATCAGTTACTTCCTTTTTTTTCAGCACCATTTCTTTCAAGGGTCTCAACTTGTGCCCTCAACGTATGAAGATCGCTCTATATTTCATCCATTCTCCTGCGTAATAAATATTTATGTTACAACTTCAAAACTATGTAACAATACTACGTATTTATAGCAGCTAATAATATTTGAAGGGAGTTTCTTGAACTATATATACCACCGTAATGCCTCCGTAACTGCGCATCTGCGTTTTAAACACCGTTCACGTAGAAGTTTACTCAGGTACCTGGTTTATAATCGTTTCAACCCACTCCGTTAACTGCCAACATAACATGTGCTATTAATCTGCATAAAAACACACACAAACTGCTCTAACTGCGTAAAGAGCTGCACATACTGCGTAAGTAACAGTTTTAACTGCATATATTGTTACAAAGACCCGCTTTTCGGTGGACAGGTAATTGTGATATGTTTCCATCTACAGCACCCAAGCAATGTGGAAAATCCCATCGTTCTTGAAAGTGGTTCGCTACGGTATACCATTCTTGTTCTGACGTAGGGAACTAAAAAAAAAGAAACTGGAATCTCGCTAATGTATATTAATACTTTTTTACATACCTTCATGTATCGACCAGATAAATTCGTCGGCTTAATCAGCAAACTACGTAACTCCACTTTATGTACAAAATAGGATTTTTGCGACATCTTGTGTGAAATTTTCCGCCGAACACTATGGAATCCTCCGTATCTCTATAAAAAATTTGGTTTACTAGCTACGGCTGCATCAGAAAACTACCTAACTCCTTCGCGCCAATTTCATTAAGAAAATTGCCTAACTCCATTAATTGCCATTAGAGCTACCATACACACGTCGTGCAGCTGTGCAATAACTTGTGATTATGAAGTGAAATAAGTGCAATCTATACGAACAGATTATTCTACATTAGGTAAGATGTTTTGCTTACTTTTGATTATAAATTAAGCTTCAGTAATGGTAATTAAAAATACTTTCTTTAATGTTTTATGCACCGGGGAGTTACGCACTTTTCATAAAACCTAATAGTGTTATTGCTCTGCTTTGAGAGGGAGATACTCACTTTTATAACCTACTTAGTAATTTTTTTGTAATCTTATTTTGGTGCCGTACTTGCTTAAAATGGATTAGCCATACGTTACAACACCTATTACTTTGAAATAATAAAATCTTTGATGAATTATTGTATGATTTTTACAATGTCTAGTAGAATACAAAAAATTTTTTTGGCTTTGAATCAGCAGCAGATACTGGCTACAAAGGAAGAATTTACCTATAGATTCTACGTTTAATGTTGATAACGAAAATAAGCAAAATAATAGATCAGAACAGATAAATCTAAACCTAATTGAAGATGAACATACTAATGCTAAAAATGATTTTAATAACCCAGAGTGTGATGATGTGGATCCAATTTCACTTATTGAAAATGCTGAAGTGGTAATTTTGGATAATAATAGTAGGTTACAAAGTAGTTGTAGAAACTAACTTTCCTAATTAAGTGCAACTTTTTAGGTCAAATAAACGTCCAGTGCTGTAATAACTCAGAGTATAATGAAAGCAACGTACATTTTGATTGCGGCGAAGTGGAAGTTGATCAAGATAAGATACTAGCAGTTTTTGAAGAAACTGATTTTTCTGTTAATGACAATATTCGCGGTGAAGAAATCATTGATGTACAAGGAGTAAACTTAGTAGACAATATGGAGATTGAATCAAAAGAATGCAATGTTGATGATCCAGACTATATTGCAGATCCGATTGAGGCTGAAAGTTTACAGATAGAAGAGTCTATTTCGCATAATCCACTTCCGCGAGAGGACCTAGAAGACGAATTTCGAAAACGAACACGTTCTACAAAATATGCTGTAAACAAAAAAACATGGAATGACAACAAAAATCGTCAAAATAGAGAAAAGAGAGAATCGTATTTAGGAAAGAAGAAAGAAAATGGGACATGGAAGTATAATTTGCTTAAACAACCTAGATCACTGCACGTGCCTTGTAATTGTAAGCTGAGCAAACACAAGTCCAAACTACAATGTAGAAAGTTAGAAGAAGTAGAAAGAAGCGATATATTTTAACGATTTTGGGAGTATACTTGGAAAGCGAAGAAAGTGTTTGTAAAAAGTCATATTTCTGTTAATCAAACAGTTCGCAAACGGCGTAGGAATGAAAATTGAAGATCATACTCTAACATGTTTTATTTGGGTCGACAAAGATTCAGAGTTTGCAAGACTATGTTTCTGAACACACTTGGTGTTAAAGACTGGGTTATAAAGAATTGGGCAAAAAGCGACATTGAAACCAGTAAAAAAGTAATATCAGTTGGTAGCAAGCAAACGCAAGATGTGCGTATTAAATCTCTCCATGAATTTTTTGATTCGTTACCCAAATTAGAATCGCATTACTGCAGAGCGTCGACATCAAAACTATATCTTGAACCAGTATCGATGTCTAAGTCCCAATTGTTTCAACTCTATAAAACAGAATTTTGCAGAAATCGAGATGAAAACCCTTTATCAATTGCAACGTTTCTCAAAGAGTTTGATAACAAGAGACTTTCTTTATATAGACCCAAAAAAGATTTATGTGACATTTGTGTGGCATTTGAGACTGGAGAGACTGCTAATTTTTTGCCCAGTTGTGACGAACGAAAGATACCACCATCACTATTTCGCCCGTAAGCTCCTACATCAACACTTATGAATCGACAGTTCGCATCGACCAACGCTAATAACACAATGCTGAACTCTTTTTTATAATTATAATAAAGTGCGCCAGTATTTGGAGGTTTTTCAAAAACAATATGTTTGCCATCTATGGCACCAATGCAATTTGGAAAATTCCAAAGTGTTCGAAAATCTTCCTCTATTTTCTCCCATTGCTCCGTTGACGGTTTGGGCATCACTATAGGAGATAGGACTTCCCAAATGTTATCGCATGTTTCATAAATAATTTTTCTCACCGTCGATTCCCCTAGTCTGTAGCTAAATGCAATTGTTCCGAAGCTATCTCCATATCCAAGGAATCTTAAAAAAAATTATTTTATGTTTATAAACAAAATGCGACAGTTGAAAATGCCAATTATTTTAAAGAGAATGCAAAAGAACATGTTTTTTAGTGGAAGAATGTAAGAAAAGATGGTCATCGCTAAGGGACAGTTAAGAGCCGGAAAACGAGAAGTGGACAAGCTGCGGTTCCCATAAAAAAATGGAAATATGAGGACGCAATTTCTTTTATTCTTGCTATTCTGAACGGGAACCAACATCTAATTTAACGGATAGTGAGGCAGTAACAGTGGAAGAAGAAGGCTCAGGTTTGGAGCAGATTGAATCGGGGTCTGAGCCACTTACACCAGCACCAATTTCCCCGGTTCACACGTAGTCCCGATTGTGGTAGCCGGAAAAGAAAAGAAACTCCCATATCCCGAGTTTTAAAAACCTATTTGTAGGAAAGAAAAATGGAAAGGAAAAGAAAGCATGACCATTTAACGTCATTTTTCATTTCAATGGAAGAAACCGTGAGAACTTTTACACCACAATTACAAATTGACGTGAAAAATAAGATATTCAACCTAGTAAGTGAATATGAAATTGAAAATTTAAATACTGATAATTCACATACAACAATTCAACCACCCTTACATTCTAATAATTATACCCAACCTACAAATCCGTATCCTCATATCCAGGCGCCCTGCTTACAAACATTGTATCCTCAAAACCGGTATCAATATCCACACACTCGCAGTCTTCGCAACACGTAAATTCCAATCCGCAAGCATCTCACACCTATGATGAACATTCACAATCATTTAGAAATCTCACAAAATCTCAAACCTCAGCGAATTTGAAGAAAAAAAATATTCATGTATAAAATCTGAATAGGTACCCGGGTATTGTTTTGGCCTGACTATAAATTGGATTTTTATACTTTACATTTCTGGTATCTTTTCCAGAAAGAATCCTATTCACACTTTTACTAAAATTAAATAAACATAAATCAATACAAAAGTTTAAAATGAAATTAATTAAACGACTTTTTTGGTCACAAATAAATGTAAATTCTATATGACTACTTATACATTCTATTAAAAATTGTTTAACATTATCTTTACAAAAATAATTGCATAGCAGAAATGTTGTTAAATTACAAATTCTATTCATACAGTTTACAAAACACAGAAGTTTACATAGTTTATCTCTGTATAACAGCTACCTATGGATACTTATTGAAATATGATTAAAATATATTCAAATGAATCACTCACATGAAATCACAGAAAAAGTTAATATTTCTAAGTTTGTTTTTCGCTTGAACGTTGACATTCAATTTCAAAAGTCACCAATTTCGTGCTCAAGTATTTTAGTAGGACTTTATAAAGTCACTAAATATTCTATATTTTAGAATTGAACGGCGACATCTACGAACAAAAGCTATAGGTACAACGTGTTTTTGGTAATGATTTCTGCAAACGCTGCAAACTACTAAGTAGAGCCATCTATAGAGATGTGCGCCCTACTAATTAGTAGGTTCAGTTACGTTCATTTAAGTCCCCACACCGTGGTGAAGTATGCAACAAAACGCACTTCCATTGTTGCCATTATAAACTGAATCAGTTTAAACCTAGTTTAACTGAGCGACCATTATTCCGTGACCGAACAACAAAACAATAATTGAACTTGGTTTATTTTATAAACTTGGTTTTCTAAAGCTCACGTTTAAGCGGACTTTGGACAATCGACCTTTAGTAATATGGCAGGTGTGCGCCATTATTACGATGACATTTTAATTTACGTTTCTACGGCTAATGAACTAAGTACCCGATTAGGAAGTGTGTTACACGTTTTTCTACAGACGGTCTTAAGCTGCGTAAAGGCAAGTGACATCATGAACGAGTGATTCGGGGCTCAAAATAAGGGAGTATGAATAGGTAAAATCCAGAAAATAAGACACGAAGCCTCCCCTTATATCGTTTAATAACCAATATTTAGTTACGTTGTAAAAAGTGTGATAACGAACGATGAAATGAGATGAAGTTTTTTTTTTCATCTTCATCTCATTTCATCGTTCGTCATCACACTTTTTACAACGTAACTAAATATTGGTTATTAAACGATATAAGGGGAGGCTTCGTGTCTTATTTTCTGGATTTTACCTATAAAGACAAGTGTGTATTTTTTACAAAAAGAATAAGTTTCCTTGGTTACGTTATAGATGGAAGTGGCGTAAGTCCGGATCCAGAGAAGGTACGAGAAATTAAATCTGCGTTAACTCCAGGGAATAAACGTGAGCTACAGGTATTTTTAGGATTACCTGCTTAATTTCTACCATGCTTTCCTTAAAAACAAAGCAATAATAGCTGAACCTCTCCATCGGTTACTTGAAAATGATACAATATGGAGATAGGGTATTAATGAAAATAATGCGTTTAATAAAGTTAAAGAACTTTTGACATCACACTGTTTACTTGTGCATTACAGTAATAATGAACCTTTAATTTTATTGTGCGACGCGTCACCTTACGCAGCCGGAGCTGTTATTCTAACCAAAGAAATCCACCTAAAACGCAATTACATCCTTGGGAATGGACAACTATTCCTTGGGAACGCCTGCATATAGATCATGCTGGACCATTTAATGGTGCGATTTTTTTAATAGTTATAGATTCCTTTTCTAAATGGTTCGAAGTTCGACGTCGTGTTACCTAAAGTGGTGGAAAATAAAGAAGCTTCGTTGGAGTCTATTGGCCCTCCGCATGTTGCTAGCACTAACTGACATTTTGTAATCACTTGACATCTCGCCATATTTTATACAAAAACAAAATTATGAACGTATGTTTAGCTGCTCAAGTATTAAGCAGAGCTGTAGCGGATACTCTAGACCATCTTCGGAAAATGGATCACCCAGATTTCCAAGGAAAAGCAGATAGTGGAGTTCATTAGAACCATAGATAAAATATTTGACATACTGAATTCAAGAAATCCTTTTGGAAAAGGTTTTAAAACTCGAATCAGACCCAAGACAATTTTATATTTTCGTGAAATATTCACTTTTTCAGTAAAACATTTAAGCAGTTTAAGAATTAATATACCAATCCTGCAACATTCTCAAAAAACATTTGCTCTGGGTTTTATAATGGGGATGAAAAGCATCTTGCCGACGATCTATTTAACTTAGTTTTGGAGCCATTAGATTATTTCTTAATGTTCCCAAGACTATTTATGGTCGTTTTCACCAACGATTCTTAAACAAGTACCTCTGTAAACATTTCGTAGCGTTAAGCAATACTTAAACCGATGCGTAGAAATTTATGGTTTTCACCAGTGAAACAACGTCCTAACAAAGTTCTTACGAAAGTATTCGATAGGAGGCGACAACGTCGTGTTATTACCGGTTTTGCCGTTTGCGCTTACTTATAGGTTATGTTATTATAGTGGGTTTCACGAGTAATTAGACCTCTGCAATATGGCCGCCATTTAAATTTGTTACCAAATGAAGCGCGGGAACATTCATTGGCGTAGTACCTTTTGTCATTTCATAAAAAAGTGAAAAACTTATTTGAATAAATTTATTATTAATAAATTCGTCACCACCAAGCTCACCTAGTATTAATTAACTATTTTAACATAATTTTAAAAAAATGAACAAGTAGTAAATTAATTTTTTATTGATTTTGTAATTAAAAATCGCAGAATTATAAACATTTAAAAGAAATTGTCTATCCACTGATCGTCTAGGTCAGCATCGTCTTCTGGTGACAAACATATATTTAAAGTAATGTCACTAACATCAAGCACTCGTTCGTTTTCCCAGTACTCTAATAGTTATTTTTGTATCAAGGTTGTAAAAGTGATCTTTTTTGGCCGAATCTGATGATTGCAGCCGAGGCTAACAAATCAGATGAGGCTAAAAAAGAACTTTTTTTGTATTCTGTCTCCAAAGTAACCATTTTGAGGAGTGAAAACAATCCGCAAAATACATCTTTAAAGGACAAGTACGCTAAAGTCGCTATGACAACCTTAATGCTGGATTTTCATTCGTTTTGACGTATTTACGATATCTTTATTTTGACTTTTTACGAATTTACTTGTTGTTGCTATAACAACTATGTCAAAGCTAAATATGACGTTTACAACTGTTCTGTACGTACCAAATTAAATTGTTATGAAATTAATTTGATAATTTAGAGAATTCATGCAAAAAAATGTTGTATGCATCACGTACGCAAATCGTTTTAGTGGATTCGTCTAAGTTTTCGGACTCGGCTTCGCCTCGTCCGACAAACTCGACTCATCCACTAAAACATCATTTTGCGTACTTGATACATAAATAACTATTAACAGAGGTGCACACAATATTTTTTAGGCGACTATCACAAAAAGATATAAACTTGAATTTAAAAATCAATTTCATAATTTTGACAGTGACAGACTGACAGTTACCTGACAAATGCAATCATATATTTTATTATTCATGTCACCACTTACAGAGTGCTTTGCTCCATCACCTGGACAACAAAAAGCGGTTGTAAAGTAAATGCGGCCTTAAAGTTGTTTATTAAAGATGTTAAAAAAAAGTTATACTTTACGGCTTTCAAAAGATACGTAAAACAACTATTTATGTAATAGCCGCCTAATATTTTAAGATATTTGAAGGTCGTATTTGTTATTACATTTGTCTTTTGCTATTATAACGTTGTAGGAAAGGATGGAGAATGCGGTTCAGGGTAGCCAACTGAAATATCGCTTTCATTACAACGTTACACTTATAGCATTTTAGTTATTTTATAATTGTATGTTGTTCATAATGGAATGGCAGCCATATTGCAGAGGTCTAATAACTCGTGAAATCCACTATACTTGGTTTTTATTGTGATTACCACGTGTTTGTGCTGTTTTTACCTCGACGTTGTACTTTTGCTTGTTTTTCGACAAATTAGTGAAAAGTGTTTTTGCAACGGCAAATGTCCGCACTTAATTAAATCGTTTTCTGTGTTTCCATTTAAAATGGCAGGTAAAAAGAGGTGTCCGAATTTTACTTCCGACGATAAGGTTAAATTAATTCAACTAATTGAATCCCAGAGGGATGTTGTTTTAAATAAACAAACCGATGCGTCACCAATAAGGCGAAAGAAGAGGCATGGCTCTGCAGCACTGCAAACTTTAATGCTACCAGCCATACAATTCGGTATGTAGGTACATCTCATTAAAGAGTAAAATTTTATGTAGGCCTACAGATAGTTTTAGAAAAATGTGGAATACATTGAAGTCCACTGCAAAAACGTATCGAGCCAAGCAGAGGATATCCGTTATTAGCATTGGAGGAGGGGCTGAAGACGTGAAATGTGATCCCATATTAGAGGAGGTTTTGAGATTTTTGGGTAGAGGTGGTGTCGGGTTGAGCTGTGTTAATGACAGTGATAACGTAATTGGTAATGGTTTTATACCTATACTAAATATAAGTTGTTAATATGCACTAATTTCATATTTAGCGGAGCATGAAATGCAGCCACAACAGCATATGTGGACATATATGAAGTTGAAGTTCTTCCCAGCACTTCTTCCAACAACGAGCAAGTGCATAGCATGGATTGTAGTACACCCTCAATTAAAGAAGAAAGTGCTCCTGATATGCTTCCTGTTATGTATATAATAAGTCATATACCTATAAGGCAATGGACCAGCAGCTTTTACTTTTTAGAGATCATACAAAAGTCGTAGGAGGCCACGTTTGGTTGAAAAAGGAAGCCTTTTTGAAGTGGCAAAAATAAAGGCCATAGAAGACGACAACGCCAGAGCTGCGGAAATGCATCGATTAACAAAGTGTAAAATTGAGCAGGAAATCGAAATCGGGGATATTATACTGGAAAAAATGAGAAGTAAGTAGTTTTTTATTAATAACTTCATTGATTATATATTTATTGTCATTACAGATAATGAAAGTGTTGATCCCAGCTGGATAGCTCTGCTCAAATAAAGTTACATTAATTTGTTGTAACCATAAGTTAGAAATAAATTTATATGTTTAATCTATATATATAAAAGAAAGTCGTGTTAGTTACTCCACTTATAACTCAAGAACGGCTGAACCGATTTAGCTGAAAATTGGCAGGGAGATAGTTTAGAGCCCGGGTAAGGACATAGGATACTTTTTATCCCGTTCGACAGCATTCCCGTGTGACTTGACATGAAACGTCAGTCACTATAAAACGTGGTATAGAAAGTTCGTGTGTGTGTGTGTGTGTGTTTGTCCTTTATACAAATCCACACCATTTGACCAATCTTCACCAAATTTGGCACACACACCTTACGTCATCAGCAAAAGGTTTTAGAAAAGGTTCCGTTCCAAAATTTCACCGGGAAACCCGGAAAATACGCATTTCCCCAGGCCGCGGGCGAAGTTGCGGGTACTTTGTCCTATATAAAAAGCCACACCGTTTGATCAATCTCAACGAAATTTGGTACACATATCTCATATCTTACTTGATCAGGAGAAGGTCATAGAATAGGTCCCGTTCAAGAATTCCACCGGGAAACCCGAAAATTACCAGATTTTCAGTTTTTTAACAGGAAATTGAGCTAGAAAGCTGAAAATTTGTATATGGGGTCTTTAATAGCTATAAAATTTTTCAACCCAAATTTTACTTTACCCCGGAAAAAATCGAGTATTCACACCGGGAAATAAGAAAAATACGAATTTCCCGAGACCGCGGGTAAAACTGCGGGTAAGCAGCTAGTTTCTAATACATTTTATTTAATACTTTATTTGTTTAGTTATTAAAATATGTGTTTAATATTAGATCTTTTGCAACTCCATGTTCATTACGTCGTTCATTTATATCATGATCCATGTGTCCATTGTTAATTAAATTCATCAAATTTTCTACATCCTCAGGTGGCTGCTCTTCTGGCTCTCGAATACAAATGTTGTGAAGAACACATCATGCAATTATAATGGAAGTTGCAGTTTCCAATTTCTGCCTTATTCCCATAGCTAAAATTGGAAACCTGCGTTTTAAAACTCCATACTGTTTTTCAATAGTATTTCTTGTGATTTGGCTTCGATTATAATTAACTTGTCCCGGAGTTGTGGGATTTAAGAATGGGGTCATTAAGTAATTCTGTAAATATATTTACAATTAATTATAAAATGTATGTTATTTCTTTTTACTATCGTTACCTTCAATGGATACCCACTGTCCCCTAATAGGCCTAATAAGATGCAATTGGGATGGATTCCTGTTTCAAAATCATGAAACACTACTGTTTTGAAATATTGCTGCATCGTGAGTAGATTCAGGCCACCTGCAAACAATATCTTCTATCTAAATTTGCTAAGGATATACCCCTTTCTATTTCTAATGATTTCGGCATCTTCTCCCCCCTAAAAATACCTATAAATTACGAAATAATCGTACTTAGGGTAAATGTGTACAAGAGTGCGCACTTAGGTGAATTATAACGAATATCTTTTTAATTTTTTGAAATTTTAAACAAATTTTACTATTAGGATAAATTTTAGCAAGTCTGGTACATTAAATTTCAGTTGTTTTTTAATTAAAAAACGTGATTCAAATTAATATAGTACTTTATACAACTGTATGCAAATGCGCACTCTTGGACTCTGCCGTTACAAGAGTACGCATTTAACTGCATAAGAGTACGCCCCTCATTTTCAGTACTTTTGATAGGGAACTTAGAAATAAAACAACGTAGATTATATTTCAGTTAGTTTTACTGGTTTACTGACTAATTTTCACATGAAAAGCAAGCAAAAACCCCGTCAACATAAGTGGTGCAGTCTTCATGCCACCAATTTTTGCAGTCTTCAGTTGGCGGCTCAGAAAAGGTTTCTCCACAGCCTGGACAATTCATTTTGTCTTCAGTGACTTTTGGTACCTTTTTCATTTTTTTTGGCAAACTGTTGGAATGAGATATTTTTCTTTTGTGTTTGATTTATTTTCTTGGCATCTTCTTTATTTTTCCGTTCTGTGACAGTTGCCCCCAGCTCGTCTTTGACAGGAGTGCTAAACAATATTTCTTATTTTTGGCTTTTGCTTTTACGCCGATTTTGTCCTTTTTCTATTGTCGGCAAAGGAATAATATTGGATACTTTCACTGCAACTACTGGACGTATGTAACTGTTTTGTTGTGATTTGGTGATTGTAGAGTCGTGGGGAGTTATAGTACCATCTTCACAAACAATATGGTGGTGGTGTAACATGGCCTGGATTATTCCTTTTGGTCTCAACAGTTTTATTATTTTGGGTTAAAGGTATTTCCGTTACTAAAGAAGGGGAAAAATCAATGTCGTCAAATGTCATAGGATTGTACGGGAAAATTCCTGTGGCCTTAAATGAATTTTGCGCCTTGAGTAAATTTGTTACATTTGAATAATCGGCATTAAATTAACCCGCAACTTCCATTTGTGTAATCACTTTCCCTAGATTCGAAACCATCCAGTTGTCACATTCGCTGCTGTAAGCTCCTTTTAACCCTTAGACTACCGAACATTTTTTTGTTTCAAATTAGAGATTCATATGTTTTTAACCATTAAATGGGGTCTGGAGATACCTGGAAAAATACAAAAAAAAAATCTATTGACCCACACATCTTATAAAAGCGGAAAATTTAGTGGGACATATACCAATTTGCTGCAAAAAAAAGAAAATTAGGAATGGTAATGAGTAAAACAGTCTGTGCAGAGAGGAATGTTACATGATGAACAAATATATTTCGTTCTTTTATCTTTTTTTTCCTGAGAACATTTTGAGCAGCGGCGCTTTCCTGTACCTGCGACTGGCGTATGATCACCAATATTCAATAATAGTTTAGCTCTCTTTATTCATGGACCACTGCAACCTCTAATCTTTCTTGTTACCTTGGGGGTTTGCCTTCCAGTCAAAACAAGTTGTTCCGCTAAGTTGGACAGGAAGGTTATGAACTTAATTTTTTTATTGTTTGCGTTCTGGTGAACTATGTGGGCATGTACGGCGGCTGCCATACAAGTTTTGTAAAAAAAATTTCCACCATTTCGATGATCTGTCAACAGAAAATGCTAAAGAAATTGTTCTTTCAATAGTTTGGAGCTCAAATGATTATTATCATACTGAATAAATAACTGTGTCCAGGATACTGTTCACTTTTTTTTTATTTATATGATGGTCGCCACAATTTGAGTCCGCCATTTTGGTTTATATAAAAAATTTTCAATTAACACTAATTCAACTATTTAATTTTTTAAAATGTAAAGTGGGTCACTATAGGTGATAAACCCCATCTGCCAAAATGTTTTAATTGATCTCAACCTCACTTTTTGTTTGTGGAATGTTGTGTACAAACGTTATTTTATTAGTTAGCGCTAGCAGTGTACGTCCACCCTTCAGGCTTTTAATGTGTTTTTGGACGCTGACTTTTGCATTCCAATTTGACAAGTACCTTTAAACTTTAAACTTCAAATTTCAACTCGTTTCATCATCTCCACTCTGGAGTTTAGAGGAGCCCCTTAGTTGTGGCTTCTCGCAATTTAAATTTTACTAAAACCTCCGTTTTTTAAGGTTTGATAATGACCTAAGATTAAGGTCGAAACTAGTCACCATTAAATAATCGTTTGAAGTTGGGATTAAAGACTGAAAGAACTTGAAGTTTTTATTCACTTTTTTTAATTCGTTAACAAATAGATCAGTGTTATTCTGGATTGTTTCCAAATCTTTAGAGTACCTTTCAGTTATATGATTGGCGAATGAAGTGTATTTATCTATCTGTCGAATGATTTTATCTTCATTTTTGTATAGGGAATTCAAATTTGTATTAATTTCTCTTAAGTCATTATTGTCAGGGTTTGCCAGTAATATATTTTATCGCTGTACCAATAATATGAGCATTATTGTGCCTTAGTACCTATCTAACTTATTGAACTGTTTTGAAGTTTGACCGCAAAGGTAACACCTCATTGTCGAAGGAGTTTGTGTGGTCGCATTACACACCTTTCCCATCTACCATAGTCGACATTAGAGTATGTTTTATCGAAAATGATTTGTTTGTCAACGTTACTTTCGTGTCATGTAGAGCATTAATTGCATTTTTAACATATCTAATTTCTTCATTAGTAATGTCGACCGTTTCTTTCACAAATCTTATTCGTATTGGTCGACAGTATCGAGGCGAAGAAGGAATGGGATTTTGCCATACAACTTTCTTATTTTCTGCACAAATCAATTGCAGAGGGACAAAGGAACTCTGAAATATATTAGCATCTGAATGGTCCCTATTTTCAAATCTTTGCTTATATTGAATTTGCTGGGATCCGTCACATCCCCACTTGGAAATCAAAGTCAATAAATTATTTTCTTCGTGAGCAAAAGTTTGAAGAACTTCTTCAAAATAATGAGATAACCTTGTGGCCGTGTGATCCATTAAATCTTGTAAATTAACTCCTTATCATCTCATATTGTTTTTTAGACAAATCTGCTTCTACAGTAGTGTAGTAGGGGGGGTTCTGGCTCAAAAGTCGCTAGATTTAGTAACTTTTCTGGTAACTTTCTTAGGTTGGCAACAAAAAGTCTCTACATTTTTTAGGGCGGGGACTCATGGAAGTCACTAGATTTGTGGAATGCCACTAGGGCGGGCTCTTGACATTTTAGTAGCAAGCAAATAACGAATCAGGAAACAGCTCATCAGAACAGCTTTTTAAACAGTAGTATAGCCGTTTTGCTGTTTACCTATTTTTTTACCAGTTCAAGACCTGTTATTATCTATTTAATACCTGTTTTTTACCAGTTCAAGACCTGTTTTTACCTGTTCAATACCCGGGATTTATTATTAATAAATTCGTCACCACCAAGCTCACCTAGTATTAATTAACTATTTTAACACAACTTTAAAAAAATGAACAAGTAGTAAATTAATTTTTTATTGATAATTATTGTGTAATTAAAAATCGCAGAATTATACACATTTAAAAGAAATTGTCTATCCACTGATCGTCTTCTGGTGACAAACATATATTTAAAGTAATTTCACTAACATCAAGCACTCGTTCGTTTTCCCAGTACTCTAATAGTTATTTGTGTATCAAGGTTGTAAAAGTGATCTTTTTTGGCCGAATCTGACGATTGCAGCCGAGGATAACAAATCAGATGAGGCTAAAAAGAACTTTTAACCGAGGTGCACACAACATTTTTTAGGGGACTATCACAAAAAGATATAAACTTTAATTTAAAAATTAATTTCATAATTTTGACAGTGACAAGAGTTACCTAGTAAACTTATAAACAATTTAGAACAATAACTAATGCAACCTAACCTAACTTTACATACCAACTAGAAAAGCGCGCAAAAACAATGCATTGTGGGTAAACGCTCTCACCGACCCACATCTTTAGCGCGAGCGTTATTTGAACGATGTCAAGTTGTTCACTAAGGCGAGCCTAGAATGCTCGCAAGCGCTAAGTGGAACCGCTCTACATTACTTGCTATTAATTGTGACATAAGAGGTGTTGCACAATTAAAAACAATGAAATGCTAAACTTCAAAAATGCATAATTATTAGTTAGAAATTAAACTATCAAAAAACAATGAAATGATAAATGTCAAAAATGTACAATTATTATTTAGAAATTAAACTATCCTAAATAATAAATGTTGAAATTTCGAGACTTCAATTGGACAAGGACCTGTGTGAAGACGACGATGTTCTGCTAATGAATTGACACGTTTTGGATGCGTAGGTAAAGGTTTCTATTCATCGGGCTAGTCGTCCATTGAAACCGTATTCGGCCGAGTAGTTAGTCGGCCGACCTATGCCAGACCACGGCCGACTAATCCTAAGACAAACGTAGGTATTCACGTGCGTCTATTACAAACGACCTGGTCGGTCGAATGCGACCGAACACGGCCGAATAACGGCCGGATCCCATTTTGATCGGATTAGTCGGACGTTTTCTACCGTTCGGCTGTCAAGAAATTTACTTGTTGATGCTGTTATTTGTGTGCTTTTAAAAGTTTTCACTGCTTCTCTTTAAATTCATCGTGTAAATGATGAAATTCACCTAGAGTTTTTCTTCTTCTTAAATAGGGTTGACCCAACACTTTCTTTTTGCCTTCCTATTCAACCGTCGTCTCATGAGATATGTATTTTCTAAGAAATATAAATCACTATCCATTTTTTAATGATGTTTATTAAATTCGTCATAAGAACTCGGATGTAGTTAGGCTGCAGTAGACGAGCACAGATCGGACGTCTAAAATTGGCCGTTATTCGGCCGACTAATAACTCGGACGAATACGGTTTCAATGGACGACTAGCCTAATACATGGACCTCCAACTTTGTTTCCAGGTCGAATACTGTTGTAGAATGCAGGTTCAAACTTAAAAAGTCACTATACTGACATTAGATTGTTTTATAGGGGTTGCTATGTCTTACAGACTGAATAATCATATAACGTATAATTCTTTTCTCTTACTCAATTTCTTTCCAATCGTCGAGTGAATCGAATCCGACCTCCATCTGTGTGTGACCAACGACTAAATATTTCTGTTCAATTACCACATTATTTTTTATGCTTAATTCAAGAAGCGTATTAGACATCTTTGTATTCCTATTTTGATAACCACATCCGTCGCTCCAAATTATTATTTTGTTTGGTTTCTTAGAACTTGCCTCTTTTTGAAAATATTTTGTAGCCATCGATGCAAACACATCACTTTCTAAACCTGCACGTGCCTCGTGCCAATGTAGCACACGACGTCCTTAGTACACAAATTATAATACGTAAGTATTCAATGGGTTGGAAGAAATAATACGTAAGATTGTGGACCTTCAACTTCGTCTTATAATAATTTGCAGCCGCATTCAATATAGGAGCAAGAAGGACAGCTTGCAAATCAACTGTAGGATTGAACATTTTGAGAGTCTAAACAGCGTTGATTTATAGATAAAGCTTTATCTTGTTCTTTTTCTGCTCTTGCGCGATTTTTTTCTGAATATCGTTACCTACTCTAATTCGCAAATGTCGTATGTCCATTTTCACTAATTTTACAGGAGGCCATTAAAAATTTTTAATACGCCGAAAATTGATAGTAAAATTTTGTGGTGTAAATTAATGGTGGGAGTTTTTTTTATAATTTTTTTAAGGGCATCAACAGCAGTGGTCATTGGCCCTTATACGCTCACAAACGTCCATGTTCGGAGGTATTTTTCGGTCGGGATTCGAACCCGAGGCCGCCAGGTGTAGTGTATTGAATGGTGGGAGTTATTTAGTATTTTATTAGTGTAAATAGGCAGTAATGAAAAATTATTTTTTGTAATTCAATAAATATTTACTAAGCTACAGAAAAAAAATCAGCTTGATATTCATTATTTTTGTTAATGTACCAATACCTACATGTCTTTAGATGGGGACACCCTTGGACTCATTTTTGTTGTAGGACAAATGTTATTTTGAATTAATTAACAAAAAACGTAAGAGCTAGCTAAAAAATTAACTGTTATTAATCAATTTTTTGTAATTACCACCTCAACGTGTTTTACCCCTGCGCACCCCGTAGGACCCATTTGCGAAAATTTTCGCAAAAGAAAAAGTTTGGCGTCTCGTTGAAATAAAGCCGCTCACGAAGTATAAAAAGTATATTAATTGATTGCAAAAAAGGTTGCCGGCTCCCGGACCACTTGGAATACAGATTTGGAAATGAATTATAATCTGAAGAATTTTCCTTATTAATATTATTCATTGTATTTCGCCTCTGCTTCAAAAGAAAGTAGGCATCGCTGTCTTATTTTATAGAACATTTGATCTTTTTTGTCATATTTTAGAGTCCTAAAGTCTGTCACCGTAGGGTCTCCAATTTTTCGACCAGGTCTAATAGACGTGAAAAATTTAAGAGAATTGCAATTTTTGAAGAAATCGAATGTTAAGTATTTTACTACGAATGGACTGGGATTTTGTCGGATTTTAAGAAAAATATTTACGTAGTCAGCTGGAACATTTATGTTTATATTTTTCAATTTCCTTTCGATTAATGAGTTGCATATGATCAGCAATCTGAGTATGGCCCTTTTCCAAATACTTTTATTCGATTGTGACTTTGTGGTTAATCGACAAATTTCTAAGAGCATTGGATAGGGCAATATTTCTGTTTTGGGAAGTACATCCGTCGCTGTAAAGAATAATGAATTCATTTAAGTCCTCTGTAACGTATTCCACATACTGATAGCGGTTGTGAAGATAGGAATTGAAAAACAACAGCAGGGCTTCACTAAAACCAAAACCACGTCATTTATTAATAATTATTCCATGATCAATTTGGTCAAAGGCTTTAGAGAAATCCGTATAGATTACATATACCTGCCCCTGCCTATCTATGATCATTGAGAGATATTTAGGCCTATTCCCTAACTTCAAATCGAGTCGAAATGTAACAAATCTAATCGAAATCGTTGATGAAATCGAAATGTTTCGGAATTCGTATTCCGTAACAGCAAAGATTTCGATTGTAGAAATGCGTCACGTCTTACCGATCGAAATATATCTCGACAGCTTCTAGGCTGTCGAAATTTAAGATCAAGCGAATCGACATAGTACTGCGCCGGCGCATAGTGCAGTTTATTCGTTTAATTGACACTTCTGACATAAGTAAATTTGTAATTTTGCACATATTTTAACTTTTCAACAAATTTTGCTGTAGAGTTTATGCTACAAAAATGGAATTGTTAAATTTGAATCTCGGCTTGGCTTTTGGTTATGAAATTGAAAGAGAAATTGAAATGTAAGTATTTTCTGCAGTTTATTAACCTATGCATCTTTATATAGGTATTATATTTGTGTTAACATACCTACTGTTACTACTCATAATTATAATTTGTATAATTTAACAGGCAATTATTTCATGTGGAAAGAAGGAGATTACGAGATAATAGTAATCCCTTTGACATTCCAGAACAGTTGTTTAGGAAATTGTATCGATTGCCAAAACCGTTGGCACGTGATCTAATTGATGAAATAAGTCAATTCTTGGTGGAACCCAGTAGAAATACGGCAGTCCCCAATCATATTAAGGTTGCAATTGTTAATTCATTTACTAATATAATATAAAAATGACAAGTGTACTTTTTAGGTGTTATGTGCTCTACACTTCTTTGCACAAGGCAGTTACCAAAAAAGTGTAGGGCAAGACTTTGCATTGGCCATGAGTCAAACAACAGTGAGCCGTTGCATTTCAGCTGTAAGTGAAATTATTTCAATTCACTTGGCAAACAGATTTATTAAATTCCCACAAAATGGAGAAGAAAAACAAATTATTAAAAGACAGTATGCAAAATATTCTTTATAATATTGATAAAAGAGAATTTGTATATTTATCGATTTATAGATTTATGGAAAAATACAATTTCCCAGGAGTGATTGGGTGCATTGATTGTACCCATGTGGCCATTATCGCACCTCCTTTGGAACATCCTGTTCATCCTGGCCATGCGTATCTAAATAGAAAAGGCTTCCATAGCATAAATGTGCAACTTGTTAGTAACACAGATGTACTATTAGTACATATTCATAATTGGTTTTATTGTTTAGATTTGTGATTGTAATCTAAATATTTTGAACTGCAATGCGAGATATCCAGGGTCTACGCATGATGCAGCAATTTGGACCATGTCCAATATTTTACCAAATCTGCAAAATGCAAATGAGCGTGGTACATGGATATTAGGTAAATACATAAAGCAATATTAATTATTAATTTAATATTTAAAATTAGGCGATTCCGGTTATCCGTTGCAACCGTGGTTGTTAACGCCAATTGAGGGAGCTGTTGAAGGAACACCAGAGGGGAGATATACTGCAGCACATACACGTGTGCGAAACACTATAGAAAGGTGTAATGGTGTACTGAAGGCTCGCTTTCGCTGTTTATTAAAGCACCGTGTGTTACACTACAACCCTCCCCAAGCAGCAAAAATTATTTATGCTTGCTGTACTTTACACAACATTTTAATACACCATAACATCCCTTTAGATGAAGATCTACAAATGCAAGATGAGAATGCAATAAATTACAACCAAGGTTTGTAAAATTTGAAGCAGGTATAAGTTTCACTTTTTTCTTTCATTTTGTTACAGAAGATGGAAATAATGATGCCAATATTTTAGTGGCAGGCAGACGTACCAGAATGCAGCTTATTCATAATCATTTTCAATAAAAGAAACTAAAATAACGTTGGTATATTTTTAAGTTGTGAATTTCTTTTATGTTTTATAGAACTACAAATATTAATTGATAAATACATGGTATTTATTTGGATTGCAAAATATCGAGCTCCCTTTTCTTTAAATCTAACTCGATGCCACGCAATCGCAATTCCTCTTGTTTGTTTCTTGCTTCTAAATAGCGTACTTTTAGTTCTGTCTCCTTCAACTCCATTTCCTTGCGCTTCATTTCCGGATCTCCAGGTGTTTGAAGGCTAGAAATGATATCCAGCATTTTACTTTGCCCAGTAGCAAATGCTTCTGCTGCTTTTTGCAAAGTAGATGATTTTTCTAAAATATAATATTATTTTGTTGTTATTTACAATCTATATTGTAACTGATTCAATAAGCAAGTACTGAATTTATATTTTAACTGTAATTTGAAATGACTAACATAATGTAGCAAGCCTGTTTACCTTTACCTGCAGTCTTTGTTTTCTTTAATGTGGGGCCTGAATCAGCAGCGTTGTGCTGATTAAGCCACTTCCTTTTTTGTACCGTCGTCTCTATGTTTGGCAGCACAGTTACGGGAGATGGTGGAGGTGATGATGATGACGGCAGCGTTATAAAGCTACTAGAAGGGTTATCCACTGCCTTTTCTGCTTCGTCTATCCCAATTTCTGCAACATCTTCCACTCCTATAACTGTTATCCATGACAAAAGCGACATCAACTTCTCTTCAGCAGCAGTTAACCCTTTTATTTCATCTTCACCACCCCCTGTTCTTCTCTGACTTTTCACCAAATCTCTGCTCTTCCGTCTTGTATTCGACTTCCAGTCGATAAAAGTCTGTATAGAAATAAAAAGTCATAACAATAATCTACAGTGTATAAGTCTTTTCTATACAATAAAAAATGAAATATGAAAATCGATTTACACTAAATGAAAACTTCGATTTACGTACCTTTTTCCATTGTGCTTTAGGTTTAGCTGGCCCCGATCCACAACTATTTAATCTAGCAGCAATTTCTTCCCACAACTTATGAATGACATCGTCTTGTGCCTCACTTGGCTTTGTTTTGCCATGCAGCAGCACTTTGTTCACTCCAATAAAGTCCACTAACATATTTAACTGCTCCGCGGAGACTTTCTTTTTATTCGTATTACTAGTATTAGCCATTTTAGAAGTTCGAATGATTAAACTTTTTAAATTTTAATGTACTTTCGCCTTGTAGAAGTAACCGACTACGTTCAAAGGATAGGTACTTTTACTAACTTCCCGCGCAATAAACAAGAAATGTCAGCTGTGAAGCTTTCTTAAGGCGCATTTTCGTTCAACACGGCGGTGTTGTCGGCTTTATGTAAACAACGACAAATCGAAATGCTGTAAATGTTTAGAACCGACTTCTACCAACGTTAGGGAATACGACAAATCGAAATTTTGAGACACGATCGAAGTTCGTCTTTTCGATTCGTGTAATTTCGATTCGATTTAGCCATTTCGATTCGATTTGGTAAAAGTTAGGGAATAGGCCTGATTGTGTGAAGTTCATTAAGTTAGTAGTGGTCGAGCGACCTACCATAAACCCATGCTGGTATGGTGAGGTGAAATATAACGGCGCACTGCTGGGTAAATGTAAGAATGTATGACCATTTCAAAAACCTTTGCAAAGTTTGACAAAATGCTGATAGGTCTGTAATTATTGATATCATTTACGTCACCACTCTTATGAACCGGGCAAATACGTGCGTCTTTCCAGATATCAGGAAAAGTATTAGTTTTTATCGCAAGGTTAAAGATTGTAAGCAAGGGTTTGGAAAATATAATTGAAAGATCCTTAACGAAGAAGCTAGGAATTATATCTGGACCACTGGTAAATTTATTCCTAAGTTTGCGAATAGCCGCAATGATTGATTCTTCCGAGATATTAGTTATATTGACGGACGGCATTATTATTATATTCTTGACTATATGTGGCGAATGTTGTTGATGACGGTAAATAAACGCTACTAAAGTATTGTTGAAAGCCATTAACAATGGATTGCGGCGAATTAATTTTTCTTAAACATAAAATTTCCACTTCGCCTTGATCATCTTTTTCTTTAACCACTTTGGCCACGTAGTAAATTTTTTTCTTTTTGTCAGCAAAATCGACCAAAATAAACTGATTTACTTCGAGAGAATTGATTGGTGTATTAAAACCCTCTAAAGTATGTCGCTGATCTGTATCAGGTTCCCATGAGACTTCTTCTGACCAAGTATCCGACCATTGTTCAAGAATATCACTATCTTCGCCAGACTGTTCATGGTCTGAAGAGGTTCTTGAAAACAAATTTTTAGTTGCCCGTTGTTTATTAGAATTAACTTTAGATTTCTTAGCAGTTACTTAAAGTGCAGCTTCTTCAATTGAGTTCGTCTCCGGCATATCTGTTGCTATCATACTTCTTCCAGATTTTCTCTTTCTGATAGAGCTCTTTCTTGGAACAAGTGCGATGCTTAACACAAGTTGAGCCGATTTCAGAAAGAGCAACTGAATCTCACATTTTAGTTTTGATGGAAGCACGTGAATCTGGATATAAAAATACAGTAAGAGGTGTGAAAGGTCCATCTTGATTATTAAAGTTACCCAATTTTGATATTGTCTGGTCTTTACCAATAGATTACATGCGCATTGTAATTCTTGGTGTAGTAAGGCAAATGTGGGATTTGTGGACAACAAGTACACCAGAAAATAGAACTAGTTACTGCATTGGCTACCCTAAAGCTCTAAAAACAATCAATGGTCGGCTATTAGGTATTAAACCGCGACAAGAGATACATAGGACACCAAGCTCATTAAAGGAAAGTTCCAAATGGAAAGCATCAGAGTAGTAGTTCCTCGTAACCGCTGTCCCCCAGGTCAAATGCGCTAACTCGCTTCAACGTCACACGGAATCTGAGATCTGAACGCGCGCGGATGTGAAACTCTGCTAACTTGTTTGTCCTTGACTTTGTCAAGGTCAAATGTGTGGGTGTGAAGCTCGGCTAACTCGCTTCAAGGTCACACGTGATTCTTCTCTTAGCTATGTCAACCTCAACAACAAGGAATATGAGTGGGGGTTGATGGTGATATAAAGCGGCGTTTAATGTATGAGGTTAGTCGTAAAAATTTGGTTCGAATATGTTGCACAATCGTGGGTTAAAGCGGGTCTAGGACACAACGCCCACCGCCTTCTAAACCGCCATCTTGGTCACAACGTCCACTTTCAATTTGGTCATAACGTCCACTCTGGTCACAACGCCCACTTTTAAATTTGGTCATAACCTCCACTCTGGTCACAACCTCCACCGACGCCTTCTGGTCATATCGCCCACCGACGTTGGTCGTAACGTCCACTTTTCGTTTTCCGGTCACAACGCCCACCTTTCAATTTGGTCACAACGTCTACTCTGGTCACAACCCCCACCGACGTACGTCGTAACGTTCACTTTACTTTTTCTGCTCACAACGTCCACTTCTAGTATTGATTATAGGATCTACTTGTCCACCAATGCACTCGGGCCACATCGGCCGCCGTACAATATACATACAATGCAACTTTTGTGTTCTGATAGAGACGTTTAACTTGTACATACATAACAAAGGATTGCTATGCTATGCGGAAAATATACCTTAATACCTACCTACCTTTTAACAAATCTGTTCCCGAAAAAAATCCTCTTACACAGTTATTAATATATGCACTTAATCGTAATAGTGGAATAATGGAATGGTGGAAGAAAGAGATATAGTAGCCAAACTCTTTGTGCAACCTAAACAGCTTGGAACGAGAAAAAGGTGTACGTTGCAAATGTGGTTATTAAGAAAACCGTCCAGATAAAAAGAGCATTTCCCAAACACTTAACTTTCTGTAATTTAGCTATTAAACATTCCAATTTGCAAGCGTCTACTTTCGTCATACTTTTAATAGATTTTTTTGCTAAGAAATCATTTACAAAATGGTTATCGCCATTTTTACTGATATAACAATAGAGTATTATTGACCTACAGATACTTGAGTTGTCAAGTTACTATAATACCTTACTACTATACAGGGTGTTACAGAATGCCGTGAGGAAAATTTAGGGACAGGTTCTACATCTCAAAATACGACAAAAAGTCATAAACATGGGTCCGGAAATGCTCCGTTTTCATACTACGGGGTGTTTAAGCTTTTCCGTCTTGAATAATTTATTTTACATTTATCGAAAACCCGTTGAGATAGTGAGATGAGTTTTGGACTTTTTGGTACACGCAAATGTTTCATTAAAGGTCACGTTCACGTGTTTATACAGTATGTACCTGCTCAATATGAATCATAAATAACAATAAATCCCGTTGCGAAAGGGTGGTGTAGGTATAATATAAAATTTCGCGCGTTTGTCGGTATACCCTACAAGTGATTTAGAAATGTCCAGAATTGGCGCCAGCTTCAGTGAACGTGATTTTCACAATAACAAATTTTCGTAAGCCGTCTAGGAATTACCTGGCTAGACCGATTGCTCTATACAGGGACAGCCGACAGGGTGTAGAATTCGTCGATGCACCATAGGGATTTCAATGCAAAAATCATTATATTCGATTATTTGCTTCCCTAATTATTTTAGACAAAAAGACTATTTAACTTTTTTGTAGATTAAACAAATCTACATCTAGTACAGTCAATCTGTCGTGAAAAACGGCGGTTTTCGCAAAAAATTGCCAAGTGGATTTTTTTTTCATATTTCATTAGGGGGTCATGAGAAAAGATTAACGTCAGATTTGCGAGGTCCTGGCGGCCCTATTGAATTTTTGAGAAACTAAAAAAGTTTTTGAAATGCATTTTTCTCGGAATAAGTGCGTTTTAGAGAAAAATTTTATTAACAAAAAATGTAGAGGACCTTACCGTCTGCAATTAATGTTAGTGAGTTGATGACGTACGACTTAAAATGCAAGCAGTAGGTGGCGCTAAAATATAAAAATATAAAAAAATATAAAATAAAAAAATTTATTCTAATTCATGTTAAAAACAATAGTAATTAACAGATATTATTGTTAATCAACTTGCGAAAATGATATACCATTTATGAGCAATGCACCGTACTTCTATTAGCCTTTCTACAGTCTTAATGGTACAATTTTCACACTTCGGCAACCTATAGCTCTAAAACGGGAAGTCGAAGAAAAAAACGTTTTAATGAATTTTGTAGGTATTTTTGAGAGGAACAACTATTCTATTTACAGTATTGCGAAAAAAAATTTGTCTAGGCAAAAAAGCAAAACAACAGTTTTTCTGGTACTTTAACGCCACCTACTGCTTAAATTTTAAGTCGTACGTTATCAACTCATTGACATTAATTATAGATGGAAATGTCCTCTACATTTTTTGTTTATAAAATTTTTCTCTAAAACGCAGTAATTCCGGGAAAAACGCATTTCAAAAACTTTTTGACTTTCTCAAAAATTCAATGGGGCCAGTACCTCGCAAATCTGACGTTAAGCTTTTCTCCTGACCTCCTAATGATATATGAAAAAAAAATCCACTTGGCAATTTTTCGAACAAAAAAATACAGATTGACTGTACTAATCCATCCGTACATGTTGTTTGTTTTTAGTTTACTTAATATAGCATGAAGAAAAATTGAAAATTAAAAGTGATACTTTGGCAGGGCCGTAGCTAGGCGTTGCCGATAGGTGGGGTTTCGAGGTAAAAAAATATGAAACTGAACTGAAACATTTTATCTTATGATTAACAAAAGAGTTGTATTAGTGCTACGCTTAAATCTAGGTTTTACATTACAAATGTATGTTACGTGTTTTAGGCAAAATTTATTTATGACATCTTCAGAACTAATGTAAATATCTCTATATATGCACTGATATTAGAGCTAATCCGTTTAATCGTTCATTTATCGAATTTCTAAGCCAAGATTTTAGACGCATTAAAGTTGAAAAAGATCTTATTCTGGTGTTACCGTAGAGCAATGCAAGCTGCTAGTATTTTTGTAAGAGGTCTTTAATAATTAGAAAAAATGACTCATCCGCTTTTAAAAATGCGCCATTGGCCGTTCTTGACTGATTATCACCATTAATCCACTTGTTCTGCCACATATGAAGTTCTGCCGAAAATGAATTGAAATTTTTGGTATGAGTAACTGTAAATAGGAAATTTAGGTTTTCTAATTTCGGCGCCTATATTTATGACAAGCTTTTCTGCATTTTCTGCATTTTTATAAATATTATTAAAAGATTGGTCACATGTGTCTCTAGATGATTGGATCCATTGTGCTCATGGGTGCCCATACAGTAATTTCCAGAAGGGGGGGGGGGGGGGGGGGCGTGCTCGGCACATGCTACCGGATGTACATTAAATTTTTGGAGATTTTTTGTCAGATTAGAGGTATAACTAAATATTTTATTTAGTTTTATTTAGTCGTACATGTACCAACAGGAATGACGCGACGTACTGTGTCGAGTGGAAAGTCGTCGAAACCAGGGTCGGACTGGACAGTCGAACTTAAATTAAAGATGCCAATGTCGTAGTAACGGATGTCACCATTGTGTTGGAAGAAATTAAAATGTCAAGCAAATTTCATTCCAAAACCATTTCAGAGGAAAAGCTTATATGAGGTGTTTTAATAAAAATATATCAGAACCTACTATTTTAATAACAATCACTTTCGAAAAATGTTCTAAATCGTATTTAGAAACATGAATCTGAATTTGCAAGAAAAAAAAGCAACTCTGCGAATATTTTGAGTGCTGCTAATGAAGCCTGTTCCAGTTTGCTTCCCGTGGAATCAAAAGAAAGGTATGACAAAATCGTTGCTATGCAGTAAAATGCCTTTTTGGATAATTATGAAATAGCACCAAAACGGTGAAAAGTAAATTCAAATTATGAACAATTTGGTTGGGCGAAAATTTCGTTCGAATCATTTTTAGAGTTTTTGAGATAAGAGAGATACAGAGCAATTCGTCTTAGACGCGGCACTCTGTATGAGTATCTACGCCAAATCTAGAACCTCTGCAATTATTCAGCGGACGATGTGGCCCGAGTGCATTGGTGTACGTTTATTTGTTCTCTTGAATATGCTCAAATCTTTCAACCGAACTTTATTATTATATCCCATTTAACATGTGATACATAATGCTACAAATCAGCTTCTAATTTTTTCCAGAAACTTTTATCTTTCCCTTTTAGCTGGCTCAAACAGAAAAGATTCGTCAGAACTGAAAGTAACGCTGTGTGTTCCGGTTATCTTTGCTCACCTGGTAATTTGGCTTAAACGTTAATTGGTAATTTAACAGTAACTTGACAACTAAAGTATCTGTAGGACAATAAGACATATATAGGTTTTCTTCATGGGGGCAGACATTGTCTGCCCCCATGAAGAAAACTAGCGTCCAGCTAACACAAATAATGTATTATTGTTATGTCAGTAAAAGATGGCGATGAAGGACGCTTACTCATCTCTTGTGTTGAAAACCATAATAAGCAAAATGTTATGAGAAATGTATTCAGGAACTGAAGCAAATGCAAGAAAAACAAATGAATTCCATCTTTGCGGTTGTTTTTTGTTTTATTGAAAGATCTATACACTGGCACTGCGTAAATCATTTCTTAGCAAAAAAAAATCTATTAAAAGTATGACGAAAGTAGACGCTTGCAAATTGGAATGGTTAACAGCTAAATTACAGAAAGTTAAGTGTTTGGGAAATGCTCTTTTTATCTGGACGGTTTTCTTAATAACCACATTTGCAACGTACACCTTTTTCTCGTTCCAAGCTGTTTAGGTTGCACAAAGAGTTTGGCTACTATATCTCTTTCTTCCACCATTCCATTATTCCACTATTACGATTAAGTGCATATTGTGCATACAGAAGTGCATAATGTGTAAGAGGATTTTATTCGGGAACAGATTTGTTAAAAGGTAGGTATCTTTTCCGCATAGCATATAGCAATCCTTTGTTATGTATGTACAAGCAAAGATAATCTTTGGTACAAGTTAAACGTCTCTATCAGCATTGTATATTGTACGGCGGCCGATGTGGTCCGAGTGCATTGGTGGAGGTTGTGACCAAGTAGATCTTATAAACAATACTATAGAAGTGGACGTTGTGAGCAGAAAAAGTAAAGTGAACGTTACGACGTACGTCGGTGGGGGTTGTGACCAGAGTGGACGTTGTGACCAAATTGAAAGGTGGGCGTTGTGACCGGAAAAAGAAAAGTGGACGTTACGACCAACGTCGGTGGGCGATATGACCAGAAAGCGTCGGTGGAGGTTGTGACCAGAGTGGAGGTTATGACCAAATTTAAAAGTGGACGTTGTGACCAGAGTGGACGTTATGACCAAATTGAAAAGTGGACGTTGTGACCAAGATGGCGGTTTAGAAGGCGGTGGGCGTTGTGACCAGTGGACGTTGTGTCCAGGACCCGTTAAAGCCACCAGTCTTAGAACGGCTGTCGAACGCCTCAAACAACGGTTTTCCTCGCTAGTATTTGACGCTGAGCACGAGGCTGTATATGGACGAGGCGATTTTAGCGAGTGGGTGTGGCCATATGCGAAAAATTCTTAATTTGAAATATTGCGTTGAGTGTCTCATTAGCAGGTTAAAAGGGGCCCGATTGGAGGATTGAAGTTAGATGAATGGTATAGCGAGTCTTCAGTATCGTCGTTGTCTTCTGGCGAGAACGTTAGCGATGAAGAACAAGGTCACATTTGACGAATCAAAGGATAAAGTGTATATCATGGTAGTGTGGTCTTTTGCGTATGGAGAAGCAAGAAAAGGACCGTAGGAAACTATGGCACTGGATAGACATCGTTTTCATCGTAAAATAGAACAATTGAATAGAATTCTGTCAAGAAAATCATCGCGCCGAAGTATACAGTAACAGATTTCAAGGTCATCCCCCTCCCACGGATGACAATATAAACAGCATCGACGAAGCGCTAGGAAATTAGTCGGTAACTGTCCGCGAAACCAAATGGATCAATAACCTTCCATTCGAATTACATCTTCCGGAGTATCAGTATTGCGTTCCTGGTACTAAATTAGCTAAAAAACTTGAACGCGGTGATCCCGCCATAAACCCCTTAGACGCTCATTGCATAAAACACGATATTAGCTATAGAGATAATAAGGATTAGAGGGTAGACATAGGGCAGATAAAATTTTGGAACGAAGAGCTTGGGATCGTTTAAAAGCATCTGACGCAACGATGGGAGAACGAGCCACCGCTTTAACTATTGGCAGTATAATGAGAGGGAAAAGAAAAATGGGGATGGGGGTCTTAAGGAGGGGGGTAAATAAGATGCCACGCAGCAGTTTATTAAATTTACGTAGAACAATTCCTAAAAAAATGGGAAAGAGTAAAAACATGCAAGAATTTATAAAGTCGGCTATTACAGCAGCAAACATTGCCGTGAAACGTTTAGATGGAAAGCGACATGTCAACGTTCCGTTTCTAATACCACTATTAAGCAGGCAGCACACTATCGCGGAACGGAATGGAACGGAGTGGAAAGGAATGGAAATTTTGAATCTCCGCCCATTATCGCGGAATTCCACGGAAAAAACATTGTATATGAGTAATTTATCTAGCATGAACAAGTTTTAGTGTGTATTGATCTTTCGCAATGGACGGTTCAGAAGAAGAATTTGTAGCGCTGTGTGTAGTTTTGGAAGAAGAAGAGTTTGAGAGAGAAAACAAGAAAAAGCGCAAATGGGTTCATGAAATTAACCTGAAAAGACAAGAATTTGGAGAATTTCATCATCTATTTCCAGATCTTTTAGAAGACGAGCAAACATTTTTTAAGTACTTTAGAATGTGTAGTGAAAAATTTATGATTTGTTAAAAATTCTGGACATACAGAAACAAGTCGAAAAGCTATAGGTGCAGAAGAAAAATTGGCATTGACTTTGAAGTAAGTACATATTTTTATTTAATTAAATTTTACAAATTTGTATAAATATTATCGTTCTCTAGTATTACCGAACAGTTACAATTGTTTTTAGCAGCACTTGAGTTTTTTATTGCTAATGTCTCGAATTCATAAAGCAACGTGGAAATTCGATGCTTTACTTCAACTTGTAGTTCAGGGGGCAAAGATCGTGTTGTTTCTTCGGCGGATTCAAAATTTTTTGTTAAATTATCAGCTCTTTTGCGTTTTTTTTTGTTTTCTAAGAACTTTTGCAATATTTCCGCTGATTTTAATTCGGGTTTTGGAAGGCGCTTTGGTTTAGAGACGGTTGATGTGCTTGAAGAGGGTGTTCCGATTTCTGAGCCAGGTGATACAGCAGGCGTGTCATCAAATATATCTTAAGTAGCGACATAAGTTTCATCACCTTCATTTTCACTATTTTGAATTTCTTCATTAATTGCATCAGCAGTCGGTACATCTATGTTTGATTTTTGAGGTCTTTCCTTTAGATTTGGTAAAAGAAAATTCATTTCATCTTCATATTTCCATTTTTTTGGAATGAAATCTGCAGAATCACCACTTCTATTGCGCTTTTTAGCTTTTGCTTTTCTGTAGTAATCTTTTAACTGTTTCCACTTTTTCTTGCACTCTTCAACTAAAAAAGTATAACTATTAATATTTTCCAGGTTTTTGGGACATGGCGATTCCTTTGCATTATTTATGAAGTTTGTGCTGAAATTTGGTCATAATTACAACTCATTGTGATGCCATCACCGACAACCGAACAGTGGCAAAATATAGAAAAAGATTTTTGTTTAAAATGGAATTACCAAAAACTGTATTGGTGCTTTGGACGGGAAGCATGTTGTGACGGAAAAACCACCAAAAGTGGGTCAGCGATGGAGGAATTTTCAAAACGTCGGCACTAGGAAGAGCTTTGAATGGTGGTACGTTAAAAATACCTGGACCAAAAAAGTTACCTGGAAGTGATATTTTGATGCCTCATGTAATAGTAGGGGACGAGGCTTTTCCTCTAAGTACTAATCTAATGCGTCCATATCCTGGAGTTCAACTTCGAAATAATAATATGAAAAAAATTTACAACTACCGACATAGCAGAGCAAGACGAGGTAGCGAAAATGCCTTTGGTTTACTTTGTAAAAAGTTTAGGTTATTTTTTAAAAAATTAAACATCATTCCTGAAAATCTCGACAAAATAATTTTGGCTGGTACTTGCTTGCATAACTTTTTAAGAAATGATAACTGTTCTTGGCAACCTAATGAACTAGAGCAGTCTGAAGTGCCACGAGGATTAGACAGGGTAGGCAATATGGGAGGTATTATACTCGTGATGCAATGAATATTCGATAGAGATTCGCAGAATATTTCAATACACCTGAAGGACTTGTTCCTTGGCAAGATGAAAGGGTTCACAGAGGCCGAAGACAACTTCAATAATATGTAATATTATATGATAAAAAAAATTAATTAAATAAAATTACAATGCATTATTACTTATCCGGTATTTTCATTTCATTCGAAATTTCTTGCCAAGCGTTTTCTTTCATCTGTTGATTGTGATAATTTTTATCACACAACAGATAAAGATGTGTACTCACGAATTTTGTTTGAAACAGGCACAGTCCGCCGTATGGCAAATCAAAGCTTCTACTCCACTGGAGAAACCTCGATGGGCGATCGTCGCATTTCAACGCGGAGGAAAATTTTCAAAGGCGGCAAAAGCGGCACACTTCCATAACGCTAAAATCCGCAATCTAAAATTGCATCTCAATTTTGAAAGTTACCCTTACGAAGCGATGCATTTAGATTTTAATGCTAAGAAGTATATTATGGCCTATCAGAATTATATAAACTTTTAACGAGGCTATTACGCCAAAGAGGAACAAGCAGGCCCGACGAGAGGGGGGGGGGGCAAATTCCCCGGGCCCGTGCATCCTGTAAGGGCCCGTACGCGGGTCAGTAGGTGTAGTATTACAGAAACTCAGAAAATGTATGTCTTCCTCTCACAACCGTACGTGCCTTTAAAATCTTCTGAATTTGCTCAAAAGTATAGTATATTCTTTAACGAGTGTAGAATGGTGGCTATTATTCACGCGGATGAAGTTTCCAAAACGAGCGAGCGCAGCGAGTGAGTTTTGGAATCATCCAAGTGAATAATAGCCATTCTACACAAGTAAAAGACCATACTTTCTCCACGACTATGCATAAAAAAATATACACGTAAAATTATGAATGTATGATTATTTTGACATTTCAAATGACGCGCTGTCAGAAACGATTTGCGTAGTTATTTATTTGACGTTTTAAAAGAGACGATTTGATTTATTCATTTTAGCGTGATTTCTGATAATCATAGAATGTGATTGGCTAACGAGAGTGAATTCTTTTTCATTCTTCACTGGTGTGAAGAATATATGTCATTATTTAGCTAAATATGTAAAAAGAACTACAAAACTACCAACCAAAACATCCTTTATTCTTGTTTGATGCTGGTTAGTTTCCTCACATCCCTGGGTTGATATATTACTCTTATGGCCAATTGCACAGTAAAAATTAAATAATGCTTAAAGTTAATAAATACCATGATTGCTATGGCATGTCCTAACAATAGTGTTTAACGAACTGCAGTACTTCTGCTTTGGTTAACACATAACCATATTTCCCACTTTCGTAGAGATACTTTTCTAGAACATCCTCATCTTTTTTTGATAACTTTGTTTTCCTTCCAACACCAATGTTGATAACGGAAAGATCTTGTACGTTTCTATATTTGCCAAGGGTAGACTTTGACACAGCATAGCGTTCCGGAACGTCTCATAGAGTATTACCACGTTTTATTTCTTGTAAAGCCATCCGAAAAGTATTCGGGTCATACTTAACCCTTGTGTTCTTGGACTTGTAGTTGCGCGGCATAATCCTGCAATAATTGCAAGATTTAGAGTATGTCCACTATTAAACACAATATTGAAATTTAGGGGGTAATAATGGACATTCTCCTCTGTGCAACTGACTGATTTTATTTACAGCTACAATATAAATTCATAACCTCACTATTAAGTAATGACTTATCAAAATAGATTTTATGCTAAACAAAATTAAAGATCAAAAAACCACTATATTATGTGAAAGTAGACTGCCTTGTCTTTGTATTTTACAAATGAAACAATTTTCTATCCATATAATTTAATACATTGGTTAGACTTACCTGGATTATTAATTACCCACATACACAGCAAACATTGAAGTATGGTTTACACTAGTCAGAATACTCATCTTTTGTAAGCTATGTCCATTATTACCCCATTCTACTATTACCCCAGTCTCCCCCTAATTGTAATCGGAAGACAGGAGAAGTGATAGCAGATCTAATTATTGCAACTCTTAAGAAACGTGGAATACCTTTAGAAGATTGTCGCGGTCAAGGGTACGACAATGGAAGTAATATGAGTGGTGTCTATAAGGGTGCACAAGCTCGTATGTTGCAGCATAACTCCTTAGCAGTTTTCTCTCCGTGTGCTTGTCATAGTTTAAACCTCCGTGTTCCCAGAAGTAATTGCATTTTTTGGGGTGGTGGAAAAGCTCTACAACGTTTTTAGTGCAAGTCCTCAAAGATGGGAATTGTTGAAAAACCAAATTGGTGTTTCGCTATATTCAATGTCAACTACTCGTTGGTCAGCAAGGGTAGAAAGTGTAAAACCATTTGTTGAAAAACTTCCAGGGATTATAAAAGCAATTCAAATGGCATTAGACCTGAATTTAAGTCCAGAAACACGAACAGACCTAAATGGTATCTTGGCTTACGTAAAGTCATTTGAATGTATCTTGATGGGATCAATTTGGCTAAAGGTTCTTACGTCAATAAAGTATAGAAGCGTAGTATTACAACAAAGGAAAGGTACTATCGATGTGGAACTTAACCCTTTCGGTCCCTATGTATGTACATTAGCATTTTAAATAGTACCAAACAAAAATACGATCTACAATTTTTATACGTTACCAGGACCCCTATTTAGTTAGTAATACTAACATATATTGCCATCTGTTTTGATGTAAACGAAGTATAAAATAAATTAGACACGCCTGTGCTATAAAAATGGCATCTTCTCAACAAGCAGTATGTAATTATGAATATTTCTAAAAATTGTGCAAAAATCTTTTATTTTTTGAATTGAATTACATAATCAGATACCATGCAAGCATGTAAATACATTATATTACGATATTATAAGGAAATATAAGAAATACAGAGGTTGAAAACAATGTGTCCATCTCAATGGATATTGGGATTTAACAGACTAATATCTTGAAAATTTACTTGTGTACCAATAATAACAATTACATCTTATCTAGGTACTTCGAAACAATATTTTGACCTTGATAAGCCGAAAGATGTTGGAACATTACTTGATATGTTGGAAAAAGGAGAATTTTCCGACATAGATGATATTGAGAGCGATGACGACATGGTTGAATTATTAGGAGCAGATCAAAATGTTAGGCGGATTGGAGCTGTGAAGGAAGGAATGCATGATAGAGAAGGGGACATTGGTGAAGATGATCTAGGCGAATCGGATATAGATACATCTGAAAATGAAATTGTTGAAGAAATAGATGCTAATAAAAGTATTATGGTAACAGAAAAAAAAAAACATAAAGTGGAGAAAACGAATTGAGCCACAAACTCCAAATTTTATTTTCGAAAATATACTGCCCGATATAGTCTCTCCTTTGTCTCCAATTTCTTACTTTGAGCAATATGTAGGTAATGAAATATATGAACAATTGGCTACAATGACCAATATTTACGCTGAACAACAATCTACAGCAAATTATAAACACACAACTACCACAGAGATAAAAATTTTAATTGGTCTTCATATTCTTATGGGAAATATGCAACTACCAAGAATACGCATGTATTGGAACAAAACCTTGAAAATATCGGAATTCGTAGAAAACATGAGCCGAAATCGCTTTTTCCAATTACGAAAACATCTTCACCTTGTAAACAATTTGGAATTTCCAAACGACAATAAGGATAAGATGATAAAAGTGCGGCCAATTTATGATGCAATTAGAACAAGATGTTTACAATTGGAAGTCGAAAAAGACATTTGCGTCGATGAACAAATTGTACCATTCAAGGGGAAACATACTGTAAAGCAGTATATTAGGGGAAAACTAAATCCTTGGGGGATTAAGATTTTCTTCTTGTGTGGCAAGAGCGGCTTAGCATATGATTTTATTATTTACCAAGGAACGACTACTGAACTCGATGATCGTTTCACTAAATTTGGCAAAGGTGCAGCTGTGGTCTTACAATTGACAAACCGAATTCAAACATCGGGCCATTCATTATTTTGTGACAATTACTTTACATCATATAACTTGCTGCAAATCTTATCGTCGAGGAATATGTATGCTGCAGGAACTGTGAGACTAAACCGATTTTCAAATCCTCCACTTACTTCTGATAAGGAGTTGGCTAAGAGGGGCAGAGGATCAAGTGACCAAATTACTAGCACTGATGGCATAACACTTGTTAAATGGTCAGATAATAAAAGCGTCGTTGTTGCTTCAAATTATTTGGGGATTGGACAGATGAGCGAAGTAGAGAGATGGGACAAAACAAAAAAAAGATATATCAAAATAAACTGACCAGAAATAATAGAAAAATGTAACGAATCTATGGGGTGTAAACAATCTAAATCAAATGATTAGCATGTATCGGACTTTCATAAAATCTAGAAAATGGACATTGCGAATGATTTTCCATGCTATTGATTTAGCTTTAGTGAATAGCTGGTTTTTATATAAATTACATTGTAAAAGGGCAAAAATACTGGAAAGAAATAGAATAGATCTGCTTGAGTTTCGCTTGGAAGTGGCTAATTGTCTTATAAAAATGGGAAACCCAGTGAGACTGGCAAAAAGAGGAAGACCGAGTTCTGCGAGTAGCAACGATTCTAGAGAGAGTACTCCAGTTAGGCGCGTACGGTTTGAAACTAGACCTCTGAGGGAAATACAGCATGATCAGGTTGATCACTTACAGGATTATGATAATAAGAAGGAAGCGACTAGATGCAAAATGGAAGGATGTAAAGGCAAAACACATTTATTTTGTGAAAAATGCAATGTTCATTTGTGTTTAGTGCCTAAACGAAATTGTTTTAAATTATTTCATACACCTAGAAATTAAATTTACTTAAAATAAAGTAAATATTTGATAACTTTAGAACCTGCTGCATTTTATATACATAAATACTTCATATTTCACCTACAAACATAAGTGACTCCGTCAATTCCCAATGTCCACTGCAATGGACATTGCAGAATAAGGGTGAGAAAAAGGATAAACATATGAAACTAATTATTTTTGTTATCAGTACCTTATTTAACAACATAATTAACGAAAAAAAATTTTTATTTCTGAAACTATAGGTAAATGAGGACTGAAAGGGTTAAAAGTCTATCCGGTCTAATGTACGATTTAAATTTAATTAGAAGCAAATGGGGGTCCATACTTACTTAATGAATGCAAAGTAGTTGCTGAAAACTTAACTATAAAGGACTTCTCTTCCTTGCCTGAAAAACGCAAACGAAAAAGGCCAGCTTTTTTTGACGATAATAACTCAAACGACGACTTTGTAGACTTCAATCGGGAGGAAAAATTCAGAATTAATGTGTTTAATGTTACTTTGGATTGCGTGATTCTGAATATTTCAACTCGGTATGAATCTGCAGAGAATATATACGACCTTTTCAGTGTTTTGTGGACATTTCTTGATAACAATGATGAACAAATTAATGATAAAACAATGAAACTTCAGAGCACGTATGAAGCTGATATTGGCCTAGATATATTCGATGAAATAAAACATTTAAAAGCAATTTACCACTTGAGAGAAATTATTACTATTACATGATTAGAGATTAGCCGATATACAGGGTCCTGCACCTCACCTCCCGTCTTCTATAGCTCCGTTATTAATTAAGTTAGGTTTTTGATATTTTGCAGACGATTCCTGTACCTCAGATTATATTTCAGGAAAATATTTTTGATTATACAGGGTGTCCCAACAAAATGTGATGCCATAATGATATATTTTTTTAAATTACATGCTTTAATTTTTTTCACTTATTTGGTCGTCTTTTATGCTTGCCTACATATTCCTAAAATTCTGTTGAAATCGGTTTGATGAAACCAGAGAAAAAAAATAAAAACGAAAAAATGTCGGTTTTGCATCACTGGTTTTAAAAATTAATAAAAAACGCAAATAGTACCTGGTTAATGAAATTTTACGACACGCCCATTAAATAAAGTCTAGTAGTCTCGTTTACCAAGTTTCATTGATCCAAATTATACAGGGTGATCAAAATCTAGTGTCAAACTTCTCAAACTTTAAAGCACTTTATCTTTCGTATTTTAAATTGCAACCCCTACATATTTTGATGTCATTCGATGCGGAATTAAAAAACAAATTTTTTTTTCTAATACATCTCTATGGCAATTCCTAACATTGTAAAAGTTATTCAAGAAAAAGTCATTTTATCAATTAATTATTGCATTAGCCATTTTAATTGATAAAAATCGAAGGCGCCGTTGAAAAACAATTTGTGGGGGGAGGGGGGTTATTGGTGAACATGTTATTGGTCCTCACTTTTTTAACGGACATTTGAATGGACCAATATGGATCTGGATTTTTTTTTAAATCAATTGCCAAATTTATTTCAAAATTTGCCAATAGCTGTGAGAAATGGAATGTGACTGCAACACGATGGAGCTCCAGCACACTATTCATTAGAAGTCAGGGATCATCTTAACACAGCCTTCCCCAATCAGTGGATTAGAAGAGGAGGATCAATTGCTTGGCCTCCTCGATCACCCGACTTAATTAAATTAGATTTCTTTTTGCGGGGTTACGTTAAGGAAATCGTTTATCACACCAGAAAACATGCAGCAAAGAATCCTGAACGCATTTCAAAGCATTACACCCGACCTATTAAAAAGATTGGCAACATCATTTCATACTCGTCTTTTTTTTTTTTTTTTCTTGGCATTGGTTATTAACTTTGCCACAAACTGTTTCCTTTTTTTTTTAATATCAAACGTTAACCCTAACTATTTCCAAAAACTGCACAATTTCATCTAACACTCTTTTGTTCATAGTCAGTAGGTGGTTAATATTAATGGGAAAAAACACACCCAAGGAATGTAACTTTGCCATAAATATACAACTTTCATTTCATGATTTTTACACGCGAAAAATATGTGGTTTAAATCCCCTTCTACCGTATTATCGCAACTGCATGCTGCAGATTCCCCTATCCCTATTTTGAACAGGTGAGCTGGAAAACACCCATGATTTAGTCGCAATCGTGTTATAATAGTCGAATATTTTTTTGAGACGACGTACTCGCAAATGTGTGGTATTGAAGTAGGAAGAGTAGGATGTAAGAGAGTGTATGGGTTGTGTGACGTACTAACGTAGTCCTTCCACATTTTTCCCCATTCAATTCTTATTTTTCCTTTCAAGTTATTAATTAAATCGTTATTAGTGGTCACCTTGAAGGAAACGGAAGACATATCGAACGTAAATTCTAGTAGGTAACCTTAAGACTTTAGAGATAATTGTGATCATAAAACATGGTATGTTAATAAATTGTCTTTCAAAGGCGCCTTCGATTTTTATCAATTAAAATGGCTATTGCAATAATTGATAAAATGACTTTTTCTTGAATAACTTTTACAATATTAGGAATTGCCATAGAGATGTATTAGAAAAAAATGTTTGTTTTTCAATTTCACATCGAATGCCATCAAAATATGTAGGGGTTGCAATTTAAAATAAGAAAGATAAAGTGCTTTAAAGTTTGAGAAGTTTGACACTAGATTTTGATCACCCTGTATAATTTGGATCAATGAAACTTGGTAAACGAGACTACTAGACTTTATTTAATGAGCGTGTCGTAAAATTTCATTAACCAGGTATTATTTGCGTTTTTTATTAATTTTTAAAACCAGTGATGCAAAACCGACATTTTTTCGTTTTTATTTTTTTTCTCTGGTTTCATCCAACCGATTTCAATAGAATTTTAGGAATATGTAGGCAAGCATAACAGACGACCAAATAAGTAAAAAAAAGTAAAGCATGCAATTTAAAAAATTATATCATTATGGCGTCACACTTTGTTGGGACACCCTGTATAATCAAAAATATTTTCCTGAAATATAATCTGGGGTACAGGAAACGTCTGCAAAATTTCAAAAACCTAACTTAATTAATAACGGAGCTACAGAAGACGGGAGGTGAGGTGCAGGACCCTGTATATGTAAACATCTTTAGTAGATGATCAATAAAACTTACTTAAATTTTGGAGCAAATGTACTATATTTTGCTCTATACCTATAACTGTAGCTCAAGCAGAACGATCTTTTAGTTACTTAGCTCGTATTAAAAACGTATTAAGATCAACAATGACTCAAGATCGTTTGTCAGATTTAGGTATATTAGCTATCGAGTCAGATTTAGCTCGAAATTGCGACTTTAGTGCAATAATAGAATCATTTGCAAGTAGGAAAGCTCGAAAAGCTCCTTTGTATTAATAAGTTGTTTTAGTATTTTTTTATCCTAAACAAATAGGGGAGAGTGGGGCAAGAGCGAACGCGAGGCAAGAGTAAACTCTTTAAATTTAGCGCCGTTTGTCTTCAGATTAGACTGTGACACATATTGATAAATCAGTACAGTGTTTGTGACGTGCCTGTAAAATTTTGTTGAATTTGACGAAGAAATAAGGAAAATACGGGTGAGTTGCTGTTTTAATCTCTTTTTATCTAATAGTTCTGCAAGGAAAATCGTTATTTTTCTACAAAGTCGCTGAATTATACACAATTTTAAACACAAGGTCATGATTACACAAATCTAACCTATAAATTTCAACAATGTAAATGTTATACCAGTGGCGGGACATCGCTAGGGTATAAGTGACAGCCATGCGTATTTCATGGGGCAAGAATGGACATAAGCGGTTACTCTTGCCTCATAAGCGTTCACTCTTGCCTCATAGGATGCTCTTAACTTTCTTTTCTGTTCTAGAATGGTAAGAACATACAAACGCAAAACAGCATGGTCTAATGAAGATATGCTTCGAGCCATAGCCGATGTCAAATCTAAAAAAATGACAATGCGGGAAGTTTCTCGAGCATATAAAATTCCAGTTTCTACAATCCATAAGAGGATATCTCGTGGCCAAGAAAGTGTAGTAAATCTTGGTCGTTTCAAACCTACATTTACTGCTGAACAGGAACAAGAATGGAAGGAACATATTTTACAATTAGAAAGACTGTTTTACGGAATAAATTAAACTCAATTTAGGAAGGCTGCATTTGAATATGCAAGTGCTAATAAAATACCCAATACATTCAATAAAGAGAAGAAGATAGCTGGGAAGCAATGGGCTTCAAACTTTCTATCTAGGGTGGGCGGTTTGTCGATCAGAACTCCGGAAGCCACAAGCCTGGCTAGAGTTTCTGGTTTTACAAAAACAAAAGTAGATAGATTCTTCTCGTTACTTCGGGAACTACTAGAGAAACATCATTTCAAACCCGATAAAATCTTCAATCTGGATGAAACCGGTGTCACTATTGTCCAACGTCCTCAAAAAATTATAGCAGCGAAAGGTAAAAAACAAGTTGGCAAAGTGACATCTGCTGAGAGGAGGCAAACTGCAACAGTTGTTGGTTGTGTCAATGCCTTCGGGTCATTCCTTCCTCCTGTTCTCATATATAAAAGAATTCGAATGAATCCTCACTTGCTTCAAGGGTCAATTCCAGGAACCATCGGGGTACCTAGTCGCACAGGATGGATAGATTCCGATATTTACTGCACGGTTATCAAGCACTTTGTAAAATCCGTTCGGTGCAAGAATGAAGATCCAGTACTCTTAATTGTTGATGGACATGCGAGCCATAAATCTCTGAAAGCTATAGAATTATGTCGTAAGAATGGGATCGTTGTGTTAACTCTTCCACCGCACACTACAAACCATTTGCAACCACTGGATTTAAGTGTTTTTGGACCATTTAAAACGTACTTAAATGGTGAAATGGATGGTAAACAATCCGGGCAAGAAGATTACAGAATACGACATGGGTCCAATGATTGGTAATGCGTTTATGAATTCAGCAACGCCGAAAAATATGTGCCGGCTTCCGGAAAGCAGGAATCTTTCCTTACAATCCGGATACTTTCTCTGAAATTGATTTCGCACCAGCAGCAGCTCTGAACGTCTATGTAGATGCCAATGATAACTCTGATGCTATTACAAACAATAAAAATAATCAAAAAAACCTTCCTCGTGAAAGAACGCCAGAACGTCAAGAGTCTTTGCTTTTGAATAGTAAAACGGACAATGAAAATAACGATCTGGTACATACATCAAATATTTCAATTGTAGAACTTGTACCACTTCCAAGAGCACAACAGATTAAATCGTCAAAACCATCAACACGAGTTCAGGAGAAATCCGAAATCATAACTAGCACTCCATATAAGGAAGAACAGATTGAAAAAGAGAAGAAAAAGTCTATGAATGTAAAAAAAGGCAACAAAATCGCTCTTTGATGAACCATCCTGTTCCAGGATCGTTCAAAGAAAAAAGAAAACCATACAACCCATAAAGACAAACTCACAATTAGAAACTAAAGATTATGCCTGTGTATAATACTGTTCAGAACTGTATAGCAAATCAGTGAATGAGGACTGGATACTATGTTCCGAGTGTGGGCAATGCACTGACATTGACTCTCTGGCTACATGATTTATTTGTGATCTTTGCCGAAAATAATCATGTTATTTCAACAGTTTACTCTTGCCCCCACATGATGGGCAAGAGTGAACAGTTGCATACTAGATTACTTTTTATAAACACTTTTTCATTTCGAAATTTTTTCAAATTTTTTTTGGAAGAATATGTTGCTAATGGGTTGTACTTTACATAATATAACTAATAAATATTTTCATAGAGATTGTTTATTAGCTGTAGTAATACAATTTATACATATTGATCACTCTTGCCCCACTCTCCCCTAAAATGTATTACAGTAGAATAAATATGTTTATGTTATAATTATCAACAAGATGGTCTATTCGATTATTGGCAGTTCAGAGTAGAAAATAATTTCGATGGCTCTGCGCTTCCCCCTTGTAGATCAGAAATACGCCAACAATTATTGAGAGCAACGTATATCGCTCAAATGTGGAGCCATACTTACCATGAAAATCCTGTCATTTCCTTTAAGATTCAATGTGAATGGAGAGAAGAAGATGACAAGTATTGCTTTAAATGGTTCGAAGGTGATCAGTTACCTTTCATAGACGATAACTGATGGCATACATCAAGAAGAAAATATCATAGGTATTTCATTATGCATCATAAACGGCTCTATTGATAACCAGAAATCGTTTATAATTTCCAGTTTTATTGCACATAGAAACAACGACGTCATCTTTACCTGCTCTGATATACACGCTATTTACACACGACACATAGCAACAACCGTATCCAACGAAACGATATCGTTATTACATAAAACATTCATGCAAGTAGTCTGTTTAAAAATAAAATTTCAAATTTATGATGCTAGCATAAAATAAATAGCGTATACAACTCGTTATAACCTTGGTGTGAGTTGCACTCGGGAAATTTAGCGTGTACTCGCTCGCTGCGCTCGCTCGTACGTTAAACATTCTCTCGTGCATTAAATACCAAGTTTATAAGCTTGTTGTATAATATACTATTTAGATTTTTATATACTAGACTGAAAAAATAAATTCTTCCAAAATACTGCTAGTATAAAAATTTATACTTTAAAGTATAAACTTAAACTCGTTTTCATTTATTAATTAATTTCTTAGTCAATTACTTCATTTCATGTAATCAAATTCTTCTAATATAGTCTAAAAATATTATATTACATTGAAAAACTTAAAAGAGGTGAGTATAAAAAATTTATTTTCTCTATTAAACTAATGCTTTGTATGTTAATTTTAGTATTTATATTCATAACTCAAAAAATATGATTAGAGTAGTAGTATACAATCTGAAATTGATTGTGGAGATTATTTATGATTAATATAATATGAAAAAATGGCCAGACTGCATGATAATACATAGTTAAAAGTTCGTCAGTTGGACCGCAAAAGGCGCGGCACGCTCAATGCTTTTGAACGCTGCGCTACATTTTAGAGGCCCGACTGACGAACTTTTAACTATTATCATGCAGTCTGACAATTTTTTTCTTGTTATATTAATCATAAATAATCACCACTATCCATTTTGTATACTACTACTTTACTTGCAGAATTTTCCGACGACTACTCACTCATACAACTGACGACGATCTTACCGGCATGGCATATCGACGTCGGACGACTATGTTTCCTAAATTCACATCATCAATAAATAATATAATAATTTGTAGAGTGTATACTGCTACTATACACCGTGTCCAAGATAAGAATGCACAGCATGGGGATCTTGAAAACGGTAGAAGATACAGGGTGGCTTAAATTAGAAAAAAGTTGCGCTATTTAGAGTATGTTCACATGCTGGCCGCAAAAGTTCATTATTGTTTATCGTTTTCAAAATTCTCAAAAAAATGTGATTTTTTGGATTTTCGTTTCTTTTCATTTTTTTATTTATTTTAACTGATATTAAAAAACTACCGGCACTTTCTCATTGCCACTTTTTAAGCTCTACAAAATGGCGTGTTCAAATTTTTAATCCGACGTTTCGTATCCGAGAAACCATCATCAACTTTATTTTTTTATATGGCCTCAAACAAAGAGACACTCTGTATTCGGTAGCATTATTCATTACAAATTCAACGATGTATCACACATTATGGTTTTGAAGCCAAAAAATGGGAAAAACGTGAGTTATAAGGTTTTTTATTTTTTAAATTAGTAGGCGCTGGTACAATAACAGAAACACAATGTCAAAAAATTATAATAATTGCTCAAATAGGTTGCCATTATTTTCTAGACACAAGTATGCTCTGTCTACAGAAGAATTCAAAACATGGTCTAACATTTCTGGTGTGATTGTATTAACTGCTGCTAAAACCAATGCCAATAACTGTTCTTCATTTTCAAAAATGGCGTCATACACTTGGTTTTTTAAATAACCCCACAGGAAAAAATCCAATGGGGTTAAGTCAGGTGATCGGGCTGGCCAGGCTACTTCACTGTGAGTTCCAATGCATTTTCCAGGAAACCTCTGGGACAAATATTCTCGCACATTTCTTGAATTATGCGCTGGGGCACCATCTTGATGAAACCAGCAGTTGTTAACCATAAGTAATGGTAATTCATCCAAGGCATTCTCCAAATCAATCTGCAGTAGGTCGAGATATCGTTCGGAATTTAAATTGTTGTGATAAATAAAAGGTCCTATTATTCTGCCACCCAAAATGCCTACCCACAGATTAAATCCAAATCGATGTTGATGCCTTGCTTCTTTTATTAAATGAGGATTGTCTGTTGCCCAATAATGTTTGTTACGCCGGTTGAAAATGCCATTGTTGGTTATCATGCTCACATCAGACCAAATTACTTTAAAAGGAAAATTTTGATCTTCTTCACATTTTCTGGTATACCATTCACAAAAACTTGCTCACCTTCTCTCGTCACCAGGTCTAAGACCCTGGCAAATTCTAAATTTATAGGGATGAAATTTATTCTTTTGTAAAACGAAATGGGCTGTAGATCTAGCTACTCCAGTTCGACGTTCAATTAGTCTTGTTGATATTTCAGGATTTTCAACAACCATTTGTAAAACAGTAGTCGTCTTTTCTTCGTTGGATTGTTTTTTACGAGATACAACAGGTTTTTTAAATGAGCCAAATTCCTTTAAATTAGATACCAAACGTATAAAAATGGATTTTTCAGGTTGTCTTCGTTCAGGATAATTATCAGAGTACATATGTTCAGCAGCTACACAATTTTTGCGGCACAAGATGTAACACGTCAACATATCAAATTTTTCTTCGTTTGTGAAACGTTCTCTTTCCATGGTAACACTTGTAAATAAATTAAAGGCACGAAGCAACAAACTAACGAATAAGTAACTTTAACAAGAACAAAAATTAAAACACTTCAAATTCCCGTAAAAACAACTTACACAACACCAAATTACGTTTTCAACAATAATGTGACAGATAAAACATAAATATTGCGATTATTCCAATGCCTACTAATTTAAAAAATAAAAAACCTTATAACTCACGTTTTTCCCATTTTTTGGCTTCAAAACCATAATGTGTGATACATCGTTGAATTTGTAATGAATAATGCTACCGAATACAGAGTGTCTCTTTGTTTGAGGCCATATAAAAAAATAAAGTTGATGATGGTTTCTCGGATACGAAACGTCGGATTAAAAATTTGAACACGCCATTTTGTAGAGCTTAAAAAGTGGCAATGAGAAAGTGCCGGTAGTTTTTTAATATCAGCTAAAATAAATAAAAAAATGAAAAGAAACGAAAATCCAAAAAATCACATTTTTTTGAGAATTTTGAAAACGATAAACAATAATGAACTTTTGCGGCCAGCATGTGAACATACTCTAAATAGCGCAACTTTTTTCTAATTTAAGCCACCCTGTATCTTCTACCGTTTTCAAGATCCCCATGCTGTGCATTCTTATCTTGGACACGGTGTATTAAAAAAATTTTTTGGACAACTTCGTCAGCCTCCTACAACTTTACTTACCAAGGTTGTGCTGTCTGATGGTCAGTTACTTTATTAACAGTAAGAAAACTATCTATGGTCAAAAATGTATAGTGTATAGTTATGTACTTTCACGAGCCAAGAATGCCCGTAGCTCCCGGACTAATAATTAACTTTTATTGAAACGACTTTTACACCTACGTGTTATGGTTACGAATTTTGTGGGGTTATATACGTAAAAATAGGTCCTCTTTCTAGTGAAATTATCAAATCATACCTGAGTTTAAAAATTGACGTAGCATCTTATTAGTTATGTCAAAATATTATATTACAACGCACTATTTTACACTTTAGTAAATAACTTTTGTAATTTTTAATTTCACTGTGCCTGACACCTGGCCTACCGTTGAAAATAATGTAGGGTAAACCATCTTAGTCAGCCACCACTTAAGGCGTGTTGTAATAGTATATTAAACAACTATTTCATACGTCGTACATTGTAGCACGCGTCCAAAATAGCAAGTGCTATAGTTTGATTCAAATAAAGTTAGGTATGACTCATCGATGTAAAACTATAATAAAATTACATATTTTTCTCAACTACATGTATTAGAGAAGGATGGCTATAAAAACATAAATCTGTAATTTTATGGAAATTTATGTGGAGACATCTGCCGATAAAAATACCACTTCATCTGATTACCCAACCTGGAAGTACACTCCAGCAAATCTTCAAGGCCCTGTACATCCATCTTTAAGATCAGCGAGTGTAAACATGAATCAAATGATGAAGGTGTCAATAATGTAACACCAAAGGTAAACATTGTCAATTTAAATTTCTCAAGTTCAATGTTTTTCATACTGTTTTGATTTAGGCTGGCTTACCTAAAAATGCAAGTCGTCGCAGACCCACAACATCAATCAGGACATTTACATTTTCTGACATTGCAAAAAAATACGATATACTACTCGATCGAAGACTGGTGCTTGTGGATAAGCAAATTAAACAGATTGATAAAGAGAGGGAGTTCAAAAAGGAGAACCACAATGTAACAATGGAACTGCTTAGACTGGAAATGAATATAAAACAAAGACAATTAACAAATATCCCTTTGTAAACATTTATTAAATTTTCTACTATAATTTTTATATTTTATATAAATAAAATACTATAAAAATGTGCAAAATAATTATTAATAAGATCCTGCCTGAAATTATAACCATTTCCACGTGTATCATTATTAGGTAGAAGCGGTATTTGACCCTGATCTATTAAATAATTTAGCTGCTGAATATTTATGCATGTTGTTACTGTCGCTGAAACATCAACCCGTATTGTAAAGTATAATGCAAATTTCTAATTTGAATTTTGAACACGAATAAAATCTTAAATTATTCATCTCTTTCTAACTCACCTGAAACACTGACGTTTCATCCTCTCAACTTTTGCAAAAACTGGCAACCTTGCCTAACAAACAAGTTTCTTTTCGATTACTACCTGAGTGTTAGTTAACTGAAACATTCCGTGAAAATACCCAATTTTGCTATCGGGCAAATAAATGTGAAGGGTAACTGTATGCCGGAATTACTTATCAGTCGGTTTATACGTAAGATGGAAATACCGGCCCTTAACCGAAACTCTATCTCTTACCGTTTCCGAAATCCCCATAGTAGCCCTCCTTATCTTGGACACAGTGTACTATATGTATTCGTAATTTGTGAATAAATTTTCTTTTGACGATTGTAAGTAGTTTTCTTTGTATTTACAACATATGAAATAAAAATAAATAAATAAATAAAAATAAAAAACAGGAAATTGGAAATTTTATTTTGCTTCAAAATAATATCACCCAAAGACATTTAAAGCGCGTTTTACGTAATCTAAAATTGTGGAGAAGAAACAAATGTTCTCGTGTAGGTGATCCGCACGGTGGTCTGGATAGTGCGACGACGTTGTGTTTTCCAGGTGTATACTTCACCGTGAGGTCGTATGGCTGTAATGTTAGGTCCCAACGGGCCAGTCTGCCTGTTGGCGTTTTGAGTGACATTAGCCATTTGAGGGGTTGGTGGTCCATAAGACGCTTCAGTGGGCGTCCTTCGATGTAACCACGGAATTTTTCTACCAGCCAAATTACGGCTAGTGCTTCCCGTTCAGTGGTGCTGTAGTTCCTTTCGGCAGGGGTGGGGAGGCGACTTGAATATTCAACCGGACATTTGTCTATAGTTTCCCCTTGGGATAGGACTGCGCCTATTGCGTAACTGCTGGCGTCAGTTTTGCAGTTTTGATGCCAAAGTTTAGTTGTGATTCGGCCTGTCGCAGAATTGGTGCTGTGGACAGCTTGGTTTTTAGTGTCTGGAAGGCCTGACATTGTGCTTCTCCCCATTTCCACTCTGCGTTTTTCTGACAAGCTGACTGCGGACGGGAAATGGCGTGACCTTCTATGAATCTTCTGTACCATGACCACATTTATAGAAAGGATAAAAGGGGTTTCGTGTCGCGAGGTTCCGGCAAGTTGGTGATGGCGGCGACCTTTTCCGGATTGACATGTAGGCCGTTGGTTGTTAAAATGTGACCAAGATAATGTATCCGTTCGCCGAAAAACATACACTTGCTTCCCCGGAGTTTGCATTTAAAACTGTTTTATCGCGCGAACACTATGTCTAAGTCTTTAAAATGTTTCTCGCGTGACTCTGACAATAATGTCATCTACAGTGTGTCCCCGGATAGGTGAAACGACTCTTGTGAAAGACAAAAAATTTTCGATATAAAATTTCATTGTTTGGGGTTCAGCCCTGCTTAGTTAAAGACTAATTTCTGGCATAATTTTAGTTTTCTAAAATCATGTATGCCTTGGATCTTTTCAAAAATCTGATTTTTGGTTCTAGTAAACTACCTTTGTTAGTGAAGATATAACAAAAGTTGATTAACAAAAGTTGTTTAGAATCATGAAAGAGTCCTACTTCTAGAATTTCAAGCACCTAGGCCAACGTTGATGTTTTGGCATTTTGGCAATAATTTAAGTGTTATCTTGTAATATTCATAGTAATAAACTGTGTTAAAGAAATTCTTTTATTTATTTTGTTTATTTATAATTTTATCGCTTTTACAAGAGTCATATTACAACAATATTAAACTATCAGATAAAAATTATTGTAAATTGCCAAAACATCAACGTTGGCCCAGGTGCTTGAAATTCTAGAAGTAGGACTCTTTCATGATTCTAAACAACTTTTGTTAATCAAATTTTGTTATATCTTCACCAACAAAGGTAGTTTACTAGAACCAAAAATCAGATTTTTGAAAAGATCCAAGGCATACATTATTTTAGATAACTAAAATTATGCCAGAAATTAGTCTTTAACTAAGCAGGGCTGAACCCCAAACAATGAAATTTTATATCGAAAATTTTTTGTCTTTCACAAGAGTCGTTTCACCTATCCGGGGACACACTGTAGGTACGTGAGAACTGTTATTCCCGCACGGAAACGATCGATTAACCGTTGAAAGGTTGCTGGAGCGTTTCGTAGTCCAAAGGGCATGCGGTTGAATCGGTACTAGGGACGGGGGGATTCTTTCCGAAAAAGATCGATTTTTAAATCGATTCGAATTATAACCTGATGAATCGATTCGCAAAAAAATCGAGGTCTAAAAGATCGATTTCTAAAAAATCGATTCCCCTCCAAGCCTGCAATTCTGCATTTACAATCTAAATATAAATCCATTTTATGAAAAACAAGAAAGATACCATAATAAACGCGATCTCTATCAGTAAAATCAGTTTTTTAGTTCAGGAAATTCGATAATTACAATTATTTTTATTACCATATCAATGTATCAGGTATAAAAGAAGACATTTATTTTCTAAATGTATTTGTTACATTAAAAAGTTTAGAAAATAGATAATATAGCTTATAGTTCCCAATGCTTAATATCTAAGCTTTTTAAAAACAACAGTCTGTCAAGTCTACTGGGATCCAAGCGGTTCCGCTCATCACTTGCGATGTTGCCGGCAATCGAAAAAAGGCGCTCACAAGGAACAGATGATCCCACGATATAGAGTGAACGCAATGATAAATAGAGTTTCTTTGTTCTTGCCAGAAAAGTATAGGATCGTACTTCAGGTGCACAACCGCCTGCGATAAATAGTGTTTAAATTCTTCGTTTAAATATATAAACATTTGTGACAGCTTTAACGATATTTGCGCCATTGTCCGTGATAAACGCTACCACTTTGTTACTTGTAATGCCCCATTTTTCAGTCATATTAATAATTACTTGAGCTAAGTAGTCGGCATTGTGTGGTTCTGTTAGAGCAGTTACACCGAAAATTATGCTAATTAATTTATTTTCATGTATACAATGACCAGTTGACTATTGTGCGAGTCGGTCCAAACATCTTGCAGTTAAAGATAATGCTTCTACTTCTTGTATTTTTAATTTGTCGTGTTGAAAGAATGTCATATTTATCGTCAATCATATGGGTGATTGTTTTTCTAGCTGGAACTTTATATAGTGGTGCCACTACTTTCATTAAATAATTAAATCCTGTTTTTTCCACAGTATTCAGGGGCAAGCCATCCTTTGCTATCATGAAGATTATTGCATTGTTTATTTGACCATGCTTAACACCATTTTCTGAAAATTAATTTAAAAAAATCATAATTATCGATCCTGCATGCATCTCACTTTCATGAAAATGAATTCAAAAAAGATTTCAGTTTCATGTCTTACCTCCAAATGATTTTATATTTGTTACGCAAGAAGTCAATGTTTGCTGTTTAAAGACTGATACAGAGGCAGTAGAAGAACAAAAAATGCACCATAAAAACTTTTTTTTTGTTTAATAAAGAGAGGCGAAGGAAACTAAGCACAGCCATCTCGCAACTTTTTGAATAATTAAATGAAAAACTGTTTTTTTTCATTCATTCTCTAAAATGAATCTTTTGCGGACTCTAAATAGTCCGCAAAATACATCTTTAGAGTACTAGTACGCTAAAACGTATTTATCTGTTGTTGCCATAGCAACTATGTCAAACCTAAATATTATGACGTTTACAACTGTTCTGTACGCGATCAAAATAAATGTTTATGAAATTAATTTGATAGTTTAGAGAATTCCTGCAAAAAAATATTGTATGCATCACGTACGCAAAATGCTCTAGCGGATTCGTCGAAGTTTTCGGACTCGGCTAACGCCTCGTCCGACAAACACGACTGATCCGCTAAAACATCATTTTGCGTACTTGATACATAAATATCTATTCCGTTACAAGTGTTGAGTACTATAGAGAATAGAGTCCTGTAGTGCATAACGACACCAGCGCCTAACAGGGTACTTGGTAATTGGTATGGTATGGCATTAACTGAATGACGTTAGTCGTTTATGCTTTATGAAAGTCGAATGTCGATTTTCTAAGGTGTAATTCACTGAATCGATTCAGTGCTACGTATCGATTTAAAAAATCGTTTTTTTTTGCCCGAGAAATCGCTTCTTCGATTAATCGATCTCAGATCGCCATTCCTAATCGGTACAGCCCAAACGTGGTAATGAAGGCGGTCTTGTCTTCGTCCTGCTCTCGAATTGGTACCTGCTAGTAGCCGCCTCGCAAATTCATGGTTGATAGGACAGCTGCTTTGGATTGCGGGAGAGGATAATGATCGGCGGAGGTGATACTGATTAGTTTTCGGTAGTCGGCGCAAACTCTTACCTCCCAACTCCGCTTTGGGACCATTACCACGGAGCAGCCCATGCGGACTCACACTCTTCGATAACTCCTTCAAGGAACATCTTGTGGATCTCCTCTTTCAGTTTCTCGTGCTTGGGGGATGCAATTCGGTATGGTGACGTAGCCAGTGGTAGGTGATCATCGGTGTCGATCCGATATTCGGCGTGAGGAGTAGCCTCTCCTCCTGGTGCAAAGGTGCTACCGTGTTTGTTTAGAACCGTGGTGAGCCTTGCCTTGTCGACCTGACCAAGGGCAGTGGCTTCGTCGGCCCTTGGAGCGAGGTCCTCCATTTCGACCATTCTTCGGCGAATGCGGAAATAGTCCGGGAGCCGGCCACCTTTTTTGCAATCAATTAATATACTTTTTATATTTCGTGAGCGGCTTTATTATAACGAGACGGTAAACTTTTTCCTCTGCGAAAATGTTCGCAAATGGGTCCTACGGGTGTGTGCAGGGAAAAACACGTTGATTGGGAAATGACAAAAAATGGATGAATATCGTGGGAAAACGGCCCAATTAATTTGTGGGACAAAGTGGGCATTTAATTATGTAAATATTTACTAAGCTACAGAACAAAATCAGCTTGATATTCATTATTTTTGTTAATGTACTAATACCTACATGTCTTCAGATGGGGACACTCTTGATGGACTCATTTTTGTTGTAGGACAAATGTTATTTTGAATTACTTACAAAAAAACTTCACAGTTAGCTAAAAAATTAAGTGATATTAATCAATTTGTTGTAATTACATCAACGTGCGCACCCCGTAGGACCCATTTGCGAAAATTTTCGCAGAGAAAAAAGTTTGGCATCTCGTTAAAATAAAACCGCTCACGAAGTATAAAAAGTATATTAATTCATTGCAAAAAAGGTGGCCGGCTCCCGGACCAAAATCTTACTCCGTTCGAGAGAGGTGGTAGATCCGCGAACGGTGAGAGGGCGTCTGCGAATATTTCATCGATCTCTCTCGTAGTGTCTGGGTCTCGTGGAGCTGGTGTCGTCCGTCGCGGAGGTGTCTCGATATCGAACAAGGTCTATATCCTCTGTGACAGCGCTCTTGGATCGTTAGGCATCGGTTCTGGTCTGATCTGGGCCAGTTGGTATGGCTTTGGTGCAAAATCAATGGTCTTCTAATAGCATCGGGAGTCCCTTGAATGCGTTCTCATCTGACACGGCCTCATGGGCGCCGGGAGGAGGTGCACTTGCACCCCCTAGCTTTTGGAAAAAAACTATACGAAATAATAGCATATAATAACTCTTAAAATCTTTTTATGCTACGCCAGAGGCCAGTAACAAACCTTTTAAATTTTAAATAAAATTGAAATTTGGAAATGAACAAATTCTGTTGATGCATTGTCTCGATGGAATTGGAGTACTTCTGTCAATTTAATAACATGGCTACTGATCTTTTTTATGTCCATGTTCACTTGCTGTAACTGATTACATACTGTTCTAGTTTGGCCGAGTACGTAGATATCACCAGGAGCGTCACAAGTAGGTTGTAGTTGTGGCAGCTGAGAGAAGTAAATAGGCTTTGGTTCTTGTATTCTTGTTGGTAGACTCCTCCGAAAATTTCTTCAGCGCTTCCTCGTTGAATATCCTGATGCTTTTATATTTTGCTGACCAACGTGTTCCGCGGAACAGCCGAACGTTGGAAATCAAGCGCCGCCGCAGTGCGCTTTCATTAATGACGAGGTTTAAAACATGACTGGCACAGTGAAAGAAAATTGCCATGGGATATTTTTCTCTGATTATATATTGTACTCCGCCATCATGACCAGTCATCGTAAAACAGCCGTCATACCCCTGACATTTCTTCTGGTAATAATATTCTTATCACTTCTAGTCAGAAGTCATAGAATGGCATCTTTTTTTGATATTTATTGAATAAAAGAAAAGAATTTATTAGGAGTAGTTGTATCGCATGTATTCCTAATTTTTTATACCACCTCACGGTTTTCCTAGTAAACGGGTAGTATAACATGAATTGATTCTGGCGATCAATTCCTCCCATATATTTATTGTAATTCAAAATCGTAAGGGGTTTTATCTTTTCATTGCCTCGTTTGTCGTTATATGTCACTAATGTATTATCTGTTTCTGTGGATAAGTAAAATACATCGCGCTTATGACACCACTTCCCAATCATAACTCCATTTGAGTACCGACAAATCGTCTCTCCTTTTTTAAGTTTAGCTTCTTTTACGTCTTTTGGCACGTTTTTCTGTCAACCCGAATGGTTCCTGTGGAATGGGTGTTTCTTGCTAACAACTTCAGGGATAACTCGTAAGAGTTGTAGAAATTGTCCATGTATAAATGATGTCCTGCATCTAACTTTTCCTCCATCAAATGCAAGACAATTTTTCCCGTGTGACCTTTTCCACCGTAATCATCTAATGCGCCGGTGTAAACCGCAAATTTTTGGATAAAGCCACAAGGTTCTGTTAGCATGTATAATTTAATTCCGTATTTATGTCTTTTGTTTTTTATGTATTGTTTAAATATCAATCTTCCTCGCCATAAAACCATCGATTCGTCTAGTGATAGTTGCTGTTGAGGATAGTATATTTCTGACATTTTAGCATTGAAATAATTTATAACAGGTCGTATTTTAAATAACCCATCTTTGGGTTTAGGCTCTCCATCCCCAGGATTTTTTGTAAAATGTAAACATGTTAAAATAAGAAGATATCTGTCGCGTCCCATATAATCAGAAAAAAAAACGGAGATCAAATAATCTGTCCTTTTTCCAATAGTCTTGTATTCTTGAGAGCGGTATTGTATCCATATGAAGAGTAATACCCAGAAAAATTTTGAATTCTCTCACTGTCAGGGGTTTCCATTGGCTGATACGTGCACGCAGGTAACACGTTTTAGATAAAAAAACTTCTTCGGCGTACCTGTTGGTTTCCTCTAAAACGAAGTTGTAAAACTCATCAGTGACCAGAAGATCGAAGAAATCTATTGGCCTATCACCTAGTAAAATATAACACAATATAATACGTTACCGTTACAACACGGTTTTACCTTTTTTTCGTGTTTTTATAACAACCAGGGACACACTATATATATGTAAATATAAATATTTTTTCCCACGACCACTATGAAAAACACAAAAATTCACAGTTTTCTGTCGGTGAAAATTGTAAATTGCAAACAATTGGACATCGAATCAAACGAATGGCATATCCGTGTGCAATTAAAAGTTTCAGAAATCTAATTGGCTGACACTGTGTAAAATTTTCTTTGCGCACAATAATTTGTACAGAAAATTACCGAGCGCGTATGTCAATAAAATTTTATCAATTTTTGGATTTTTATTTTTTTGTGGTCGTCGGAAAAGTATCGTGTACAACACGTGTTGAAAAATCGATTTCACACGTCGTTTGCTTTCTGTCCTCACTCTTCATTCAACTAGTGATTGAAAAAAAAGGACGGAACAAATGTAATCGATTTAATCCTTATTTTACGTACCATTCAATATTTCGCTGAATTGTTTTTTTTTCCTTTTGTAGCGACTGGTGCTTACAAGGAAAAACCCTGAAAGATCAAACATTTCCTGTACCGTTAAACTGTCATCTATGGGATTATGTTGAAAATCCCAGACGTCTAATTCAAAGTTATCTGCTTATCCTTTTGACGATTGTTTTGAAAAAAATATGTTGTTACTTATTACTTATAATTTAAAGTTTGTCAGGGTTGGAGAGTTATGTGAATAACCTTATGTACATATAAACCTTCTCTTGTTCCAGTTTTATTTGAATTTCTTCTGGAACATTTCGATGTTTTAAAAAATCTTTTGATTCTCTGTCCATATTGCACTCCAAGATTTAAAACTTAAATAAAAATAATAATTATAATCACATTTCCTAACAATAGTACAGTCAATTTAAACACAAAAATATACAAACATTGCAAAAAATCCTATGTTAGGTTTGCTTTTTTCATGGTGTTAGGTTCGGTCCCAGTAGTAAATACTCAATTTTGCAACTTCGAAAAACTTGTGGAAACTGGGGGGGGGGGGGGGGCACCAAAAACCGCGATTTTTTCGGACTTTTTTCAGTTTTAGCCTCGTAGATCAAAAACTATGAGTTGTAGTGCAAAGAATATGATTATCTTTTTTAAACTGGACTAAATTTTCTACGATTTGAGCCTAACCGGAAGTCTGTAAGTATAATAGTTTCCGAGATACAGCTCTTCAAAAATAGGCATTTTCCCTAAATCTGTTTTTAACGTATCATCCATGATTCGAGCCAGATATTGCCACAACGACGTGCCCTACGACCGTTGTCATGGAGGAAAATTGTAGGACATTTTATCACCTTTTATTTAAGCATAGATGCATTCCTGTAGGCCTAACAGTTCTCGAGAAAAAGAAGGAAAACCGGAAAACGGTGAAATCGCTACGACTCCACATATATGTAATAGCATTAATATGATTAGAAGACATTTTCTGATTATTCTTATTTAGCCTAGCGAACGAACGCTCAAAAAGGGCTTGTAGACAGACTTTTTGATCCTAATGATTTTATTTCTGGGATGTGTTTGGTGATGATTATACGAAAAGTAGCGTAACAAAATGTGCGGATTTGTTTGGTTTTCCATTTACATCTCTTGAACAGGCCATCGTAGGGGGAAATGGCCAATTATAAAAAAAAGCTGATTAAATTTTCTACAAGTTTTCTTCTATGCGTTTTTTCTCTATCTCTATCCGTTGAAGAGATATTCGCTGTCAAGAATTGACATTTTTTTTTAAAATCGCTTTTACACGACGTTTTTCGGCAAATATTGTGTCCTAGCTCCTAAAGTATTGGGTTTATAGCAAAAACTGCTGAAATAAAAGTTGTAGACCATAAAATTTCCTATAAAATACATATACCGTTTAATATTTTATCTCAAATAGATTAGATGTTATAGTTATTTAAAAAAAACGTTGAGTTCAAGATGGAATAGAGGGCACTAGAGAACAACTAATTTTGTGGGAGGTTTAGAGCTAAATCTGATATGTGAGTATTAAATACAGATTACCTGCATCCTTAGCCAAACAATTTCACTCTTATGCGCCACCATGTTTAATGGTCTCTAGTCTTTTCTAATAGTTATTTATGTATCAAGTACGCAAAATGATGTTTTAGTGGATGAGTCGAGTTAGTCGAGTCGACTTAGACGAATCCACTAAAACGTTTTGCGTACGTGATGCATACAACATTTTTTTGCATGAATTCTCTAAATTATCAAATTAATTTCATAAAAATTTAATTTGGTACGTACAGAACAGTTGTAAACGTCATATTTAGCTTTGACATAGTTGTTATAGCAACAACAAGTAAATTCGTAAAAAGTCAAAATAAAGATATCTCAAAACGAATGAAAATCCAGCATTAAGGTTGTCATAGCGACTTTAGCGTACTTGTCCTTTAAAGATGTATTTTGCGGATTGTTTTCAGTCCGCAAAATGGTTACTTTGGAGACAGAATACAAAAAATACATTTATGATAGGGTTAATGTTTGACGAAAAGAACAAAAGTATTTTCTCGAGGCAGCTTTTATTTTATAATTGGCCATTTCCCACTACGATCGCCTATTCAAGAGATACAAAGGGAAAACTTAACAAATCCGCAAATTTTGTTACGCTACGGAGTTAGCTCATACGGTAGGGCCGGGGACTTTTCGTATAATTATCACCAAACACCTCCAAACACATCTTAGAAATAAAATCATTAGGATCAAAAAGTCTGTCTACAAGCCCTTTTTGAGCGTTCGTTCGCTAGGCTAAATAAGAATAATCAGAAAATCTCTTCTAATCATACTAATGCTATTACATATATGTGGAGGATTTCACTGTTTTCCGGTTTTCCGTCTTTTTCTCGAGAACTGTTAGGTGCACAGGAATGCATCTATGCTTAAATAAAAGGTGATAAAATGTCCTACAATTTTTTTCTCCATGACAAGAGTCGTAGGGCACGTCGTTATGGCAATATCTGGCTCGAAACATGGATGATACGTTGAAAAAAGATTTTGGCAAAAATTGCCTATTTTTGAAGAGCTGTATCTCGGAAACTATTATACTTGCAGACCTAACAACATAAAAAAGTCAAACCTAATATAGGATTTTTTGCAATGTTCATGTTTAAAATGACTGGACTACAATTTATATTAAATTTTTAGTTGTTGCTTAATGTGGACGACAAGAAGAGTCGAGAAGAAATGCAATCAAAACAACGAAGCATAATACATATTAACGATGTCCTAAAATTGATGGTCGTGTGCAGTGTCGCACCTTCTCGCCCGAACAGGCTCGGTAGCGACAAATCGGGCAAAAATAGCTACGTGAAAAGGCCGCTTTATGAATGAAATGAATGAATCTTGTTATTCGCCACATTATAATAATTATTATAATTGTTACTTATACAGTATGTCTGTAAAAGTTGGCAACATATGGGAAACTTTTTTATTATTAATTTTACGAAAAAAAGTTATTCTTTATAAAAAGCACTGCATGTTCTAAAATGTAAAATACAATCATCAGATATTAAATTTTTTCAGTCGTGTACGCGGTTTGTCAAAAAATATGAATTTTGCTCAAGAGTAAAGTACCTTTATTTTTGACAATATCGAAAATTGTTATTAAAAAAAGTTAATCAGAACTAAAAACTACGTTCAAATATGCAATTACATTCTGCTAGTTAAAAAAATTTTTTTTTACAACTTTTTCTCTACCATGGATTCATCTATAAACACATATTTTCCTGGCACCAAAGCTGCCTGAAAGTTTTTGTTACATATGGTCACCAGTGACTCTACTTTAAAAAGTCTGTTTCCTTCAGGACATGATTCATTGTCTGAAAAATGTAAACAAGACAGTGGTACTTCAAATGGGGATCGTGGCATATGTGTAACTTTATATATTTCACATTTATGAACAAAACTAGTACTCCAATAATCTTTTAGGCGAGGTTTTGTGTTCAGCCCCATCCATATAAGTATTCCAATAAATTTTAACATTTCCTAGCGATTAGTGTCAGTCCAGTTACCAAGAATTGAATTTTTCGAGGCAGTTTCATTGGCGATACCGGCGATCATTTTTTGGTAGGCATAGCGATTTGTTTCCGTTACAAAAAGATCAAGCAATTCGTCAGTAAAAAATAGTCTATAAAAGGAAAGCGGACTGTCGTCATTACGAGTTGCCACGATTGCACCTAATGTACAATTCGCTTGCGGGACTGGAAATAAATTTAAATTTCCCGCCAAATCATTCCAAATAACGTTTTGCGTTCTAGCTGCAGAATGGATGTTTGAAATGTGCCCATCATTTAAACTTCCATTGCGATCTTCGTTGTCATTACTATTAGTGCCCTAGAAATATACATAATTATTAGTATGTATATTTTGAGGGCACAAATATGATAAAAAAAGAAGGAATAACATACCTTATAAGGCTGGTTTTCATTCTTTTTTTGTTTTTTACATCTATGATTGCTTTCGGAAGGTTTTCATTCTTTTTTTGTTTTTTACATCTATGATTGCTTTCGGAAGAATCTTCACTAGAATATTCAAAACTCTCCGCATAATTAGGATCTGCATCTGAATCGTCAAAAGGATCATCGATATCGCTGAAATGCGTTGCGCAATATTCAAGTTCTACCTCGGAAAGAGGCCGACTTTTCTCACGGGACATAATAATTGCGCGTTCTACGAACTATGAAAGCCAACTGACCATGAGACGAATATTTATCTATTTAAGACTACACGTGATTTTCAAACCATGTTGCCAAACTTGCACTATAATTTTTCTCAAACGAAGTATAAAACTAGTTACCATAGCCTACAGGTAATAAATCGCCCATATAAATGCATGATAACTGTGTTCATATGTCATACACAGTCGATTAAATGCGCCAAATATCTGTGTATCAAAAAAATACACACGGGCTGAGCTGATGGATTTGTTGTATATTACCTACTTTTAATACACATGGGAGTTAAAGTGTTAAAGATCAATTTATTTTACTTTTATTTACAACTACAATACGTTTAGTGAAAGTTTCCTTCTAATTTTATTTTCTTGTTTGTTTTTGTAATAATAAATTGATACACATTAAATTTCTAGTTTTTAATATCTTATCCACTATACAGTGGGGATGCATGGCTTGGAACAAATCATTTAAACTTCAGGGTTGTTTTGTGGAAAAACGCTGGGACACGTCGATTTGTATTTTTTTGTGGTTTTTTAAAATTGGAACTTCATGTGTACAGGGTGGCCGAACAGTACGTTACGACCATCAACTTCATTTTTCCAATTGGAAATACGTTTGATTGATTAATTATACGAATATTGCAACCATAAACAAAGTCTAACTCCGGGTAATCCGGATTCGGTGCGGAACCATCAAGTCCGAGAGTTTACTGTACCTACATAATTGGTTTTTTAATTATTTCCGACAATTACTTCTGTTGGTAATGCTAGACTACAGTAAAGCATTTGACACAATAAACTACGAATCACTACTTGCAATTTTACAATGTATTGGCTTCAGCACGCCGGCAGTTAACCTCATATCTAATTATATCTCCAATAGGTAACAAACAGTAAACGTAAACAGGGTTTTTTCAACACCGTTGCAACTAATATCGGAAGTGCCTCAGGGGTCAATATTAGGACCCTTATTGTTTATTATTTATACCTTCAATTTCCACACTTCTCTTATCTTAAGTACTGCCAGTGTCAAATGTTTGTTGATGACACCCAACTGACATACACTTTTAATGTCAATGACATTGATAATGTAAATATAATTGTCAATCAGGATTTAAAAGAACTAATCAAAATAAGTATCAGCACTCTCTAATAGTCAATCCTAAGAAATCCACACTAATGTGTTTTGGGAGGAAAAAAGAGCGGGAATATGCTACACAGCAGCTAAAAATTGAGATTGATGGATCATTGCTACAGTGTACCAATGTTGCTCGTAACTTGGGTCTTAATCTTGATATAAATTTAATATTTAAACGCCATATAACGAATTGTATACAAAAAGCATACACTAATCTGAAATTAATTTATAGCAGTCGCCACCTAAAACTAAAATCATGCTTTCAGACTCTCTCGTATTATCACATTTCACCTATTGTGATGTTATTTACGATCATTGTATTGACAAGTAAGATGAAAACCGCATCCAAAAAGTGCAGAATTCGTGTTTGCGTTATATTTACGGCATCAGACGAAGACAACTTATTTCACATAAACTTAAAGAGGCTAATTGGCTGAACATGAAAAACAGGAGGCTTGTGCACACGATATGCTTTTATCATAATATCACCAAAACGCCATATTAAGTCATTAGCTCGCAGTTCATTTAAACGGTCAGTTGTCAAGTATGTGAAACAGGGTCAATTTTAAACCTACCTGTACTTATGCCAATGAGTGCACATTCTATTCTATTCTACCCAGTTCCTTTTATTTCTGTTATTGATGTACTTTCATTTATATAAATACTTATACATATTTTTAAATATTTCATATTATTGATAATGATAAGCAATTTTACAATTATTTAGTCTATGTTTATTTCATGAAGTATTTTATTTTTATATTAACTGTTTCCTTGATGGTTTTATTCAAGGTTAAGTGGAAGACCAGGGAACTACAACTTGTAGTTCATCTGAACATCGCCTTGGGGATCATCCAAGTTCTAATTATTTAGTATGTAATTTTATTCCTTGTATGTATATCTATCTTGGGTGAATAAAGACGTTATTATTATTAAAGCAATAAAGAAAAATTTAGAAAGTTGCGTTTTCATATTGCCAAAATGCCAAAATTAATCATCCTCTATTTTTCAATAAACATATTACCTACAGGTGTCCATACAATGAAGTAAGCTCCTACCAGTTATATATGCAATTGTCCTTGAATTTGGTAAAAATAGTTATGATTACGTTTCAATGTTAAACGATCGTTATCAGTATATATTTTAAAAAGTTAATTTTTTTATCGAACTCCCTGTTGGAGTGAAATGTGTTTTAAGTTTGCTGAACACTTTAATTTTATTATCGCATTTTCTGTTTCAATAATACCATCTGGACTAGCACCCAGATAGCATTCGTCACTTCTTCCACAACTTTCAACAACAAGTCCAGTTGCTTCTTTAAACTTTTGAATTGCTGTCGATTCATTCTATTGACCATATTGAGTTGCCTTGTTTCCCACAAATTTATTATGTAAAAGCGCTTTAATAGTAGCATTAGGCTTGGTACTCGCTCTCATTTTGCGAATGCTTCGAAAATGTGAAGTTGTAATACGATATAAGCTCGTTGGTCATGACAAAATGGGTTTATAGATTGGCCTCTAGTGTTGACTTCAATCTGATTTATATCTTCGTCAGTCTTTTGGAGCATTTTTTTGCAGATCTTCTTTTCTTCGTCTGATATTTCGTCGGCAATTTCTCCATAATCTTCATCAGCGTTAGCTGTAACTTTTACTTTTTTAAATTGTTTCTTCCTTTGAAGATAACATCGTTTACGGGCCATTTTCCTTTTATATACAGGGTGATTTAATATTCACTCCCCAGTCCTCGGATATGTATTCTACAACTAAAAATAAAGAATAGTAAAATCCCCAAAGCCTAACCGTTTTCGAAACGTTCGGCAGCACGATCATTACAAGCGCCTAAAACTTTTATCATATAGACGTATTCTCTGTCAGTATACCTTTCCATTATTAATTTAAAAGCTTTTCCAGCTTTCAATACTTCATAAATGATCAAATAAACGTCGAAGTAAAACAAAATAACGACAAGTGTAAGCCCCCTGGGTAGTCAGCGACGCACTGTAATTAATAGTTTATGGTTTGCAAATCAAATAAAATTATATAATACTCTAAAATATGTATAAAACTAAAATAATACAATTCATGAACTTAAATTTTAAATAACTGAACTAAAAACTAACTCTGTTGTACCACAATTGATACTCGCCCTGGGCCAACCGTGCGAACTCGGCACTCCACCGGTAAACTGCACCCCTGGCTTTGTAATCTTTACCAAACAATTTCTACTGCGTCTGTGAAATCTCGCTATTCACCTTCACCACCGGAACACTATCGGAGATGCACTCTGAAAAGTAAGAATGATCTAACATCTAATAGCCCCTCTACCCACGCTCCCTGCTTTTTAAAGACTTTCTCCCGCTGCTGCAGGGTGTGTAAACTCTTATTAGGCCAATTACCATGAAAAGGAGGCCACCAACAATTTTCTAAACAAATTATAAGTGGGGGATACTCGCTCCTTTTCCATCTCCCTACACAAGTAAATGCATTGCAATTTGATTTAAAATTTTGAATTGTTTTATTCTTTATTTCAATTTTACCAGAAAACGGTTAGGTTTTCGGGATTTTACTATGCTTTATTTTAATTAGTTGTATAATACATATCCGAGGGCTGGGGAGTGAATATTGAATCACCCTGTATACATATTGCTTTGTGAAGGTGCCAGTACGATATTTAACACCATCCACAATTGCTTCAATATATTCCTCTTTACAATTGTATGATAAAGGCCCTAATTGACATCGTGCTTTATACGACATCTTTAAGGAAAAGTTCACCTGCAAATTAAGTACAAGTACAAGTAGTTGTAAAATAGTGCTGTTTAAAGTGCAACTTAATTATTAATGCATTTTGTAAACTTTATAGGTAGATACTTACTCTTTTTCCTCCAATCATTTTGTTTACGATGCTGTTAAAAAGTTCGGCTGCGTTGTTATTTTTATTTAGTAGCAAAGAAGACGCGTTTAATTCGATTCTTTTGAGGCAATTTAGTATGTCTTGCTACAGGCCACATTCAGTAATTTCGGTAATCACATTTTCGTCATCTTTGTTGCCTTGGCAAAAGTAAGCGTCGCAATTCTTGCGACATCCAAAAATATGATCCACACAATTTATAACATCATTACGAAAATAAGTTATTTTTCCTCTCCACCTCGCTAAGAGACCAAATGTGTTTTCAATGATTTGTCGTGCGCGAGATGATTTATAATTGAAAGTTTGACATCTAGTAACATTTTTCCCAGGATATGGTCTCATGATATTGTGATTTTATAGGTTGCTCTCTTCTTTATTTATAATAATAATGTGGACATAGTACCTTTATTCTATGTTGCTTACAGGTTTACGTTACAATGAGAAGTGTTGATAGTTGGATTTGAAGTGTTCTAATTTAATGGGTTAATCAAGTACTTATTGAGTAATTAGTGTCTAGTTAGCATTATTGCATACATGGTTAGCATACATCAGTTAGTTAGGTAGGCCACCGTGTGGCGCATTTGGAGCCGGGGCGTCGCATTTTTCCTTGTGACAGATACCTTGAAATTAGAAAATGGAGTATAATATGCGACAATTTCACAATGTAGACTTAACTGCAATGTGATTTCTGCAGAAATGCCGTCAGATCTGGACTATCTTTTTATTGTCGGTTTTATTTCGTCAAGTAACTTGTCCAAGAGTTGAACTGTCATTCTTGTATATTTGAAGAATTGAAAAGAATCACAGTTCTTCATTTTTTTGTAATACATATAGAAAGCTTCCGGAAACTCTCCTTGCCCTATTGATGGGTCTCATTTTGAATCTACGTCGTAATCGTCCTTTTTTCCTTTGTTTTATTTTCAGCGCTACATAAGCGCATAAAATAACGCCGAACGCTCTTAATACCTCAATGTCCTCATCAAATAAATTCATTTGCAACTTGTTTAGACGTTTTGTACCGAAGATAATTCATTTTGTACAACTTAACAAATTACTGAATAATGAGGTTGGAAAACAGATCAGCTATTCAAAGTTCGTTGACGTTCAATAGTTTATAAATCGACAAATACTTGCTACAAACTGCACCGCTGAGAACTGAACGGCAACGGAAACTGCAACGTTAAGTTTTGTAATGATGTGAAATTTACACATATTATTTGTTTTACGACTACTGGTAGGAATTCCTTAAATAATAGAAATTTCTACAAGGAGGGGGGTCGCCAGTAAACCACAAATTCCCACGAGATATCTCTCCCTCCTAATACTCCCACCTATCCTAGAAGTACCTTTATAAGCGATTGCACAGAAATAAGAGAGACTTACCGACAGATCCTTAATAGATCAACAATCCTGAAATCACCTGATATAGAGTTACGTACGGTCGTATAAACTGAGCTAATTGTACATATTCCGTGCCTGGAAACTTACGTAGGTAGCTAAGCTTATAACTTACCTGGGTATACCTTTCTGTATAGCAGTAGGGCTGCGCTCAAAGGGAATAACATGTACATACATATGAATTAACCTGATACCATAACCCTGAAATATAACCTGATTCCTGAAAAGGAACCTGTAAAATCAATAAACCGTTAACTTGTAATTGGCGTATCTGATTTTTACCGAAATAATACAACTAAATCCATTGCAGGTCAGATACCACAAAGGGGGTAAATAGTAATAAATAAAACAACTCTAAACCTCCCCTTAGACGATGAAATTTAATGAAATAAAGTCAAACTTGATGCAATATGAAGATGGTTATGTTTTTAGTTACACACATAAATGTACTAAATGCTAGCCCCAATAAATGGCAACACTAGCGGTAATGAAATTGAAATGATTAATTGGCAGCTCCTCGTGAGAACATCAACGTAGGAGACATACCAGCATTAACCAGAAGAATTAATATTTTGAAAAACACCCCGTTCTTTTAACGTAGAACGACGGTGAAACAAACAAGAAGGAATGACTATTAAATTAAATTATGAAGGGGCAGCGACATGTTTCGAGGCCAACTGGTCTCATTATCAAGCAAATTAAATGAAAATTAAAGACTAATGATACAGCATCTTAGCAGAATGAATGTCAAAGGGGAAAAACAAACAGCCAGTAAAAACACTTAAATAACAAATAACAACAATGTTAATTTACTGTTTTTAAATCGTATTTACCGTACTATAATATTGTATTTACCGCACTAGACATTTTGTATCCTAATACAAAGGTTGCCATAGCAACATAAAGTGACATAACTTTGGAAACGTCAAATTTTATATAAAGTTAATACAAAAACTCTTAAGAAATGAATCTATGGCCAGTATGAAATAAAATGTGTTACATTATTTGTACGTTAAATCAGATTACGTTACTCGTTTCGAAATTCTTAAACATCTCACTCGTTAACGTAAACCTTGATTTACCATACTCATATGTAAATAATAATAATAATAATGATCAAGTCAATCGGTACATAAAATATGACAACATAATAAATTTGACTAGTACATAGTAACATAGTATACATAAATCAACGCTCAGAAAGGTAGTCAAGTATGGGAATCTGCCAAATACTCCCTTACTGAGTAGTGACAATGGGATAGTAAAAATTTCGTTACCCCATCTTAAATTGTTTGTCGGGTTTCAGTCTTTAAATCCTGACGTAATTTATTAAAAATCAGTGTACCCATATATTTGGGATTGTTTTCTATTACTTACAACTATTAACTTTCTATTACTTATAACTATTAACATACCCATGTCACCTCTTTCCTTTAATATTGAAATGAACATTATTAAACAAATTGCTATGAACCATGGTTATCCCATTCAGATAGTAGAGACGCTCTCAGGAAAAAGTAAAAACTCCCTCAACCATACTTGCCTTACCCCCATAATTTCGAACCATACAGATTTTATTTACAGATCCCTCCCTTTCTACCCAAAAATCTCCCACCAAATACAGAAGATTTTTAAATTTCATAAAATATATATTTCATTTTCAAAGGAACACACGTTACGGTCTACCATAGTCAGAAACAAAGATCGCCTCGAACCTCTAGATTCTTCTGGGGTATACAAATTGAATTGAATATCGGACAAACCGGTAGAATCCATGAGATTCAAGGAGCATTACAACTCGATTAAAAAGAATGTGTAGCTTATATGGCTACGTGGAGGTGGTCTGTAGGTGCCTTGATCGAAAGAAAAAACGAGTTGGGTTGCGAACTAAAATGTTTATTCATATATAATTGAAACTTAATTATATTAGTTATTAAAATTGACAAGATATTAAAATGTGAACTGAAGGGTCTGCACAGCAGGCGGATGTTAACTAAAAAAAGATATCCAGGATGAATGAAATTGACTGGAGACGGGTAAAGGGAACTTAGATTAGCAGGAGATGTACAAAAGCTAGCTGGTGAGGTCTGCGCTCTAACGTTGGCCTCGTTCCAAATTGGTGGTGACAGCCTAATACCATTACCAAATTTATCGGCGTCGATCCACGAAAACCATGTGATGAGAAGACTTCTTTCTTCATTCAAGAGCCACTGTTAATTCTTCAACAGGTAGCACTAGTTTAAACACTGCGCTTAACGCTATGAATGTAAACCCGCGCGGTTAAATGTCCTGGATATCACACTAATAATTTTGTAGAACGTACCACGTACTGTTCATGGCAACGTATTAAAACGAAGTCTGTTTAATGCCCGTGAGCCATTCTTAACTTCTAATCTATTAACCCACTAGCACTTGCGCGGGGATAGGGTAACCGGAACAGCCGGGAATCGGTACTATTAGGACTTAATATAAAATATGGATTATTACTATGGACGCAACAGAATAACGTTGATCATAAATCGGCTATGGCGGAACACATACTTTATACCGGTCACTCTTTTGATTATAAAAGAGACTTCAAAACATCTTACATAATTGCAATAAAGGCCATCGTTTGAATACTTTAGAAATGTACGAAATTATACGTCACAAATACAACCCCTGCTTACTGTGACCAAAGAGTAATACTTTTTACTGTGACCACTCCAATTTGTTCTTGGTTGCATATCGTTAGTAGTTAGTGGAAGTTAGGGATTTTAGTTATTCCAAATTGTCAACTTGGATTTTTCATTTAAAACTAAGTGATATCAGTAGTTTTCCGTTTCCGTCAAAACATTTGTAAGAGAACGTTGATTAGTTCAGCATTCCTGGTGTTAAACTTTCGTCAAAGGTTTTTAGAAAAATCTCTTCTAATTCGAAGGACCATGAAAGTTTAATAGTAAGTAGTTAAAAATATTCATAATTAGTGTTGATTAATTGAATATTTAGGTGAATATTTCACGGTGGTAGCGGATAGATGGGGATGTTGAATAGCGCACACTTATAGCTCCACATAATATCTTGCGAGGTCGGTATATATAGTTTCGAGTAGTTAAGATTGTTAACATAAATAATAATTAATGTAAATATTTCAGCTGTTAGATTTGGAAATTTTTTGAAGCTTGTAAATTGGGAAATTGTAGAGTTGCGATTCGTAGTTGGAAGATTAGAATATTGGTCACCATCTTCCTGTCGACCTTCTTTTATATGTAATTGGAAAGAAACTCTCTTATCGAGGGTTTGCAAGTAATCTGGGGGTCGAACATCTTCGAAAATCTGTTCTTATTCTTAAATTAGAAGCCGATAAGTCATTAACGCCTATCACCCATAAGATTGAATTTTTGGTAGATGTTAATGCTATTAAGAAATCCATTGAGCAATTATAGGAGTTTTTAGATCATTTTGATGGGGATTGTTCATCTAACATTTTTAAGCGTGTAAGTAGTTTGTGGCTTCATACTCTGCAGCGGTGCGAACGTATGAATGCTTCAGAGGAGATAGAGATTGGGGAGAAACGTCAACTTTTGTTAGATTTAGCTAATTTAAAAACTGATTTTAATTCTATTGCGAAAAGAGTATCAGCAACCAGCAATTTGACCACTTCTTCTCCACATCCACTTACTCATTCTACGCAGGTAAATGAAGTTGAGGAGGTATTAAGTTCCGATAGAGCGATAGCACACACTCCTTTCAATAGTAGATCAGGAGTAGTTGCTAAATGGAATTTAAAATTTTGTGGGGAAAGTTCAGTATCATTAAATGCATTTTTAGAGAGTCGAGGAACTTACGTTATCCAGAGGAGTTAATCGAGTTACCTTATTTCAATCTGTGTCTGATTTATTAGAAGGGAATGCATTATTAGTATATAGAGCTCGTAGGAATTTTATCTTTACTTGGGCAGATGTCGTTACACTTCTTAAACAAGAATTTCAACCCTTGGACTACGATGAAAAATTATTTGTACAGATTAAAAAAAGGAACGATGGGTCAATCAGAATCAATTGGTTTATACCTAGATGCAATGGAAGGTTTATTTAGTCGATTGTCAGAACCTGTCACCGAAGATCGTAAATTGAAAATAATTTTATGAAATTTAACCCCTTTTATCAAACCCATTTAGGTTTGTCACCTATAAATTCATTACAACAACTTCTTACTATTGGTAGGCAATTAGAATATAGGAAAAGTACCATTGAAAGTTATGAACCACCTCCTACTAAATGAATTGAATGAAAGACTCTCAGCCTCACCCTCAAAACTCTTTGTTGACGGACGGTACTTAGAAGTACCGGTTTTTCAATTACCCATATATTTTACATTACTGCTTAAATACTTCTCATAGCCGTAGCAGCACATTGTTGTTTGTTTTTATTAGTTTATCGAGACCGTGCGCAGTAGGTGATACATTTTGAGCTTACAGAACTTTGTGAATTATTTTGTGTTATTTTGGGTTATCAAAGTGCTAATAATTATTATTTTACATGAATAAACCTACATTTACGTTAAAAAGTTAAATATTTGATAAAAAGGTAAGAAAACCTGGTCAATTGTTACAGATTTTCGAATTGTACTTCACAGTACCGTCAGGTAGTTAGTTAATAATAACATCAGTAATTCGCCTAGAAAATTTCCATTATGGCATATACAGGATAATTTACTCTATAGGAGAACTAAATCATTAACATTTTCTACTCTAGATGAGAATCATTCTTGGAAATTGGTAGTTCCTAAAGAACAAAGATCTTGAATTTTAAAAGAGAATCATGATTTACCCACTTCGGGTCATTGTAGGTGTTACCAAAACTCTAGCAAAGATTGCGAATCATTATTATTGGCCTGGGATGCGTTCGGATATTATTAGGTATGTTAGACGATGTAAGGATTGTGCTTCGCAAAAGGTTGAACAAAAATCATCTCTTGGTTTCATGGCGCCACGCGCTACTGCAACGAAATCTTGGCAAGTGTTATGTGCTGATTTAGTAGGACCGTTACCTCGTTCTTCGCAAGGTTATGTTATATTTTGGTCATAGCTGATATATTTTCAAACTATCCTTGTTTTTGTCCGCTTAGGTCTGCCACTGCTAGTGCAGTTGCCAAAATTTTTGAAGAACAAATATTTTTAATTTATGGGACTCCACAATATATTATAACGGACAATGGTGTACAGCTTCGGGGAAAAGAATTCACAAAACTTTGTAGCTCCTATCGTACAAAAATTCTTTATACAGCCAGATGTCATCCGCAATGTAATCCTGCAGAGAGAATCAATCGTGTATTAAAAACCATGATTCGTGTTCGTATGTATGTTAAAGATAATCATCGTAGTTGGGATAGGCAATTATCAAAAATAGGTTGTGCTATACGAACTAGTAAGCATGAAGTAACGGGTTGTAGTCCTTATTTTGCGGCAGAGAGCGTGTTTTGTATGGACACCTTCATGGAAAATTATCCGAACCGGTAGTTGTAGAAAATCCTGATCGTACGTCCATTAGTCAGTCTCATGATCACTATGAAAATATTCGTCAAAATATTATACAAAGACTTAAGAAAGCTTATCAGTCCTCAAGTCAACAATATAATTTACGAAGACGTCATGTGCAATATTCTCAGGGAGATTTAGTTTGGAAACGAAATTTTATTCAATCTAAGGCTTCAGATTTCTTTGCTGCTAAATTAGCACCAAAATATGTTGGTCCTTTATAAGAAAGTGTCACCTTGGACTTACGAAATTGTTGATAAAACTGGAAATACGTTAGACATTTGGCATTGTAAAGATCTTAAACCAGATCACACGTCATTATCTCCAAATGAATCAGAACTTGTATAGTAGTTTGTTTTCTTTGGTTGTGACCCATGCAATTAAAGTAGGTTAATGAGGTCGGTTTGTTATGTTTAGGGTTTGTTGGTTGGGATGTTTTGGGTGGTATTTGGGGCTTGTATCCCAGCTATTTCGTTTTTCGGGGTGCAAGTTCCGCTCGTACAACAAAGCCCTTCAAAAAAAATAATATACCTTCTGGTATTTCTTTATGTCAGGGGATTTGTTTTGGGTGGGTTTCCTGTGCGTCTATCGCTGTGTAGTCTTCTAGGTTGGGTAGTTTTGTTTTGTGGGTGGGGGTTTTTACTGGGGTTTTGGGTTGGGCCTTTGGCATTGGACCTTTACTCCTGGGTGAATGTTGATGTGATATGTTTTTGATCATAAAATATTCCGAAGTTCTATAATTTTTAATTTAGCATCATAATTGAACGAGCATTTGGTAGACTAAAAGGCAAATTTAGACGACTTAAATATGTAGAATAGACAATCCAGATTTCGGTGTAGAAATAATTATTGCTGCTTGTGTATTACATAATTATATATTATACAATGGAGAAGACAACAGTGATTATGAATTTGACTTACGAGTTCCAGCTGCAGATTATGAGGGCAACAATTTAAATGTAGGAGATATTCCTCCATTACCATTTGGATCGATTTATCCTCCTCTTGACCGCTTGGAATTAATGGATGATGAATGATGATCATATTTCTATGGTCTCATCCAAAAGGTCACATGAGGATGATGATACTGACATTGAAACTAAAATAAAGATAACACCTCACATTGACTTTGCTACTATTAGAGCAATGTTCTTACAAACGTTTGGAATTACTTCAGTATTATTCAATAGTAAGTTCAGAAAAACGAGTCCAACTACAATCAATGCCATTAGAGTTCTATCTATCAAGAACAAGGCTAGAGCTGCAGTTCGTTATGAGGTTGCTCGACATGGTTATTGGTTTATTCATTCAATGGTCTGGATTGAAGGGAAAGAAGTTCTTGAGATTCAATTCATTGATATGCCTCCAATAATCTTGATGGAGTAACTGAAGAAAATTCATTTATCTATTGACACAGATCACGTTCTTAATCTAATGAAGGTAGTTAGTCCTTCATTTGAATGCAGCAATTCAATTAACCAGCAGATTATTCCATTGAATCTGGAAGATTTTTGGTTTATTATTCAACAGATCAATGATTATTATGAATTCATCAATCAAAATTATATCTTCATGTTATTGAGTTTTAGAAAGATATGGTGAAAGCATTCGCAATCGTGTATATTTCCTTCGGCACACTACAACATGTATTGTAACTATAAATAAACTATTTACTTTGATTTAAAAATGACTTTAGTTTCTTTCATCTTGAATTGAATTGTTTCTTTCAATTGCCACACGAAGCATTTTTATTTCCTCAACACGCTTTTCTTCGATCTCTGCTAAACGTTTCCTTAAACAATATGTCCGCTAAACGTTTCCTTAAATAATATGTCCCACTCTGGGAACGTGGCATAGACTGTTACTTTGCGGAGAAGCACAACGAGAACTGCTTGGAGAAATGTTAGTATTATGTAGCTCTTCATTATTCTTAGGTAACTGTTATACATGTAAAGGTCGAGGTAATGACGTTGAGGTAAATTAAACGTCTTATCGTCAACATATACAGTGTGACTCATTTAGATTGGAAACACACATGTAAAATCTGAAGTTATTTACCGATTTTAACCAATTTTTTTAAAAAATCTATCATAACTGTTAAACAGTAACATAATTTCCATGGTAACTAAGATTTAAATGGAAATGTTAGGTCTTATTATTTACTCAATATTACGTTACTTTAAATATTTTTTTCTCCACTGATGGTTTAAATAGTTTAATTCAAGAATCATTAACATAATTTCCATGGCCATTATTGATACAGGGTGTTGTTTTGTAACTGTTAGCTTAAAAAGTTTTCGAAATTTAAGTTGTTATAACTTTGTTATTAATAAATATATTTTTGTAAAATTTTGGTGATAGCTATTTGGAAGCATTCTGAATCCAGTGGCGTAGATATTTTTTTTATAAACAAATCGCTAATAATAATTCTCCATTCCGAGTACGAAAAAGTTATCGTAGTATGCCCTGAAAATTGGAATAAACATTTAAAATTTTGTCCCAAAGTAGATGCTTCATTATTTTAAAAAAAAATTGGTTAAAATCGGTAAATAACTTCAGATTTTACATGTGTGTTTCCAATCTAAATGAGTCACACTGTATGTTATTAAATGCCTCGTAGTGCTACCATGACACCCTCCCTCTTACAGTGCGCTTAATTATCTTTAACATTGGTGTACATTTTTTTAAGATTTTTCCACTTTCTGTCCAGCGCGTCTTCATCATTTGTGTATCCATTTGTTAAAAATATATCTTTTATTTTGTGCCACAAAATTCTTTTTTATTTGGGGTTCCTAAAATTTTCTTTTAAAATGGTGTAAGATTCTATTAACAATTTTGTGCATTTTTGGTCCCAAGACACATTATTTATACAGAGTGTTTCATAAATGTCCGGCAGAAATTCTAGGGCGTGCTCTAGAGTCCAAAATAAGAAAAAAAGTCTGTATAAAGATGTGTCCGAAAACCCTTCCTAACTGAAGTACAGCCCTTAAAAAGGGGTAGCGTCACAACATTTTTGCTAATATCTCAGATGCTATTGTACAAATGTACTGTCTACTCATTTATAAACATTGCAAAGTAAGGTTTATGTGCTAATTCGAAACTGAAATAGTAGAGATTTGTTTGTTTTTATTACAATATCATTCTCAAAAAAATAGGGGAGAGGTGGCATGAAAGGGGCAAGTATTGAAAGGGACAGTAACCAAACCTGTAAAACTACTAGAGTTAAAAACTTGCGCAAATAACTGATAGATGGCCACAGTATGACTACATGCTAAATGCAATCTAATGTTCCAAGTATTAGTTGTTTACTTGCTAGACAAGTTTATGCACTTTTGCGTGGAAAATCGTTATATAAGTAAGGTGATTGTTTGACGTAATTTGAACATTTTAGTTTGTTAATTAGGCTAGTGAAATTTTGCAAGTCGCCAGCAAACAGTATAAGATTAGTTGTAATTATTGCAGTTTTACAAAAACTTAGGTAAGTTTCGGACAAACATCACATGTGTTAAACATTGTTGGTAAGGATTGAAAGGGACGCGTTTTACATGTCCCTTTCAAATAAATAAAACAACTCTACAACGATGATTATTAATGAAATAAAGTCAGACTTGATGGAATGATTATGTTTTTTATGTTTTTAGTTACGTGCAAAAAGTTTGCACAAAACACTAGCCCTAATAAGTGGCAACACTAGCGGTGTTGAAGTAAAATGATTAATTGGCAGCTCCTCGTGGTACAACAGCGTAGGAGACTGACCAGCATTAATCAGAAAAAACAATTAAGAAAAACACCTCGTTCTTTAACCTTGAACGAAAGTGAAACCGTGAAATAAGAATGACAATAAATTTAAATTTTGAAGGGACAGCGACATGTTTCGAGGCCAACTGGTCTCATCAAGCGATTTAAGAAATTTAAATACTAATTATACTACTTTTGTATATACACCTGCTGCAGTTAGTTCATGCACTATGCAGTTGTCATCTGGCACTGTCGTCTCGCAAAAGTAAGTAGAGCAACTTTTATGTTCCCCAAAAATATGGCTACCTACATTTGCAATGTCTTTCTTGAGCTTCAAAACTTTTTCAGTAAATTGTAATTCTTCGTTTTTCCTAAATTTAATTGCTTTCACAATTGCAACTCGTATTTTCAGAATTTTAGCGGCCAGCTTATTTCGTAGTGATTTGGTAGCACATTTGCTGTTATTCGACAATTCTTTTAATTTATTACAGAAATTTCGTAATAAATGATTGCGGCATTCAATTTTTTCAACGGTTTTTTGATAAGGACGAGTCTCTAAAATTTTTTGTAAGTACATACTACTATCCCCGTCAGCAATAAATTTAGAATATCTGATTCCGTACATTTCCTCACTCTTAGAAATCCTTCGCTGGATATCGCTGATTCCATAGCAGTCGAAGAGCCTTTTTTAAAACATTGGTGACTAGGGACATCCTTTCCTTGATATGTGGACCTGCTACAGGTTACGCAGAGTACTTGTTTTTTACGCCCATATAAAGCACTTTCTTAGTCCTAAAGCCTATAATTGCAGCTGCTCCTGAAAGCGAGTTGTAGTTGGTACGATAGGAACGCTTAGCCCACGTTCCGTCACATACTACTGTAATTTCAGGTACACCATCTTTACCAATTTCCCCATTTTCAATAGCCATTGCTTTTTCTTCCTCGGCAGCTTATTTCATTTCATTTCTAGCAGTAGCTTCAATAGTGGCAGAGATCTTATTTTGAATTTTAGAGTAAGTATCTGCAGTCATGCAAGGTACTTTTAATGATGCCATTAGCTCAGATAACGGACTATAACTGCTTCCGATTCATATCATACCATTTACTACGGTTTCATTGACGTCTAATTCGTTATCACCGACACGGTTCACCAGGCAGTCACTGAAATTACACATATTACACTTCATAGTTAACTGTGCTATCAATCCGAGAAAATGAAGAATGGAGAAGTGGACGAGGACGACGAGAAAATGAAGAATGGAGAAGTGGACGAGGACGGCGAAAAAATTAAGAATGGAGAGATGGGCGCGAAAATATCATTAACAATTATTATTTCGGCCTTTTCTCCGAATCTAAGCCTAGCGATTTGATAAAATTTTGCGTGCGGCCCCGTATTCGGAATTCATTAGGATCCCGGGGGGTCCCGTTCGGACGGTTCGGTTGCGTCGGTGTCAAAAGGGCACTTTTTCGTCCAAATTTCGGCGCTCCCGAGACGGTTTTGGGCACGCCGGGTCGCCGCTAGGCGACCCGGCGGCCCTCCTTCGGAAGTTAAGGTTCGAGGACTCGCGCCCTCCTTTCGGCGGGGCTTTTCACCCCCCTCGACCCCCCATCGGCGTCCAAGTTCATTAAACTACAAAATTTCAAATATATATGGTCATTTCCCGTTATGTTTTTTAATCAGTTGGTATTGGCGTGTGGACGTTTCCCCTAGAGAAAGCGACCGGATTAGCTGCTGCTCCTACTGGGAAATCGACAGGATTTATAAAGAAAATAATCACCAAAAATATTTGGAAAATAAAGGTTAATTATTATTTTTAGGTGTGAAGCTAAATCAACTGATGATGCCTTACTAAAATCTCCTTCTAAGAAAAAGAGAAATGGTGGTTCAAACAAACCTTCGACGGTTGTGATTTAGATGTTTTAAAAAGGACCGTTCACGACACATATACTGTCGATAAAGTCGTCCCAACGATGAGACTTTTAACCTCTAAGATGAGGGAAAACATTGGTTACGTAGGTGGGTCAGACACTTTAAGAAAACAATTGAAACAAATTGGTTTCAAATACCAAAAGTGTCACAACAAATGAAAATTTTTAATGGAACGTAACGATATTGTGGCATGGCGTTCTCGCTATTTAAGGAGATTACGAGAAAATAATGCTCTTGGCGAAAATAAAAAGCCGGTAACATATTTAGATGAGACATACATCCATCCGTCATATGGAGTGTCTAAATGCTGGCAGTCCGAAGAAGAACCTGGTGTGTACCATAGTGATCGGGGTGGCCAAAGGTACATCATTGTTCATGCAGGTGGACCATATGGGTTCGGCGATATTCGTAATTTGCAAATTACTAAACCTACATCCAAATTGTGGTGCGTGCTTATCTAGCTCAATGATTTGGTCAAAAAGAAATTGAAAATCAACTAATCGTCGCCCTTACACCACAAAAATGTTACTGTCTTTTGGTTTGCGACTAGTTTCTGATGGTCTTGTATCTTCAGAGTTAGTTTGGTTTAGGATCTCCTTACTTGTATTTCTTAAAATCTTGTGATACTCGGAGGAAATAACTTTCTCGGCTTTTCTTTCCGACACTGTCCTCGGAATAATAATTGTACTAGACTTTAGCCTATGTCTTCAGTCTAGTCTGAGATGGCAATAAGTGCGGATCGTTCGTATTCACAAGGTTATCGCGGCGTTCAATGTGTTATTTGGAAATTTTATTTCGTATTCAATTAAGAATTTTGAAAATATTTTTGTTGATTATTCTATTTTATTACTTTTGTCAATGAGCGTATGTGGAAAGTGCAAGTTGATAGCACAAAGAAGTGATAAAGAGAAAATTGAGTGTAACACATGTAATTTTTTTTACCATTGGAAGTGTGTCAATATAACGGACGTAGAAGCAACAATATTAAAAAACTGGTTATGTGAAAATTGTGAAAAGCAAAGAAGAATTAGCAGAGGAAGCGAGTCATTAAGTGTTCCTATTACTGTAAGTTCTGATATGGAAAAATTGCTAGAAAAGTTTAAGGTTGATATCATGGCGGAGATTAATAAAATTGGGAAATCCCAAAAACATTTAGAAATCGAATTTAATAAGTCTATTGAATTTTGTGTATCAAGGCAAAATGATAATTGTGAACTGATTAAGTCTCAGAGTGAATTAATTAAAAGCAACAGCTGCTCCTGGATAATTTGCGAAGTGAAAATCTAGCCTTGAAGAATAAAATAACAACACTGTCAAATGAAGTAGATATGGCCCAGCAAGAGATGAGACAAAAAAATTCTGTTGAAATTCATGGAGTGCCGGTAGTTAAAGACAAAGAAGCTCTTGTTCCTGTGATAAATAACCTTGCGAAGGCGTTAAATTTCCAGCTGAATCAAGAAATGATTGATACATGCTTTCAGTTGAAGAATCTGCAAGGAAATAATTCGGGTACGGTTGTTGTTAAATTCTTGCGTCGCTCAGATAAATTGCAATTTCTAAATAAAAAGAAATTGAGGAGAGATTTAAATACGTCTTATCTGGGTTTGAATTCGAATTCACCAATCTATATAAACGAATCTCTAACATCTACCCGTCGGATACTCCTGTCAAAAGCTAGAAAATTCAAAATGGAGCAAAACTGGAAGTATGTCTGGGTGAGTGCAGGTAAAATCTGTTTACGTCAGTCGGACATATCAAAAGTTTTTGTGATTACTACGCAGCAAGATCTGGATAAAGTTTTTCAAACCCAAGCTTAATAACATTCGCGGTAAAATCATGTGAATATATAAATATATATAATTAATTATTACTAAAATGTTACATATTATTATCTATTGAATATTTTTTTTTTTGTTATGGCCAATAATGAACTATCGATATACTATCAAAATGCAAGAGGGTTAAGAACAAAAACAAAAGATTTTTATATATCCACGCTAGCACATGAGTTTGACATAATTTCAGTAACTGAAACCTGGCTGTACGATGGAATTTTTGATAAGGAGTTGTTTGACGAGAGGTATACTGTTTGGCGTGCTGATCGGCCGGGCGATGGTCTCACCAGGGGTGGGGGCACTGTCCTTGCCCTGAGGACCTCACTTCAGCCGAGGCTTATCAAGAACTATTCGACAGGGGATATCAATCTAGTAATTTGTACTATAAACTTCAAGGGCTCCACTCTTATTTTATGCTCAGTGTACATTAGGCCAAATTGTAGTAATCAAGTATATATTGATTTCTATACAATTTTTTCTGATCTATCTGTAATAGACAAAACTTGTAATATTATAATAGTAGGTGATTTTAATATTCCGGATTTCCTTTCTGATTCTAATGAGTTAGGAAACTGTAAGATACAGGCCATCAGAAATTTCATGTCCTTACATAACCTGATGTCATTTAATAAAGTGGTTAATAATATATCACGGACACTTGACCTAGTGTTAACAAACTTAGAGAAGGTAATTGTCACGAATGAACTGCATCCAATTGTGAAGGAGGATTTATATCATCCAGCCCTATCGATTGTAGTGTGTATGCCAACTAGTAATTTTTCCACAGCTTGCAAGGAAAACCAACAATGTTCATTGCGATATTTTCAGTTTAATAAAGTGAATATAAATGTATTAGCCGACAGAATTGCAAGTAGTGATTGGCGTTCTTTGTATCAATGTGTTGATGCTAATCTCGCCATTAATTGTTTTTATAATATTTTGTATAATATTTTTGATGAATGTGTACCCAAAAATACAACCAAAGCCGAAAGTAAATATCCAGTGTGGTTTAATACTGAAATAATTAATTTGTTAAAGAGTAAAAATAAACTTGCCAAAAAAAGAAAGTATTCAGTGTATTTTGAGACAAGATTTAAGGAAATGAGAAATTGTGTTAATAGCAAAATTAAGTCAGCATATGAAAAATATATAAAAAATATTGAACTCTCAATTGAGTCAGACGCAAAGAATTTTTGGTCGTATACGAAACGATTAAAATCTAAATCTAAGGTATTGGATGAAATGTATTATGATGAAAAGAAGTATGTGGGAATCCAAGTTGCGGGAGCCTTTGCTAATTTTTTTAAATCTGTTCACAGTGAAGTATGTGCTGACTATGTGGATAGGATAATTAGAGAGAATCCACATACTGATCTGGGTTTTAATTTAGGAATAGTGAATGAAAATGACGTGCTTGATGCTTTTGACAATCTTAAGAATAAGAAAAGTAGTGGACCAGATAGGATTCCTACATATATCTTTAAAAATCTAAAAAATGTCCTAGTAAACCAATTATGTTTTTTAATTAATTTATCTTTACAATCTGGTGTGGTGCCTGATCTCTGGAAGACTGCTAAAGTAACTCCGGTTTTTAAATCAGGTTCTACTTCTGAAATTATAAACTATAGGCCAGTTTCCATTTTGAATAGTTCGGCAAAAGTATTTGAAAACGTAGTATATAAACTGCTTATGAGTAGTGTTAAAAGCCAAATAACCTCTCTGCAGCATGGGTTCCTTCCAGACAGGTCAACCGAGGCCAACCTGTTACTTTTTTCTAATTATGTCTCCAAAGTTATGGATACAAGTGGCAGGGTAGATGTAGTTTTTACTGACTTCTCTAAAGCTTTCGACGTGGTAAATCACGATCTTCTTTTATTGAAACTCCATAAGGCTGGCTTTATTATTTTTTTGTTCTTATTTGAAAAATAGAAGTTTTGTAGTTGATTTTCTTAACCATACCTCTTCGAGAGTGGTTCCACTTTCGGGAATTGCTCAAGGATCCAAACTGGGGCCGCTGCTATTTTTAGTTTTTGTTAATGATCTACCTAAACTCTTTTCATCCTTAAGTTTAATGTATGCCGACGATCTAAAAATTTATACTAAAATAACCTCTTCCAAACTTCTTTGGATTTCAAGCTTTCCTTCGTATGGAGCTTCCATTCATTGCATCACTTTTGGCCTGCTGAAATTTCGAGGGATCGATTTTTTTGTAAACTTTATGAGCACTTTGCAGAACTATTTGCACCTACTATCGAAGATTTTCGCTTAAAAATATCGGAATAGCGACTAAAGTTTCTGGAATGCTAAATGTCAGTTGTAGAATAATGTGAGATTAGTGTTAAGTGATTCACTGTTACCAACAGTAAAAAATTAAAAAGTTACCGTATTTAACTTTCCTATAACACCAACTTACGATAGTACTGAAAATACCCTGTAGTGTTGATTGCCTGTATTTAAAAACAATTCATCTTAAATAAAAGTAATTTGCTGGTTGTTTTTAAAAAAAAATGGATACAAAACGAAAAATGACTTTTACTAAAAATTGAGTTTTATGATACTAATTAAATCAACACCAAATCCCTATGCGACGGGAAAAAACGTAAAAAACAAAAAATACAAATACAAATCCATACATATCCAAACCCTACTTTCTAAAATTTGAAATTTGCACAATTATTTAAAATGTTCCGTTTTTTAACCCCGCTGATTCTATTCTTTTAGTTGTTCCTTTCCTGGAATTCATTGTAATAAATATGTTTTTCAAGATTTTGTGTTGTCAAACAAATTCGAAGATGATTACGTTGTGTGAGTTAACACAACATATTGATCAATGTTTTTAGGTGATTAACACCATTAATAGTTATTTCAATTAATATTAATTCTATTTCTAGTTTAATACAAATAAAACACCCAACCTGCCCCTTAATTATTTAATAGTGATGATTGTTGTGAGGCGACATGTTTCGGGAAACACTATTCCCATTTTCAAGCCAATGATGTAAAACGATGAATTAAAAGTTTTGTAGTTGAATTAAATACTTATAAGTTAAAATCTAAAATTAACAATGTTAATGACTAACAGACAAATCAAAGTAACAATCCACTTACCAATTAAGCACATGATGTAATTACAATTAATTTAACATTAACATAATCCGAAGATCAGAGGTAAAATTATTAATAAAACTAAAGGGGGTCTCTAAGCGAGGCCCCAAATTGTGGCTCTGAATGCCAGGATGAGGGATGAAATGGATTAAAATATGGGGAAAACTAAGGTGATATCAAGTGCAAGATGAAGTGAAATGACAATTGAAAATTAAATACAACAGGTAACCAACAAAAATTACCCAGGCAGACAAGGAAACAAAGTGAAAGTTACTGAATCAATCATTAAAATTATATACAGTGTAAACTGATGGAATAAGGCTGAAAGTCTACAATCTCATTGAGCAAAGCAGGGTTGTTTTTATGACGATTAATTTCTAAAATTTCTAGGGTATTCAACAAAGGCCCTTTATTGCATTTATGTAATATATTGAAGTCCCTTTTGTGGTCAAAGTCATGACCCGACGTAAGAATGTGTTCTGCAATGGCCGATTTTCTGTCAAGATTATTACATTTAATATATTTGTGGTGCTCAAGGAACCTGGTGGAGAAGGGTCTCCCCGTTTGGCCGATATAAAAGGAAGGGCAGGTATGACAATTAAGTTGGTACACCCCGGAGTATTCAAGCCTATCGAGCTTATCTTTGTTGCGGACGATGGATGAGTGGAGGGAATGTTCGCTGGAAAAGGAAATGTGAATGTTATGGGTTTTGAATATATGCTGAATGGAGTAGGAGATTTTGGGGTAGAAGGGGAGTGATTTATATATCTTGATAGTTTCAACCGGTTTAATGGGGATGAGTAAAGTGGGATTGAGTGAATTTTTAATTTTTTGGGATAGTTTGTCCACTAACCTGACTGGAAAGCCATTATTTATGGCAATCTGTTTTATGGTGTAAAATTCTTTGTTAAAGTGATGAAGGGACATAGGGATCTTGTGGAGTCTATGGAGGAGAGAATAGAAACCAGCGACCTTGTGGGAGACGGGATGTTCGGAGTCATTGGGGATCACATTGTCTGTAGTGGTAGGTTTGCGGTATATACTATACTCGATGGTGGATTGACTTCTATGTAACAAAAGGTCTAGGAAGGGAATTTGATGGTTGGATTCTTTCTCTATAGTAAATTTGATGTTCGGATGGATCTTGTTGAGATGGTTGAGAAAGTTGTGGATATCTGAATCAAGGGCTGAGTGTAAACAAATTATGTCGTCGACGTAACGGGCCCAAAAAATAACATGGTCTTTATAAAATTGATGTTTGGAAATAAATTCCATTTCTAAATTATTCATGAATATTTCAGCCAATAAGGGCGAGAGGTTGGAGCCCATAGCGAGGCCTATATCTTGGGAGTAGTGGTCGCCTTGAAATTTAAAAAAGTTTTGTTGAATAGTAATGTTGAGAAGGGATAAAATGCAAGAAACCTGGGGGTCCGAGAGGTCTGAATGAGTTGGATGGTTGGCTACTAATTGGATACATTCCTTAGGTGGTATGCTAGGGAAAAGGTTCTCTACATCGAAAGACACCATTGTGAAATGGGGGGGTAGAGAGACCGACTGAAGTTTTTCGGTAAGATGGAGGGAATTTTTGATGGAAAAATTTTGTTGGAATTTGATGTGTAATTTAAGAAGAGAATTGAGCCAAGAAGTGATCTTAGAGCATGGGGTGTTAATAAAACTGACAACAGGCCTAACTGGAACACCAGGTTTATGAATTTTCGGGAGGGCGTATAATCGGGGGCAAACAGGATTCATTGAGAGGAGAGATTTGTAATTCACTTTGAGGTTAGAGAGGGTGGCCCTATGACTGTACACAGTGTTACGTACCAGTTAAAGTTTTGTAGTTGAATTAAATACTTATAAGTTAAAATCAATTAAGCACATGATGTAATTACAATTAATTTAACATTAACATAATCCGAAGATCAGAGGTAAAATTAGTAATAAAACTAAAGGGGGTCTCTAAGCGAGGCCCCAAATTGTGGCTCTGAATGCCAGGATGAGGGATGAAATGGATTAAAATATGGGGAAAACTAAGGTGATATCAAGTGCAAGATGAAGTGAAATGACAATTGAAAATTAAATACCTATTTCTAGCTTATACTTTGTTGGGGAATCCCCAGAAGAAGTTGACGAAAATGGTCTGGTGTCCATGGCTGTGATATCAAACAATTGGACAATTACCTATAGAGGATAATGTTACGTACCGCATGTGGCCATATTATCTTACGTCAGATAAATTGAGGAGGAAGCAGTGGTTAATCATACGGATTTGGATTTCACCAAGTGTGCGAAATGTGAAATAATTGTAAAATATAAAACATGTGAGTTTCTGGAAGGAAAAAATATGATATGAACAACGTCCCTAGAAGCCATCCCTTTATTTTAGGAAAATTATTACCTAAAATCCTAAAGATTGATTCCTAAATTGTTTTAGTAAATAATAATACCTAATGTAAATTTTTTTATGTTTTAGCTATTTACAATGTAACAGTAAGTAAATTAATGCGTTTGGAGGATGCATCATGTGTATCTCAAAGTGAAACAGAAAATGGCCCAAGGAAACGACACAGAAAAAGAAACACTTTATTATTGAATTCAGACTGTGACCCATAACAGTCGAGCTCGGAACAAACAGATGACGATGCACCACTTACCCCAATATTAAGTCAATTCTACAAAAAATGTGGACGTACAAGAATCTTTTCAATAATTCAAGAACTTAAAAGTTGAAAAAATGGACCAGAATCTAAAATATTTGGTTACCATGTTTCAACAGCCAATGGGAGGTGATGTTACAATAGTGAATGATGGCAACAATGATTTGGGATTACCGATTAAAACTGTAGGAGATCTCACTACTTTGAACAATCCCCTGGAGAACGTAAACGAATTAACAAAAATGGTAGGTACATCTTTTTTATTAATATGTGTATATTTATTGGAAAAGAATTATTTCAGTGTCAATTTTTACAAACTGTTGGTGGAAAAGACATTCAGGATGCAACACGAAGGGTTCTTTCTCGCATAATTTCTAACAACTTGGCAATGTTGTATAACTGGTCAGACCGAAATGACAAAACATCGTTTTCCACTCTAAAAAATATACTGAAGTTACTAATAGGTAAGCTTTTAGTAGAATTGTCAATAATGTAATATACATAATACTTTTGTTTGTGTTTAGTCGCAGTTCGTAAAACCCATTTAGCAAAATAGCAGCAAGAAATCATCATAGATCTGCTGCCATAAATGCAGCCCAAGTGCTGGTTAGATATTGGCACGATGATGGTAATGTGTACGCCCAACTAACGGCCGCCGCAATACGTGATTACTGGGCCATTAGCGCATACCGATACTGTGTCAGCACTTGTTTTACTGGCATGCCACCATAAAAAATGCACTGGTCCACAACCGCTGTTGTTGGGTTACGACACGTCATACTTTGGAAATGAAAGACGTAAAGGTGAACTTATCATCAAACCTGAATCAATAATCTTTTACAGCAAACATAAGGCAGACAGACCTCTCAGATGATGTTGATACATCAAAACGATCGCTTAAATCGTGAAAATTGCATCTTTCATGTCGGGCAAACCATAAAAATAATACATGGCATTCGGATGTTATCACTCTGTGATTCGTTTCTACTGTTTTATATTGATCAGTACTTTTAAAACCGTTTACAAGAAATTCAAATAACATTCGATTTATTCTACAATGCGTAATAAATTTCTTGTCGGAATATTTAGGAACCACATCTACAACATAATTCGATATTGACACTCTTTTCGTATATGGAACACATGCTTCCAAAAGGTGAAATTCTATATCCTCATCGCTGGAAGAACTAAGATAGGAGTTAGATAAGTTTAAACTATCCTCAGAATTTGATGAATCATCAGCTGTGCCTCGTAAAAAATTTTTTTCTTCAAACGTTAAGATATTAGATCATTATTCGAAGACGGCAAAGTTTGACATTATCCCTACAGCAGATTTTACTTTTCCTTTTCCTGCCGCCGGAGGGAAAAGTGTTGTTATGGCAACACAACAATGTAATTCTCACTCAATAATAAGGTTGTTTACTGCGTTACCAAGGAAACGGCACCTACCTACCTATTCATGAAAACAAACTTATAATATCTACTTGACAATGGCGTTTAAGTTCACAAACGCCGCTAATAATATCCCTTAAAAACCATTAAAAATAAATATTTTGCGTAAATTTGAGGAAGTTTGAAGAAAAAATGGCATATTTTATTTGGAGGAGAAATTACATTTCATGGCTTTCCTTCAATATGGTAAGGCAATAAATAAATTAAAAATATCAGAATACACGTCGGATGTACAGACTGAAACCGAAGAACATTGCTCAAAAAGACGTCGTCTAAAGACGAAGTGACTAAGATTCAGTGATTGATGATAGCAGCCTTCCACGCCCAATAAAACCCAGTACACCACAACTTAACAGTACATAATTTCTGGATTTTTGATTTCATATCATTTTTTTTACAATAATTGACATACTATTACTGCCAATCGCATTTCCTCGTTGATTCCCGCCTTATGCGCAGCGTCGCCTCTGCGGGGATCAGGATATTCCCAGCGTGCACTGCGGTTCCTTTGTTGTTGTTCACGCAGTTAGGGTTATGTTATGTTATTTTTCAATTTTTAGTTTATTTTATGAATTTATAGTCTGTGGCATTCTGATATAAACGTGAATTTTGTGGAAAGTGTGTAACGATATAAATTGATACAGTCTAAATTAATGTAATGTAGGTCATGTGTGTTGCCTAACATTCAGAAAGAATTTGTGACCTTGTTCATTTCATATTTGTTTAAATAATGTATTTTCCAGTTTCCCTTTATCTTGGATCGGGTTTTTTTACCTCCTGTAGTCGTCCATTTTTGCAAATGGGGACTTGAGAAAGATTTTTTATGCGAAAGGCATGCGAGTAAAAGTTCACCTCCGATTGTATAATCTTTTTTTTTAAAAGGATCATTGTGAATATTGATTAATACTACAACAAATTACTCATTATTTTATGGGTAGACGTTAGTGGAGAGAAGAGTTTTGTCGCTTTTGCGGATCCATTGCATCCTTAAATAGTTCGCCTAACATCATAGAGCTATTTCCTATTTCTTGGAGTTTGGGAAGCAGAAGATTTTACGAGCCATTGTTATTTCTCGAGGTTGTGTCATTGGTTACCTGTCGGTATAACATCACCTGGTTACGTTCCATCTACGGCTTATCATCGAATTCTTCAGTTTATGTATGAAGCTTTCAGCATTCATGTAAAAACTTTTAATAACAACCAGTGAGGTACCTATACTTACCAAGGTCAGGAATTTGTGTTGTATTGTCCAGTGGGTGGTGTTGGGATATATATCTATAAATTGCTCAACAAATCTATCAACGATTATTTATTTGTTTTAAAAAAGACTATTTTTTTTCATACTGATATAAAAGTTTATTTGATTATTCTTCTTAAAGGTAAAACACATGTACCTTCGATTTCATATTGTAAATTTGTAACCCCATTTTGTACGTTAAGGATCTCCTTGTCAGTCATTACTTAAGAGTTTCAGTTATACATCCTATAATAATCAAAATCAATCACTATCAATAACACTCATTATATTATTCGAACCTTTATCGATATCATTAAGTGATGGCAATGTTAGCGATCATAAGCAAAATAATACCTATAGGTTAGGACTTAGGCGTTGCATAGTCATTTAGAACTACCACCGTAAACTTTACCTATTGCATTCTGTAAGGCAACAACAAGAACTACTTAAAATTATTTGCCTTAAACTCTAAAAAAGGAGGAAAGCACTCATTCGCAGATTTATATTGATTAATTATCCCTCTGTGAACTCTTGTTGAAGTCATCATTTCGTTTTACTTTCATTCCATTCACTTCATTCATTATTAAAGTTAGCAACTACAATATTATCATTAAGTTGGAGATTTGTTATCGTTATCACTTTTGTTGATTTAAAACCCGTTAGCTCCTAGTGTTGCGTTTATGTTACGTTAATATTGTTTTCAAATTGGGCGCCTAAAAAATCGGGAGTTGGTTCTGAAAAGTTGGTAACGTGCCAAACAATTACTTAGATGTTGTATGAACACGTGCTAACGCATTTTTTCGTGTCTTAGTTGTGTGTGTCGTGTTCTGTGCAATTAAAATTTGAATTAGTTTGTAAATTGTGTAAATATGGATGGCATTGACAAAGAGTAAGTATAACTTCAGTAATATTCCTATTGATGCGATTTTTTTTATATATAATTCATCTAATGATGTGCAATAAATGTTGTAAATACTTGTAAAGTTTCAATATGCAAAATCTACGTAAGATAATAGCTAATTAGTATTGGTGTTACATATATGTAACACTAGGAACTTACTAGAGCTTTTTTTTTCTTATTCGAATAAAATCTAGGCGGCTTTTGTATATTATAGTGTGATACTGACACAATTTATTTTACACAAATTATTGTTGAATCGTATGTTTTATCCTTGTTTTATCATTGTAGAGAACTTACTAAAATACTTGCACCCGGATTCACGGCTCAAGAAGCATTTGACATTGCGTTTGGTGATGTTACGTTGGACGATTCTGTTGAAGACATTTTTATTGCACCTCCGGAACCAACAATTCTAACGGATGAAGATTCGGGAGACGAGGATGAAGGCGGAACATGCGACAATTTGAATAGGCGTCAGTTATTAGCTGAAGCAGAAGTGAGAACGGCTAGGAGGTTTGTTGAAGATGTAGAACCTATTCCTGCAAAGCGAAAGTCTTCCGACCGTGTGAAATGGATTGAAGGTGATATTCAACATAATAAAAGAAAATTTCCTGAACCAAATTATTCACGATTACAGAACATATCCGTTATTGATTACTTTGAAATGTTTATAGACGACGACATAATATCATTTATTATTCAAGAAACTAACAGATATGCCCTTTTTCGAAATCAGCCCAGTCCATCGGTTTCAAAAGAAGAAATGAAATGCTTTTTAGCCATTCTAATCCTTAGTGGATACAATACACTTCCATGCAAAAGAATATACTGGGAGCAAAGCTCTGATACAAGAAACGAGCTAGTATATAATGCTATGCGCCGAAATAGATTCGAACAAATATTACGTTTTATTCATTTTGCTAACAATGACGATTTTAATCCAAACTCACGCGATAAATTATGGAAACTACGGCCATTTGTAAAAAAAATTAGAGCAAACTTTGGGAAATGGTTTATTCCAGAGGAAGAGTTGGCATTTGATGAGAGTATGGTAAAGTATTACGGCAAACATAGCTGTAAGCAGTTTATTAGAGCCAAACCCATTCGCTTTGGTTATAAAGTATGGAGTCTAAATACTTCTACGTCATATCTGATAGATTTTGAGATTTACCAAGGTAAAACTGTAATACAAGACCTGCAAGTAGAAAATGCTTTTGGGAAAGCAGCCGCTCCATTGATAAAAATGATACAACAATTTCCTGAGGGAATCAAAACTTTGCCATTTAATTTTTATTTTGATAATTTATTTACCAGCTTGAACTTGTTGCAGTATTTGAGAAGCAATGGATATGGTTCCACAGGGACGGTAAGAGAGAATCGTTTGCCCAAAAATTGTCCGTTGTCTTCTAAACGAGATCTTTCAAAAAAACAACGAGGTTATCATGAATCTATCCTTAACCAGACTGATGGTGTGATTGTTACAAAATGGGTGGATAATTCTGTTGTATGTGTAGCGTCTACTGTCTATGGTACAAATCCTGTGGCAAATGTGAAGCGGTACTCGCAAAAAGAAAAGAAGCATATACTAGTAACCCGACCAGCTCTTCTTGAACAATATAATAAATTTATGGGTGGTACTGATCGCATGGATCAAAACATCAACCAATATAGGATAAACATACGCAACCGAAAATGGTATTGGCCACTTTTTACATGGATTATAGATGCGTCGATCAACAATGCTTGGTACTTGTACCGAAAATCCATAAATTCTACAACTTCTCAGATAGATTTCAGAAGAACCATAGTTCAAACATATTTGAAGAAATATACTACAGCTCCCAAAGCATCTGGAAGAACACCTTCGCCTTCATCAGTGTTACACAAAGTTGCTTCAGAAGTTCGGTATGATCAAAGAAACCATGTTATCGAAAAAATACCGAACGAGAAAAGAAGACGTTGCAACGGAAACTCATGCAAGAGTATTGCACGTACACAGTGTCGGAAATGTAACGTGGGTTTGTGTATTGACTGTTTTGCAAGTTATCATTTACAATAAAGAGACTTTATCATAGTATAATAAGTTACGCTGAATTCCATTAAAAAAGTATCATTTTCTAATTCGTATCTTCGTTTTGTGATTTGCTCCTATAAGTTACTAGCGTTGCATATATGCAACACCTGATAACACGTAATCTAAAAATAATACGCACAAATTTTCTAATAATAATTGCTTTGTATTAGTCTTTATAACACAAATATGTAAAAATATCATAAAATTTCAATAAAAATTTATTCTGGGCACTAAAGGGTTAATTTATTTATGAATATAAAATCTTTAGTTTGGGGTTAATGATTGATTTATTGTTTGTCCTTGTGATTTTTTTTGGTTAGTTATTCTAAAAAAAAAGAAATTTATTTTAAAGACATCCTCTTTACTAATGAGCATGGGAAAAAAACCATGACAAGTGGTGTTAAGACTTCTGAGTGCGTATCAACTGGTCAGTCTCCATACTCAAAGGTCATTTTAAGTATTTGTAAATACTTAATTTGCGAATAATGACATTATATGTAGCTAGACCATGTACATCAATTTTACAATTGAAAATACAGATTCTGGGGAAGATGACCCAACCCCATCAATATCTCACACCACAGCTTACACCAAAGAAGGAAAAGCAAATTAAATACAGTCAAAAAAATTGATTTGAATATTTCATCTGGGGGTAAAAAAGATTTGTTAAGGCATCGCAGCAACTAGAAGCATCAAAAAGCAGCGAAAAGTCGATCAGGACAGATAGAGCAATTTAAGTATACATTACAAGTCCATAAAAATGTGAGTTTTTAATAACAAAGTGGAAATTTTTGACTAAATTAATGTTTTTACAGGTTATGCTGGCAGAAATTCGGTTAGGAGGATTTATCGCAGAACATAATCTTCCATTTTTACTCTCAGATCACCTTCCACAATTGGTCCGAGCTATGTTTCCTGATTTAGAGATTGCCAAATCAATTGTAAGAGGACAAAAACCACAGGAATTGCTTGCAATGCTCTGGGTAGTACTCAACATGAACACTGCATTGAATTATTAAACATGGAAAAATTTTCATTAATTATTGGTGAATCCACAGACATTAACACCATAAAACACTTAGTTGTAGGAAGAATTTTAATTCAAGATAGCATAAAAGATATTTTTTTGGATCTATTGCCTATAAAAAGTCCCTCAGCTGATGCTCTCTATAAATTAATTGTTGCATATTTTAACAAACATAACATTCCTTACAAGAGAAACATGAAACAGGATTTGCACCAGACGGTGCTAATGTCATGATGGGTAACCATCACTCTGTGATGAGTTGACGCCACTTATTTTAAAGCATGATATTCCCAATTTGTTTGTATCGGGGTAAACAAAACAATAATTTCCACCTACAACTGCAAAAAGGATTATGCTGTATACATACAGGGTGTCCCAGGCGGAGCTTACGCTAGACGTATCTTGAAAACCGAGTGTCACAAAAATTTGAAATTTTGGAGCCCGAGTTACTTTTTCACTTACAATCGACTAAAAATATTTGCAAGGAAGTAGCACTTCCGGTTATACCGGAAGTAGACCATAACTTCGTTATTTTAAATGGCAACCCCGATTTTTTTTCTCTGATTCGAATTACCCCTTTTATTTGGTTTCCAAATCACCCTACATGTCAAATGTCTGCATGGCCACCTTGACTTTATAAGTGATTTAATGGAAATTTTGTGGAATGCAGAGGTTCACGCCAATGGCTGTAACTTTTGAACACTTTAAGATAGAAATGCATGTGATACATGGTTTTATAGAGGAAGAGGTGCTCCTTCTAGTCGTACCATAGCTTCTTCAAATGAAATGTTCCAAGGTCACGTTTTACCTCCTTAAATATTCTACATTTCAAATGATGAAAACTCCATTTTTTTAAATGGCAACCCCATGGTTTGTTTTCATCATTGAACGCAGAATTTCACCAGCTTTCATTCGGTACCCATAAAGTAGGGTACGTGGAAAACCTTTGTCAAAATTTGTTTTCCATTGCTGGGTTGATATTTACCCAATTATCGCATTAAACATACAGAGTTGGATTATTTTGACAAACGTTTTCCAAGCACCATACTTTTAATTTTAATTTGTTTTTTGTATGATGTAAGTATTTCACATTTTAAGGCTATTACTGTTACATCCGATTTTAGTTGTCGCTGAAGATGGTAATAATAATTTTACCGTAACATGTCGCAGCAAGTTCTTTATAATAAATTATTTTTAAATATGTGGGGAAGGTTTTAAGCACCATTTGGATCTTATCATTATCCTGTTACTATAATATTGGTTACCCCATTTTGTGATTAAGCTAGAACCACCTGCACTAGCGATGGACCTTACTTATCTCAATATGGTAAATATATTGCAGCTCAACTACGACAACTTCCTATTGTGAATGCACTACGTTTACAAAAAAGTATTCAGTTTTTAATCACAAAAGAAAGACTTTCTTGCTTAATTACAACAAACAATGTTTATACGAGATTGGTATAAGAAACTGTCACTGCAGGAGATTATTCTCCTACATATTTCAGATCAAGGCCAAAATACTGCTCTGTCAGAGATTGGTTATGAATACAATGAGGAGGATTCTTTAACATATCATGTTTCTTTTATAAAATAAAAATTTACTTCAAATTATAAACTTTGTTTTATTTTTGTTTTTCTCAGAACAAATAATCTTAAAAACATATTACGAGTACTTTCCATAATATAGGGGCGAAGTACTCCAATAATTGCAGACAACACTTCCGGAAAAAATGCATATAATATTGTGTTCTTTGCTACTCTAAAAGCATATTGAAGAGGTACAATACTGTCTCCACTCCCGAGGTATCGTAGAGTAATCTCCAATTTTGTTCTTGCAAGAATAGGGTTTCTTAAAACAGTCTTTCTGTATTTTGGGTTGCACCAATTTCAGCAGCTCTTCAAATTTGGAAACGCATAATCTTAAATGATTTCTATACGCTGTTGCGTCTTCATCTGCCAATTCTTTTAAAAGCGTCGTTGATGCACCTAACATATCTCTTCTAGCTATCCATCTTCTCACCCAAACGCTTTTTTGTTTTTTTGCAGATAATCAGTTAAAACAGAATGTAATTAATACCAGCACGAACAACGGTCGTATTCGTCATTTTGTAAAGCAACTTATCTTGCAAACTTGATTCAACAATTTGTCAAGTGTGACTAATAGTAGATTCCATTGTCCTTGGGATGCTCGAAATGGGAAGTAAATTATGTAAAAGAAAGTTTACGCACAACCTTTCCAAATAGACTTTTTTACTGTAATTCTTGAAATGTGTGAATAAATTAATTAATAATAATGGCTACAAGTTTCGACAACTTCAAATATGTTGTCATCATCAGGCCGATAAAATTATTTAAATGTCAATTACCATAACAGATACATGATGGTGGTGAAAACGATATTTAAATTGGTGAGTAATATTTTAAAAGCAGCTTTAGTGGCTTCTACTTCTGGACCCCACTAAGATGGGTCTAGGATAAGTCAGCACCGCCGACTCATCGCGGCCGATTCATCGCGGCCATCTCATCGCCGAGCCAACTCATCGCCGACCCATCTCTTTAAAATTAAAAATTGTTAGTAGTGGAACAACATAGCATACAAAACGCCATCAATATCAATCAATCAATCAGTATATACTAAACCTGCAAATAACCTAGGCGCTTTAATAGCAATCTACGTTTAAGTTTAACATTACTTTTATTTCCAAACTTTTTATATATCAAGATGAGTTGGCTCGGCGATGAGATGGCCGCGATGAGTCGGCGGCGCTGACTTCTCCCATTCCGACTAAAATGTCCTAATGAGACCCGGCCTCAAACGTTATATAGCAAACCAAAACCGTTATGATTTTAAAATGGACAATTCCGTGATAGATAAAATGAAATAAATCAAATTAGTTTTCGTCTTCGAGACCGTAGCTTGCAGCCCGAGGCGCAGCTGAGGACTGCGAAAGAGGTTGAGAATCCGAAAACTTGACAGCGCCTGTGTAGTGTGCGTGCGTGCGTGCGTGCGTGTGTGTGTTAGCCATGTTCGGCCAGGATTCTACCAACATAGATCGTCTTAATTTGGCAAGTACGGAACATTCACACAGTACGTGTTGCGCCGTCTCGTCGTCTGTGTAGTATCCTCTACAGGATGGTGAATCTACCAAACCCATGCGGTGCATGTGCTTGTTAAGTTTATAGTACCCAGAAAGTATACCTACAAGTAGCCGCAGGTTTCCTCTGGATAGCCCTGTACAGAAGCGCGCAAGGCTACGAGATGGCTCTGAAGACCTCTCTCGCGTGGCGGCAGTCTAACATCAAGTTCCACCTAGCCCTGTGCTGCGCTTGGGTGCCTTGGGTTATTAACCCTGCGTTACCCGCGCCTTAATTCATAGCACCGTTGCCCGCGTGTGAGCGGAATGCTCACTTGCCAGGTTTTTTGGTAAAATTGCTGTCTATGAATGAAAACGATAAGTATTTTTACTAAAATGTTAATTTATTGTTGTTAGCTTGTAAGGCCCTTGACCCGGTAGCCGGAGCCCTATGCTTATAGGTACTATCGGGTAAGGGTTTGTTAAATCGGTTTTCCTCTCGGGTACCTCAGTCGGAGATGTTCCAATGAATTCGTACAGTGGTAAATGAAATTGTTTTATTATAATGCTAACGAAAAGTAATTATAATGTAATACTAACGAAACAGAAATTAATTATAAACATAAAGTAATATAAATAATTGTACAAAGTAAATATTTAAATAAATTCAAACTGCCACGGCTGCCCTCTACCGGTTCCAAGTTACAACTACCAATGGTTGACACTTGACAGGTGTAACTTGGTATCCCGCGTCCTCGTTTTTAACTGAAATTAAACGTTCATTAATTATCAAGAATTAATTAAAGTGGTGATTCGGATGCTGGTGAGTGAATACGAAACGGTGAATGAATACGAAAATGCTGTAAGGGATTAATTTAATTACGCCAATTAACCTTTTCAATTCAACAGGTGGTTATCTATTTTCAATGGCGGTTAAAAGGTTCGTTCACAATGAAGTTGTCAACAAAATACGGATGCTGTTTGAAATTAAACGGGATTGAATTAATTTACGTAAGTATCGGAACAACTTCTATTAATTATTAACGCAATTGTTTTTAAGTTGAACACGGTAACCTAGACTCCAGCCTATACAAGCCAATATGTCTAGGGTTAGGGTTAATAAAGTAGTCACCTTCCAGCCTATTCAAACCAATACATGTGATTACTTTATTATCCGGGATATCAAATAAGGGTAACTAGATTCCAGCCTATACAAGCCAATATACCTAGCTTCTTATTTGCAGGGTAGTTAACGGTAAATTATACGGGGAATTTATACGGTCGGTAACGGTTAGTGGTTATGAAATGAATATGGTAAATGGTATGATCTCATCTGATTTTGCATGCGGTTACTGCGGTTTTATATCCTTTTTGGAAGTAAGAGTGGGCATGAGTAGCAGTAGGGATTAATGCGTGCACATCATGTTTACACCGTGTTTACATTGCTTCGCCTGCCCTCTCTTATTTCCAATTTTCATTATTTTACAGATTTCTTCGAAATCTCCCTCATTTAAATAATTATTAAAATTGGTTACCTTACAAGCTAAACATTCCAATACAAATAATAATAATAATATTGTAGCCATTATTTTGAATTTGAATTTGGCGGTTAGTTTTAAGAGAGATCTATAGTTTTAGTTTGGGGAGAAGTTGGCAGCAGAAATAAAGATGGTGAATGAAGCGAACGTCTTTTATTTTGTGTGGAGATTTATTTAAATTTATTGGGGCCATCCTTACAAATTTTCAGAAGTGGGATAGAGAATCGAGTGAATTTAGTGGAAAAGTTATTTTGTGAACTGTATTTTGACTGAAAAATTAAAAATGTCGACTGAAGAACACGCAGATGTTGAAACACATGGTCAGCTTAATTTTACGTTAGAGGAATTAGTGGCTACGACCCTTAGAGCAATACATTTGAATGATACACAGCGTGCATGTTCTCAGTTAGAGAGGATATCCTTACGTTAACTAGAAAATTTGAGGCAAGGCGGTGGAAGCGGCATGAGAAATTCCTCAGTTATTACTCCGACAAAGTTTTACTAGGTAACAAATTAAATATACCTGAAGACCACTTAATTACATACGTTATTGATGGATTTGATAACCCTCATTTACAAGCATTGGCGCGCATGAAAGATTTTACCAATCTCAACCATCTGTTAACTAAAATGAACGAGATTACTGCAAGTGAACGTTACCAAGTGCCGATGACAGCAGGAAAACCACCAATTCGTAATATGGGGTCCACAAGTAATACTACAACACGAGTTCGATGTTTTAATTGCAATATGGAGGGACACGTTTCTACAAATTGCCCCAATCCCAAACGGGAGCGAGGTAGTTGCTACAGTTGTGGTTCAAAGGATCACATTAAGAGGGACTGCCCCGATCCACGACGTACCGATGGAAGGCAAGCAGCATCATCAAACTGGAGGCAATCAGCAGGCAGACAGAACACTTATGATTCAAGACAGCAAGCGACAAACGACAGGGAGCGAGCATCTCATCCGACACCCGACAGCACCACGATGATGATCTCCGAGAAGAAGTCTGAAATTTATGAAGTTCCTGTGGAATTACACTTCGACGAAGATGGAAGTAAGGTAAAGGTACGTGCTATGTATTAGTATCATTAAAGCTAAATATTTACCTTCCTGTGTTTACTCTACCAATTCAGATCATTTAAACAAAGAATTTTATGGCGTTAATGGTGTCAGGTTGAATATTGTAGGAGTATTCGATAAAACGGTTTCAATTAATAATGTTTATGTGCCATTTTATGTTGTAAGTGATGAAACCATGTCTGTACAAGCTATTTTAGGTAGAGATTTCACAAGCCTACCAAACATAAAAATTGTTTTAGATGAAACTGTTAAAATTACGTGTACGGATGGGTTCATTGACAGTGGGGTTGTAAACAGTGATGTAGAGGAGATTATGTTAATCGATTGTGGAATGAAGGAAAGTGAGTTAAACATTAATCCAGATTTAGATTTTGAAAGTAAACGTGAGTTGGAATCAATTATTTGTGATGATTATGTTGAAGTTGCAAAACCTAGTAAACCAGAATTAGATTATGAAATGAAAATCACATTGAAACATGATCAGCCGTTTTCATTCAGACCTAGAAAATTAGCTTTCTCTGAAAATAGAGACCTGCAAGTAATAATAGATGATCTTTTAGTTAGCAAAATAATAAGGCCGAGTTGTTCACCTTATTGCAGCCCAATTGTTATGATTAATAAAAAGAATGGTACAAAGAGGTTATGTGTTGACTATCGAGAATTGAATAAGCTAACTGTTAGGGATCACTACCCTCTTCCATTGATAAACAACCAATTAGATTTATTAAAGGGAAAGAATTTCTTTTCGTGTTTGGATCTTAAGAATGGTTTCCATCATGTTAAAATGGCTAATGACTCGATCCCTTATACCTCGTTTATTACCCAATTAGGGCAGTATGAATACCTGAAAATGCCCTTTGGCCTTACGAATGCACCGTCTGTATTCCAAAGGTTTATTAATCAAATTTTTAACGCGTTAATTAGAGAACACAAAATTTTACTTTACTTAGATGACATCCTTATAGCCACGGAAACTAAATCTGAGCATTTAAACATCCTAAAATCAGTCCTTGATCTGATGAATCGTAACCTATTGGATTTGCGATTCGATAAATGTTCATTTATGTATACTCAAACTCTTTATCTTGGATATTTAATTAATTGCAATGGCATAAGACCAAACCCCACCAATGTTGATGCGGTAAAGAATTATCCTATTCCCAATACCGTATTAAAGGTGCAAAGATTTTTAGGCTTGGTTAGTTATTTCAGGAGATTTATTCATTCATTTTCAGTGTTGGCTAAACCTTTGTATGATTTATTACGAAAAGAGAATACGTTCCACTTTGGACAAACTGAACTTGATGCATTTAACTTGCTTAAAGATAAATTAATAGAAGCACCCATTCTAGCCATTTACTCGTTTGAGTTAACAACTGAACTGCATTGCGATGCATGCTCAAAAGGTTACGGAGCAATTCTATTGCAAAAACAAAAAAACAATTTATTTCAACCAGTATTCTATTTTAGTAAACGAACTACAGAAGTTGAATCTCGTTACCATAGTTATGAGCTCGAAATGTTAGCTATTGTCAATGCTTTAAATCGTTTTAGAGTATATTTATTGGGGATACAGTTTAAGATAGTAACAGATTGTAACTCTATTAAACTGGCCCTAAACAAAAAGGAAATTAATCCGCAAATTAATAGATGGGCATTAGTCCTGCAAAATTATAATTATACTTTAGAACATAGGGGTAATAACAAAATGAAACGTGTTGACGCGCTGAGTAGAATGAATACAGTTATGATCTTGGAGGAAAATACTTTTGAACAAAATTTAGATTTAAATATTAAAAATTTAAAAATTGAATTAACAGAACGCGAAGATAAATATTTTGAGCTTCAGAATGGACTAGTGTATAGGAAGAAGAAAGATAGAATACTCTTTTACGTTCCTTGCTCAATGGAAAACAAGGTTATTTATAATTGTCATGATGCCTTAGGACATGTAGGGATTGATAAAACAGTAGAATATTTATCACAGGTGTATTGGTTTCCCAACATTAAAGATAAGGTGAAGAGATATATTCGCAATTGTATTCAATGTTTGACCTACTCTCCTTCATATGGAAAAGTTCCATCCGAATTGCATAACATTCCGAAGGGTGATAAACCGTTTGTTACAATTCACATTGACCATTATGGTCCATTAGGGAAAACACCGACAAACAAAAATTATATCTTCGAGGTGATCGATGCATATACAAAGTTTGTAAAATTATATGATGTGAAATCAACAAAAAGTCAGGAAGCAATTAACAAATTACTAGAATACTTTAATAATTATAGTCGCCCCCTTAGAATAATTTCTGATCGAGGTTCTTGTTTCACATCCCAACAATTTGAACAGTTTTTAGATGACAATAACGTCACACACATAAAGGTAGCTGCAGCATCCCCAAAATCCAATGGGCAGATTGAACGAATAAATAGAGATCTAACCCCAATGTTGTCAAAATTAACTCATTTGAAAAATAAATGGCATGTTTGTTTGCCAGAAGTAGAATTTGCCATTAATAATTCTTATTGTCGATCAACAGGAAACTCTCCAGCAATGCTGTTATTTGGTACTAACCAGCGGCATAAATACGATATCCTTAGAAATTATTTAGAGCAAAACAATAAAACTGATAGCTTGGATGAAATTAGAGCGGATGCCCAAATACAGAATTGTAAAGTACAGGAATACAATAAACGTTATTATGATAACAGATATCATTCCTCATAAATATAACGAAGGTGATTTTGTATTAATTCGAAATGTAGATGTCACCCCGGGTGTAAATAAAAAGCTTATTCCTAAGTACCGTGGGCCATATGAGGTGAAAAGGGTTCTTGAGAATGATCTAAGTACCGTGGGCCATATGAGGTGAAAAGGGTTCTTGAGAATGATAGATATGTCATAACTGATATAGAAAACTTTCAGGTGACACAAAAGCCGTTTGAGGGCGTTTGTGCTCCGGAAAACATGAAATTATGGTTAAATGATAAGTAGGCTAAATGTATTATTTGTATTCACATTGATCTGTAATAACCTATAAATTGTGTATTGCTTTTAATTGTAATAGTTTTAGTTTAATAATTTGAACATTATGTCTACACTTGATCGGGTCGATCAAATGTCAGGATAGGCCGAACTGTAGCCATTATTTTGAATTTGAATTTGGCGGTTAGTTTTAAGAGAGATCTATAGTTTTAGTTTGGGGAGAAGTTGGCAGCAGAAATAAAGATGGTGAATGAAGCGAACGTCTTTTATTTTGTGTGGAGATTTATTTAAATTTATTGGGGCCATCCTTACAATATGAATATAATTATGTTTAAAAAAATAAAGAAACCCGACGTGAAATTCAAAAACAAAACAAAAGTTTACTCTGAATCAGTTACTACACATTGAACACAATAAGTCACTGTGTGTTCTTTGCAAATTGATTTTGTACATTTGACACATGTAGTAGTAGTTTTACGATTTTTTCTTCGGGGACAATAGCTACACTTGGGTTTGCTCGTCCCCGGCTGGTTTGCTTCTGGAGCTTCTATTGTTGAAGGTAGATTCAAATAATTTTTAATTTGCAGACTAAGCAGGAATGGCAATGATTGCAACGCTGCACGTTTGTACATATGCGGTTTCACCAATTCTTGTGCTAAATTTTTCAAATAAATTCTACGCGGTTCTGTAGAATCTATCAAATTAGCTTTGTATATGACGAAACCATTAATTCCTGCAATATTTAATATTGTAAAAAAACACTGCCATGGGCCATCTACATGTAATTCTTGCCACCGAATAGATACTCTTCAATTGGTCAACCGTATCAACACCCGACTTTGTATAGTTGTACATTGTAATCACTTCTGGCTTATGTGCATCGCCGGTTTCGTTGTCAATAGTATCACTTTCGTGCATTGTTGAAATTAGCAGCACGTTCTTATTCTTCTTGGGTACGTAGGAAACCAAAAGACAATCTTTTCCGAAACCAAACATGCTGCTGCAGATAGGTCTTTGTTTAGTTGCAACAAATATGGGAGGAATTTCCCGCTTGTTCTTCCTTATGGTTCCCACTTGTGTTAATCCATAATTTTTGAGAAGATCCAGTGCCAATGGAATTGAACTGAACCAATTGTCGCAGGTAATATTACGTCCAGTATTAGCAATTGAAGTAGAAAGACGCTTGACGACACTGCTAGGGCTATTGTCAATAGAGAAAGGACCGTCTGGCTGCTTACCCGCGTAGATTTCCATTTTCACCGTGTAGAACAGGCGAGCATCAGCTAAGGAAAAAATCTTTATTCCATATTTGTTGGGCTTACTAGGAATGTATTGCCGGAAACTACAACGACCACGAAAACCTTCTAGCATCTCGTCAATTGTGCAGAACTGTCCCGGGGTGTAACAAGCTTGACATCTTTCCTGAAACACATCGAAAATGTTTCTAATGGGAGCTAGCTTGTCTATTGTTTTCCTTTCATCTCTGGTATCTATACCGTCAAATCGTAATGCTCGCATGAGTAAATAAAAACGATTCTTGCTCATCACAAGTCTGAAGAATTCAGGTGCTGTGCCGTCAGTATTCCATAAGTCATTCAAATTAGTGTGGCGCGATTTCAAAACCCCAGCCATGTATAATAAGCCAAATAGTGCTTTAATCTCATCAAAATCTGTATCCACAACATCTCTTTGGCGCACAAAATTAGTTCTAATTTTATGTAAATATTTGTTTGTATATATGACCATTTTTTCAATCATACTGTTCGTAATCAACAAATTCCAAGTTTCGTACTCCGTGCGGGCATTTTTTGCGGTTGTTTTTACACCAGGTAACTTGGTTACTATATTATGCTTACGCGTTCGGCTGCTTTTTCTTGGATTATGAACCTTCCAAATTGTTTTGCTGTCTTTACCGACATACTGAGGTTCACGTGTTGCGAGTGTAGAGTTTAGTGAACCATCAAACTCATCTGCAGATAACTCAGATTCAGTATTATAGTCATTAGTTTCCACTATATCTTCATCACTTTCTTCGTCGTCCAGCTTTTCGTCAGGAAGTTGCTGCTGTTCACGAAGCAAGTCCTCTTGCTCTAGCTCTTCAAAAATTTTCAGTAGTCGGGCTTCTTCTCGTGGATCCATGTTCACAGAATTAAATTAGTTCAACTAAAAGTGCAAATAAGACATTTGTTTACAAATTAATCATTATTATATAATTAATTTATACTTAATCAGTTAGTTACGCCACCACCCGCGCATGAGTCGCTTGCTCACTTTGTGACATCCACTCACTAAAACGGCCGACAACGAACTAAACGATGCACTAGGTAAAAATGCACAACATGCACGTGTTCACCAGGACGATGGGTTTTTGACAAAACAACGTAAACGACAAATTGTGAATTTTACAGGAATCCACTTTTTTTAATACAAATGTTATTTCTAGAGAAAGTAATACTAAAACTTGTATTATAATATTTTTCATCGTTAGAAATTGATTAGCGACATTAAATTAACGAGAATCCGGCATTTTAAGTAAATTATGCTGCTTACAATGTTTTGTCGGGAAAGTGTAATTTAAAATTTGTAACTTAAGATATACATAAGATCTTTTGTCAGAACCAGGACTGTCATGCACTAAAATAAATAACAGCGTAAGTGCAAGTTTTAACGGTTTTATTAGAATGAAAAATACAAAAACAACACTTATTTTTGGGGTAACTAAAAATCTAAGTCTCTAACGACATAAACAAATAATCCAATTATTAATTTTCTGTATCTCTTTCGTCTTCCTCGTCAGTTTCTGCCAATGTATCCGGAACATCACTGCTGCCACCGAAAGTTTTATATTCGTCTATATATCGTAGTGGTATTACATGCTTTTTACACAGTTCCATTAGATTACTGTATTTTTCATTGGAAATTTTCAAAGGTGATGGGTACAGAATGTGGATTTTCTTTGGTGTTGCTTTGGATCTCTTACCTAGAAACATAAATAACAGATTTACTTTTCTTGAATGAAGCAATGACATAGAGTACTAACCTTTATGTGATCCAGAAATCGGTAAAATATATTCTTCGGTAAGGTCTGAATAAGAATATTTAAGTTTAATATGGTCTTCGCCTTTTAAGAAACAGGCAATTCTAAGTTGACTGATTAGGAATTTTCTTCCGTCCTCTAATTTATTAATCTTATTTGGCAATAAATTCTGTGAGACCGTTTTCCAGCAGATAAAGTCTGAATGTCCCATCTTCGTCACCTCAAAAGGTTTTGGGTTAACTCTGGCATTTGCAATTAATGTGGGCCATTCAGAAGGGGCCCAAATAATACGTTTGTTTATAAATCTTTCTATGGTAGCATGAACTGCATCCACGGGCATATAAGTATGTCCGGGAAGAAGAAAAACAATTTTTATGTGACGAATATTTTTCGAAGCTTTTAAAAACATGTGTAACATCGCTCTGTTCCTGTTTTGACCTGCACAACTGTCGCAATAAAGTGCCACAGTTTTTACATCTCCTCGCTGATCCACTTGCTCTAAATATTTATTAACGATTGTGCAGATTTCATTGCAGCCACGATTGCCGTCAGTTTCACCCCATAAATAACAAAAACTGTTTCTCGTTCCACTTTCATAAACTGTTTCGTTGTAAATGGCATATTTTCTGGAGTAGTATAAGAGCATGTTATCGCCGTGAGGTGTATTAAAAACTTTTTGCAGATCAAAACTGGCGCACACAAAAGTACTGTCTGCTTTGGCAATTTTTTGATCAGAAAGAAAAAGTCTTTTGCTCTCTTCTTTGTCTTTTAAATGATTTTCAAACAACTTCTCTTCCTCTTCCGAAAATTTCATATCCTTGTCTTTTTTTGATTCGCAAACAGTACATTTATCTTTTTTTGGAAGATGAAAACCTAGATTAAAATCATTGCTAAATATTTTTCTAAACACTTTTAAGGAAACTTTAGTTCTTATTTTATCAAATTGGAATTGATCTTTTACAAAGATTCTATACAAAAAAGACACGTTCCTCAGTTCGGCATTAAGGTATTTTTTAGTCGTACTAGCTCTGCAGTAATGAGATGGAACGGCGGGTAACTTCTTGATAAACTCATGTACACGATTTTTGTCTTCAATTTTTGTTTTATGAGGTGGGTCATGTTTACCTCTGAGATCAGCTTTGGCAAATCTTTCACTGTCTGCATTGTTCTTTGTATATCTTAATGTCATTTGGGATATGCATAACGTTTTTAAAAGAAATTGTTGACAGATTTCAACTTGTTCATCGGCCCACGGTATAATATACTTAAAGGTTCTATCTCTTCTACTATTTTCAACATTAGATCGCCTTCGTTTTATTCTAATCTCCTTTATGCAGGATAAAAGCCAGTCTCTCTGTCTTTGACGGTTGCTCAAGCCCCAATAAAATTCAAAAATGTCGTGACGTTGTTGTTCTGTAAATTTTTTTGTACAGGAATTCTGGCAAGTCTTGTTTTTGCATGGATTTTCTTGAACTGATTTTGTAACACCGAAAGCTTTTTCAATTCTTTGAACTTGCTTTTTAGAAATTTTCTTAGGTTTCCTTAAGCCCGATTCTCCCACATTACTTATCGGTAGTTCAAAAGTGTCTTCAGAATCTGAGCTTGAGAAGAAAAAATCAGAATCTTTGTCTTCGTGAAAAGAATAATCAGAATCAAATCTTTTGAATTTCTTACTATTCTGCGAACTTTCTGCATCGTAGTGATCAGAGCCTGATGTAGATGAATAATCCACTAGAATCCGTTGATTATGTTTCACAGTCTCATGATCGTCGGTTTTAATCTGCTTTAAAGTAGAAGTGGAAGGATCATCAGAGAAGTTTTTTTGGAAATCTTGCCCATGAAGAAGTAATGCTTCGGTAATACTACTACTTGTGTTTTCATTTTCTACCAGAACTATAGGAATACTGTCAAGATCAAGTAATACTGCTTCTGATAAACATTGTTCCTTTTCGGGTTCACCAGCAAAACTACTTACTAATTCGCAATAATTAAGCGAATTATTAATGTTAATATCTGAAGTATTTGAAACCATATTCGTGTATGTTTCAGGTTCGCTTCTAAGAAAGATTTGTTCTGAATAGTCAGCTGAATTACTAAAATTTTCAATATGTGAAATATTTTCAGTGTTTTTGATGGCTTCAGCTCCTTGCGAGTTTTGATTAATTGCCATCAAAACCATACGCTGTCCTCTTGAGGAAGCCATTTTGCTATAAATGAACTAAATGAAGTAAAAAAGGTAGGTATGAAAACAATCATTATTATAAGCATTAAATGTGTTCGTTTGTATTAAACACTGTAATTAACCGCAAAAAGTGCACGTTTAGGCACAGTATGAGGCTAAAGACCGTTTAGTACTGTTTAGTACAGACAAACGAAGAGACATGTCTATTTAAATACTGTTCTGGGACTACGTTTATGTTATCAACTAGCAAAAATGTGACCAACGCCGCTTATATTATTAAAAAAAAACTGTAACTAAGTATAATAAAAACTTACCGCGAGCCCGGGAATCTCTGATAAAACACTAATCAAACAATGTTCATAGACGTTATGCACAAAAATAATAAAATAAAGAACAGGAATTTTAAGATTAACTCGCAGTGATCAACATGACGTCGTGTTTACGGAATATGACAATTATCTTAAGCGCCTAAATAAATAACGTAACCGACAACACCTTGAAGGCGCTTGCGATTATCTGTCAGTACCGGATATACGCATACGATATTTAAGGGACTAAAATTAAAAACATCGGCGTTTACGATATTATATATTTTGAATTTTAACTGTCAAAATGAGTAATTCACATACGCTGCTTTGCAGAGACCTGTAGTTTAACGTAAGCTACCATTTGGTCCAAAAAACGTATAAATGAAAAAAGTGTCGCTTACGATGTTTTGTCAAAAACCCATCGAGATGTTAGGGCAAGAATAGTTGGAGTCTAAAGTTTATGGATAAGAAAGTGCGGAGTTGGCGACAAAAAAACGAAATGAGTGAGCGTTTCCCACACGGCGCGGGTAACGCAGGGTTAAGTTATTTAGAGTTGATACTGTAAGTGGAAGACTCGGCTCTGAACCAATAGACTTCCCAGCCGGCTGTGGTTTTGTCCTTCTTTGCCTTGTTGTCCCAGCCGAGTTTTCTGTTTATCGAGCGCCTTACATCGGTGGTAGGGCGTCTTGGTAGTTCTCAGGAGACATGCCTGTTCAAACGACCCTATTATGGAGTTAGACAGAAGATCAACTTCGTCCTGTAGGTCAGCAGGGTTTAAGAGGCGTCCCTCAGAAGGGTGTCCTTTTAGTTTCTCTCGTAGGAGATGTTTGTATAGGGGAATGTCCGTTATTTTGGGATTGCGATAACCCCGTTTCGGGATATTTACATCCCCGCGTTGCAATAATTTTTTTTCGGCCACGTTCATCACAACGATTTATTTCATCGTAGTTAACGATGTGGCTAGCTGGAACACCTTCTAATTCTTCAGAAAGATGTCTAAAATATTCTGTAATGGTAGTAACACCAGCACGGGCCCGTTTTATATTTTGACACATTCTTTCAGATAGCATATTTGAATGTCGTTTTAAAAAGCTATATGCAAACTCTTTACCCGGAAGGTTGTCTTTAAAACAAGGAACAACTCTATCAGCTCCATTTAAATATTGTTGAACAAGCAATCTTAAATCGAATGTGTCAAAGGGGTAACCCCACTCGCTGCATATGAGTAATTTGTCTACAATAGATCTTTCTTCTGCTTCACGCAACACAGTTTGCCCTCCTTGTTTCTTAACACCTTCATTGTCTTGTCATATGTCTTTGAAGCACGGTGTAAGCAGGATTGTGTCTTTTCGCGGCTTGATC